>OX578280.1:32226460-33509793 GCA_951217055.1 Gerris lacustris
CGCGGTCCCCGACCGTTTGGGACCGGAACACACCCGGCCCCCGAAAACCGCTCTCCTACCTCCACCGGGGGGGCGTATAAGCTTCGGGAAATAGTATTATCAACTAGCTGGTCCCGTGGCCGCCGCAAGCGGCGGCCAACGGGACGCAGCTAGCGGTCAGCGCCGGTATAGTGTTGGCGCCCGTATAGTGTTGGCGCCGGTATAGTGTTGGCGTCGGTATAGTGTTGGCGCCGGTACATTGTCGGCGCCGGTACAGTGTTGGCGCCGGTACAGTGTTGGCGCCGGTACAGTGTCGGCGCCGGTGTAGTGTTGGCGCCGGTATAGTGTCGGCGCCGGTATAGTGTCGGCGCCCGTACGGAGTCGGCGCTCGACAGGTCGGGTTCGGTGAAAATCGAAAGTCGCCCGATCGGGTCGATATACATATCGTTTTAAAGGTTTCGGCACGGCGGTCGAGAAGAACCGTAGTTTTACCCGGATAAAGCCGTCTGGGGAAATTTTAAAGGCTGAAAACGGGTGAAAGTCGGGTTTTTAGTGCGCAGTTCAATTTCAATCTCTCGTAGCGGGCGTACTTGAGGTCCGACCGCCTCGTGTCATATACGGGCTTAAAGGTCTATTTGCGGGCTACAAAAAAGTCCCGTCGCGTTTTTCTCCAGGGGATACGGGGAAAAAGGTAGGCCACTTGGAAGAGCGGAAAAAGGCGGATTTATTAATTTTAGACTGAACCCCAAATTATTCAACATTTTTTTCCCCAAAAAGTTTTAGCCTTGGAACCCAAATTTTTTGCATAGCGTCATTTATTACAGCTTTCTACATGACAAAAAATTAAGAACCCCGTAAAGGCGTCCAAACGAATTTTACGGGCATATACAAATTTAAAAATTAGGGGGGGGGCCAGGAAATTTTTTTTTCCGGAAAATTCTTTCATAATCCTTTTTGTGGTGTCAAACAACGGGTGTATACCGAATTTGGTGAGAATCGGACCACCATGCAAATTTGAGTCGAAATTTCCCTGATTTTGCGGTTCTCGATTTCGGGAAATTTTTTGGTCGACAACCATATACGTGTTATACATGGTTGGAAAGATCTTTTTTTTTCAGGGGGGGGTCCTACTCTTGAAAATTTTTTTCCCCGACCAATACTTTCCGAGATAATGGCGTTCAAACATTTGAACTTTTTGGCGGGAAACCATGTTTTTCGGGCTTTTCTCGGAAAATATTGGTCGGGAAGAAAAAAGTTCGAGAGTGTCTCCCTTATTAAAAAAAATTAGCTTTCCAACCATGTATAACACATATGGGGTCGTCGACCAAAAAAAAAAAATTTTTTTTTTCCCCCAAAATGAAGCTGGGCTAGGACCCGTGATTATTTTAGCGAAAATCGAAAGTCGCCCGATCGGGTCGACATATATATCATTTTAAAGGTTTTGGCAAGGCGATTAAGAAAAACTATAATTTTACCCTTAAAAAGCAATTTGGGGAAATTTAAGAGGCTAAGAACGGGTAAAAATTGGGTTTTTAGTACGTAATTCAATTTCAATCTCTCGTAGTGGGCGTACTTTAGGTCCGACCGCGTCGTGTCTTATATGGACTTAAAGGCCTATTTGCGGGCTACAAAAAAGGTTATTAGAGTTTTTCTCCACGGGATACAGGGAAAATGTTATTCCGATTTGTAGAATTTCGAAAAAGCCCTTAAAAAGATATTCGGGCCCCCCCACTGCGCCCAAGCACCGGTGAAAATAAAATGGAAGAAGATTTCGGAAAAGCACCGTGAAATAAAGGTGACCACAAAAAATCAACCCGATATTCGCATTATAGAGGGAGCTACGGTGGTTTAAAGTCGAAAAAAGCGGTATAAAAGGTAGCGTCAAAAAAGACGAAAATTTCGAAATTTTTGTCATTTTTTTTCTCGAAAACTATAAGTCGTAGGAGGCTAAATTTTTGTATAGTGTTATTCCTTACACATGTCTACACGTTAAAAAATCAAGGGCCCCATAAAATAAATAGGGGAAATTTTATGGGCAGACGAAAATTTCAAAAATTCGGGGGGGGCCCCAAAATCGAAATTTCAAAAAACGAAGGGCTCGGTCAGAAATCCGGGACCTAACCTGAAAAGGTGCAATCGGTCCCAATTCCCCACTTTTAAAACCCTAGGAGGAGATACAACATTTACGCGAAAATTACCACATCCGGTTTTGGGCGAAAAACGATATGTCCCCCTCCCCACGTCGCCCGGAAACCGGCGAAAAAAAACCGAAAGAGGTTTCGTGTAGAGGACAGATGGGGTCAGACGCCCCATAAGTTTCGTTTGCCTCATCGCATTTTAAGGGGGGCTACGGGGGCCCCGAAGTTAAAAAAAAAAAATTACGAAATTCCGATTTTTTCTACATTTCCCCCTCCAGGAAGAAAAATGTCGTCAGTTAAGAAAAAAGAAAGACGGTTTCTCGTAGGCCACTATGCGCCGAAACTACCCTGCGAGTCCCGTCGGGAAATTCCCAAGTTGAAGGGGGGCGTGCAGAGTTTGAATTTCGCGGGGTCGGCCCCAAAAACGCTAAAATCGGCCTGTAAGAGGTACGCGGTCCGCCCCCGCCGCCGCCCCCCGCCTCCGACCGCCTTCGAAATTTTTTTCATTTAACCTACCGGCGATACCTACCGGACGCCCTTCAAACTGTATTTCCCCGACCTTTACTCGCCGAGGAAAAAAATGACGAAATTTTTTTTTTCGCATTTTCCGTTTTGCGGTAAGACGGGGGGGCTTCCCGACGCCAAACGGAAAGTAGGGAAAATCCGCGGGTGGTATTTTCTCACTTGTGGGACTACCCCCTAAAATGTATCAGGTGGAAAAAAATTCGGCGTGCGCGGTTGCCGCGCCGCGATTTTTTAAAGAAAAATTTCCCCCCCGAAAAACGGTTTTTTCCGCATAACTCGGATACGGTCGACCGCAGCGGTCCGACCCAAAGGACCTTTTTTGTAGGGCACTCGATTTAGGAAAAAATAGTTTTTTGTTTTTTTTTTAAAGTCAATAGGGAAAAAGATACACGCGGTCGAAAAAGGCCCCAAAATCGGGTGTTTTCGATTTTTAGCGCCCCCCCCGTGCGTCGGGGGGGAAAAAGTTTCCTACAAAAAGTGTTCCCCCCGGGGGGCCCCACGACGCCCGGGGGTCGGAATATTTTTTTTCTCTCACCCGCGCCCCCCAGGACCCACCGGGAAATCGGGCATTCCCGACGGGAATATCTCGGAAACGGCTAATCTGAGAGCGGCGAGCTCGATTTTCCCCATTGTCGGGACCGGACCCGACCCTCCCCCCCCCCTAACTCCCCCCTACCACCCCCAGGGAAAAAAAATCCTTCCTGAAATAGTATATATAAAACTAGCTGGTCCCGTGGCCGCCGCAAGCGGCGGCCAACGGGACGCAGCCAGCGGTCAGCGCCGGTATAGTGTTGGCGCCCGTATAGTGTTGGCGCCGGTATAGTGTTGGCGCTGGTATAGTGTTGGCGCCGGTATAGTGTTGGCGCTGGTACAGTGTTGGCGCCGGTACAGTGTTGGCGCCGGTACAGTGTTGGCGCCGGTGTAGTGTTGGCGCCGGTGTAGTGTCGGCGCCGGTATAGTGTCGGCGCCCGTACGGAGTCGGCGCTCGACAGGTCGGGTTCGGTGAAAATCGAAAGTCGCCCGATCGGGTCGATATACATATCGTTTCAAAGGTTTCGGCACGGCGGTCGAGAAGAACCGTAGTTTTACCCGGATAAAGCCGTCTGGGGAAATTTTGAAGGCTGAAAACGGGTGAAAGTCGGGTTTTTAGTGCGCAGTTCAATTTCAATCTCCCGTAGCGGGCGTACTTGAGGTCCGACCGCCTCGTGTCATATACGGGCTTAAAGGTCTATTTGCGGGCTACAAAAAAGTCCCGTAGCGTTTTTCTCCAGGGGATACGGGGGAAAAGGTAGGCCACTTGGAAGAGCGGAAAAAGGCGGATTTATTAATTTTAGACTGAACCCCAAATTATTCAACATTTTTTTCCCCAAAAAGTTTTGGCGATAGAACCCTAATTTTTTGCATAGCGTCATTTATTACGGCTTTCTACATGACAAAAAATTAAGAACCCCGTAAAGGCGTCCAAACGAATTTTAAGGGCATATACAAATTTCAAAGTTATGGGGGGGGGCCCGGAATTTTTTTTTTCGGGAAAATTCTTTTATAATCCTTTTTGTGGTGTCGAACAACGGGTGTATACCGAATTTGGTGAAAATCGGACCACCTTCCCAAAATTTGTCGAAATTTCCCTGATTTTGCCGTTCTCGATTTCAGGAAATTTTTTGGTCGACAACCATATACGTGTTATACATGGTTGGAAAGATTTTTTTTTTCAGGGGGGGGTCCTACACTTGAAAATTTTTTTCCCCGACCAATACTTTCCGAGATAATGGCGTTCAAACATTTGAACTTTTTGGCGGGAAACCATGTTTTTCGGGCTATCTCGGAAAATATTGGTCGGGAAGATAAAAGTTCGAGAGTGTCTCCCCTATTAAAAAAAAATTAGCTTTCCAACCATGTATAACACATGTGGGGTCGTCGACCAAAAAAAAAAAAATTTTTTTTTCCCAAAAATGATGCTAGGCTAGGACCCGTGATTATTTTAGCGAAAATCGAAAGTGGCCCGATCGGGTCGATATATATATCATTTTAAAGGTTTTGGCAAGGCGATCAAGAGAAACTATAATTTTACCCTTAGAAAGCAATTTGGGGAAATTTAAGAAGCAAAGAACGGGTGAAAATTGGGTTTTTAGTACGTAATTCAATTTCAATCTCTCGTATTGGGCGTACTTTAGGTCCGACCGCATCGTGTTTTATATGGGCTTGAAGCTCTACTTGCGGGCTACAAAAAAGGCCTATAGAGTTTTTCTCCACAGGATACAGGGAAAAAGTTGAGCCACTTAGAACCTCGGAAAAGTGTGAATTTATCAATTTTAGACTGACCCCCAAATAATTCAACATTTTTTTCCCCAAAAAGTTTTAGCCTTAGAACCCTAATTTTTTGCATAGCGTCATTTATTACGGCTTTCTACATGACAAAAAATTAAGAACCCCGTAAAGGCGTCCAAACGAATTTTACGGGCATATACAAATTTCAAAATTATGGGGGGGGGCCCGGAAATTTTTTTTTACGGAAAATTCTTTCATAATCCTTTTTGTGGTGTCAAACTACGGGTGTATACCGAATTTGGTGAGAATCGGACCACCATGCAAATTTGAGTCGAAATTTCCCTGATTTTGCGGTTCTCGATTTCGGGAAATTTTTTGGTCGACAACCATATACGTGTTATACATAGTTGGAAAGATCTTTTTTTTTCAGGGGGAGGTCCTACTCTTGAAAATTTTTTCCCCGACCAATACTTTCCGAGATAATGGCGTTCAAACATTTGAACTTTTTGGCGGGAAACCATGTTTTTCGGGCTTTTCTCGGAAAATATTGGTCGCGAAGAAAAAAGTTGAAGAGTGTCTCCCCTATTAAAAAAAAATTAGCTTTCCAACCATGTATAACACATGTGGGGTCGTCGACCAAAAAAAAAAAATTCTTTTTTCCCCCAAAATGAACCTAGGCTAGGACCCGTGATTATTTTAGCGAAAATCGAAAGTCGCCCGATCGGGTCGACATATATATCATTTTAAAGGTTTTGGCAAGGCGATTAAGAAAAACTATAATTTTACCCTTAAAAAGCAATTTGGGGAAATTTAAGAGGCTAAGAACGGGTGAAAATTGGGTTTTTAGTACGTAATTCAATTTCAATCTCTCGTAGTGGGCGTACTATAAGTCCGACCGCCTCGTGTCATATATGGGCTTAAAGGTCTATTCGCGGGCTACAAAAAAGGCCAATAAAGTTTTTCTCCACGGGATACGGGGAAAATGTTATTCCGATTTGTAGAATTTCGAAAAAGCCCTTAAAAAGATATTCGGGCCCCCCCACTGCGTCCGGGCACCGGTGAAAATAAAATCGAAGATGGTTTCGGAAAAGCACCGTGAAATAAAGACGCCCACCGAAAATCAACCCGATATTCGCATTATAGAGGGAGCTACTGCGGTTTAAAGTCGAAAAAAGCGGTATAAAACGTAGCGTCCAAAAAGACGAAAATTTCGAAATTTCGTCATTTTTTTTCTCGAAAACTATAAGTCGTAGGGACCTGATTTTTTGTATAGCGTTATTTATTACATATGTCTACACGTGAAAAAATCAAGGGCCCCATAAAATAAATAGGGAAATAGTTATGGGCAGACGAAAATTTCAAAAATTCGGGGGGGGCCCCAAAATCGAAATTTCAAAAAACGAAGGGCTCGGTCAGAAATCCGGGACCTAACCTGAAAAGGTGCAATTGGTCCCAATTCACCACTTTTAAAACCCTAGGAGGAGATACAACATTTACGCGAAAATTACCACATCCGGTTTTGGGCGAAAAACGATTCGTCCCCCTCCCCACGGCGCCCGGAAACCGGCGAAAAAAAACCGAAAGAGGTTTCGTGTAGAGGACTGATGGGGTCAGACGCCCCATAAGTTTCGTTTGCCTCATCGCATTTTAAGGGGGGCTACGGGGGCCCCGAAGTGAAAAAAAAAAAAGTACGAAATTCCGATTTTTTTTACATTTCCCCCTCCAGGAGGAGAACCGTCGGAGTCAAGAAAACAAAAAAACCGGTTCTCGTAGACAACTATGCGATGAAACTACCCTGCGAGTCCCGTCGGGAAATTCTCAAGTTAAAGAGGGGGGTGCAGAGTTTGAAGTCGGCAAGGTCGGTTTTTCGACCGAAATTTCCCGAAATATCGGTTTTCGCCCCCCCACGGGAAAAATGTCGATAGCTAAGAAAAAAGAAAGACGGTTTCTCGTAGTCCACTACGCCCTGAAACTACCCTGCGAGTCCCGTCGGGAAATTCCCAAGTTGAAGAGGGGGGTGCAGAGTTTGAAGTTCGCGGGGTCGGCCCTAAAAACACGTAAATCGGCCCGTCGGCGGTACGCGGTCCGCCCCCGCCGCCGCCCCCCGCCTCCGACCGCCCCTCGGTATTTTTTTCCTTAAAGCTACCGGCGAAACCTACCGGACGCCCTTCAAACGGTATTTCCCCTACACATGCACGCTGAGAAAAAAAATGACGAAATTTTTTTTTTCGCATTTTCCGTTTTGCGGTAAAACGGGGGGGGTTCCCGACGCCAAACGGAAAGTAGGGAAAATCCCGGGGGGGTATTTTCTCAACCGTCGGACTCCCCCCTAAAATGTATCAGATGGAAAAAAATTCGGCGTGCGCGGTTGCCGCGCCGCGATTTTTCGAAAAAATTTTTTCCCCCCGAAAAACGGTTTTTTCCGCATAACTCGAAAACGGAGGACCGCAGCGGTCCGACCCAAAGGACCTTTTTTGTAGGGCAGGAAATTTAGGAAAAAATAGTTTTTTGTTTTTTTTTTAAAGTGAACGGGAAAAAAGATACGGGCGTCCGAAAAAGGCCCCAAAATCGGTCGTTTTCGAATTTTAGCGCCCCCCCCGTTGGTAGGGGGGGAAAAAGTTTCCTCTGAAAGTCGTTCCCCTCGACGCCCCCCACGACGCCAAGCCGTCGAAATATTTTTTTTCCCGTTACCGCGCCCCCCAGGAGGTGCCGGGAAAACGGGGTATTCCGCCGGGAATAACCGGGAAACGGTCAGCCGGAGGGCGTTCTAAGTGCGCCCAGGACGTTTTCTCACCGGAAGGACCCTACGTGCCGACCCTCACCCCCCTACCCCCCCCAGGGGGGAAAATAGCCTTCGCGAAATAGTATATATATACTAGCTGGTCCCGTGGCCGCCGCAAGCGGCGGCCAACGGGACGCAGCTAGCGGTCAGCGCCGGTATAGTGTTGGCGCCCGTATAGTGTTGGCGCCGGTATAGTGTTGGCGCCGGTATAGTGTTGGCGCCGGTACAGTGTTGGCGCCGGTACAGTGTTGGCGCCGGTACAGTGTTGGCGCCGGTACGGTGTCGGCGCCGGTGTAGTGTCGGCGCCGGTATAGTGTCGGCGCCGGTATAGTGTCGGCGCCCGTACGGAGTCGGCGCTCGACAGGTCGGGTTCGGTGAAAATCGAAAGTCGCCCGATCGGGTCGATATACATATCGTTTCAAAGGTTTCGGCACGGCGATCGAGAAGAACCGTAGTTTTACCCGGATAAAGCCGTTTGGGGAAATTTTGAAGGCTGAAAACGGGTGAAAGTCGGGTTTTTAGTGCGCAGTTCAATTTCAATCTCCCGTAGCGGGCGTACTTGAGGTCCGACCGCCTCGTGTCATATACGGGCTTAAAGGTCTATTTGCGGGCTACAAAAAAGTCCCGTCGCGTTTTTCTCCAGGGGATACGGGGAAAAAGGTAGGCCACTTGGAAGAGCGGAAAAAGGCGGATTTATTAATTTTAGACTGAACCCCAAATTATTCAACATTTTTTTCCCCAAAAAGTTTTAGCCTTAGGACCCTAATTTTTTGCATAGCGTCATTTATTACGGCTTTCTACATGACAAAAAATTAAGAACCCCGTAAAAGCGTCCAAACAAATTTTATGGGCATATAAAAATTTAAAAATTATGAGGGGGGGCGCAGAAATTTTTTTTTCGGGAAAATTCTTTTATAATCCTTTTTGTGGTGTCGAACAACGGGTGTATACCGAATTTGGTGAAAATCGGACCACCTTCAAAAAATTTGTCAAAATTTGTCAAAATTTGTCAAAAAGGGGGGGGTCCTACTCCCTACTCCCCTATTAAAAAAAAATTAGCTTTCCAACCATGTATAACACATATGGGGTCGTCGGCCAAAAAAAAAAAATTTTTTTTCCCCCCAAAATGAAGCTAGGCTAGGACCCGTGATTATTTTGGCGAAAATCGAAAGTCGCCCGATCGGGTCGATATATATATCATTTTAAAGGTTTTGGCATGGCGATCAAGAAAAACTATAATTTTACCCTTAGAAAGCAATTTGGGGAAATTTAAGAGGCTAAGAACGGGTGAAAATCGGGTTTTTAGTACGTAATTCAATTTCAATCTCTCGTAGTGGGCGTACTTTAGGTCCGACCGCGTCGTGTCTTATATAGACTTAAAGGCCTATTTGCGGGCTACAATAAAGGCTATTAGAGTTTTTCTCCACGGGATACGGGGAAAACGCTATGGCGATTTGTAGAATTTCGAAAAAGCCCTTAAATAGATATTCGGGCCCCCCCACTGCGCCCGGGCACCGGTGAAAATAAAATCGAAGAAGGTTTCGGTATAGCACCGTGAATTAAAGACGCCCACCGAAAATCAACCCGATATTCGCATTATAGAGGGAGCTACGGCGGTTTAAAGTCGAAAAAAATGGTATAAAAGGTAAGGTCAAAAAAGACGAAAATTTCGAAATTTCGTCATTTTTTTTCTCGACAACTATAAGTCGTAGGACGCTAATTTTTTGTATAGCGTTAATTATCACATATGTCTACACGTAAAAAAATCAAGGGCCCCATAAAATAAATGGGGGAAATTTTATGGGCAGACGAAAATTTCAAAAATTCGGGGGGGGCCCCAAAATCGAAATTTCAAAAAACGAAGGGGCTGGTCAGAGATCCGAGAGCAAACCTGAAAAGGTGCAATAGGTCCCAATTCCCCACTTTTAAAACCCTAGGAGGAGATACAACATTTACGCGAAAATTTCCCACTTCCGGTTTGGGCGAAAAACTATTTGAACCCCTCCCTACGGCGCCCGGAAACCGGCGAAAAAAAACCGAAAGAGGTTTCGTGTAGAGGACAGATGGGGTCAGACGCCCAATAAGTTTCGTTCGCCTAATCGCACTTTAAGGGGGGCTACGGGGGCCCCGAAGTTAAAAAAAGCGGGGAACGAAATTCCGATTTTTTTTACATTTCCCCCTCCAGGAAGAGAACCGTCGGAGTCAAGGAAACGAAGAAACCGGTTCTCGTAGACCACTATGCGCCGAAACTACCCCGGGAGTCCCGTCGGGAAATTCCCGATTTGAAGAGGGGAGCGGCGATTTTGAATTTGCCAAAGTCGTGTTTTTCGGCCGAAATCGACCCAAAATCGGGGTTTTCGCCCCCCCAGGGGAAAAATGTCGTCAGCTAAGAAAAAAGGAAGATGGTTTCCCGTAGACGACTATGTGCCGAAACTACCCTGCGAGTCCTGTCCGGATATTCCCAAGTTGAAGACAAAGCCCCCGCACATTAAGTGGGGAGGGTCGGCCCTAAAAACACGAAAATCGGCCCGTCGGCGGTACGCGGTCCGCCCCCGCCGCCGCCCCTCGCCTCCGACCGCCTTCGGAATTTTTTTCGTTTAACCTACCGGGGAAACCTACCGGACGCCCTTCAAACGGTATTTCCCCTACACATACTCGCGGAGAAAAAAAATGACGAAATTTTTTTTTTCGCATTTTCCGTTTTGCGGTAAAACGGGGGGAGTTCCCGACGCCAAACGGAAAGTAGGGAAAATCCCGGGGGGGTATTTTCTCAACCGTCGGACTCCCCCCTAAAATGTATCAGGTGGAAAAAAATTCAGCGTGCGCGGTTGCCGCGCCGCGATTTTTTAAAGAAAAATTTTCCCCCCGAAAAACGGTTTTTTCCGCATAACTCGGATACGGTCGACCGCAGCGGTCCGACCCAAAGGACCTTTTTTGTAGAGCAGGAAATTTAGGAAAAAATAGTTTTTTGTTTTTTTTTTAAAGTGAATAGGGAAAAAGATACACGCGGTCGAAAAAGGCCCCAAAATCTGGTGTTTTCGATTTTTAGCGCCCCCCCTGTTGGTAGGGGGGGAAAAAGTTTCCTCTGAAAGTCGTTCCCCTCGACGCCCCCCACGACGCCAAGCCGTCGAAATATTTTTTTTCCCGTTACCGCGCCCCCCAGGAGGTGCCGGGAAAACGGGGTATTGCGACGGGAAAAACCGGGAAACGGTTAGTCGGAGGGCGTTCTAAGTGCGCCCAGGACGTTTTCTCACCGGAAGGACCCTTTGTGCCGACCCTCACCCCCCTACCCCCCCCCGGGGGGGAAAATAGCCTTCCTGAATTAGTATATATATACCATTCCGAACCTCGAAAAAGTGTGGATTTATTAATTTTACACTGAACCCCAAATAATTCAACATTTTTTTTCCCAAAAAGTTTTAGCCTTAGAACCCTAATTTTTTGCATAGCGTCATTTATTACGGCTTTCTACATGACAAAAAATTAAGAACCCCGTAAAGGCGTCCAAACGAATTTTATGGGCATATAAAAATTTAAAAATTATGGGGGGGGCCCCGAAAATTTTTTTTCGGGAAAATTCTTTCATAATCCTTTTTGTGGTGTCGAAGAACGGGTGTATACCGAATTTGGTGAAAATCTGACCACCTTCCAAAAATTTGTCGAAATTTCCCTGATTTTGCGGTTCTCGATTTCGGGAAATTTTTTGGTCGACAACCATATACGTGTTATACATGGTTGGAAAGATCTTTTTTTTTCAGGGGGGGGTCATACTCTTTGAAAAATTTTTTCCCCGACCAATACTTTCCGAGATAATGGCGTTCAAACATTTGAACTTTTTGGCGGGAAACCATGTTTTTCGGGCTTATCTCGGAAAATATTGGTCGCGAAGAAAAAAGTTCAAGAGTGTCTCCCCTATTAAAAAAAAATTAGCTTTCCAACCATGTATAACACATGTGGGGTCGTCGACCAAAAAAAAAAAATTTTTTTTTCCCCCAAAATGAACCTATGCTAGGACCCGTGATTATTTTAGCGAAAATCGAAAATCGCCCGATCGGGTCGACATATATATCATTTTAAAGGTTTTGGCAAGGCGATCAAGAAAAACTATAATTTTACCCTTAGAAAGCAATTTGGGGAAATTTAAGAGGCTAAGAACGGGTGAAAATTGGGTTTTTAGTACGAAATTCAATTTCAATGTCTCGTAGTGGGCGTACTTTAGGTCCGACCTCGTCGTGTCATATATGGGCGTAAAGGCCTATTCGCGGGCTACAAAAAAGGCCAATAGAGTTTTTCTCCACGGGATACAGGGAAAGCGTTAAGCCACTCCGAACCTCGAAAAAGTGTGGATTTATTAATATTACACTGAACCCCAGATTATTCAACATTTTTTTCCCCAAAAATTTATTGACTTAAAAGCCTAATTTTTTGCATAGCGACATTAATTACGGTTTTCTACATGAAAAAAAATTAAGAACCCCGTAAAGGCGTCCAAACAAATTTTATGGGAATATAAAAATTTAAAAATTATGGGGGGGGCCCCGAAATTTTTTTTTCGGGGTAATTCTTTTATAATCCTTTTTGTGGTGTCGAACAACGGCTGTATACCGAATTTGGTGAAAATCGGACCACCTTCCAAAAATTTGTCGAAATTTCCCTGATTTTGCCGTTCTCGATTTCGGGAAATTTTTTGGTCGACAACCATATACGTGTTATACATGGTTGGAAAGATCTTTTTTTTTCAGGGGGGGGTCCTACTCTTGAAAAATTTTTTTCCCGACCAATACTTTCCGAGATAATGGCGTTCAAACATTTGAACTTTTTGGCGGGAAACCATGTTTTTCGGGCTTTTCTCGGAAATTATTGGTCGCGAAGAAAAAAGTTCGAGAGTGTCTCCCCTATTAAAAAAAAATTAGCTTTCCAACCATGTATAACACATGTGGGGTCGTCGACCAAAAAAAAAAAATTTTTTTTTCCCCCAAAATGAACCTAGGCTAGGACCCGTGATTATTTTAGCGAAAATCGAAAGTCGCCCGATCGGGTCGACATATATATCATTTTAAAGGTTTTGGCAAGGCGATCAAGAAAAACTATAATTTTACCCTTAGAAAGCAATTTGGGGAAATTTAAGAGGCTAAGAACGGGTGAAAATTGGGTTTTTAGTACGTAATTCAATTTCAATGTCTCGTAGTGGGCGTACTTTAGGTCCGGCCTCGTCGTGTCATATATGGGCGTAAAGGCCTATTTGCGGGCTACAAAAAAGGCCAATAGAGTTTTTCTCCACGGGATACAGGGAAAACGTTAAGCCACTCCGAACCTCGAAAAAGTGTGGATTTATTAATATTACACTGAACCCCAGATTATTCAACATTTTTTTCCCCAAAAATTTATTGACTTAAAAGCCTAATTTTTTGCATAGCGACATTAATTACGGTTTTCTACATGAAAAAAAATTAAGAACCCCGTAAAGGCGTCCAAACAAATTTTATGGGCATATAAAAATTTAAAAATTATGGGGGGGGCCCCGAAATTTTTTTTTCGGGAAAATTCTTTCATAATCCTTTTTGTGGTGTCGAACAACGGGTGTATACCGAATTTGGTGAAAATCGGACCACCTTCCCAAAATTTGTCGAAATTTCCCTGATTTTGCCGTTCTCGATTTCGGGAAATTTTTTGGTCGACAACCATATACGTGTTATACATGGTTGGAAAGATTTTTTTTTTTCAGGGGGGGGTCCTACTCTTGAAATTTTTTTTCCCCGACCAATACTTTCCGAGATAATGGCGTTCAAACATTTGAACTTTTTGGCGGGAAACCATGTTTTTTGGGCTTTTCTCGGAAAATATTGGTCGGGAAGAAAAAAATTTGAGAGTATCTCCCCTATTAAAAAAAAATTAGCTTTCCAACCATGTATAACACATGTGGGGTCGTCGACCAAAAAAAAAAAAATTTTTTTTTCCCCAAAATGAAGCTAGGCTAGGACCCGTGATTATTTTAGCGATAATCGAAAGTCGCCCGATCGGGTCGACATATATATCATTTTAAAGGTTCTTGCAAGGCGATCAAGAAAAACTATAATTTTACCCTTAAAAAGCAATTTGGGGAAATTTAAGAGGCAAAGAACGGGTGAAAATTGGGATTTTAGTACGTAATTCAATTTCAATCTCTCGTAGTGGGCGTACTATAAGTCCGACCGCCTTGTGCCATATATAGGCTTAAAGGTCCATTCGCGGGCTACAAAAAAGGCCGATAGAGTTTTTCTCCACGGGATACAGGGAAAAAGGTGAGCCATTCCGAACCTCGAAAAAGTGTGGATTTATTAATATTACACTGAACCCCAAATAATTCAACATTTTTTTTCCCAAAAAGTTTTAGCCTTAGAACCCTAATTTTTTGCATAGCGTCATTTATTACGGCTTTCTACATGACAAAAAATTAAGAACCCCGTAAAGGCGTCCAAACGAATTTTATGGGCATATACAAATTTCAAAATTATGGGGGGGGCCCGGAAAATTATTTTTCCGCAAAAATTCGTTCATAATCCTTTTTGTGGCGTCAAACAACGGGTGTATACCGAATTTGGTGAGAATCGGACCACCATGCAAATTTGAGTCGAAATTTCCCTGATTTTGCGGTTCTCGATTTCGGGAAATTTTTTGGTCGACAACCATATACGTGTTATACATGGTTGGAAAGATTATTTTTTTTCAGGGGGGGGTCCTACTCTTGAAAATTTTTTTCCCCGACCAATACTTTCCGAGATAATGGCGTTCAAACATTTGAACTTTTTGGCGGGAAACCATGTTTTTCGGGCTTTTCTCGGAAAATATTGGTCGCGAAGAAAAAAGTTCAAGAGTGTCTCCCCTATTAAAAAAAAATTAGCTTTCCAACCATGTATAACACATATGGGGTCGTCGACCAAAAAAAAAAAAATTTTTTTTTCCCCAAAATGAAGCTAGGCTAGGACCCGTGATTATTTTAGCGAAAATCGAAAGTCGCCCGATCGGGTCGATATATATATCATTTTAAAGGTTTTTGCAAGGCGATCAAGAAAAACTATAATTGTACCCTTAAAAAGCAATTTGGGGAAATTTAAGGGGCTAAGAACGGGTGAAAATTGGGTTTTTAGTACGTAATTCAATTTCAATCTCTCGTAGTGGGCGTACTATAAGTCCGACCGCCTTGTGCCATATATGGGCTTAAAGGTCCATTCGCGGGCTACAAAAAAGGCCAATAGAGTTTTTCTCCACGGGATACAGGGAAAAAGTTGAGCCATTCCGAACCTCGAAAAAGTGTGGATTTATTAATTTTAGACTGAACCCCAAATAATTCAACATTTTTTTTCCCAAAAAGTTTTAGCCTTAGAACCCTAATTTTTTGCATAGCGTCATTTATTACGGCTTTCTACATGACAAAAAATTAAGAACCCCGTAAAGGCGTCCAAACGAATTTTAAGGGCATATACAAATTTCAAAATTATGGGGGGGGGGCCCGGAAAATTTTTTTACGGAAAATTCTTTTATAATCCTTTTTGTGGTGTCGAACAACGGGTGTATACCGAATTTGGTGAAAATCGGACCACCTTCCAAAAATTTGTCGAAATTTCCCTGATTTTGCCGTTCTCGATTTCGGGAAATTTTTTGGTCGACAACCATATACGTGTTTTACATGGTTGGAAAGATCTTTTTTTTTCAGGGGGGGGTCCTACTCTTGAAAAAAATTTTCCCCGACCAATACTTTCCGAGATAATGGCGTTCAAACATTTGAACTTTTTGGCGGGAAACCATGTTTTTCGGGCTTTTCTCGGAAAATATTGGTCGCGAAGAAAAAAGTTCGAGAGTGTCTCCCCTATTAAAAAAAAATTAGCTTTCCAACCATGTATAACACATGTGGGGTCGTCGACCAAAAAAAAAAAATTTTTTTTTCCCCCAAAATGAAGCTAGGCTAGGACCCGTGATTATTTTAGCGAAAATCGAAAGTCGCCCGATCGGGTCGACATATATATCATTTTAAAGGTTTTGGCAAGGCGATTAAGAAAAACTGTAATTTTACCCTTAAAAAGCAATTTGGGGAAATTTAAGAGGCTAAGAACGGGTGAAAATTGGGTTTTTAGTACGTAATTAAATTTCAATCTCTCGTAGTGGGCGTACCATTGGTCCGACTGCCTCGTGTCATATATGGGCTTAAAGGTCTATTCGCGGGCAACAAAAAAGGCCAATAAAGTTTTTCTCCACGGGATACGGGGAAAACGCTATGCCGATTTATAGAATTTCGAAAAAGCCCTTAAAAAGATATTCGGGCCCCCCCACTGCGCCCGGGCACCGGTGAAAATAAAATCGAAGAAGGTTTCGGTATAGCACCGTGAATTAAAGACGCCCACCGAAAATCAACCCGATATTCGCATTATAGAGGGAGCTACGGCGGTTTAAAGTCGAAAAAAGCGGTATAAAAGGTAGCGTCAAAAAAGACGAAAATTTCGAAATTTCGTCATTTATTTTCTCGACAACTATAAGTCGTAGGACGCTAATTTTTTGTATAGCGTTATTTATTACATATGTCTACACGTAAAAAAATCGAGGGCCCCATAATATAAATAGGGAAAATTTTATGGGCAGACGAAAATTTCAAAAATTCGGGGGGGGCCCCAAAATCGAAATTTCAAAAAACGAAGGGCTCGGTCAGAAATCCGGGACCTAACCTGAAAAGGTGCAATAGGTCCCAATTCCCCACTTTTAAAACCCTAGGAGGAGATACAACATTTACGCGAAAATTACCACATCCGGTTTTGGGCGAAAAACGATTCGTCCCCCTCCCCACGGCGCCCGGTAACCGGCGAAAAAAAACCGAAAGAGGTTTCGTGTAGAGGACAGATGGGGTCAGACGCCCAATAAGTTTCGTTCGCCTAAGCGCATTTTAAGGGGGGCTACGGGGGCCCCGAAGTTAAAAAAAAAAAATTACGAAATCCCGATTTTTTCTACATTTCCCCCTCCAGGAAGAAAAATGTCGTCAGTTAAGAAAAAAGAAAGACGGTTTCTCGTAGGCCACTATGCCCTGAAACTACCCTGCGAGTCCCGTCGGGAAATTCCCAAGTTGAAGAGGGGCGTGCAGAGTTTGAATTTCGCGGGGTCGGCCCTAAAAACACGAAAATCGGCCCGTCGGCGGGACGCGGTCCGCCCCCGCCGGCGCCCCCCGGCTCCGACCGCCTTCGGAATTTTTTCCGTTTAACCTACCGGGAAAACCTACCGGACGCCCTTCAAACTGTATTTCCCCGACCTTTACTCGCCGAGGAAAAAAATGACGAAAATTTTTTTTTCGCATTTTCCGTTTTGCGGTAAGACGGGGGGGCTTCCCGACGCCAAACGGAAAGTAGGGAAAATCCGCGGGTGGTATTTTCTTACTCGTTGGACTCCCCCCTAAAATGTATCAGGTGGAAAAAAATTCAGCGTGCGCGGTTGCCGCGCCGCGATTTTTTGAAGAAAAATTTTCCCCCCGAAAAACGGTTTTTTCCGCATAACTCGAAAACGGGTGACCGCAGCGGTCCGACCCAAAGGACCTTTTTTGTAGGCAACCGAATTTAGGAAAAAATAGTTTTTTGTTTTTTTTTTAAAGTGAACGGGGAAAAAGATACGGGCGTCCGAAAAAGGCCCCAAAATCGGGTGTTTTCGATTTTTAGCGCCCCCCCCGTTGGCAGGGGGGGAAAAAGTTTCGAGTAAAAGTTGTAGCCCTAGACGCGCCCCACGACGCCCGGGGGTCGGAATATTTTTTTTCTCTCACCCGCGCCCCCCAGGACCCGCCGGGAAATCGGGCATTCCCGACGGGAATATCTCGGAAACGGCTAATCTGAGAGCGGCGAGCCCGATTTTCCCCATTGTCGGGACCGGACCCGACCCCCTCCCCCCCCTAACTCCCCCCTACCACCCCCAGGGAAAAAAAATCCTTCCTGAAATAGTATATATATACTAGCTGGTCCCGTGGCCGCCGCAAGCGGCGGCCAACGGGACGCAGCTAGCGGTCAGCGCCGGTATAGTGTTGGCGCCCGTATAGTGTTGGCGCCGGTATAGTGTCGGCGCCGGTATAGTGTTGGCGCCGGTATAGTGTTGGCGCCGGTACAGTGTCGGCGCCGGTACAGTGTTGGCGCCGGTACAGTGTTGGCGCCGGTGTAGTGTTGGCGCCCGTATAGTGTCGGCGCCGGTATAGTGTCGGCGCCCTTACGGAGTCGGCGCTCGACAGGTCGGGTTCGGTGAAAATCGAAAGTCGCCCGATCGGGTCGATATACATATCGTTTCAAAGGTTTCGGCACGGCGGTCGAGAAGAACCGTAGTTTTACCCGGATAAAGCCGTTTGGGGAAATTTTGAAGGCTGAAAACGGGTGAAAGTCGGGTTTTTAGTGCGCAGTTCAATTTCAATCTCTCGTAGCGGGCGTACTTGAGGTCCGACCGCCTCGTGTCATATACGGGCTTAAAGGTCTATTTGCGGGCTACAAAAAAGTCCCGTAGCGTTTTTCTCCAGGGGATACGGGGGAAAAGGTAGGCCACTTGGAAGAGCGGAAAAAGGCGGATTAATTAATTTTAGACTGAACCCCAAATTATTCAACATTTTTTTCCCCAAAAAGTTTTAGCCTTGGAACCCAAATTTTTTGCATAGCGTCATTTATTACGGCTTTCTACATGACAAAAAATTAAGAACCCCGTAAAGGCGTCCAAACGAATTTTATGGGCATATACAAATTTCAAAATTATGGGGGGGGGGGCCCGGAACTTTTTTTTTCCGGAAAATTCTTTCATAATCCTTTTTGTGGTGTCGAACAACGGGTGTATACCGAATTTGGTGAAAATCGGACCACCTTCCAAAAATTTGTCGAAATTTCCCTGATTTTGCGGTTCTCGATTTCGGGAAATTTTTTGGTCGACAACCATATACGTGTTATACATGGTTGGAAAGATCTTTTTTTTTCAGGGGGGGGTCCTACTCTTGAAAAAAATTTTCCCCGACCAATACTTTCCAAGATAATGGCGTTCAAACATTTGAACTTTTTGGCGGGAAACCATGTTTTTTGGGCTTATCTCGGAAAATATTGGTCGCGAAAAAAAAAGTTCAAGAGGGTCTCCCCTATTAAAAAAAAATTAGCTTTCCAACCATGTATAACACATGTGGGGTCGTCGACCACAAAAAAAAAAATTTTTTTTCCCCAAAATGAAGCTAGGCTAGGACCCGTGATTATTTTAGCGAAAATCGAAAGTCGCCCGATCGGGTCGACATATATATCATTTTAAAGGTTTTGGCAAGGCGATTAAGAAAAACTACAATTTTACCCTTAAAAAGCCGTTTGGGGAAATTTTGAAGGCTGAAAACGGGTGAAAGTCGGGTTTTTAGTGCGCAGTTCAATTTCAATCTCTCGTAGTGGGCGTACTTTAGGACCGACCGCGTCGTGTCTTATATGGACTTAAAGGCCTATTTGCGGGCTACAAAAAAGGCAATTAGAGTTTTTCTCCACGGGATACAGGGAAAAAGTTAAGCCACTCCGAACCTCGAAAAAGTGTGGATTTATTAATATTACACTGAACCCCAGATTATTCAACATTTTTTTCCCCAAAAAGTTTAAGCCTTAGGACCCTAATTTTTTGCATAGCGTCATTTATTACGGCTTTCTACATGACAAAAAATTAAGAACCCCGTAAAGGCGTCCAAACGAATTTTACGGGCATATACAAATTTCAAAATTAAAGGGGGGGCCCGGAAATTTTTTTTTCCGGGAAATTCTTTCATAATCCTTTTTGTGGTGTCGAACAACGGGTGTATACCGAATTTGGTGAAAATCGGACCACCTTCCAAAAATTTGTCGAAATTTCCCTGAATTTGCCGTTCTCGATTTCGGGAAATTTTTTGGTCGACAACCATATACGTGTTATACATGGTTGGAAAGATTTTTTTTTTTCAGGGGGGGTCCTACTCTTGAAAATTTTTTTCCCCGACCAATACTTTCCGAGATAATGGCGTTCAAACATTTGAACTTTTTGGCGGGAAACCATGTTTTTCGGGCTTATCTCGGAAAATATTGGTCGCGAAGAAAAAAGTTCATGAGTATCTCCCCTATTAAAAAAAAATTAGCTTTCCAACCATGTATAACACATGTGGGGTCGTCGACCAAAAAAAAAAAATTTATTTTTCCCCCAAAATGAACCTAGGCTAGGACCCGTGATTATTTTAGCGAAAATCGAAAGTCGCCCGATCGGGTCGACATATATATCATTTTAAAGGTTTTGGCAATGCGATTAAGAAAAACTATAATTTTACCCTTAAAAAGCAATTTGGGGAAATTTAAGAGGCTAAGAACGGGTGAAAATTGGGTTTTTAGTACGTAATTCAATTTCAATCTCTCGTAGTGGGCGTACTATAAGTCCGACCGCCTTGTGTCATATATGGACTTAAAGGCCTATTTGCGGGCTACAAAAAAGGTGATTAGAGTTTTTCTCCACGGGATACAGGGAAAATGTTATTCCGATTTGTAGAATTTCGAAAAAGCCCTTAAAAAGATATTCGGGCCCCCCCACTGCGCCCAAGCACCGGTGAAAATAAAATGGAAGAAGATTTCGGAAAAGCACCGTGAAATAAAGGTGACCACAAAAAATCAACCCGATATTCGCATTATAGAGGGAGCTACGGTGGTTTAAAGTCGAAAAAAGCGGTATAAAAGGTAGCGTCAAAAAAGACGAAAATTTCGAAATTTTTGTCATTTTTTTTCTCGAAAACTATAAGTCGTAGGAGGCTAAATTTTTGTATAGTGTTATTCCTTACACATGTCTACACGTTAAAAAATCAAGGGCCCCATAAAATAAATAGGGGAAATTTTATGGGCAGACGAAAATTTCAAAAATTCGGGGGGGGCCCCAAATTCGAAATTTCAAAAAACGAAGGGCTCGGTCAGAAATCCGGGACCTAACCTGAAAAGGTGCAATCGGTCCCAATTCCCCACTTTTAAAACCCTAGGAGGAGATACAACATTTACGCGAAAATTACCACATCCGGTTTTGGGCGAAAAACGATATGTCCCCCTCCCCACGTCGCCCGGAAACCGGCGAAAAAAAACCGAAAGAGGTTTCGTGTAGAGGACAGATGGGGTCAGACGCCCCATAAGTTTCGTTTGCCTCATCGCATTTTAAGGGGGGCTACGGGGGCCCCGAAGTGAAAAAAAAAAAAGTACGAAATTCCGATTTTTTCTACATTTCCCCCTCCAGGAAGAAAAATGTCGTCAGTTAAGAAAAAAGAAAGACGGTTTCTCGTAGGCCACTATGCGCCGAAACTACCCTGCGAGTCCCGTCGGGAAATTCCCAAGTTGAAGGGGGGCGTGCAGAGTTTGAATTTCGCGGGGTCGGCCCCAAAAACGCTAAAATCGGCCTGTAAGAGGTACGCGGTCCGCCCCCGCCGCCGCCCCCCGGCTCCGACCGCCTTCGGAATTTTTTCCGTTTAACCTACCGGGAAAACCTACCGGACGCCCTTCAAACTGTATTTCCCCGACCTTTACTCGCCGAGGAAAAAAATGACGAAAATTTTTTTTTCGCATTTTCCGTTTTGCGGTAAGACGGGGGGGCTTCCCGACGCCAAACGGAAAGTAGGGAAAATCCGCGGGTGGTATTTTCTCACTCGTGGGACTACCCACTAAAATGTATCAGGTGGGAATAAATTCAACGTGCGCGGTTGCCGCGCCGCGATTTTTTAAAGAAAAATTTTCCCCCCGAAAAACGGTTTTTTCCGCATAACTCGAAAACGGAGGACCGCAGCGGTCCGACCCAAAGGACCTTTTTTGTAGGGCACTCGATTTAGGAAAAAATAGTTTTTTGTTTTTTTTTTAAAGTCAATAGGGAAAAAGATACACGCGGTCGAAAAAGGCCCCAAAATCGGGTGTTTTCGAATTTTAGCGCCCCCCCCGTGCGTCGGGGAGAAAAAAGTTTCCAACAAAAGACGTTCCCCCCGGGGGGCCCCACGACGCCCGGGGGTCGGAATATTTTTTTTCTCTAACCCGCGCCCCCCAGGACCCACCGGGAAATCGGGCATTCCCGACGGGAATATCTCGGAAACGGCTAATCCGAGAGCGGCGAGCCCGATTTTCCCCATTGTCGGGACCGGACCGAGGGTAACCCCCCCCCTGACTCCCCCCTACCACCCCCAGGGAAAAAAAATCCTTCCTGAAATAGTATATATATACTAGCTGGTCCCGTGGCCGCCGCAAGCGGCGGCCAACGGGACGCAGCCAGCGGTCAGCGCCGGTATAGTGTTGGCGCCCGTATAGTGTTGGCGCCGGTATAGTGTTGGCGTCGGTATAGTGTTGGCGCCGGTACATTGTCGGCGCTGGTACAGTGTTGGCGCCGGTACAGTGTTGGCGCCGGTACAGTGTCGGCGCCGGTGTAGTGTCGGCGCCGGTATAGTGTCGGCGCCGGTATAGTGTCGGCGCCCGTACGGAGTCGGCGCTCGACAGGTCGGGTTCGGTGAAAATCGAAAGTCGCCCGATCGGGTCGATATACATATCGTTTTAAAGGTTTCGGCACGGCGGTCGAGAAGAACCGTAGTTTTACCCGGATAAAGCCGTTTGGGGAAATTTTAAAGACTGAAAACGGGTGAAAGTCGGGTTTTTAGTGCGTAATTCAATTTCAATCTCCCGTAGCGGGCGTACTTGAGGTCCGACCGCCTCGTGTCATATACGGGCTTAAAGGTCTATTCGCGGGCTACAAAAAAGTCCCGTAGCGTTTTTCTCCAGGGGATACGGGGAAAAAGGTAGGCCACTTGGAAGAGCGGAAAAAGGCGGATTTATTAATTTTAGACTGAACCCCAAATTATTCAACATTTTTTTCCCCAAAAAGTTTTGGCCTTAGAACCCTAATTTTTTGCATAGCGTCATTTATTACTGCTTTCTACATGACAAAAAATTAAGAACCCCGTAAAGGCGTCCAAACGAATTTTATGGGCATATACAAATTTCAAAATTATGGGGGGGGGCCCGGAAAATTTTTTTTCCGGAAAATTCGTTCATAATCCTTTTTGTGGTGTCGAACAACGGGTGTATACCGAATTTGGTGAAAATCGGACCACCTTCCAAAAATTTGTCGAAATTTCCCTGATTTTGCCGTTCTCGATTTCGGGAAATTTTTTGGTCGACAACCATATACGTGTTATACATGGTTGGAAAGATTATTTTTTTTCAGGGGGGGGTCCTACTCTTGAAAATTTTTTTCCCCGACCAATACTTTCCGAGATAATGGCGTTCAAACATTTGAACTTTTTGGCGGGAAACCATGTTTTTTGGGCTTTTCTCGGAAAATATTGGTCGGGAAGAAAAAAATTCGAGAGTATCTCCCCTATTAAAAAAAAATTAGCTTTCCAACCATGTATAACACATGTGGGGTCGTCGACCAAAAAAAAAAAATTTTTTTTTCCCCCAAAATGAACCTAGGCTAGGACCCGTGATTATTTTAGCGAAAATCGAAAGTCGCCCGATCGGGTCGACATATATATCATTTTAAAGGTTTTGGCAAGGCGATTAAGAAAAACTATAATTTTACCCTTAAAAAGCAATTTGGGGAAATTTAAGAGGCAAAGAACGGGTGAAAATTGGGATTTTAGTACGTAATTCAATTTCAATCTCTCGTAGTGGGCGTACTTTAGGTCCGACCGCGTCGTGTCTTATATGGACGTAAAGGCCTATTTGCGGGCTACAAAAAAGGCAATTAGAGTTTTTCTCCACGGGATACAGGGAAAAAGTTAAGCTACTCCGAACCTCGAAAAAGTGTGGATTTTTTAATATTACACTGAACCCCAGATTATTCAACATTTTTTTCCCCCAAAAGTTTTAGCCTTAGAACCCTAATATTTTGCATAGCGTCATTTATTACGGCTTTCTACATGACAAAAAATTAAGAACCCCGTAAAGGCGTCCAAACGAATTTTATGGGCATATACAAATTTCAAAATTATGGGGGGGGGCCCGGAAAATTTTTTTTCCGGAAAATTCGTTCATAATCCTTTTTGTGGCGTCAAACAACGGGTGTATACCGAATTTGGTGAGAATCGGACCACCATGCAAATTTGAGTCGAAATTTCCCTGATTTTGCGGTTCTCGATTTCGGGAAATTTTTTGGTCGACAACCATATACGTGTTATACATGGTTGGAAAGATTATTTTTTTTCAGGGGGGGGTCCTACTCTTGAAAATTTTTTTCCCCGACCAATACTTTCCGAGATAATGGCGTTCAAACATTTGAACTTTTTGGCGGGAAACCATGTTTTTTGGGCTTTTCTCGGAAAATATTGGTCGGGAAGAAAAAAATTCGAGAGTATCTCCCCTATTAAAAAAAAATTAGCTTTCCAACCATGTATAACACATGTGGGGTCGTCGACCAAAAAAAAAAAATTTTTTTTTCCCCCAAAATGAACCTAGGCTAGGACCCGTGATTATTTTAGCGAAAATCGAAAGTCGCCCGATCGGGTCGACATATATATCATTTTAAAGGTTTTGGCAAGGCGATTAAGAAAAACTATAATTTTACCCTTAAAAAGCAATTTGGGGAAATTTAAGAGGCAAAGAACGGGTGAAAATTGGGATTTTAGTACGTAATTCAATTTCAATCTCTCGTAGTGGGCGTACTTTAGGTCCGACCGCGTCGTGTCTTATATGGACGTAAAGGCCTATTTGCGGGCTACAAAAAAGGCAATTAGAGTTTTTCTCCACGGGATACAGGGAAAAAGTTAAGCCACTCCGAACCTCGAAAAAGTGTGGATTTATTAATATTACACTGAACCCCAGATTATTCAACATTTTTTTCCCCAAAAAATTATTGACTTAAAAGCCTAATTTTTTGCATAGCGACATTAATTACGGATTTCTACATGACAAAAAATTAAGAACCCCGTAAAGGCGTCCAAACCAATTTTATGGGCATATAAAAATTTAAAAATTATGGGGGGGGCCCCGAAAATTTTTTTTCGGGAAAATTCTTTCATAATCCTTTTTGTGGTGTCGAACAACGGGTGTATACCGAATTTGGTGAAAATCGGACCACCTTCCAAAAATTTGTCGAAATTTCCCTGATTTTGCCGTTCTCGATTTCGGGAAATTTTTTGGTCGACAACCATATACGTGTTATACATGGTTGGAAAGATCTTTTTTTTTCAGGGGGGGGTCCTACTCTTGAAAAAAATTTTCCCCGACCAATACTTTCCGAGATAATGGCGTTCAAACATTTGAACTTTTTGGCGGGAAACCATGTTTTTTGGGCTTTTCTCGGAAAATATTGGTCGGGAAGAAAAAAATTCGAGAGTATCTCCCCTATTAAAAAAAAATTAGCTTTCCAACCATGTATAACACATGTGGGGTCGTCGACCAAAAAAAAAAAATTTTTTTTTCCCCCAAAATGAAGCTAGGCTAGGACCCGTGATTATTTTAGCGAAAATCGAAAGTCGCCCGATCGGGTCGACATATATATCATTTTAAAGGTTTTGGCAAGGCGATTAAGAAAAACTATAATTTTACCCTTAAAAAGCAATTTGGGGAAATTTAAGGGGCTAAGAACGGGTGAAAATTGGGTTTTTAGTACGTAATTCAATTTCAATGTCTCGTAGTGGGCGTACTATACGTCCGACCGCCTCGTGTCATATATGGGCTTAAAGGTATATTTGCGGGCTACAAAAAAGGCTAATAGAGTTTTTCTCCACGGGATATAGGGAAAACGCTATGGCGATTTGTAGAATTTCAAAAAAGCCCTTAAAAAGATATTCGGGCCCCCCCACTGCGCCCAAGCACGGGTGAAAATAAAATCGAAGAAGATTTCGGAAAAGCACCGCGAAATAAAGATGCCCACAAAAAATCAACCCGATATTCGCATTATAGAGGGAGCTACGGCGGTTTAAAGTCGAAAAAAGCGGTATAAAAGGTAGCGTCAAAAAAGACGAAAATTTCGAAATTTCGTCATTTTTTTTCTCGAAAACTATAAGTCGTAGGGACCTGATTTTTTGTATAGCGTTATTTCTTACATATGTCTACTCGTGAAAAAATCAAGGGCCCCATAAAATAAATAGGGAAAAATTAATGGGCAGACGAAAATTTCAAAAATTCGGGGGGGGCCCAAAAATCGAAATTTCAAAAAACGAAGGGGCTGGTCAGAGATCCGAGAGCAAACCTGAAAAGGTGCAATTGGTCCCAATTCCCCACTTTTAAAACCCTAGGAGGAGATACAACATTTACGTGAAAATTGTTTAACGAAAATTTCACTTTTTTTTGTTTTGACCCTCTCCCTACGGCGCCCGGAAACCGGCGAAAAAAAACCGAAAGAGGTTTCGTGTAGAGGACAGATAGGGTCAGACGCCCCATGAGTTTCGTTCGCCTAATTGAATTTTAAGGGGGGCTACAGGGGCCCCGAAGTGAAAAAAAAAAAAGTACGAAATTCCTATTTTTTTTACATTTCCCCCTCCAGGAAGAGAACCGTTCGCAGTGAAAAAAAAAATCGACCTGATCCTTTCAGCGGACCGTTCACCCGAAATACCCTGTGAGTCCCGTCGGGAAATTCCCAAATTTAAGACAAAGCCGACAAACCTCAAGTGGGCAAGGTCGTGTTTTTCGGCCGAAATCGACCCAAAATAGGGGTTTTCGCCCCCCCACGGGAAAAATGTCGTTAGCTAAGAAAAAAGAAAGACGGTTTCTCGTAGTCCACTATGTGCCGAAACTACCCTGCGAGTCCCGTCGGGAAATTCCCAAGTTGAAGACAAAGCCCCCGCACATTAAGTGGGGAGGGTCGGCCCCAAAAACACGTAAATCGGCCCGTCGGCGGTACGCGGTCCGCCGCCGCCGCCGCCCCCCGCCTCCGACCGCCTCCGAAATTTTTTTCGTATAACCTACCGGGGAAACCTACCGGACGCCCTTCAAACGGTATTTCCCCTACACATACTCGCTGAGAAAAAAAATGACGAAATTTTTTTTTTCGCATTTTCCGTTCTGCGGTAAAACGGGGGGAGTTCCCGACGCCAAACGGAAAGTAGGGAAAATCCGCGGGGGGTATTTTTACAACCGTCGGACCCCCCCCTAAAATGTATCAGGTGGAAAAAAATTCAGCGCGCGCGGTTGCCGCGCCGCGATTTTTCGAAAAAAAAATGTCCCCCCTAAAAACGGTTTTTTCCGCATAACTCGAAAACGGGTGACCGCAGCGGTCCGACCCAAAGGACCTTTTTTGTAGGCAACCGAATTTAGGAAAAAATAGTTTTTTGTTTTTTTTTTAAAGTGAATAGGGAAAAAGATACGGGCGTCCGAAAAAGGCCCCAAAATCGGTCGTTTTCGAATTTTAGCGCCCCCCCTGTTGGTAGGGGGGGAAAAAGTTTCCTCTGAAAGTCGTTCCCCTCGACGCCCCCCACGACGCCAAGCCGTCGAAATATTTTTTTTCCCGTTCCCGCGCCCCCCAGGAGCCGCCGGGAAATCGGGGTATTCCGCCGGGAATAACCGGGAAACGGTTACCCGGAGGGCGTTCTAAGTGCGCCCAGGACGTTTTCTCACCGGAAGGACCCTGTGTGCCGACCCTCACCCCCCTACCCCCCCCAGGGGGGAAAATAGCCTTCCTGAATTAGTATATATATACTAGCTGGTCCCGTGGCCGCCGCAAGCGGCGGCCAACGGGACGCAGCTAGCGGTCAGCGCGTGTATAGTGTTGGCGCCCGTATAGTGTTGGCGCCGGTATAGTGTTGGCGCCGGTATAGTGTTGGCGCCGGTATAGTGTTGGCGCCGGTACAGTGTTGGCGCCGGTACAGTGTTGGCGCCGGTACAGTGTCGGCGCCGGTGTAGTGTCGGCGCCGGTATAGTGTCGGCGCCGGTATAGTGTCGGCGCCCGTACGGAGTCGGCGCTCGACAGGTCGGGTTCGGTGAAAATCGAAAGTCGCCCGATCGGGTCGATATACATATCGTTTTAAAGGTTTCGGCACGGCGGTCGAGAAGAACCGTAGTTTTACCCGGATAAAGCCGTCTGGGGAAATTTTAAAGGCTGAAAACGGGTGAAAGTCGGGTTTTTAGTGCGCAGTTCAATTTCAATCTCCCGTAGCGGGCGTACTTGAGGTCCGACCGCCTCGTGTCATATACGGGCTCAAAGGTCTATTTGCGGGCTACAAAAAAGTCCCGTAGCGTTTTTCTCCAGGGGATACGGGGGAAAAGGTAGGCCACTTGGAAGAGCGGAAAAAGGCGGATTTAATAATTTTAGACTGAACCCCAAATTATTCAACATTTTTTTCCCCAAAAAGTTTTGGCCTTAGAACCCAAATTTTTTGCATAGCGTCATTTATTACGGCTTTCTACATGACAAAAAATTAAGAACCCCGTAAAGGCGTCCAAACGAATTTTACGGGCATATACAAATTTCAAAATTATGGGGGGGGGCCCGGAAAAATTTTTTTCCGGAAAATTCTTTCATAATCCTTTTTGTGGCGTCAAACAACGGGTGTATACCGAATTTGGTGAAAATCGGACCAACTTCCCAAAATTTGTCGAAATTTCCCTGATTTTGCGGTTCTCGATTTCGGGAAATTTTTTGGTTGACAACCATATACGTGTTATACATGGTTGGAAAGATTTTTTTTTTTCAGTGGGGGGTCCTACTCTTGAAAATTTTTTTCCCCGACCAATACTTTCCGAGATAATGGCGTTCAAACATTTGAACTTTTTGGCGGGAAACCATGTTTTTCGGGCTTATCTCTGAAAATATTGGTCGCGAAGAAAAAAGTTCAAGAGTGTCTCCCCTATTAAAAAAAAATTAGCTTTCCAACCATGTATAACACATATGGGGTCGTCGACCAAAAAAAAAAAAATTTTTTTTTCCCCAAAATGAAGCTAGGCGACCCGTGATTATTTTGGCGAAAATCGAAAGTCGCCCGATCGGGTCGACATATATATCATTTTAAAGGTTTTGGCAAGGCGATCAAGAAAAACTATAATTTTACCCTTAAAAAGCAATTTGGGGAAATTTAAGAGGCAAAGAACGGGTGAAAATTGGGATTTTAGTACGTAATTCAATTTCAATCTCTCGTAGTGGGCGTACTATAAGTCCGACCGCCTTGTGCCATATATGGGCTTAAAGGTCCATTCGCGGGCTACAAAAAAGGCCGATAGAGTTTTTCTCCACGGGATACAGGGAAAACGTTAAGCCACTCCGAACCTCGAAAAAGTGTGGATTTATTAATATTACACTGAACCCCAGATTATTCAACATTTTTTTCCCCAAACATTTATTGACTTAAAAGCCTAATTTTTTGCATAGCGACATTAATTACGGATTTCTACATGACAAAAAATTAAGAACCCCGTAAAGGCGTCCAAACCAATTTTATGGGCATATAAAAATTTAAAAATTATGGGGGGGGCCCCGAAAATTTTTTTTCGGGAAAATTCTTTCATAATCCTTTTTGTGGTGTCAAACAACGGGTGTATACTAAATTTGGTGAAAATCGGACCACCTTCCAAATATTTGTCGAAATTTCCCTGATTTTGCGGTTCTCGATTTCGGGAAATTTTTTGGTCGACAACCATATACGTGTTATACATGGTTGGAAAGATTTTTTTTTTAAGGGGGGGGTCCTACTCTTGAAAATTTTTTTCCCCGACCAATACTTTCCGAGATAATGGCGTTCAAACATTTGAACTTTTTGGCGGGAAACCATGTTTTTCGGGCTTTTCTCGGAAAATATTGGTCTCGAAGAAAAAAGTTCGAGAGTGTCTCCCCTATTAAAAAAAAATTAGCTTTCCAACCATGTATAACACATGTGGGGTCGTCGACCAAAAAAAAAAAATTTTTTTTTCCCCCAAAATGAACCTAGGCTAGGACCCGTGATTATTTTAGCGAAAATCGAAAGTCGCCCGATCGGGTCGACATATATATCATTTTAAAGGTTTTGGCAAGGCGATTAAGAAAAACTATAATTTTACCCTTAAAAAGCAATTTGGGGAAATTTAAGAGGCTAAGAACGGGTGAAAATCGGGTTTTTAGTACGTAATTCAATTTCAATCTCTCGTAGTGGGCGTACTATAAGTCCGACCGCCTCGTGTCATATATGGGCTTAAAGGTCCATTCGCGGGCTACAAAAAAGGCCTATAGAATTTTTCTCCACGGGATACAGGGAAAAAGTTGAGCCATTCCGAACCTCGAAAAAGTGTGGATTTATTAATTTTACACTGAACCCCAAATTATTCAACATTTTTTCCCCAAAAAAGTTTTAGCCTTAGAACCCTAATTTTTTGCATAGCGTCATTTATTACGGCTTTCTACATGACAAAAAATTAAGAACCCCGTAAAGGCGTCCAAACGAATTTTATGGCCATATACAAATTTCAAAATTATGGGGGGGGGGCCCGGAAATTTTTTTTTCGGGGAAATTCTTTCATAATCCTTTTTGTGGTGTCAAACAACGGGTGAATACCGAATTTGGTGAAAATCGGACCACCTTCCAAAAATTTGTCGAAATTTCCCTGATTTTGCCGTTCTCGATTTCGGGAAATTTTTTGGTCGACAACCATATACGTGTTATACATGGTTGGAAAGATCTTTTTTTTTCAGGGGGGGGTCCTACTCTTGAAAATTTTTTTCCCCGACCAATACTTTCCGAGATAATGGCGTTCAAACATTTGAACTTTTTGGCGGGAAACCATGTTTTTCGGGCTTTTCTCGGAAAATATTGGTCGCGAAGAAAAAAGTTCGAGAGTGTCTCCCCTATTAAAAAAAAATTAGCTTTCCAACCATGTATAACACATGTGGGGTCGTCGACCAAAAAAAAAAATTTTTTTTTTCCCCCAAAATGAAGCTAGGCTAGGACCCGTGATTATTTTGGCGAAAATCGAAAGTCGCCCGATCGGGTCGACATATATATCATTTTAAAGGTTTTGGCAAGGCGATTAAGAAAAACTATAATTTTACCCTTAAAAAGCAATTTGGGGAAATTTAAGAGGCAAAGAACGGGTGAAAATTGGGATTTTAGTACGTAATTCAATTTCAATGTCTCGTAGTGGGCGTACTTTAGGTCCGACCGCGTTGTGCCATATATGGGCTTAAAGGTCTATTTGCGGGCTGCAAAAAAGGCTTATAGAGTTTTTCTCCACGGGATACGGGGAAAACGCTATGGCGATTTGTAGAATTTCAAAAAAGCCCTTAAAAAGATATTCGGGCCCCCCCACTGCGCCCGGGCACCGGTGAAAAAAAAATCGAAGAAGGTTTCGGTAAAGCACCGTGAATTGAAGACGCCCACCGAAAATCAACCCGATATTCGCATTATAGAGGGAGCTACGGCGGTTTAAAGTCGAAAAAAGCGGTATAAAAGGTAGCGTCAAAAAATACGTAATTTTCGAAATTTCGACATTTTTTTTCTCTAAAACTATAAGTCGTAGGACCCTAATTTTTTGTATAGTGTTATTTATTACATATGTCTACACGTGAAAAAATCAAGGGCCCCATAAAATAAATAGGGAAAATGTTAAGGGCAGACGAAAATTTCAAAAATTCGGGGGGGGCCCCAAAATCGAAATTTCGAAAAACGAAGGGCTCGTTGGTGTGTCCGACACCCAACCTGAAAAGGTGCAATTGGTCCCAATTCCCCACTTTTAAAACCCTAGGAGGAGATACAAATACTTTTTTGCAAGTCGTTAACTGAAATTTCACTTTTTTCGGATTTTATCCCCCCCGTACGGCGCCCGGAAACCGGCGAAAAAAAAACGAAAGAGGTTTCGTGTAGAGGACAGATGGGGTCAGACGCCCCATAAGTTTCGTTCGCCTCATCGCATTTTAAGGGGGGCTACGGGGGCCCCGAAGTTAAAAAAAAAAAATTACGAAATTCCGATTTTTTTTACATTTCCCCCTCCAGGAAGAGAACCGTCGGAGTCAAGAAAACAAAAAAACCGGTTCTCGTAGACAACTATGCGATGAAACTACCCTGCGAGTCCCGTCGGGAAATTCTCAAGTTGAAGAGGGGGGTGCAGAGTTTGAAGTCGGCAAGGTCGGTTTTTCGACCGAAATTTCCCGAAATTTCGGTTTTCGCCCCCCCACGGGAAAAATGTCGATAGCTAAGAAAAAAGAAAGACGGTTTCTCGTAGTCCACTACGCCCTGAAACTACCCTGCGAGTCCCGTCGGGAAATTCTCAAGTTGAAGAGGGGGGTGCAGAGTTTGAAGTTCGCTGGGTCGGCGCTAAAAACACGTAAATCGGCCCGTCGGCGGTACGCGGTCCGCCCCCGCCGCCGCCCCCCGCCTCCGACCGCCCCTCGGTATTTTTTTCCTTAAACCTACCGGCGAAACCTACCGGACGCCCTTCAAACGGTATTTCCCCTACACATACTCTCGGAGAAAAAAAATGACGAAATTTTTTTTTTCGCATTTTCCGTTCTGCGGTAAAACGGGGGGGCTTCCCGACGCCAAACGGAAAGTAGGGAAAATCCGCGGGTGGTATTTTCTCACCCGTGGGACTCCCCCCTAAAATGTATCAGGTGGAAAAAAATTCGGCGTGCGCGGTTGCCGCGCCGCGATTTTTCGAAATATCTTTTTCCCCCCGAAAAACGGTTTTTTCCGCATAACTCGAAAACGGAGGACCGCAGCGGTCCGACCCAAAGGACCTTTTTTGTAGGGCACTCGATTTAGGAAAAAATAGTTTTTTGTTTTTTTTTTAAAGTGAATAGGGAAAAAGATACACGCGGTCGAAAAAGGCCCCAAAATGGGGTGTTTTCGATTTTTAGCGCCCCCCCTGTGCGTCGGGGGGGAAAAAGTTTCGAACAAAAGACGTTCCCCCCGGGGGGCCCCACGACGCCCGGGGGTCGGAATATTTTTTTTCTCTCACCCGCGCCCCCCAGGACCCACCGGGAAATCGGGCATTCCCGACGGGAATATCTCGGAAACGGCTAATCCGAGAGCGGCGAGCCCGATTTTCCCCATTGTCGGGACCGGACCCGACCCTCCCCCCCCCCTAACTCCCCCCTACCACCCCCAGGGAAAAAAAATCCTTCCTGAAATAGTATATATATACTAGCTGGTCCCGTGGCCGCCGCAAGCGGCGGCCAACGGGACGCAGCTAGCGGTCAGCGCCGGTATAGTGTTGGCGCCCGTATAGTGTTGGCGCCGGTATAGTGTTGGCGCCGGTATAGTGTTGGCGCCGGTATAGTGTTGGCGCCGGTACAGTGTCGGCGTCGGTACAGTGTTGGCGCCGGTACAGTGTCGGCGCCGGTGTAGTGTTGGCGCCGGTATAGTGTCGGCGCCGGTATAGTGTCGGCGCCCGTACGGAGTCGGCGCTCGACAGGTCGGGTTCGGTGAAAATCGAAAGTCGCCCGATCGGGTCGATATACATATCGTTTCAAAGGTTTCGGCACGGCGGTCGAGAAGAACCGTAGTTTTACCCGGATAAAGCCGTTTGGGGAAATTTTGAAGGCTGAAAACGGGTGAAAGTCGGGTTTTTAGTGCGCAGTTCAATTTCAATCTCCCGTAGCGGGCGTACTTGAGGTCCGACCGCCTCGTGTCATATACGGGCTTAAAGGTCTATTTGCGGGCTACAAAAAAGTCCCGTAGCGTTTTTCTCCAGGGGATACGGGGAAAAAGGTAGGCCACTTGGAAGAGCGGAAAAAGGCGGATTAATTAATTTTAGACTGAACCCCAAATTATTCAACATTTATTTCCCCAAAAAGTTTTAGCCTTAGGACCCTAATTGTTTGCATAGCGTCATTTATTACTGCTTTCTACATGAAAAAAAATTAGGAACCCCGTAAAGGCGTCCAAACAAATTTTATGGGCATATAAAAATTTAAAAATTATGGGGGGGGCCCCGAAATTTTTTTTTCGGGAAAATTCTTTCATAATCCTTTTTGTGGTGTCGAACAACGGGTGTATACCGAATTTGGTGAAAATCGGACCACCTTCCAAAAATTTGTCGAAATTTCCCTGATTTTGCCGTTCTCGATTTCGGGAAATTTTTTGGTCGACAACCATATACGTGTTATACATGGTTGGAAAGATCTTTTTTTTTCAGGGGGGGGTCCTACTCTTGAAAATTTTTTTCCCCGACCAATACTTTCCGAGATAATGGCGTTCAAACATTTGAACTTTTTGGCGGGAAACCATGTTTTTCGGGCTTTTCTCGGAAAATATTGGTCGCGAAGAAAAAAGTTCAAGAGTGTCTGCCCTATTAAAAAAAAATTAGCTTTCCAACCATGTATAACACATGTGGGGTCGTCGACCAAAAAAAAAAAATTTTTTTTTCCCCCAAAATGAAGCTAGGCTAGGACCCGTGATTATTTTAGCGAAAATCGAAAGTCGCCCGATCGGGTCGACATATATATCATTTTAAAGGTTTTGGCAAGGCGATCAAGAAAAACTATAATTTTACCCTTAAAAAGCAATTTGGGAAAATTTTAGAGGCTAAGAACGGGTGAAAATTGGGTTTTTAGTACGTAATTCAATTTCAATCTCTCGTAGTGGGCGTACTATAAGTCCGACCGCCTCGTGTCATATATGGGCTTAAAGGTCTATTCGCGGGCTACAAAAAAGGAACATAGAGTTTTTCTCCACGGCATACAGGGAAAAAGTTGAGCCACTTCGAACCTCGAAGAAGTGTGGTTTTATTAATATTACACTGAAACCCACATTATTTATCATTTTTTTCCCCAAAAAGCTTTAGCCTTAGAACCCAAATTTTTTGTAGCGTCATACATTACAGCTTCCTACACGTAAAAAATTTAAGAACCCCGTAAATGCGTCTAAACAAATTTTATGGGCATATAAAAATTTCAAAATTATGGGGGGGAGGCCCGGAAATTTTTTTTCCGGACAATTCTTTCATAATCCTTTTTGTGGTGTCAAACAACGGGTGCATACCAAATTTGGGGAAATTCGGAGCACCTTGCAAAAATTTGTCGAAATTTCCCAGATTTTGCCGTTCTCGATTTCGAGAAATTTTTTGGTCGACAACCATATACGTGTTATACATGGTTGGAAAGATCTTTTTTTTTCAGTGGGGGGTCCTACTCTTGAAAATTTTTTTCCCCGACCAATACTTTCCGAGATAATGGCGTTCAAACATTTGAACTTTTTGGCGGGAAACCATGTTTTTCGGGCTTTTCTCGGAAAATATTGGTCGCGAAGAAAAAAGTTTGAGAGTGTCTCCCCTATTAAAAAAAAATTAGCTTTCCAACCATGTATAACACATGTGGGGTCGTCGACCAAAAAAAAAAATTTTTTTTTCCCCCAAAATGAAGCTAGGCTAGGACCCGTGATTATTTTAGCGAAAATCGAAAGTCGCCCGATCGGGTCGACATATATATCATTTTAAAGGTTTTGGCAAGGCGATCAAGAAAAACTATAATTTTACCCTTAGAAAGCAATTTGGGGAAATTTAAGAGGCTAAGAACGGGTGAAAATTGGGTTTTTAGTACGTAATTCAATTTCAATCTCTCGTAGTGAGCGTACTATAATTCCGACCGCCTCGTGTCATATATGGGCTTAAAGGTCTATTAGCGGGCTACAAAAAAGGCTATTAGAGTTTTTCTCCACGGGATACAGGGAAAATGTTATTCCGATTTGTAGAATTTCAAAAAAGCCCTTATAAAGATATTCGGCCCCCCCCACTGCGCCCAAGCACCGGTGAAAATAAAATCGAAGAAGTTTTCGGAAAAGCACCGTGAAATAAAGACGCCCACCGAAAATCAACCCGATATTCGCATTATAGAGGGAGCTACGGCGGTTTAAAGTCGAAAAAAGCGGTATAAAAGGTAGCGTCAAAAAAGACGAAAATTTCGAAATTTCGTCATTTTTTTTCTCGAAAACTATAAGTCGTAGGACGCTGATTTTTTGTATAGCGTTATTCCTTACAGATGTCTATATTTAAAAAAATCAAGGGCCCAATAAATTAAATTGGGGAAATTTTATGGGCAGACGAAAATTTCAAAAATTCGGGGGGGGCCCTAAAATCGAAATTTCAAAAAACGAATGGCCCGGTCAGAGATCCGAGAGCAAACCTGAAAAGGTGCAATTGGTCCCGATTCCCCACTTTTAAAACCCTAGGAGGAGATACGACATTTACGCGGTAATTTCCCACTTCCGGTTTGGGCGAAAAACGTTTCGTCCCCCTCCCTACGGCGCCCGGAAACCGGCGAAAAAAAAACGAAAGAGGTTTCGTGTAGAGGACAGACGGGGTCAGACGCCCCATAAGTTTCGTTCGCCTAATCGCATTTTAAGGGGGGCTACGGGGGCCCCGAAGTGAAAAAAAAAAAAGTACGAAATTTCGAATTTCTTGACATTTCCCCCTCCAGGAAGAGAACCGTTTGCGGTGAAAAAAAAAATCGACCGGGCCCTTGAAGCGGACCGTACACCGGAAATACCCTGTGAGTCCCGTCGGGAAATTCCCAAATATAAGACAAAGCCCCCACACCCCAAGCGGGCAAAGTCGTGTTTTTCGGCCGAAATCGGCCCAAAATGGGGGTTTTCGCCCCCCCACGGGAAAAATGTCGTTAGCTAAGAAAAAAGGAAAACGGGTTCTCGTAGGCCGTCTTACGCCCGAACTACCCTGTGAGTCCCGTCGGGAAATTCCCAAAAATAAGGGTTTTCCCCCATGTCGGAAGCCGGCGGGGTCGGCCGAAAAATCGCGAAAATCGGCCCTTCGGCGGGACGCGGTCCGCCCCCGCCGCCGCCCCCCTCCTTCCACCGCCCCCCCGTATTTTTTTCTCGAAAGGTATCCCTCGTACCTACCGGACGCCCTTCAAACGGTATTTCCGGTGCTTTTAGTCTCGGAGAAAAAAAATGACGAAAATTTTTTTTTCGCATTTTCCGTTTTGCGGTAAAACGGGGGGGGTTCCCGACGCCAAACGGAAAGCAGGGAAAATCCCGGGGGGGTATTTTCTCACCCGTGGGGCACCCCCCTAAATTGTATCAGGTCGGCAAAAATTCAGCGCGCGCGGTTGCCGCGCCGCGATTTTTTTAAATTTTCTTTTCCCCGCGAAAAACGGTTTTTTCCGCATAACTCGAAAACGGAGGACCGCAGCTGTCCGGTCCAAAGGACCTTTTTTGTAGGGCAGGAAATTTAGGGAAAAATAGTTTTTTGTTTTTTTTTTAAAGTGAACAGGGAAAAAGATACCGCGGCCCGAAAAAGGCCCCAAAATCGGGTGTTTTCGAATTTTAGCGCCCCCCCCGTCGGTAGGGGGGAAAAAAGTTTCGAGTAAAAGTTGTTCACCAATCGGGGCCCCACGACGCCCGGGGGTCGAAATATTTTTTTTCCCGCAACCGCGCCCCCCAGGTCCGACCGGGAAAACGGGCCTTCCCGACGGGAATATCTCGAAAACGGGTAATCGGAGGGCGCCCGTTTTCGCTCCCTGACCGATTTGGACCGGACCCGACCCCCGACTCCCCCCGACTCCCCCCTACCTCCCCCAGGGAAAAAAAAAGCTTGCTGAATTAGTAATATATAACTAGCTGGTCCCGTGGCCGCCGCAAGCGGCGGCCAACGGGACGCAGCCAGCGGTCAGCGCCGGTATAGTGTTGGCGCCCGTATAGTGTTGGCGCCGGTATAGTGTTGGCGCCGGTATAGTGTTGGCGCCGGTATAGTGTTGGCGCCGGTACAGTGTCGGCGTCGGTACAGTGTTGGCGCCGGTACAGTGTTGGCGCCGGTGTAGTGTCGGCGCCGGTATAGTGTCGGCGCCGGTATAGTGCCGGCGCCCGTACGGAGTCGGCGCTCGACAGGTCGGGTTCGGTGAAAATCGAAAGTCGCCCGATCGGGTCGATATACATATCGTTTCAAAGGTTTCGGCACGGCGGTCGAGAAGAACCGTAGTTTTACCCGGATAAAGCCGTTTGGGGAAATTTTGAAGGCTGAAAACGGGTGATAGTCGGGTTTTTAGTGCGCAGTTCAATTTCAATCTCTCGTAGCGGGCGTACTTGAGGTCCGACCGCCTCGTGTCATATACGGGCTTAAAGGTCTATTTGCGGGCTACAAAAAAGTCCCGTCGCGTTTTTCTCCAGGGGATACGGGGAAAAAGGTAGGCCACTTGGAAGAGCGGAAAAAGGCGGATTTATTAATTTTAGACTGAACCCCAAATTATTCAACATTTTTTTCCCCAAAAAGTTTTAGCCTTGGAACCCAAATTTTTTGCATAGCGTCATTTATTACGGCTTTCTACATGACAAAAAATTAAGAACCCCGTAAAGGCGTCCAAACGAATTTTACGGGCATATACAAATTTCAAAATTATGGGGGGGGCCCGGAAAATTTTTTTTCGGGAAAATTCTTTCATAATCCTTTTTGTGGTGTCAAACAACGGGTGTATACCGAATTTGGTGAAAATCGGACCACCTTCCAAAAATTTGTCGAAATTTCCCTGATTTTGCCGTTCTCGATTTCGGGAAATTTTTTGGTCGACAACCATATACGTGTTATACATGGTTGGAAAGATCTTTTTTTTTCAGGGGGGGGTCCTACTCTTGAAAATTTTTTTCCCCGACCAATACTTTCCGAGATAATGGCGTTCAAACATTTGAACTTTTTGGCGGGAAACCATGTTTTTCGGGCTTATCTCGGAAAATATTGGTCGCGAAGAAAAAAGTTCAAGAGTGTCTCCCTTATTAAAAAAAAATTAGCTTTCCAACCATGTATAACACATATGGGGTCGTCGACCAAAAAAAAAAAAATTTTTTTTTCCCCAAAATGAAGCTAGGCTAGGACCCGTGATTATTTTAGCGAAAATCGAAAGTCGCCCGATCGGGTCGACATATATATCATTTTAAAGGTTCTTGCAAGGTGATCAAGAAAAACTATAATTTTACCCTTAAAAAGCAATTTGGGGAAATTTAAGAGGCTAAGAACGGGTGAAAATTGGGTTTTTAGTACGTAATTCAATTTCAATCTCTCGTAGTGGGCGTACTTTAGGTCCGACCGCGTCGTGCCATATATGTGCTTAAAGGTCTATTTGCGGGCTGCAAAAAAGGCTAATAGAGTTTTTCTCCACGGGATACGGGGAAAACGCTATGGCGATTTGTAGAATTTCAAAAAAGCCCTTAAAAAGATATTCTGGCCCCCCCACTGCGCCCGGGCACCGGTGAAAAAAATATAGAAGAAGATTTCGGAAAAGCACCGTGAAATAAAGATGCCCACAAAAAATCAACCCGATATTCGCATTATAGAGGGAGCTACGGTGGTTTAAAGTCGAAAAAAGCGGTATAAAAGGTAGCGTCAAAAAAGACGAAAATTTCGAAATTTTTGTCATTTTTTTTCTCGAAAACTATAAGTCGTAGGAGGCTAAATTTTTGTATAGTGTTATTCCTTACACATGTCTACACGTTAAAAAATCAAGGGCCCCATAAAATAAATAGGGGAAATTTTATGGGCAGACGAAAATTTCAAAAATTCGGGGGGGGCCCCAAAATCGAAATTTCAAAAAACGAAGGGCTCGGTCAGAAATCCGGGACCTAACCTGAAAAGGTGCAATTGGTCCCAATTCCCCACTTTTAAAACCCTAGGAGGAGATACAACATTTACGCGAAAATTACCACATCCGGTTTTGGGCGAAAAACGATATGTCCCCCTCCCCACGTCGCCCGGAAACCGGCGAAAAAAAACCGAAAGAGGTTTCGTGTAGAGGACAGATGGGGTCAGACGCCCCATAAGTTTCGTTCGCCTCATCGCATTTTAAGGGGGGCTACGGGGGCCCCGAAGTTAAAAAAAAAAAATTACGAAATTCCGATTTTTTCTACATTTCCCCCTCCAGGAAGAAAAATGTCGTCAGTTAAGAAAAAAGAAAGACGGTTTCTCGTAGGCCACTATGCGCCGAAACTACCCTGCGAGTCCCGTCGGGAAATTCCCAAGTTGAAGGGGGGCGTGCAGAGTTTGAATTTCGCGGGGTCGGCCCCAAAAACGCTAAAATCGGCCTCTAAGAGGTACGCGGTCCGCCCCCGCCGCCGCCCCCCGCCTCCGACCGCCTTCGAAATTTTTTTCATTTAACCTACCGGCGATACCTACCGGACGCCCTTCAAACTGTATTTCCCCGACCTTTACTCGCTGAGGAAAATAATGACGAAAATTTTTTTTTCGCATTTTCCGTTTTGCGGTAAGACGGGGGGGCTTCCCGACGCCAAACGGAAAGTAGGGAAAATCCGCGGGTGGTGTTTTCTCACTCGTGGGACTACCCCCTAAAATGTATCAGGTGGAAAAAAATTCAGCGTGCGCGGTTGCCGCGCCGCGATTTTTTAAAGAAAAATTTTCCCCCCGAAAAACGTTTTTTTCCGCATAACTCGAAAACGTAGGACCGCAGCGGTCCGACCCAAAGGACCTTTTTTGTAGGGCACTCGATTTAGGAAAAAATAGTTTTTTGTTTTTTTTTTAAAGTGCATAGGGAAAAAGATACGGGCGTCCGAAAAAGGCCCCAAAAAGGGGTGTTTTCGAATTTTAGCGCCCCCCCTGACGGTCGGGGGGGAAAAAGTTTCCAACAAAAGACGTTCCCCCCGGGGGGCCCCACGACGCCCGGGGGTCGAAATATTTTTTTTCCCGCAACCGCGCCCCCCAGGTCCGACCGGGAAAACGGGCCTTCCCGACGGGAATATCTCGAAAACGGGTAATCTGAGGGCGGCGAGCTCGATTTTCCCCATTGTCGGGACCGGGTCCGACCCTCCCCCCCCCCCTAACTCCCCCCTACCACCCCCAGGGAAAAAAAATCCTTCCTGAATTAGTATATATATACTAGCTGGTCCCGTGGCCGCCGCAAGCGGCGGCCAACGGGACGCAGCCAGCGGTCAGCGCCGGTATAGTGTTGGCGCCCGTATAGTGTTGGCGCCGGTATAGTGTTGGCGCCGGTATAGTGTTGGCGCCGGTATAGTGTTGGCGCCGGTACAGTGTTGGCGCCGGTACAGTGTTGGCGCCGGTACGGTGTCGGCGCCGGTGTAGTGTCGGCGCCGGTATAGTGTCGGCGCCGGTATAGTGTCGGCGCCCGTACGGAGTCGGCGCTCGACAGGTCGGGTTCGGTGAAAATCGAAAGTCGCCCGATCGGGTCGATATAGATATCGTTTTAAAGGTTTCGGCACGGCGGTCGAGAAGAACCGTAGTTTTACCCGGATAAAGCCGTTTGGGGAAATTTAAAGGCTGAAAACGGGTGAAAGTCGGGTTTTTAGTGCGCAGTTCAATTTCAATCTCTCGTAGCGGGCGTACTTGAGGTCCGACCGCCTCGTGTCATATACGGGCTTAAAGGTCTATTTGCGGGCTACAAAAAAGTCCCGTGGCGTTTATCTCCACGGGTTACGGGGACAAAGATATGCCACTTTGAAGAGCGGAAAAAGGCGGATTAATTAATTTTAGACTGAACCCCAAATTATTCAACATTTATTTCCCCAAAAGGTTTTGGCCTTAGAACCCTAATTTTTTGCATAGCGTCATTTATTACTGCTTTCTACATGACAAAAAATTAAGAACCCTGTAGGTGCGCCAAAAAGAATTTTATGGGCATATACAAATTTCAAAATTATGGGGGGGGGCCCGGAAATTTTTTTTTCCGGAAAATTCTTTCATAATCCCTTTTGTGGTGTCAAACAACGGGTGTATACCGAATTTGGTGAAAATCGGACCACCTTCCCAAAATTTGTCGAAATTTCCCTGATTTTGCCGTTCTCGATTTCGGGAAATTTTTTGGTCGACAACCATATACGTGTTATACATGGTTGGAAAGATCTTTTTTTTTCAGTGGGGGGTCCTACTCTTGAAAATTTTTTTCCCCGACCAATACTTTCCGAGATAATGGCGTTCAAACATTTGAACTTTTTGGCGGGAAACCATGTTTTTCGGGCTTTTCTCGGAAAATATTGGTCGGGAAGATAAAAATTCGAGAGCATCTCCCCTATTAAAAAAAAATTAGCTTTCCAACCATGTATAACACGTATGGGGTCGTCGACCAAAAAAAAAAAAATTTTTTTCCCCCAAAATGAAGCTAGGCTAGGACCCGTGATTATTTTAGCGAAAATCGAAAGTCGCCCGATCGGGTCGACATATATATCATTTTAAAGGTTCTTGCAAGGCGATCAAGAAAAACTATAATTTTACCCTTAAAAAGCAATTTGGGGAAATTTAAGAGGCAAAGAACGGGTGAAAATTGGGATTTTAGTACGTAATTCAATTTCAATCTCTCGTAGTGGGCGTACTATAAGTCCGACCGCCTTGTGCCATATATGGGCTTAAAGGTCCATTCGCGGGCTACAAAAAAGGCCAATAGAGTTTTTCTCCACGGGATACAGGGAAAAAGGTGAGCCATTCCGAACCTCGAAAAAGTGTGGATTTATTAATATTACACTGAACCCCAGAATATTCAACATTTTTTTTCTCAAAAAGTTTTAGCCTTAGAACCCTAATTTTTTGCATAGCGTCATTTATTACGGCTTTCTACATGACAAAAAATTAAGAACCACGTAAAGGCGTCCAAACGAATTTTATGGGCATATACAAATTTCAAAATTATGGGGGGGGGGCCCGGAAATTTTTTTTTCCGGAAAATTCGTTCATAATCCTTTTTGTGGCGTCAAACAACGGGTGTATACCGAATTTGGTGAAAATCGGACCACCTTCCAAAAATTTGTCGAAATTTCCCTGATTTTGCCGTTCTCGATTTCGGGAAATTTTTTGGTCGACAACCATATACGTGTTATACATGGTTGGAAAGATCTTTTTTTTTCAGGGGGGGGTCCTACTCTTGAAAATTTTTTTCCCCGACCAATACTTTCCGAGATAATGGCGTTCAAACATTTGAACTTTTTGGCGGGAAACCATGTTTTTTGGGCTTATCTCGGAAAATATTGGTCGCGAAGAAAAAAGTTCGAGAGTTTCTCCCCTATTAAAAAAAAATTAGCTTTCCAACCATGTATAACACATGTGGGGTCGTCGACCAAAAAAAAAAAAATTTTTTTTTCCCCAAAATGAAGCTAGGCTAGGACCCGTGATTATTTTAGCGAAAATCGAAAGTGGCCCGATCGGGTCGATATATATATCATTTTAAAGGTTTTGGCAAGGCGATCAAGAAAAACTATAATTTTACCCTTAGAAAGCAATTTGGGGAAATTTAAGAGGCAAAGAACGGGTGAAAATTGGGATTTTAGTACGTAATTCAATTTCAATCTCTCGTAGTGGGCGTACTATAAGTCCGACCGCCTTGTGCCATATATGGGCTTAAAGGTCCATTTGCGGGCTACAAAAAAGACTCATAGAGTTTTTCTCCACGGCATACAGGGAAAACGCTATGGCGATTTGTAGAATTTCAAAAAAGCCCTTAAAAAGATATTCGGGCCCCCCCACTGCGCCCAAGCACGGGTGAAAATAAAATCGAAGAAGATTTCGGAAAAGCACCGCGAAATAAAGATGCCCACAAAAAATCAACCCGATATTCGCATTATAGAGGGAGCTACGGCGGTTTAAAGTCGAAAAATGCGGTATAGAAGCTAGCGTCAAAAAATAAGTAATTTTCGAAATTTCGTAATTTTTTTTCTCGAAAACTATAAGTCGTAGGGACCTGATTTTTTGTATAGCGTTATTTATTACATATGTCTACACGTAAAAAAATCGAGGGCCCCATAATATAAATAGGGAAAATTTTATGGGCAGACGAAAATTTCAAAAATTCGGGGGGGGCCCCAAAATCGAAATTTCAAAAAACGAAGGGCTCGGTCAGAAATCCGGGACCTAACCTGAAAAGGTGCAATAGGTCCCAATTCCCCACTTTTAAAACCCTAGGAGGAGATACAACATTTACGCGAAAATTACCACATCCGGTTTTGGGCGAAAAATGTTTCGTCCCCCTCCCCACGGCGCCCGGAAACCGGCGAAAAAAAAGCGAAAGAGGTTTCGGGTAGACGACAGATGGGGTCAGACGCCCAAAAAGTTTCGATCGCCTAAGCGCATTTTAAGGGGGGCTACGGGGGCCCCGAAGTGAAAAAAAAAAAAGTACGAAATTCAGATTTTTTTTACATTTCCCCCTCCAGGAGGAGAACCGTCGGAGTCAAGAAAACAAAAAAACCGGTTCTCGTAGACAACTATGCGATGAAACTACCCTGCGAGTCCCGTCGGGAAATTCTCAAGTTAAAGAGGGGGGTGCAGAGTTTGAAGTCGGCAAGGTCGGTTTTTCGACAAAAATCTCTCGAAATTTCGGTTTTCGCCCCCCCACGGGAAAAATATCGTGAGCTAAGAAAAAAGAAAGACGGTTTCTCGTAGTCCACTATGTGCCGGAACTACCCTGCGAGTCCCGTCGGGAAATTCCCAAGTTGAAGACAAAGCCCCCGCACATTAAGTGGGGAGGGTCGGCCCCAAAAACACGTAAATCGGCCCGTCGGCGGTACGCGGTCCGCCCCCGCCGCCGCCCCCCGCCTCCGACCGCCTTCGTAATTTTTTTCGTATAACCTACCGGGGAAACCTACCGGACGCCCTTCAAACGGTATTTCCCCGACTTTTACTCGCTGAGAAAAAAAATGACGAAATTTTTTTTTTCGCATTTTCCGTTCTGCGGTAAAACGGGGGGAGTTCCCGACGCCAAACGGAAAGTAGGGAAAATCCGCGGGTGGTATTTTCTTACTCGTGGGACTCTCCCCTAAAATGTATCAGGTGGAAAAAAATTCGGCGCGCGCGGTTGCCGCGCCGCGATTTTTCGAATTTTTTTTTTCCCCCCGAAAAACGGTTTTTTCCGCATAACTCGAAAACGGGTGACCGCAGCGGTCCGACCCAAAGGACCTTTTTTGTAGGCAACCGAATTTAGGAAAAAATAGTTTTTTGTTTTTTTTTTAAAGTGCACAGGGAAAAAGATACGGGCGTCCGAAAAAGACCCCAAAATCGGGTGTTTTCGAATTTTAGCGCCCCCCCTGTTGGTAGGGGGGGAAAAAGTTTCCTCTGAAAGTCGTTCCCCTCGACGCCCCCCACGACGCCAAGATGTCGAAATATTTTTTTTCCCGTTACCGCGCCCCCCAGGAGGTGCCGGGAAAACGGGGTATTCCGCCGGGAATAACCGGGAAACGGTTAGTCGGAGGGCGTTCTAAGTGCGCCCAGGACGTTTTCTCACCGGAAGGACCCTACGTGCCGACCCTCACCCCCCTACCCCCCCCGGGGGGGAAAATAGCCTTCCTGAAATAGTATTATCAAATAAGAACCCCGTAAAGGCGTCCAAACGAATTTTATGGGCATATAAAAATTTAAAAATTATGGGGGGGGCCCCGAAAATTTTTTTTCGGGAAAATTCTTTCATAAACCTTTTTGTGGTGTCGAACAACGGGTGTATACCGAATTTGGTGAGAATCGGACCACCATGCAAATTTGAGTCGAAATTTCCCTGATTTTGCGGTTCTCGATTTCGGGAAATTTTTTGGTCGACAACCATATACGTGTTATACATGGTTGGAAAGATCTTTTTTTTTCAAGGAAGGTCATAGTCTCGAAATTTTTCCCCGACTAATACTTTCCGAGATAATGGCGATCAAAGTTTAAACTTTTTTGGCGGGAAACCATGTTTTTCGGGCTTTTCTCGGAAAATATTGGTCGGGAAGAAAAAAATTCAAGAGTATCTCCCCTATTAAAAAAAAATTAGCTTTCCAACCATGTATAACACTTATGGGGTCGTCGACCAAAAAAAAAAAAAAATTTTTTTCGTAAAAAAATTACACCCGTATACCTGTCGTTTTTTAGGAGCAAATCGAAAGTCGCCCGATCGGGTCGATATATATATCATTTTAAAGGTTTTGGCATGGCGATCAAGAAAAACTATAATTTTACCCTTAGAAAGCAATTTGGGGAAATTTAAGGGGCTAAGAACGGGTGAAAATTGGGTTTTTAGTACGTAATTCAATTTCAATCTCTCGTAGTGGGCGTACTTTAGGTCCGACCGCGTCGTGTCTTATATGGGCATAAAGGTCTGTTTGCGGGCTACAAAAAAGGCCAATAGAGTTTTTCTCCACAGGATACGGGGAAAACGCTATGCCGATTTATAGAATTTCGAAAAAAGCCCTTAAAAAGATATTCGGGCCCCCCCACTGCGTCCGGGCACCGGTGAAAATAAAATCGAAGATGGTTTCGGTAAAGCACCGTGAATTGAAGACGCCCACCGAAAATCAACCCGATATTCGCATTATAGAGGGAGCTACGGTGGTTTAAAGTCGAAAAAAGCTGTATAAATGGTAGCGTCAAAAAAGACGAAAATTTCGAAATTTTGTCATTTTTTTTCTCGAAAACTATAAGTCGTAGGACCCTGATTTTTTGTATAGCGTTATTCCTTACAGATGTCTATATTTAAAAAAATCAAGGGCCCCATAAAATATATAGGGGGAATTTTATGGGCAGACGAAAATTTCAAAAATTCGGGGGGGGCCCCAAAATCGAAATTTCAAAAAACGAAGGGGCTGGTCAGAGATCCGAGAGCAAACCTGAAAAGGTGCAATCGGTCCCGATTCCCCACTTTTAAAACCCTAGGAGGAGATACAACATTTACGCGAAATTTTCCCACTTCCGGTTTGGGCGAAAAACTATTTGAACCCCTCCCTACGGCGCCCGGAAACCGGCGAAAAAAAACCGAAAGAGGTTTCGTGTAGAGGACAGATGGGGTCAGACGCCCAATAAGTTTCGTTCGCCTAAGCGCATTTTAAGGGGGGCTACTGGGGCCCCAAAGTTAAAAAAAGCGGGGAACGAAATTCCGATTTTTTTTACATTTCCCCCTCCAGGAAGAGAACCGTTTGCGGTGAAAAAAAAAATCGACCTGATCCTTTCAGTGGACCGTTCACCGGAAATACCCTGCGAGTCCCGTCGGGAAATTCCCGATTTGAAGAGGGGAGCGGCGATTTTGAATTTGCCAAAGTCGTGTTTTTCGGCCGAAATCGACCCAAATTTGGGGTTTTCGCCCCCCCACGGGAAAAATGTCGATAGCTAAGAAAAAAGGAAGACGGTTTCCCGTAGACGACTATGTGCCGAAACTACCCTGCGAGTCCCGTCCGGATATTCCCAAGTTGAAGACAAAGCCCCCGCACATTAAGTGGGGAGGGTCGGTCCTAAAAACGCGAAAATCGGCCCTTCGGGAGTACGCGGTCCGCCCCCGCCGCCGCCCCCCGCCTCCGACCGCCTTCGGAATTTTTTTCGTATAACCTACCGGGGAAACCTACCGGACGCCCTTCAAACGGTATTTCCCCTACACATACTCGCTGAGAAAAAAAATGACGAAATTTTTTTTTTCGCATTTTCCGTTCTGCGGTAAAACGGGGGGAGTTCCCGACGCCAAACGGAAAGTAGGGAAAATCCCGGGGGGGTATTTTCTCAACCGTCGGACTCCCCCCTAAAATGTATCAGGTGGAAAAAAATTCGGCGCGCGCCGTTGCCGCGCCGCGATTTTTCGAAATTTTTTTTTCCCCCCGGAAAACGGTTTTTTCCGCATAACTCGAAAACGGCGGACCGCAGCGGTCCGGTCCAAAGGACCTTTTTTGTAGAGCACTCGATTTAGGAAAAAATAGTTTTTTGTTTTTTTTTTAAAATGAACAGGGAAAAAGATACACGCGTCCGAAAAAGGCCCCAAAATCGGGTGTTTTCGATTTTTAGCGCCCCCCCCGTGCGTCGGGGGGGAAAAAGTTTCGAGTAAAAGTCGTCGCCCCGAGGGCGCCCCACGACGCCCGGGGGTCGGTATATTTTTTTTCCCGTTCCCGCGCCCCCCCGGAGCCGCCGGGAAAACGGGGTATTCCGCCGGGAATAACCGGGAAACGGTCAGTCGCAGGGCGTTGTAAGTCCGCCCAGGACGTTTTCTCACCGGAAGGACCCTACGTACCGACCCTCACCCCCCTACCCCCCCCGGGGGGGAAAATAGCCTTCCTGAAATAGTATTATCAAATAAACTAGCTGGTCCCGTGGCCGCCGCAAGCGGCGGCCAACGGGACGCAGCTAGCGGTCAGCGCCGGTATAGTGTTGGCGCCCGTATAGTGTTGGCGCCGGTATAGTGTTGGCGCCGGTATAGTGTTGGCGCCGGTATAGTGTCGGCGCTGGTACAGTGTTGGCGCCGGTACAGTGTTGGCGCCGGTACGGTGTCGGCGCCGGTGTAGTGTCGGCGCCGGTATAGTGTCGGCGCCGGTATAGTGTCGGCGCCCGTACGGAGTCGGCGCTCGACAGGTCGGGTTCGGTGAAAATCGAAAGTCCCCCGATCGGGTCGATATACATATCGTTTCAAAGGTTTCGGCACGGCGGTCGAGAAGAACCGTAGTTTTACCCGGATAAAGCCGTCTGGGGAAATTTTAAAGGCTGAAAACGGGTGAAAGTCGGGTTTTTAGTGCGCAGTTCAATTTCAATCTCCCGTAGCGGGCGTACTTGAGGTCCGACCGCCTCGTGTCATATACGGGCTTAAAGGTCTATTTGCGGGCTACAAAAAAGTCCCGTAGCGTTTATCTCCACGGGTTACGGGGACAAAGATATGCCACTTTGAAGAGCGGAAAAAGGCGGATTAATTAATTTTAGACTGAACCCCAAATTATTCAACATTTATTTCCCCAAAAAGTTTTAGCCTTAGGACCCTAATTTTTTGCATAGCGTCATTTATTACGGCTTTCTACATGACAAAAAATTAAGAACCCCGTAAAGGCGTCCAAACGAATTTTACGGGCATATACAAATTTCAAAATTATAGGGGGGGGCCCGGAAATTTTTTTTTCCGGGAAATTCTTTCATAATCCTTTTTGTGGTGTCGAACAACGGGTGTATACCGAATTTGGTGAAAATCGGACCACCTTCCAAAAATTTGTCGAAATTTCCCTGAATTTGCCGTTCTCGATTTCGGGAAATTTTTTGGTCGACAACCATATACGTGTTATACATGGTAGGAAAGATCTTTTTTTTTCAGGGGGGGTCCTACTCTTGAAAATTTTTTTCCCCGACCAATACTTTCCGAGATAATGGCGTTCAAACATTTGAACTTTTTGGCGGGAAACCATGTTTTTTGGGCTTATCTCAGAAAATATTGGTCGGGAAGATAAAAATTCAAGAGCATCTCCCCTATTACAAAAAAATTAGCTTTCCAACCATGTATAACACATATGGGGTCGTCGACCAAAAAAAAAAAAATTTTTTTTCCCCCAAAATGAAGCTAGGCTAGGACCCGTGATTATTTTAGCGAAAATCGAAAGTCGCCCGATCGGGTCGACATATATATCATTTTAAAGGTTTTGGCAAGGCGATCAAGAAAAACTATAATTTTACCCTTAAAAAGCAATTTGGGGAAATTTAAGAGGCTAAGAACGGGTGAAAATTGGGTTTTTAGTACGAAATTCAATTTCAATGTCTCGTAGTGGGCGTACTTTAGGTCCGACCTCGTCGTGTCATATATGGGCGTAAAGGCCTATTCGCGGGCTACAAAAAAGGCCAATAGAGTTTTTCTCCACGGGATACAGGGAAAAAGGTGAGCCATTCCGAACCTCGAAAAAGTGTGGATTTATTAATATTACACTGAACCCCAAATAATTCAACATTTTTTTTCCCAAAAAGTTTTAGCCTTAGAACCCTAATTTTTTGCATAGCGTCATTTATTACGGCTTTCTACATGACAAAAAATTAAGAACCCCGTAAAGGCGTCCAAACGAATTTTATGGGCATATACAAATTTCAAAATTATGGGGGGGGGCCCGGAAAATTTTTTTTCCGGAAAATTCGTTCATAATCCTTTTTGTGGCGTCAAACAACGGGTGTATACCGAATTTGGTGAGAATCGGACCACCATGCAAATTTGAGTCGAAATTTCCCTGATTTTGCGGTTCTCGATTTCGGGAAATTTTTTGGTCGACAACCATATACGTGTTATACATGGTTGGAAAGATCTTTTTTTTTCAGTGGGGGGTCCTACTCTTGAAAATTTTTTTCCCCGACCAATACTTTCCGAGATAATGGCGTTCAAACATTTGAACTTTTTGGCGGGAAACCATGTTTTTCGGGCTTTTCTCGGAAAATATTGGTCGCGAAGAAAAAAGTTCGAGAGTGTCTCCCCTATTAAAAAAAAATTAGCTTTCCAACCATGTATAACACATGTGGGGTCGTCGGCCAAAAAAAAAAAATTTTTTTTTCCCCCAAAATGAACCTAGGCTAGGACCCGTGATTATTTTAGCGAAAATCGAAAGTCGCCCGATCGGGTCGACATATATATCATTTTAAAGGTTTTGGCAAGGCGATTAAGAAAAACTATAATTTTACCCTTAAAAAGCAATTTGGGGAAATTTAAGAGGCTAAGAACGGGTGAAAATTGGGTTTTTAGTACGTAATTAAATTTCAATCTCTCGTAGTGGGCGTACCATTGGTCCGACCGCCTCGTGTCATATATAGGCTTAAAGGTCTATTTGCGGGCTACAAAAAAGGCAATTAGAGTTTTTCTCCACGGGATACAGGGAAAATGTTATTCCGATTTGTAGAATTTCGAAAAAGCCCTTAAAAAGATATTCGGCCCCCCCCACTGCGCCCGGGCACCGGTGAAAATAAAATCGAAGAAGATTTCGGAAAAGCACCGTAAAATAAAGATGCCCACCAAAAATCAACCCGATATTCGCATTATAGAGGGAGCTACGGTGGTTTAAAGTCGAAAAAAACGGTATAAATGGTAGCGACAAAAAAGACGAAAATTTCGAAATTTCGTCATTTTTTTTCTCGACAACTATAAGTCGTAGGACGCTAATTTTTTGTATAGCGTTATTTATTACATGTGTCTACACGTTAAAAAATCAAGGGCCCCATAAAATAAATAGGGGAAATTTTATGGGCAGACGAAAATTTCAAAAATTCGGGGGGGGCCCCAAAATCGAAATTTCAAAAAACGAAGGGCTCGGTCAGAAATCCGGGACCTAACCTGAAAAGGTGCATTTGGTCCCAATTCACCACTTTTAAAACCCTAGGAGGAGATACAACATTTACGCGAAAATTACCACATCCGGTTTTGGGCGAAAAACGATTCGTCCCCCTCCCCACGGCGCCCGGAAACCGGCGAAAAAAAACCGAAAGAGGTTTCGTGTACAGGACAGATAGGGTCAGACGCCCCATAAGTTTCGTTCGCCTCATCGCATTTTAAGGGGGGCTACGGGGGCCCCGAAGTGAGAAAAAAAAAAGTACGAAATTCCGATTTTTTTTACATTTCCCCCTCCAGGAAGAGAACCGTTTGGGTGAAAAGAAAAATCGACCTGATCCTTTTAGAGGACCGTATACCCGAAATACCCTGCGAGTCCTGTCCGGATATCCCCAACTGGAAAAAAAGCCCCCGTACCTAAAGTGGGCAGGGTCGTGGTTTTCGGCCGAAATCGACCCAAAATGGGGGTTTTCACCCCCCCAAGAGAAAAATGTAGTTAGCTAAGAAAAAAGAAAGACGGTTTCCCGTAGGCCACTACGTGGTGAAACTACCCTGAGAGTCCCGTCGGGAAATTCCCAAGTTGAAGAGGGGAGCGGCGATTTTGAAGTTCGCCGGGTCGGCCCCAAAAACGCGAAAATCGGCCCGTCGGCGTTACGCGGTCCGCCCCCGCCACCGCCCCCCGCCTCCGACCGCCTTCGGAATTTTTTTCCTTGAAGCTATCGGGGAAACCTACCGGACGCCCTTCAAACGGTATTTCCCCGACTTTTACTCGCGGAGAAAAAAAATGACGAAATTTTTTTTTTTCGCATTTTCCGTTTTGCGGTAAAACGGGGGGTGTTCCCGACGCCAAACGGAAAGTAGGGAAAATCCGCGGGTGGTATTTTCTCACTCGTGGGACTCCCCCCTAAAATGTATCAGGTGGAAAAAAATTCAGCGTGCGCGGTTGCCGCGCCGCGATTTTTTAAAGAAAAATTTTCCCCCCGAAAAACGTTTTTTTCCGCATAACTCGAAAACGGGTGACCGCAGCGGTCCGACCCAAAGGACCTTTTTTGTAGGGCACTCGATTTAGGAAAAAATAGTTTTTTGTTTTTTTTTTAAAGTCAATAGGGAAAAAGATACACGCGGTCGAAAAAGGCCCCAAAATCGGTTGTTTTCGAATTTTAGCGCCCCCCCCGTGCGTCGGGGAGAAAAAAGTTTCCAACAAAAGACGTTCCCCCCGGGGGGCCCCACGACGCCCGGGGGTCGGAATATTTTTTTTCTCTCACCCGCGCCCCCCAGGACCCACCGGGAAAACGGGCATTCCCGACGGGAATATCTCGGAAACGGCTAATCTGAGAGCGGCGAGCTCGATTTTCCCCATTGTCGGGACCGGACCCGACCCTCCCCCCCCCCTAACTCCCCCCTACCACCCCCAGGGAAAAAAAATCCTTCCTGAAATAGTATATAATACTAGCTGGTCCCGTGGCCGCCGCAAGCGGCGGCCAACGGGACGCAGCTAGCGGTCAGCGCCGGTATAGTGTTGGCGCCCGTATAGTGTTGGCGCCGGTATAGTGTTGGCGTCGGTATAGTGTTGGCGCCGGTATAGTGTTGGCGCCGGTACAGTGTTGGCGCCGGTACAGTGTTGGCGCCGGTACAGTGTCGGCGCCGGTGTAGTGTTGGCGCCGGTATAGTGTCGGCGCCGGTATAGTGTCGGCGCCCGTACGGAGTCGGCGCTCGACAGGTCGGGTTCGGTGAAAATCGAAAGTCGCCCGATCGGGTCGATATACATATCGTTTCAAAGGTTTCGGCACGGCGGTCGAGAAGAACCGTAGTTTTACCCGGATAAAGCCGTTTGGGGAAATTTTGAAGGCAGAAAACGGGTGAAAGTCGGGTTTTTAGGGCGCAGTTCAATTTCAATCTCTCGTAGCGGGCGTACTTGAGGTCCGACCGCCTCGTGTCATATACGGGCTTAAAGGTCTATTTGCGGGCTACAAAAAAGTCCCGTAGCGTTTATCTCCACGGGTTACGGGGACAAAGATATGCCACTTTGAAGAGCGGAAAAAGGCGGATTAATTAATTTTAGACTGAACCCCAAATTATTCAACATTTATTTCCCCAAAAAGTTTTAGCCTTAGGACCCTAATTTTTTGCATAGCGTCATTTATTACGGCTTTCTACATGACAAAAAATTAAGAACCCCGTAAAGGCGTCCAAACGAATTTTATGGGCATATACAAATTTCAAAATTATGGGGGGGGCCCGGAAAAAATTTTTTCCGGAAAATTCGTTCATAATCCTTTTTGTGGCGTCAAACAACGGGTGTATACCGAATTTGGTGAGAATCGGACCACCATGCAAATTTGAGTCGAAATTTCCCTGATTTTGCGGTTCTCGATTTCGGGAAATTTATTGGTCGACAACCATATATGTGTTATACATGGTTGGAAAGATCTTTTTTTTTCAGGGGGGGTCCTACTCTTGAAAATTTTTTTCCCCGACCAATACTTTCTGAGATAATGGCGTTCAAAGTTTAAACTTTTTTGGCGGGAAACCATGTTTTTTGGGCTTTTCTCGGAAAATATTGGTCGCGAAGAAAAACGTTCGAGAGTGTCTCCCCTATTAAAAAAAAATTAGCTTTCCAACCATGTATAACACATGTGGGGTCGTCGACCAAAAAAAAAACATTTTTTTTTCCCCCAAAATGAAGCTAGGCTAGGACCCGTGATTATTTTAGCGAAAATGGAAAGTCGCCCGATCGGGTCGACATATATATCATTTTAAAGGTTTTGGCATGGCGATCAAGAAAAACTATAATTTTACCCTTAGAAAGCAATTTGGGGAAATTTAAGGGGCTAAGAACGGGTGAAAATTGTGTTTTTAGTACGTAATTCAATTTCAATCTCTCGTAGTGGGCGTACTTTAGGTCCGACCGCGTCGTGTCTTATATGGACTTAAAGGCCTATTTGCGGGCTACAAAAAAGGCAATTAGAGTTTTTCTCCACGGGATACAGGGAAAAAGTTAAGCCACTCCGAACCTCGAAAAAGTGTGGATTTATTAATATTACACTGAACCCCAGATTATTCAACATTTTTTTCCCCAAAAAATTATTGACTTAAAAGCCTAATTTTTTGCATAGCGACATTAATTACGGATTTCTACATGACAAAAAATTAAGAACCCCGTAAAGGCGTCCAAACCAATTTTATGGGCATATAAAAATTTAAAAATTATGGGGGGGGCCCCGAAAATTTTTTTTCGGGAAAATTCTTTCATAATCCTTTTTGTGGTGTCAAATAACGGGTGTATACCGAATTTGGTGAAAATCGGACCACCTTCCAAAAATTTGTCGAAATTTCCCTGATTTTGCCGTTCTCGATTTCGGGAAATTTTTTGGTCGACAACCATATACGTGTTATACATGGTTGGAAAGATCTTTTTTTTTCAGGGGGGGGTCCTACTCTTGAAAATTTTTTTCCCCGACCAATACTTTCCGAGATAATGGCGTTCAAACATTTGAACTTTTTGGCGGGAAACCATGTTTTTCGGGCTTTTCTCGGAAAATATTGGTCGCGAAGAAAAAAGTTCAAGAGTGTCTCCCTTATTAAAAAAAAATTAGCTTTCCAACCATGTATAACACATATGGGGTCGTCGACCAAAAAAAAAAAATTTTTTTTTCCCCCAAAATGAAGCTAGGCTAGGACCCGTGATTATTTTAGCGAAAATGGAAAGTCGCCCGATCGGGTCGACATATATATCATTTTAAAGGTTTTGGCATGGCGATCAAGAAAAACTATAATTTTACCCTTAGAAAGCAATTTGGGGAAATTTAAGGGGCTAAGAACGGGTGAAAATTGTGTTTTTAGTACGTAATTCAATTTCAATCTCTCGTAGTGGGCGTACTTTAGGTCCGACCGCGTCGTGTCTTATATGGACTTAAAGGCCTATTTGCGGGCTACAAAAAAGGCAATTAGAGTTTTTCTCCACGGGATACAGGGAAAAAGTTAAGCCACTCCGAACCTCGAAAAAGTGTGGATTTATTAATATTACACTGAACCCCAGATTATTCAACATTTTTTTCCCCAAAAAATTATTGACTTAAAAGCCTAATTTTTTGCATAGCGACATTAATTACGGATTTCTACATGACAAAAAATTAAGAACCCCGTAAAGGCGTCCAAACCAATTTTATGGGCATATAAAAATTTAAAAATTATGGGGGGGGCCCCGAAAATTTTTTTTCGGGAAAATTCTTTCATAATCCTTTTTGTGGTGTCAAATAACGGGTGTATACCGAATTTGGTGAAAATCGGACCACCTTCCAAAAATTTGTCGAAATTTCCCTGATTTTGCCGTTCTCGATTTCGGGAAATTTTTTGGTCGACAACCATATACGTGTTATACATGGTTGGAAAGATCTTTTTTTTTCAGGGGGGGGTCCTACTCTTGAAAATTTTTTTCCCCGACCAATACTTTCCGAGATAATGGCGTTCAAACATTTGAACTTTTTGGCGGGAAACCATGTTTTTCGGGCTTTTCTCGGAAAATATTGGTCGCGAAGAAAAAAGTTCAAGAGTGTCTCCCTTATTAAAAAAAAATTAGCTTTCCAACCATGTATAACACATATGGGGTCGTCGACCAAAAAAAAAAAATTTTTTTTTCCCCCAAAATGAACCTAGGCTAGGACCCGTGATTATTTTAGCGAAAATCGAAAGTCGCCCGATCGGGTCGACATATATATCATTTTAAAGGTTTTGGCAAGGCGATCAAGAAAAACTATAATTTTACCCTTAAAAAGCAATTTGGGGAAATTTAAGGGGCTAAGAACGGGTGAAAATTGGGTTTTTAGTACGTAATTCAATTTCAATGTCTCGTAGTGGGCGTACTTTAGGTCCGACCGCGTCGTGTCTTATATGGACTTAAAGGCCTATTTGCGGGCTACAAAAAAGGCAATTAGAGTTTTTCTCCACGGCATACAGGGAAAATGTTATTCCGATTTGTAGAATTTCGAAAAAGCCCTTAAAAAGATATTCGGGCCCCCCCACTGCGCCCGGGCACCGGTGAAAATAAAATCGAAGAAGGTTTCGGAAAAGCACCGCAAAATAAAGACGCCCACAAAAAATCAACCCGATATTCGCATTATAGAGGGAGCTACGGCGGTTTAAAGTCGAAAAAAGCGGTATAAAAGGTAGCGTCAAAAAAGACGAAAATTTTGAAATTTCGTCATTTTTTTTCTCGACAACTATAAGTCGTAGGACGCTAATTTTTTGTATAGCGTTAATTATCACATATGTCTACACGTAAAAAAATCAAGGGCCCCATAAAATAAGTGGGGGAAATTTTATGGACAGACGAAAATTTCAAAAATTCGGGGGGGGCCCGGAAATCGAAATTTCAAAAAACGAAGGGGCTGGTCAGAGATCCGAGAGCAAACCTGAAAAGGTGCAATTGGTCCCAATTCCCCACTTTTAAAACCCTAGGAGGAGATACAACATTTACGCGAAAATTACCACATCCGGTTTTGGGCGAAAAATGTTTCGTTCCCCTCCCCACGGCGCCCGGAAACCGGCGAAAAAAAACCGAAAGAGGTTTCGTGTAGAGGACAGATGGGGTCAGACGCCCAATAAGTTTCGTTCGCCTAAGCGCATTTTAAGGGGGGCTACAGGGGCCCCGAAGTGAAAAAAAAAAAAGTACGAAATTCCTATTTTTTTTACATTTCCCCCTCCAGGAAGAGAACCGTTCGCAGTGAAAAAAAAAATCGACCTGATCCTTTCAGCGGACCGTTCACCCGAAATACCCTGTGAGTCCCGTCGGGAAATTCCCAAATTTAAGACAAAGCCCCCACACCTCAAGTGGGCAAGGTCGTGTTTTTCGGCCGAAATCGACCCAAAATAGGGGTTTTCGCCCCCCCACGGGAAAAATGTCGCCAGCTAAGAAAAAAGAAAGACGGTTTCCCGTAGACCACTATGTGCTGAAACTACCCTGCGAGTCCCGTCCGGGAATTCCCAAGTTGAAGACAAAGCCCCCGCACATTAAGTGGGGAGGGTCGGCCCTAAAAACACGAAAATCGGCCCGTCGGCGGTACGCGGTCCGCCCCCGCCGCCGCCCCCCGGCTCCGACCGCCTTCGGAATTTTTTCCGTTTAACCTACCGGGGAAACCTACCGGACGCCCTTCAAACGGTATTTCCCCGACTTTTACTCGCTGAGAAAAAAAATGACGAAAATTTTTTTTTCGCATTTTCCGTTTTGCGGTAAAACGGGGGGGCTTCCCGACGCCAAACGGAAAGTAGGGAAAATCCGCGGGGGGTATTTTCTCACTCGTAAGACTCCTCCCTAAAATGTATCAGGTGGAAAAAAATTCAGCGTGCGCGGTTGCCGCGCCGCGATTTTTCGAAATTTTTTTTTCCCCCCGAAAAACGGTTTTTTCCGCATAACTCGAAAACGGAGGACCGCAGCGGTCCGACCCAAAGGACCTTTTTTGTAGGGCACTCGATTTAGGAAAAAATAGTTTTTTGTTTTTTTTTTAAAGTGAACAGGGAAAAAGATACGGGCGTCCGAAAAAGGCCCCAAAAAGGGGTGTTTTCGAATTTTAGCGCCCCCCCTGTCGGTCGGGGGGGAAAAAGTTTCGAGTAAAAGTCGTAGCCCTAGACGCGCCCCACGACGCCCCGGCGTCAAAATATTTTTTTTCCGACACCCGCGCCCCCCAGGTCCGACCGGGAAAACGGGCCTTCCCGACGGGAATATCTCGAAAACGGGTAATCCGAGAGCGGCGAGCTCGATTTTCCCCATTGTCGGGACCGGACCCGACCCTCCCCCCCCCCTAACTCCCCCCTACCACCCCCAGGGAAAAAAAATCCTTCCTGAATTAGTATATATAACTAGCTGGTCCCGTGGCCGCCGCAAGCGGCGGCCAACGGGACGCAGCTAGCGGTCAGCGCCGGTATAGTGTTGGCGCCCGTATAGTGTTGGCGCCGGTATAGTGTTGGCGCCGGTATAGTGTTGGCGCCGGTATAGTGTCGGCGCTGGTACAGTGTTGGCGCCGGTACAGTGTTGGCGCCGGTACAGTGTTGGCGCCGGTGTAGTGTCGGCGCCGGTATAGTGTCGGCGCCGGTATAGTGTCGGCGCCCGTACGGAGTCGGCGCTCGACAGGTCGGGTTCGGTGAAAATCGAAAGTCGCCCGATCGGGTCGATATACATATCGTTTCAAAGGTTTCGGCACGGCGGTCGAGAAGAACCGTAGTTTTACCCGGATAAAGCCGTTTGGGGAAATTTTGAAGGCAGAAAACGGGTGAAAGTCGGGTTTTTAGTGCGCAGTTCAATTTCAATCTCTCGTAGCGGGCGTACTTGAGGTCCGACCGCCTCGTGTCATATACGGGCTTAAAGGTCTATTTGCGGGCTACAAAAAAGTCCCGTAGCGTTTTTCTCCAGGGGATACGGGGAAAAAGGTAGGCCACTTGGAAGAGCGGAAAAAGGCGGATTAATTAATTTTAGACTGAACCCCAAATTATTCAACATTTTTTTCCCCAAAAAGTTTTAGCTTTAAGACCCTAATTTTTTGCATAGCGTCATTTATTACGGCTTTCTACATGACAAAAAATTGAGAACCCCGTAAAAGCGTCCAAACGAATTTTACGGGCATATACAAATTTCAAAATTAGGGGGGGGGGCCCGAAAAATTTTTTTTCGGGAAAATTCTTTCATAATCCTTTTTGTGGTGTCAAACAACGGGTGTATACCGAATTTGGTGAAAATCGGACCACCTTCCAAAAATTTGTCGAAATTTCCCTGATTTTGCGGTTCTCGATTTCGGGAAATTTTTTGGTCGACAACCATATACGTGTTATACATGGTTGGAAAGATTATTTTTTTTCAGGGGGGGGTCCTACTCTTGAAAAAAATTTTTCCCGACCAATACTTTCCGAGATAATGGCGTTCAAACATTTGAACTTTTTGGCGGGAAACCATGTTTTTTGGGCTTATCTCGGAAAATATTGGTCGGGAAGATAAAAAGTCAAGAGCATCTCCCCTATTAAAAAAAAATTAGCTTTTCAACCATGTATAACACATGTGGGGTCGTCGACCAAAAAAAAAAAAAAATTTTTTCCCCCAAAATGAAGCTAGGCTAGGACCCGTGATTATTTTAGCGAAAATCGAAAGTCGCCCGATCGGGTCGACATATATATCATTTTAAAGGTGTTGGCAAGGCGATTTAGAAAAACTATAATTTTACCCTTAAAAAGCAATTTGGGGAAATTTAAGAGGCAAAGAACGGGTGAAAATTGGGATTTTAGTACGTAATTCAATTTCAATCTCTCGTAGTGGGCGTACTTTAGGTCCGACCGCGTCGTGTCTTATATGGACTTAAAGGCCTATTTGCGGGCTACAAAAAAGGCAATTCGAGTTTTTCTCCACGGGATACAGGGAAAAAGTTAAGCCACTCCGAACCTCGAAAAAGTGTGGATTTATTAATATTACACTGAACCCCAGATTATTCAACATTTTTTTTCCCAAAAAGTTTTAGCCTTAGAACCCTAATTTTTTGCATAGCGTCATTTATTACGGCTTTCTACATGACAAAAAATTAAGAACCCCGTAAAGGCGTCCAAACGAATTTTATGGGCATATACAAATTTCAAAATTATGGGGGGGGGCCCGGAAATTTTTTTTTCCGGGGAATTCGTTCATAATCCTTTTTGTGGCGTCAAACAACGGGTGTATACCGAATTTGGTGAGAATCGGACCACCATGCAAATTTGAGTCGAAATTTCCCTGATTTTGCCGTTCTCGATTTCGGGAAATTTTTTGGTCGACAACCATATACGTGTTATACATGGTTGGAAAGATTTTTTTTTTTCAGGGGGGGGTCCTTCTCTTGAAAATTTTTTTTCCCGACCAATACTTTCCGAGATAATGGCGTTCAAACATTTGAACTTTTTGGCGGGAAACCATGTTTTTCGGGCTTTTCTCGGAAAATATTGGTCGAGAAGAAAAAAGTTGAAGAGTGTCTCCCCTATTAAAAAAAAATTAGCTTTCCAACCATGTATAACACATGTGGGGTCGTCGACCAAAAAAAAAAAATTTTTTTTTTCCCCCAAAATGAACCTAGGCTAGGACCCGTGATTATTTTAGCGAAAATCGAAAGTCGCCCGATCGGGTCGACATATATATCATTTTAAAGGTTTTGGCAAGGCGATTAAGAAAAACTATAATTTTACCCTTAAAAAGCAATTTGGGGAAATTTAAGGGGCTAAGAACGGGTGAAAATTGGGTTTTTAGTACGTAATTCAATTTTAATTTCTCGTAGTTGGCGTAATTTAGGTCCGACCGCGTTGTGTCTTATATGGACTTAAAGGCCTATTTGCGGGCTACAAAAAAGGCTATTAGAGTTTTTCTCCACGGGATACAGGGAAAATGTTATTCCGATTTGTAGAATTACGAAAAAGCCCTTATAAAGATATTCGGGCCCCCCCCACTGCGCCCAAGCACGGGTGAAAATAAAATCGAAGAAGATTTCGGAAAAGCACCGCGAAATAAAGATGCCCACAAAAAATCAACCCGATATTCGCATTATAGAGGGAGCTACGGCGGTTTAAAGTCGAAAAATGCGGTATAGAAGCTAGCGTCGAAAAATACGTAATTTTCGAAATTTCGACATTTTTTTTCTCGAAAACTATAAGTCGTAGGACCCTAATTTTTTGTATAGCGTTATTCCTTACAGATGTCTATATTTAAAAAAATCAAGGGCCCCATAAAATAAATAGGGAAAATTTTATGGGCAGACGAAAATTTCAAAAATTCGGGGGGGGCCCCAAAATCGAAATTTCAAAAAACGAAGGGCTCGGTCAGAAATCCGGGACCTAACCTGAAAAGGTGCAATCGGTCCCAATTCCCCACTTTTAAAACCCTAGGAGGAGATACAACATTTACGCGAAAATTACCACATCCGGTTTTGGGCGAAAAACGATATGTCCCCCTCCCCACGGCGCCCGGAAACCGACGAAAAAAAACCGAAAGAGGTTTCGTGTAGAGGACAGATGGGGTCAGACGCCCCATAAGTTTCGTTCGCCTCATCGCATTTTAAGGGGGGCTACGGGGGCCCCGAAGTGAGAAAAAAAAAAGTACGAAATTCCGATTTTTTTTACGTTTCCCCCTCCAGGAAGAGAACCGTTTGGGTGAAAAGAAAAATCGACCTGATCCTTTTAGAGGACCGTATACCCGAAATACCCTGCGAGTCCTGTCCGGATATCCCCAACTGGAAAAAAAGCCCCCGTACCTAAAGTGGGCAGGGTCGTGGTTTTCGGCCGAAATCGACCCAAAATGGGGGTTCTCACCCCCCCAAGGGAAAAATGTCGTCAGCTAAGAAAAAAGAAAGACTGTTTCCCGTAGGCCACTACGTGGTGAAACTACCCTGAGAGTCCCGTCGGGAAATTCCCAAGTTGAAGAGGGGAGCGGCGATTTTGAAGTTCGCCGGGTCGGCCGGAAAAACGCGAAAATCGGCCCGTCGGCGGTACGCGGTCCGCCCCCGCCGCCGCCCCCCGCCTCCGACCGCCTTCGAAATTTTTTTCCTTTAACCTACCGGGGAAACCTACCGGACGCCCTTCAAACGGTATTTCCCCGACTTTTACTCGCGGAGAAAAAAAATGACGAAATTTTTTTTTTCGCATTTTCCGTTTTGCGGTAAAACGGGGGGAGTTCCCGACGCCAAACGGAAAGTAGGGAAAATCCGCGGGTGGTATTTTCTCACTCGTGGGACTCCCCCCTAAAATGTATCAGGTGGAAAAAAATTCAGCGTGCGCGGTTGCCGCGCCGCGATTTTTTAAAGAAAAATTTTCCCCCCGAAAAACGGTTTTTTCCGCATAACTCGAAAACGGAGGACCGCAGCGGTCCGACCCAAAGGACCTTTTTTGTAGGCAACCAAATTTAGGAAAAAATAGTTTTTTGTTTTTTTTTTAAAATGAATAGGGAAAAAGATACACGCGGTCGAAAAAGGCCCCAAAATCGGGTGTTTTCGATTTTTAGCGCCCCCCCCGTGCGTCGGGGGGAAAAAAGTTTCGAGTAAAAGTCGTCGCCCCCGACGCGCCCCACGACGCCCGGGGGTCGGAATATTTTTTTTCTCTCACCCGCGCCCCCCAGGACCCGCCGGGAAATCGGGCATTCCCGACGGGAATATCTCGAAAACCGCTTGTCGGAGGACGGCGGGACCGATTTTCCCCATTGTCGGGACCGGACCGGACCCGACCCCCCCCCTATCACCCCCCTACCACCCCCAGGGAAAAAAAATCCTTCCTGAAATAGTATATATATACTAGCTGGTCCCGTGGCCGCCGCAAGCGGCGGCCAACGGGACGCAGCTAGCGGTCAGCGCCGGTATAGTGTTGGCGCCCGTATAGTGTTGGCGCCGGTATAGTGTTGGCGTCGGTATAGTGTTGGCGCCGGTATAGTGTTGGCGCCGGTACAGTGTTGGCGCCGGTACAGTGTTGGCGCCGGTACAGTGTCGGCGCCGGTGTAGTGTTGGCGCCGGTATAGTGTCGGCGCCGGTATAGTGTCGGCGCCCGTACGGAGTCGGCGCTCGACAGGTCGGGTTCGGTGAAAATCGAAAGTCGCCCGATCGGGTCGATATACATATCGTTTCAAAGGTTTCGGCACGGCGGTCGAGAAGAACCGTAGTTTTACCCGGATAAAGCCGTTTGGGGAAATTTTGAAGGCAGAAAACGGGTGAAAGTCGGGTTTTTAGGGCGCAGTTCAATTTCAATCTCTCGTAGCGGGCGTACTTGAGGTCCGACCGCCTCGTGTCATATACGGGCTTAAAGGTCTATTTGCGGGCTACAAAAAAGTCCCGTAGCGTTTATCTCCACGGGTTACGGGGACAAAGATATGCCACTTTGAAGAGCGGAAAAAGGCGGATTAATTAATTTTAGACTGAACCCCAAATTATTCAACATTTATTTCCCCAAAAAGTTTTAGCCTTAGGACCCTAATTTTTTGCATAGCGTCATTTATTACGGCTTTCTACATGACAAAAAATTAAGAACCCCGTAAAGGCGTCCAAACGAATTTTATGGGCATATACAAATTTCAAAATTATGGGGGGGGCCCGGAAAAAATTTTTTCCGGAAAATTCGTTCATAATCCTTTTTGTGGCGTCAAACAACGGGTGTATACCGAATTTGGTGAGAATCGGACCACCATGCAAATTTGAGTCGAAATTTCCCTGATTTTGCGGTTCTCGATTTCGGGAAATTTATTGGTCGACAACCATATATGTGTTATACATGGTTGGAAAGATCTTTTTTTTTCAGGGGGGGTCCTACTCTTGAAAATTTTTTTCCCCGACCAATACTTTCTGAGATAATGGCGTTCAAAGTTTAAACTTTTTTGGCGGGAAACCATGTTTTTTGGGCTTTTCTCGGAAAATATTGGTCGCGAAGAAAAACGTTCGAGAGTGTCTCCCCTATTAAAAAAAAATTAGCTTTCCAACCATGTATAACACATGTGGGGTCGTCGACCAAAAAAAAAACATTTTTTTTTCCCCCAAAATGAAGCTAGGCTAGGACCCGTGATTATTTTAGCGAAAATGGAAAGTCGCCCGATCGGGTCGACATATATATCATTTTAAAGGTTTTGGCATGGCGATCAAGAAAAACTATAATTTTACCCTTAGAAAGCAATTTGGGGAAATTTAAGGGGCTAAGAACGGGTGAAAATTGTGTTTTTAGTACGTAATTCAATTTCAATCTCTCGTAGTGGGCGTACTTTAGGTCCGACCGCGTCGTGTCTTATATGGACTTAAAGGCCTATTTGCGGGCTACAAAAAAGGCAATTAGAGTTTTTCTCCACGGGATACAGGGAAAAAGTTAAGCCACTCCGAACCTCGAAAAAGTGTGGATTTATTAATATTACACTGAACCCCAGATTATTCAACATTTTTTTCCCCAAAAAATTATTGACTTAAAAGCCTAATTTTTTGCATAGCGACATTAATTACGGATTTCTACATGACAAAAAATTAAGAACCCCGTAAAGGCGTCCAAACCAATTTTATGGGCATATAAAAATTTAAAAATTATGGGGGGGGCCCCGAAAATTTTTTTTCGGGAAAATTCTTTCATAATCCTTTTTGTGGTGTCAAATAACGGGTGTATACCGAATTTGGTGAAAATCGGACCACCTTCCAAAAATTTGTCGAAATTTCCCTGATTTTGCCGTTCTCGATTTCGGGAAATTTTTTGGTCGACAACCATATACGTGTTATACATGGTTGGAAAGATCTTTTTTTTTCAGGGGGGGGTCCTACTCTTGAAAATTTTTTTCCCCGACCAATACTTTCCGAGATAATGGCGTTCAAACATTTGAACTTTTTGGCGGGAAACCATGTTTTTCGGGCTTTTCTCGGAAAATATTGGTCGCGAAGAAAAAAGTTCAAGAGTGTCTCCCTTATTAAAAAAAAATTAGCTTTCCAACCATGTATAACACATATGGGGTCGTCGACCAAAAAAAAAAAATTTTTTTTTCCCCCAAAATGAAGCTAGGCTAGGACCCGTGATTATTTTAGCGAAAATGGAAAGTCGCCCGATCGGGTCGACATATATATCATTTTAAAGGTTTTGGCATGGCGATCAAGAAAAACTATAATTTTACCCTTAGAAAGCAATTTGGGGAAATTTAAGGGGCTAAGAACGGGTGAAAATTGTGTTTTTAGTACGTAATTCAATTTCAATCTCTCGTAGTGGGCGTACTTTAGGTCCGACCGCGTCGTGTCTTATATGGACTTAAAGGCCTATTTGCGGGCTACAAAAAAGGCAATTAGAGTTTTTCTCCACGGGATACAGGGAAAAAGTTAAGCCACTCCGAACCTCGAAAAAGTGTGGATTTATTAATATTACACTGAACCCCAGATTATTCAACATTTTTTTCCCCAAAAAATTATTGACTTAAAAGCCTAATTTTTTGCATAGCGACATTAATTACGGATTTCTACATGACAAAAAATTAAGAACCCCGTAAAGGCGTCCAAACCAATTTTATGGGCATATAAAAATTTAAAAATTATGGGGGGGGCCCCGAAAATTTTTTTTCGGGAAAATTCTTTCATAATCCTTTTTGTGGTGTCAAATAACGGGTGTATACCGAATTTGGTGAAAATCGGACCACCTTCCAAAAATTTGTCGAAATTTCCCTGATTTTGCCGTTCTCGATTTCGGGAAATTTTTTGGTCGACAACCATATACGTGTTATACATGGTTGGAAAGATCTTTTTTTTTCAGGGGGGGGTCCTACTCTTGAAAATTTTTTTCCCCGACCAATACTTTCCGAGATAATGGCGTTCAAACATTTGAACTTTTTGGCGGGAAACCATGTTTTTCGGGCTTTTCTCGGAAAATATTGGTCGCGAAGAAAAAAGTTCAAGAGTGTCTCCCTTATTAAAAAAAAATTAGCTTTCCAACCATGTATAACACATATGGGGTCGTCGACCAAAAAAAAAAAATTTTTTTTTCCCCCAAAATGAACCTAGGCTAGGACCCGTGATTATTTTAGCGAAAATCGAAAGTCGCCCGATCGGGTCGACATATATATCATTTTAAAGGTTTTGGCAAGGCGATCAAGAAAAACTATAATTTTACCCTTAAAAAGCAATTTGGGGAAATTTAAGGGGCTAAGAACGGGTGAAAATTGGGTTTTTAGTACGTAATTCAATTTCAATGTCTCGTAGTGGGCGTACTTTAGGTCCGACCGCGTCGTGTCTTATATGGACTTAAAGGCCTATTTGCGGGCTACAAAAAAGGCAATTAGAGTTTTTCTCCACGGCATACAGGGAAAATGTTATTCCGATTTGTAGAATTTCGAAAAAGCCCTTAAAAAGATATTCGGGCCCCCCCACTGCGCCCGGGCACCGGTGAAAATAAAATCGAAGAAGGTTTCGGAAAAGCACCGCAAAATAAAGACGCCCACAAAAAATCAACCCGATATTCGCATTATAGAGGGAGCTACGGCGGTTTAAAGTCGAAAAAAGCGGTATAAAAGGTAGCGTCAAAAAAGACGAAAATTTTGAAATTTCGTCATTTTTTTTCTCGACAACTATAAGTCGTAGGACGCTAATTTTTTGTATAGCGTTAATTATCACATATGTCTACACGTAAAAAAATCAAGGGCCCCATAAAATAAGTGGGGGAAATTTTATGGACAGACGAAAATTTCAAAAATTCGGGGGGGGCCCGGAAATCGAAATTTCAAAAAACGAAGGGGCTGGTCAGAGATCCGAGAGCAAACCTGAAAAGGTGCAATTGGTCCCAATTCCCCACTTTTAAAACCCTAGGAGGAGATACAACATTTACGCGAAAATTACCACATCCGGTTTTGGGCGAAAAATGTTTCGTTCCCCTCCCCACGGCGCCCGGAAACCGGCGAAAAAAAACCGAAAGAGGTTTCGTGTAGAGGACAGATGGGGTCAGACGCCCAATAAGTTTCGTTCGCCTAAGCGCATTTTAAGGGGGGCTACAGGGGCCCCGAAGTGAAAAAAAAAAAAGTACGAAATTCCTATTTTTTTTACATTTCCCCCTCCAGGAAGAGAACCGTTCGCAGTGAAAAAAAAAATCGACCTGATCCTTTCAGCGGACCGTTCACCCGAAATACCCTGTGAGTCCCGTCGGGAAATTCCCAAATTTAAGACAAAGCCCCCACACCTCAAGTGGGCAAGGTCGTGTTTTTCGGCCGAAATCGACCCAAAATAGGGGTTTTCGCCCCCCCACGGGAAAAATGTCGCCAGCTAAGAAAAAAGAAAGACGGTTTCCCGTAGACCACTATGTGCTGAAACTACCCTGCGAGTCCCGTCCGGGAATTCCCAAGTTGAAGACAAAGCCCCCGCACATTAAGTGGGGAGGGTCGGCCCTAAAAACACGAAAATCGGCCCGTCGGCGGTACGCGGTCCGCCCCCGCCGCCGCCCCCCGGCTCCGACCGCCTTCGGAATTTTTTCCGTTTAACCTACCGGGGAAACCTACCGGACGCCCTTCAAACGGTATTTCCCCGACTTTTACTCGCTGAGAAAAAAAATGACGAAAATTTTTTTTTCGCATTTTCCGTTTTGCGGTAAAACGGGGGGGCTTCCCGACGCCAAACGGAAAGTAGGGAAAATCCGCGGGGGGTATTTTCTCACTCGTAAGACTCCTCCCTAAAATGTATCAGGTGGAAAAAAATTCAGCGTGCGCGGTTGCCGCGCCGCGATTTTTCGAAATTTTTTTTTCCCCCCGAAAAACGGTTTTTTCCGCATAACTCGAAAACGGAGGACCGCAGCGGTCCGACCCAAAGGACCTTTTTTGTAGGGCACTCGATTTAGGAAAAAATAGTTTTTTGTTTTTTTTTTAAAGTGAACAGGGAAAAAGATACGGGCGTCCGAAAAAGGCCCCAAAAAGGGGTGTTTTCGAATTTTAGCGCCCCCCCTGTCGGTCGGGGGGGAAAAAGTTTCGAGTAAAAGTCGTAGCCCTAGACGCGCCCCACGACGCCCCGGCGTCAAAATATTTTTTTTCCGACACCCGCGCCCCCCAGGTCCGACCGGGAAAACGGGCCTTCCCGACGGGAATATCTCGAAAACGGGTAATCCGAGAGCGGCGAGCTCGATTTTCCCCATTGTCGGGACCGGACCCGACCCTCCCCCCCCCCTAACTCCCCCCTACCACCCCCAGGGAAAAAAAATCCTTCCTGAATTAGTATATATAACTAGGTGAAGCATTGGTCGGGCCCAAGGGCCCGACCGTAGCTTCGCCTAGGCTTGGCAGGTGCTTGTATATAGTTGGTGGTGTATTATATCTTGTATATACGGGTGTAGTTGTTGTAAGAATTATTATAATAATTGGGGGGGGGGGGGGAGAAAAATTATGCTTGGGCTTGGTACTTTTACCGTGGCAGGATATAGTATAGGTGGTGGTAGTTTTATGGGGTAGGTAATTGTATAGGGGTTGGTGGTTTTGTGGGAGATGCTACTTGGGTGTTTTTACTTACGTGTTTTGGTAGGTTTAGGTGTTGATAGAGGTGGTGTTTTTGTTTCTTGCGGACTCGTTGAGACAAAGAGTTGTATACCCCACTCGAGTATGTGTCAGATGTTGGTTGGTGGGTTTTAACTCGGGTCAAGTCGTAATATAATAATTGATTAATTACAGTTGATTAATGTAAACACGTTCGTATAAAATTGGCATTTACAAACCCTATCGTGTGACACGTCAAATTAAAGCTCTAAAAAAGGATAGTTTATTTGCATGAAGGGAAATTAATGTGGTAGTATAGTGGAGAAAATTAATATCTGAAATTAACAGTTAACCTGTTAATTCATATAATTACTACTGGAAAAATAAAATACATTTAATCTTGTAATGTAAAAAATGTATGCATATTTTAGACTATTATTCCATAAATATTACAAATATATCATTGTACCATGTTAGGAGTAATTTTCATCATAGTTGAAACCTAAACTTATAGTGGTAATTAATTAATTACGGTTAATCAATATCAAACGCTAATAGGTAATGAAAACAATTTTTTGTAGAAAAGCTTATCGTGTGACACATCAAATTAAAGCTCTCGAAGAGTACAATACATGTATACAATTTAAAAAAATGTTAAAAAATAATTTAGAAAGTTACAACCTAAAATAACCTTCAAAAACATGGATTTTATGTATAAAAAATGTTTAAATTTATTTTTTTGCAAATTTTCTTCTCGATTATTTTTTCTGATGTCATATTCAAGATTGAAACCTAAACTTATAGTGGTAATTAATTAATTACGGTTAATTAATGTAAAACGCCTATAGGTAATGAAAACAATTTTTTGTAGAAAACCATATCGTGTGACACATCAAATTAAAGCTCTTGAAGAGTACAATACATGTATACAATTAAAAAAAATGTTAAAAAATACTGCAGAAGGTTACAACCTTAAATAACCTTCAAAAACTTGTATTTCATTTATTAAAAATGCTAATATTTATTTTTTTGCAAATTTTCTTCAAGATTCTTTTTTCTAATGTCAAAGAAAGGGTACATACCGATTTTCATTAAAATCGGTCCATTTTTGGGGAAAATGATTTTCAAAAGGCTCAAATTTCGCCCGGAAAATTTGACCGGAATTTTCTGTCGACAACACCCCACATATTTTATATCGTTGGAAAATTTAGATTTTTCTGAGCAAATACCCGTTGAGACGGCGTTGATACGACAAACACACCTCGAGATATAGGCGTTTGAAAAAGCCGAAATTTCTAAAAATTTGAACTTTTCTTCGATTATCTCGGAAACTAAAGGTCGTGGAAAAAGGTTTATTTTAAGTTTTTTGTTCCAAAAAAATACATTGACCACTGTGCCAAATTTCAATTCGATCGGAAAAACTTTAATTTTTTCCAATTTTCGAGCCAAGGTTTACACCCCTGAAAATTTACGGGAAAATCAAAGTTTTCGGATCCGGTCGAGATATACGTCATTTTGTAGGGCTCGAAAAGCCTATTAAGAATCGCGGTATTTTTGATTTTTAAAAAATATTTACACCCCCTTTAGAGCCGAAAAACACGTCATTTTTCATAAAAACGCACTAAATTACAGGTTTAGGAATTTTTTTCAGCCGCCATATTTGAACGACCACAAAATATGTTACACCAAATGAAAGCTACACTCATGCGGTGTAGGAATATATTTTTTTCAAACCAATAGGTACTCTTGGTCACCTCCCATATCGAAAATGCTTAACAATCATTGATTCTACCCCCATCAGGGAGGCGCCCCCGGGGGGTGTAACAGGAACCCCTAAAGTAAAACCGATCCCGGCGTATTATATATCAAATTAAAGCTCTCGGCAAGAACAACAATTATTAATAAGAAAATACCGGAAAATTTTAACCCTTGAAATTTTACGAATTTTCCAAATTTTAAAATTTCGTATATGCGCCTTAGGGGCGCCCTTTAAATACAGAGGGGATAAAAAGTGACAATGCCTTATAGAATTTGTCAAGACAAAGAGTTTTATACCCCGCACATAATTTTTCGACCAATATACACGCGTCCAGAGCGGTTTAAAGTTTGCGCGTTTTTTATTTTTCCTGACGCGCGGATTGTCCGCGGAAATTTTTTTTTTCGTTTTTCTTCAAGAGGATACTCAGGGCTACCTACCTATAAAATTTCATGGTCCTAAAATGATATTTAATGTCACTGTATAAGTGATGACCAAATTCTAAATTTAATTGGCCGAGGCGCGCGATGACCAAAGAAATCGGGGCTCAAAATACCATGGTCGTCGTTGGGCATGTCTACTCTAACAAACTATATCACCCGTATATTTTTCACATTAGCCGTCTAGGAGGAGATAGTGTCAGGAGGTTTAAAATTGCGAAAAACACGACTTTTTCCGACTTTTTCAAACCTGGCAGTCACCGTGGTGGTGACCGGTCGACGCAAAAATTTGGGACCGTGTATCTCGTCACGGCCGACACGTCGATACCTCTCACGACTCGATCCGACAATTTTTTGATTTCCCAGACCGACTGTTACACATTATTTTTCAAGAAAATGCACAAAAATACAGGTTTACCAATTTTTTTCCGGCCGCCATATTTGTTTGACCACGTCACACGTTACATCAAATGAAAGCTACACTCGTGAGAAGTAGGAATATATTTTTTGCAAGCTCATAAGTACATTTCTTACACCCCTAAATTTAAGAAAACAGTCAAAAATCCTTCATTTTCCCCCTTTTCGTTAGGGCGCCCCCAGGTCAGGCTGTTACCGGAACCCCTAAAGTAATGCTGACCCCGACGTATTATATATCAAATTAAAGCTCTCGTCAAGCCCTGCAATAATAAATAAGCAAAAACTGGAAAATTTTGACTTATGAAAATTTACGAATTTTCAAAATTTTGAAATTTCGTATGTGCGCCTTAGGGGCGCCCCTAAAATACAGAGGGGACAAAAAGTGACTTTTTCTTGTAGCATTTGTCAAGACAAAGAGTTTGATACCCCGCACATAATTTTCCGACCAATATACATCCGTCCAGAGCGATCTAAAGTTTGCGCGTTTTTTATTTTTCCTGACGCGCGGATTGTCCGCGGAAATTTTTTTTTTCGATTTTCTTTAAGGGGACTCTTGGGGCTACCTACCTTATAAATTTCACGGCCCTAAATCAATATTTTATGTCACCCTATAAGTGATGACCAAATTCAAATTTCAATTGGCCGAGGCGCGCGATGACCAAAGAAATCGGGACTCAAAATACCATGGTCGTCGTTTGGCATATCTACTCTATGAAACTATATCACCCGTATATTTTTCACATCGGCCGTCTAGGAGGAGATAGTGTCAGAAGGTTTAAAAACCCCAAAAATACAACTTTTTCGACCCTGTCGGTCACCGCGGGGGTGACCGGTCAACACTAAAAATTTTTTCGAAACGTCGACATCAAGAGGTCGGCGAGCGCTAATAAACGACACCTCTTTCGGTCCCGTAACCCGTACCGTTTGGGTACAGTGCCACTTTTAACATTAAAACAGTCCTATCCCATCATGGAGGCGCCCCCGGGGGCTGTAATAGGAACCCCTAAAATTATACCGACCCCAACGTGTTATATATCAAATTAAAGCTCTAATCAAGACCTACAATAATCAAAAAGAAAAATCCGGAAAATTTTGACCCGTGAAAAGCTACGAATTTTCCAAAATTTAAAATTTCGTATATGCGCCTCAGGGGCGCCCCTGAAATACAAAGGGGATAAAAAGTGACATTTTCTTGTAGCATTTGTTAAGACAAAGACTTTGATACCCTGCACATAATTTTCCGACCAACATACACCCGTCCAGAGCGGTTTAAAGTTTACGCGTTTTTTATTTTTCCTGACGCGCGGATTGTCCGCGGAAATTTTTTTTTTCGATTTTCTTTAAGAGGACACTTGGGGCTACCAACCTGTAGAAATTCATGTCCTTCCGACTAATTTTAGTATCACCCTATATCTCCTGACAAAGTTTCAACTTCAAGATGGCGGCTGACCATGATAATATTAAAAAACCTGAAAACAAAATCAATCGCTACGCTCACGGAGTATTCGGCTATAAGACCTCATGTCTCATATATTTTTCGTTTCAGCCGTCTAGGAGGAGATAGCCCCGGATGAACAAAAAACACGAAAAAAACGACTTTTTCGACCCTGGAGGTCAACGCGGTGGTGACCGGTCGACGCAAAAATTAGGGACCGTGTATCTCGTCACGCCCGACACAACGATACCACTTGCGACCCGATCCGATCATTTTTCGATTTTCAAGAGCGACTGTTACATACTTTTTTTATAACGGCGCCAAAATATTGGCGGGAGAAAAAAATTCTCTTCGTGCTTTTAAAGAGGTTACTAACGGATGAAAAACTAAGGGTATAATCTTTTAAAAAATATTTCCCATTAAAAACAACGATTTTTTGAAAAATCGCGGATTTTTTGAAAAAAAATGGCGGGGGCGCCAATTGGCGCCTTGGCCAAAAATCTTATATATTCTTGTAGAGTATGTCAAAACGAACAATTTGATACCCCGCACATAATTTTCCGACCAATATACATCCGTCCAGAGCGGTTTAAAGTTTGCGCGTTTTTTATTTTTCATGACGCGCGGATTCGCCGCGGAAAAAAAAAAATTCAATTTTCTTCAATGGGACACCTGGGGCTACCTACTGAATAAATTTCACGGCCCTACAACAATATTTAATGTCGCCCTATACGTGACGACCGAATTTCAAGTTCAAACAGGTGAGCAGCGCGATGACCGAAGAAATCGGGGATCAAAATACCATGGTCCGGAAGTTCAACCGCTTCTGCAAATAACCATACCACCCGTATATTTTTCATTTAAGCCGTCTAGGAGGAGATAGTGTCGCCTCGTCAAAAAACTGTCTTTTTTCGACTTTTTCGACCCTGGAGGTCACCGCGGTGGTGACCGGTCAACGCAAAAATTTGGGACCGTAGGTCTCGTCGCGCCCGACACGTCGATACCACTCGCGACCCGATCCGACCATTTTTCGATTTTCTAGACCGACTGTTACATACGTTTTTTTGAGTACCGCCAAAATATTGGCGGGACCGAAAATTTCTCTTCGGACTTTTAAAGACCGTACATAAGGATGAAAAATCAAGAGGATAAACTTTGTCCGAAAAAATTCCGTCACCAAATAGCGAATTTTCAAAAACGCGCGTATTTTTCGAAAAATCGTAGGGGGGGCGCCAATTGGCGCAACGGGCCAAAATCTTATAGACCCTTGTAGAGCTCGTCGAGACGAACAATTTGATACCCCGCACGTAATTTCCCGACCCATAGACACGCGTCCAGAATTTTTCAAAGTTTGCGCGTTTTTTATTTTTCCTGACGCGCGTATTATCCGCGTGAAAAAAAAAATGCGTTTTTTTTCTATTCGGGGTCAGGGGCCACCCGCCCCAGAAATTTGGTCGAAAAAAAAAAATGTTTACTCACCCCCCTATGTAGTGGAACCCCCAAGGCGCGCCCCCGAAAAAAAAGGCGCCCGATCGAAAAACGGCAAAGGGATTTTTTCAAGTACACTATGCGCCCTAAAACCTCAGGGGGGTCCTTTCGGCGAACGTCCCATAGGAAAAAAGTGCGGCTAGGGTCGAAAGTGGCGACCTCCGAAATTTCGTGAAATTTAGGTGGTTTTTGCGCCCTGGGGCGCGAACGGGACGCTCAAAAAAAAAATTTCGACCTGGCCCAAAAATTTCAGCGTACCTCCGGGGGCTCCAGCGATTTTCGCCCCGGAACTCCAAAATTTAAGACAATCGCACCCCTCCCGGACTTGGCGCCTCGGGTCCCGAGGGCCCCAAAAAGGCCACTTTTTCGCTATTCGCGCCCACCTGGTCGACGCGCGGCCGACGCTGAAAATTCTTTCGAAACGTCGACTCGTAAAACTCACCGAGCCCTAATAAACGACACCTCTCCCGGTCCCGTACCCCGTACCGTTTGGGTACGGTACCACTTTGAAAAAAAAAATGTTCGATTTTTCGCGTTCCCCGCGACGGTTCACCTCGAATAACTTCTAAACGTGACTACGGATTTCCGATTTTTTTTTTTTAAAAGACGCGGGAGGAAACGCCCGTCACGTCGATAATTCTTTCGATTTTTTGCCGCCAGGCGTTCGGGCGCGGCGAATTTTCTAGTGGGAACTCAAAAAAGTAAAAAGACGTTTTGCACGATAACTCGAAAACGGTGAGTGATAAAAAATCGACACCCATTATCCCGTTTGTAGCGCTCGTCGAGACGAACAATAAGACACCTCGCACGTATTTTTACGACGCTCCGTTGCAAAGTTAAAATTCTTAGAAAACCCCCAAAAAAGTGCGGTTTTTTATTTTTAGCGCCCCCCCCGGGGGGGGTAGGAGGCCGAAATTTTCAGGGCAAGTTACCCTCGAGGGGGCGGTAATTACCCGCCATATGAAAAAAATTAAAATCGAAATTTATTTTTGGGGGGCGCCTTCGGCGCCCCGGCGCCTACGGCGCCAAAACGGTGCCCGATAGGCACCCCCGCCGACATAATTTTACCCACCATTTCTCGTGTCCCCTACACGATGCGCGCGTCAAAACACGAAAATTCCGACATGAATTTCGCGTCCTTCGTGAATTAGTATATATACTAACTAGGTGAAGCATTGGTCGGGCCCAAGGGCCCGACCGTAGCTTCGCCTAGGCTTGGCAGGTGCTTATATTGTAGGGTGGTTTATGTCTTGTATTATACGGGTGTAGTTGTTGTAAGGATTATTATAATAATTGGGGAGGGGGGGGGGGAGGAAGATAATGCTTGGGCTTGGTACTTTAACCGTGGCAGGATATAGTATAGGTGGTGGTAGTTTTATGGGGTAGGTAATTGTATAGGGGTTGGTGGTTGTGTAGGGATTGCTAGTGTGGGGTGTTGTTACTTACGTGTTGTGGTAGGTTTAGGTGTTGGTAGAGGTGGTGTTTTTGTTTCTTGCGGACTCGTTGAGACAAAGAGTTGGATACCCCACTCGAGTATGTTGTAGATGTTGGTTGGTGGGTTTTAACTCGGGTCAAGTCGTAATATAATAATTGATTAATTACAGTTGATTATGTAAACACGTTGGTATGTAGTAAAAAATTGGCATTTACAAACCCTCGTGTGACACGTCAAATTAAAGCTCTAAAAGAGAATGATAAGTTGGCATGAAGGAAAATAATGTGGTAGTATAGTGGAGAAAATTAATATCTGAAATTAACTGTTAACTCGTTAATTAAATATAATTACTACTGGAAAAATAAGATACATTTAAAATTATAATATAAAAAAATGTATGCATATTACACTATTATTCCTTAATATTACAAATATCTTATGATACCATGTTTGGAGTAATTTTCTTAAAGGTTGAAACCTAAACTTTTAGTGGTAATTAATTAATTACTGTTAATTAATGTCAACGCCTATAGGTAATGAAAACAATTTTTTGTAGAAAACCATATCGTGTGACACATCAAATTAAAGACCTCGAAGAGTACAATACATGTATACAATTAAAAAAATGTTAAAAAATAATTCAGAAGGTTACAACCTTAAATAACCTACAAAAACATGTTTTTCATGTATAAAAAATGTTTAAAATAATTTTTTTGCAAATTTTCTTCTCGATTATTTTTTCTGATGTCAAATTCAAGATTGAAACCTAAACTTATAGTGGTAATTAATTAATTACGGTTAATTAATGTGAAACGCCTATAGGTAATGAAAACATTTTTTTAAACAAAACCATATCGAGTGACACATCAAATTAAAGCTCTCGAAGAGTACAATACATGTATACAATTTAAAAAAATGTTAAAAAATATTGCAGAAGGTTACAACCTTAAATAACCTTCAAAAACTTGTTTTTAATTTATTAAAAATGTTTAAAATTATGTTTTTGCAAATTTTCTTCAAGATTCTTTTTTCTAATGTCAAAGAAAGGGTACATACCAATTTTCATTGAAATCGGTCCATTTTTGGGGAAAACGATTTTCAAAAGTCTCAAATTTCGACCGGAAAATTTGACCGGAATTTTCTGTCGACAACACCCCACATATTTTATATCGTTGGAAAATTTAGATTTTTCTGAGCAAAAACCCGTTGAGACGGCGTTGATACGACAAACACACCTCGAGATATGGGCGTTTGAAAAAGCCGAAATTTCTAAAAATTTGAACTTTTCTTCGATTATCTCGGAAACTAAAGGTTGTGGAAAAAGATTTATTTCAAGTTTTTTGTTCCAAAAAAAAACATTGACCACTGTGCCAAATTTCAATTCGATCGGAAAAAGTTTAATTTTTTCCAATTTTCGACCCAAGGTTTACACCCCTAAAAATTTACGGGAAAATCAAAGTTTTCCGATCTGGTCGAGATATACGTCATTTTGTAGGGCTCGAAAAGCCTATTAAGAATCGCGGTATTTTTGATTTTTAAAAAAATTCTATAACCCCCTTGGAGCCCAAAAACGCGTTATTTTTCATAAAAATGCACGAAATTACAGGTTTAGGAATTTTTTACGGCCGCCATATTTGTACGACCACGTTATATGTTACACGAAATGAAAGCTACACTATTACGGATTAGGAATATATTTTTTTCAAACCGAGAAGTACTCTTAATCACCTCCCACATTCGAAAATGCTCACAAATAATTGATTCTACCTCCATACTGCAGGCGCCTCCGGGGGCTGTTATAGGACCCCTAAAGTAAAACCGATCCTGGCGTATTATATATCAAATTAAAGCTCTCGGCAAGACCAACAATTATTATTAAGAAAATACCGGAAAATTTTAACCCTTGAAATTTTACGAATTTTCCAAATTTTAAAATTTTGTATATGCGCCTTAGGGGCGCCCTTAAAATACAGAGGGGATAAAAAGTGACAATGCCTTATAGAATTTGTCAAGACAAAGAGTTTGATACCCCGCACGTAATTCTTCAACCAATATACACCCCTCCAGAGCGGTTCAAAGTTTGCGCGTTTTTTATTTTTCCTGACGCGCGGATCGTCCGCGGAAATTATATTTTTCGTTTTTCTTCAAGAGGGCACTTATGGCTACCTACCTGTAAAATATTTTGTCCTTACGACCTACTTTAATATCACCCTATAACTGCTGATCAAGTTTCAATTTCAAGATGGCGTATGACCATGATAATATTTAAAACCCTGAAAAGAAAATCAATCGCTACGCTCACGGACTATTCGGCTATAAGACCTCATGTCTTATATATTTTTCGTATTGTCCGTCTAGGAGGAGATAGCCCCGGATGAACGAAAAACACGAAAAAAACGACTTTTTCGAACCTGGAGGTCACCGGGGTGGTGACCGGTCGACGCAAAAATTTGGGACCGTGTATCCCGTCACGCCCGACACAACGATACCTCTCACGACCCGATCCGATAATTTTTCGATTTCCCAGACCGACTGTTACACATTATTTTTCACGGAAATTAACAAAACTACAGCTTTACCAATTTTTTCCCGGCCGCCATATTTGTTTTACCCCGTCACATGTTACATGAAACGAAAGCTACACTCGTGAGGAGTAGGAATATATTTTTTGCAAGCCCATAAGTACATTTCTTACACCCCTAAATTTAATAAAACAGTCAAAAATCCTTCATTTTCCCCCTTTTCGTTAGGGCGCCCCCAGGTCAGGGTGTTACCGGAACCCCTAAAGTTATGCCGACCCCGACGTATTATATATCAAATTAAAGCTCTCGTCAAGCCCTACAATAATAAAAAAGAAAAACCTGGAAAATTTTAACCAATTAAAATTTACGAATTTTCGAAATTTTAAAATTTCGTTTATGCGCCTCAGGGGCGCCCCTAAAATACAGAGGGGATAAAAAGTGACAATTTCTTGTAGAATTTATCAAGACAAAGAGTTTGATACCCCGCACATAATTTTCCGACCAATATACATCCGTCCAGAACGGTTCAAAGTTTGCGCGTTTTTTATTTTTCCTGACGCGCGGATTGTCCGCGGAATTTTTTTTTTTCGATTTTCTTTAAGGGGACCTTCAGGGCTACCAACCTGTAAAATTGCATGTCCTTACGACCTACTTTAATATCACCCTATAACTGCTGACCAAGTTTCAACTTCAAGATGGCGGATGACCATGATAATATTGAAAAACCTGAAAAGAAAATCAATCGCTACGCTCACGGAGTATTCGGCTATAAGACCTCATGTCCCGTATATTTTTCGTATGGGCCGTCTAGGAGAAGATAGCCCCGGATGAACAAAAAACACGAAAAAATCGACTTTTTCGACCCTGGAGGTCACCACGGTGATGACCGGTCAACGCTAAAAATTATTTCGAAACGTCGACATCAAGAGGTCGGCGAGCGCTACAAAACGACCCCTTTTCCGGTCCCGTACCCCGTACCGTTTGGGTACAATACCACTTTTAACATTAAAACAGTTCTATCCCATCATGGAGGCGCCCCCGGGGGCTGTAATTGGAACCCCTAAAATTTTACCGACCCCAACGTGTTATATATCAAATTAAAGCTCTAATCAAGACCTACAATAATCAAAAAGAAAAATCCGGAAAATTTTGAGCCGTGAAAAGCTACGAATTTTCCAAAATTTAAAATTTCTTATATGCGCCTTAGGGGCGCCCCTAAAATACAGAGGGGATAAAAACTGACATTTTCTTGTAGCATTTGTTAAGACAAAGAGTTTGATACCCCGCACATAATTTTCCGACCAATATACATCCGTCCAGAGCGCTCTAAAGTTTCCGCGTTTTTTATTTTTCCTGACGCGCGGATTGTCCGCGGAAATTTTTTTTTTCAATTTTCTTCAAGAGGACACTTAGCGCTACCTACCTGTAAAATTTCATGTCCTTACGACCAACTTTAATATCACCCTATAACTGCTGATCAAGTTTAAATTTCAAGATTGCGGATGACCATGATAATATTGAAAACCCTGAAAAAAAAATCAATCGCTACGCTCACAGACTATTCGGCTATAAGACCTCATGTCTTATATATTTTTCGTTTTGTCCGTCTAGGAGGAGATAGCCCCGGATGAACGAAAAACACGAAAATAACGACTTTTTCGAACCTGGAGGTCATCGGGGTGGTGACCGGTCGACGCAAAAATTTGGGACCGTGTATCCCGTCACGCCCGACACAACGATACCTCTCACGACCCGATCCGATAATTTTTCGATTTCCCAGACCGACTGTTACACATTATTTTTCACGGAAATTAACAAAAATACAGCTTTACCAATTTTTTACCGGCCGCCATATTTGTTTTACCCCGTCACATGTTACATGAAACGAAAGCTACACTCGTGAGGAGTAGGAATATATTTTTTGCAAGCCCATAAGTACATTTCTTACACCCCTAAATTTAAGAAAACTGTCAAAAATCCTTCATTTCCCCCCTTTTCGTTAGGGCGCCCCCAGGTCAGGGTGTTACCGGAACCCCTAAAGTTATGCCGACCCCCACGTATTATATATCAAATTAAAGCTCTCGTCAAGCCCTACAATAATAAAGAAGAAAAAGCTGGAAAATTTTAACCAATTAAAATTTACGAATTTTCGAAATTTTAAAATTTCGTTTATGCGCCTCAGGGGCGCCCCTAAAATACAGAGGGGATAAAAAGTGACAATTTCTTGTAGAATTTATCAAGACAAAGAGTTTGATACCCCGCACATAATTTTCCGACCAATATACATCCGTCCAGAACGGTTCAAAGTTTGCGCGTTTTTTATTTTTCCTGACGCGCGGATTGTCCGCGGAATTTTTTTTTTTCGATTTTCTTTAAGGGGACCTTCAGGGCTACCAACCTGTAAAATTGCATGTCCTTACGACCTACTTTAATATCACCCTATAACTGCTGACCAAGTTTCAACTTCAAGATGGCGGATGACCATGATAATATTGAAAAACCTGAAAAGAAAATCAATCGCTACGCTCACGGAGTATTCGGCTATAAGACCTCATGTCCCGTATATTTTTCGTATGGGCCGTCTAGGAGAAGATAGCCCCGGATGAACAAAAAACACGAAAAAATCGACTTTTTCGACCCTGGAGGTCACCACGGTGATGACCGGTCAACGCTAAAAATTATTTCGAAACGTCGACATCAAGAGGTCGGCGAGCGCTACAAAACGACCCCTTTTCCGGTCCCGTACCCCGTACCGTTTGGGTACAATACCACTTTTAACATTAAAACAGTTCTATCCCATCATGGAGGCGCCCCCGGGGGCTGTAATTGGAACCCCTAAAATTTTACCGACCCCAACGTGTTATATATCAAATTAAAGCTCTAATCAAGACCTACAATAATCAAAAAGAAAAATCCGGAAAATTTTGAGCCGTGAAAAGCTACGAATTTTCCAAAATTTAAAATTTCTTATATGCGCCTTAGGGGCGCCCCTAAAATACAGAGGGGATAAAAACTGACATTTTCTTGTAGCATTTGTTAAGACAAAGAGTTTGATACCCCGCACATAATTTTCCGACCAATATACATCCGTCCAGAGCGCTCTAAAGTTTCCGCGTTTTTTATTTTTCCTGACGCGCGGATTGTCCGCGGAAATTTTTTTTTTCAATTTTCTTCAAGAGGACACTTAGCGCTACCTACCTGTAAAATTTCATGTCCTTACGACCAACTTTAATATCACCCTATAACTGCTGATCAAGTTTAAATTTCAAGATTGCGGATGACCATGATAATATTGAAAACCCTGAAAAAAAAATCAATCGCTACGCTCACAGACTATTCGGCTATAAGACCTCATGTCTTATATATTTTTCGTTTTGTCCGTCTAGGAGGAGATAGCCCCGGATGAACGAAAAACACGAAAATAACGACTTTTTCGAACCTGGAGGTCATCGGGGTGGTGACCGGTCGACGCAAAAATTTGGGACCGTGTATCCCGTCACGCCCGACACAACGATACCTCTCACGACCCGATCCGATAATTTTTCGATTTCCCAGACCGACTGTTACACATTATTTTTCACGGAAATTAACAAAAATACAGCTTTACCAATTTTTTACCGGCCGCCATATTTGTTTTACCCCGTCACATGTTACATGAAACGAAAGCTACACTCGTGAGGAGTAGGAATATATTTTTTGCAAGCCCATAAGTACATTTCTTACACCCCTAAATTTAAGAAAACTGTCAAAAATCCTTCATTTCCCCCCTTTTCGTTAGGGCGCCCCCAGGTCAGGGTGTTACCGGAACCCCTAAAGTTATGCCGACCCCCACGTATTATATATCAAATTAAAGCTCTCGTCAAGCCCTACAATAATAAAGAAGAAAAAGCTGGAAAATTTTGACCCGTGAAAATTTACGAATTTTCCAAATTTTAAAATTTCGTGTATGCGCCTCAGGGGCGCCCCTAAAATACAGAGGGGATAAAAAGTGACAATTTCTTGTAGAATTTATCAAGACAAAGAGTTTGATAACCCGCACGGAATTTTCCGACCAATATACACCCCTCCAGAGCGGTTTAAAGTTAGCGCGTTTTTTATTTTTCCTGACGCGCGGATTGTCCGCGGAAATTTTTTTTTTCGATTTTCTTTAAGGGGACCTCTGGGGCTATCAACCTGTAGAATTTCATGTCCTTACGACCTACTTTAATATCACCCTATAACTGCTGACCAAGTTTCAACTTCAAGATGGCGGATGACCATGATAATATTGAAAACCCTGAAAAGAAAATCAATCGCTACGCTCACGGACTATTTGGCTATAAGACCTCATGTCTTATATATTTTTCGTTTTGTCCGTCTAGGAGGAGATAGCCCCGGATGAACAAAAAACACGAAAAAATCGACTTTTTCGACCCTGGAGGTCACCACGGTGATGACCGGTCAACGCTAAAAATTATTTCGAAACGGCGACATCAAGAGGTCGGCGAGCGCTACAAAACGACACCTTTTCCGGTCCCGTACCCCGTACCGTTTGGGTACAATACCACTTTTAACATTAAAACAGTTCTATCCCATCATGGAGGCGCCCCCGGGGGCTGTAATAGGAACCCCTAAAATTTTACCGACCCCAACGTGTTATATATCAAATTAAAGCTCTAATCAAGACCTACAATAATCAAAAAGAAAAATCCGGAAAATTTTGACCCGTGAAAAGCTACGAATTTTCCAAAATTTAAAATTTCTTATATGCGCCTTAGGGGCGCCCCTAAAATACAGAGGGGATAAAAACTGACATTTTCTTGTAGCATTTGTTAAGACAAAGAGTTTGATACCCCGCACATAATTTTCCGACCAATATACATCCGTCCAGAGCGCTCTAAAGTTTCCGCGTTTTTTATTTTTCCTGACGCGCGGATTGTCCGCGGAAATTTTTTTTTTCAATTTTCTTTAAGGGCACCTCCAGGGCTACCAACCTATGAAGTTTTATGTCCTTACGACTAATTTTAGTATCGCCCTATATCTCCTGACAAAGTTTCAACTTCAAGATGGCGGATGACTATGATAATAATAAAAAACCTGAAAACAAAGTCCGTTAGCAGGTGCACAGACTATTTTTCCATAAGACCGCATGTCTCGCATATTTTTCGTTTCAACCGTCTAGGAGGAGATGTGTAACAACCGACAAAAAACTGTCATTTTTCGAGTTTTTCGACCATGGCGGTCACCGAAGTGATGACCGGTCATCGCAAAAATTAGGGACCGTGTATCTCGTCACGCCCGACACAACGATACCTCTCGCGACCCGATCCAACCATTTTTCGATTTTCCAGACCAACTGTTACAAACTTTTTTTTTAATGGCGCCAAAATATTGGCGGGAGAAGAAAACTCTCTTGATACTATCAAAGAGGATAATAAGCGATGAAAAAGTAATAGTTTAAAATTTCAAAAACTATTCCTCACTTAAAACGCTGATTTTTTAGAAGTACGCGGATTTTTCGAAAAAATATGGCGGGGGCGCCAATTGGCGCCTTGGCCCAAAATCATATATATTCTTGTAGAGTTCGTTGAAACGAACAATTTGATACCCCGCACAAAATTTTCCGACCAATATACACCCGTCCAGAGCGGTTTAAAGTTTACGCGTTTTTTAATTTTCCTGACGCGCGGATTCGCCGCGGAAAAAAAAAATTTCGATTTTCTTCAAGGGGACACCCGGGGCTACCTACCTAATAAATTTCATGTCCTTACGACCTACTTTAATATCACCCTATAAGTGCTGACCAAGTTTCAACTTCAAGATGGCGGATGACCATGATAATATTAAAAAACCTGAAAATAAAATCAATCGCTACGCTCACGGAGTATTCGGCTATAAGACCTCGTGTCTCATATATTTTTCATTTCAGCCGTCTAGGAGGAGATAGCCCCGGATGAACAAAAAACACGAAAAAAACGACTTTTTCGACCCTGGAGGTCACCGCGGTGGTGACCGGTCAACGCAAAAATTTGGGACCGTGTATCCCGTCACGCCCGACACAACGATACCACTCGCGACCCGATCCGACCATTTTTCGATTTTCTAGACCGACTGTTACATACGTATTTTTGAGTACCGCCAAAATATTGGCGGGACCGAAATTTTCTTTTCGGACTTTTAAAGACCGTACATAAGGATGAAAAATCAAGATGATAAACTTTGTCCGAAAAAATTCCGTCACCAAACAGCGAATTTTCAAAAACGCGCGTATATTTCGAAAAATCGTAGGGGGGGCGCCAATTGGCGCAACGGGCCAAAATCTTATATACCCTTGAAGAGCTCGTCGAGACGAACAATTTGATACCCCGCACGTAATTTCCCGACCCATAGACACGCGTCCAGAATTTTTCAAAGTTTGCGCGTTTTTTATTTTTCCTGACGCGCGTATTATCCGCGTGAAAAAAAAAATGCGTTTTTTTTCTATTCGGGGTCGGGGGGCACCCGCCCCAGAAATTTGGTCGAAAAAAAAAAATGTTTACTCACCCCCCTATGTAGTGGAACCCCCAAGGCGCGCCCCCGAAAAAAAGGGCGCCCGATCGAAAAACGGCAAAGGAATTTTTTGTAGTCCTGGATACGCCCTAAAACCTCAGGGGGGCCGTTTCCGGATCGGCCGGAACCAAAAAAAGTGTGCAGGTTTTAAAAGTGCGCCCCCCCTCATTTTACCCAAAATTTCGACGGTTTTTTCGCCCTGGGGCGCGAACGGGGCGCCCGAAAAAAAAATTTCGACCTGGCCCAAAAATTTCAGCGTACCTCCGGGGGCTCCAGCGATTTTCGTCCCGGTACTCCCGTATGGAAAATTTTGTGCAGGGTACCTTTGGGGCGCCTCGGGTCCCGGGGGGTCCGAAAACCCCACTTTTTCGCTACTCGCGCCGACCCGGTCGGCAAAAGGTCGACGCTGAAAATTCTTTCGAAACGTCGACTCGTAAAACTCACCGAGCCCAAATAAACGACACCTCTCCCGGTCCCGTACCCCGTACCGTTTGGGTACGGTACCACTTGTAAAAAAAAAATGTTCGTTTTTTCGCGTTCCCCGCGACGGTTCACCTCGAATAACTTCTAAACGTGACTACGGATTTCCGATTTTTTTTTTTTAAAAGACGCGGGAGGAAACGCCCGTCACGTCCATAATTCTTTCGATTTTTTGCCGCCAGGGGTTCGGGCGCAGCGAATTTTCTAGTGGGAACTCAAAAGTGTAAAAAAACGTTTTGCACGATAACTCGAAAACGGTGGGTGATAAAAAATCGACACCCATTATCCCTTTTGTAGGGCTCGTCGAGACGGACGTTTAGACACCTCGCACGACTTTCTAGGACAAACGGTATAAAAATTAAAAATCCCGGAAAACCGCCGAAAAAAAAAAGTTTTTCATTTTTAGCGCCCCCCCCGGGGGGGGTAGGAGGCTGAAATTTTCAGGGCGCGCTCCCCCGGCAACGGCGCACACAACAACCCAAATGAAAAAAATTAAAATCGAAATTTATTTTTGGGGGGCGCCTTCGGCGCCCCGGCGCCTACGGCGCCAAAACGGTGCCCGATAGGCACCCCCGCCGACATAATTTTACCCACCATTTCTCGTGCCCCCTACACGATGCGCGCGAAAAAACACGAAAATTCCGACATGAATTTCACGTCCTTCGTGAATTAGTATATATACTACTAGGTGAAGCATTGGTCGGGCCCAAGGGCCCGACCGTAGCTTCGCCTAGGCTTGGCAGGTGCTTGTATATAGTTGGTGGTGTATTATGTCTTGTATATACGGGTGTAGTTTTTGTAAGGATTATTATAATAATTGGGGGGGGGGGGGGGGGGAGAGAAAGTTAATACTTATGCCTTGGTACTTTTACCGTGGCAGGATATAGTATAGGTGGTGGTAGTTTTATGGGGTAGGTAATTGTATAGGGGTTGGTGGTTTTGTAGGGTTTGGTATTTGGGTGTTTTTACTTACGTGTTGTGGTAGGTTTAGGTGTTGGTAGAGGTGGTGTTTTTGTTTCTTGCGGACTCGTTGAGACAAAGAGTTGTATACCCCACTCGAGTATGTGTCAAATGTTGGTTGGTGGGTTTTAACTCGGGTCAAGTCGTAATATAATAATTGATTAATTACAGTTGATTAATGTAAACACGTTCGTATAAAATTGGCATTTACAAACCCTATCGTGTGACACGTCAAATTAAAGCTCTAAAAGAGAATGATGAGTTTGCATGAAGGAAAATAATGTGGTAGTATAGTGGAGAAAATTAATATCTGAAATTAACAGTTAACTCGTTAATTAATATAATTACTACTGGAAAAATAAAATACATTTAATTTTATAATGTAAAAAGTGTATGCATATTTTACACTATTATTCCTTAATATTACAAATATCATATGATACCATGTTTGGAGTAATTTTCTTAAAGGTTGAAACCTAAATTATAGCGGTAATTAATTAAATACGGTTAATTAATGTGAAACGCCTATAGGTAATGGAAACATTTTTTTGTAGAAAACCCTATCGTGTGACACGTCAAATTAAAGCTCTAAAAGAGAATGATGAGTTTGCATGAAGGAAAATAATGTGGTAGTATAGTGGAGAAAATTAATATCTGAAAAAAGCATTAACCTGTTAATTAATATAATTACTACTGGAAAAATAAAATACATTTAATCTTGTAATGTAAAAAATGTATGCATATTTTACACTATTATTCCTTAATATTACAAATATCATATGATACCATGTTTGGAGTAATTTTCTTAAAGGTTGAAACCTAAATTATAGCGGTAATTAATTAAATACGGTTAATTAATGTGAAACGCCTATAGGTAATGGAAACATTTATTTGTAGAAAACCCTATCGTGTGACACGTCAAATTAAAGCTCTAAAAGAGAATGATAAGTTTGCATGAAGGAAAATAATGTGGTAGTATAGTGGAGAAAATTATTATCTGAAAAAAACATTAACCTGTTAATTAAATATAATTACTACTGGAAAAATAAAATACATTTAATCTTGTAATGTAAAAAATGTATGCATATTTTAGACTATTATTCCATAAATATTACAAATATATCATTGTGCCATGTTAGGAGTAATTTTCATCATAGTTGAAACCTAAACTTTTAGTAGTAATTAATTAATTACTGTTAATTAATGTCAACGCCTATAGGTGATGGAGATAATTTTTTGTAGAAAACCATATCGTGTGACACATCAAATTAAAGCTCTTGAAGAGTACAATACATGTATACAATTAAAAAAAATGTTAAAAAATAATTCAGAAGGTTACAACCTTAAATAACCTACAAAAACATGTTTTTCATGTATAAAAAATGTTTAAAATAATTTTTTTGCAAATTATCTTCTCGATTATGTTTTCTGATGTCAAATTCAAGATTGAAACCTAAACTTATAGTGGTAATTAATTAATTACGGTTAATCAATGTGAAACACCTATAGGTAATGAAAACAAATTTTTAAACAAAACCATATCGAGTGACACATCAAATTAAAGCTCTCAAAGAGTACAATACATGTATGCAATTAAAAAAAATGTTAAAAAATACTGCAGAAGGTTACAACCTTAAATAACCTTCAAAAACATGTTTTTCCTAAATAAAAAATGCTAATATTTATTTTTTTGCAAATTTTCTTCAAGATTCTTTTTTCTAATGTCGAAGAAAGGGTACATACCGATTTTCATTAAAATCGGTCCATTTTTGGGGAAAATGATTTTCAAAAGGCGCAAATTTCTCCCGGAAAATTTGACCGGAATTTTCTGTCGACAACACCCCACATATTTTATATCGTTGGAAAATTTAGATTTTTCTGAGCAAAAACCCGTTGAGACGGCGTTGATACGACAAACACACCTCGAGATATGGGCGTTTGAAAAAGCCGAAATTTCTAAAAATTTGAACTTTTCTTCGATTATCTCGGAAACTAAAGGTCGTGGAAAAAGGTTTATTTGAAGTTTTTTGTTCCAAAAAAATACATTGACCACTGTGCCAAATTTCAATTCGATCGGAAAAACTTTATTTTTTTCCAATTTTCGAGCCAAGGTTTACACCCCTGAAAATTTACGGGAAAATCAAAGTTTTCCGATCCGGTCGAGATATACGTCATTTTGTAGGGCTCGAAAAGCGTATTAAGAATCGCGGTATTTTTGATTTTTCAAAAAATTCTATAACCCCCTTGGAGCCCAAAAACACGTAATTTTTCATGAAAATGCACGAAATTTCAGGTTTTTGAATTTTTTACGGCCGCCATATTTGCACGACCACATAATATGTTACACGAAATAAAAGCTACACTATTACAGAGTAGGAATATATTTTTTTCAAACCGATAAGTAATCTTAATCACCTCCCACATTCGAAAATGCTCACAAATCATTGATTCTACCCCCATAATGCAGGCGCCTCCGGGGGCTGTTATAGGACCCCTAAAGTAAAACCAATCCTGGCGTATTATATATCAAATTAAAGCTCTCGGCAAGTCCAACAATTAATTATAAGAAAATACCGGAAAATTTTAACCCATGAAAATTTACGAATTTTCCAAATTTTGAAATTTCGTATGTGCGCCTTAGGGGCGCCCCTAAAATACAGAGGGGACAAAAAGTGACTTTTTCTTGTAGAATTTGTGAAGACAAAGAGTTTGATACCCCGCACATAATTTTCCGACCAAAATACATCCGTCCAGAGCGATCTAAATTTAGCGCGTTTTTTATTTTTCCTGACGCGCGGATTGTCCGCGGAAATTTTTTTTTTTCGATTTTCTTTAAGGGGACTTTTGGGGCTACCTACCTTATAAATTTCACGGCCCTAAAACAATATTTATTGTCACCCTATAAGTGATGACCAAATTTAAAATTCAAATGGCCGAGGCGCGCGATGACCAAACAAATCGGGGCTCAAAATACCATGGTCGTCGTTGGGCATGTCTACTCTAACAAACTATATCACCCGTATATTTTTCACATTAGCCGTCTAGGAGGAGATAGTGTCAGGAGGTTTAAAATTGCCAAAAACACGACTTTTTCCGACTCTTTCGCACCTGGCGGTCACCGTGGTGGTGACCGGTGGACACAAAAATTTGGGACCGTGTATCGCGTCACGCCCGACACAACCATACCTCTCACGACCCGATCCGATAATTTTTCGATTTCCCAGACCGAATGTTACACGTTATTTTTCACGAAAATGAACAAAAATACAGGTTTACCAATTTTTTTCCGGCCGCCATATTTGTTTTACCCCGTCACATGTTACATGAAACGAAAGCTACACTCGTGCGGAGTAGGAATATATTTTTTGCAAGCCTATAAGTACATTTCTTACACCCCTAAATTTAAGAAAACAGTAAAAAATCCTTCATTTTCCACCTTTTCGTTATGGCGCCCCCAGGTCAGGCTGTTACCGGAACCCCTAAAGTTATGCCGACCCCAACGTATTATATATCAAATTAAAGCTCTTGTCAAGCCCTACAATAATAAATAAGAAAAAACTGGAAAATTTTAACCCATGAAAATTTACGAATTTTCCAAATTTTGAAATTTCGTATGTGCGCCTTAGAGGCGCCCCTAAAATATAAAGGGGAAAAAAGTGACTTTTCCTAGTAGAATTTGTCAAGACAAAGAGTTTGATACCCCGCACATAATTTTCCGACCAATATACGTCCGTCCAGAGCGCTCTAAAGTTTGCGCGTTTTTTATTTTTCCTGACGCGCGGATTGTCCGCGGAATTTTTTTTTTTCGATTTTATTTAAGAGGACTCTTAGGGCTACCTACCTTATAAATTTCACGTCCCTAAAACAATATTTATTGTCACCCTATAAGTGATGACCAAATTTGAAATTCAAATGGCCGAGGCGCGCGATGACCAAAGAAATCGGGACTCAAAATACCATGGTCGTCGTTGGGCATATCTACTCTAAGAAACTATATCTTCCGTATATTTTTCACATTGGTCGTCTAGGAGGAGATAGTGTCAGAAGGTTTAAAAACCCCAAAAATACAACTTTTTCGACCCTGTCGGTCACCGCGGGGGTGACCGGTCAACACTAAAATTTTTTTCGAAACGTCGACATCAAGAGGTCAGCGAGCGCTACAAAACGACACCTCTTTTGGTGCCGTACCCCGTACCGTTTGGGTACAGTGCCACTTTTAACATTAAAACACTCCTATCCCATCATGGAGGCGCCCCCGCGGGCTGTTATAGGAACCCCTAAAATTATGCCGACCCCAACGTGTTATATATCAAATTAAAGCTCTGATCAAGTCCTACAATAATCAAAAAGAAAAATCCGGAAAATTTTAACCTGTGAAAAGCTACGAATTTTCCAAAATTTTAAATTTCGTATATGCGCCTTAGGGGCGCCCCTGAAATACATAGGGGATAAAAAGTGACATTTTCTTGTAGCATTTGGTAAGACAAAGAGTTTGATAACCCGCGCATAATTTTCCGACCAATATACATCCGTCCAGAACGGTTTAAAGTTTGCGCGTTTTTTATTTTTCCTGACGCGCGGATTGTCCGCGGAAATTTTTTTTTTCGATTTTCTTTAAGAGCACCTCCAGGGCTACCAACCTGTGAAGTTTTATGTCCTTACGTCTAATTTTAGTATCACCCTATATCTCCTGACAAAGTTTCAACTTCAAGATGGCGGTTGACCATGATAATAATAAAAAACCTGAAAACAAAATCCGTTAGCAGGTGCACCGACTATTTTTCCATAAGACCGCATGTCTCGTATATTTTTCGTTTCAACCGTCTAGGAGGAGATGTGTAACAACCGACAAAAAACTGTCATTTTTCGAGTTTTTCGACCATGGCGGTCACCGAAGTGATGACCGGTCATCGCAAAAATTAGGGACCGTGTATCTCGTCACGCCCGACACAACGATACCACTTGCGACCCGATCCGACCATTTTTCGATTTTCAAGAGCGACTGTTACAAACTTTTTTTATAACGGCGCCAATATATTGGCGGGAGAAAAAAATTCTCTTCATACTTTTAAAGAGGTTACTAACGGATGAAAAACTAAAGGTATAATCTTTTAAAAAATATTTCCCACTTGAAACAACGATTTTTTGAAAAGGCGCGGATTTTTTGAAAAAATATGGCGGGGGCGCCAATTGGCGCCTTGGACCAAAATCGTATATATTCTTGTAGAGTTCGTTGAGACGAACAATTTGATACCCCGCACATAATTTTCCGACCAATACACACCCGTCCAGAGGAGTTTAAAGTTTACGCGTTTTTTATTTTTCCTGACGCGCGGATTCGCCGCGAAAAAAAAAAAATTCGATTTTCTTTAACGGGACACCTGGGGCTACCTACCTGATAAATTTCACGGCCCTACAACAATATTTAATGTCGCCCTATACGTGACGACCAAATTTCAAGTTCAAACGGGTGAGCAGCGCGATGACCGAAGAAATCGGGAATCAAAATACCTTCGTCAGGAAGTTCAACCGCTTCTGCAAATAACCATACCACCCGTATATTTTTCATTTGAGCCGTCTAGGAGGAGATAGTGTCGCCTCGTCAAAAAACTGTCTTTTTTCGACTTTTTCGACCCTGGAGGTCACCGCGGTGGTGACCGGTCGACGCAAAAATTTGGGACCGTGTATCCCGTCACGCCCGACACAACGATACCACTCGCGACCCGATCCGACCATTTTTCGATTTTCTAGACCGACTGTTACATACGTTTTTTTGAGTACCGCCAAAATATTGGCGGGACCGAAAATTTCTCTTCGGACTTTTAAAGACCGTACATAAGGATGAAAAATCAAGAGGATAAACTTTGTCCGAAAAAATTCCGTCACCAAATAGCGAATTTTCAAAAACGCGCGTATTTTTCGAAAAATCGTAGGGGGGGCGCCAATTGGCGCAACGGGCCAAAATCTTATAGACCCTTGTAGAGCTCGTCGAGACGAACAATTTGATACCCCGCACGTAATTTCCCGACCCATAGACACGCGTCCAGAATTTTTCAAAGTTTGCGCGTTTTTTATTTTTCCTGACGCGCGTATTATCCGCGTGAAAAAAAAAATGCGTTTTTTGTCTATTCGGGGTCGGGGGACACCCGCCCCAGAAATTTGGTCGAAAAAAAAAAATGTTTACTCACCCCCCTATGTAGTGGAACCCCCGAGGCGCGCCCCCGAAAAAAAAGGCGCCCGATCGAAAAACGGCAAAGGGATTTTTTCAAGTACACTATGCGCCCTAAAACCTCAGGGGGGTCCTTTCGGCAAACGTCCCATAGGAAAAAAGTGCGGCTAGGGTCGAAAGTGGCGACCTCCGAAATTTCGTGAAATTTAGGTGGTTTTTGCGCCCTGGGGCGCGAACGGGACGCTCAAAAAAAAAATTTCGACCTGGCCCAAAAATTTCAGCTTACCTCCGGGGGCTCCAGCGATTTTCGCCCCGGAACTCCAAAATATAAGACAATCGCACCCCTCCCGGACTTGGCGCCATGGGTCCCAGGGGGTCCGAAAACCCCACTTTTTCGCTACTCGCGCCGACCCGGTCGGCAAAAGGTCGACGCTGAAAATTCTTTCGAAACGTTGACTCGTAAAACTCACCGAGATCTACAAAAAGACACCACCCACAATCCCGTACCCCGTACCGTTTGGGTACGGTACCACTTTGAAAAAAAAAATGTTCGTTTTTTCGCGTTCCCCGCGACGGTTCACCTCGAATAACTTCTAAACGTGACTACGGATTTTCGATTTTTTTTTTTTAAAAGACGCGGGAGGAAACGCCCGTCACGTCCATAATTCATTCGATTTTTTGCCGCCAGGGGCTCGGGCGCTGCGAATTTTCAAGTGCGTTTTCAAAAGTGTCAAAACGCGTTTCGCACGATAACTCGAAAACGGTGGGTGATAAAAAATCGACTCCCATTATCCCGTTTGTAGCGCTCGTCGAGACGGACATTTAGACACCTCGCACGACTTTCTAGAACAAACGGTGTAAAAATTAAAAATCCCGGAAAAGCCCCAAAAATTTCCAGTTTTTTATTTTTAGCGCCCTCCCCGGGGGGGCTAGGGGGCCGAAATTTTCAGGGCAAGTTACCCTCGAGGGGGCGGTAATTACCCGCCATATGAAAAAAATTAAAATCGAAATTTATTTTTGGGGGGCGCCTGCGGCGCCCCGGCGCCTACGGCGCCAAAACGGTGCCCGATAGGCACCCCCGCCGACATAATTTTACCCACCATTTCTCGTGTCCCCTACACGATGCGCGCGAAAAAACACGAAAATTCCGACATGAATTTCACGTCCTTCGTGAATTAGTATATATACTAACTAGCTGGTCCCGTGGCCGCCGCAAGCGGCGGCCAACGGGACGCAGCTAGCGGTCAGCGCCGGTATAGTGTTGGCGCCCGTATAGTGTTGGCGCCGGTACAGTGTTGGCGTCGGTATAGTGTTGGCGCCGGTACAGTGTTGGCGCCGGTACATTGTTGGCGCCGGTACAGTGTTGGCGCCGGTACGGTGTTGGCGCCGGTATAGTGTCGGCGCCGGTATAGTGTCGGCGCCGGTATAGTGTCGGCGCCCGTACGGAGTCGGCGCTCGACAGGTCGGGTTCGGTGAAAATCGAAAGTCGCCCGATCGGGTCGATATACATATCGTTTCAAAGGTTTCGGCACGGCGATCGAGAAGAACCGTAGTTTTACCCGGATAAAGCCGTCTGGGGAAATTTTAAAGGCTGAAAACGGGTGAAAGTCGGGTTTTTAGTGCGCAGTTCAATTTCAATCTCCCGTAGCGGGCGTACTTGAGGTCCGACCGCCTCGTGTCATATACGGGCTTAAAGGTCTATTTGCGGGCTACAAAAAAGTCCCGTAGCGTTTATCTCCACGGGTTACGGGGACAAAGATATGCCACTTTGAAGAGCGGAAAAAGGCGGATTAATTAATTTTAGACTGAACCCCAAATTATTCAACATTTATTTCCCCAAAAAGTTTTAGCCTTAGGACCCTAATTTTTTGCATAGCGTCATTTATTACGGCTTTCTACATGACAAAAAATTAAGAACCCCGTAAAGGCGTCCAAACGAATTTAAGGGCATATATAAATTTCAAAATTATGGGGGGGGGGGCCGGAAATTTTTTTTTCCGGGAAATTCTTTCATAATCCTTTTTGTGGTGTCGAACAACGGGTGTATACCGAATTTGGTGAAAATCGGACCACCTTCAAAAAATTTGTCGAAATTTCCCTGATTTTGCCGTTCTCGATTTCGGGAAATTTTTTGGTCGACAACCATATACGTGTTATACATGGTTGGAAAGATCTTTTTTTTTCAGGGGGGGGTCCTACACTTGAAAATTTTTTTCCCCGACCAATACTTTCCGAGATAATGGCGTTCAAACATTTGAACTTTTTGGCGGGAAACCATGTTTTTCGGGCTTTTCTCGGAAAATATTGGTCGCGAAGAAAAAAGTTCATGAGTATCTCCCCTATTAAAAAAAAATTAGCTTTCCAACCATGTATAACACATGTGGGGTCGTCGACCAAAAAAAAAAAATTTTTTTTCCCCCAAAATGAACCTAGGCTAGGACCCGTGATTATTTTAGCGAAAATCGAAAGTCGCCCGATCGGGTCGATATATATATCATTTTAAAGGTTTTGGCATGGCGATCAAGGAAAACTATAATTTTACCCTTAAAAAGCAATTTGGGGAAATTTAAGAGGCTAAGAACGGGTGAAAATTGGGTTTTTAGTACGTAATTCAATTTCAATCTCTTGTAGTGGGCGTACTATAAGTCCGACCGCCTTGTGTCATATATGGGCTTATAGGTCTATTTGCGGGCTACAAAAAAGGCTATTAGAGTTTTTCTCCAGGGGATACAGGGAAAAAGTTAAGCCACTCCGAACCTCGAAAAAGTGTGGATTTATTAATATTACACTGAACCCCAAATTATTCAACATTTTTTTCCCCAAAAAGTTTTAGCCTTAGAACCTTAATTTTTTGCATAGCGTCATTTATTACGGCTTTCTACATGACAAAAAATTAAGAACCCCGTAAAGGCGTCCAAACGAATTTTATGGGCATATACAAATTTCAAAATTATGGGGGGGGCCCGGAAAATTTTTTTTCCGGAAAATTCGTTCATAATCCTTTTTGTGGCGTCAAACAACGGGTGTATACCGAATTTGGTGAGAATCGGACCACCATGCAAATTTGAGTCGAAATTTCCCTGATTTTGCGGTTCTCGATTTCGGGAAATTTTTTGGTCGACAACCATATACGTGTTATACATGGTTGGAAAGATTATTTTTTTTCAGGGGGGGGTCCTACTCTTGAAAATTTTTTTCCCCGACCAATACTTTCCGAGATAATGGCGTTCAAACATTTGAACTTTTTGGCGGGAAACCATGTTTTTCGGGCTTTTCTCGGAAAATATTGGTCGCGAAGAAAAAATTTCAAGAGTGTCTCCCTTATTAAAAAAAAATTAGCTTTCCAACCATGTATAACACATATGGGGTCGTCGACCAAAAAAAAAAAAATTTTTTTTCCCCCAAAATGAAGCTAGGCTAGGACCCGTGATTATTTTAGCGAAAATCGAAAGTCGCCCGATCGGGTCGATATATATATCATTTTAAAGGTTTTGGCAAGGCGATTAAGAAAAACTATAATTTTACCCTTAGAAAGCAATTTGGGGAAATTTAAGAAGCAAAGAACGGGTGAAAATTGGGTTTTTAGTACGTAATTCAATTTCAATCTCTCGTAGTGGGCGTACTTTAGGTCCGACCGCGTCGTGTCTTATATCGGCTTAAAGGTCTATTTGCGGGCTACAAAAAAAGCAATTAGAGTTTTTCTCCACGGGATACAGGGAAAAAGTTAAGCCACTCCGAACCTCGAAAAAGTGTGGATTTATTAATATTACACTGAACCCCAGATTATTCAACATTTTTTTCCCCAAAAAATTATTGACTTAAAAGCCTAATTTTTTGCATAGCGACATTAATTACGGATTTCTACATGACAAAAAATTAAGAACCCCGTAAAGGCGTCCAAACCAATTTTATGGGCATATAAAAATTTAAAAATTATGGGGGGGGGCCCCGAAAATTTTTTTTCGGGAAAATTCTTTCATAATCCTTTTTGTGGTGTCGAACAACGGGTGTATACCGAATTTGGTAAGAATCGGACCACCATGCAAATTTGAGTCGAAATTTCCCTGATTTTGCGGTTCTCGATTTCGGGAAATTTTTTGGTCGACAACCATATACGTGTTATACATGGTTGGAAAGATCTTTTTTTTTCAGGGGGGGGTCCTACTCTTGAAAATTTTTTTCTCCGACCAATACTTTCCGAGATAATGGCGTTCAAACATTTGAACTTTTTGGCGGGAAACCATGTTTTTCGGGCTTTTCTCGGAAAATATTGGTCGGGAAGAAAAAAATTCGAGAGTATCTCGCCTATTAAAAAAAAATTAGCTTTCCAACCATGTATAACACATGTGGGGTCGTCGACCAAAAAAAAAAAATTTTTTTTTCCCCCAAAATGAACCTAGGCTAGGACCCGTGATTATTTTAGCGAAAATCGAAAGTCGCCCGATCGGGTCGACATATATATCATTTTAAAGGTTTTGGCAAGGCGATTAAGAAAAACTACAATTTTACCCTTAAAAAGCAATTAGGGGAAATTTAAGAGGCTAAGAACGGGTGAAAATTGGGATTTTAGTACGTAATTCAATTTCAATCTCTCGTAGTGGGCGTCCTTTAGGTCCGACCGCGTCGTGTCTTATATGGACTTAAAGGCCTATTTGCGGGCTACAAAAAAGGCCAATAGAGTTTTTCTCCACGGGATACAGGGAAAACGCTATGGCGATTTGTAGAATTTCAAAAAAGCCCTTAAAATGATATTCGGGCCCCCCCACTGCGCCTAAGCACCGGTGAAAATAAAATCGAAGAAGATTTCGGAAAAGCACCGCGAAATAAAGACGCCCACAAAAAATCAACCCGATATTCGCATTATAGAGGGAGCTACGGCGGTTTAAAGTCGAAAAAAGCGGTATAAAAGGTCGCGTCAAAAAAGACGAAAATTTCGAAATTTCGTCATTTTTTTTCTCGAAAACTATAAGTCGTAGGACGCTAATTTTTTGTATAGCGTTAATTATCACATATGTCTACACGTAAAAAAATCAAGGGCCCCATAAAATAAGTGGGGGAAATTTTATGGGCAGACGAAAATTTCAAAAATTCGGGGGGGGCCCGGAAATCGAAATTTCAAAAAACGAAGGGCTCGGTCAGAAATCCGGGACCTAACCTGAAAAGGTGCAATAGGTCCCAATTCCCCACTTTTAAAACCCTAGGAGGAGATACAACATTTACGCGAAAATTGTTTAACGAAATTTTAACTTTTTTTCGTTTTGACCCCCTCCCCACGGCGCCCGGAAACCGGCGAAAAAAAACCGAAAGAGGTTTCGTGTAGAGGACAGATGGGGTCAGACGCCCAATAAGTTTCGTTCGCCTAAGCGCATTTTAAGGGGGGCTACAGGGGCCCCAAAGTGAAAAAAAAAAAGTACGAAATTCCTATTTTTTTTACATTTCCCCCTCCAGGAAGAGAACCGTTCGCAGTGAAAAAAGAAATCGACCTGATCCTTTCAGCGGACCGTTCACCCGAAATACCCTGTGAGTCCCGTCGGGAAATTCCCAAATTTAAGACAAAGCCGACAAACCTCAAGTGGGCAAGGTCGGTTTTTCGACAAAAATCTCTCGAAATTTCGGTTTTCGCCCCCCCACGGGAAAAATGTCGTGAGCTAAGAAAAAAGAAAGACGGTTTCTCGTAGTCTACTATGCCCTGAAACTACCCTGCGAGTCCCGTCGGGAAATTCCCAAGTTGAAGAGGGGAGCGGCGATTTTGAAGTTCGCCGGGTCGGCCGGAAAAACGCGAAAATCGGCCCGTCGGCGGTACGCGGTCCGCCCCCGCCGCCGCCCCCCGCCTCCGACCGCCTTCGGAATTTTTTCCCTTAAAGCTACCGGGGAAACCTACCGGACGCCCTTCAAACGGTATTTCCCCGACTTTTACTCGCGGAGAAAAAAAATGACGAAATTTTTTTTTTCGCATTTTCCGTTTTGCGGTAAAACGGGGGGAGTTCCCGACGCCAAACGGAAAGTAGAGAAAATCCGCGGATGGTATTTTCTCAACCGTAGGACTCCCCCCTAAAATGTATCAGGTGGAAAAAAATTCAGCGCGCGCGGTTGCCGCGCCGCGATTTTTCGAAATTTTTTTTTCCCCCCGAAAAACGGTTTTTTCCGCATAACTCGAAAACGGCGGACCGCAGCGGTCCGACCCAAAGGACCTTTTTTGTAGGCAACCGAATTTAGGAAAAAATAGTTTTTTGTTTTTTTTTTAAAGTGAACGGGAAAAAAGATACGGGCGTCCGAAAAAGGCCCCAAAATCGGTCGTTTTCGATTTTTAGCGCCCCCCCCTTTGCCCGGGGGGGAAAAAGTTTCCTACAAAAAGTGTTCCCCCCGACGCCCCCCACGACGCCAAGCCGTCGAAATATTTTTTTTCCCGTTACCGCGCCCCCCAGGAGGTGCCGGGAAAACGGGGTATTCCGCCGGGAATAACCGGGAAACGGTCAGTCGGAGGGCGTTCTAAGTGCGCCCAGGACGTTTTCTCACCGGAAGGACCCTGTGTGCCGACCCTCACCCCCCTACCCCCCCCAGGGGGGAAAATAGCCTTCGCGAAATAGTATATATATAATATATATAATATACTAGCTGGTCCCGTGGCCGCCGCAAGCGGCGGCCAACGGGACACAGCCAGCGGTCAGCGCCGGTATAGTGTTGGCGCCCGTATAGTGTCGGCGCCGGTATAGTGTTGGCGCCGGTATAGTGTTGGCGCCGGTACAGTGTTGGCGCCGGTACAGTGTCGGCGCCGGTACAGTGTTGGCGCCGGTACGGTGTCGGCGCCGGTGTAGTGTCGGCGCCGGTATAGTGTCGGCGCCGGTATAGTGTCGGCGCCCGTACGGAGTCGGCGCTCGACAGGTCGGGTTCGGTGAAAATCGAAAGTCGCCCGATCGGGTCGATATATATATCGTTTTAAAGGTTTCGGCACGGCGGTCGAGAAGAACCGTAGTTTTACCCGGATAAAGCCGTCTGGGGAAATTTTAAAGGCTGAAAACGGGTGAAAGTCGGGTTTTTAGTGCGCAGTTCAATTTCAATCTCCCGTAGCGGGCGTACTTGAGGTCCGACCGCCTCGTGTCATATACGGGCTTAAAGGTCTATTCGCGGGCTACAAAAAAGTCCCGTAGCGTTTTTCTCCAGGGGATACGGGGAAAAAGGTAGGCCACTTGGAAGAACGGAAAAAGGCGGATTTATTAATTTTAGACAACCCCAAATTATTCAACATTTATTTCCCCAAAAAGTTTTAGCCTTAGGACCCGAATTTTTTGCATAGCGTCATTTATTACGGCTTTCTACATGACAAAAAATTAAGAACCCCGTAAAGGCGTCCAAACGAATTTTACGGGCATATACAAATTTCAAAATTATAGGGGGGGGGCCCGGAAATTTTTTTTTCCGGGAAATTCTTTCATAATCCTTTTTGTGGTGTCAAACAACGGGTGTATACCGAATTTGGTGAAAATCGGACCACCTTCCCAAAATTTGTCGAAATTTCCCTGATTTTGCCGTTCTCGATTTCGGGAAATTTTTTGGTCGACAACCATATACGTGTTATACATGGTTGGAAAGATCTTTTTTTTTCAGGGGGGGGTCCTACTCTTGAAAATTTTTTTCCCCGACCAATACTTTCCGAGATAATGGCGTTCAAACATTTGAACTTTTTGGCGGGAAACCATGTTTTTCGGGCTTTTCTCGGAAAATATTGGTCGCGAAGAAAAAAGTTCGAGAGTGTCTCCCCTATTAAAAAAAATTAGCTTTCCAACCATGTATAACACATGTGGGGTCGTCGACCAAAAAAAAAAAATTTTTTTTTTCCCCAAAATGAAGCTAGGCTAGGACCCGTGATTATTTTAGCGAAAATCGAAAGTCGCCCGATCGGGTCGACATATATATCATTTTAAAGGTTTTGGCAAGGCGATTAAGAAAAACTATAATTTTACCCTTAGAAAGCAATTTGGGGAAATTTAAGAGGCAAAGAACGGGTGAAAATTGGGATTTTAGTACGTAATTCAATTTCAATCTCTCGTAGTGGGCGTACTATAAGTCCGACCGCCTCGTGCCATATATGGGCTTAAAGGTCCATTCGCGGGCTACAAAAAAGGCCAATAGAGTTTTTCTCCACGGGATACGGGGAAAAAGTTGAGCCACTCCGAACCTCGAAAAAGTGTGGATTTATTAATATTACACTGAACCCCAGATTATTCAACATTTTTTTCCCCAAAAAGTTTTTGTCTTAGAACCCTAATTTTTAGCATAGCGTCATTTATTACGGCTTTCTACATGACAAAAAATTAAGAACCCCGTAAAGGCGTCCAAACGAATTTTATGGGCATATACAAATTTCAAAATTATGGGGGGGGGGCCCGGAAAATTTTTTTCCGGAAAATTCGTTCATAATCCTTTTTGTGGCGTCAAACAACGGGTGTATACCGAATTTGGTGAGAATCGGACCACCATGCAAATTTGAGTCGAAATTTCCCTGATTTTGCCGTTCTCGATTTCGGGAAATTTTTTGGTCGACAACCATATACGTGTTATACATGGTTGGAAAGATCTTTTTTTTTCAGGGGGGGGTCCTACTCTTGAAAATTTTTTTCCCCGACCAATACTTTCCGAGATAATGGCGTTCAAACATTTGAACTTTTTGGCGGGAAACCATGTTTTTCGGGCTTTTCTCGGAAAATATTGGTCGCGAAGAAAAAAGTTCATGAGTGTCTCCCCTATTAAAAAAAAATTAGCTTTCCAACCATGTATAACACATGTGGGGTCGTCGACCAAAAAAAAAAAAATTTTTTTTACCCCAAAATGAAGCTAGGCTAGGACCCGTGATTTTTTTAGCGAAAATCGAAAGTCGCCCGATCGGGTCGATATATATATCATTTTAAAGGTTTTGGCAAGGCGATGAAGAAAAACTATAATTTTACCCTTAAAAAGCCATTTGGGGAAATTTAAGAGGTTAAGAACGGGTGAAAATTGGGTTTTTAGTACGTAATTCAATTTCAATCTCTCGTAGTGGGCGTACTTTAGGTCCGACCGCGTCGTGTCTTATATAGACTTAAAGGTCTATTCGCGGGCTACAAAAAAGGCTAATAGAGTTTTTCTCCACGGGATACAGGGAAAACGCTATGGCGATTTGTAGAATTTCAAAAAAGCCCTTAAAAAGATATTCGGGCCCCCCCACTGCGCCCAAGCACCGGTGAAAAAAAAATCGAAGAAGGTTTCGGCAAAGCACCGTGAATTAAAGACGCCCACCGAAAATCAACCCGATATTCGCATTATAGAGGGAGCTACGGCGGTTTAAAGTCGAAAAAAGCGGTATAAAAGGTAGCGAAAAAAAACAACGAAAATTTCGAAATTTCGTCATTTTTTTTCTCGAAAACTATAAGTCGTAGGACGCTGATTTTTTGTATAGCGTTATTCCTCACAGATGTCTATATTTAAAAAAATCAAGGGCCCCATAAAATAATTAGGGGAAATTTAATGGGCAGACGAAATTTTCAAAAATTCGGGGGGGGCCCCAAAATCGAAATTTCAAAAAACGAAGGGCCCGGTCAGAAATCCGGGACCTAACCTGAAAAGGTGCAATTGGTCCCAATTCCCCACTTTTAAAACCCTAGGAGGAGATACAACATTTACGCGAAAATTACCACATCCGGTTTTGGACGAAAAATGTTTCGTTCCCCTCCCCACGGCGCCCGGAAACCGGCGAAAAAAAACCGAAAGAGGTTTCGTGTAGAGGACAGATGGGGTCAGACGCCCAATAAGTTTCGTTCGCCTAAGCGCATTTTAAGGGGGGCTACGGGGGCCCCGAAGTGAAAAAAAAAAAAGTACGAAATTCCGATTTTTTTTACATTTCCCCCTCCAGGAGGAGAACCGTTATCGGTGAAAAAAAAAATCGACCTGATCCTTTCAGGGGACCGTGCACCCGAAATACCCTGTGAGTCCCGTCGGGAAATTCCCAAATTTAAGACAAAGCCCCCGCACCTCAAGTGGGCAAGGTCGTGTTTTTCGGCCGAAATCGACCCAAAATAGGGGTTTTCGCCCCCCCACGGGAAAAATGTCGTCAGCTAAGAAAAAAGAAAGACGGTTTCTCGTAGTCCACTATACCCTGAAACTAACCTGCAAGTCCCGTCCGGATATTCCCAAGTTGAAGACAAAGCCCCCGCACATTAAGTGGGGAGGGTCGGCCCTAAAAACACGAAAATCGGCCCTCCGGGAGTACGCGGTCCGCCCCCGCCGCCGCCCCCCGCCTCCGACCGCCTTCGAAATTTTTTTCCTTTAACCTACCGGGGAATCCTACCGGACGCCCTTCAAACGGTATTTCCCCTACACATACTCGCTGAGAAAAAAAATGACGAAATTTTTTTTTTCGCATTTTCCGTTTTGCGGTAAAACGGGGGGAGTTCCCGACGCCAAACGGAAAGTAGGGAAAATCCGCGGGGGGTATTTTCTTACTCGTAGGACTCCCCCCTAAAATGTATCAGGTGGAAAAAAATTCGGCGTGCGCGGTTGCCGCGCCGCGATTTTTCGAAATTTTTTTTTCCCCCCGAAAAACGGTTTTTTCCGCATAACTCGAAAACGGGCGACCGCAGCGGTCCGACCCAAAGGACCTTTTTTGTAGGGCAGGAAATTTAGGAAAAAATAGTTTTTTGTTTTTTTTTTAAAGTGAATAGGGAAAAAGATACACGCGGTCGAAAAAGGCCCCAAAATCGGGTGTTTTCGATTTTTAGCGCCCCCCCCGTGCGTCGGGGGGGAAAAAGTTTCGAGTAAAAGTCGTTCACCAATCGGGGCCCCACGACGCCCGGGGGTCGTAATATTTTTTTTCCCGTTCCCGCGCCCCCCAGGAGCCGCCGGGAAATCGGGGTATTCCGCCGGGAATAACCGGGAAACGGTTACCCGGAGGGCGTTCTAAGTCCGCCCAGGACGTTTTCTCACCGGAAGGACCCCGTGTGCCGACCCTCACCCCCCTACCCCCCCCAGGGGGGAAAATAGCCTTCCTGAATTAGTATATATATATACTAGGTGAAGCATTGGTCGGGCCCAAGGGCCCGACCGTAGCTTCGCCTAGGCTTGGCAGGTGCTTGTATATAATTGGTGGTGTATTATGTCTTGTATATACGGGTGTAGTTGTTGTAAGGATTATTATAATAATTGGGGGGGGGGGGGAGAGAGAAGTTATGCTTGGGTTTGGTACTTGTACCGTGGCAGGATATAGTATAGGTGGTGGTAGTTTTATGGGGTAGGTAATTGTATAGGGGTTGGTGGTTTTGTGGGAGATCCTACTTGGGTGTTTTTACTTACGTGTTGTGGTAGGTTTAGGTGTTGGTAGAGGTGGTGTTGTTGTTTCTTGCGGACTCGTTGAGACAAAGAGTTGTATACCCCACTCGAGTATGTGTCAGATGTTGGTTGGTGGGTTTTAACTCGGGTCAAGTCGTAATATAATAATTGATTAATTACAGTTGATTAATGTAAACACGTTCGTATAAAATTGGCATTTACAAACCCTATCGTGTGACACGTCAAATTAAAGCTCTAAAAGAGAATGATGAGTTTGCATGAAGGAAAATAATGTGGTAGTATAGTGGAGATAATTAATATCTGAAAAAAACATTAACCTGTTAATTAATATAATTACTACTGGAAAAATAAAATACATTTAATTTTATAATGTAAAAAGTGTATGCATATTTTACACTATTATTCCTTAATATTACAAATATCATATGATACCATGTTTGGAGTAATTTTCTTAAAGGTTGAAACCTAAATTATAGCGGTAATTAATTAAATACGGTTAATTAATGTGAAACGCCTATAGGTAATGGAAACATTTTTTTGTAGAAAACCCTATCGTGTGACACGTCAAATTAAAGCTCTAAAAGAGAATGATAAGTTTGCATGAAGGAAAATAATGTGGTAGTATAGTGGAGAAAATTATTATCTGAAAAAAACATTAACCTGTTAATTAAATATAATTACTACTGGAAAAATAAAATACATTTAATCTTGTAATGTAAAAAATGTATGCATATTTTAGACTATTATTCCATAAATATTACAAATATATCATTGTGCCATGTTAAGAGTAATTTTCATCATAGTTGAAACCTAAACTTTTAGTGGTAATTAATTAATTACTGTAAATTAATGTCAAAGCCTATGGGTGATGAAAATTTTTTTGTAAAAAACCATATCGTGTGACATACAAATTAAAGCTCTTGAAGAGTACAATACATGTATACAATTAAAAAAATTATAAAAAATAATTCAAAAGGTTACAACCTTAAATAACCTTCAAAAACATGTGTTTTCTAAATAAATAAAAATATATTTATTTTTTTGCAAATTTTCTTCTCGATTATTTTTTCTGATGTCAAATTCAAGATTGAAACCTAAACTTATAGTGGTAATTAATTTATTACGGTTAATTAATGTGAAACGCCTATAGGTAATGAAAACATTTTTTTAAACAAAACCATATCGAGTGACACATCAAATTAAAGCTCTCGAAGAGTACAATACATGTATACAATTTAAAAAAATGTTAAAAAATATTGCAGAAGGTTACAACCTTAAATAACCTTCAAAAACTTGTTTTTAATTTATTAAAAATGTTTAAAATTATGTTTTTGCAAATTTTCTTCAAGATTCTTCTTTCTAATGTCAAAGAAAGGGTACATACCAATTTTCATTGAAATCGGTCCATTTTTAGGGAAAACTATTTTCAAAAGTCTCAAATTTCGACCGGAAAATTTGACCGGAATTTTCTGTCGACAACACCCCACATATTTTATATCGTTGGAAAATTTAGATTTTTCTGAGCAAAAACCCGTTGAGACGGCGTTGATACGACAAACACACCTCGAGATATGGGCGTTTGAAAAAGCCGAAATTTCTAAAAATTTGAACTTTTCTTCGATTATCTCGAAAACTAAAGGTTGTGGAAAAAGATTTATTTCAAGTTTTTTGTTCCAAAAAAAAAACATTGACCACTGTGCCAAATTTTAATTCGATCGGAAAAAGTTTAATTTTTTCCAATTTTCGACCCAAGGTTTACACCCCTGAAAATTTACGGGAAAATCAAAGTTTTCCGATCTGGTCGAGATATACGTCATTTTGTAGGGCTCGAAAAGCCTATTAAGAATCGCGGTATTTTTGATTTTTAAAAAAATTCTATAACCCCCTTGGAGCCCAAAAACGCGTTATTTTTCATAAAAATGCACGAAATTACAGGTTTAGGAATTTTTTTTAGGCGCCATATTTGTACGACCACGTTATATGTTACACGAAATGAAAGCTACACTATTACGGAGTAGGAATATATTTTTTTCAAACCGATAAGTACTCTTAATCACCTCCCACATTCGAAAATGCTCACAAATCATTGATTCTACCCTCATACTGCAGGCGCCTCCGGGGGCTGTTATAGGACCCCTAAAGTAAAACCGATCCTGGCGTATTATATATCAAATTAAAGCTCTCGGCAAGACCAACAATTATTAATAAGAAAATACCGGAAAATTTTAACCCTTGAAATTTTACGAATTTTCCAAATTTTAAAATTTCGTATGTGCGCCTTAGGGGCGCCCCTAAAATACAGAGGGGACAAAAAGTGACTTTTTCTTGTAGAATTTGTCAAGACAAAGAGTTTGATACCCCGCACATAATTTTCCGACCAATATACGTCCGTCCAGAGCGCTCTAAAGTTTGCGCGTTTTTTATTTTTCCTGACGCGCGGATTGTCCGCGGAAATTTTTTTTTTCGATTTTATTTAAGGGGACTCTTGGAGTTACCTACCTTATAAATTTCACGGCCCTAAAACAATATTTATTGTCACCCTATAAGTGATGACCAAATTTGAAATTCAAATGGCCGAGGCGCGCGATGACCAAACAAATCGGGGCTCAAAATACCATAGTCGTCGTTGGGCATGTCTACTCTAACAAACTATATCACCCGTATATTTTTCACATTAGCCGTCTAGGAGGAGATAGTGTCAGGAGGTTTAAAATTGCCAAAATCACGACTTTTTCCGACTTTTTCGAACCTGGAGGTCACCGTGTTGGTGACCGGTCAACGCAAAAATTTGGGACCGTGTATCCCGTCACGCCCGACACAACGATACCTCTCACGACCCGATCCGATAATTTTTCGATTTCCCAGACCGAATGTTACACATTATTTTTCACGAAAATGAACAAAAATACAGGTTTACCAATTTTTTTCCGGCCGCCATATTTGTTTTACCCCGTCACATGTTACATGAAACGAAAGCTACACTCGTGAGGAGTAGGAATATATTTTTTGCAAGCCTATAAGTACATTTCTTACACCCCTAAATTTAAGAAAACAGTCAAAAATCCTTCTTTTTCCCCCTTTTCGTTAGGGCGCCCCCAGGTCAGCCTGTTACCGGAACCCCTAAAGTTATGCCGACCCCGACGTATTATATATCAAATTAAAGCTCTTGTCAAGCCCTACAATAATATATAAGAAAAAACTGGAAAATTTTGACCCATGAAAATTTACGAATTTTCCAAATTTTGAAATTTCGTATGTGCGCCTTAGGGGCGCCCCTAAAATACAGAGGGGACAAAAAGTGACTTTTTCTTGTAGAATTTGTCAAGACAAAGAGTTTGATACCCCGTACATAATTTTCCGACCAATATACATCCGTCCAGAGCGATCTAAAGTTAGCGCGTTTTTTATTTTTCCTGACGCGCGGATTGTCCGCGGAAATTTTTTTTTTCGATTTTCTTTAAGGGGACGCTTAGGGCTACCTACCTTATAAATTTCACGGCCCTAAAACAATATTTAATGTCACCCTATAAGTGATGACCAAATTCAAATTTCAATTGGCCGAGGCGTGCGATGACCAAAGAAATCGGGGCTCAAAATACCATGGTCGTCTTTGGGCATACCTACTTTAAGAAACCATATCACCCGTTTATTTTTCACATTAGCCGTCTAGGAGGAGATAGTGTCAGAAGGTTTAAAAACCCCAAAAATACAACTTTTTCGACCCTGTCGGTCACCGCGGGGGTGACCGGTCAACACTAAAATTTTTTTCGAAACGTCGACATCAAGAGGTCAGCGAGCGCTACAAAACGACACCTCTTTTGGTCCCGTACCCCGTACCGTTTGGGTACAGTGCTACTTTTAACATTAAAACAGTCCTATCCCATCATGGAGGCGCCCCCGCGGGCTGTTATAGGAACCCCTAAAATTATGCCGACCCCAACGTGTTATATATCAAATTAAAGCTCTGATCAAGACCTACAATATTCAAAAAGAAAAATCCGGAAAATTTTGACCCGTGAAAAGCTACGAATTTTCCAAAATTTGAAATTTCGTATATGCGCCTTAGGGGCGCCCCTGAAATACATAGGGGATAAAAAGTGACATTTTCTTGTAGCATTTGGTAAGACAAAGAGTTTGATAACCCGCGCATAATTTTCCGACCAATATACATCCGTCCAGAACGGTTTAAAGTTTGCGCGTTTTTTATTTTTCCTGACGCGCGGATTGTCCGCGGAAATTTTTTTTTTCGATTTTCTTTAAGGGGACACTTGGGGCTACCAACCTGTGAAGTTTTACGTCCTTTCGACTAATTTTAGTATCACCCAATATCTCCTGACAAAGTTTCAACTTCAAGATGGCGGTTGACCATGATAAAATTAAAAAATCGAAAATCCCAATCTTTGGGATACTCAAAAAGTATTGGACTAAAGGGCTGTATGTCCTTTATATTTTTCACGATTGCCGTCTAGGAGGAGATATCCCCGGATGAACAAAAAACACGAAAAAAACGACTATTTCGACCCTGGAGGTCAACGCGGTGGTGACCGGTCAACGCAAAAATTTGGGACCGTGTATCTCATCACGCCCGACACAACGATACCACTTGCGACCCAATCCGACCATTTTTCGATTTTCAAGAGCGACTGTTACAAACTTTTTTTTATAACGGCGCCAATATATTGGCGGGAGAAAAAAATTCTCTTCATACTTTTAAAGAGGTTACTATCGGATGAAAAACTAAAGGTATAATGTTTTAAAAATTATTTCCCACTAAGAACAACGATTTTTTGAAAAGGCGCGGATTTTTTGAAAAAATATGGCGGGGGCGCCAATTGGCGCCTTGGCCCAAAATCATATATATTCTTGTAGAGTTTGTTGAAACGAACAATTTGATACCCCGCACATAATTTTCCAACCAATATACACCCGTCCAGAGCGGTTTAAAGTTTACGCGTTTTTTATTTTTTATGACGCGCGGATTCGCCGCGCAAAAAAAAAATTTCGATTTTCTTCAAGGGGGCACCTGGGGCTACCTACCTAATAAATTTCACGGCCCTACAACAATATTTTGTTTCCCCTTATAAGGGCCGACCAAACTCAAAATTCAAATGGCCGAGGCGCGCGATGACCAAGGAAATCGGGGATCAAAATACCATGGTCGTGGATGGGACCACCTACTCTAAGAAACTATATCACCCGTATATTTTTCACATTAGCCGTCTAGGAGGAGATAGTGTCAGAAGGTTTAAAATCCCCAAAAACACGACTTTTTCGACCCTGGAGGTCACCGCGGTGGTGACCGGTCAACGCAAAAATTTGGGACCGTAGGTCTCGTCGCGCCCGACACGTCGATACCACTCGCGACCCGATCCGATCATTTTTTGATTTTCTACACCGACTGTTACATACGTTTTTTTGAGTACCGCCAAAATATTGGCGGGACCGAAAATTTCTCTTCAGACTTTTAAAGACCGTACATAAGGATGAAAAATCAATAGGATAAACTTTGTCCGAAAAAATTCCGTCACCAAATAGCGAATTTTCAAAAACGCGCGTATTTTTCGAAAAATCGTAGGGGGGGCGCCAATTGGCGCAACGGGCCAAAATCTTATATACCCTTGAAGAGCTCGTCGAGACGAACAATTTGATACCCCGCACGTAATTTCCCGACCCATAGACACGCGTCCAGAATTTTTCAAAGTTTGCGCGTTTTTTATTTTTCCTGACGCGCGTATTATCCGCGTGAAAAAAAAAATGCGTTTTTTTTCTATTCGGGGTCGGGGGGCACCCGCCCCAGAAATTTGGTCGAAAAAAAAAATTGTTTACTCACCCCCCTATGTAGTGGAACCCCCAAGGCGCGCCCCCGAAAAAAAAGGCGCCCGATCGAAAAACGGCAAAGGAATTTTTTGTAGTCCTGGATACGCCCTAAAACCTCAGGGGGGTCGTTTCCGGATCGGCCGGAACCAAAAAAAGTGTGCAGGTTTTAAAAGTGCGCCCCCCCTCATTTTACCCAAAATTTCGACGGTTTTTTCGCCCTGGGGCGCGAACGGGGCGCCCGAAAAAAAAATTTTGACCTGGCCCAAAAATTTCAGCGTACCTCCGGGGGCTCCAGCGATTTTCGTCCCGGTACTCCCGTATGGAAAATTTTGTGCAGGGTACCTTTGGGGCGCCTCGGGTCCCGGGGGGTCCGAAAACCCCACTTTTTCGCTACTCGCGCCGACCCGGTCGGCAAAAGGTCGACGCTGAAAATTCTTTCAAAACGTCGACTCGTAAAACTCACCGAGATCTACAAAAAGACACCACCCACATTCCCGTACCCCGTACCGTTTGGGTACCGTACCACTTGTAAAAAAAAAATGTTCGTTTTTTCGCGTTTCCCGCGACGGTTCACCTCGAATAACTTCTAAACGTGACTACGGATTTTCGATTTTTTTTTTTTAAAAGACGCGGGAGGAAACGCCCGTCACGTACATAATTCTTGCGATTTTTTGCCGCCAGGGGCTCGGGCGCTGCGAATTTTCTAGTGGGAACTCAAAAGTGTAAAAAGACGTTTTGCACGATAACTCGAAAACGGTGGGTGATAAAAAATCGACACCTATTACCCTTTTTGTAGGGCTCACCGAGACGGACATTTAGACACCTCGCACGACTTTCTAGGACAAACGGTATACAAATTAAAAATCCCTGAAAACCCCCAAAAATTTCCAGTTTTTTATTTTTAGCGCCCCCCCCGGGGGGGCTAGGAGGCTGAAATTTTCAGGGCGCGCTCCCCCAGCGACGGCGGTAATAACCCGCCTAAGGAAAAAAATTAAAATCGAAATTTATTTTTGGGGGGCGCCTTCGGCGCCCCGGCGCCTACGGCGCCAAAACGGTGCCCGATAGGCACCCCCGCCGACATAATTTTACCCACCATTTCTCGTGTCCCCTACACGATGCGCGCGAAAAAACACGAAAATTCCGACATGAATTTCACGTCCTTCGTGAATTAGTATATATACTAACTAGCTGGTCCCGTGGCCGCCGCAAGCGGCGGCCAACGGGACGCAGCTAGCGGTCAGCGCCGGTATAGTGTTGGCGCCCGTATAGTGTTGGCGCCGGTATAGTGTTGGCGCCGGTATAGTGTTGGCGCCGGTATAGTGTTGGCGCCGGTACAGTGTTGGCGCCGGTACAGTGTTGGCGCCGGTACAGTGTCGGCGCCGGTGTAGTGTTGGCGCCGGTATAGTGTCGGCGCCGGTATAGTGTCGGCGCCCGTACGGAGTCGGCGCTCGACAGGTCGGGTTCGGTGAAAATCGAAAGTCGCCCGATCGGGTCGATATACATATCGTTTTAAAGGTTTCGGCACGGCGGTCGAGAAGAACCGTAGTTTTACCCGGATAAAGCCGTCTGGGGAAATTTTAAAGGCTGAAAACGGGTGAAAGTCGGGTTTTTAGTGCGCAGTTCAATTTCAATCTCCCGTAGCGGGCGTACTTGAGGTCCGACCGCCTCGTGTCATATACGGGCTTAAAGGTCTATTTGCGGGCTACAAAAAAGTCCCGTAGCGTTTATCTCCACGGGTTACGGGGACAAAGATATGCCACTTTGAAGAGCGGAAAAAGGCGGATTAATTAATTTTAGACTGAACCCCAAATTATTCAACATTTATTTCCCCAAAAAGTTTTAGCCTTAGGACCCTAATTTTTTGCATAGCGTCATTTATTACGGCTTTCTACATGACAAAAAATTAAGAACCCCGTAAAGGCGTCCAAACGAATTTTACGGGCATATACAAATTTCAAAATTATGGGGGGGGGGCCCGGAAAAATTTTTTTCCGGAAAATTCTTTCATAATCCTTTTTGTGGTGTCTAACAACGGGTGTATACCGAATTTGGTGAAAATCGGACCACCTTCCAAAAATTTGTCGAAATTTCCCTGATTTTGCCGTTCTTGATTTCGGGAAATTTTTTGGTCGACAACCATATACGTGTTATACATGGTTGGAAAGATTTTTTTTTTTCAGGGGGGGGTCCTACACTTGAAAATTTTTTTCCCCGACCAATACTTTCCGAGATAATGGCGTTCAAACATTTGAACTTTTTGGCGGGAAACCATGTTTTTTGGGCTTTTCTCGGAAAATATTGGTCGCGAAGAAAAAAGTTCATGAGTGTCTCCCCTATTAAAAAAAAATTAGCTTTTCAACCATGTATAACACATGTGGGGTCGTCGACCAAAAAAAAAAAAATTTTTTTCCCCCAAAATGAAGCTAGGCTAGGACCCGTGATTATTTTAGCGAAAATCGAAAGTCGCCCGATCGGGTCGACATATATATCATTTTAAAAGTTTTGGCAAGGCGATCAAGAAAAACTATAATTTTACCCTTAGAAAGCAATTTGGGGAAATTTAAGAGGCTAAGAACGGGTGAAAATTGGGTTTTTAGTACGAAATTCAATTTTAATGTCTCGTAGTGGGCGTACTTTAGGTCCGACCTCGTCGTGTCTTATATGGGCTTAAAGGCCTATTCGCGGGCTACAAAAAAGGCAAATAGAGTTTTTCTCCACGGGATACAGGGAAAACGTTAAGCCACTCCGAACCTCGAAAAAGTGTGGATTTATTAATATTACACTGAACCCCAGATTATTCAACATTTTTTTCCCCAAAAATTTATTGACTTAAAAGCCTAATTTTATGCATAGCGACATTAATTACGGTTTTCTACATGAAAAAAAATTAAGAACCAAGTAAAGGCGTCCAAACAAATTTTATGGGCATATAAAAATTTAAAAATTATGGGGGGGGCCCCGAAATTTTTTATTCGGGAAAATTCTTTCATAATCCTTTTTGTGGTGTCGAACAACGGGTGTATACCGAATTTGGTGAAAATCGGACCACCTTCCAAAAATTTGTCGAAATTTCCCTGATTTTGCGGTTCTCGATTTCGGGAAATTTTTTGGTCGACAACCATATACGTGTTATACATGGTTGGAAAGATCTTTTTTTTTCAGGGGGGGGTCCTACTCTTGAAAAAAATTTTCCCCGACCAATACTTTCCGAGATAATGGCGTTCAAACATTTGAACTTTTTGGCGGGAAACCATGTTTTTCGGGCTTTTCTCGGAAAATATTGGTCGCGAAGAAAAAAGTTCAAGAGTGTCTCCCCTATTAAAAAAAAATTAGCTTTCCAACCATGTATAACACATATGGGGTCGTCGACCAAAAAAAAAAAATTTTTTTTTCCCCCAAAATGAACCTAGGCTAGGACCCGTGATTATTTTAGCGAAAATCGAAAGTCGCCCGATCGGGTCGACATATATATCATTTTAAAGGTTTTGGCAAGGCGATTAAGAAAAACTATAATTTTACCCTTAAAAAGCAATTTGGGGAAATTTAAGAGGCTAAGAACGGGTGAAAATTGGGTTTTTAGTACGTAATTCAATTTCAATCTCTCGTAGTGGGCGTACTTTAGGTCCGACCGTGTCGTGCCATATATTGGCTTAAAGGTCTATTTGCGGGCTGCAAAAAAGGCTATTAGAGTTTTTCTCCACGGGATAGAGGGAAAACGCTATAGCGATTTGTAGAATTTCGAAAATGCCCTTAAAAAGATATTCGGGCCCCCCCATTGCACCCGGGCACCGGTGAAAATAAAATGGAAGAAGATTTCGGAAAAGCACCGTGAAATAAAGATGCCCACAAAAAATCAACCTGATATTCGCATTATAGAGGGAGCTACGGTGGTTTAAAGTCGAAAAAAGCGGTATAAAAGGTAGCGTCAAAAAAGACGAAAATTTCGAAATTTTTGTCATTTTTTTTCTCGAAAACTATAAGTCGTAGGAGGCTAAATTTTTGTATAGTGTTATTCCTTACACATGTCTACACGTTAAAAAATCAAGGGCCCCATAAAATAAATAGGGGAAATTTTATGGGCAGACGAAAATTTCAAAAATTCGGGGGGGGCCCCAAATTCGAAATTTCAAAAAACGAAGGGCTCGGTCAGAAATCCGGGACCTAACCTGAAAAGGTGCAATTGGTCCCAATTCCCCACTTTTAAAACCCTAGGAGGAGATACAACATTTACGCGAAAATTACCACATCCGGTTTTGGGCGAAAAACGATATGTCCCCCTCCCCACGTCGCCCGGAAACCGGCGAAAAAAAACCGAAAGAGGTTTCGTGTAGAGGACAGATGGGGTCAGACGCCCCATAAGTTTCGTTTGCCTCATCGCATTTTAAGGGGGGCTACGGGGGCCCCGAAGTTAAAAAAAAAAAATTACGAAATTCCGATTTTTTCTACATTTCCCCCTCCAGGAAGAAAAATGTCGTCAGTTAAGAAAAAAGAAAGACGGTTTCTCGTAGGCCACTATGCGCCGAAACTACCCTGCGAGTCCCGTCGGGAAATTCCCAAGTTGAAGGGGGGCGTGCAGAGTTTGAATTTCGCGGGGTCGGCCCCAAAAACGCTAAAATCGGCCTGTAAGAGGTACGCGGTCCGCCCCCGCCGCCGCCCCCCGCCTCCGACCGCCTTCGAAATTTTTTTCATTTAACCTACCGGCGATACCTACCGGACGCCCTTCAAACTGTATTTCCCCGACCTTTACTCGCCGAGGAAAAAAATGACGAAATTTTTTTTTTCGCATTTTCCGTTTTGCGGTAAGACGGGGGGGCTTCCCGACGCCAAACGGAAAGCAGGGAAAATCCGCGGGTGGTATTTTCTCACTCGTGGGACTACCCACTAAAATGTATCAGGTGGAAAAAAATTCAGCGCGCGCGGTTGCCGCGCCGCGATTTTTTAAAGAAAAATTTTCCCCCCGAAAAACGGTTTTTTCCGCATAACTCGAAAACGGAGGACCGCAGCGGTCCGACCCAAAGGACCTTTTTTGTAGGGCACTCGATTTAGGAAAAAATAGTTTTTTGTTTTTTTTTTAAAGTGAACAGGGAAAAAGATACACGCGGTCGAAAAAGGCCCCAAAATCGGGTGTTTTCGATTTTTAGCGCCCCCCCCGGGCTTCGGGGGGGAAAAAGTTTCCTACAAAAAGTGTTCCCCCCGGGGGGCCCCAGGACGCCCGGGGGTCGGAATATTTTTTTTCTCTCAACCGCGCCCCCCAGGACCCACCGGGAAATCGGGCATTCCCGACGGGAATATCTCGGAAACGGCTAATCTGAGAGCGGCGAGCTCGATTTTCCCCATTGTCGGGACCGGACCCGACCCTCCCCCCCCCCTAACTCCCCCCCACCTACCCCAGGGAAAAAAAATCCTTCCTGAAATAGTATATATATACTAGCTGGTCCCGTGGCCGCCGCAAGCGGCGGCCAACGGGACGCAGCTAGCGGTCAGCGCCGGTATAGTGTTGGCGCCCGTATAGTGTTGGCGCCGGTATAGTGTTGGCGCCGGTATAGTGTTGGCGCCGGTACAGTGTTGGCGCCGGTACAGTGTTGGCGCCGGTACAGTGTTGGCGCCGGTACGGTGTCGGCGCCGGTGTAGTGTCGGCGCCGGTATAGTGTCGGCGCCGGTATAGTGTCGGCGCCCGTACGGAGTCGGCGCTCGACAGGTCGGGTTCGGTGAAAATCGAAAGTCGCCCGATCGGGTCGATATACATATCGTTTCAAAGGTTTCGGCACGGCGATCGAGAAGAACCGTAGTTTTACCCGGATAAAGCCGTTTGGGGAAATTTTGAAGGCTGAAAACGGGTGAAAGTCGGGTTTTTAGTGCGCAGTTCAATTTCAATCTCCCGTAGCGGGCGTACTTGAGGTCCGACCGCCTCGTGTCATATACGGGCTTAAAGGTCTATTTGCGGGCTACAAAAAAGTCCCGTCGCGTTTTTCTCCAGGGGATACGGGGAAAAAGGTAGGCCACTTGGAAGAGCGGAAAAAGGCGGATTTATTAATTTTAGACTGAACCCCAAATTATTCAACATTTTTTTCCCCAAAAAGTTTTAGCCTTAGGACCCTAATTTTTTGCATAGCGTCATTTATTACGGCTTTCTACATGACAAAAAATTAAGAACCCCGTAAAAGCGTCCAAACAAATTTTATGGGCATATAAAAATTTAAAAATTATGAGGGGGGGCGCAGAAATTTTTTTTTCGGGAAAATTCTTTTATAATCCTTTTTGTGGTGTCGAACAACGGGTGTATACCGAATTTGGTGAAAATCGGACCACCTTCAAAAAATTTGTCAAAATTTGTCAAAATTTGTCAAAAAGGGGGGGGTCCTACTCCCTACTCCCCTATTAAAAAAAAATTAGCTTTCCAACCATGTATAACACATATGGGGTCGTCGGCCAAAAAAAAAAAATTTTTTTTCCCCCCAAAATGAAGCTAGGCTAGGACCCGTGATTATTTTGGCGAAAATCGAAAGTCGCCCGATCGGGTCGATATATATATCATTTTAAAGGTTTTGGCATGGCGATCAAGAAAAACTATAATTTTACCCTTAGAAAGCAATTTGGGGAAATTTAAGAGGCTAAGAACGGGTGAAAATCGGGTTTTTAGTACGTAATTCAATTTCAATCTCTCGTAGTGGGCGTACTTTAGGTCCGACCGCGTCGTGTCTTATATAGACTTAAAGGCCTATTTGCGGGCTACAATAAAGGCTATTAGAGTTTTTCTCCACGGGATACGGGGAAAACGCTATGGCGATTTGTAGAATTTCGAAAAAGCCCTTAAATAGATATTCGGGCCCCCCCACTGCGCCCGGGCACCGGTGAAAATAAAATCGAAGAAGGTTTCGGTATAGCACCGTGAATTAAAGACGCCCACCGAAAATCAACCCGATATTCGCATTATAGAGGGAGCTACGGCGGTTTAAAGTCGAAAAAAATGGTATAAAAGGTAAGGTCAAAAAAGACGAAAATTTCGAAATTTCGTCATTTTTTTTCTCGACAACTATAAGTCGTAGGACGCTAATTTTTTGTATAGCGTTAATTATCACATATGTCTACACGTAAAAAAATCAAGGGCCCCATAAAATAAATGGGGGAAATTTTATGGGCAGACGAAAATTTCAAAAATTCGGGGGGGGCCCCAAAATCGAAATTTCAAAAAACGAAGGGGCTGGTCAGAGATCCGAGAGCAAACCTGAAAAGGTGCAATAGGTCCCAATTCCCCACTTTTAAAACCCTAGGAGGAGATACAACATTTACGCGAAAATTTCCCACTTCCGGTTTGGGCGAAAAACTATTTGAACCCCTCCCTACGGCGCCCGGAAACCGGCGAAAAAAAACCGAAAGAGGTTTCGTGTAGAGGACAGATGGGGTCAGACGCCCAATAAGTTTCGTTCGCCTAATCGCACTTTAAGGGGGGCTACGGGGGCCCCGAAGTTAAAAAAAGCGGGGAACGAAATTCCGATTTTTTTTACATTTCCCCCTCCAGGAAGAGAACCGTCGGAGTCAAGGAAACGAAGAAACCGGTTCTCGTAGACCACTATGCGCCGAAACTACCCCGGGAGTCCCGTCGGGAAATTCCCGATTTGAAGAGGGGAGCGGCGATTTTGAATTTGCCAAAGTCGTGTTTTTCGGCCGAAATCGACCCAAAATCGGGGTTTTCGCCCCCCCAGGGGAAAAATGTCGTCAGCTAAGAAAAAAGGAAGATGGTTTCCCGTAGACGACTATGTGCCGAAACTACCCTGCGAGTCCTGTCCGGATATTCCCAAGTTGAAGACAAAGCCCCCGCACATTAAGTGGGGAGGGTCGGCCCTAAAAACACGAAAATCGGCCCGTCGGCGGTACGCGGTCCGCCCCCGCCGCCGCCCCTCGCCTCCGACCGCCTTCGGAATTTTTTTCGTTTAACCTACCGGGGAAACCTACCGGACGCCCTTCAAACGGTATTTCCCCTACACATACTCGCGGAGAAAAAAAATGACGAAATTTTTTTTTTCGCATTTTCCGTTTTGCGGTAAAACGGGGGGAGTTCCCGACGCCAAACGGAAAGTAGGGAAAATCCCGGGGGGGTATTTTCTCAACCGTCGGACTCCCCCCTAAAATGTATCAGGTGGAAAAAAATTCAGCGTGCGCGGTTGCCGCGCCGCGATTTTTTAAAGAAAAATTTTCCCCCCGAAAAACGGTTTTTTCCGCATAACTCGGATACGGTCGACCGCAGCGGTCCGACCCAAAGGACCTTTTTTGTAGAGCAGGAAATTTAGGAAAAAATAGTTTTTTGTTTTTTTTTTAAAGTGAATAGGGAAAAAGATACACGCGGTCGAAAAAGGCCCCAAAATCTGGTGTTTTCGATTTTTAGCGCCCCCCCTGTTGGTAGGGGGGGAAAAAGTTTCCTCTGAAAGTCGTTCCCCTCGACGCCCCCCACGACGCCAAGCCGTCGAAATATTTTTTTTCCCGTTACCGCGCCCCCCAGGAGGTGCCGGGAAAACGGGGTATTGCGACGGGAAAAACCGGGAAACGGTTAGTCGGAGGGCGTTCTAAGTGCGCCCAGGACGTTTTCTCACCGGAAGGACCCTTTGTGCCGACCCTCACCCCCCTACCCCCCCCCGGGGGGGAAAATAGCCTTCCTGAATTAGTATATATATACCATTCCGAACCTCGAAAAAGTGTGGATTTATTAATTTTACACTGAACCCCAAATAATTCAACATTTTTTTTCCCAAAAAGTTTTAGCCTTAGAACCCTAATTTTTTGCATAGCGTCATTTATTACGGCTTTCTACATGACAAAAAATTAAGAACCCCGTAAAGGCGTCCAAACGAATTTTATGGGCATATAAAAATTTAAAAATTATGGGGGGGGCCCCGAAAATTTTTTTTCGGGAAAATTCTTTCATAATCCTTTTTGTGGTGTCGAAGAACGGGTGTATACCGAATTTGGTGAAAATCTGACCACCTTCCAAAAATTTGTCGAAATTTCCCTGATTTTGCGGTTCTCGATTTCGGGAAATTTTTTGGTCGACAACCATATACGTGTTATACATGGTTGGAAAGATCTTTTTTTTTCAGGGGGGGGTCATACTCTTTGAAAAATTTTTTCCCCGACCAATACTTTCCGAGATAATGGCGTTCAAACATTTGAACTTTTTGGCGGGAAACCATGTTTTTCGGGCTTATCTCGGAAAATATTGGTCGCGAAGAAAAAAGTTCAAGAGTGTCTCCCCTATTAAAAAAAAATTAGCTTTCCAACCATGTATAACACATGTGGGGTCGTCGACCAAAAAAAAAAAATTTTTTTTTCCCCCAAAATGAACCTATGCTAGGACCCGTGATTATTTTAGCGAAAATCGAAAATCGCCCGATCGGGTCGACATATATATCATTTTAAAGGTTTTGGCAAGGCGATCAAGAAAAACTATAATTTTACCCTTAGAAAGCAATTTGGGGAAATTTAAGAGGCTAAGAACGGGTGAAAATTGGGTTTTTAGTACGAAATTCAATTTCAATGTCTCGTAGTGGGCGTACTTTAGGTCCGACCTCGTCGTGTCATATATGGGCGTAAAGGCCTATTCGCGGGCTACAAAAAAGGCCAATAGAGTTTTTCTCCACGGGATACAGGGAAAGCGTTAAGCCACTCCGAACCTCGAAAAAGTGTGGATTTATTAATATTACACTGAACCCCAGATTATTCAACATTTTTTTCCCCAAAAATTTATTGACTTAAAAGCCTAATTTTTTGCATAGCGACATTAATTACGGTTTTCTACATGAAAAAAAATTAAGAACCCCGTAAAGGCGTCCAAACAAATTTTATGGGAATATAAAAATTTAAAAATTATGGGGGGGGCCCCGAAATTTTTTTTTCGGGGTAATTCTTTTATAATCCTTTTTGTGGTGTCGAACAACGGCTGTATACCGAATTTGGTGAAAATCGGACCACCTTCCAAAAATTTGTCGAAATTTCCCTGATTTTGCCGTTCTCGATTTCGGGAAATTTTTTGGTCGACAACCATATACGTGTTATACATGGTTGGAAAGATCTTTTTTTTTCAGGGGGGGGTCCTACTCTTGAAAAATTTTTTTCCCGACCAATACTTTCCGAGATAATGGCGTTCAAACATTTGAACTTTTTGGCGGGAAACCATGTTTTTCGGGCTTTTCTCGGAAATTATTGGTCGCGAAGAAAAAAGTTCGAGAGTGTCTCCCCTATTAAAAAAAAATTAGCTTTCCAACCATGTATAACACATGTGGGGTCGTCGACCAAAAAAAAAAAATTTTTTTTTCCCCCAAAATGAACCTAGGCTAGGACCCGTGATTATTTTAGCGAAAATCGAAAGTCGCCCGATCGGGTCGACATATATATCATTTTAAAGGTTTTGGCAAGGCGATCAAGAAAAACTATAATTTTACCCTTAGAAAGCAATTTGGGGAAATTTAAGAGGCTAAGAACGGGTGAAAATTGGGTTTTTAGTACGTAATTCAATTTCAATGTCTCGTAGTGGGCGTACTTTAGGTCCGGCCTCGTCGTGTCATATATGGGCGTAAAGGCCTATTTGCGGGCTACAAAAAAGGCCAATAGAGTTTTTCTCCACGGGATACAGGGAAAACGTTAAGCCACTCCGAACCTCGAAAAAGTGTGGATTTATTAATATTACACTGAACCCCAGATTATTCAACATTTTTTTCCCCAAAAATTTATTGACTTAAAAGCCTAATTTTTTGCATAGCGACATTAATTACGGTTTTCTACATGAAAAAAAATTAAGAACCCCGTAAAGGCGTCCAAACAAATTTTATGGGCATATAAAAATTTAAAAATTATGGGGGGGGCCCCGAAATTTTTTTTTCGGGAAAATTCTTTCATAATCCTTTTTGTGGTGTCGAACAACGGGTGTATACCGAATTTGGTGAAAATCGGACCACCTTCCCAAAATTTGTCGAAATTTCCCTGATTTTGCCGTTCTCGATTTCGGGAAATTTTTTGGTCGACAACCATATACGTGTTATACATGGTTGGAAAGATTTTTTTTTTTCAGGGGGGGGTCCTACTCTTGAAATTTTTTTTCCCCGACCAATACTTTCCGAGATAATGGCGTTCAAACATTTGAACTTTTTGGCGGGAAACCATGTTTTTTGGGCTTTTCTCGGAAAATATTGGTCGGGAAGAAAAAAATTTGAGAGTATCTCCCCTATTAAAAAAAAATTAGCTTTCCAACCATGTATAACACATGTGGGGTCGTCGACCAAAAAAAAAAAAATTTTTTTTTCCCCAAAATGAAGCTAGGCTAGGACCCGTGATTATTTTAGCGATAATCGAAAGTCGCCCGATCGGGTCGACATATATATCATTTTAAAGGTTCTTGCAAGGCGATCAAGAAAAACTATAATTTTACCCTTAAAAAGCAATTTGGGGAAATTTAAGAGGCAAAGAACGGGTGAAAATTGGGATTTTAGTACGTAATTCAATTTCAATCTCTCGTAGTGGGCGTACTATAAGTCCGACCGCCTTGTGCCATATATAGGCTTAAAGGTCCATTCGCGGGCTACAAAAAAGGCCGATAGAGTTTTTCTCCACGGGATACAGGGAAAAAGGTGAGCCATTCCGAACCTCGAAAAAGTGTGGATTTATTAATATTACACTGAACCCCAAATAATTCAACATTTTTTTTCCCAAAAAGTTTTAGCCTTAGAACCCTAATTTTTTGCATAGCGTCATTTATTACGGCTTTCTACATGACAAAAAATTAAGAACCCCGTAAAGGCGTCCAAACGAATTTTATGGGCATATACAAATTTCAAAATTATGGGGGGGGCCCGGAAAATTATTTTTCCGCAAAAATTCGTTCATAATCCTTTTTGTGGCGTCAAACAACGGGTGTATACCGAATTTGGTGAGAATCGGACCACCATGCAAATTTGAGTCGAAATTTCCCTGATTTTGCGGTTCTCGATTTCGGGAAATTTTTTGGTCGACAACCATATACGTGTTATACATGGTTGGAAAGATTATTTTTTTTCAGGGGGGGGTCCTACTCTTGAAAATTTTTTTCCCCGACCAATACTTTCCGAGATAATGGCGTTCAAACATTTGAACTTTTTGGCGGGAAACCATGTTTTTCGGGCTTTTCTCGGAAAATATTGGTCGCGAAGAAAAAAGTTCAAGAGTGTCTCCCCTATTAAAAAAAAATTAGCTTTCCAACCATGTATAACACATATGGGGTCGTCGACCAAAAAAAAAAAAATTTTTTTTTCCCCAAAATGAAGCTAGGCTAGGACCCGTGATTATTTTAGCGAAAATCGAAAGTCGCCCGATCGGGTCGATATATATATCATTTTAAAGGTTTTTGCAAGGCGATCAAGAAAAACTATAATTGTACCCTTAAAAAGCAATTTGGGGAAATTTAAGGGGCTAAGAACGGGTGAAAATTGGGTTTTTAGTACGTAATTCAATTTCAATCTCTCGTAGTGGGCGTACTATAAGTCCGACCGCCTTGTGCCATATATGGGCTTAAAGGTCCATTCGCGGGCTACAAAAAAGGCCAATAGAGTTTTTCTCCACGGGATACAGGGAAAAAGTTGAGCCATTCCGAACCTCGAAAAAGTGTGGATTTATTAATTTTAGACTGAACCCCAAATAATTCAACATTTTTTTTCCCAAAAAGTTTTAGCCTTAGAACCCTAATTTTTTGCATAGCGTCATTTATTACGGCTTTCTACATGACAAAAAATTAAGAACCCCGTAAAGGCGTCCAAACGAATTTTAAGGGCATATACAAATTTCAAAATTATGGGGGGGGGGCCCGGAAAATTTTTTTACGGAAAATTCTTTTATAATCCTTTTTGTGGTGTCGAACAACGGGTGTATACCGAATTTGGTGAAAATCGGACCACCTTCCAAAAATTTGTCGAAATTTCCCTGATTTTGCCGTTCTCGATTTCGGGAAATTTTTTGGTCGACAACCATATACGTGTTTTACATGGTTGGAAAGATCTTTTTTTTTCAGGGGGGGGTCCTACTCTTGAAAAAAATTTTCCCCGACCAATACTTTCCGAGATAATGGCGTTCAAACATTTGAACTTTTTGGCGGGAAACCATGTTTTTCGGGCTTTTCTCGGAAAATATTGGTCGCGAAGAAAAAAGTTCGAGAGTGTCTCCCCTATTAAAAAAAAATTAGCTTTCCAACCATGTATAACACATGTGGGGTCGTCGACCAAAAAAAAAAAATTTTTTTTTCCCCCAAAATGAAGCTAGGCTAGGACCCGTGATTATTTTAGCGAAAATCGAAAGTCGCCCGATCGGGTCGACATATATATCATTTTAAAGGTTTTGGCAAGGCGATTAAGAAAAACTGTAATTTTACCCTTAAAAAGCAATTTGGGGAAATTTAAGAGGCTAAGAACGGGTGAAAATTGGGTTTTTAGTACGTAATTAAATTTCAATCTCTCGTAGTGGGCGTACCATTGGTCCGACTGCCTCGTGTCATATATGGGCTTAAAGGTCTATTCGCGGGCAACAAAAAAGGCCAATAAAGTTTTTCTCCACGGGATACGGGGAAAACGCTATGCCGATTTATAGAATTTCGAAAAAGCCCTTAAAAAGATATTCGGGCCCCCCCACTGCGCCCGGGCACCGGTGAAAATAAAATCGAAGAAGGTTTCGGTATAGCACCGTGAATTAAAGACGCCCACCGAAAATCAACCCGATATTCGCATTATAGAGGGAGCTACGGCGGTTTAAAGTCGAAAAAAGCGGTATAAAAGGTAGCGTCAAAAAAGACGAAAATTTCGAAATTTCGTCATTTATTTTCTCGACAACTATAAGTCGTAGGACGCTAATTTTTTGTATAGCGTTATTTATTACATATGTCTACACGTAAAAAAATCGAGGGCCCCATAATATAAATAGGGAAAATTTTATGGGCAGACGAAAATTTCAAAAATTCGGGGGGGGCCCCAAAATCGAAATTTCAAAAAACGAAGGGCTCGGTCAGAAATCCGGGACCTAACCTGAAAAGGTGCAATAGGTCCCAATTCCCCACTTTTAAAACCCTAGGAGGAGATACAACATTTACGCGAAAATTACCACATCCGGTTTTGGGCGAAAAACGATTCGTCCCCCTCCCCACGGCGCCCGGTAACCGGCGAAAAAAAACCGAAAGAGGTTTCGTGTAGAGGACAGATGGGGTCAGACGCCCAATAAGTTTCGTTCGCCTAAGCGCATTTTAAGGGGGGCTACGGGGGCCCCGAAGTTAAAAAAAAAAAATTACGAAATCCCGATTTTTTCTACATTTCCCCCTCCAGGAAGAAAAATGTCGTCAGTTAAGAAAAAAGAAAGACGGTTTCTCGTAGGCCACTATGCCCTGAAACTACCCTGCGAGTCCCGTCGGGAAATTCCCAAGTTGAAGAGGGGCGTGCAGAGTTTGAATTTCGCGGGGTCGGCCCTAAAAACACGAAAATCGGCCCGTCGGCGGGACGCGGTCCGCCCCCGCCGGCGCCCCCCGGCTCCGACCGCCTTCGGAATTTTTTCCGTTTAACCTACCGGGAAAACCTACCGGACGCCCTTCAAACTGTATTTCCCCGACCTTTACTCGCCGAGGAAAAAAATGACGAAAATTTTTTTTTCGCATTTTCCGTTTTGCGGTAAGACGGGGGGGCTTCCCGACGCCAAACGGAAAGTAGGGAAAATCCGCGGGTGGTATTTTCTTACTCGTTGGACTCCCCCCTAAAATGTATCAGGTGGAAAAAAATTCAGCGTGCGCGGTTGCCGCGCCGCGATTTTTTGAAGAAAAATTTTCCCCCCGAAAAACGGTTTTTTCCGCATAACTCGAAAACGGGTGACCGCAGCGGTCCGACCCAAAGGACCTTTTTTGTAGGCAACCGAATTTAGGAAAAAATAGTTTTTTGTTTTTTTTTTAAAGTGAACGGGGAAAAAGATACGGGCGTCCGAAAAAGGCCCCAAAATCGGGTGTTTTCGATTTTTAGCGCCCCCCCCGTTGGCAGGGGGGGAAAAAGTTTCGAGTAAAAGTTGTAGCCCTAGACGCGCCCCACGACGCCCGGGGGTCGGAATATTTTTTTTCTCTCACCCGCGCCCCCCAGGACCCGCCGGGAAATCGGGCATTCCCGACGGGAATATCTCGGAAACGGCTAATCTGAGAGCGGCGAGCCCGATTTTCCCCATTGTCGGGACCGGACCCGACCCCCTCCCCCCCCTAACTCCCCCCTACCACCCCCAGGGAAAAAAAATCCTTCCTGAAATAGTATATATATACTAGCTGGTCCCGTGGCCGCCGCAAGCGGCGGCCAACGGGACGCAGCCAGCGGTCAGCGCCGGTATAGTGTTGGCGCCCGTATAGTGTTGGCGCCGGTATAGTGTTGGCGCCGGTATAGTGTTGGCGCCGGTATAGTGTTGGCGCCGGTACAGTGTTGGCGCCGGTACAGTGTCGGCGCCGGTACGGTGTCGGCGCCGGTGTAGTGTCGGCGCCGGTATAGTGTCGGCGCCGGTACAGTGTCGGCGCCCGTACGGAGTCGGCGCTCGACAGGTCGGGTTCGGTGAAAATCGAAAGTCGCCCGATCGGGTCGATATACATATCGTTTCAAAGGTTTCGGCACGGCGGTCGAGAAGAACCGTAGTTTTACCCGGATAAAGCCGTCTGGGGAAATTTTAAAGGCTGAAAACGGGTGAAAGTCGGGTTTTTAGTGCGCAGTTCAATTTCAATCTCCCGTAGCGGGCGTACTTGAGGTCCGACCGCCTCGTGTCATATACGGGCTTAAAGGTCTATTCGCGGGCTACAAAAAAGGCCCGTAGCGTTTATCTCCACGGGTTACGGGGACAAAGATATGCCACTTTGAATAGCGGAAAAAGGCGGATATATTAATTTTAGACTGAACCCCAAATTATTCAACATTTATTTCCCCAAAAAGTTTTAGCCTTAGGACCCTAATTTTTTGCATAGCGTCATTCATTACGGCTTTCTACATGACAAAAAATTAAGAACCCCGTAAAGGCGTCCAAACGAATTTTACGGGCATATAAAAATTTCAAAATTATGGGGGGGGGGCCCGGAAAATTTTTTTTCGGGAAAATTCTTTCATAATCCTTTTTGTGGTATCAAACAACGGGTGTATACCGAATTTGGTGAAAATCGGACCACCTTCCCAAAATATGTTGAAATTTCCCTGATTTTGCGGTTCTCGATTTCGGGAAATTTTTTGGTCGACAACCATATACGTGTTATACATGGTTGGAAAGATCTTTTTTTTTCAGTGGGGGGTCCTACTCTTGAAAATTTGTTTCCCCGACCAATACTTTCCGAGATAATGGCGTTCAAACATTTGAACTTTTTGGCGGGAAACCATGTTTTTCGGGCTTTTCTCGGAAAATATTGGTCGCGAAGAAAAAAGTTCAAGAGTGTCTCCCCTATTAAAAAAAAATTAGCTTTCCAACCATGTATAACACATGTGGGGTCGTCGACCAAAAAAAAAAAATTTTTTTTTCCCCCAAAATGAAGCTAGGCTAGGACCCGTGATTATTTTAGCGAAAATCGAAAGTCGCCCGATCGGGTCGACATATATATCATTTTAAAGGTTTTTGCAAGGCGATCAAGAAAAACTATAATTTTACCCTTAAAATGCAATTTGGGGAAATTTAAGAGGCAAAGAACGGGTGAAAATTGGGATTTTAGTACGTAATTCAATTTCAATCTCTCGTAGTGGGCGTACTATAAGTCCGACCGCCTTGTGCCATATATGGGCTTAAAGGTCCATTCGCGGGCTACAAAAAAGGCCTATAGAATTTTTCTCCACGGGATACAGGGAAAAAGTTGAGCCATTCCGAACCTCGAAAAAGTGTGGATTTATTAATTTTACACTGAACCCCAAATAATTCAACATTTTTTTTTCCAAAAAGTTTTAGCCTTAGAACCCTAATTTTTTGCATAGCGTCATTTATTACGGCTTTCTACATGACAAAAAATTAAGAACCCCGTAAAGGCGTCCAAACGAATTTTATGGGCATATACAAATTTCAAAATTATGGGGGGGGGCCCGGAAAAATTTTTTTCTGGAGAATTCGTTCATAATCCTTTTTGTGGCGTCAAACAACGGGTGTATACCGAATTTGGTAAGAATCGGACCACCATGCAAATTTGAGTCGAAATTTCCCTGATTTTGCGGTTCTCGATTTCGGGAAATTTTTTGGTCGACAACCATATACGTGTTATACATGGTTGGAAAGATCTTTTTTTTTCAGGGGGGGGTCCTACTCTTGAAAATTTTTTTCCCCGACCAATACTTTCCGAGATAATGGCGTTCAAACATTTGAACTTTTTGGCGGGAAACCATGTTTTTCGGGCTTTTCTCGGAAAATATTGGTCGCGAAGAAAAAAGTTCATGAGTATCTCCCCTATTAAAAAAAAATTAGCTTTCCAACCATGTATAACACATGTGGGGTCGTCGACCAAAAAAAAAAAATTTTTTTTTTCCCCCAAAATGAACCTAGGCTAGGACCCGTGATTATTTTAGCGAAAATCGAAAGTCGCCCGATCGGGTCGACATATATATCATTTTAAAGGTTTTGGCAAGGCGATTAAGAAAAACTATAATTTTACCCTTAAAAAGCAATTTGGGGAAATTTAAGAGGCAAAGAACGGGTGAAAATTGTGTTTTTAGTACGTAATTCAATTTCAATCTTTCGTAGTGGGCGTACTATAAGTCCGACCGCCTTGTGCCATATATGGGCTTAAAGGTCCATTTGCGGGCTACAAAAAAGGCTATTAGAGTTTTTCTCCACGGGATAGAGGGAAAACGCTATAGCGATTTGTAGAATTTCGAAAATGCCCTTAAAAAGATATTCGGGCCCCCCCATTGCGCCCGGGCACCGGTAAAAAAAAAATCGAAGAAGATTTCGGGAAAGCACCGTGAAATAAAGACGCCCACCGAAAATCAACCCGATATTCGCATTATAGAGGGAGCTACGGCGGTTTAAAGTCGAAAAAAGCGGTATAAAAGCTAGCGTCAAAAAAGACGAAAATTTCGAAATTTCTTCATTTTTTTTCTCGAAAACTATAAGTCGTAGGACGCTAAATTTTTGTATAGCGTTAATTATCACATATGTCTACATGTGAAAAAATCAAGGGCCCCATAAAATAAATAGGGGAAATTTTATGGGCAGACGAAAATTTCAAAAATTCGGGGGGGGCCCCAAAATCGAAATTTCAAAAAACGAAGGGCTCGGTCAGAAATCCGGGACCTAACTTGAAAAGGTGCAATTGGTCCCAATTCCCCACTTTTAAAACCCTAGGAGGAGATACAACATTTACGCGAAAATTACCACATCCGGTTTTGGGCGAAAAACGATTCGCCCCCTCCCCACGGCGCCCGGAAACCGGCGAAAAAAAACCGAAAGAGGTTTCGTGTAGAGGACAGACGGGGTCAGACGCCCAAAAAGTTTCGTTCGCCTAAGCGCATTTTAAGGGGGGCTACGGGGGCCCAGAAGTTAAAAAAAAAAAATTACGAAATTCCGATTTTTTCTACATTTCCCCCTCCAGGAAGAAAAATGTCGTCAGTTAAGAAAAAAGAAAGACGGTTTCTCGTAGGCCACTATGCGCCGAAACTACCCTGCGAGTCCCGTCGGGAAATTCCCAAGTTGAAGGGGGGCGTGCAGAGTTTGAATTTCGCGGGGTCGGCCCCAAAAACGCTAAAATCGGCCTGTAAGAGGTACGCGGTCCGCCCCCGCCGCCGCCCCCCGCCTCCGACCGCCTTCAAAATTATTTTCATTTAACCTACCGGCGATACCTACCGGACGCCCTTCAAACGGTATTTCCCCGACTTTTACTCGCTGAGAAAAAAAATGACGAACATTATTTTTTTCGCATTTTCCGTTTTGCGGTAAAACGGGGGGGCTTCCCGACGCCAAACGGAAAGTAGGGAAAATCCGCGGGGGGTATTTTCTCACTCGTAAGACTCTCCCCTAAAATGTATCAAGTGGAAAAAAATTCAGCGTGCGCGGTTGCCGCGCCGCGATTTTTTAAAGAAAAATTTTCCCCCCGAAAAACGGTTTTTTCCGCATAACTCGGATACGGTCGACCGCAGCGGTCCGACCCAAAGGACCTTTTTTGTAGGGCACTCGATTTAGGAAAAAATAGTTTTTTGTTTTTTTTTTAAAGTCAATAGGGAAAAAGATACACGCGGTCGAAAAAGGCCCCAAAATCGGGTGTTTTCGATTTTTAGCGCCCCCCCCGTGCGTCGGGGGGGAAAAAGTTTCGAGTAAAAGTCGTCGCCCCCGACGCGACCCACGACGCCCGGGGGTCGGAATATTTTTTTTCTCTCACCCGCGCCCCCCAGGACCCACCGGGAAATCGGGCATTCCCGACGGGAATATCTCGGAAACAGCTAATCTGAGAGCGGCGAGCTCGATTTTCCCCATTGTCGGGACCGGACCGAGGGTAACCCCCCCCCTATCGCCCCCCCACCACCCCCAGGGAAAAAAAATCCTTCCTGAAATAGTATATATATACTAGCTGGTCCCGTGGCCGCCGCAAGCGGCGGCCAACGGGACGCAGCTAGCGGTCAGCGCCGGTATAGTGTTGGCGCCCGTATAGTGTTGGCGCCGGTATAGTGTTGGCGCCGGTATAGTGTTGGCGCCGGTATAGTGTTGGCGCCGGTACAGTGTCGGCGTCGGTACAGTGTTGGCGCCGGTACAGTGTCGGCGCCGGTGTAGTGTTGGCGCCGGTATAGTGTCGGCGCCGGTATAGTGTCGGCGCCCGTACGGAGTCGGCGCTCGACAGGTCGGGTTCGGTGAAAATCGAAAGTCGCCCGATCGGGTCGATATACATATCGTTTCAAAGGTTTCGGCACGGCGGTCGAGAAGAACCGTAGTTTTACCCGGATAAAGCCGTTTGGGGAAATTTTGAAGGCTGAAAACGGGTGAAAGTCGGGTTTTTAGTGCGCAGTTCAATTTCAATCTCCCGTAGCGGGCGTACTTGAGGTCCGACCGCCTCGTGTCATATACGGGCTTAAAGGTCTATTTGCGGGCTACAAAAAAGTCCCGTAGCGTTTTTCTCCAGGGGATACGGGGAAAAAGGTAGGCCACTTGGAAGAGCGGAAAAAGGCGGATTAATTAATTTTAGACTGAACCCCAAATTATTCAACATTTATTTCCCCAAAAAGTTTTAGCCTTAGGACCCTAATTGTTTGCATAGCGTCATTTATTACTGCTTTCTACATGAAAAAAAATTAGGAACCCCGTAAAGGCGTCCAAACAAATTTTATGGGCATATAAAAATTTAAAAATTATGGGGGGGGCCCCGAAATTTTTTTTTCGGGAAAATTCTTTCATAATCCTTTTTGTGGTGTCGAACAACGGGTGTATACCGAATTTGGTGAAAATCGGACCACCTTCCAAAAATTTGTCGAAATTTCCCTGATTTTGCCGTTCTCGATTTCGGGAAATTTTTTGGTCGACAACCATATACGTGTTATACATGGTTGGAAAGATCTTTTTTTTTCAGGGGGGGGTCCTACTCTTGAAAATTTTTTTCCCCGACCAATACTTTCCGAGATAATGGCGTTCAAACATTTGAACTTTTTGGCGGGAAACCATGTTTTTCGGGCTTTTCTCGGAAAATATTGGTCGCGAAGAAAAAAGTTCAAGAGTGTCTGCCCTATTAAAAAAAAATTAGCTTTCCAACCATGTATAACACATGTGGGGTCGTCGACCAAAAAAAAAAAATTTTTTTTTCCCCCAAAATGAAGCTAGGCTAGGACCCGTGATTATTTTAGCGAAAATCGAAAGTCGCCCGATCGGGTCGACATATATATCATTTTAAAGGTTTTGGCAAGGCGATCAAGAAAAACTATAATTTTACCCTTAAAAAGCAATTTGGGAAAATTTTAGAGGCTAAGAACGGGTGAAAATTGGGTTTTTAGTACGTAATTCAATTTCAATCTCTCGTAGTGGGCGTACTATAAGTCCGACCGCCTCGTGTCATATATGGGCTTAAAGGTCTATTCGCGGGCTACAAAAAAGGAACATAGAGTTTTTCTCCACGGCATACAGGGAAAAAGTTGAGCCACTTCGAACCTCGAAGAAGTGTGGTTTTATTAATATTACACTGAAACCCACATTATTTATCATTTTTTTCCCCAAAAAGCTTTAGCCTTAGAACCCAAATTTTTTGTAGCGTCATACATTACAGCTTCCTACACGTAAAAAATTTAAGAACCCCGTAAATGCGTCTAAACAAATTTTATGGGCATATAAAAATTTCAAAATTATGGGGGGGAGGCCCGGAAATTTTTTTTCCGGACAATTCTTTCATAATCCTTTTTGTGGTGTCAAACAACGGGTGCATACCAAATTTGGGGAAATTCGGAGCACCTTGCAAAAATTTGTCGAAATTTCCCAGATTTTGCCGTTCTCGATTTCGAGAAATTTTTTGGTCGACAACCATATACGTGTTATACATGGTTGGAAAGATTATTTTTTTTCAGGGGGGGGTCCTACTCTTGAAAATTTTTTTCCCCGACCAATACTTTCCGAGATAATGGCGTTCAAACATTTGAACTTTTTGGCGGGAAACCATGTTTTTCGGGCTTATCTCGGAAAATATTGGTCGCGAAGAAAAAAGTTCAAGAGTGTCTCCCTTATTAAAAAAAAATTAGCTTTCCAACCATGTATAACACATATGGGGTCGTCGACCAAAAAAAATAAATTTTTTTTTCCCCCAAAATGAAGCTAGGCTAGGACCCGTGATTATTTTAGCGAAAATCGAAAGTCGCCCGATCGGGTCGACATATATATCATTTTAAAGGTTTTGGCAAGGCGATTAAGAAAAACTATAATTTTACCCTTAAAAAGCAATTTGGGGAAATTTAAGAGGCTAAGAACGGGTGAAAATTGGGTTTTTAGTACGTAATTCAATTTCAATCTCTCGTAGTGGGCGTACTTTAGGTCCGACCGCGTCGTGCCATATATGGGCTTAAAGGTCTATTTGCGGGCTGCAAATAAGGCTAATAGAGTTTTTCTCCACGGGATACGGGGAAAACGCTATGGCGATTTGTAGAATTTCGAAAAAGCCCTTAAAAAGATATTCGGGCCCCCCACTGCGCCCGGGCACCGGTGAAAATAAAATCGAAGAAGGTTTCGGTATAGCACCGTGAATTAAAGACGCCCACCGAAAATCAACCCGATATTCGCATTATAGAGGGAGCTACGGCGGTTTAAAGTTGAAAAAAGCGGTATAAAAGGTAGCGTCAAAAAAGACGAAAATTTCGAAATTTCGTCATTTTTTTTCTCGACAACTATAAGTCGTAGGACGCTAATTTTTTGTATAGCGTTAATTATCACATATGTCTACACGTAAAAAAATCAAGGGCCCCATAAAATAAATAGGGAAAAATTTATGGGCAGACGAAAATTTTAAAAATTCGGGGGGGGCCCGGAAATCGAAATTTCAAAAAACGAAGGGGCTGGTCAGAGATCCGAGAGCAAACCTGAAAAGGTGCAATTGGTCCCAATTCCCCACTTTTAAAACCCTAGGAGGAGATACAACATTTACGCGAAAATTACCACATCCGGTTTTGGGCGAAAAATGTTTCGTTCCCCTCCCCACGGCGCCCGGAAACCGGCGAAAAAAAACCAAAAGAGGTTTCGTGTAGAGGACAGATGGGGTCAGACGCCCAATAAGTTTCGTTCGCCTAAGCGCATTTTAAGGGGGGCTACAGGGGCCCCGAAGTGAAAAAAAAAAAAGTACGAAATTCCTATTTTTTTTACATTTCCCCCTCCAGGAAGAGAACCGTTCGCAGTGAAAAAAAAAATCGACCTGATCCTTTCAGCGGACCGTTCACCCGAAATACCCTGTGAGTCCCGTCGGGTAATTCCCAAATTTAAGACAAAGCCCCCACACCTCAAGTGGGCAAGGTCGTGTTTTTCGGCCGAAATCGACCCAAAATAGGGGTTTTCGCCCCCCCACGGGAAAAATGTCGCCAGCTAAGAAAAAAGAAAGACGGTTTCCCGTAGACCACTATGTGCCGAAACTACCCTGCGAGTCCCGTCCGGGAATTCCCAAGTTGAAGACAAAGCCCCCGCACATTAAGTGGGGAGGGTCGGCCCTAAAAACACGAAAATCGGCCCGTCGGCGGTACGCGGTCCGCCCCCGCCGCCGCCCCCCGGCTCCGACCGCCTTCGGAATTTTTTCCGTTTAACCTACCGGGGAAACCTACCGGACGCCCTTCAAACGGTATTTCCCCTACACATACTCGCTGAGAAAAAAAATGACGAAAATTTTTTTTTCGCATTTTCCGTTTTGCGGTAAAACGGGGGGGCTTCCCGACGCCAAACGGGAAGTAGGGAAAATCCCGGGGGGGTATTTTCTCAACCGTCGGACTCCCCCCTAAAATGTATCAGGTGGAAAAAAATTCAGCGTGCGCGGTTGCCGCGCCGCGATTTTTCGAAATTTTTTTTTCCCCCCGAAAAACGGTTTTTTCCGCATAACTCGGATACGGTCGACCGCAGCGGTCCGACCCAAAGGACCTTTTTTGTAGGGCACCAAATTTAGGAAAAAATAGTTTTTTGTTTTTTTTTTAAAGTGAACGGGAAAAAAGATACACGCGTCCGAAAATGGCCCCAAAAAGGGGTGTTTTCGAATTTTAGCGCCCCCCCTGTCGGTCGGGGGGGAAAAAGTTTCGAGTAAAAGTCGTAGCCCTAGACGCGCCCCACGACGCCCCGGGGTCAAAATATTTTTTTTCCGACACCCGCGCCCCCCAGGTCCGACCGGGAAAACGGGCCTTCCCGACGGGAATATCTCGTAAACGGGTAATCTGAGGGCGGCGAGCTCGATTTTCCCCATTGTCGGGACCGGACCCGACCCTTCCCCCCCCCTAACTCCCCCCTACCTCCCCCAGGGAAAAAAAATCCTTCCTGAATTAGTATATATATACTAGCTGGTCCCGTGGCCGCCGCAAGCGGCGGCCAACGGGACGCAGCCAGCGGTCAGCGCCGGTATAGTGTTGGCGCCCGTATAGTGTTGGCGCCGGTATAGTGTTGGCGCCGGTACAGTGTTGGCGCCGGTACAGTGTTGGCGCCGGTACAGTGTTGGCGCCGGTACAGTGTTGGCGCCGGTACAGTGTCGGCGCCGGTGTAGTGTCGGCGCCGGTATAGTGTCGGCGCCGGTATAGTGTCGGCGCCCGTACGGCGTCGGCGCTCGACAGGTCGGGTTCGGTGAAAATCGAAAGTCGCCCGATCGGGTCGATATAGATATCGTTTTAAAGGTTTCGGCACGGCGGTCGAGAAGAACCGTAGTTTTACCCGGATAAAGCCGTTTGGGGAAATTTAAAGGCTGAAAACGGGTGAAAGTCGGGTTTTTAGTGCGCAGTTCAATTTCAATCTCCCGTAGCGGGCGTACTTGAGGTCCGACCGCCTCGTGTCATATACGGGCTTAAAGGTCTATTTGCGGGCTACAAAAAAGTCCCGTAGCGTTTTTCTCCAGGGGATACGGGGAAAAAGGTAGGCCACTTGGAAGAGCGGAAAAAGGCGGATTTAATAATTTTAGACTGAACCCCAAATTATTCAACATTTTTTCCCCCAAAAGTTTTAGCCTTAGAACCCTAATTTTTTGCATAGCGTCATTTATTACGGCTTTCTACATGACAAAAAATTAAGAACCCCGTAAAGGCGTCCAAACGAATTTTACGGGCATATACAAATTTAAAAATTATGGGGGGGCCCCGAAATTTTTTTTTCGGGGAAATTCTTTCATAATCCTTTTTGTGGTGTCAAACAACGGGTGTATACCGAATTTGGTGAAAATCGGACCACCTTCCCAAAATTTGTCGAAATTTCCCTGATTTTGCGGTTCTCGATTTCGGGAAATTTTTTGGTCGACAACCATATATGTGTTATACATGGTTGGAAAGATCTTTTTTTTTCAGGGGGGGGTCCTACTCATGAAAATTTTTTTCCCCGACCAATAATTTCCGAGATAATGGCGTTCAAACATTTGAACTTTTTGGCGGGAAACCATGTTTTTTGGGCTTATCTCGGAAAATATTGGTTGCGAAGAAAAAAGTTCAAGTGTGTCTCCCCAATTAAAAAAAAATTAGCTTTTCAACCATGTATAACACATGTGGGGTCGTCGACCAAAAAAAAAAATTTTTTTTTTCCCCCAAAATGAAGCTAGGCTAGGACCCGTGATTATTTTAGCGAAAATCGAAAGTCGCCCGATCGGGTCGACATATATATCATTTTAAAGGTTTTGGCAAGGCGATTAAGAAAAACTATAATTTTACCCTTAAAAAGCAATTTGGGGAAATTTAAGAGGCTAAGAACGGGTGAAAATTGGGTTTTTAGTACGTAATTCAATTTCGATGTCTCGTAGTGGGCGTACTATATGTCCGACCGCCTCGTGTCATATATGGGCTTAAAGGTTTATTGGCGGGCTACAAAAAAGTCCCGTAGCGTTTTTCTCCACGGGATACGGGGAAAAAGTTGAGCCACTCCGAACCTCGAAAAAGTGTGGATTTATTAATATTACACTGAACCCCAGATTATTCAACATTTTTTTCGCCAAAAAGTTTTAGCCTTAGAACCCTAATTTTTTGCATAGCGTCATTTATTACGGCTTTCTACATGACAAAAAATTAAGAACCCCGTAAAGGCGTCCAAACGAATTTTATGGGCATATACAAATTTCAAAATTATGGGGGGGGGGCCCGGAAAATTTTTTTTCCGGGAAATTCGTTCATAATCCTTTTTGTGGCGTCAAACAACGGGTGTATACCGAATTTGGTGAGAATCGGACCACCATGCAAATTTGAGTCGAAATTTCCCTGATTTTGCCGTTCTCGATTTCGGGAAATTTTTTGGTCGACAACCATATACGTGTTATACATGGTTGGAAAGATCTTTTTTTTTCAGGGGGGGGTTCTACTCTTGAAAATTTTTTTCCCCGACCAATACTTTCCGAGATAATGGCGTTCAAACATTTGAACTTTTTGGCGGGAAACCATGTTTTTCGGGCTTTTCTCGGAAAATATTGGTCGCGAAGAAAAAAGATGAAGAGTGTCTCCCCTATTAAAAAAAAATTAGCTTTCCAACCATGTATAACACATATGGGGTCGTCGACCAAAAAAAAAAAAATTTTTTTTCCCCCAAAATGAAGCTAGGCTAGGACCCGTGATTATTTTAGCGAAAATCGAAAGTCGCCCGATCGGGTCGACATATATATCATTTTAAAGGTTTTGGCAAGGCGATTAAGAAAAACTATAATTTTACCCTTAAAAAGCAATTTGGGGAAATTTAAGGGGCTAAGAACGGGTGAAAATTGGGTTTTTAGTACGTAATTCAATTTTAATTTCTCGTAGTGGGCGTAATTTAGGTCCGACCGCGTTGTGTCTTATATGGACTTAAAGGCCTATTTGCGGGCTACAAAAAAGGCTATTAGAGTTTTTCTCCACGGGATACAGGGAAAATGTTATTCCAATTTGTAGAATTACGAAAAAGCCCTTAAAAAGATATTCGGGCCCCCCCACTGCGCCCAAGCACCGGTGAAAATAAAATCGAAGAAGATTTCGGAAAAGCAACGTGAAATAAAGACGCCCACCTAAAATCAACCCGATATTCGCATTATGGAGGGAGCTACGGCGGTTTAAAGTCGAAAAATGCGGTATAGAAGCTAGCGTCGAAAAATACGTAATTTTCGAAATTTCGACATTTTTTTTCTCGAAAACTATAAGTCGTAGGACCCTAATTTTTTGTATAGCGTTATTCCTTACAGATGTCTATATTTAAAAAAATCAAGGGCCCCATAAAATAAATGGGGGAAATTTTATGGGCAGACGAAAATTTCAAAAATTCGGGGGGGGGCCCGGAAATCGAAATTTCAAAAAACGAAGGGGCTGGTCAGAGATCCGAGAGCAAACCTGAAAAGGTGCAATTGGTCCCAATTCCCCACTTTTAAAACCCTAGGAGGAGATACAACATTTACGCGAAAATTACCACATCCGGTTTTGGGCGAAAAATGTTTCGTTCCCCTCCCCACGGCGCCCGGAAACCGGCGAAAAAAAACCGAAAGAGGTTTCGTGTAGAGGACAGATGGGGTCAGACGCCCAATAAGTTTCGTTCGCCTAAGCGCATTTTAAGGGGGGCTACAGGGGCCCCGAAGTGAGAAAAAAAAAAGTACGAAATTCCTATTTTTTTTACATTTCCCCCTCCAGGAAGAGAACCGTTCGCAGTGAAAAAAAAAATCGACCTGATCCTTTCAGCGGACCGTTCACCCGAAATACCCTGTGAGTCCCGTCGGGAAATTCCCAAATTTAAGACAAAGCCCCCACACCTCAAGTGGGCAAGGTCGTGTTTTTCGGCCGAAATCGACCCAAAATAGGGGTTTTCGCCCCCCCACGGGAAAAATGTCGCCAGCTAAGAAAAAAGAAAGACGGTTTCCCGTAGACCACTATGTGCCGAAACTACCCTGCGAGTCCCGTCCGGGAATTCCCAAGTTGAAGACAAAGCCCCCGCACATTAAGTGGGGAGGGTCGGCCCTAAAAACACGAAAATCGGCCCGTCGGCGGTACGCGGTCCGCCCCCGCCGCCGCCCCCCGCCTCCGACCGCCTCCGAAATTTTTTCCGTTTAACCTACCGGGGAAACCTACCGGACGCCCTTCAAACGGTATTTCCCCTACACATACTCGCTGAGAAAAAAAATGACGAAAATTTTTTTTTCGCATTTTCCGTTTTGCGGTAAAACGGGGGGGCTTCCCGACGCCAAACGGAAAGTAGGGAAAATCCGCGGGGGGTATTTTCTCACTCGTAAGACTCCTCCCTAAAATGTATCAGGTGGAAAAAAATTCAGCGCGCGCGGTTGCCGCGCCGCGATTTTTTAAAGAAAAATTTTCCCCCCGAAAAACGGTTTTTTCCGCATAACTCGAAAACGGGTGACCGCAGCGGTCCGACCCAAAGGACCTTTTTTGTAGGGCACTCGATTTAGGAAAAAATAGTTTTTTGTTTTTTTTTTAAAGCGAACAGGGAAAAAGATACGGGCGTCCGAAAAAGGCCCCAAAATCGGGTGTTTTCGATTTTTAGCGCCCCCCCCGTTGGCAGGGGGGGAAAAAGTTTCGAGTAAAAGTCGTAGCCCTAGACGCGCCCCACGACGCCCCGGCGTCAAAATATTTTTTTTCCGACACCCGCGCCCCCCAGGTCCGACCGGGAAAACGGGCCTTCCCGACGGGAATATCTCGAAAACGGGTAATCTGAGAGCGGCGAGCTCGATTTTCCCCATTGTCGGGACCGGACCCGACCCTCCCCCCCCCCTAACTCCCCCCTACCACCCCCAGGGAAAAAAAATCCTTCCTGAATTAGTATATATATACTAGCTGGTCCCGTGGCCGCCGCAAGCGGCGGCCAACGGGACGCAGCTAGCGGTCAGCGCCGGTATAGTGTTGGCGCCCGTATAGTGTTGGCGCCGGTATAGTGTTGGCGTCGGTATAGTGTTGGCGCCGGTATAGTGTTGGCGCCGGTACAGTGTTGGCGCCGGTACAGTGTCGGCGCCGGTACGGTGTTGGCGCCGGTGTAGTGTTGGCGCCGGTATAGTGTCGGCGCCGGTATAGTGTCGGCGCCCGTACGGAGTCGGCGCTCGACAGGTCGGGTTCGGTGAAAATCGAAAGTCGCCCGATCGGGTCGATATACATATCGTTTCAAAGGTTTCGGCACGGCGGTCGAGAAGAACCGTAGTTTTACCCGGATAAAGCCGTCTGGGGAAATTTTAAAGGCTGAAAACGGGTGAAAGTCGGGTTTTTAGTGCGCAGTTCAATTTCAATCTCCCGTAGCGGGCGTACTTGAGGTCCGACCGCCTCGTGTCATATACGGGCTTAAAGGTCTATTTGCAGGCTACAAAAAAGTCCCGTAGCGTTTATCTCCACGGGTTACGGGGACAAAGATATGCCACTTTGAAGAGCGGAAAAAGGCGGATTAATTAATTTTAGACTGAACCCCAAATTATTCAACATTTATTTCCCCAAAAAGTTTTAGCCTTAGGACCCTAATTTTTTGCATAGCGTCATTTATTACGGCTTTCTACATGACAAAAAATTAAGAACCCCGTAAAGGCGTCCAAACGAATTTTACGGGCATATACAAATTTCAAAATTATAGGGGGGGGCCCGGAAAATTTTTTTTCCGGGAAATTCTTTCATAATCCTTTTTGTGGTGTCAAACAACGGGTGTATACCGAATTTGGTGAAAATCGGACCACCTTCCCAAAATTTGTCGAAATTTCCCTGATTTTGCCGTTCTCGATTTCGGGAAATTTTTTGGTCGACAACCATATACGTGTTATACATGGTTGGAAAGATTTTTTTTTTTCAGGGGGGGGTCCTACACTTGAAAATTTTTTTCCCCGACCAATACTTTCCGAGATAATGGCGTTCAAACATTTGAACTTTTTGGCGGGAAACCATGTTTTTTGGGCTTATCTCGGAAAATATTGGTCGGGAAGATAAAAATTCGAGAGCATCTCCCCTATTAAAAAAAAATTAGCTTTCCAACCATGTATAACACATATGGGGTCGTCGACCAAAAAAGAAAAAAAAATTTTTCCCTCAAAATGAAGCTAGGCTAGGACCCGTGATTATTTTAGCGAAAATCGAAAGTCGCCCGGTCGGGTCGACATATATATCATTTTAAAGGTTTTTGCAAGGCGATCAAGAAAAACTATAATTTTACCCTTAAAAAGCAATTTGGGGAAATTTAAGAGGCAAAGAACGGGTGAAAATTGGGTTTTTAGTACGTAACTCAATTTCAATCTCTCGTAGTGGGCGTACTTTAGGTCCGACCGCGTCGTGTCTTATATGGACTTAAAGGCCTATTTGCGGGCTACAAAAAAGGCAATTAGAGTTTTTCTCCACGGGATACAGGGAAAAAGTTAAGCCACTCCGAACCTCGAAAAAGTGTGGATTTATTAATATTACACTGAACCCCAGATTATTCAACATTTTTTTCCCCAAAAAATTATTGACTTAAAAGCCTAATTTTTTGCATAGCGACATTAATTACGGATTTCTACATGACAAAAAATTAAGAACCCCGTAAAGGCGTCCAAACCAATTTTATGGGCATATACAAATTTCAAAATTATGGGGGGGGCCCGGAAAATTTTTTTTCGGGAAAATTCTTTCATAATCCTTTTTGTGGTGTCGAACAACGGGTGTATACCGAATTTGGTGAAAATCGGACCACCTTCCAAAAATTTGTCGAAATTTCCCTGATTTTGCCGTTCTCGATTTCGGGAAATTTTTTGGTCGACAACCATATACGTGTTTTACATGGTTGGAAAGATCTTTTTTTTTCAGGGGGGGGTCCTACTCTTGAAAAAAATTTTCCCCGACCAATACTTTCCGAGATAATGGCGTTCAAACATTTGAACTTTTTGGCGGGAAACCATGTTTTTCGGGCTTTTCTCGGAAAATATTGGTCGCGAAGAAAAAAGTTCATGAGTATCTCCCCTATTAAAAAAAAATTAGCTTTCCAACCATGTATAACACATGTGGGGTCGTCGACCAAAAAAAAAAAATTTTTTTTTCCCCCAAAATGAACCTAGGCTAGGACCCGTGATTATTTTAGCGAAAATCGAAAGTCGCCCGATCGGGTCGACATATATATCATTTTAAAGGTTTTGGCAAGGCGATTAAGAAAAACTATAATTTTACCCTTAAAAAGCAATTTGGGGAAATTTAAGAGGCTAAGAACGGGTGAAAATTGGGTTTTTAGTACGTAATTCAATTTCAATCTCTCGTAGTGGGCGTACTTTAGGTCCGGCCGCGTCGTGCCATATATGGGCTTAAAGGTCTATTTGCGGGCTGCAAAAAAGGCTATTAGAGTTTTTCTCCACGGGATACAGGGAAAATGTTATTCCGATTTGTAGAATTTCGAAAAAGCCCTTAAAAAGATATTCGGGCCCCCCCACTGCGCCCGGGCACCGGTGAAAATAAAATCGAAGAAGGTTTCGGTATAGCACCGTGAAATAAAGATGCCCACCGAAAATCAACCCGATATTCGCATTATAGAGGGAGCTACGGCGGTTTAAAGTCGAAAAAAGCGGTATAAAAGGTCGCGTCAAAAAAGACGAAATTTTCGAAATTTCGTCATTTTTTTTCTCGACAACTATAAGTCGTAGGACGCTAATTTTTTGTATAGCGTTATTCCTTACAGATGTCTATATTTAAAAAAATCAAGGGCCCCATAAAATAAATAGGGGAAATTTTATGGGCAGACGAAAATTTCAAAAATTCGGGGGGGGCCCCAAAATCGAAATTTCAAAAAACGAAGGGCTCGGTCAGAAATCCGGGACCTAACCTGAAAAGGTGCAATAGGTCCCAATTCCCCACTTTTAAAACCCTAGGAGGAGATACAACATTTACGCGAAAATTGTTTAACGAAATTTTAACTTTTTTTCGTTTTGACCCCCTCCCCACGGCGCCCAGAAACCGGCGAAAAAAAACCGAAAGAGGTTTCGTGTAGAGGACAGATGGGGTCAGACGCCCAATAAGTTTCGTTCGCCTAAGCGCATTTTAAGGGGGGCTACAGGGGCCCCGAAGTGAAAAAAAAAAAAGTACGAAATTCCTATTTTTTTTACATTTCCCCCTCCAGGAAGAGAACCGTTCGCAGTGAAAAAAAAAATCGACCTGATCCTTTCAGCGGACCGTTCACCCGAAATACCCTGTGAGTCCCGTCGGGAAATTCCCAAATTTAAGACAAAGCCGACAAACCTCAAGTGGGCAAGGTCGGTTTTTCGACAAAAATCTCTCGAAATTTCGGTTTTCGCCCCCCCACGGGAAAAATGTCGTGAGCTAAGAAAAAAGAAAGACGGTTTCTCGTAGTCTACTATGCCCTGAAACTACCCTGCGAGTCCCGTCGGGAAATTCCCAAGTTGAAGAGGGGAGCGGCGATTTTGAAGTTCGCCGGGTCGGCCGGAAAAACGCGAAAATCGGCCCGTCGGCGGTACGCGGTCCGCCCCCGCCGCCGCCCCCCGCCTCCGACCGCCTTCGGAATTTTTTCCCTTAAAGCTACCGGGGAAACCTACCGGACGCCCTTCAAACGGTATTTCCCCGACTTTTACTCGCGGAGAAAAAAAATGACGAAATTTTTTTTTTCGCATTTTCCGTTTTGCGGTAAAACGGGGGGAGTTCCCGACGCCAAACGGAAAGTAGGGAAAATCCGCGGATGGTATTTTCTCAACCGTAGGACTCCCCCCTAAAATGTATCAGGTGGAAAAAAATTCAGCGCGCGCGGTTGCCGCGCCGCGATTTTTCGAAAAAAAAATTTCCCCCCGAAAAACGGTTTTTTCCGCATAACTCGAAAACGGGTGGCCGCAGCGGTCCGACCCAAAGGACCTTTTTTGTAGGCAACCGAATTTAGGAAAAAATAGTTTTTTGTTTTTTTTTTAAAGTGAATAGGGAAAAAGATACACGCGGTCGAAAAAGGCCCCAAAATCGGGTGTTTTCGATTTTTAGCGCCCCCCCCTTTGCCCGGGGGGGAAAAAGTTACCTACAAAAAGTGTTTCCCCCGACGCCCCCCACGACGCCAAGCCGTCGGAATATTTTTTTTCCCGTTACCGCGCCCCCCAGGAGGTGCCGGGAAAACGGGGTATTCCGCCGGGAATAACCGGGAAACGGTCAGTCGGAGGGCGTTCTAAGTGCGCCCAGGACGTTTTCTCACCGGAAGGACCCTGTGTGCCGACCCTCACCCCCCTACCCCCCCCAGGGGGGAAAATAGCCTTCGCGAAATAGTATATATATACTAGCTGGTCCCGTGGCCGCCGCAAGCGGCGGCCAACGGGACGCAGCCAGCGGTCAGCGCCGGTATAGTGTTGGCGCCCGTATAGTGTTGGCGCCGGTATAGTGTTGGCGCCGGTATAGTGTTGGCGCCGGTATAGTGTTGGCGCCGGTACAGTGTCGGCGTCGGTACAGTGTTGGCGCCGGTACAGTGTTGGCGCCGGTGTAGTGTCGGCGCCGGTATAGTGTCGGCGCCGGTATAGTGTCGGCGCCCGTACGGAGTCGGCGCTCGACAGGTCGGGTTCGGTGAAAATCGAAAGTCGCCCGATCGGGTCGATATACATATCGTTTTAAAGGTTTCGGCACGGCGGTCGAGAAGAACCGTAGTTTTACCCGGATAAAGCCGTTTGGGGAAATTTTAAAGGCTGAAAACGGGTGAAAGTCGGGTTTTTAGTGCGCAGTTCAATTTCAATCTCCCGTAGCGGGCGTACTTGAGGTCCGACCGCCTCGTGTCATATACGGGCTTAAAGGTCTATTTGCGGGCTACAAAAAAGTCCCGTAGCGTTTATCTCCAGGGGATACGGGGAAAAAGGTAGGCCACTTGGAAGAGCGGAAAAAGGCGGATTTATTAATTTTAGACTGAACCCCAAATTATTCAACATTTTTTCCCCAAAAAGTTTTAGCCTTGGAACCCAAATTTTTTGCATAGCGTCATTTATTACGGCTTTCTACATGACAAAAAATTAAGAACCCCGTAAAGGCGTCCAAACGAATTTTACGGGCATATACAAATTTCAAAATTATGGGGGGGGGCCCGGAAAATTTTTTTTCCTGAAAATTCTTTCATAATCCTTTTTGTGGTGTCGAACAACGGGTGTATACCGAATTTGGTGAAAATCGGACCACCTTCCAAAAATTTGTCGAAATTTCCCTGATTTTGCGGTTCTCGATTACGGGAAATTTTTTGGTCGACAACCATATACGTGTTATACATGGTTGGAAAGATCTTTTTTTTTCAGGGGGGGTCCTACTCTTGAAAATTTTTTTTCCCGACCAATACTTTCCGAGATAATGGCGTTCAAACATTTGAACTTTTTGGCGGGAAACCATGTTTTTTGGGCTTATCTCGGAAAATATTGGTTGCGAAGAAAAAAGTTCAAGAGTGTCTCCCCTATTAAAAAAAAATTAGCTTTTCAACCATGTATAACACATGTGGGGTCGTCGACCAAAAAAAAAAAATTTTTTTTTCCCCCAAAATGAACCTAGGCTAGGACCCGTGATTATTTTAGCGAAAATCGAAAGTCGCCCGATCGGGTCGACATATATATCATTTTAAAGGTTTTGGCAAGGCGATTAAGAAAAACTATAATTTTACCCTTAAAAAGCAATTTGGGGAAATTTAAGAGGCAAAGAACGGGTGAAAATTGTGTTTTTAGTACGTAATTCAATTTCAATCTTTCGTAGTGGGCGTACTATAAGTCCGACCGCCTTGTGCCATATATGGGCTTAAAGGTCCATTCGCGGGCTACAAAAAAGGCCTATAGAGTTTTTCTCCACGGGATACAGGGAAAAAGTTGAGCCATTCCGAACCTCGAAAAAGTGTGGATTTATTAATATTACACTGAACCCCAAATAATTCAACATTTTTTTCCCCAAAAAGTTTTAACCTTAGAACCCTAATTTTTTGCATAGCGTCATTTATTACGGCTTTCTACATGACAAAAAATTAAGAACCCCGTAAAGGCGTCCAAACGAATTTTATGGGCATATACAAATTTCAAAATTATGGGGGGGGCCCGGAAATTTTTTTTTCCGGAAAATTCGTTCATAATCCTTTTTGTGGCGTCAAACAACGGGTGTATACCGAATTTGGTGAGAATCGGACCACCATGCAAATTTGAGTCGAAATTTCCCTGATTTTGCCGTTCTCGATTTCGGGAAATTTTTTGGTCGACAACCATAAACGTGTTATACATGGTTGGAAAGATCTTTTTTTTTCAGGGGGGTCCTACTCTTGAAAATTTTTTTCCCCGACCAATACTTTCCGAGATAATGGCGTTCAAACATTTGAACTTTTTGGCGGGAAACCATGTTTTTCGGGCTTTTCTCGGAAAATATTGGTCGCGAAGAAAAAAGTTCGAGAGTGTCTCCCCTATTAAAAAAAAATTAGCTTTCCAACCATGTATAACACATGTGGGGTCGTCGACCAAAAAAAAAAAATTTTTTTTTCCCCCAAAATGAAGCTAGGCTAGGACCCGTGATTATTTTAGCGAAAATCGAAAGTCGCCCGATCGGGTCGACATATATATCATTTTAAAGGTTTTGGCAAGGCGATTAAGAAAAACTATAATTTTACCCTTAGAAAGCAATTTGGGGAAATTTAAGGGGCTAAGAACGGGTGAAAATTGGGTTTTTAGTACGCAATTCAATTTCAATCTCTCGTAGTGGGCGTACTTTAGGTCCGACCGCGTCGTGCCATATATGGGCTTAAAGGTCAATTCGCGGGCTACAAAAAAGGCCAATAGAGTTTTTCTCCAGGGGATACGGGGAAAAAGTTAGGCCACTTGGAAGAGCGGAAAAAGGCGGATTTATTAATTTTTGGTGAACCCCAAATTATTTAACATTTTTTTCCCCAAAAAGTTTTTGTCGTAGAACCCTAATTTTTTGCATAGCGTCATTTATTACGGCTTTCTACATGACAAAAAATTAAGAACCCCGTAAAGGCGTCCAAACGAATGTTATGGGCATATACAAATTTCAAAATTATGGGGGGGGGGCCCGGAAAATTTTTTTTCCGGAAAATTCGTTCATAATCCTTTTTGTGGCGTCAAACAACGGGTGTATACCGAATTTGGTGAAAATCGGACCACCTTCCCAAAATTTGTCGAAATTTCCCTGATTTTACGGTTCTCGATTTCGGGAAATTTTTTGGTCGACAACCATATACGTGTTATACATGGTTGGAAAGATTTTTTTTTTTCAGGGGGGGGTCCTACTCTTGAAAATTTTTTTCCCCGACCAATACTTTCCGAGATAATGGCGTTCAAACATTTGAACTTTTTGGCGGGAAACCATGTTTTTCGGGCTTTTCTCGGAAAATATTGGTCGCGAAGAAAAAAGTTCGAGAGTGTCTCCCCTATTAAAAAAAAATTAGCTTTCTAACCATGTATAACACATGTGGGGTCGTCGACCAAAAAAAAAAAATTTTTTTTTCCCCCAAAATGAAGCTAGGCTAGGACCCGTGATTATTTTAGCGAAAATCGAAAGTCGCCCGATCGGGTCGACATATATATCATTTTAAAGGTTTTGGCAAGGCGATTAAGAAAAACTATAATTTTACCCTTAAAAAGCAATTTGGGGAAATTTAAGGGGCTAAGAACGGGTGAAAATTGGGATTTTAGTACGTAATTCAATTTCAATCTCTCGTAGTGGGCGTACTATAAGTCCGACCGCCTTGTGCCATATATGGGCTTAAAGGTCCATTTGCGGGCTACAAAAAAGACTCATAGAGTTTTTCTCCACGGCATACAGGGAAAACGCTATGGCGATTTGTAGAATTTCAAAAAAGCCCTTATAAAGATATTCGGGCCCCCCCACTGCGCCCAAGCACCGGTGAAAATAAAATCGAAGAAGATTTCGGAAAAGCACCGCGAAATAAAGACGCCCACAAAAAATCAACCCGATATTCGCATTATAGAGGGAGCTACGGCGGTTTAAAGTCGAAAAAAGCAGTATAAATGGTAGCGTCAAAAAAGACGAAAATTTCGAAATTTCGTCATTTTTTTTCTCGACAACTATAAGTCGTAGGACGCTAATTTTTTGTATAGCGTTAATTATCACATATGTCTACACGTAAAAAAATCAAGGGCCCCATAAAATAAGTGGGGGAAATTTTATGGGCAGACGAAAATTTCAAAAATTCGGGGGGGGCCCGGAAATCGAAATTTCAAAAAACGAATGGCCCGGTCAGAGATCCGAGAGCAAACCTGAAAAGGTGCAATAGGTCCCGATTCCCCACTTTTAAAACCCTAGGAGGAGATACGACATTTACGCGGTAATTTCCCACTTCCGGTTTGGGCGAAAAACGTTACGTCCCCCTCCCTACGGCGCCCGGAAACCGGCGAAAAAAAAACGAAAGAGGTTTCGTGTAGAGGACAGACGGGGTCAGACGCCCCGTAAGTTTCGTTCGTTTAATCGCATTTTAAGGGGGGCTACGGGGGCCCCGAAGTGAAAAAAAAAAAAGTACGAAATTTCGAATTTCTTTACATTTCCCCCTCCAGGAAGAGAACCGTTTGCGGTGAAAAAAAAAATCGACCGGGCCCTTGAAGCGGACCGTACACCGGAAATACCCTGTGAGTCCCGTCGGGAAATTCCCAAATATAAGACAAAGCCCCCACACCCCAAGCGGGCAAAGTCGTGTTTTTCGGCCGAAATCGGCCCAAAATGGGGGTTATCGCCCCCCCACGGGAAAAATGTCGTTAGCTAAGAAAAAAGGAAAACGGGTTCTCGTAGGCCGTCTTACGCCCGAACTACCCTGTGAGTCCCGTCGGGAAATTCCCAAAAATAAGGGTTTTCCCCCATGTCGGAAGCCGGCGGGGTCGGCCGAAAAATCGCGAAAATCGGCCCTTCGGCGGGACGCGGTCCGCCCCCGCCGCCGCCCCCCTCCTTCCACCGCCCCCCCGTATTTTTTTCTCGAAAGGTATCCCTCGTACCTACCGGACGCCCTTCAAACGGTATTTCCGGTGCTTTTAGTCTCGGAGAAAAAAAATGACGAACATTTTTTTTTCGCATTTTCCGTTTCGCGGTAAAACGGGGGGGGTTCCCGACGCCAAACGGAAAGCAGGGAAAATCCCGGGGGGGTATTTTCTCACCCGTGGGGCACCCCCCTAAATTGTATCAGGTCGGCAAAAATTCAGCGCGCGCGGTTGCCGCGCCGCGATTTTTCGAAATTTTTTTTTCCCCCCGAAAAACGGTTTTTTCCGCATAACTCGAAAACGGAGGACCGCAGCGGTCCGGTCCAAAGGACCTTTTTTGTAGAGCACCGAATTTATGAAAAAATAGTTTTTTGTTTTTTTTTTAAAGTGAACAGGGAAAAAGATACAGGCGTCCGAAAAAGGCCCCAAAAAGGGGTGTTTTCGAATTTTAGCGCCCCCCCCGTGCGTCGGGGGGGAAAAAGTTTCTAACGAAAGACGTTCCCCCCGGGGGGCCCCACGACGCCCGGGGGTCGAAATATTTTTTTTCCCGCAACCGCGCCCCCCAGGTCCGACCGGGAAAACGGGCCTTCCCGACGGGAATATCTCGAAAACGGGTAATCCGAGGGCGGCCGTTTTCGCTCCCTGACCGATTCGGACCGGACCCGACCCCCTCCCCCCCCCGACTCCCCCCTACCTCCCCCAGGGAAAAAAAAAGCTTGCTGAATTAGTAATATATAATCAAATAAATATATATAATATACTAGCTGGTCCCGTGGCCGCCGCAAGCGGCGGCCAACGGGACACAGCCAGCGGTCAGCGCCGGTATAGTGTTGGCGCCCGTATAGTGTCGGCGCCGGTATAGTGTTGGCGCCGGTATAGTGTTGGCGCCGGTACAGTGTTGGCGCCGGTACAGTGTCGGCGCCGGTACAGTGTTGGCGCCGGTACGGTGTCGGCGCCGGTGTAGTGTCGGCGCCGGTATAGTGTCGGCGCCGGTATAGTGTCGGCGCCCGTACGGAGTCGGCGCTCGACAGGTCGGGTTCGGTGAAAATCGAAAGTCGCCCGATCGGGTCGATATATATATCGTTTTAAAGGTTTCGGCACGGCGGTCGAGAAGAACCGTAGTTTTACCCGGATAAAGCCGTCTGGGGAAATTTTAAAGGCTGAAAACGGGTGAAAGTCGGGTTTTTAGTGCGCAGTTCAATTTCAATCTCCCGTAGCGGGCGTACTTGAGGTCCGACCGCCTCGTGTCATATACGGGCTTAAAGGTCTATTCGCGGGCTACAAAAAAGTCCCGTAGCGTTTTTCTCCAGGGGATACGGGGAAAAAGGTAGGCCACTTGGAAGAACGGAAAAAGGCGGATTTATTAATTTTAGACAACCCCAAATTATTCAACATTTATTTCCCCAAAAAGTTTTAGCCTTAGGACCCGAATTTTTTGCATAGCGTCATTTATTACGGCTTTCTACATGACAAAAAATTAAGAACCCCGTAAAGGCGTCCAAACGAATTTTACGGGCATATACAAATTTCAAAATTATAGGGGGGGGGCCCGGAAATTTTTTTTTCCGGGAAATTCTTTCATAATCCTTTTTGTGGTGTCAAACAACGGGTGTATACCGAATTTGGTGAAAATCGGACCACCTTCCCAAAATTTGTCGAAATTTCCCTGATTTTGCCGTTCTCGATTTCGGGAAATTTTTTGGTCGACAACCATATACGTGTTATACATGGTTGGAAAGATCTTTTTTTTTCAGGGGGGGGTCCTACTCTTGAAAATTTTTTTCCCCGACCAATACTTTCCGAGATAATGGCGTTCAAACATTTGAACTTTTTGGCGGGAAACCATGTTTTTCGGGCTTTTCTCGGAAAATATTGGTCGCGAAGAAAAAAGTTCGAGAGTGTCTCCCCTATTAAAAAAAATTAGCTTTCCAACCATGTATAACACATGTGGGGTCGTCGACCAAAAAAAAAAAATTTTTTTTTTCCCCAAAATGAAGCTAGGCTAGGACCCGTGATTATTTTAGCGAAAATCGAAAGTCGCCCGATCGGGTCGACATATATATCATTTTAAAGGTTTTGGCAAGGCGATTAAGAAAAACTATAATTTTACCCTTAGAAAGCAATTTGGGGAAATTTAAGAGGCAAAGAACGGGTGAAAATTGGGATTTTAGTACGTAATTCAATTTCAATCTCTCGTAGTGGGCGTACTATAAGTCCGACCGCCTCGTGCCATATATGGGCTTAAAGGTCCATTCGCGGGCTACAAAAAAGGCCAATAGAGTTTTTCTCCACGGGATACGGGGAAAAAGTTGAGCCACTCCGAACCTCGAAAAAGTGTGGATTTATTAATATTACACTGAACCCCAGATTATTCAACATTTTTTTCCCCAAAAAGTTTTTGTCTTAGAACCCTAATTTTTAGCATAGCGTCATTTATTACGGCTTTCTACATGACAAAAAATTAAGAACCCCGTAAAGGCGTCCAAACGAATTTTATGGGCATATACAAATTTCAAAATTATGGGGGGGGGGCCCGGAAAATTTTTTTCCGGAAAATTCGTTCATAATCCTTTTTGTGGCGTCAAACAACGGGTGTATACCGAATTTGGTGAGAATCGGACCACCATGCAAATTTGAGTCGAAATTTCCCTGATTTTGCCGTTCTCGATTTCGGGAAATTTTTTGGTCGACAACCATATACGTGTTATACATGGTTGGAAAGATCTTTTTTTTTCAGGGGGGGTCCTACTCTTGAAAATTTTTTTCCCCGACCAATACTTTCCGAGATAATGGCGTTCAAACATTTGAACTTTTTGGCGGGAAACCATGTTTTTCGGGCTTTTCTCGGAAAATATTGGTCGCGAAGAAAAAAGTTCATGAGTGTCTCCCCTATTAAAAAAAAATTAGCTTTCCAACCATGTATAACACATGTGGGGTCGTCGACCAAAAAAAAAAAAATTTTTTTTACCCCAAAATGAAGCTAGGCTAGGACCCGTGATTTTTTTAGCGAAAATCGAAAGTCGCCCGATCGGGTCGATATATATATCATTTTAAAGGTTTTGGCAAGGCGATGAAGAAAAACTATAATTTTACCCTTAAAAAGCCATTTGGGGAAATTTAAGAGGTTAAGAACGGGTGAAAATTGGGTTTTTAGTACGTAATTCAATTTCAATCTCTCGTAGTGGGCGTACTTTAGGTCCGACCGCGTCGTGTCTTATATAGACTTAAAGGTCTATTCGCGGGCTACAAAAAAGGCTAATAGAGTTTTTCTCCACGGGATACAGGGAAAACGCTATGGCGATTTGTAGAATTTCAAAAAAGCCCTTAAAAAGATATTCGGGCCCCCCCACTGCGCCCAAGCACCGGTGAAAAAAAAATCGAAGAAGGTTTCGGCAAAGCACCGTGAATTAAAGACGCCCACCGAAAATCAACCCGATATTCGCATTATAGAGGGAGCTACGGCGGTTTAAAGTCGAAAAAAGCGGTATAAAAGGTAGCGAAAAAAAACAACGAAAATTTCGAAATTTCGTCATTTTTTTTCTCGAAAACTATAAGTCGTAGGACGCTGATTTTTTGTATAGCGTTATTCCTCACAGATGTCTATATTTAAAAAAATCAAGGGCCCCATAAAATAATTAGGGGAAATTTAATGGGCAGACGAAATTTTCAAAAATTCGGGGGGGGCCCCAAAATCGAAATTTCAAAAAACGAAGGGCCCGGTCAGAAATCCGGGACCTAACCTGAAAAGGTGCAATTGGTCCCAATTCCCCACTTTTAAAACCCTAGGAGGAGATACAACATTTACGCGAAAATTACCACATCCGGTTTTGGACGAAAAATGTTTCGTTCCCCTCCCCACGGCGCCCGGAAACCGGCGAAAAAAAACCGAAAGAGGTTTCGTGTAGAGGACAGATGGGGTCAGACGCCCAATAAGTTTCGTTCGCCTAAGCGCATTTTAAGGGGGGCTACGGGGGCCCCGAAGTGAAAAAAAAAAAAGTACGAAATTCCGATTTTTTTTACATTTCCCCCTCCAGGAGGAGAACCGTTATCGGTGAAAAAAAAAATCGACCTGATCCTTTCAGGGGACCGTGCACCCGAAATACCCTGTGAGTCCCGTCGGGAAATTCCCAAATTTAAGACAAAGCCCCCGCACCTCAAGTGGGCAAGGTCGTGTTTTTCGGCCGAAATCGACCCAAAATAGGGGTTTTCGCCCCCCCACGGGAAAAATGTCGTCAGCTAAGAAAAAAGAAAGACGGTTTCTCGTAGTCCACTATACCCTGAAACTAACCTGCAAGTCCCGTCCGGATATTCCCAAGTTGAAGACAAAGCCCCCGCACATTAAGTGGGGAGGGTCGGCCCTAAAAACACGAAAATCGGCCCTCCGGGAGTACGCGGTCCGCCCCCGCCGCCGCCCCCCGCCTCCGACCGCCTTCGAAATTTTTTTCCTTTAACCTACCGGGGAATCCTACCGGACGCCCTTCAAACGGTATTTCCCCTACACATACTCGCTGAGAAAAAAAATGACGAAATTTTTTTTTTCGCATTTTCCGTTTTGCGGTAAAACGGGGGGAGTTCCCGACGCCAAACGGAAAGTAGGGAAAATCCGCGGGGGGTATTTTCTTACTCGTAGGACTCCCCCCTAAAATGTATCAGGTGGAAAAAAATTCGGCGTGCGCGGTTGCCGCGCCGCGATTTTTCGAAATTTTTTTTTCCCCCCGAAAAACGGTTTTTTCCGCATAACTCGAAAACGGGCGACCGCAGCGGTCCGACCCAAAGGACCTTTTTTGTAGGGCAGGAAATTTAGGAAAAAATAGTTTTTTGTTTTTTTTTTAAAGTGAATAGGGAAAAAGATACACGCGGTCGAAAAAGGCCCCAAAATCGGGTGTTTTCGATTTTTAGCGCCCCCCCCGTGCGTCGGGGGGGAAAAAGTTTCGAGTAAAAGTCGTTCACCAATCGGGGCCCCACGACGCCCGGGGGTCGTAATATTTTTTTTCCCGTTCCCGCGCCCCCCAGGAGCCGCCGGGAAATCGGGGTATTCCGCCGGGAATAACCGGGAAACGGTTACCCGGAGGGCGTTCTAAGTCCGCCCAGGACGTTTTCTCACCGGAAGGACCCCGTGTGCCGACCCTCACCCCCCTACCCCCCCCAGGGGGGAAAATAGCCTTCCTGAATTAGTATATATATATAATATACTAGCTGGTCCCGTGGCCGCCGCAAGCGGCGGCCAACGGGACGCAGCTAGCGGTCAGCGCCGGTATAGTGTTGGCGCCCGTATAGTGTTGGCGCCGGTATAGTGTTGGCGCCGGTATAGTGTTGGCGCCGGTATAGTGTCGGCGCTGGTACAGTGTTGGCGCCGGTACAGTGTTGGCGCCGGTACGGTGTCGGCGCCGGTGTAGTGTCGGCGCCGGTATAGTGTCGGCGCCGGTATAGTGTCGGCGCCCGTACGGAGTCGGCGCTCGACAGGTCGGGTTCGGTGAAAATCGAAAGTCCCCCGATCGGGTCGATATACATATCGTTTCAAAGGTTTCGGCACGGCGGTCGAGAAGAACCGTAGTTTTACCCGGATAAAGCCGTCTGGGGAAATTTTAAAGGCTGAAAACGGGTGAAAGTCGGGTTTTTAGTGCGCAGTTCAATTTCAATCTCCCGTAGCGGGCGTACTTGAGGTCCGACCGCCTCGTGTCATATACGGGCTTAAAGGTCTATTTGCGGGCTACAAAAAAGTCCCGTAGCGTTTATCTCCACGGGTTACGGGGACAAAGATATGCCACTTTGAAGAGCGGAAAAAGGCGGATTAATTAATTTTAGACTGAACCCCAAATTATTCAACATTTATTTCCCCAAAAAGTTTTAGCCTTAGGACCCTAATTTTTTGCATAGCGTCATTTATTACGGCTTTCTACATGACAAAAAATTAAGAACCCCGTAAAGGCGTCCAAACGAATTTTACGGGCATATACAAATTTCAAAATTATAGGGGGGGGCCCGGAAATTTTTTTTTCCGGGAAATTCTTTCATAATCCTTTTTGTGGTGTCGAACAACGGGTGTATACCGAATTTGGTGAAAATCGGACCACCTTCCAAAAATTTGTCGAAATTTCCCTGAATTTGCCGTTCTCGATTTCGGGAAATTTTTTGGTCGACAACCATATACGTGTTATACATGGTAGGAAAGATCTTTTTTTTTCAGGGGGGGTCCTACTCTTGAAAATTTTTTTCCCCGACCAATACTTTCCGAGATAATGGCGTTCAAACATTTGAACTTTTTGGCGGGAAACCATGTTTTTTGGGCTTATCTCAGAAAATATTGGTCGGGAAGATAAAAATTCAAGAGCATCTCCCCTATTACAAAAAAATTAGCTTTCCAACCATGTATAACACATATGGGGTCGTCGACCAAAAAAAAAAAAATTTTTTTTCCCCCAAAATGAAGCTAGGCTAGGACCCGTGATTATTTTAGCGAAAATCGAAAGTCGCCCGATCGGGTCGACATATATATCATTTTAAAGGTTTTGGCAAGGCGATCAAGAAAAACTATAATTTTACCCTTAAAAAGCAATTTGGGGAAATTTAAGAGGCTAAGAACGGGTGAAAATTGGGTTTTTAGTACGAAATTCAATTTCAATGTCTCGTAGTGGGCGTACTTTAGGTCCGACCTCGTCGTGTCATATATGGGCGTAAAGGCCTATTCGCGGGCTACAAAAAAGGCCAATAGAGTTTTTCTCCACGGGATACAGGGAAAAAGGTGAGCCATTCCGAACCTCGAAAAAGTGTGGATTTATTAATATTACACTGAACCCCAAATAATTCAACATTTTTTTTCCCAAAAAGTTTTAGCCTTAGAACCCTAATTTTTTGCATAGCGTCATTTATTACGGCTTTCTACATGACAAAAAATTAAGAACCCCGTAAAGGCGTCCAAACGAATTTTATGGGCATATACAAATTTCAAAATTATGGGGGGGGGCCCGGAAAATTTTTTTTCCGGAAAATTCGTTCATAATCCTTTTTGTGGCGTCAAACAACGGGTGTATACCGAATTTGGTGAGAATCGGACCACCATGCAAATTTGAGTCGAAATTTCCCTGATTTTGCGGTTCTCGATTTCGGGAAATTTTTTGGTCGACAACCATATACGTGTTATACATGGTTGGAAAGATCTTTTTTTTTCAGTGGGGGGTCCTACTCTTGAAAATTTTTTTCCCCGACCAATACTTTCCGAGATAATGGCGTTCAAACATTTGAACTTTTTGGCGGGAAACCATGTTTTTCGGGCTTTTCTCGGAAAATATTGGTCGCGAAGAAAAAAGTTCGAGAGTGTCTCCCCTATTAAAAAAAAATTAGCTTTCCAACCATGTATAACACATGTGGGGTCGTCGGCCAAAAAAAAAAAATTTTTTTTTCCCCCAAAATGAACCTAGGCTAGGACCCGTGATTATTTTAGCGAAAATCGAAAGTCGCCCGATCGGGTCGACATATATATCATTTTAAAGGTTTTGGCAAGGCGATTAAGAAAAACTATAATTTTACCCTTAAAAAGCAATTTGGGGAAATTTAAGAGGCTAAGAACGGGTGAAAATTGGGTTTTTAGTACGTAATTAAATTTCAATCTCTCGTAGTGGGCGTACCATTGGTCCGACCGCCTCGTGTCATATATAGGCTTAAAGGTCTATTTGCGGGCTACAAAAAAGGCAATTAGAGTTTTTCTCCACGGGATACAGGGAAAATGTTATTCCGATTTGTAGAATTTCGAAAAAGCCCTTAAAAAGATATTCGGCCCCCCCCACTGCGCCCGGGCACCGGTGAAAATAAAATCGAAGAAGATTTCGGAAAAGCACCGTAAAATAAAGATGCCCACCAAAAATCAACCCGATATTCGCATTATAGAGGGAGCTACGGTGGTTTAAAGTCGAAAAAAACGGTATAAATGGTAGCGACAAAAAAGACGAAAATTTCGAAATTTCGTCATTTTTTTTCTCGACAACTATAAGTCGTAGGACGCTAATTTTTTGTATAGCGTTATTTATTACATGTGTCTACACGTTAAAAAATCAAGGGCCCCATAAAATAAATAGGGGAAATTTTATGGGCAGACGAAAATTTCAAAAATTCGGGGGGGGCCCCAAAATCGAAATTTCAAAAAACGAAGGGCTCGGTCAGAAATCCGGGACCTAACCTGAAAAGGTGCATTTGGTCCCAATTCACCACTTTTAAAACCCTAGGAGGAGATACAACATTTACGCGAAAATTACCACATCCGGTTTTGGGCGAAAAACGATTCGTCCCCCTCCCCACGGCGCCCGGAAACCGGCGAAAAAAAACCGAAAGAGGTTTCGTGTACAGGACAGATAGGGTCAGACGCCCCATAAGTTTCGTTCGCCTCATCGCATTTTAAGGGGGGCTACGGGGGCCCCGAAGTGAGAAAAAAAAAAGTACGAAATTCCGATTTTTTTTACATTTCCCCCTCCAGGAAGAGAACCGTTTGGGTGAAAAGAAAAATCGACCTGATCCTTTTAGAGGACCGTATACCCGAAATACCCTGCGAGTCCTGTCCGGATATCCCCAACTGGAAAAAAAGCCCCCGTACCTAAAGTGGGCAGGGTCGTGGTTTTCGGCCGAAATCGACCCAAAATGGGGGTTTTCACCCCCCCAAGAGAAAAATGTAGTTAGCTAAGAAAAAAGAAAGACGGTTTCCCGTAGGCCACTACGTGGTGAAACTACCCTGAGAGTCCCGTCGGGAAATTCCCAAGTTGAAGAGGGGAGCGGCGATTTTGAAGTTCGCCGGGTCGGCCCCAAAAACGCGAAAATCGGCCCGTCGGCGTTACGCGGTCCGCCCCCGCCACCGCCCCCCGCCTCCGACCGCCTTCGGAATTTTTTTCCTTGAAGCTATCGGGGAAACCTACCGGACGCCCTTCAAACGGTATTTCCCCGACTTTTACTCGCGGAGAAAAAAAATGACGAAATTTTTTTTTTTCGCATTTTCCGTTTTGCGGTAAAACGGGGGGTGTTCCCGACGCCAAACGGAAAGTAGGGAAAATCCGCGGGTGGTATTTTCTCACTCGTGGGACTCCCCCCTAAAATGTATCAGGTGGAAAAAAATTCAGCGTGCGCGGTTGCCGCGCCGCGATTTTTTAAAGAAAAATTTTCCCCCCGAAAAACGTTTTTTTCCGCATAACTCGAAAACGGGTGACCGCAGCGGTCCGACCCAAAGGACCTTTTTTGTAGGGCACTCGATTTAGGAAAAAATAGTTTTTTGTTTTTTTTTTAAAGTCAATAGGGAAAAAGATACACGCGGTCGAAAAAGGCCCCAAAATCGGTTGTTTTCGAATTTTAGCGCCCCCCCCGTGCGTCGGGGAGAAAAAAGTTTCCAACAAAAGACGTTCCCCCCGGGGGGCCCCACGACGCCCGGGGGTCGGAATATTTTTTTTCTCTCACCCGCGCCCCCCAGGACCCACCGGGAAAACGGGCATTCCCGACGGGAATATCTCGGAAACGGCTAATCTGAGAGCGGCGAGCTCGATTTTCCCCATTGTCGGGACCGGACCCGACCCTCCCCCCCCCCTAACTCCCCCCTACCACCCCCAGGGAAAAAAAATCCTTCCTGAAATAGTATATAATACTAGCTGGTCCCGTGGCCGCCGCAAGCGGCGGCCAACGGGACGCAGCTAGCGGTCAGCGCCGGTATAGTGTTGGCGCCCGTATAGTGTTGGCGCCGGTATAGTGTTGGCGTCGGTATAGTGTTGGCGCCGGTATAGTGTTGGCGCCGGTACAGTGTTGGCGCCGGTACAGTGTTGGCGCCGGTACAGTGTCGGCGCCGGTGTAGTGTTGGCGCCGGTATAGTGTCGGCGCCGGTATAGTGTCGGCGCCCGTACGGAGTCGGCGCTCGACAGGTCGGGTTCGGTGAAAATCGAAAGTCGCCCGATCGGGTCGATATACATATCGTTTCAAAGGTTTCGGCACGGCGGTCGAGAAGAACCGTAGTTTTACCCGGATAAAGCCGTTTGGGGAAATTTTGAAGGCAGAAAACGGGTGAAAGTCGGGTTTTTAGGGCGCAGTTCAATTTCAATCTCTCGTAGCGGGCGTACTTGAGGTCCGACCGCCTCGTGTCATATACGGGCTTAAAGGTCTATTTGCGGGCTACAAAAAAGTCCCGTAGCGTTTATCTCCACGGGTTACGGGGACAAAGATATGCCACTTTGAAGAGCGGAAAAAGGCGGATTAATTAATTTTAGACTGAACCCCAAATTATTCAACATTTATTTCCCCAAAAAGTTTTAGCCTTAGGACCCTAATTTTTTGCATAGCGTCATTTATTACGGCTTTCTACATGACAAAAAATTAAGAACCCCGTAAAGGCGTCCAAACGAATTTTATGGGCATATACAAATTTCAAAATTATGGGGGGGGCCCGGAAAAAATTTTTTCCGGAAAATTCGTTCATAATCCTTTTTGTGGCGTCAAACAACGGGTGTATACCGAATTTGGTGAGAATCGGACCACCATGCAAATTTGAGTCGAAATTTCCCTGATTTTGCGGTTCTCGATTTCGGGAAATTTATTGGTCGACAACCATATATGTGTTATACATGGTTGGAAAGATCTTTTTTTTTCAGGGGGGGTCCTACTCTTGAAAATTTTTTTCCCCGACCAATACTTTCTGAGATAATGGCGTTCAAAGTTTAAACTTTTTTGGCGGGAAACCATGTTTTTTGGGCTTTTCTCGGAAAATATTGGTCGCGAAGAAAAACGTTCGAGAGTGTCTCCCCTATTAAAAAAAAATTAGCTTTCCAACCATGTATAACACATGTGGGGTCGTCGACCAAAAAAAAAACATTTTTTTTTCCCCCAAAATGAAGCTAGGCTAGGACCCGTGATTATTTTAGCGAAAATGGAAAGTCGCCCGATCGGGTCGACATATATATCATTTTAAAGGTTTTGGCATGGCGATCAAGAAAAACTATAATTTTACCCTTAGAAAGCAATTTGGGGAAATTTAAGGGGCTAAGAACGGGTGAAAATTGTGTTTTTAGTACGTAATTCAATTTCAATCTCTCGTAGTGGGCGTACTTTAGGTCCGACCGCGTCGTGTCTTATATGGACTTAAAGGCCTATTTGCGGGCTACAAAAAAGGCAATTAGAGTTTTTCTCCACGGGATACAGGGAAAAAGTTAAGCCACTCCGAACCTCGAAAAAGTGTGGATTTATTAATATTACACTGAACCCCAGATTATTCAACATTTTTTTCCCCAAAAAATTATTGACTTAAAAGCCTAATTTTTTGCATAGCGACATTAATTACGGATTTCTACATGACAAAAAATTAAGAACCCCGTAAAGGCGTCCAAACCAATTTTATGGGCATATAAAAATTTAAAAATTATGGGGGGGGCCCCGAAAATTTTTTTTCGGGAAAATTCTTTCATAATCCTTTTTGTGGTGTCAAATAACGGGTGTATACCGAATTTGGTGAAAATCGGACCACCTTCCAAAAATTTGTCGAAATTTCCCTGATTTTGCCGTTCTCGATTTCGGGAAATTTTTTGGTCGACAACCATATACGTGTTATACATGGTTGGAAAGATCTTTTTTTTTCAGGGGGGGGTCCTACTCTTGAAAATTTTTTTCCCCGACCAATACTTTCCGAGATAATGGCGTTCAAACATTTGAACTTTTTGGCGGGAAACCATGTTTTTCGGGCTTTTCTCGGAAAATATTGGTCGCGAAGAAAAAAGTTCAAGAGTGTCTCCCTTATTAAAAAAAAATTAGCTTTCCAACCATGTATAACACATATGGGGTCGTCGACCAAAAAAAAAAAATTTTTTTTTCCCCCAAAATGAAGCTAGGCTAGGACCCGTGATTATTTTAGCGAAAATGGAAAGTCGCCCGATCGGGTCGACATATATATCATTTTAAAGGTTTTGGCATGGCGATCAAGAAAAACTATAATTTTACCCTTAGAAAGCAATTTGGGGAAATTTAAGGGGCTAAGAACGGGTGAAAATTGTGTTTTTAGTACGTAATTCAATTTCAATCTCTCGTAGTGGGCGTACTTTAGGTCCGACCGCGTCGTGTCTTATATGGACTTAAAGGCCTATTTGCGGGCTACAAAAAAGGCAATTAGAGTTTTTCTCCACGGGATACAGGGAAAAAGTTAAGCCACTCCGAACCTCGAAAAAGTGTGGATTTATTAATATTACACTGAACCCCAGATTATTCAACATTTTTTTCCCCAAAAAATTATTGACTTAAAAGCCTAATTTTTTGCATAGCGACATTAATTACGGATTTCTACATGACAAAAAATTAAGAACCCCGTAAAGGCGTCCAAACCAATTTTATGGGCATATAAAAATTTAAAAATTATGGGGGGGGCCCCGAAAATTTTTTTTCGGGAAAATTCTTTCATAATCCTTTTTGTGGTGTCAAATAACGGGTGTATACCGAATTTGGTGAAAATCGGACCACCTTCCAAAAATTTGTCGAAATTTCCCTGATTTTGCCGTTCTCGATTTCGGGAAATTTTTTGGTCGACAACCATATACGTGTTATACATGGTTGGAAAGATCTTTTTTTTTCAGGGGGGGGTCCTACTCTTGAAAATTTTTTTCCCCGACCAATACTTTCCGAGATAATGGCGTTCAAACATTTGAACTTTTTGGCGGGAAACCATGTTTTTCGGGCTTTTCTCGGAAAATATTGGTCGCGAAGAAAAAAGTTCAAGAGTGTCTCCCTTATTAAAAAAAAATTAGCTTTCCAACCATGTATAACACATATGGGGTCGTCGACCAAAAAAAAAAAATTTTTTTTTCCCCCAAAATGAACCTAGGCTAGGACCCGTGATTATTTTAGCGAAAATCGAAAGTCGCCCGATCGGGTCGACATATATATCATTTTAAAGGTTTTGGCAAGGCGATCAAGAAAAACTATAATTTTACCCTTAAAAAGCAATTTGGGGAAATTTAAGGGGCTAAGAACGGGTGAAAATTGGGTTTTTAGTACGTAATTCAATTTCAATGTCTCGTAGTGGGCGTACTTTAGGTCCGACCGCGTCGTGTCTTATATGGACTTAAAGGCCTATTTGCGGGCTACAAAAAAGGCAATTAGAGTTTTTCTCCACGGCATACAGGGAAAATGTTATTCCGATTTGTAGAATTTCGAAAAAGCCCTTAAAAAGATATTCGGGCCCCCCCACTGCGCCCGGGCACCGGTGAAAATAAAATCGAAGAAGGTTTCGGAAAAGCACCGCAAAATAAAGACGCCCACAAAAAATCAACCCGATATTCGCATTATAGAGGGAGCTACGGCGGTTTAAAGTCGAAAAAAGCGGTATAAAAGGTAGCGTCAAAAAAGACGAAAATTTTGAAATTTCGTCATTTTTTTTCTCGACAACTATAAGTCGTAGGACGCTAATTTTTTGTATAGCGTTAATTATCACATATGTCTACACGTAAAAAAATCAAGGGCCCCATAAAATAAGTGGGGGAAATTTTATGGACAGACGAAAATTTCAAAAATTCGGGGGGGGCCCGGAAATCGAAATTTCAAAAAACGAAGGGGCTGGTCAGAGATCCGAGAGCAAACCTGAAAAGGTGCAATTGGTCCCAATTCCCCACTTTTAAAACCCTAGGAGGAGATACAACATTTACGCGAAAATTACCACATCCGGTTTTGGGCGAAAAATGTTTCGTTCCCCTCCCCACGGCGCCCGGAAACCGGCGAAAAAAAACCGAAAGAGGTTTCGTGTAGAGGACAGATGGGGTCAGACGCCCAATAAGTTTCGTTCGCCTAAGCGCATTTTAAGGGGGGCTACAGGGGCCCCGAAGTGAAAAAAAAAAAAGTACGAAATTCCTATTTTTTTTACATTTCCCCCTCCAGGAAGAGAACCGTTCGCAGTGAAAAAAAAAATCGACCTGATCCTTTCAGCGGACCGTTCACCCGAAATACCCTGTGAGTCCCGTCGGGAAATTCCCAAATTTAAGACAAAGCCCCCACACCTCAAGTGGGCAAGGTCGTGTTTTTCGGCCGAAATCGACCCAAAATAGGGGTTTTCGCCCCCCCACGGGAAAAATGTCGCCAGCTAAGAAAAAAGAAAGACGGTTTCCCGTAGACCACTATGTGCTGAAACTACCCTGCGAGTCCCGTCCGGGAATTCCCAAGTTGAAGACAAAGCCCCCGCACATTAAGTGGGGAGGGTCGGCCCTAAAAACACGAAAATCGGCCCGTCGGCGGTACGCGGTCCGCCCCCGCCGCCGCCCCCCGGCTCCGACCGCCTTCGGAATTTTTTCCGTTTAACCTACCGGGGAAACCTACCGGACGCCCTTCAAACGGTATTTCCCCGACTTTTACTCGCTGAGAAAAAAAATGACGAAAATTTTTTTTTCGCATTTTCCGTTTTGCGGTAAAACGGGGGGGCTTCCCGACGCCAAACGGAAAGTAGGGAAAATCCGCGGGGGGTATTTTCTCACTCGTAAGACTCCTCCCTAAAATGTATCAGGTGGAAAAAAATTCAGCGTGCGCGGTTGCCGCGCCGCGATTTTTCGAAATTTTTTTTTCCCCCCGAAAAACGGTTTTTTCCGCATAACTCGAAAACGGAGGACCGCAGCGGTCCGACCCAAAGGACCTTTTTTGTAGGGCACTCGATTTAGGAAAAAATAGTTTTTTGTTTTTTTTTTAAAGTGAACAGGGAAAAAGATACGGGCGTCCGAAAAAGGCCCCAAAAAGGGGTGTTTTCGAATTTTAGCGCCCCCCCTGTCGGTCGGGGGGGAAAAAGTTTCGAGTAAAAGTCGTAGCCCTAGACGCGCCCCACGACGCCCCGGCGTCAAAATATTTTTTTTCCGACACCCGCGCCCCCCAGGTCCGACCGGGAAAACGGGCCTTCCCGACGGGAATATCTCGAAAACGGGTAATCCGAGAGCGGCGAGCTCGATTTTCCCCATTGTCGGGACCGGACCCGACCCTCCCCCCCCCCTAACTCCCCCCTACCACCCCCAGGGAAAAAAAATCCTTCCTGAATTAGTATATATAATAATAATAATAAATATATATAATATAATATATAATAATAATAATAAATATAATAATAATGAAATAGTATATATATAATATAATATACAATTATAAGACTATTCAACATATCACTTTTTGGCAGTGTTAGAAGATACAACAGCAAATACTGATTTGACTTTAGATTGTAACTGTACAAGCTTCTTTTTCTTTTTCTTCTTCTTTAGTAGAGGTACTTCAGGAATGTCATTTCCTGTCAGAGAGAAAATAAATTAGAAATTTTATGTCAATTAGTCTGCTCTGTTTTATAGTATTCAACTGCTTTCTACGTTATATGGTAGACTTATGATGGAGTAAGTTAGGGATTCCTTTATAAATTAATAAGTTAATTGAGCATGAAATCATGAATTAGCCAGGAAGGGGTTACACAAACAAGAGCATTATTCCGCTTAAGGCAAAGCAAATTCTCAATTTTCGACGACATCAAATACATTTTTTACCCCTTCACTCCTGCCTTAACCATCAGTTTGGCTCTCAAAACTTTGGCTATAAGTGTTAAGCATATTCTCATACATTTACTGTATGTATTTCAGGCAGTTTAAGTTATTTATTTACATTATATGTATTACCCTTTAATTTCTTTGAGTTAATAGTTGCAGTTGCTACAATACCTCCCTTCCTAAATGTTTTTGTAGTTTGTGCCATTTTTTTCTTTTCTGTCGAGCTGAAAAAAATAATCAAATAATAAGTTGTTTTTTTTTCAAGCAATGACATAGAATGTAATTTAAATTTAAGGATGTGGTGCTTTACCTTTTGTCGCTTGAGTCTGTAGACTTAATACTTTTTATTTTAAGAGAATGATTTTTTCCGTCTTTTGCATCACTGCTGCTAGATTGGTCCACTTTTCTGCTTCTGAAAGTTGTACTTATTAAACAGTAAATAATAAAAGATTGTTTACAATAAATGTACAAAATTGATTGTTTTGCATATTTTTTATTTCTTGGTTTATTTTTATCCTAATTGGATACTTTTATTACTCTTGCTAGGAGTGATGAAAGAGTAAAAGAATTAATGGTTTTAAAGGTTTGGGAAAAGAGTTTTGATTAGTTCACTGTCTATTAACTTAATTGTTTCAATCAATATTTATTAAAATAATATTCAATGACGTATTCTGTATTTTGTTCCTGGCTCTATTTTCTTTAGTCTTTATCTTGTCTTGTATGCACTGTTTAAGCTTTTTTTTATAATTTGCTTTACCCTTAACTTTAACACAGAAGTTAGTAGCATTAAATTGTCAAATTTATAAAAGTTCCAATTTCTTTAATGATCAAATATGTTCTCATTCTAAAAAACATTTTGCTGTACATATTTTCTTCTGAGATCAAAAGAGATATATTCGTGACAAAGTTACCTGGTTGCTTTTAATTTTACTTTCTTACGAAAAGTCATCTTCTCCTCATCTTTATCTGCTTTAGTTTTTTTCTCCTTCTTGTTCTTTTGACGCCTGACAAATTGAGCCAATTTCTTCGAGCAAGATCTAAAATATTATCAATTTTTTGTTAGGATAATAAATAATAAATATTATAATAGTCCTTGCAGGCGCAACAGCCTGCAGGTGGCTCGGGCCTACTAAATGGGTGAAAGGGATCCACCACTTTAAAAATTCTATTTCATGTATGATCATCATTGTGAAACATGTCTCACCTCTCTGGGATTTGAACTAGCATTTATTATGTTGGTTAGTGGTTGCAGGTGAGTTTTTGAACCACTCAGCTGCTCTAATACCCCCCCCCCCCAAATTTGCCCTTCCAAAGTTTTGTTATCTTCAAGTTCATTTTTTAATTTGATTCTAATTATCTAAGTCTTATAAATCTAATTATAATTAGTACTTGCTACCAATAATGTATCTTGGAAGAGTGAACTCTGCCCCTTATCTCTGTGTAAAAAGATTTGAGTTTCTTTTAATTAGAGTAACCAAAACAAACCTAACCTCTGCAATTGAGTTGCAGTGATTTGGTTTAAATAAAATGTGATACTAATTTTAAGGAGTTTTTAGAGTAAAAATAATAAATTAAGTAGGATGTAGGATAAATACTTTAAAGATGTTAAATCAACATTATCTAAATTCAGATAAACAATTATGCATGGGAATCATTAAAATTCAAATATTAAATCAATTTTAACCCATAATAAAATATAATCTTATAATAACCCCTTTTCTGTAGAATCTCCCTTTTTTTTTCCTCTGAGAATTTCCCTTTTTTGATATTTTAATAAGGTTTGCATTTGAAGAAAAACTTAACCATTAAAAAAATTTATATATAGTTACTTGTAAAAAAACATTCAGAAACCTTTCATTTATTATATGATGTGGGTTCAATGAACACTGGCTCTGTTACTACCACAAATTTATATACAAAACAAATTATAGAAAATACAATGCGCTCAAATAAAAATTCAGATAAAAATGCGTCCATCCATCGGGAATGTATCAGGGCAAGGCATGACTGACCCCTACAAGCTGTCTGAGCCCCAACCAGAACCTATCTGAGTCCCTATTGAACAACCCTCATGTAAGAAATTAAATTTAGTTAAGAAACTACACAGTACCTCTTACAAAATCTCCATGGATGGTATTATTAATTTAATTTAAGATCATAAGTTTATAGAGAAATACATTTTTTTTTAAATTTATTTTCCCAAGATGCAATAATAATTTTAACCTATTAATAAGAATGTTCTCGATAAAGATACAAATTAATTGTATAAAAATATTTATTTTACTAATTAATTTTAAAAATTACAACAATAATTTTTTTAATTTTTTTTTTTTATCTTCAAATATCCATAAATGGTGTGTATCTTCAATTTAAGTCACCACAGCGACTTCTGTAAAAAGCAAACGTATTAAGTACTCCATGAAAAAAGTCATTAATAATATAAATCTATGGTGAAATGCACATCTGTGGATGCACAAATGTGTATTTGTGGTACTGCTGTTAGCTCTTCAATTAATATCGAATTTAAATTACCCTTTTATACTTTTCATTTTTTGAATCAAGAACTATAGGGGCAGCTGTAGCTCCCCCTAGAATATTTAAAGATTAAAAAAAATCTTAAAATTGCAGACTTTTAAGGACAATCAATATTATAGGATAATAATATTAAATAACTCCTTTCTTCTTCCAAAGGTATTCTTATTTATTCTTTGGACACTATCTTATTAAGCCCAGGGGCACATTGAGTCAGAGGGCAGGACACCACTTATTTCTTTTCACTGCAGAAATATACGATTCCACACAAATTAAGATGCCACTAGCGTTGGGTAGGCCATAGAGATAGGCATAATCGAGTATTTGCATACTCGATTACTTTACTCAAAATTTATTATCAAAATAATTGAGTATCTTCCGATTACCGATTATCATTTAAAAATGTATGTGGAACAATAGCGGTGTGACAAAGGGCTTCTTTTTCCGGAATAGCTACTGGTGTTACCCAGTACTGCCAGCATAATATACACCTTCCTACCAAGAACCGAATTACCAAGGAAATACTGTTTCTTGATACCACTCCTGACCCGACCTCTAGATCCTTATTGCCTCTCACTCTTATCTTTAATTCTAAATAGAACCCACATTTTTTTTTTTTTTTAATTCAGATTTTACCATACAAACTTTTGTAGCTTCGTTAAAAAATACTAAATAATCGACTATTTTCGATTATCGATTATGAAAACCGATTACAAGTACTCACTTATTATGCCATAATCAAGTACTCGATTATGCCCATCTCTAGTTGGCCATGTGAGGTGTAGTACTGCCCTACCCTGCTCTGTGTCTCAATTCGTGGTTTTGTACATATCTGTGGTTGAAACAAACTGTGAATCCCTGCCCTGCATCTCAGTGTGTACCCAGGCCTAAAAATTGCAGTAATAGTGATTGTCTAGTGGCCACTGTAGTGTGAATAAATAGTATTTATAAGATAGTTGAATAATAATAATAAATTAACAATGTCCATTTACTGTAAAGACGTTACCAAGAACCTAATGGATAGAGAAGTAAAGCACTTTGGAAAAGAAACAGAGATGCTTTGTGCTTCACCTAGGAGTTGCAGGAAATAAGTCAAGCCAAAAGGTTGAAGGCACACTGCCCTTTATAACCATTGTCTAATCATTAACAAAACATCTTATTTAAATTTTGAGAGAGATGATACTTGTTCAATTCCAATGATCACCTTGATAAATTATAGTTCTTTTTAATCTAATATACTGATGTCGATGTCTATAAGAACAAAAAAAAAAATGTTAAAGGATATTAGTTAATTTAGTAAGAAACTATGCTAATTACCTAAGTATCTTATCCTGTTGTTTGGAGAAGTGTGCCCAGGTGATAGAGAAATCAGTTGCTCCTATAAGCAAAGTTTGGAGGGATGCCGTAGATCTAGCTTCAACCTCAACAACCCTGCCTGGAGATCTATATATTCGGGGCTTTTCTACTTCATTTAATATTCCTGTTAAAAAAAATTAATCTGTTAAAAAATAATTTATCTGATTGTTTAAATCTTTAAAACATTCACTAAATTAGCAAATAGACAGTAAGAGGTTATGTTGCACCAATTGTAATTCCTGTATTTAAGTGTAATTGAATTAGCAAACAAATCAATTTTTAAACAATGTTAATTTAAGATCCTTGACTGTGTTTTTCTCCAATTTGTGATAGCTCATCATAAAAGTGGTGTAGTTAAAAACAAAACGACCTCTTCACACAAAATTAATTGTATTTTAAACAATTTATCCGGTTTTGGGTGTTCTAATGCAGCCTTTTTCACATAATTTACAAACAAACAAGAAGGTGGTGTACTATTAGTTAACATTATATTCTAGAACAAGTTTAGAACAATTATTAAAAATTGAGTGAAATTAGAACCTGAAATAAATGGATTGCAAAATACCTGTTGGTTATGAAGGGACCTTACAAGTGAATGATAAAGGGAGGCATGAGTTACAGGGTGAGAGGAGATAATAATTATTGTTTTAATTAATTTTCTTTCTTTTTTTTGCTTGTTTAACAATCTTATTAGTTAGCTTATTGCATTATCTTAAGAAGGCTGCATTAGAACAGCTCAATCGGTCAAATTGTTTAAAATACAATTAATTTTGTGGGAAGACATATACTAAGTTTACGTGAGTTTTCAAAACAGTTTTGGTTTCAAACCAAAAGGTTTTCTATAAAGAGATTCCAAAACAGTTTTCATAACAATTTTGAAAACTGTTAACTCCCAGACTAGTTTTAGTTAAGTCATGGAATAATATCTCTGCTAATCATACCTGCTGCGCATATCTCAATTCTGTTTTCAATTCAATACCCGTTTCTATGCTAATTTTTTCAAAAACAGTTTCAATAAAAAACCAAAAAATTTGCTGTTGTGACCTTGAACTCAAAATGTTTTGAAAACTCATGGAAACAGAGTAATTGTTTGGTTTTTGAACTATAACTCTTTTAGAAAGTAGATTTAGTTTGTTTCCTTTGCCGACTCCAGCAAGCCTAGGGCCACGCCCTGTGTTAACTCAGCATTGCCATATAAATAGGTAGCCACTTATGTGAAGTGGCGACTAGCTGATTGCGAGTATCAATTGTAAGGTTTATACTGCTGATAAAGTGACACACTAACACCGTATCATCTATTGCTTATATGCCCTTTATGGCAGGCCTAGGCACACCATGGGCTGTTGCGCCACAGAGTTAGTTAGTTTGATTTTCAGTATTGTTAATAAAAGAAGGGTTTTGTGACACTCAGGTTGGCCAACTTATGTGAGAGAAAACATAAAACCAATTAGTGGTTTTATCCAGTGACATTATTGTTTGTAACCTTTGAATTAAAACAATTTTTTAGCATGTTAATGATAGTTCTTGTTGAGATTTATCGCTATTTTTGTCTTATTATTTACCAATTGGTTTTCACTGTACCGAGGTATGAAAGTGAATATGTATTTGGATTAACATTTTTTATTCAAACCTTTGTTTATTCTTAATGAACTTCTATGATTCTCTGAGGGGCATGCTAAAATTTATTTAAATCTATATTTATACGGTATAACGCATTGATCGTTCTTCTCAATCTGAACTTAAATTAGGTTTAAACATTAATCATAAAATTGTTAATGTCTGCATAGTAGTTAGTATATTTAATAAAATTTGTTTCTAGCTTGAGAATGACCCAGGGAGAGGTCGAAATATCGCTTAAGGGAGCGTATTATTTTTCCTTAAGGCCCAACTGCAATTAAATTGTACAATACAAGGATCCAACTACTCTTCTTATCATTAATGATATCAATACTAAGAGATGGACATAATTAGATATTAAGTAAAGAGTTAAAATCTAGTGAAGTAGTAATGCAAAACTTACCTCTTGTAAAGTCAGCTGATTTAGATCTCTCCGGAAACCTTCTTCGCTCGGATGTCTTTGAAATGAAAGGCAATTGTTTACTATTATTTTTTATTATAGTGTAACATGTACTCTTGCAAAGGTTAAACTGATAACTAAAATATGGTAATGAGATTTTTTTTTTTTAAATAATAAGTATCCTTAAATTTTTTAAAGATTACTTGTTTAGCTGAAGTAACTATGAGCTGGGGAGGAGGAATTGCATCTAGTTTCCTGTATCTTGCCGGGCTTGTCCCGTATTTTAGAGGGCTGGCACTAAATTTAGCGGGGCTTGCTCCTGTTTTATTGCTGACTTGTTCACCATCTTTATCCGAATCACTTCCTCCTTCTTCTCCTTCACTCCATTCCACTTCTAGTACAGCTTTGCCAATCTAAATAAAACATTCAATTCATTATAGCTCTCAGATTGTGAAAAAAGAAATTACTTTTAAAGAGCTTATTATTATTATTATTTGTCTTAATAGTTATTTTAGACAAAGTAATATAAACTCTACTGTAAATAGAACTAATATTATCCCTTAGTCTAACAATCTATAAAGACAGGGATATTTTGTCTGATGTACATTAGATATATTATGTCAACATTACATACGATTCAACAGAAAATTTAAGAACGTAGTATATAAAAAGTTCTTTTTATCTTGAAATTATTGTTGTTTTAATATATAGAATAATTGTTAATAATATAGATTCATAAAAGTAAACGAATATATCAATAACATGGAACTTAATTCTTATGATAATGTTAATTATGTAATATAGAACTTCAATTATTATTTAATCTTTTAGTCGAACAAACATTTTCTTCATTTATTAGCAACATAATTGTTTAGTATAAAAAAAATCAATTATTTTTTTATTTTTATTTCTTATGTTCTTTTTGTATTATTTTTAAGTAAATTTTATTATATTTCTATTATTTTGTCACCAGAAGAGCTAGAATAAAACAGAGGTAAAAGGGTTTGGTTTAACACAAAGCTAATCTCATATATAACTGAATACTAAGTAGCCCTTTTTTATTTAGGGGCAGGGGTAGGTAAGATTCCTTCGTTGAAATATTAATATTTATCTGGTATTTAGTAAACGTAATATTATAGGAATTATAAGGTTAAAAAACCCAAACTCTAGGTAGCGAGTGCATCAAAATATCTGCTTAGGGGATTGAGATGAGGAGTTGTTAGAGATTTTTTTTTTTTTAATAAAATCCTGGAGGCCATTTAGTGGTCATGTGAACTACTTAGTAAGTAATACCATGTCATATAACCACTAGAAACTGCTAGTAGCTGCTTTAAAAATATCCCTGACACACAAAATTCCATTTAAAAGAACAAACATAAAATCTTATGCCAGTATCCGCAGAGAAAGGGTTTATGCGTTTGTTGATCCATTTCAGAGATTTTTTGCTCTCCTATGCGTTTCTCCACTCCTGTATACCCCCTTTTTCCAACAATGCCTGTATGTGTGTGAGTGGATATTTTAAATATATTTCAAAAATAGACTTCATCGTAAAACCAAAGTTACTGACGCTCTTGAAATGTCAAAAGGCCAGTTAAAAACAAAAACTATCAAAATTAAAGAAATAAATTAAGTTGGTCAGATAAGACATAACTTATCTGATGTGCTTTACACAATGATACTAACGGATATTGTTTTCCTTTGTTGTGGAGACGAGAGAATTACAGGCAGTTGTCTGATTAGCTTGGCACTCCCTGCTTCCTAAATAAATGGACATAAATAAAAAAAACAAAATTTTATTATATTTAGTAATACTTATATTTTGAATATTGTTAAAAGTAACACAATGACAGATTAATAATATGTGAATAGAATTTGTTAATTGTTTTAGGAAAGCGACCTTCACTAAAATGGTTAATGAAATAGAATAGGTAGGCGAAATTACCCGTATTCTAGGCAGAGGAGGCGATTGAGATGCTGGTGAACAAGGTGGGACTGTGAGCTGCTTTTTTCTAGGGCCATCCTCATCTCCACTCGACTCGTCGCTGTCTCCTTCATCGCTATGTAAGAATAACTCAATTATTTAAATCGTAAAAATAAATGTGAGTTCATAAAAGGGCTTACAAGTCCATTTTATTAAAAACAATGAAATTACGTTGCTAATACGCTTGAATAGCTAACTCCATATAAAATATTTGTTAGTAAATTGTAATAATGTATTTTCTCTTAAAGATTACCTGGTATAATCGCTTATATTTATGTTTGCGGGCTCGTCTGCGTTTGATCCGCCTTTTTGGAGTTTCGTCATTATCTTCAGTCTCAGTTTCTCCTACAAGTAAGACCAGATTTTCCTGCAAAATAATTTGTAAGGAAAACTAGTTTAAACCTGGGAATAATAGCTCAAATTTGAGTTAAAATAACTTCTTTACTGACATAGTCTTTTATAAATGGTCTCAGGAAAAACTCCATCAGCTTATTCTTTTACACTTTTACTAAAAGTATAAGAAGTTTACACGATAGCGCATAATAAGTTGATAAATAAGATAAGGTAAATTCGAATTGTACGTGGCTGTGCCACCACTTTGAGGTTAGGTGTTTTGTGTACCCTTGAATTTCCAATAGCTGCTCCGCACCGCTCTGTGGTGCTCCGCTCATTTCCTGAAGAAAAACAACCCTCCTGGCACGTACAATATGAATTAGCCTAAGATATTACTGATTGGTTATACAAATCAAACAGAATTGACTAAAATCCACAGAAAAAAATGTATATAAGGGACAAAGTCTTACAATTACAATAGAAGTTAGCGAGCCCACAATCAGTGACTAGGTGTCCAATTATCATGTAGGCCAAGCGGCAAAATGAAATGCTTTAGTAATTTCGTTTCCAAAGTCTTCATAGAATAGAATCAAGACTATATATTATACTTTATTCATTCCATTATTAAGAAAATACGATGAATAACCATTAAATATATATATTTTTTAATCCTCGCCTCAAGAGTTTTTATAGAAGATTTAAAAAAATCAAACGTGGGGTGTCTCGGAACTTTTCCTTACCAAAATGATAGGAAATATTTAGTTTAAACATGGGGAAATTATTTACCTTATACAGAGGTATAATTGGTGAGAATATCCCCTCAATCGAGTTATGAAATTATTTAGCGTTTAAGTTCAAAAGTCGATATTTTCAAAATGGCGGTAGACATCAAAATGAATTTTAGCGGATATTATTTACCTTATTGGTGCAAATTTCAGCGCTATTGGAAAAAGATTAAACATTTTGCTGACTCAGCAAAATGGGTTAATTTCCCGGGCGGGGTGGCGCAACTGTGTGCAAATTACATGTTGCAGAAAGAGATTATGTCCACAGTGGCGTCGCCAGGGGGGTGCGGCCCGCAACAGGTGCCATGACAAGAGGGGTGTAAGATTTTAAAAAGTACTTGTCTATTTAATGCCATTTTATTTATTTTTTTAAATAACTTTTTGCTTTAGTTATAAAATGTTGAATATATGTGGTTGTGTTTGTCTAACACAAAATCTAAAGAAGTGCCCCAAACATTGGATATTGTGGCTTTGTGACATTAAAAAAAGTTTGTTTTAGCTATATCTTTTTAACGGATTATTATAATTAGGGCCGCCGACGGGGGGCCGGCAAGAAGGGTAATTGTATGGGGCCCGGGCCTCCGGGGGGCTGCCCTGGTTTTTTTTACAACCAAAAAGACAAGAAGGATATTGTGATCTGTGGCGTAACTATGGGCCCGAATTGCGGGCGGGCCCCCGGTGCCAGGGGGCCCCAAATCCAAAAATACATGAAACTAATATCTTTGTACCAATTTCGATGAGGGCCCCTTTAGAGCATAGTTAAATCTAACTTTGAATTATACTCATATGCCATTTTTAGTGTGATGTCCCCTTTAATATATAACTATAATATTTGCTGAGTTTGAGTTTGTATCCAGCAAACCCATATACCATTTGTCATCAATGTTTTTTGAGGGGCCCCTAATGCCCTAGCCACTAATTGCGATGAACTTAAAAATCCCAAACGTGTCATGAGTATGGAAGTTTGAATTCTTTTGCTTTATTTAGTTACTTAGATTTTTGTGATGTTTTCATCTTATTTAATATGGTAAATGTTAATTTGTAGGAGAGAAACTGACAGACAAATCATATTAACAAACTGATATTAATAATTTTTCATATTTACTTGTAGTGCAATTTTTGTAAATAAAATGTGTTAACTATTTTGATTTGTTTACTCTCAATCTCACTATTTCAGAAAACAATTTATATTAAGTTTTATTTTATGTTATGTAGGTATTATACAAATAATTGTAAAAGAAGGTCTTTAATGAAACTTACCAGCTACAAAACAACTCAATTATTTTTTTAGCCCATCTTAGTTAAACTTCAAAATTTGTGCCCACCAATCATCATTTCCTGCATGAACAAACTTGCCCTCAGAAATCCTTAAAACTCATCTTTTTGGACTTAAATTTTAAAAAAATCTCCGGGGGAGGACCCCCCATCGCTATTTGTTCAAAGGAGCCCAAATGCTAACTTACCCAGGGAAATCCTCTCAGCGGTCCTGCAGTATAGTATAAAGGCAGAGAAGACTAGAACAGTATAAATCAGTTTGTATATAAAAATTCAAGTTTTGTGTGAATAAAAAGGATGTTCAAAGTACGCACAGTTTTATTTGAATACTAATACATATTGTATGAGCTTATCAATGTTGTTAATGTCGTGTAGAACTTAGTTTAAGAGGCAGGACCGTGATACGGGGTGTAACTGTTATGTTGCGGATACTGCGAAAAGGAAAGAGGGGGGGGGGCGACAAAAGACTGTCCGCACCAGGTGACAGAAGTTCTGGCGACGCCACTGTATGTGTAAGTCCATAAAAAATGTTTACTGGAAATAAAATAAACCTGTCATGACCTTAAATATGTGTTAAATAAAAAAAGGGATATATATCCTTTCTGCTCTACATAAAAAATATAAATTAAAAATAAATACAGAAAGAGTTATTGAATACGTCTCGTTTTTGCACAGAAGACATGCTTAAGCTTCTTTTGCTTGCTCACAAAAATGCAAAAGAAGTCAATTTCGTCAAAAAATGGACATCTCTTCCTGACCCAGTATCAAATCTCTAGCAAAAGTGTGAGAGTTATATGCCATTTTTGTTTAAATTTTAAAATCAACAACCAACATTTTTATAAAAATATTCCTTTTTTTATAAAATTGTTTTCCTTTCCCGTTCTTTTCTTTCCTCCTTTCCTCTGCCTTTTGTACATGCCGCGATTTTCAAAATAAAAGACCGTCCGTGTATGGCCAGCTAATATGTTTTGATGAAACCAAGCCAACAAAATGCGAAAGGTAAAAATTAATCGATTTCGTTTAGCCAGTGTTCATTTATGCCATAAAGTCGGACTGATGGCGATAAACAAACACAGCCACATAACACATACACGAAAAAGGCCGGATTCGGTTTTCGGAATGAAGTAAGTATCCAAACATTTTTCTTAAATTTTATATATATAGATGTATTACTTCATTATACAAAAATTTGTCTTGCATCAAGTTGAAATTTACATTCCTGATTCAATTGTACTTTAGACGATTTTTATTTTGGTTAAAATCGATACGTTATAAAAACTTAAGATATTGGTAGAATCATTGTTTTCCTTATTTTAAATGTATTGGTCTGCTTTAATAGTTTTAGCGATCTTTATCATTTCTTAGCAGGGCAGCTGTTGGATTTTTACTAAAAGAAAAATTATTTGTATAAAATGTTTGTCCTGACCTTAGAACCATTTCCCGTCCTAAAATGCCAATTTTAAATTTGAAGCTCACGTTAACGCGCTAATGCTTGGACGGATGACCTTGCCTAATGAACTTAGCCTGTGTATTAGTAAAAGGTTAATGTATTCCAAATTTCAACTGATCAGTCAACTTTCACTCAATTTACCGTCGAACACGTAAACATTACAGACATACTGACAAGATGCATATTTTGTTGAATGTGAGGTTTCTCTCTGACTACTCGGGACGATCTGTACCGCTTCAGTACAGATTTTAATGAGCCCTCCCTGACTAGGGTGGTATGCACGGGAGCGGGGCGGGAAGGGATCGGTATCCCCAAATCTTGTATTTTGTTTTGTGATCTTGGGCGCAATAAGGCGTACATGCTTCTGACACACACATTGATTGGAAATTGACATCATCTTGTGAATGTTGTTGAACCGCAACAAATAGTCAACAATTAATATTCTCTATTATCGGCAATATACGGAGTGTCACCAGTCCTTATTTATTTTTTTACGCAAATGGAAATAAATGTAATACTCTGTATCAGTATCTGTTTCTTATGACAACATAACCTCGCGACTAATAAGCTATCGTTAAACCAGAAAAATACCGTGTATACAGGTATACTTTAGGAGATGTATGTGCAGTTTTATTAAATTCGATACCTTAAGAAGTAAGATATTGTTATAAATGTTTTTAACGCTTTTTTTAAACGTTCAAGCCCGCATTAATTGTTTTAGCAATCTTTACCGCTTCATAGTGGTGTCGCTCGCTGTTGGTTTTCTATTGGAAAAAATGCTTCCCCAACCAATAGATGAATATCGAATTTTTTCTAGTCCTTAAATTCCAATTTTAAATGTGGAGCTTACATTTACTGGTGCGCTGCGCACGAATGCTTGGATGGATAACGCTGTCTAGCCCCCTTGCCCTGAACAATAATAAATGGAACATGCATACCAAATGTCAACTAAATAGGTCAAATTTTACTCAAGTTATCGTCGGACAAGTTAACGTTACTGACAGACAGCCATGTGCATATTTTGTGAATGTAAGAAGTTCGCTACGCTTGCTACAATTAAAATATCTAGAAATACGATAATTACTTACCAGATATGCAAAATGAAAGCATGGAATAATATTAAAACGAGTTAGCATTCGTATAATATTTATACATAACAAAATAATTAGTATAATTATTATCTAAAACTTTAGAAAGAATTCATGATCAATATGAACATTAAGTGTACTAGTATGTATTGATTTAAATCACAAAAAAATTAAAAATTGAACTTTCATAAATAGATTAATAATATCAAATTTTGGTGTAAAGGCTTTACTTTGTTTCAATGAGGTAAGAAGACATTGCGCGTTTTTATTTTATTACTCATTGGTAAAACTTTCCTATACTTGTAGTATGTATTTTGATGAATTCATTCAGCCCCTAAATTTGGTGACGTTGCCTTCCAAAAAATAATGACCTTTTTGTGAAGGCAAGTATTTTTAAATAATAATCATCCCATGTTATTTGTTTTCTAATAGTATAAATTGACTGGATGATGAAATAGAACTGATTAATTTAATTTATTTTACCACATATAATTACTTATATTTTTTTTCAATCCTCTTCCGTTCTAAATTTGGTGATTCACAAAGTGAAGATGTCAAGGAATCACGAGTTTCAACTGAAATCAATCTTACAAATAGGTGTGTAAAAAATAGTAATTAGACTTACCCGCAATGACAAGCGTTGCTGGTTAAGAAAGCTAGTAAGATACCTCTGATATATTATTGTAGAGGTATTTACGTGATTTTTATTTATTGTTTAGTCTGTTGCTAAAAAGGAAATTAACTTCTTAATATGAAATCAATTAAAAAAAATGAACTAGCATTTACCTTAGACGGAGTGTCGTCTACAAAATCAAGAAGTGTTTCGCAGAACGATCGCCCGATAGATTCGTAGTCGAAGGTGGTGAAGTGAGTGCCAGACCTCCTGCCGAGTGTTGATCCAGCGAATGACGCTTCCATAGTGTAACTATTAGCCACTCCCATCATCCAAACAACAACTCTTCCTGTTCCTTCTTTGGATCTTTGGATCCTGAACTTGCAGCTCTCAAAAGAAAACTAAAAAAAATCACAATAAAGAAAAACATTAGCCCATCTTAGCATTATTTCTGCGACTTTTAACCCTGTACATATATATGCTTATGCACGAATATATTATGTGTATGTAATTGTATATATTTTTCAGATTATTTGTTTGATCTCTTTCCACTAATCTAGGTTTTCCATAATTGCTTTAAACCATGTTTTATAGTTAATAGAGGTAGGTTGCTGATATAGCTTACTATAGTTTAGAGATGGTTTACTAATTGTGGCAACTTGTTCCTAAATTTGTACATTCGTCCTATTTTGTTTCTAACATTCAATAGCTCAAAGGTATTTCAAATTAAAAAAAAAAAATCTAAATTACTAATCTCTAGAGAAAGCGCAAGAGAATGAGTACAAACAAGATAAGAAGAAAAACTGATTTTTAAAAAGGTGCATATCACAATGGTCTTATTTCAATAGTATTTGAGCAATATAATTATTTAAAGCAAACTATTTTATTTATTTGTTGTGCTTATTGAAGCTAACGTAAACGAGCAAAAAATGCATTCTATCTGTCAGTAACGTTTACGTGTCCGACAGTACAGTAACGTAAGTAGAAGTAGCAGTTGACCTATTTAGATGAAATTTTGTACAAATGTCCTTTTTACTAAAGTTTGTTTCAAAGCGTTATCCGTATAAGATTACGAACGAGACGCTCAAGCAAATGTGAGTTTCCAATGTAAAATTGGAATTTTAGGACGGGGAAAAATTCTAACATCACCTCTTTGATGTGACGAACATTTTTTTTCAAATACAATTTGTTATTAAAACCAACAGGGAGACCGCTATGTGATAAAGATCGTTAAAACAATAATTAGCGGGCCTAAAAATTTAAAATAAAGAACCAATGTTTTTATTTTGCCAATATCTTACGTTCTAACGTAAAGATTTTAATAAAACTTCATATACATCGTGTTAAGTACAATTGAAATAGGCATGTAAAATTTAAACTTGATACAAGCAGACGTTTTTGTGTAGCAAAGTGATACATTTTATAATTTGCAGTTGAATTGGAGATGGCCGCGATGTGTAAGAGGAATAGAAGTAAGGCACCCTGCTCCCTCATTACACGAATCTATTAAAATCATCCTCTTTAACTATCAAATCATCATGATTAACTATTTACTGTATGCTAAATATTTACTGCATTATGCTTGCTTGAATGATAGAGCCACGCTATGCCTAGCTTTGAATTTTAGGTGTAAAATCATCTCTTGAAATATTATTAAATAACGTTGCAGATTACTCTACATAAGTATGGAAAAAGAAAAATGGTCGAAATTCAATGTTGTTATCGCTTACCATAATTTATAAGAATGGGTAAATTAAATTTTATTGAGGTTTTCGTGTTTTCAGTTAATACTTGGTATTTAAAGATCCTAGTTTGTACAGCTACCCAAACTCATTAAAAGACATTATCCTACACCTTTATGTCTACCCTCCATGCCCTCGTTCAACTTTTCAAAAGAATATAGTCTTATTATCGGATTTCGTGATAAGAAACTATAATATTGTTAAATCATGTGACGATAATCTTTGTTGTCTTTAATATTGAGGTTGTTTTTTTGAGACGGGGGCTAAAAGCGAACTAGGTCATCGATTATAGCTAGAAATTCATAATGCTGAAGATATAAAATGTATACTTAAAAGTATTAAATTTAGTGGGTTCGTATTATTTTTCTCACATCAGCTTTATTTTATTGACTAACACACCTCCCCGCATAAATAGGCACTCTGATCTTCTTTCATTCCGTTAATGTGAAAATTAAATACAACCTTAATTTTTCCAGCAATCTTACCTTATCAGCACTATTCTTGTGAAGCATGAGAGGGAAGACTTGTTCTTGAAGACGTTTATCTGGAAGTCTCTTATTTTCACAGCCATAAATGAACACATTATGTTTTCTAGAATGCGCATGTAGATCGCAGTACATTGCTACTCCGCATTCCTCTAATAACCTAGAGATATTCAAATCCAGAATCAGAAACAATGGGGAATTAGTATACTACATAGTTAGAAGTTATTAATAAGCTTTAATAATGATTACTTAAAATTTGGAATTTCTTCCAATACTATTAGTTACTATATGATCTAATGCTTTAATTTTTAATGCCAATATATAAAAAATAATGAATAAATAACCCAACGTTTTAATCACCTTTTTATCATGAGCTTAGTGTGCCAAACCGGAGGATAAGTTTCTCTGATTACTGTCCTATACTGTCTGTTGAGATCTCTTCCAGTCAATGAGCATCGGTTGTTCCCAACAATAACACCGTCAGGGTTCAACATTGGAATTAGTTTAAATATAAACTTCTCTCGCAGTTCCTATGAAAACATCAATAGAATTAAGGGTCAGTCTTAAGCCGGCTACACACAATCCGTAGGGCATTTCAGTTCAGTGTGTTTATTCCAGTCACCTACTGATAGGCCTACCGGAGTAAACATTTGCTCAGGTAGTCTGCCTCCAGACGGATTATTCAGTCTAAACTGACAAGCCTATCGAATCATGTGTATCTAGCTAATATGTAGTTTAAATAACAATAGGTTGTGGGGATATGTTTCCTTTTCCCTAAAAGAAGTCATCTTGCTATAAAAATAGGTGAAATCGTAATTTAAATAACAGGGAGGTACGCATGAGGTCAGGTCATTGAGAGCCGAATTCCGGTTTGTCATATAACGGGTTTCCCAGCCAATATGGAACAGTGAAATATCTCCGGAACCATGATAGATTGAAAGAAGCTGTTTTCAGTGTTCGATAATGGCTATAAATGCGCTTCCAGAAACAATGCTGAACATTTTCTGTGTTCAGCCAAAGTGTGTGGAGTTTGCATAATAAAAAATACTTCTTGCATACGAGTCCGCAAGACAGTGAGACATTTTCATGTTTTCGCTCTGCGTAAACTACCGACATAAAATGTCTCCAGGTTCGCTTCGCGGTGTTGGAGGTGGTTAAATGATTCCCACGTGAGATTCGACTTCCTTCGGCCTTACAAAGCGAAGTAGGGTACAAAGTAAAACCCCATATTTCTATCTATCATGGTTCCGGAGATATTTCGCTGTTCCATATTAGCTGGGACACCCGTATTACAAAGAGCAACCGTTTTTCGTTAGTTATAAAGAGTGCATCGAAGTTATGTAGTATTAAACATAAGTCCAAATTTAATTAATTTAATATTGTTACATATTCATCACAAGTCTTGACTGTTAGAAAATCCTAATATAGATTCGAGTTTGTATAGAGAAATTGTAATAACTGCTATTAAAAATGATTATAATAATAATAATAACGATAACTGGTTCTTAGTTGTTATTATCACAAAGCCGCAATGCAAAAATGGGTTGGTGGCAGTATGTGCTTAAAAGCTGAATTGCTACTAACTATTGGTTTATTTATAAATTTATACAGAATTTCTAATTTAAACTCATGTGTGCTATAGAAAGTAATTTACTATTATTGTTTAAAAAAGTACAACTCTAACTTGGCTAGTTCCATAACATGTTACTGTTACAGAACATTATATTCACAATAGTTAAAGCATCATGTCCGTTTATTTTTGGGGAGAATACGGAAAACGCAATTTTTAAGTACACAACATAAATTGGTACAAATACGAAACCTCGTATATAGTTGTACTCAGGACGTCCCTATATTTTTCCTGTGTATAGTTTATTGCGCATAAAATAACTCTGCGAAGATAAAAATATTCGTTGGGAATTTTCGGAATACATCAGGTGCTTTAACGACCCCTAGACAGTCAAACGCAAGAAATTGTAAGGAAAAGGATTTCGGTTTTGCCTACGAACCGAAAATAAATGTGCTAGGAGAAGCATTTAAGATGTTTAGAAGACTATTTCTTTTTCACGATTAAACCATAATTGTAAAGGATTACAAAATCCTTAAAATTTTATATGTTTCGTCAGTTAATATAAAAATAAAAAAATATAATTGTCGAATAAAATTTAAAAAAAATTTATTTAAAACTTCTGTCAAATAAAAAAAAGATTAATTAAAATCATTATAATATAGTAGTATACTAGCTGGATAGCCGTGCTTCGCCACGGAGTGTTATTTTAATTTGATAAGTTTATAAACTACCATCAAGAAACATTTAAATTATTTTACTATGAGAGAATATCTAGATTCTATTCCTCCCACATATTTCTCTACCCCCTCCTCTTTGATAAGATGATTTGCAAATATACCTAATTTACCCTCCTCCTAAATGAAAATTTGATAAAACTGTACATAACAATTATTACTGTATGTACTCTTAAAGAGCTTTTTAACGATTTGTATCATAAAGGGTATTCATTACCTTGACCCCGTATTCATCTCTTGTACCCCGTACCCCTGTGTACCAAAATTTAAATTACGAAAATTCATGTAGACAGTAATTTTCCCCTTGCTTTGAAAGTTAAGTGCGCAAATTTTCATCGAGATCGGACTAAAACTGTAGATTTGTATAAGAACATACACACACATATTTATATACGTTGACTCTTAGATATAAATACAAATTTCTATTTTAACCCCCTTCTAAATGAAAATATGACAAAAATGTACATAACAACAATTACTTTTCTCTAGAGCTTTTCAACGATATGCATCATGAAGGGTATCCATTAATACTTTGAAATTTGTACCCCGTACCCCTGTGTACAAAAATGTTAATTTCGTAATCTCATGTAGGCCTTGACCTCCACCTAGTTTTGAAGGTCAAGTGTGCAAATTTTCTTCGAGATCGGATAAAACTGTAGATTTGTATAAAGAACATTCACACACACATACGTTGACTTATATAGATATAGATATAAATTTCCATTTTACCCCCCTCCTAAATGAAAATATGACAAAACTGTAGATAACAACGATTACTGTACTCAAACAGATTTTCAACGATATGCATCGTGAAGGGTATTCATTACTATTACTGTTACCCCATATTCATTACTTGTACCCCATACCCCTGTGTACCAAAATTTAAATTACGAAAATTCATGTAGGCAGTGATTTGCCCCTTGCTTTGAAGGTCAAGTGTGCAAATTTTCATCGAGATCGGATAAAACCGTAGATTTGTATGAAGAACTTACAGATATAAAAGCAAAAAAAAAAAAAAAACAATAGTACATTATGCGTCTAGTGCAGAAAGTAGTATTTTGCATGCGAGTGTGGAGTTAGCACCCGAGCGACAGCGAGGGTAGTAAAACCACACTAGCAAAGCAAAATGCAGTTTTCGCACGAGTTGCGAACCGTACTTTATCTACGATTGTTGGATTTTAATAACAAATACAAAAAATCATTAAATATACACTAAAAACAAACACGCAAATCGTGCGATAAGGTGAAGAATTCTTTTTTATTTCCACCTTACGGCGGAAATAAAAAAGAATTCTTCACCTTGTCGCAGATTGTAAAACGCGCATGCGCAATGAATATAACTACGAAAAGAATCACTTTCTACGCATCTAAACAGAGATGTAATGTTTATATTTCGCATCAATCGCGTATATAAAATTATTTATTATTTAAATAAACTCAAATAATATTAATATGTAAATAACCAGTAATAACAATTTCTTATTATTTAATGTTCGTAAAAATGTTTTAATGTATGTAAAAAGTAAACAAACAATTTTAGGTCAGAGTGGGGGTAGCGAATTTTCATAACCTAGTTACATTTACACCGCAGTCTACTGACCATCGCACATGCTTCCCGTATGAGACACTTGTTAGATTTATGCATTTAACTATGAAAGTAATTTTATAAGTTTAAATTGTTCTGATTTTTATAGAGTTTGAATTCATTTTAGTTTATCGTTTACTTTTGTTTTTTTGCAAAATCGATTTAGGTATACTTTGATTAGAAGCACGCGCGGGTTCATAGTGCAAGTATTTAGTGTTCAAAGTGCAAACACACGCGTCAAACGATTAGTGTCAAGTGATTAAGTGCGAGTAATTAGAAACGTGGTCTATAACATAAAGCTACTACTTATCACTTGGTACAAAGACGTAATCGGCCTTTTCAATTATACGTAAGTGAATGTTTTTATGTTTTTTTGTTTTATTGCATTATTAAAATTGCATATATATATATATATATATATATATATATATATATATATATAAAAGTGAAGCTATTTGATAAACCCGAGAATTTTGTTATTAAATACGGAAGATCGTTTACAAATGCCTGTTTAAGTTTTTATAGCTAGATAGATATAGGTTATTAGGTAGAAACTTTCCAATATTACCAAAAACAAATTTACATATTTAATTCTACAACGTATAGAATGATTAATTATTTATATAGAATAACTGTTCTTTATTAAATTAATTATTTCGTGAAAAATTTAGTTTACTCTAGACTCTAGAAGTAAGGTATCTTTGATGAAATATTTTCTATTGTTATTGTGTAACAACAAATATTTGTATTGTGTATTTTTTTAAGGTCGTTCTTTTATTATCAATAATTTTAAGGTTTGTTTACATTTTTATAAACCTAAACTTTTTTTTACGTGAAATGGATTAAAGACTTTGCTTATGTGTAGAAATATTTATTTAAGTTACTTGAATAATCTTGTAGTTGTAGGCATGTTTAAAATCTTTGTTTACCTTTTTTTTTCTCTAGTAAACAATTAGAGGCCTTATAATAGCAAGACTTATATTATATTATATATATATTATTATAAATTATATGACATTCCTAGGTGGCTGAATAACGACAGATTTACCTGCATATCATATGTTTAAAAAATCACATCATGTAATAAACGTTATTCTACGTATTTATTTATTTATTTAATGTAATTTAAAATTGATGTCTCATATTTATCTCTATTTATTTGTATTGTTTACATGTTTACAATAATTAACTATTTTCCGTTATCTCCTTATCATATTATTATACTATAATAAATTTAATAGACAAATAAGATTCCTATTATGTGCTTATGACGAAAAATATTCATTTTGGTTGATTTTTTTAAATTATTGTTATTAATTAGCAGTAGCACAAAGCACACAAGCTAAAGAAAGAAAACTGAACACCTCCTGTATTAATAAAAAATAAACCCCGTTAATTTATAATTACCAATGAATATAATTAAGATAATAACAAATGAATTACATAAAAATTACAAAGAAATATTGGATTTAATATTTACTTATCCTCATCGCATACATCAAACATTTCATCAAACTAATCCAGATAGTATATGAATATCCACGGTAATATATCTATATATTAAACGACGAATTAAGGAATATGTTGACAGTAGCTTTCCCTACAATATACGAGTACACTTTGTTAGCTTTTCTTAATTTACTCCAACTACAGCAAACGCTGTCTAGCTCAGTTTTTAAAAAATTAAATTAAGTTGTACTTTTTGATTGTTAAATATGATACCTTGGCCTGTGAAGTATCTGATGTGATGTAATCTATTAGTCCTTTCATCATCCAGGACGCTGGAGTCTCTCCTGGATGAACTCTCGCTGTAACTACAACAGCTTTCTTTTTCTGCAAATACATACAGTTTAATTACCTTTTTTTATTTTCCGGCATTTAACTTTTTTTATTGTAAATTTTTTCAGTATATTGGTAACGATATAAATATAAATATCATATTTGGATTTCATCAAGAAATATATTATTTAGTTAGAAACACAAGAATCATACAGAAGATTTATAGATAAAAGGTAGGTAGGTAGTTATACTGGAACATGCTTCTGTTTTTCGTTGTGTGAAAAAAATTGGTATAGTTCGTTTTAGTGGAGGTCTTTTGAAAAATTAATTAAAAAATCAATTAATTAATGTTTAATTATTCAAATATTTTAGAATCAAGTTGGTACTGTTTCTATATTTATGCAGTTTAATTTACACACTTCAGTACATTTTATTTTATTTATAAATTGTAAAAGATTACCACATAATAACTGAATATCTTTAATATTTTCATCTATTAATCTTTAATAATCATTAATAATCTATTAATCTATACAATTTTTTACTTAATTATAGGTTAAAACAGTTACTGCTTTCTCCTTGTTTTCGGGACGAAAAACGTAACTTCTTATTCTAAACTAATAAACGGTGTGTTACATTGTTATCTTTAATAAAATTACCTTCGGTGGATCGTCCGGATGTGGAGGTTCAGTTACTGTCAGATAGTAGACATTATTCCCTGCTAATGTTTTACATAGGAGCCTTAACTTAGTGTATATCGACTTCACAGGGTGATTCTAGAAATAACAGGCATAAAATAAATCGACTAATATTAAAAGAGAAGTGAACACAATATGATAGTCGATAGAACACTACGTAAATATCCTGAACTTCGAAAGTTATTTACCTGCAATCTGAGAAGATAATCTTGTAGATCTGTATAAGTGTATGGATAACTATGGGCTATGTAAACACAATCATCGTCATGCGGAAATTCTGCATTAAAGGATAGTGTGTAGCTACAGTTATTATCATCCTCTCCATTACTGAAACATATGTGCAATATCTCATATGAAAATCTGGAATGATATCTAAATTGCATTTATAGATCTAGTTTTTATTTACTAATAATCTTTTAATACTTTTTCAAAAACATATTTTTTTAATAAACAAAGTTTTATAAAAGCATATTCTTATAAGGTATAAATAAAAATTTGCTTTAATGGCGAAATAAATGAAATATCTTACCATACTAATGCATATTACTTTTTTTTTAAATTTCTCAAGTGCGTTAATTTAATTAAAAAACCAAAAAATGGAAAATTGTCCTTTAAAGTTTTTTCTAGCTGCAACCGTTTTTGAATTGGTTATTAGAGGAATGAAAAATTGAGAAGGGGGTCAACATCTATGGAATAATAAATAGAGTGTGGCTTAAGGTCAGAAATCCCTAATAAACGGGTTCTTTTGACCCCCAAATCCTACTTTATTTTTTATTACCTAATTTTAAGCGCTTGCAACTCAAAAACGGTTGGAGCTAAATACAAATTTTAAAGGCCTATTTATATTGGAAATTTACTGAAGAACAATTTTTTAAATAACCATAATTCGCCTAATTCAATATTATTCAAGATATTTGGTAAAAAGCAAAAAAAAAAACACCTATTAGGTGTTTTTTTGCAGGGGGCTAGCTCCCCCCTCGCCCTCGGGGACTTTTAGTATGTTTGACAGGAAAGTCATACGAACATTTTAAGCCACTTTCCAAAACTTTGGCATTTTTTGCAGAGTTATATCCTAATTTGACTGGACTAAATAGAAATATAAGCGAAAAACTCAATTTTCTCCACATTTGTGCCTGATTCGCCAAGATTCGCGGCTGTGGTACTTAACCTTTCTATTGGCTTTATTTAGCCATTTTTTAAAAATATTTTATCTTGGGAACAGTGTTGTTTTAATATTGTTCAAAGAAGACCCTTCGATTCGCTTTTTTTTTTTTTTTTTTTACATTTTAGACCTGAAATTGGTTGTGGAACTCGGTATTACTGTAGCGTTATTCTTCAGTTCAACTCTCACGACGAGTTTTTACAAAAACAGTTGGTCTTACAAAAAAAACTACAAGAATACTTTTTTGTTCAGAATTTTCTCCCCTTTAATTTCTTTGTAGAGCATTGGTTCTTAACCAGGGGGGCCTCGAAAGGTATTTAGGTACTATATACATTATATTTGGATTTTTTAAGGGGGCCGTGGTTACCAAAAGGTTAAGAACCACTGCTGTAGAACTGTAGAGTATTAAATACCTAATGTCAATAGGGAAAGCGATATAAGCGAAAAACTAAATGTTGGCCTCATCTGAGCCTTATAACTCGTGAAGTTCAAGGTTCAAGGTCAAATCAAGGGTACTTTTCGGATGTTGTTTGGAAACACTAAATAAAGGTGTACACAAAAGTTCGGCTCACTTTGAATTATTCCGAATGTTGGTCATAAATTTGTCTAATTTGACTGGACTATTAATAGAATTCGAAGAGATTCATCCAATTAGGAAAATGAGGCTATATATTTCCTTTCTGAAAAAGCTCTCATCGAAGCATTTCTATTTCAGTTTCCTTTGATTATCATTAATTTACAGTAATGACATTCTTTTCTAACTTTAATTTGACATATATTTATGTTACAGGTTGTCAGGACTTACACAGGGTCGTTCTTGAAGTATGAAATATTGGTACCAAAGCGCCTCCATCCCAGCTTGTTAAGGACAGCGTCACGTGTTGAATACAAAACTGGCTTCATTCCTTCGCTGTAGAGGCTCTCACCCTTAGAGAAGTTCACTATGGAAAATCTGAAAATGAGGTAATATTTGTTATAAAGTGTTGCCCAGTTAACGCGTCAAAAATATTTATTTACGCGCCAAGGGAAGAAACAAAGTCATTATACCCTGAGCGTTTTTGTCGTGATTTAGGCAGCCTCAGGAACTATCGTGAGGCGTAGCCGAGGAGTTATTTAGTTGGTTCCTGAGGCCCAGCCGAGGGAACTATGCACTTTAATCCGAGCCATAACCGCGGGCATTTCTTATAGCGAGGGTATACTATGACTTTTTGCTCCCGTGGTACGTACCAGATTTTTCCTCAAGAAGAGAGAAAAATAACCCAAATAAAACCAAAGATTTCGATTTTTAACTATTTCTTTAGGTATTAATGACTAAATTTACAAATTTTTATACCTTTCATTTTAACAAAAACATATAAAAACAAAGAAAAAAAGTTCTATAATATCATATAGTAAATAAAACTTATGAAAATTATACGTGCAATTCATGCAACAAGATTTTTTTTAACTAATTACAAATCTTATTATTTTATTATTTCTTAAGTCAGTATTATTAACTTAAGCTAATTAATGGGGTATTCACTTTTCTCCCTCATTTTTACTTTTCTCCCTCATTTTCACAACCAGGCTGATAGGGGATCCATTCCTCCCTATTAAGTGGTGGAATGTTAATGTTTACTTCTCTCTGGAGTAAAAAGGCTATTGTATTACAATCAACTATTAGGGGGGAACTAGTATTTTCGTCTCATAAATATTAGGTTTTTACGTAAAGAAATAAACAGCAGAATCTTTAGATAACGTAATTAATTGGTCAAAGAATTCTACTAAAGTAGTGTGAAATCTAAGCAGCTATTATTTTGGTGTCTCTATTAATTTATATAAGCTTTAATTTCGATCATTTATTATAAGAATACTTAAATTAAATTTACCTGTAGGTAAGACCTCTCTTGGTATTTTCTACCATGAAGTAAAACCACTGAACATGTCTATTTGTATACAAATCAGTTCTAAGAGTGAGCTCATAGTAGGTGTCTGTTATCTTAACTGCTTTAGCCAAATTCCCTGATTCAAATCTTGATTCAAATATTAGAGAATCACCATGACAGCAAGCGTTGTTTTCACCTGAAGTTCTTCGAGTTGTTGATCTGCTGAACTGTAAAATAACAACAAAGTTTTTCTTTCCGTTCTGTTTGGGTTATCAATGTTCAACTTATTGTAGTCTAAACACTAAAATAGTTATATTTGGAGTAGTTTGGTCTTTTAGGGTAAAAAATACACACCATTACGTTTATTCAGTACAAGAACTTTTATTTGAAAAAAGAATATGGCTACTCATTATTTCAATACAAATTTAAGAAATTTCTTGGTCCATCCAAATCTAGTATGCGAAGGAAAGTCTGTTTGGTCTACTCTTGGAAAACTTCTTGTTTAGAAGAAAATTGTGTTTTAGAAATAATTTTGTTTATAAAAACCTGATTCCTTAAAATTCTTCTACTTTGAATTATGTGTAAGCTTATACTTACATCTCAGTCCCATCCAATAAAAAAGGAAATCCCCAAAATTTGGAATAACTATTTAAAACCATTTTTAAAAAGGGTTAAAATTGCGTTTATTACATTTGGAATAAAAAAAATAGAATATTCAAATATGATCTACTCGCATGTTTCGTTACTAGTTTTACAATGTCTATTTAAATCTTCATTCGAAAAGAGAATAATATAAAATAGGTACGTTGTATGTAGCGTTTTTATAATATTTTATTTTGTTAGCTGTGTAAAGAGAAAAAATAAATGGTAAAATATATTACATTTAGTCTATAATGTTTTAGAATAAGAAATTTAGATTTAATGAAAATGAAAAAAAAACAGTTTTTTATCCCAATATTGGCATGTTACAACCCTTGTTCTTCGTCAGTTAAAGCAATTATTTAAGTCGTGTTATTGTACATTTGCTTGTACAATTCAATATCCCCTCTTCTGTTTGAACTTTTTGACCCTAACAATAAAACAGTCAATAAATTGAATTATTATTATTCGATTTTAATGCCACTTAATAAAGGAGAGTCCAGGTTTCTTTGTTGACTTTGTCTCTGTTGAACATAAAAAAATAAAAAATGATACAAGTATATACAAATGCATATTCTTCTACCTAGAGTAAAATATTTCTTTGATAATAATCTACATGCTGAGTTTATTTGGTAATAATTTACTTACACCACTATACCACAATTTTTCATAACAAAAGTGGATTTATAGGTTGTAAATCCTTCAAAATTTAAAGAGACAATATTATATAAGTATTTTCATAACGTCTATTGTACAAAAAGAAAAAATATAAAGCGGCAAGAGTACAAAATATTATACATTTAAAAAAAAAAACATATTTAGCATAAATAAATAATAATTTAGCAAAAAAGCAACTACATTTATGCTATCAGTAATTCTACAAATACATATATACAATAATAATTAACTAATAAAACTAATATATTTTGTCCTTACATCGTGCACACGTTTTGGAAGTGATATTATTTTCGGTACCGATTCGTCATCAGAATTCTGAAGATAAAACAAACAGCAAACAATAAAAAATTATCAGTACTAAATGATGATTAAGTGGTAAAAAGTGTGATAATGGTGATATTAAATTTTGTTTAAAGTAGGGTGTATTTTGTACATATTTTTGTTTTCTGTTGATATTTCTTGACTTCAAAGCGAGCTCAAGAATTTACTTTAATTTTTTAATTAATGTATCATACTTAATTTTACGAATACTTTTAAAATCTTTTCATTAAAAGGTGTTATTTGTTGAACATGGTATTTTCAAACATTTTTACTTTTTCAAAAAATTAAATTAAACCATTATTAATTACATGTTCATTTTAACAGAAAAAGATAAACATGCACGAGGTATTAGAGTGCAGAATAAAATGTAGGTAAGGAAAAAATGTTAAGTATAAAAAAAATATATATATCGTGCAAGAAAAAAAACAAAAAAACATTATTATGTACGCTTTAGTAATAAAATTGGTGTACTCAATTCTATACGTAAGATAGTTAAGCGTTAAAGGAGATAATGATGTCATTAGAATTTTGATAGTGTCAACTATAGAAATTTGTAAAAGATGCTTAGCAGCTGATAATATGGAAATAAAAGAATGATTCTGAAAGGTTTTTTTATGCTCTTTAAAATTGGTTCTTAGCCCAATTTCTCTATCTCATTTAGTTTTGGAGATATTAGGAATTTTTTTGAAAATTTTCGTGAAGTACTTTAAAAAAATAAATAAATCGATATCTCGAGAACTATTGAGATTTGGGCATATGCTTATTTGAAATTTTTACTCGGTTTGGAACTAACTTTTTGCGGCGCCGCAAAAGCATTACCATAGATGAATCCCTTCGGGCCTCCGCAATTACGTATCCGCTAGCTGAGAACCCACCTTTAAACGGAAATAATATCTCATACCTGTCACTCGTCGTGTTTTTTAACTATTGATTTTGAATTTTACCGCCAAAATTAAATTACTTAATCTGTAAGTTTCAGCTTTCTAGGTAGTCTGAAAGTGGGTCAAATTTAGGTAACAAAATTCATCCCAGACAAACATGTGAAGTTTTCCTTGTTCCTTATTTTATTTTTTTATTTTTTAACAATATTAATTACAGGGGATATTTCTTCGTTTAGGACGTTTGAAAAAAAGAAGGGTTCAAAAATAATTATTATTCATCATCTGTTTAGGAAAATCTTTGTATACGCACTTTCAATTATTGTTAAAGATTTTTTTAACTTAGATTTTTAGCCATGTTTGATCACTTAGCATTCTATTTATAGCATGGAAATTCTCAGAAAGGATGTTCTTTACAAAAGTACACTGGAAATAAAAGGAATCGTGGAATAAACTATTTTAAATAGATTTGATAAACTAGGAATAATGTGCTTGCTTTAAAGTCAAGAGATAGTGTAGAGTAAAAAAAGCATATTTGCATTATTTGGTCATAGTTTAACACATGCGACTCAAAAGTTTTGCATCTCTGACTGATGTACCTAACAAGTTATGAACTAAGTTAAGTATTAGGGCAAAATTTCTTTGCAGATTTTAGTATCAAAGTATTAGAAATCTTTTTCATAAATGCTCTTTTAATAACATTAAAGTATATACAAATTCTAAAATCGGCAAAACTTTTAAATCGTATGAAAATGTTTTCTAGTTCAGAGATTTATACTTCATATTTAAACCATTTACTTTCTAGTTGATATATTGATCCACGCGCTTTTCATAGCCGTTTTTAGCTAGTCTTTCGTCTTTCAAGAGATATCATATAGAATGGTCTATAGTTCTAGTTAATTAAGCTATTATCACACTTTAGGTGTAATAGGTATGATGTGTATACGGTATAAGGACAGTTGTTACAGTGTTACTGAATTACTGTAGTATCGAGTTGCCATCTTTCCTGATATTTTAGTAAGCTAAATGATACACTTTCTTTTAATGGACAAGCTTCGCAATGGGAATGAAATAAAAACGTTTATTTAGCGGAACTAGATTCAAAATATCGCATAAAATAATGGTCACGTATCTAAGACAAAGAATACCTTCGCACTATGCGTGTGAAATACGTTTATTTACTATTTACTTTTTTTAACTTTAGTGGTTTGCAATTTTGAAATTGTAAGATCACACCAATTGCCTCGATTGTGGATTTACCATCTATTCTTTCTAGGCCATCGTAAATATGCTTTAATTTGTCAATGTTGAATTTTGAAAGGGCTCCTCGTAAATGACGAACCGAATCTCTCGAAGGATTTTTGTATGTATTTATTTTATTTTTTAAAAAATTAGCTAGAAAGTAAATGATTTTATCCTCTGAATATTTATTTTAGTATTTAGTTCTCATTAGCTATAACTATAAAAGTCCATAATTACAGATAATTATGATTAATGTATTTTTACTGACGTATGTTACAGCTGACATTGGATGGTACTGAAAGAGTGTTGTTCCGTGGTCGTCTCCTATTGGTTTCGGTTGAACTTCTCTCCCCGTCGGTTCGTAGTAGGCTTCTGGACATGCCGGCATTGATTCTATATGCTGGATCCGACCCTCCACCACCTGTAACAGGAAAAAGGTCATAGAAATCACATTGTAATCAAACCGGCTAAGTAATTGATATAATAAATGTATAAGTATGGATTAAAAAAGCATTTGAGTCGAAAAAATGTTTCACATTTTTTCCAGGAGTAAGTGCACTGCATAGTGCATGTTTAGTTGTATCTGCTACATTAATATTTGGCTAATCTTTTCTAAGACGAGACAAATTACAGTGAATCAATTTATATTGTTAAGAACTCAGTTGCAGAGTATGGAAATAAAGACTATATTATTATTTTAGTATACTTCGAAACTGTAGCTTTCTCGAATCTTAATGGGGTAAGAACGTTAGTTTATTCTTTAATTTCAGTAATTTTAGAGTTTCTCTAGCTATTACAAACTTGAGAAACTTTTCTTTAATATAAAATTCATAATTTTTAGTATATGATCCCTCATAATATTTTAGACTGAGGCAGATCGTAGATATGTAATTGCTACCTCTGATATAACAAAAATATATATTTTAAACTACTGTTCTAAATTTTTGTTTATCACTACAATATTACTGCTGAAGTAGAAGGAAAACGTTAGCTACACAAGATTGCTTACACGTGTTTCTTATTCACTGTTTAAAATTATTATTTTATAATCTTTTCGTCTCCTAAAAATACTTACGTAATTACAGTCATACAAAATGATTTATTACTTGACACTCGATGGGCCATCTGGGCACTTCTATTGCACAATCTGGTTCTCTGGGTAATGCACATGGGTCTTTTGGTTCCTTCAGTCTGGCCACTGGTACTCCACCGCCTCGACCTCCTCCTCCGACCTCAACTTGATTTGATTTAAGCGTATTGGCCAGCAGACTACTTAAGTAAGAACCTAAACAATAATTTAAACCAGACATAGGTAAAGGGTAGTGAGATTTAAGTGAGAAAAGAGTTCCTTTTAAACCAGCCAATACTATTCGCGTACCTGTTAAAGGAGGTGGTTAGATCGCCTGTTGCATGATTTAAATTATAAGTAAGCAAGGTAAGAACATTTGATAAGTGCACAGAGCGAGGATTACCGTTCCCCTATATTTATAGGACAGTTACAGGAAATTCTGAGGACAGCAATGGTGACTTAAGCAATAACAAACATAACTAACGTTTGTTGTTACAGTTACATAGGGTAAACATCACAATATTCCTAAAAACCAGAATATGCTTGCAACAGTAGGAACTAAACTAGTTACTTATTATTCTTTGAGGATGGTTTCTTTGGGAAAGAGTGTGTTGACGTTAACTTAACTATACCAGGGAAAATCTATGCACCTAATTACGTAATCCAGTAACATATATGTCTTTATTGCGTATAGTTCAATTAATGTTTAAATTTAATATTTGTTTATTATTTTTCTTATTTATTTATTTATACATTTATCTACAATATGCGTGTGTGCATGTAGATGTATAATTTTGTTTTGTCAGCTAATATTTAATAAGAAGCTAATATGTTACTGCCATAACTTAGGATATGTTTTTTATTTATTTAGGGATTATGAAAGCCATAAAAAATGCATGTCTTTATATTTTTATAATAGTTATTAATTATAGTTATTTAATTAAATATTAAGATTCATCTTATTAAAGAAATAAAATACACATATATCGTGAAAAATATAATATTGTATATACATGCAATATCTAATATAGTTAACACTGAACTTCATTTAAAAAAACAAAAAACTTATTCATTATAAGGAGCCAGCGTGGTTGAGGGGCTTAAGGCGCTCGCCCAGCTATCAATAAGTCGAGGCGACTCGAGGTCGTGGGTTCGATCCCGTGCCATGATACTCTGAATTGCATCTATAATCGCGGACGGAGCAGGGCGAGGGACACCCCCTATGGGGTACTCTTCCCCCACTCTTTGATGTGGTCCGATTGGAGGGGGTCCGATCCGTGTCATGATGATGTGATTTGTAATCTATGGTTCGAGGACGGAGCAGGGCGAGGGACACCCCCTGGGCAGGGGCACTCTTCCCCCACGCTTTGACGCACCGCTTATACTCGTATAAGCTTACTTATGACCACACCATACTCGCTTCGGCGGTACAATGTACAAATGTATAATGTGTGAAGTAGCTGGAACTCTCCAACCACGGGGAGTAAAATGGGCCTAAAAGATGGCCTTACTGCTAAGTTCAAACAAGTGGTTCGTCCTACCCGTTCTAATAGGAAGTATACTAGATTATTACTACTATTATTCATTATAAGTATTTATTACTAATTAAGAGGTATTAAATTTAATTAGTTCATTCTGATTTTTACTTACCGGATAATAATGCATATAATGTTTATGAAGCAATTTTTATGTAATAACTAAATTTATTTATGGCAGTTCAAAATTTCATCTGCTACCGAGCTTGGCTGTCCAGCATCTTCGTAGGGCATCTCTCCATTGACACCTTATGAATGTTGCCCCGGAATCTCAAGTCACCTTCATCTCTCTTCATAAATACGGCTCTTCATCTGAGTTCATAAATAACCGCCTTGACTCTTCATTTGCGCTTATTCTCCTATGTCCACCAAGGTTTTCTGCTTCGAATAGTATCCCTATAACACCTTCGTTTCCCACCTTTTGAAGCCCACGTTTCTCAGGCATATAAGTTAACAACATCTAAGTCAACATCTTAGGACTTAAATCTTCTGATTTTCTGTATCCTGCTATCTTTCAGCTACTTCACGTAGAATAAAAAGTTTTCTAATAAAACATATTTAGAAATTAATTTTCTATTATTCATCAACAAAACTTTTTGAGGACCTAGATAGATCTCTTCAGTATAAGTTGCTCTTCATTCACTGTAATAAACTTTGGTATCTACATCGAAAAATTATAATGTAGTTTTACTGCTATCTTTTAGTTTGGTACACAATACACCCTTTGTCTATAACATTAGAGAGGTGTTTCACACATTAATTTTAATTATTGTCCTATATTTATTAAATAAAATAAATTATTATACCACAATAAAACACTCTCCCAAATACTTTTAGTTTAGTACCCGCATACTGGATATTAATATTTCTTATAGAGGGGTACCAAATCAAAATATGCGTATAGGAGCGTGGTACCCCCCCTCTACTAAATTATTCCTTTTTTCTTAGAGGTCCCACACTAATAGAGGCGTACAGGAGCAACTCTATTACTTTATTGGTACCTCTCCTATCTTTTAGCGAATTTTCTAAGAAAATTAAGCTATTGCAATTGCTTCAAAATTTTTGTAATGCAAATTTTCTCCATGGAAATCCGTTTTAGACCATTCTTTATCGATTCTTGAAATTTAACACTTTATGTGTGTATATATGTATGGACCCTTTTTTACTTTAGCACCCCCCTATATCCCTTTGTGTTAATAGTTATTTAGACAATGGAACATATTCAGAGTAGCATATATTCCTTAGTCAAAATTAGGAATATTTATTCCAATGTACTTTGGGACAAAGGAATATCACACTTGGGTATATAATTGTGATCATACCCCTTCCCTTAGTCTAATCAACTTTTATGATAAAGGAATATTAAAGATGAATATTAAGATGAAACTGCCCCAGGAGTATCAATGTCTTGGGGAGACAAACACACAAAACTTTGACTTTGAGACTTTTGTAGGGCAGACTATAGTTTAGAACCAAGGGGGGTGCTATGTATGTGTATGTGTCATTTCAGACGATATCTCACGCTAGGATGCACTTGAAAAAATCAAACAAACTTTAAAATGTCAATAATATCAAAAGAAAGGATGATTTCGTTGGCCAGAATTTTTGGAGTTCATTTAGGGGTAAAATTTTGACAATTTGGGGTAAAAAATACCATAAAAACGTGTTTTCCATTATCCCCCCCCCCCCCCCTCTTATATGAAAATATGACAAAAGTGTACATAACAGCAATTACTGTACTCTTAAAGAGCATTCCAATGACATGCATCTTGAAGGGTAAATACTATTTTGACTTTTGTACCCCTGTATACCAATTTTTTTTTTCACCCACACCCATCCAAATTTAAAACCAACATTTTCCTTTATTATCATAAGCCAATAATACGCAGATTTCTAGGAAAATTCGCTGATTAAGTCTTGGTGCATCACTGGACTTTTTTCTTCTCTTTCTTTCCCCTTTCTCAACCCCACCAAAAAGCCCCACTGCTTTTGAACATCCCCCTACACGTCCCTATTAAGATTGTTATTTAATTATATAAACCAATAATTATATTAACATTGTTATGTATATATACATAAAATACTATTTCAACATATGTATATTTAAATCGAAATAAACAGGGGGTACCAACTAAAGTATTGCAACATGGTGCCTCTTTTAGTACCCCCTAGGGTGTACGAAACTAAAAGAGTACCCTTTTTACAAAAGTTTATAATATATAGCGCAATTTTATATTAGCTACCATGAATACAATTATTGGAAGTATTAAGTAAGACGTTTTGGGGTAAATATGTCATATTAGCGCTATCGAACAATTATTTAACCATCTAACTATTACAATTAAAGCTTTAGATTTGAAGTTTGTTATTATGTCACTGATAATAAGAAAAGTTTACCGTGTGCGACATCCGTACATAGGATTTCAGGGGTGCAGACCTGTGACAGCATACCTTCCTCCGACCTGACTCTTGAATAACAAATCGAACACTAGGAATTTTCAAATTTAAACAGCCGAAACATTTTGGAAACAACGAATGTCTTTAGACTTCGTCAAATGTCAACAATGTATTTTGATTTTAATGGACCGTTTTGTAAACGTTTTAAATCCATTTTAGATTTTCGTTTCCGACCTAACTTGGAGCGATGTTGTTCGTTGAACGTTCTCGAACGCTTCTGAGCTAAACGAAACATGATTCCTTTCTTTTATACACACCCTTTTCACTTTTTAGAGGAGAAGAAAAAAAATTGAAAGTAATTTCACTAAAAAGTTTTGTTTTAAGGTTGAAAATCAGTATGAGAAATGTTCTTTCAATCGATCTAGTCGAAAGACTGGTTTGGATATTCTAAGAAAAATACCTTATTCAACTTTGAGAATAAAGCATAATAGAAAGTATATAATATACTTTTACCAGGTCAAAAGTTTCGACCTTGTTTTACTTTTCACACGCAAAAACATTATAGCCTGTTAGTAACACCAAACTAGTTAGCTGAAAGTTATTTGAGATTCTATTTGAAACTCTATACTTTGTTTAGCATTCGGGGTTAATATTCTCTTTTGCTATTCTACGATGACTAATTGTTTCCAAGTGCGACGAATGACTATTCTCCAAAATCTAAAATTAGATTGTAAAACAACCATGCTTTCTAAGTAATTACTTTATGTCATTTCCATTGCATGATAGAAGCATTTTTCGTTATTACTATCTTTATTTTTAACTTCGACTAAAGAAATTTTACTTGTATTAATCTATGTTATTACTAAGATTATTTCTATCGAACATATTATATAACAAATAAAACTAATGTAAAGGTAGAACCCACATTTATAATATAATTTATTTAAAGAGATGATTTTTATTTAAGTATTTAGTAAAAAATATTATTTATTTACATTTGGACGTAATATTAATGATCATAAATTAAAGTAACCAACATTTATATGAGTAGATATATCAGATCTATATTTTCGCTTGCATAACCAGATACTTTTAATAAAATATTATAAATATTCTTAATTTCTGATCTATCCTTAGAATTTTAAGTACCCTTAGTGGATGCAACTTATTTTCAATTAGTGGTCTTTTACCTGAAAGCTAAATGTTATATTTATAAGCTAATGAAAAAGCTAGATAATTTCTAAACTTTATAAAATCCCAACTCATTCAGTTTTATTTCAAAGCTGTATTTGTTCATTTCTTTACTCACCTTTATTGCAGACTGGAAATAAAGATGCTTGCAAATTCCTCACATCAGTTAGCATGATAATTAGTAACTTCAATTTTCAAGAAAGTAAAATCTATATCTACTTATAAATGATATTGTATATTCGAACCCGAACCCTTAGATAATGTGTCCCTGATTTTAGTTATTTCTTTTAACATCTTCTCAAACTTTTTTAACAATAAATTTACACTTTTTCATAATAAATATATTTATTTCTTTTAACCCATAGCATAACTTTTACTTTATGGGTGAACAATTGCCTCTTGGTTTGATCCACTTCCTTATTTTATTTTAGCTTACACTTTTGTTTTAACTCTTACTCATACTTCTTAAACAATTCATCATACTGTCCGATCAAAATATTCACACAAGTGTTATTAATATGTCCTGTAATCGTATTCTTCTGAACAATGTTTGTTTATTAATTTTACTTTTTTTTTCTTTGTCTGTGAAATCGGCTACCGATAATATAGGTTTATATAAGAATAAAGCTTCAAAATATATATTATTTAATATTATGAAAATAAATATTAAGTATTCATATCAATATTTTTAACCTTTTAGGCTTTGTCTATGGTACTATGTTGTAAAATAATTCGTCCATTTTATGTAAAGGTTAATTCTCACGATATAGAATGTGTTGCTATTAAGATCAAATCGCAATACTATACGAATGCCTTTTACTTTAAATCGAAAATTAAGTTGAATCTTAAGATTGAAGTCTTATGCTAAAATCTCGAGAGTATTATACCTTTTTATGAGACTCTTCTATGTTAACTTCAAAACAAAGACCAATATTGTTGTATACTATCATCGTACCTACACAAGTTAAAATCGCTATGGTATTCTTTTTTTAGACTCTTCAATGTTAAACTTAAGATAAGTATTGGAAATAATCGTATCAAGTTAAAATCGTGACAGTGTTACCTTTATATTAAACTTTCTTCTACTAAAATGTTAATTGTACCTTAAATCAAAGATATTGTGACTTTCAAGAATATTGTGACTATGATCTCTCAAGCTAAATATTACGCTAGCCTTTACCTTTTTAACGTGTATTAACAAATAACAACAGTTATTTTCGTAATAAATACAATAATTTCTTACAACGTGCATGCTTATCATCCGCATCTTAATAAAATATGGAAATTCCTCTAATTGCTTTGAAATATAATCATTAGTCTATTTTACACGATTTTTAATTTATTATTTTTTCTGTATTATATTGCTAATTTCTATCTATTTTATTTTTCAGTTTATTGTTTAATAAACTTCCTTATTCTACTATCTTTCTACTATCTTCCTTCAAGTTTTTTCAAGCACTGTTTTACTATCAAAGATTACTTTTATTTGTAAATATAACTTTATAGAACCCATATTGTTAATCAATCAAACACTCAAATAAGCATTATGAGAATAACTTGTGAAAAATTATAGAAGCAAGCGAATATTAAACAATTAAATAAACAAAATTGATTTCTTTACAAAAAAAAAGAGTGATTAAAAATAGCATTGTAATTGAGAGTTGTGTTTTTTAATAAATCTTCTACTTATTTTGTCATCTCTTAAATGAATTTACTCTCAATTAAATCATACATTTTTAAACTAGCTTAAACTGAACTTAGTTGAACTTTTATTTAAGAACTACAATTTATAGAGCCAGAAGTTAAACGACAAACGAGTGAACGTTTCAACGGGACAATGACATGGTTTGTTTATCCTTGAATCTGTTTCCTACGTCAAACTGTCTCCCTTGGAAAAAAAGGTCTACTCTTAAAAGTAAAGTTTAATCAATAATTGTTTCTATTCGAAGGGGTGAAAGGTGAAAGACACGCAGAGTATGAGGCATATTCCCTTTTATCACCGTTCAGCTGGGGAAAAAAGCGGAGCAATTCAAAACGCCCTAGGTTACTCTATCACATTTCAAAAGATTTATACTCTTGTTCAGTCACGAATATCCACACGCACTTTACATCCTACTTCACATTCGTAGAAGAAATATAGCTTTTCACGCACACTAGATTTAAACTTATATGGTTTATAAATATTTAAATAATGTAAGAATTATTGTTTTTTTTTTTTATATATATATAGGTGTATATATATATATATATATATATATATATATATATATATATATATATATATATATATATATATATATATATATATATTATAATTTATAATTTATATTTACACTTTTCTAAAAATCATGTTCTTATAACTGAACTTTTAATTGAACTGAAAACAAAGCTTAAGAATTAAAACATTCTCTGCAATCGTAATTTTCCGTAATGGAAAATATTTGGTCTATGTAAGAGATGTTTATGAATGGAAATACATCTGTAGATTACTTTCTCTTGGAAAAATTATTAGTCAAGAAAGAAATGATAAAAGATGCCCAAATGTATATTTATTTAGTTAAATGTAAACTTGGACATGAGATGATTTGATATGGACTGGAGAGATTTTGAGACGGTAATGTTATGAGTCCTTAATTTAATACTGTCTAATCTCTGAATAATTGAGTAACAAATGCTCTAGGTGCTCGAAAATTTATCTAAATCGATCTCCTGCAAGAGGCGTGGTGTATATAATATTAAATACAATTTAATTTATATAAAGATTGTAGAATAGTGACACGCTAAGGGTATAGAGTAGAGAATATAGAAGATTTCTAAAATGTCATGAAAATGAAAAGTAAGACTACAATAAATACTGCATCAAAATAACAATAAAATATGTATTCTTTTCAATTTATAACTTAAAAATACGTATACTAATATTAAAAACTAAAGTCACTAAACTTATCGGTGTTTTAGAATTGAAATAAATTGTAGAGTTGGAATTATTATTAACCTTTTAATTTAAATTACTCGTTTATAAATAGAACCCTTTATTTGATAACGAATCTCAGATTATTCGATTATTTCATCAAGATTCTTCTATATAAACACAAACACGGACAAATAGGGAGACATCCATAAAACTTCTCCCTTAAAAACAAGGAACTAAAATAAGGGGTTAACATTTTTTTTAACGGAAATGCGTCCCTGAGTACAAATACATATTTGGTTTCTTTTTTGTACCCATCTTTCTTTGATTCCTAGGTCCTTATGTATCGATATATTTCATTGTGTGTATCTGAGAATTGATTTTATCTACGATTGATACGAAATATAAACATTGTATCTCTGTTTAGATGCGTAGAAAGTGATTATTTACGTACTTGTATTCATTGCGCATGCGCGTCTCATAGTTCTGAAGAATTCCTCTTCTTTACCACGCTAGCGCGGTAAAGAAGAGGAATTCTTCAGCTTTACGCACGATTAGCGAGTTTGTTTACATTTAACAAAACTAATTTGCTGTTCTTTTATTAAAGTAGCTGTTTATATCGAGTTTTTAGTGAAAAACAGTGAGTGAATTAAGTGACTTTGACGAAAATGTGGAGAATAATAATCTTCCAGAAATAATTAATTCGGCAAAAAATACAACAAGAATTAATGCCATCTTTATCAAGAGAGAGATACGAACTTACATACAGCAAGTTTATTTTTTTCTGTATTTATTATTTAAATCTAACAATCGTAGATAAAGTACGGTACGCAACTCGTGCGAAAACGGCATTTTGCATTGCTCGTGTGGTTTAACTACCCTCGCTGTCGCTCGGGTGCAAACTCCACACTCGCATGCAAAATGCTACTTTCGCGTACTTCGACGCGTAATGTACTATTATAAAAGCTATACTCTCTCTCTCTCTGCTATTTAATACAGGTAAATGCAGCTATACCTGTTAAATATAGGTAATAACATAAGTGACTATAAAACTATATTAACTGAATAGAGGCGCGTGCCGAATTACGTTCGAGAGACATCTCTTTTTTAAGACAATAAAATGGCTCTGTTATCGATTATCAAAGGTTTAAACTTAATTTTCTTTTTTTATAATTATTTATTTAGCCACAACTACAAATATTAATTATAATAAGTGACTTTTGTCATAATGAAAGCAACTTTTAATATAGACAGAGTCACTGATAAGGAGAGGCCATTCACTGAAGGTACTCCTATCACGTGATTTACATTAACTTACATATAGTAGTATTAGTAGTAAGTCTCGAGGCCATTTCCTCTTGAGACGAGGTCTAGGATTGCTAGGAATATTGCACTTCTTTAGATTGTTACTCCCCTAAAGAAGTTGTACGGATTGTTCTTCTTTAGACTGTTACTCCCCTTATAAAAACAGAAGTGTGATATTTGTCCCCAAGTACATTGGATTAAGCATCCCTTTGTCTTAAGTTACTTAGTCAGTCATATATATTCTTAAAAAAACATAGTGGAGTAACAATATAAAGAAGTACCAGGAATATGATGAGAGGAAAGGTTCTTGAAGAGGATTGGGATGGTTAGTGAGTTTGGAATGAAAGGATTTATATCGGAGGGATGCGAGGATTTGGACAAAGGGGACTTTTAGGTCATTGTGGATAATTCGGTTGGCTACATAGGAGGGAGCATTGGCAATCTTACGAAGGATAATATAAGAATTTAAAAAAATAATTGTACACGCTTGCCTACCTTTTCTTTTTGTCTTTTCTGTAGCTGCTACTAATAATATATTCTCATCAGATTCTTTTAATTGTTTATTAATAGGTTTCGTGTTTTGATGTATTTGTTTAATAATTTCCTGAACGAACACTATTTCAAACAAGTTTTTTAAAGCGTGCTTTACGCTTCTAAATAAAGTTATGGGAAGTTTGGTTGTCAAGTGTTTATTATATTTTAGATAAATAATTCAGACCTATCTCTAACTAATTATTTCTTTCTCGTCTACGTTTACTCACGCAATATGAAATTATAAGGCAAAGTAAATTATTAGACTTCATCGTTATCATGTTTAAAAAAGGATGGCAATAAGCCTGTATTTATTGCCTTTCTCACTTCTGTTGCTACCATTAAATTCTTTTACCAACATTCACTGTAAATTATTAGGAAGTTATCATGGGTTAAGAAGAAAGCGTTTAAGCCCTTTATTTAACAGCTCCTCTAAGTTATACTACTATTATGAACTGTTATCAATACTCTCTGATAAAGAGTAACGGCGTTTTGACATGAATTTGCCTAACGCAATCTCTATCTACAGCCCCGCTCTCGCACACGGACAATGACATGGTTCATTGACAATACTATAGCAATAACTATTTGCTAAAACAATAATTTTATTTAGATGGGGCTTAAGGACCGGATCGTCTTCTAAACTTTACAACTACTACTAGAAAATAACTAAATAGGCGCTTGACTATTTAGATTGTGAAACGAAAATCATATTTAAAAAATGGATCCAGCGCTATCCCAATTGTTCCAGATTTAGATGTTCGTAGAACATTCTAAATCTCCTTTCCTCGTAAATTTTTCTTGGATGATAAATTTGAGAAATAATTATTTCCGGAAACAGTGGTCCTGGAATGCGAAAATTTAAAATTATGGCCCGGGATTCATTTTAGCATCTTACCAGGTTACAGTTATCGCTTATTTGACAGGCGTTCTTATGAAAACTGACTAAACAAAATGATTCTTAAGTCCGTGCTTGCCTGGACCGGATATAATGTGATTTCTTTGCCTCTGAAAGAAATGAATTAATTATAACTTTAAATCGAGTTTGATTTAGAGTTCATAGCAATTTGAGACCCAAATTATAAACATTTGGTGTACTTGACTTCTACATTATGGTAGGGTTATACGTGGTTTACTCACTGACACAGATTTAGATCCAAGACTAGGATGTATAAAGAAAGAAAGAAATATTCATTGGATTTCAATTATCACATTTGTCTAATTAAATACTGACCATTGTTTGATTTCCATAAATGTTAAAATAGGTTAACCTTAGACTTTTTTGACCAATTTTCCTTTGATTTATGAATTTAAATACATATTTACATATTTTCTTTTACTAACTATTAATATTATACTTATAGAGTAGGAAAAGAGTATGTAATTATTATTACAAAATTTCCAAGTTTTGCCGGTATTTTGAAAACAAATAAGGGTCTTGAAAAAAAGTTTAAGCTTATATGGCATGTTGCAATCATTTTAAAACTCCTGATGAGTAGATAGAGAAAGAGTACATAATGTGACATTATTTTCGAAAATGGCTGCCGCAAATGACCGAATACACAAAAATGAAGGGTTATTAAATCATATTGTCATGTTGTGTATCAAATTAAAGATGTCTATGAGTCTCGAGGCAAATTATTTTTTAAAACTGTTTCTCCAGTAGCCGGAATCAATTACTCATTAGGTAATTATTACACCAATTATTTTGTCCAAGGGGATGTTATTAGGGATCTTATTAAGGGGGAAGGATTTAGGAATCTATAACTTAAGTGTTTCTTGAGCGTAGTCTATAAATCAATCAAATTAAAAAAAAACATCAGTAGTGAATCACGAGAATCTTGCACTATATATGTAGTTTATAAAGACAAAATACTGCCTCAGAATAACTATCTGATTTAAACACGATATCTCAGGAAATGTTGACCTATGACCGTGAAATATTGTAGGCTGGTACTTCTTACCCCTAATTTTTTGTTTTCGATTTTATATCAAGATGACGGTTATTTATATGCGAAATTCACAGTGATGATATTTCCAAAACCAATTGCACTAGAACCTTGAAATTTGGAAGTTTGCTTCTTTATATGACTTATTATAAATATAGTATCTAGATATTCTTCAATGTTTCTTGATGTTAATTAATAAACACAACAAATTAATAAATAAACACACTCTGTAGCGAAGCACGGGAATCCAGCTAGAGCTAGTTGTATATAAAAGCCAAATACCAACTCACTCACTGACTCATTCACAACAGCATCTCAAGAACTGCAATAGCTAAACAAGTTTTGTAAAAGGATTTTACAATCAGCCATTTTGATTTAAGATAGTGATTCTTCATACGCCAATTTGTGTATGCGAAATCCCTGGAACAAGTTTCACTAGAACATTGCAATTTTTTAGGTTTTTCTATGTTTCTTGGTTTTTATTAAATATATTTTTTTAAAACCACTATTTTAAATCAAAATGGTTTTTTATAAGGAATTTTGGACATGAAGTTGTCCAAACTCACTTGAACCTTGAAATTTTAAGTTTCTTTCATGATATAATGAACATTTTTTTAAATAGGGTTTTTCATGCGCCTAGATTTTGTCTCATAATGGCAGCTCCTCATTAACCATAATCACCACTTCTTTGGAACGCTATAATAAAAGCTGTATAGTATGTTAATATTTAAACTAATATTAAAGCCTACTTATAGAGATTTTAAATTTTTTATCCCTAGGGGAAAGAAGATATGGCGGGGAATTGAGACCAGGCGAATCCTCTGAAATTTGGAAGTTAATACTTGGGAAAAGGCTTCCATTTAGGATGTAAGCATATATATTTATTAAAGATGATTTTAATTTAAACCGGGAGGGGGAAGGGGAGGAGGGAGATGCACAAGGAAAATACTTTTGCAATTACGGAAAAATTATTATCATTTAAAAATGCTCCTCCTGTAGTCGGAATCAAAAAATAATTAGGGATTTTTGCAAAGTAAAATTGTAATTGATTCATGGGAGGGGAATATAAATGAGGGGATGGGAGAACTCTGTGGCATCAAGATATATCTGCTTAGGGAAATTATGTGATGCTTCTCAACGGTAGTTTATAAAACATTTAAATTAAAAATAATAGAATATACGTATATATAAAATTAAATACGTATATATAATATACGTAGCGAACAACGGAAATCCAGCTAGTTAATAAGTTTTTTGTTTTTTTTTAAATTCTTTATTGGCATAAGTAACAAAAAAAAAATATTTGTGTTTACCGGAGCCATAATGTTATTTTGAGAGGGGTTATTTTGTGCCTTTTTATAATTTTGATATTTTGTAAGGGATTGGAGCTTTTTAATCAAATTTGGGGAAGGGTATAATAGACAATTTTGGAGTATATATTTATATTTTTTTATTTTTCTAAACGGAAGTTTTTGATTGGATTTTTGTTAGGGTTGTTTGCAGGTATTTAAACGGGTATCATAGGCAGTCTGTGGACTGACTTAAGAGTGGACCAACCTGGCATTTGCCTAGTAAATTGAGGAAAACCACAGAAAACCTCAATTAGGTTGGGTGGACCCGAGTCCTTCCAAAATTCTTCCTATGTTTTCCCTAAGTAATTTTTATTTATTTTTTAAATTTTATTTCGTTTGTGGGTTTCTGTTGGTGAGTGGACTCCAGATTTTTTCAATTTTAGGCTAAGGGGAGTAATTTATTTCTTTTACGAATTTTAGTGTAAGTTTAATATTTTTTAAATTTGAGAATAGGATGGTCTTGATTTTTTCATTTTTGTCTTGAATTTCTTGTATTTTAATTTCTTGGTATAATTTATTTCTTTCTGATTTATATTTCGGACATTCCAATAGGATGTGAGCTACATTTTCTTCTTTTTCAGGACAAGTATAACATATTGGTGAATCACTTAGTCCTATTGTATAGTTGTACTGAATGCATCGTGCATGGTAACTTCTTAATCTATTAATTTTGATTATATCTGTATGTGGAAGTTTTGTTTTCCAAAACCATGGTTTAAGTGGAATTTTTTTTACTATTAATTTGAAATTTTTTGCTTTTTCTGGTTCTTCTTGTAGTTTTATATTAAATTTTTCAAACATATTCTTTTTGGATAGTGTTATGAGGTCTCTTGTTGGTATTTTTTTTTTCAGATTGTTGTGTAGGGGTTTTGGCAAGTTTGTCTGCTTCCTCGTTTCCTTCAATTCCTTGATGTGATTTGACCCATATAAAGTCTATTTCTTTATTGTTTCTTCTTATTTCTGCTATATTGTTTAAAATATTCATGAAGATGTGATCCAAGTGTGTAGTGTATGAAATGTTGTCAAGTTTTTTAAGAACGCCCTGGTTGTCACATGCTATCGTGTATTTGTAATAGTTATTTTGTAATGTGTTAATGTATTCTAGTGCTTGTAAAATTGCTAAACTTTCTAATGTATATATACTAGTATGTTGAGGGCATGAGTAGCCGATGCCTCGTTTTAATTGGGGGTCATAATAAGAATATCCTGTTAAATTTTGTTGTTTTGATCCGTCTGTAAATATAGTGTAAGTTTTATGTGGATGTAATTTATTTAGTTGATCTTCGAATGTAATGTTATTGTAAGGATAAGTAAATTTGGGTATATATATATTTGGTTTTTTATATAGGTTTTCATAATTAATTTGATGAATTGGTAATAATTTGTGTTGATTTAAGTAAGGTAATAGATTATTAATTATTGTAGCTATTGTTTATTAAGGGTGTAGGTTTATGTCGCCAGTATCTGTGTACTCTGTTTATTTTGTTTGATAGTTCTGATATAGATTTGTATATGGTAGAGTATTGAGTGTATAATTTTAATAGTAGTTTGTCAGTTAGATGTTGTCGTTTAAGGTTAAGTGGTTGTTCGCAGAGCATTCAGTTAATATAATGATTATTGGTGTTGATTTTAAATATCCCATAGATAATCATAAGGCCCTGTATTGAATGCGGTCGAGTTTTGTAAGTAAGTATTGTTTTGCGTTACCGTAGAAAGGTGATGCAAAGTCTAAGCATGCTCTTATTGTTGCCCTATAAAATGTAATCATGGTTTTTGGATCACTTCCCCATGATTTGTTGCAGGTCATTTTCATTATGTTCAGGTATTTTTCACATTTTAAGGAAATATTCTTGATGTGTTCTTTCCATGTTAGTTTTTGATCGAGGAAGAGACCAAGAAATCTGATTACTGTTTTTGGTTTTATTTGTATATTTCCAAAATTGATATAATTTTCTAGGTCGGGATTATTTCTTCTTGTGAAAACGCAACATTCTGATTTTTCATGGGATAGTTCTAGTCCAGTAATTCTAGTCCAGTCTTGTATTGCTTGTAATGCTTGACTAAGATCATTTACCATGTCATCAATTTTTTTACTAATTGAGTATATTAATACATCATCGGCAAACTGGAGTATTTTTACAGGATTGGGTATTGTTATTTCAAGGTCTGAAGTGTGAATTATGTATAATAGGGGGCTTAAAATTGCCCCCTGTGGGATACCTTTTCTAGTTATTCTACTTCCTACTATTTCTCCGTTGACTCGAAAAAGTAGTGTTCTATTAGTTTAATAAGTTTTAAAAGAGGTAAATTATCAAATAAAATAAAATTATTTTGCATTTACTTACTAAACCCCAGAAAATATATTATTTAAATGAAGTTAGGTGCTTATTATGAGGTTCTGTTAAAAATATTTTTATGTATCGACTGTTACAACAGATCGATTTTCTTTTATAATAATCACTTACTTTTGGTGTTGTTTCTTTTGGTCTGTTTTTGCTGTATTGCTGAGGTCCAACTAACTAAGAAAGTTTTACTTTCCCCTTAAATTTTATTCTAATCAATATAAAGTTAATACTTAATTTTTATGATAATAAAAAAAGATAAAAACTAAAAACTTGAGTCAAGTTTTTACTTACCTCGATAAGAAATCTCCGGGTTTTAACAAACTATTTTGACATGACTGATATATGTCGTGACTTAAGTTCATATTTAGCTATTTACCGGATGTATTCACTTTTAAAGAAAATTACAGCTTTAAGCTTCAAATTCACCATGTCAGTGACCTTTATACTTGATAGTTTGTTTCAAACTTAAAAATTACTGAATAAAATGGCTCTTACATGCTTGAAGAATGTAAGGCATCGACGAATTTAAAAATTATTAGGGTATAAGATTAAATGCTTTGAAAATTAGTCAATTTAATGGAAGCATTTTATATTATTCATGAAAATATAGTCTGTTGTATACTTTAAGAAATAAGTCAGAAAGGTAAGGGAGAGGTTAATAAGAAAATGTATATTGTTTCATAAGAAATGTTAAATTAGCCATCCTGAGGAAAATGGTTTTGAAGTTTTAAAAACTTTACCCCGGTAACATTTTTAGCCGTTTTAAAATTATACTTTCTTGGTATTGAAAACTTTCTGAAATTATTGTCATAATTATGGATCAATTATATTTTAAAACCAACTTAGCCATTCTTATATGTTTTCGGGTTTACTCTTAGTAAATGAAACAAACAAAAAAAAAAAACAAAAAAAACCGCGAGATTATATTTAGTTTATTATTTTAAAAAACCGGTAAAAACCTCAAAAGTAAGGCCGCTCCCTGACTTGTCGGTACAGCTTTTCGGTCAGCTTTTTACGCTCGGTACCGATTCGGTACTGATTCTTTACCGAGCGCCTTATCTATATCTTAATGAGTCCTCCCTGACTAGGGCGGTAAGCGTGGGACCGGGGCGGTAAGGGATCGGTATACAAAGAGTCGGTACGAGCAAGCAGTAAAAACAGAAACGGTAAATGTTATCTTCTTCTGACTACGACATAATTACGCCACGACATAATTACGCCGTTACTGCAAGATTCCACCGAAAGTATACCGTCAAGTGGGGAGATGAAGGTGGTATCGGTAAGCTATCGGTAAAGCAGAAAATACCGCATACTGATACCGTACCGACAAGTCAGGGAGCGGCCTAAAGTAAGTAAAATAGTACATTACGCGTCTAGTGCGGAGTGTGGAGTTTGCACCCGAGCGATAGCGAGGTTAGTAAAACCACACGAGCACAGCAAAATGCAGTATTCGCACGAGTGGCGTACCGTACTTTATCTATGATAGTTGAATTTAATAATAAATACAAAAAAAAAACAGTTACTTTAATTAAACAAACAGCAAATTAGTTTTGTTGTAAACGAACATGCTAATCGTGCGATATGGTGAAGAATTACGAAACGCGCATGTGAAATGCATACAACTAGAAAAGAATCACTTTCTACGTATATTTCGTATCAATCGTTGATAAACAATATTTAATAATGACATTTTTCGTCCAATTGGTCTGTGATCTGATTATTATGACCTACTAAATCAGTCAAAATTATTAAACAATGTATAGCTTTTGTAAATAAGTTGATTATAATTTATTTATTTATTTTTTTTTTTTTTAAAAAACAACCTTTTATTCGTATTCTTCTCAGGAATCCCTTTCATTTGATACCCATATCATGGGCGTGCTTAAAAAATAATTTGTCCGCCATCTTGAACTGCCGGACATATTGGATTTGGAATGACTTCACTTAGCAAACCATTCATTGTCATCTGAACTAAACGTGTATGCAAAATTTCAATTCAAACGGTTGAGGATGACTGCTTTAAAATTCAGTTGTAAGATTTGACCCGAACATACATACATACATATATACATACAAACATACATAGATACATTACAAGTTAAATAAAAGCTTGTAAAATTGAGGATAGCGAGGGTCAGTAAAAAGGAAAAATGAAAGTGTTGGATACTGACGTTTTAGATTTTTTTTTTTTTACTTTTGACTTTAATTTACAATTGGTATACCCACATTATTATCTGTTGTGGTTTATTGACATCAAACTGTCAATTTTTGCTCTGTAATTTTTTAAATATTTAAACCTAAACCGAGAATGAAGAATAATAATGATTTGAATAATTGCTATTCACATAGTCCGTATTTTATTATATTGCTTTAGACATAGAAATTGGAAAGTTCATTTCAAATACAATTGTCTTTATTTCCCTTTTCATATGGTATTCTTCATAACTAATATTCATTCAACATTGAAATATAATATTATTCCAGCGAAAGAAAACTTAAAGAACATAATATTTTGAGGAAGAACTCCCTCAGGCCTATTCTTAATCTGTTGTAACATGTAACAACAATATTGAAGTTTAAAATCAACATTATCGTAACTTTTACTTCAAACATAGGGGAGTATAGACAGTTATTCGGAGTTTATACCTGTGACTCGTTTAGTTTTATATTATTCCAAATAACTTTTCATATGACCGTGAGAAGAATAAAAGTTAAAACTTTGTTTATCATAGTTATGTCTTTTCTTTTTTCTTCCTTTCCTGTTCGATATGTATAAGTGTAGTGCATCTCTCACTCCCACAATCTGGAAGTTTACAACTCTTCAATATCATAATTCTTTATACTTTTGAAAGTTGTGCTTGTTATTAGGCTTTTTGTTGACTTTTTCTCTATGCAAGGTTTTCGTGATAGGAGTAATTTATTTTGTTATCTCTGTTGCGGTGGAGATTGGTAGAGGTTGAGGTGTCTCCAAAGTTAATATTAGCGTTATTTTTCTAAATTATACCTTCAAGACCGTCTTAACCATTTATCTAGTATGTAGGACAATCAGCTGATGATAATAATACTTTAAATTACTGTTAAGATAAATTTCAACTTTATTTGACTTGGAAAAATGTAGGTTAAGACCACTGTTTGGCCAACAAAACAACAATAAAACTTATGTTTGCGAGTGTAATAAAGAAAAAGTCGAATTTAAATATACGTGTGAAGAAATGTCGTGGTATTGTTAATGTCAATCAATGCCACGATGGAGATGAAGAGATGAGATGAAACGAATGTTTGTACATGATTTTGTGCATAAATACAATTTGAGTAGAAACGTAATTACAACGCGAGTTGAAAAAAAGCCTTATTTGCACGGTAATAATACCTACTCCCACGTTAGAACTATCATTTCAGACACCTCGATAGTGTGAAATTGTACAATTATCTATTTAATTAATTGAAGCGAGCGTAAGCGAGCTTCTTACATTCAACGAAATATGCATCTTGTCTGTCTGTCTGTCAGTAACGTTTACGCGTGTGACGATAACTTGAGTAAAAGTTGACCGATTTAGTTAAAATTTGGTACACATGATCCTCTAACTAATACTCAGGCTAAGTTCGTTGGACAGCGTGATCCGTCCAAGAGTTCGCGCGCAATGCTCGCGTAAACGTGAGCTTCAAATTTAAAATTGGAATTTCAGGACAGGAAAAAATGCTATCATCACCTATTCCCTATTCAATGAGACGAACATTTTTTTCCAATAAAATTTTTTAGTAAAACCAACAACGACACTGCTATGAATTAATAAAGATCGCTAAAACTATTAAAGAGGACCTAAACGTTTAAAATAGAGAAAACAACCTTTTTACCGATATCTTACGTTCTAACGTAACGATTTTAAACTTCATATACATCGTCTAAAGTGCAATTGAAGCAAGTATGTAAAATTTCAACTTGATACAAGCAGTAGTATTTGAGTAATGAAGTGAAACATTTATAATATTAGTTTAAAAGCTATGACGGGTGGTTAAGATTCTTATAGTCGTATTGTGTGTAGGTTTGTTTAGGAAGTAAAGCTTTGTACCGAGTACCCCCACTCTACCTCACACTACCCTCTTCCACTTATCTTCAACTATGACATTCATCATGATTAACAAATTTTAATATTCAGCATTTTATTGCAATACGCTCACTTCAATGATAGAGCCACGCGACGCTTAGTTATATTTAATTTAATTATCTATTTTAAAGGTTTAGGATAGGTCCGCGTAAATTAGCAATCTTAACATTTCATAGCAGAGTCGGTGTTGGTTTTACTAAAAAAAAAAAAATTAAAAAAGTTTGTCTCATTGAATATATGAAGTTAAAATTTGTTCCCGTCCTAAAATTTCAATTTTACATTTATGCGAGCGTTGAGCGCGAACGCTTGGGCGGATAACGTTGTCCAACGAACTCATCCTGAGCGTTAGAAAAATGAACTTGTGTACCAAATTTCAACTAAGTCGGTCATCTTTTACTCAAGTTATCGTCGTCGGTAAATTTCGTGACGGTAGGTTTTTTCGGATTCACTCCTGGGCTCCAGACGCTTTTACGTGCCATAAGGAATTTCTTTCCATAATACGTTCGTGTTCAAACTCTTTTTTTATGGCATTTTTCAGACTCATTGTATCAACTTCACTTATGCCCAAATCTTGTAACGTACAAGACTCACTTCCCGACTACCTAGAAAGCTGAAACATGCACAGGTTATGTATGCCCGATGTCAATGCAATAATCATTAGCTAATTAATGAATTAAAAATGAATTAATTTGATTATTTTCAGTTTCCAAATCTTATAACGTAAATTTTACCCACTTCGCGACTATTTGAGATCAGAAACTTTCATAGATCATTTATTTAACAATGACAATACAATTATCAGACATAAATTAATTAAGTAAGTTGAAATTGTGCGGGATTAAGAAAATCTATAAAAGAGTGTCATCAAACATTTTTTTTAATTTACTTGTTTCTCTCAAAAACAATAATGAACATAAAAAAGAATATATTCCCTCGACAATAAGATATATCAGAGAGTTAACGCTTATATTTATGTGCCGCTACAATATTTTACTTTACTATGTGAAAATAAAAATGGTGTATACGATTAAATATGAAAATAATCCTTAAACTCTAAGCCTATTAAGAATTATTTATGAAAAAATTATTACATATGATGAGCTATTAAATATTTAAGTTAGAAAGTCTTGCAAGTTGGTGGTGAGTCCGAATCACCAGAAAGGGGAGGCATGTACTACACTGATAATCTCGACGAGTAGATGTCCTGTAGTAGCCTGATGGTGTTGATTGTGACGTAAAAATACTCTGCCAATTAGTATGCCACGTAGCTTCCTCGCGTCCTATTTCGTATACTTTAATGATTTTATGGTTTTATAACCTCTTATTGGCAAATTTATTAATTTTCCCCTCCGTTTTTTAAATCTGTCGAAATTGTTTTGATATTTTACATGAATTAAAGTATCAATTTACAAAATTTAAAAAGCGCAGACGGCTGAAATTAATTTGGGGCTATCTGCGAGCTAGTTTTGATCAAATTTCGTAAAAATCAGGTGAGTAATTTTGATGATAGGTGTAAATATAGCGATGGGAGACATAAAAAAATTTCGTTCTGCAGAACGATCATATAGGTTCCGGTAAGCTCGGACACCCAAATTAAAATAATCCTACACAATTTTCTGGGCCCGAAATATAGAGAATACACTGTATCAAATTTGAATGCTTAAATAATTAAATTTATGGATAAGTTTTCCAATGTCTCGTGCGAAACAACTTCGTTTGAAAATTACTATGAGCTAATATAATTATTAAATTAATTAGTCTAATAATGGAAGGGTATTTTTCCATTTTACCACCTAGGCTTCTTAGCAGTGAATTCCACAACTATTCATTTGTGAGTCTCTAATGATTTTAGTGTGCATAGTAATTTTTATACTAATTAAGGAGCATAAAATAAGTAAGGGGCATTTCCTACTCGATTTTGTTTATTTGGGAGTTTGCCATTTTGCTTTATATTTATTTTAAAATCTATTCGATTCATCAACTGTTAGTACCATTGACTTATATATTCGACTAATTTTCCCTTTGAATTTGAAAATTATAAAAACCTTTATTATCCTCTCAAGAGAAGGAAAAAAAGTTTTTTTGTACGAAATTTTTAGTAATTAATTCTTTCACGCATCCGTTGGTATGGTCAATAGTGTGGAACATTCATCACCTCTTTGAGAATTAAACAGATGTATTAGAAGCATATCGTTATCTTAATTCTATAATAGGCCTAGAGCTTTAAGCAAACTATTATATTCATTACCTCTTGGAAGTGCAGTTATTGAAGCCATCTTGATCGATGGCAAATAAGAAGTCACTACTTGAAGATCTGATAAGAACAGTCGTCACTTTAAATTTTCACCGGTATCTCTCAGTGTCATTTTGACATCCTGGTTTTTAGGGAATCCTTCAAATTGGTGGATAAATGTATTATGTCCTCTCCTTCCTCTCTCTTGGTGAACATTTCTTCTTTAGCTTTCATCTATATAATACTGTCAATTAAATCTTTAAGAAGAATATTCTTGAATAAAATATATACTTTTTAATCTATATTATTAGACTATTCAAATCGTTCCTAACTAATTTATAATAATCAGCCAAATTACATTTAATCTAGATTCTTAATGACAACGTAATATTTTTTCCTATTGATTGATCCATCTTTAATCTAGTTGATAAATAAATTATTTTTTAAGCATGAAACGATGGAAAAAATAAATTATTTGAGCTTTTTTTAAACTTAAATGAAGGTTTTACAAAGTATCATACATATTAAAAAGTCAGAAAAATCCTGGTATTTTCTTATTTAATTCAATATTATTAATTTATCATGTTTACATTTCTTTATTATTATAAATAAATAAAAAAACACTTGGAATAATACATAAAAAGTTCCGGCTTATATAAAACATTAAATTTGACGTGCTTATTTAATTGCAAACGTTAGATTTTTATATAGTATATGAAATTAAAAAGTTGAAACTGCCACATTATCCTAAATCTATGCAAACGTTAAAATTATTATTTTATTTTTATTTTTTTAATTGATATAATTAAGTGAAGCATAATTAAGTAATATTTATATAATCTTTTAGCGCGTTTCAACAGTTTAATGATTTTGTTTTTGTTTTTTTTCCAGCGAGAACGGTTGAATTATTGATGATAAATTTGTAGCGAAAACAATTTAAAAATTGTTAAACTACTAATATTTCTCTATATAGCTTGTTTTCATTTTTAAACTCCCGATATGAGTATGCTCTTTGAATAAAGCATGTGCTTATTTGATTTCTTCAATAAAATTACTTAATTATTGCTACATTTGCGCATTCTTTTTTATTAAGTATTTACTTGTTAAGTACAAATGAAAAATATTTAATATTTTTTCCTTCTAAGCAACCTAATACTTTTTTTTATATTATTGTTTTATAAGATTTGTAAGATAATATTCGAAACCCTTTTCATTTTGTAAAATGATCTAAGTTCTTATTCTTCTTTCTTCGAAATGTCTTCTTTACATTTGACCGTATAAAATATCTTAAATTGCTTAAGTGTCTTTCTTACATACACGCTATTGAAATGTAACTATAGAACAAATATTTTGATCGAATGAAGACGGTAAAAAGCTTTCCGTACTCTAGCCAACCACCCCAGGGCATGTAAGAAAAGTTGGAAGCTATCTATACGATGCCCGGGGTGCTGACTGACAAGAGTCACAGACAAGAGAGTTTACTTTGGTTCCGTGCCACGGACTGCCGCCCCCATGACATAGTTTAGGGGATCCACCACCCCTTTTTACCTCAATTTACTGGATAAACATTCTCTTTTGCCCCCCTCAGAAGGCAGTAAGAAAAAAGTAATCAATGGCACGCATTCGCTTCTATCTGCCTAGTCTTGATGTAGCCTCCTAAATATAGGTCAATTGATAAGGCTACTAAACTCCGATTGGTTTTTTTTGCCTACTTCTTTTTTCTTGCTAACATCTTAGAAACTTTAACACGATCTTCCAATCATCGGCAACTTTTTACAATGGGTTAAGTTAAATGTGTTTTTCTTTTGTAGTTACTATTTTATAAACAGTATAATAAATCCTACTGTAAAACAACAACAAAAAGTTGTAGCCTGATGTTGTTGATCGTGACGTAAAAAAATATACTGCCAATTAGTGTGGCACATAGCTTTCTCGCGTCCTATTTCGTATACTTTAATGATTTCATGCTTGTAAATGAATAAATGAATATATTAACAATTAATATAGATAAGCAAGAATTGATGCGGTGCATTAATGTTCATTCATACTGTCTACTGTCTAGTTAGTAAATAATTCCTATTTGCTGTCTTAAAGTTAAAATACTATCAATTGAGATTGAGATAGTGATTTCTTAAGCGGAAATAATGTGGGAATACGAATAAGGAATCATGCAAGTCCTCGTTGTGCTTTGTATGTTACCAGTGGCGTATCCAGCGGCTAGGTCTGGAGGGGGCACATTCTAAGTCAGTTTAGATTGAGGGGGGGGGGGGAATTCGTAGTGGTAACAAGAAAAGGGAACAACTTATTCAACAAAGCAGCTGCCCCTTCCCCCCCCCCCCCCCCCCCCCCCAAAATCACTGTTCTAGAATGTATTCTTTAGAAAATGTTAATGCTGAAGCTTACTGCAGTACAATATCTTACTGTAAGTAATGGACGTCGTCTGCAGATAATTATTGGGGGGTTAAAATTTTGAAAATATGACCTCTCAAAAACAGCGCTTTTATGCATTTCTGAGGTGAAATTGAATATGAGGTAAATGCAAAAATATGTATTAGAAAAAAAAATACGGTGTATTTTTTTTTTTTTTTACTCTATTGGGTCTGGGCCCGTCTGGGGGGGGGGGGCACGTGCACAGGGGGCACGTGCACCCTGTGCCCCCCTCTCTGGATACGCCACTGTATGTTACAAGATTGTTCGATTGATTCGAATCCGTACTTGATTCGTTTTAAGCATATAGATTTTTCTCTCTTTGGTACTTAGTCTGAGATTAATAATGACTCGCAATCTAAGGATGGAAAAAATATTAAGGTATGGAAGTGTTAAATATTGTGGTAAAAGGCCCAAAATATCGATTTGTTCGAGTTAAGTGAAAGGAGATTTACAAACCAAGAAAATGTATTATTTTGTAGTGTTTTAGAGTGTTAGTGTTGTGTTTTAGGGCATGGCGCCAGCAGCTAATAACTTAAGTTTTTTTGTAAACTCGTTTGAAAGAAAAACGCAATTTTTAAGGATACATGACGCAATGATAAATTGATACTAAAACGAAACCAAATATATATTTGTACTTAGGGCGTCCTCTTCTTTCATTTAACACCCCGCACATGACTCATTTCTGTTAAAACAAATTTCAATCCCATGTTTTTGAGGGATGCCTTTTTGGAGCTTCCCTATAATAATTGAAACGAAATTCCTTATGGCACGTTACGGCTTCTGGAGCCTGGGAGTGAATCCGAAAAAAACGACTGTCACGAAATTTACCGATGACGATAACTTGAGTAAAAGTTGACTAATTTAGTTGAAACTTGGTACACAATGTTCCCATTTTACCAATGCCCAGGACAAGTTCGTTGGACAACGTTACCCGCCCAAGCGTTCGAGTGCAACAGCTCGCGTAAACGTGAATTTGAAATAATGTAAAATTGGAATTTTAGGACGGGAAAAAATTCTTACTTCAGCTATTCAATGAGACAAACAACTATTATAAATATTTTTTTTTTAGTAAGACCAACACCGACACCTCTATGATGTGTTAAAGATCGCTAAATTTATTAAAGAACAATTTTTTTTTCTTACGTTCACATCGTCAGAAGTCTAAAGTACAGTTGAAACAGGCATGTAAAATTTCCACCTGATAAGCAGAAGTTTTTGCGTAATATAGTGATATATTTAAAATAGAGTAATAAATATGCCAGCGGAGTCTGACGGAATGGAATAGTCGTGTTCCGTTACTACAAGCATCTGCTTTAGCTATAAAATCATCTTGTTTCAATTTTTTCCCAATATACAATACATTATTTATTGCAAGACGCTCGCTTCAATGACAAAACAATAGGCTTTTCTTTTAATTTTGCCTTAACTCTGCTAAGTACAAAATAGTTAGTTACTTTTAATTTTGTCTCTTACCTAAATCCGCCATGTATATAAGTAGTTAGTATCGTAAAACTTAGCAGTGGTAGAACTTCGTTCCTACCAGGTCCCGTGACACTACACGTATTTGTTTTTTGAACGAAGTTCCTTATGGCACGTTCTGGAGCCCGGGAGTGAATCCAAAAAAAACGACCAAAGTCACCGTCACGCAAAAATTGTCACGAAATCTACCGATGACGATAACTTGAGTAAAAGATCACCGAGTTAGTTACACTTATTAGGTACACTAATTAATTTTACCAATGCCCAGGCTGAGTTTGTTGGACAAAGTTATCAGCCCAAGCGTTCACACGCAACGCTCGCGTAAACGTAAACGTTCAGCTTCAAATTTAAAATTGGAATTTTAGGATGGGAAAAAATGCTAACTTCATCTATTTAATGAGACAAACAACTTTTTTAAATATTATTTTTAGTAAAACGAACACCGACAACCGACACTGTTATGAAGTGATAAAGATCGCTAAATTTATTACAGTTTCTTAAAATAAAGAAAACGTTTTTACCGATATCTTCCGTTCTAACGTATAACGATTTTAATAAAACTTCTTACACATTGTCTAAAGTACAATTGAAACAGGTACGTAAAATTTCAACCGGATTCAAGCAGAAGCTTTAGAGTAGGGAAGAGATATTATATTTTATAATATTTTAAATTAATAGGCCGGGTAGGTAGAAAACAGTCCTATTTCAATCCAGACATACTCTTTAACTATAAACTCATCATGATCAACTTTTTTCTTATATTTAATATATATTTTTAGTAAGGCGCTTGCTTTAATGATACAAATAATGATTTTCTTTTAATTTTTCCTTAACTCTTGCTAGGTACAAACAGTTCGTTACTTTTAATTTTGTCTCTTTTCTAACTCCGCCATGTATAAGTTAGCAATGTATACGTACTTAGCAGTGTGATTTTATAATTTTTATTTAATGAAAAATGTAACGAACTTCGTTCCTACCGGTTTTCCCGCGACACCACACGTATTTTTCCTGTGTTTAGGTTATTACACTTAAGTTTCTAATTTTTGAGTAGGGTACTTTCGGAGATCAGGTGCGCTACAGACGCAAATGTTAAATTTCAACTAATACAAAATATATTATTTTTATGTAAGTTTATATTTTCGGGGTTTTTGTCATTTTTCTATTTCTATTTTTAAATTTTAACTCTGCTTCATTTATTACGAATTATAATTTATTGAACATAAAATAGCACGTTCTATTAAGTAAATACATTAATCAGGGAATTGTATTTAAATTATATTGTAAAACTGTCTTATGTTTCCAAGTATAAAGAAAACGTGTTTCCGTGTTCAAAATTGATTCATAACATTTATCGATCAAATGTATTTTAATCACGTTCAGTTGAGAAGTAGTTACAAAAATGGAATTATTGCGCTGCCAAACACTTAATGGTGAACAATACTGACAACGCTAATGTCTAAATTAGTGGAATAATGATAAAATCTTTAATTGTCCTTTTATCTATCGAAATGTAATAAAAATTTTTTTTTTTGGTCTTTTCTATACCATATTAATACCCTCAATTAATAATTGTTTCTTTTTTTTTTCTTTTAATTCTTACCAGTAATTTTCAATGAAAAGATATCTAAATAAATATATCAGTTATTCATTGCAAAAAAAAAAGTTGAAGAATTTTTCGTATACGCTGCATATTTTGTAAGAAAAAATTTCCCCCTTAAAAAAAAAAATAATTAAGGAACGAGTTGAGCTAAAGACTTCGGTGTAGTTTTATTACGTTGACCGATAGAACTGCAATCAAAGGTGTACTTGATTGAAGCGAGCTTCTTAGATTTAACAAAATATGCATCTTGTGCATCATGTAAACGTGTGTAACGTTTAAATGTTCAGCGATAACTTGAGTAAAAGTTGAACGATTTGGTTGAAATTTGGTATTCGTGTTCCTTTCACTAATGCTCAGGCTAAGTTCATTGGACGTAAACTAGAAGTTCAAATGTAAAATGGGAATTTCAGGGCGGGAAAAGATTCTGTCATCACCTATATTCGAACGACAAACACTTTTTTCAATTAACAGTTCTTAGTAAAGCCAATAGCGACAACGTTATGAATTAATAAAGATCGTTAAAACTATTAAAACGGACCTAAACGTTTATAATAGAGAAAGAAATGTTTTTACCGATATCTTCCGTTCTAACGTAACAATTTTAATAAAACTTCATATACATCGTCTAAAACACAATTAAAACAGGCACATACAATTTTAACTTGATACATCCAGTAGTTTTTGTGTAGCAGTAGCGAAGTGATTCATTTTATAATAGTTGAAATGGAATGGCCGAGAGGTGGGTTAACGAAGTGAGTTAAGAAATGGTGGAAAAACCCTTCTATTCTATATTCTTTACTATTAACTCATGAGGATTAACTATCTAATATTTATTGCATTACGCTCGCTTCAATGATAGAGCTACGCGATGTCTAGTTATAATAAACATTTAAAAATTATGGCTATAAAAAACTTTTTACGGCCTCCACCTTGAAACGGCAGGACTGATTATGCTGAACGCTGAACAACATTTAAATTACGATTCCCTGATATTATATACAATACATACTAAGAAAGACAAGGGCGTTTTAAAATATAATTTAAATACAATTCCCTGATTGATATATGTATACCATACCTGTTTATTTAATTTAAATGAACGAACTATTTTTGTATAATGAATTACCTATATTGTTCCATAATATATCATGTATTGTTTGAAGATTAGTTCATAACATCACTTCACTCCTACTTTCATGACTCTGCACTTTCATTTTTAATAACACTTTATTCAGTTTCTGAATGAAACATAAAACTGACTTGTTGACAATGTAGATATCAGATATCACTACTTTTAATGTCATGGGTCTTAGCAATATCCCTTATCTCTGGGTCTTGGGGTCTGGAATATTTTTCTTTTCTTCTAAGTCCTCCCCTTCCCTTTTATCCACGCAACTTCTATATTACTACACATGTTATAATATTTTAAGTAAGAATCGCATTTTTGTAAGAAAAAATCCCCTCCCCCCCAAAAAAACAGTTAAAAATGTATAGCTAAATAAAACTTTTAAATGGACACCATCTTGATACGGCTCGGCCGATTATGCTGCTTAATGAACTTATCCGAAATATTCGGTGATTAACGGTTTGAGCCAAATTTAATCAAAATCAGACAATATAATATACTAATTCAGACCTATAAAACCAATATTATAAATCAAATTATAAAAAGAAGGGAGACAGGCAAAGAAAAATAGGCGCCAACGTCGGGGTTTGCACCACGGACCTCTGTATTTCCGACAGGAAAATCATAATATAAAATTCAGGGCCGTTTCTACCATTAGGCAAGACTAGGCAGCCGCCTAGGGCGGCAAAATTTAGGGGGCGGCAAAAAATTATTTGCAATTAAACGGCGAAAAAATTTTAAAAAGTAGGATAAAAAAAGAAGAGATGTTATTATGAATAGAAATAATCGATTTTTTTGCATGTATAATGTATATTATGTAGATCAGGGGTTCTCAAACTTTTTCTTCCATAGACCCCCTGTAGGAATTTTATTTTTTTCATAGACCCCCTACCTAAGGAATATATATACACATCTAATTGTGTGTGTGTGTAAAACTTGTGTGTTTTAAATACTGAAAACAGCATAAATATGTTTAAATATCGTGGGTAATTTACCAAAACCACAAATATACTAATCTGAAATGTATATGACATCTGGAAAAATGCTCTATTTTCCGATGTTGAGGGTGAAAATTTGGAAGTATGAACATTTTCCGATTCGTTGTTTTGGCAAAATATTGACGATATACCTTATTCACATTATTTTTAATTATAATATAGCTTTATAGTTCAGTAAAAACACGATGAAACAAATAAAATAATATATTCTTAGCAGGGGAGCGCCGCGCTCCCCCGCGACCAATTGTGTAATGAACATGAGTGCGACCACTCGAGGGTTAACATAAGTTACTGTTCAAAAACAAAGGGGTATGGATCGTCTATTATCCAGTATAGAGGCAACTTTCAGGGGCAGTATAGCTATGGGCGTGGTACCGGAAGTGTGGAAAGCAGCTAGGGTAGTTTTTATCCCTAAACCAGGCAAGAAGGACTATACACAGGCTAAATCCTTCCGACCCATAAGCCTTACATCCTTCATGCTAAAGACCCTTGAAAGGATAGTAGATAAATACATAATAGAGGAAATTCTACCCAGAAAGCCGCTGCATGCCAATCAGCATGCATACTCAAAGGGGAAATCGACTGAAACAGCTCTCCACGCGGCCACTTCTAGGATAGAAAAGGCAATGCACAAAGGAGACTACACTTTAGCCCTCTTCTTTGATGTAGAAGGAGCCTTCGATAAGGCAAAATCTAGTAATATAAAGGAGGAACTGACGCAGAGGATTACTCCCCAGGTTATCATCAATTGGATAATATCCTCCCTAAAAGGGAGGAAAGTTAGTTCATCAATGACCGGCACTAAAGCATCTAGAGTGGTGTCAGGAGGGTGCCCCCAGGGCAGCTGCCTCTCGCCACATCTGTGGTGCCTGGTGATGGATGGACTTATGAGGAAAATGACCGAGGAGGATATCTATTTGCAGGCATATGCAGATGATGGACTAGTCCTGATTAGAGGCAAGTTCCTAAGTACCTGCTGTGAAAGGATGCAACGAGCTTGTAGGATAATTGAAGGATGGTGTAGAGAGGTAGGACTCTCAGTCAATCCATCAAAGACTGAGATGATAATCTTCACTAGGAAAAGGAAACTTGTGGATTTCAAAGCTCCCAAATTGCTGGGGCATGAGCTTACTTTGGCCAACGAGGTAAAATACCTAGGTATTACCTTAGACCAAAAACTAACTTGGAAATCACACTTGGACAAGGTAGTAGAAAAGGCTACGATAACCTTCTGGCAACTTAGACGAGCAGTAGGGAAGACATGGGGACTGTCCCCGAAAATCCTCAAGTGGCTGTACACCGCAGTTATTAGACCTAGGATTCATTACGGATCCCTAGTGTGGTGGCCTAGGACTGAGGTTGCCAGCTCGACTAAGGGGCTTAGCAAGGTCCAGAGGTTAGCATGCCGTAGTATAACAGGGGCCATGAGGACTACACCTACGGCAGCCTTGGAAGCCTTAGTAGGAGTCCCCCCTCTCCAGCTATGGATCAGAGGAGAAGCCATCGCCTCGTATGTCAGACTAAGAGACAACGGACAATGGCTAGGTGAAAGGTCCGTTATAGGACACTTGGACATAGGAAGGTTCGCTGAACTTAAGGTCCCACTTACGGGGATCAGAACTAAAGGAGGGGACCATCAGCTTAAGCTGAAAAGGAAATATGAGGTAGAAATCCCACTCAGAGCCGATTGGGAATCAGGAGAGATTAAATTTGATACAGAGACTCTGGTGGCATACACGGACGGCTCAAAGAATGAGAATGGTATGTCAGGTGCGGGACTTTACTTAGAAAGGTCCGGCACCCAAGAGAGTTTCCCACTAGGAATATTTACCACAGTCTTCCAGGCCGAAGTCTACGCCATCCTAGAGGTGGCAAGAAGGCAAGAGGTGGTAGAGGCGAGAACTGAAAAAGTAGTAGTATGCTCGGATAGTCAAGCAGCACTTAAGGCACTCTGCGCTCCCAGTGCAGACTCAGCACTGGTCAAAGAATGCCAAGAGGCCTTAGAGACGCTTGCAGAGTTAAAGAAGGTTACTCTGCTTTGGGTTCCTGGACACACAGGAGTACCGGGAAATGAAAAAGCAGATGAAATAGCAAAAAGGGGTGCCTCCATGCCATTCTGCGGACCAGAGCCCGCTATTGACTGGTCCAGAGGTCAAACCAAATCGGCCATCAAAATGTGGATCTGGGAGGAAGCAGGGAAGGTGTGGACAAGAACTGAAGGATGCAGGCAAACTAAGATGATGCTGCCTAAGCTAGATAAAGGGAAAACCAGATGGCTCATGGGACTGAGTAGACCCAACCTAAGAAAAATGGTGGGGGTCTTAACAGGTCATTGTCAACTAAATAGACATCTGGCACTATTAAAGATTGAAGAGGACCCCACATGCCCAGTATGTGGTGAAGGAGAGGAAACAGCCTACCACCTGGTGGGAGCTTGCGAAGGACATGGGAGACTACGCTTTCACACCTTAGGATCAGGGATTATCAGAGAGGAGGAACTTGTCACACTTAAGTGGCAGGATATCCTCTCCTTTATTACCCAAACTAGGAGACTTGAGGGTAAGACTGAGGTGGTTCGATGGGCGTGAAAAACCAGGGGTTGGCAAAAAGGACCCGAGTGCGGTCTAGTTGCCAGGCTTGGCCTCCCCGCCCCCTTACTACTACTACTGTTCAAAAATAAAAATTGTACAGTGAATAACACTCAGATTACATTTAAAAACAAGCTAGTAACATGTTTTTGCCGGTTGAAGGGGTAAGTGGTATGGTGGGGGTTTTAATTTCGGGATTAAACTCTCATATCAAAACATTGGACATATTTTATAAGTTATCAAAACATACTTTTTCATTACTCATGCTCACTTCTTCCCCAAATCTAGTTTATATTTACTTATTATTTTTATAACAATACGAATACCTTAATATTTATTTATAAATATTATTTTATTTATTATTAATAATATTATTATGTTCATTTTATTTATTTATTTATTCATTTATTTTTATTATTTTTATTTTTTATTTATAAATTTATTTTTTACTAAAGAGACGTCCATAGACCCCCAATAGACCCCTTGGTGATCATAGACCCCCCATGAAGTCCCATAGACCCCCAGGGGGTCCACATGGACCCCTTTGAGAATAGCTGATGTAGATAGATAAATAAAACAATTATTTGAGTAGAAATAATAATATAAAATGTAGGATTACTAGACGAAAAGAATTACTTTATTACAAGTTTTGTTAAGGTTATCTTATCTAATCTGATGTGAATATGAATTAGCTTTACTAGATAAGAAAATCAGTTCCTTAGACTTAACTAGTCATATCTACATCCATCTCTGTCCATTGTCTTTGTTGTAATATATGTATTTCTCTTTCTCTCCTAACCCCCCTCCCCCTTATATTACCTTTCATACCATCTATTTATTTATTTTCTAACTCTTTTCTATTCTTACAAATTTCTCCTCCCTTTAATTATAGCTGATACCTTTTCTACCCTTCCCTTAATTATTGAATTTTTATCTCCTTATCAATAAAAATATCAAGCTCGGTACTATTATAGGTATTTGATTTAAATGTTTATTGCACTGTCATAAACACATAGGTAATTATAAACATAAACCCGGTATTTACAAAATTACCGGCCTTTTTCTCAAGAAACAAATTCTCAATTTGTTGGGTAAAAGTAAATGTAATAATGTGAACTTAACAAATGGCTACTGCAAAGATAAAAGGGTATAAGTCATTTTTTCGCAATTTTTTTTTTTTGCATAATAATATAGTTCACCATGCTCCCTTTAAGTTTGCAAAAAAGGGAATATGTCACGAACCTCCAACTAGCATTTATTTGAACGAAGAAAAAGAGTTAAGTTAGGATAACCTTTCTCATGTTGGTTGAATAAGGTATAAATACAGTTAAAGTAATATAATGCCCAGTGTGGTGTCAATATGGTTTTACATCATAGTACAAGTAGACTTATCCCCTTATCCACAACCTTAAAAGTGAGCTCTCTAGTTTTTATGTGGTGTGTAAGTTGACTTGTACCCTTATCTGCAGACATGATTCCACATCCCCTTTGATTTATAAACCACGCGTGTTGACTTATACCGTCTTGATAGGTTTAAATTAATGTTGAGGCTTACAGTAAACGTTTGGTGATGTTTTGATGAAAGTTACCAAATTGTGAAATATTAATGAATAATAATTAGTACTGCAACAATCAAGCCACATGCTATAATATGTGGCATGTGGCACGAGGCAGAGGAAGGCCGTGGTGCAAACAACATAGCTTCCTGCATATTTCAACATTTGAAGAGTTTACCTTTTACAGTTAAACATGTTGCAATGTATTCTGACACTTGCGGGGGTCAAAACAGAAATACTCATATGAGTGCAATGTTACTTACTGCACTTGAAGCGTATTCTGATATTATATAAAAATAATTGATCATAAGTTCCAACTTTGTGCCCATACACATATGGAATGTGATACAGATCATTCTATTATCAAAAGGCAAAAGAAGAGATCGAACATTGGTACGTACCAATTGGTCAGTGATTGTGGAAAGAAGAAGCCATTTAAAGTAACACTCATAGCAGGACAGTTTTTTGATTTTACAAAGCTGCTGTAAGGACGACTGACAGTAAAAAAAAATAACTGAAAGTGGTGAAAAAATGTTGTGGTCTAAGGTAAAGTGGTTCCGATATTGCTCTGACGGAGTTTTTGTGACCATATTGTTTAAAAAATCAATACATTGTGATTCGCCCTTCGATTCAATAAACTTTGGGCGTCGAGAGAAGAGCCGGTCCTTAGTAAAACAGCTGAGAAAACTATATGACGGCCCCAACCAATTAGTGCCGAGACAAAAAAAGCAGATATCTTGGATCTGCTGCCGTATATTCATCCACAGTTTCACGAATTTTATAAAAAAAATTTGATGGTAGTTGGTGCTAAAACCAATCAAGATCCTGACCTCTCTGATGAGGAAGAAAATGAAGGAAGGAATTTTAGATTTTTATTGGTTTAAATATTTAAATAATGTGATTTATAAGTAAACCAGCTATATATTTATATAATTAAGATTTAGTAGTGAGACTGTACCCCTTTTATTTTTAGTCTCAATTTTATTTGTATAATATTTCTATTTGTATTTATTCAACTGCATTCTAGAAATAATTTACATTATTTATATGTTTATTGAAAATGTTCGACCAGGAACCAGGTCACCTTAAAGTGTTTATTTATGTTTTTCTTATACAAATAACGTATTGGACATTTTATTTTATTTTTTTAAATATATTTTATTTTAGAAATTATTTATTTAGTTTTTACTCTTTATAACGTAACTTATTACGTACGTTTTTTCAAAGCTATATATCCACTATTTAAATCTAATAGCTTAAGTATTCTAATATTATTATACCTACTCGTATTTTTGAAAACATAATTTTTTTTGATATTTTTTTCAATTATGTTTAAGGGTGTTTTCTAAATTAAAACCGAAAACCCAATATTCTTTGTTTTATTTAGCCAAGAAACTGATTTTTATTGTTGTTTTTTCCATTTTTCCCCTTATTGTTGTCGCATATTAGTTGGAAGAAACCGATATAAGTCAACTTATACCCTTATGATATCAATATATAGTACCTCATATCAGAGTATAAGTCATATAAATCAAGTTAAAATTCACTTGTGTGGTCTTTTTATTATTTAATACTGATTACCTTAATGAATTTAATATAATAAGTTCAAAAAAAGTTAACCACCATCAACTGACTCACTCGTAGAAATCGCTGAACATTCAACAGCGCGTCCTGAAAAGTTGACATAAATGACTTATACCCTTTTAACTTTGCAGTAGTCAAATAGTATAAAATGCCGCCCCTTAAACCGAGTTTTAAGGGGGCCACCATGAAAGTGAAGAAACCGAAACAGAAGAAAATTATGAACAGGATTTACTCACGTATATTTGGGCAGTGTGTTTTTTTTTTGCACTGTCTTTTCTAAGTAAATTTTCCAAGCTCTCCACGGTGTAAATTTTTTATTATATAAAAAGTACAAAATAAATTATTTTAATGTTTGAATCATTGTTGCTTCCGATCTTACCGAATTAACTGAAGCTATTTGATCGTTCTGAAGAACGAACACTTTTCATGTCTCCGATTTAAAAAATTCCAATACAGAAATCCGTTGCACACACCAGGAAAATTCATGGTTCGAGTCTGTCTTTCCAAAATTTTGCGAACAAATTTGTATGGTGCGTCGAAAGTCACCCGCAAATAACCCCAGGGCACTTTCAACAGTCTTCGTTATTATATTCAACCAAATTGATACTTTTATTAATATAAAATATCAAATTAATTTTTACAGGGGGAGTTCCGTCTATTCTATTCTAATAAAATGTTTGTCCATGAATTCTCGCATAAAAAGATTTTCGGTGGTATTGTAATCGGCTGAGGAACTGCAGATAAAAAAAATGCACAATGAAAGTGAAAACTTGGTAAATCAAATCAAATTTCTATTCTTATAACACGACTACTTCTTATTACACTTGTGGAAAATTGACTTTTTGAAAAAAGTGTTTTACATTAATGTAATTTACTCTTTTAAATATTAAATAAAAAAATCACAGGGGAGTACTTGCGTCCAGGAACTTTTTAGGGTTTCGATGATGATTAAGCATACCCGTTATGATGATTTTTTTCTTTGACCTCAGGGGTCCCAAGTACGATCCCCAGGGCGGTCACAATGTTTTCTATAGGTAATAACCACAAGGTAAATTACATTTTTTCAGGAAATTTTCATCGCCCCACCATAAGGTATTACCATGAATTATTTCAAAATTTTAGGACCAGCCGTTATACAGTGGGGATTTTCTTTGGATATATTGTAGCTCATAAAACTAAAAAAGATTGCAAAAAATCATATACCTACATTTTATTTGTAAATGAAGTAAAATATTATGAACAGAGCTTGTTTAATGATAGATTTGTTTTATTGTTTATTGTTAAATGCAAGTTCTTAAATATTTAATGCATTAATTTTTCATGCCTGGAGAATTAGGGGGGGGGGGGTATTTTTAAATTCTCGCCTAGGGCGGCAAAACACCTAGAAACGGCCCTGATAAAATTATGTATAAGGCTTTCACATTCGGATGAGAATAACGGAAATTCATATGATGAACACATTATTTTATATAATATCTTAATATATCACTTCGTTTTGTAAAACATGAATTGTCTCGAATGTTTTTAACAGCGTATAAATTTGTATTCTCCTAGAGATGATTAGTTCAGTGAAACTAAACTCCGCAATACGTTTTAGTTAGAAATTTAAAGAACAATGAACCTGGGTTTTTCTTTACTCAAGATGTTTTTGCAATATTTTAAGTTCGAGGAACTCAATTTCCTGTTTTCTAGTTTCGTCTGTTGATTTTTATTCTCGTATTGGTTACCCATTTATTATTTTGAGAAATAATTTATGACTAAGAAAATATTTTATTTTAGTTTTAGTTAATGCAATCTGTTATGTTTAGTTGTTGTCCTTGTATTTTTCTGTGATATGCCTGTGCATTAGTTTTATAAAATAGAATATTCTTAAAAGAGTTATAACTATAAATACCTATTTATTTCTATGATAGAGATTTAATCTGATTTAAAAATCGCTAATGGCCTGAATATATTGAGCTTTAAAGTAAGTAAGCAAGTTCATGTTTATTTATACTTTAGTTTTAAAAATAATCACTTATCATTTATGAGTTATTAGACCTTCAATATGTACCTACTAATTCTTTATGTAAACATTTACAAATCTTTTTACGTGACTCAAGATGTGATATGTATCTAGTGTCTTTTAAACATACTATCTACGTTAGTTTCTTTACATGATAAGACTTCTTTGTAATAATATTCCATTATGTCTTACTTGTGAAGTCGATATTGATAATTATTATAGATAAATATGTCAAATTTTTACTGACGTTATTCTATTTAAAGCAATAAATGAACGTTGTTATAATTAGCACTTGTGTTACCTTTTAATGACAGTGTTTATCTTGAATTTTATTCAAACACAAATAAAATATGACGTAAAATTTTGAAGTCAACATAATATTAATCACTTGATTAATTTTGATATGAAATATAATAATAAAATTATTATTTGACTGATTTATATAAAACAGTGTGTATATCAACTCGTAACATTTCAGGGAATTAGCTGTAAAGTCCTTTTTTATTTCTGAGAGATAGTTGGGCTTGCATTTAAAATATGATAACCAAGTCTGCAACACACTGTTTTGACTATAGATTACTCTCATCGAAAGTTAGATTTGTTGAAGAGATGTCACTTATTTATAGTCCAGGAGATAGCGTGCAAAAAAGTGTCTGAGTAACATCAAGCTAGAATTTTTTTTATACAAGTCAATCTTTTAGCGCCTTTTAAGAATATGTGGTCGTCTAAGTTCGTCTGCGGGACATAGCTCGGCAATAGGCATTTGAAAAAAACAAACCAGTGGAGAGCGGCCATGTCTCACCAATTATGGTGGCCAATGTGATTTTCATGATCCTTTGTACAGGATTAGTTAGTAGACCGAAAATCAAGTTGATGTTAGTTTGTCCCTTGACAGGTGACCACGTTGATTTTTAGTAATATTTGAATAACTAATCTATCAAGTGTGAAAATAACACCGACTTGATTTTCGGTCTACTAACTAATTCTGTACTCAGGATCATGAAAATCATACTGTCCACCATAATTGGTGAGACATGGCCGCTCTCTACCGGTTTTTTTTTTTTTCAAACACCTATTGTCGAGCTATGTCCCGCAGACGAACTTAGCCGACCACATATTCTTAAAAGGCGCTAAAAGATTGACTTGTATACAAAATTCTAGCTTGATGTTAATCAGACACTTTTTTGCACGCTATCTCCTGGACTATTACTTCAGCACCCCATTTTTGAAGTAACTATGAGGGTGTTGCGGCCTTATCTCAGATACTGTCCAAATTTCAAACAGTTGTATAGATGAATGAATATTTTCACTTCTATACATAAGAGACATAATATTTCTTTATCTAAAGAAGTGCTGGACAAAGGAAAATCATCACTGCTGTATATAATTGTTAATATCCATTTGTCTTAATATTTTATTGATCAAGCCTGCAGCTGAAATATATTGATACTAGTTGTTGCTCCGTGAAGGCTTCTTCTTCAACCACAGTTTCTATTTTATAGTTGGCCGAGATAAGAAAAGAGTAGGGCAGTAATGTCCTTTTTACTTCTAAAACAAAACCTTTTTTATGATACAATTGTCACTGTGGTGACATCAATGGTCAGATTTATGGGGGGGGGGGGGGGATAAATAAAAAGAACTTAGGAAGTTAAGGAATTTTATAAATTCAAGCATTAAAATTAAAACTTGGCCTAGCTGAATAGTTTGTGTAAGAAAATTTAAGAAATAATAAAATTGCTAGAGGGTTTGGTTTCAAATAAATGTCTGATTTTAGAAGATAATAATTTATTTAATCAGTGCTCTCCCTTCTGGCTTGAGCCTTACTAATTTTCTTTAAATGATATAATTTAAAGTGTCATGGTTATATTATTATTTTAATTTTCAATTACCAATATTGATTGTAAAATCTACAAGCCATCTGTATGTACTTTAGCTTTCTGTAATTTTTAAGATCTCTTATGGCACTCAGGTTTCCTGAGCTAATCTGTTGAATAAAATCTTAATATTTTCTTATTTATACTCTATCCCATCATACTCTTTTATCCCTAAATGGGTCCTGTGCCCCCGGGTCCCCCCAGATTTACTTGAGGGAGATTTACTTGTAATAGTATTTTCACCACACAATGTAAATGTGACATTTACAATCGTCATTTAGTCCTAGATGTTTAAGGCAGTTTTCATTATTAACATGTTTAAATCCATTATGCATTCAAGCTTACACATGGTACCTGGTAAATTCAAGAAACAATTAATATTGTGTATAATCTGCCTAAGCATCACTTATGATCCCAGAACAAAAAATCTGAAAAGAAAAAAAAAAATATTTGTCAAACTCGCACTCTTCCAACCTTAACTTTAAATTATTATTTATGACATGACAAGTCCTCTAAATTACCTCTCAATGAATTATCTGATTTCAGATTATTCATTCTTTATATTATAGAATTCAATTTTGCAATGTTCAAAACTGGTATGAATTAGACTTTATAGACAGATGGTATAAACCTTAACATTTAAGGAATAGACTGTTACCTCAATTAGTTTAAATATATTTCCGTAGCACTAGATTACATAATTGTTTAAAAAACGTTTAATCCTATGCAATCTAAACATATCTTTTAATATGTAATAAAATAATATTTTAGAATTAAATTGTTTTACAATTTATACAGTGAAAACATTTTATTTTTGGAGGATGAATTAGTATAATATAGTTATTCTTAAGTCCATATGTGATCAATTTAAAGATCCATAAGAGTTCTGCTGTTCTTTACTGTCCATTTACTAAATTGCCATTCTTTAACTCTTCTAATAAATTAGATATTTACTGTCAAATAAGAGGATAAAAGTGTTTGTATTTTCTTGCTATTTACTCATTACTTTTCCTAAACTTTACTTTACTTTTACTAAGGACTATCCTTTATAGTCAAGTAGATCTTCTCATTTTCAATTATTAAAAAGAATGTTTGATATTAAGTGTTTCATTAGTCTGTAGTTTATTGAGCATTTTGTCTTATTATAAATAAATTGTCTTGTCATTTAATTAAATTAATAATGATTTACAAGATAAATATTTTTATAAAACTGATCAAGTTCTATATATCATTTCCTCAGAGGTAAACTACTCTATATAAAATTTTTATGATTATTGTGACCTTTTCCTCCAGGCAGCTGTAAACTTAATATTATATTATTGGTGCTAAATTTAACTGGTTAAAGCTATGACATAGTGTAATATACCTCTTGAAAGGACATCAAAAGTTAACTACTCTTTACCTCAGTTAAGCGATGGTTAACTCTAAGGTACAGATATTTAACATTCGTATAATTTTTGCAACCCCTACCCATTTTTACAAAATAGGTTTATTTATTTTTTTTATTGTAAATGTCAATTTAAAAATAAATTTTTCCACTTATTGAAAGAGAGATGTTGAACTGATGTGTTTTTTTTCTTGGCTGCAACATTTGTCGCACAGTAATGTTTTTAATTATAATTCTTTAAAAAATAAAAAAAATATTTGGAAAAAATTGATTTCCTTTTTTTATTGTATAAAAAGCTATATTGAGTATATATTTTTCTTTTGGTCTTTTAAGGGTTTTGGTATTTCAGTTGTGAAAAATAAAACCGAAAAAACTGCGTTAGCTATGTCATTTATTTATTCAGCTATGAATGTTATACATTTAATTTAATACAAATCCATGAATATGGAAAACATTGTTCATGTGTAGTTGTTTTTAAATAGAAAGGAGAAGGAAACAAATTATTTATTTTAACCCTTAAAAGACCAAAAAAAAAAAAAATATATACTCAATATTGTTTTTTATACACTAAAATAATAAAGAAAAGTTTTCACTACAAAGAATAAATTATAAAATTGATTTCCTTTTTGGCTAAATATAGTTTTATAGGTGAATATAGGTCTTCAGCTAATTATTTGGACATTTTCTGATTTTTTTATGAATAATTTATTACTTATTATTATTTAGTCATTATAATATCTGGCATCACGGTGGACATTGTTTTTACTTTAATGCCTAGATTAAAGTAAAACTCTAAAAACTGTTTTTAGTGATAAAGTATAAATAATAATTGACAGCCGCCTGTGAAACGATATAAATCAATTTTTTGAGATTAAACTTTGTCCTTTGTTTGGAATAGATTTTTTTATTCTTGGACAATCTGCTTTGTTTGGTTTTTCTTTTCTAAATAAAGAACATGCTCAATTGTTTTTGGGTAATTATATTTTTTTATATGTTTTTTGTGTCCTCTGGAAAGAGATTGAAGTGTGTGTTGTCTAAGATTTATTTATAGAACTTTTTAGCTTCTGTTTGATTTTCTACAGTTCCCTCCAGACTATCTTTAAAACTATTTTAAATTCAAACACAGTAGTACCACACTTTTCTTCTTTGTTTTTGTTTATTTTAATATTATTAATAATTAAATAAACTTCTAAGAAAAAAATGTTATTCTTATTTTTTTTTTAATCAATAATTAATCTATTTTATATCTATATATTTCTTTAATGTTATGGATTAAGGTATTAATTAAAAATTATCTTAATTTGTTAACCTCTGTTAAATTATTATCTCTAAAAGAAAATTTGTTATTGTTACATGAGTTGAATAGTGTATTTAACTACACTTGGTATTTTAGTATCTAACAAGAATTAGATACATTTTGTTACAAAAGATAAGGTAGAAATGAAAGATAATGCAATTTTATTGGTTTTTAATCTTTTTTAAGGAGTCTGCTGATAATATTTATTACCATACACTGATATTTTAGGAAAAAAGAGAGTAATTTTAATCCAAGTTTATCTTTTAAATAAGCTAATTACTTTTATCTGTACGACCTGTGTATCTTCCTGGAGTTTGATTATAATCTGAATATGCATTTTATATTACAGGTGTGACAAGGAGGAAAAATGCCTGATGTAAATGAGAGCTTTCACATTACGTTTTGGAGGCGGTGTAACATTGAACGCTGCCCTCAGCTTGAGATTATCATGTCATGACGATCCATCAGTCTTCCCTTCTACCTGCAGTCGGCATCGGATGATCTTTCTTATTGGTCGTTACAAAACCTCTGTTTATTTGTGTAGTGATATTTTGCTTATAGTGTCTAAACAAGAATTAAAATAAAAAGTGTTGTTTTTGTATGGGGGAAAAATATAGTTAAATAGTGTATTAGCTATGTTTCGGACTCATTTGTCACTAGAAGTACACAGTTATGATCATTCAGAATGAGCGTGGACGAAGGTGGAGGGAGGAAGGGGAGCGACAATAAGAAGAAGAGACACTCCTCCCTTAAGAAAGCAAGAAATGATGGTGGTGACACCACTGGTGCCGACTCAGATGACAGTGAAACTGAACAAGTTACAGACAAAATTCAACGAAACAAGGAAAAGAAAAAATGGCCTACGTTTAAATCTAAAGAAAAACAAGATGATAAAGAAACTAGACACAAATATTTTGATAGGTTTTCCTCCCGCGGAAGTTTAAAAGAAAGGAGAGACCGTGTTACTCCTAGAGAAAGTATAGACAAAACTAATTTTATTTCTAAAAGTAACAGTTTCAAAGATGATAAGTTACCCTATTCTGGTTCCGATTTGACAAAACGTGAAAGTTTCCCTCCTAAGAATGATGCAAATAATAAGAAAATTTTACTTGAAAATGAAATATCAACTTTTAAATATGCAGATGGTTCAGAAGTTATGTTATATCAGTGTGATAGACAAATTGATGATGATGCAGGTAGTCAATATAAAAATGATATTAAAGCTGATAACTACGGTGCGCAGCATGTCATTGCTAAGATGGAACTGGATTCAAGTGAATATTTGGATGTTGGAATGTACCCTGAACTCTGTCCAAGTGATAACAGTATGGCTACGAGTGATACAGGGCAATGCCTTAGTGGAACAATTTCTAATTATTCAGCTCCTAACAAATTTCACAAGAGATCTGGTTCTGATGTCCTCTCTCAAATCTCTAAGTTCAACCAGCCTCATCTTCAGGTAATTAATTGTGTTTATTTAGATTTCCATGCAAATACATCTCTGCATTTTCAACTCATCCTTTATATCCTTGGGACTAAGAATTCTGCTACCTATTGTTAATACAAATGCAAACTAATGAATGTGAATCTGTGTTTCTCCCTCTAACAACGGCTTTAGAACTGAGACCTTTTATGGCAAATTGTCAAATCTGAATTTTCTTTGCAAACTAAAGAAAAAGCAGTTGCAGAGTTTCAAGTTGAGCAAACAAATAAGTTTAACCAAATTAAATAATCTTGCAGTAGTATTTTTAAATGATAAAAATGTCATATTAACAAATTTGCATCTTAAATATTATACATATAATATTCTCCATCATAGATATAAATAGGCCAAAGCATTCTTATAACCGCACCCTTTCATTGTTTTACTTTTCATCCTCTCCCCCCTGACTGTTATTATTCTGTTTTTTCTGAGAACCCTTGCGTGGAAAAATGCCCTGCCTGACCATTTGTAAATCTTGGCCTAAATACAAAGAATCTAAAGATACGTAAACTATCGATATAATTGAGAACAACTATCTTTATATTTGTGAACGGAAAACTCCTTTAATTCCAATCGAAAAACTAACTCAATACCAAAAACAACAACTGACTGACATAAATAAAAATAAATCAAAACATGACAACGAGCTGTCACTACAGACTCCCCCTCCAGCGAAGCGGTCCAAGTTCATCGGCACACACCATGAAGGCTGGCTTCAATCTGTTCATGCTCACAGTAATTGTCTTTCCCTTTACTTCTATTCTGAAGTTGTGTTCTCCTCGGTCTATCACTTTATAAGGGCCATCGTAGGGGGCTTGTAACGGTGCACGGATAGAATCCCTTCTCACAAACACATGGCTGCATCTGTTAAGCTCCGGACTAACAAAAACCTGTTGCTGGCCGTGTCTTGTAGCTTGAGATGGTATAAGTCTTTTCATATCCCGCACGAGCTGGTTGGCATAGGTTGTTTGGTCTTCTCCTTTTGGAGCCGAGTAGAACCCTCCTGGGATGCGTAGCTCTGTACCATATGCCATTTCTGCTGAGGTGGCCTCAAAATCTTCATGTAGCGCCGTTCTAAGCCCAAGTAGGACTGTTGGTAGAACACCTGCCCAATCTTTAGAACTATGGCATTTTAAGGCTGTTTTAAGGCATCTGTGCCATCTCTCCACTAGTCCGTTTGCCTCAGGGTGGTAAGCTGTTGTTCGTGTTCTTTCAATTCCCATTTCTTTGGTAAGGGCTTGGAAGAGAGACGACTCAAATTGGCGTCCTTGATCGGTTGTAATTTTCAAGGGTACACCGAAACGGGCTATCCAACACTCGTAAAAAGCTCTAGCCACAGTTTTTGCCTCGATGTTTTCTAAGGGTATGGCTTCTGGCCATCTAGTAAACCGATCTATACATGTTAATAGATAGCGATAGCCTCTGGATATCGGTAGAGGGCCAACAAGGTCGACGTGTACATGGGCAAACCTCTCGTCTGGCTCTCGAAATGTACCAAGGTTTTTCTTTGTGTGTCGCTGGATTTTATTACGCTGGCAGCTTAGGCATTCACGGGCCCATTTGCTGACATCCTTTGATATGCCCTGCCACACATAATACCGCTTTACTAGTTTACCGCTAGCCCGTACACCCGGATGTGACATTCCATGTAAGTGGTCAAATACTGGTTTTCTAAATGAGGCTGTTAAATAAGGTCTGAATATACCAGTCGAGTTGTCACCATATAGATATACGTCTGTCTTATCCACCTTAATTAATGCTAGGTGTAACCCAGTTTTACCTGAAAGTAGGTTTTTCAGTTGGATGTCTGACTGCTGTTCTTGTGCTAGTTCGCGGAAGTTTATTGGATTGGGCAACCAGATCGCCTCTACTCTTGACAATGTGTCAGCCACAGTATTTTTAAAACCCGAAACGTGCCTAATGTCAGTAGTGAACTGGCCTATGTAATCTAGTTGACGCAGCTGCCTAGGAGAACACTTGTCGGATTTTTTCTGCAAAGCATACACGAGTGGTTTGTGGTCTGTATATAGAGTAAAATTTTGCCCTTCGAGCAAATGTTTGAAATGGCGGATTGTTTCATAAGCTGCCAATAACTCGCGGTCGTAGGCGCTGTAATTCTGCTGGCTGTTGTTTAACTTTGCTGAGAAAAACCCTAGGGGCTTCCATGTATCCTTTATGTACTGCTGAACAACACCTCCAATTGCTTTGTCCGAAGCATCTACAAGAACGGCAATTCGATTAGTTGTCGAGGGGTGCACAAGCAAGGTTCTTTCTGCAAGCTTGTTTTTTAACTTTTTAAACGCTTCTCTCGCTTCAGTGGTTAGTACAATTGACTGGTTGCTTTTCTTGCCTTTAAGGTACTCTAAAAGTGGGGTTTGAATTTCTGCGGCTGATCGAAGAAACCTCCTATAAAAATTAATCAGTCCCAGGAAACGGCGTAATTGTTTTGTGTTTTTAGGTTCTGGAAATTCTAAAATTGCACTTACTCTACTGGCTGGCGCTTTTATACCTTCTTTTGATACTATGTGACCTAGGAACTGAACTTCTTGTTGGCCAAACACACTCTTTGCAACATTTATAACAACACCGTGCTCCTCAAAGCGTTTAAATAACTTTCTCAAATGCTCTTCGTGCTCTTTGACTGAGTGTGAGGCTACTAGAATGTCGTCCAAATAGGCAAAGACAAAATCTAGACCTTGCGTTACACGGTGTATGAATCTTTGAAAGGTCTGAGCCGCGTTACGGAGACCGAATGCCATACGTGGGAATTCATACAATCCAAAGGGTGTTATAACCGCGGTTTTCATAATGTCGTTAGCTTCCATTGGGATCTGATAATAAGCTTTTACTAGATCAATAGTACTGAAAATTGTTTTACCCTCCAGATGTTGGGTAAAGTCCTGGATATGTGGGACAGGATAGCGGTCAGGGACTGTGACGGAATTTAGCCTCCTGTAGTCCCCACATGACCTCCATTCTCCGTTTTTCTTTGGGACCATATGAAGCGGGCTGGCCCAGGGACTGTTTGAGGGACGGCAAATTCCCTGCTGCACCATGTACTGGAATTCCTCTTTGGCGATCTTGAGTTTTTCGGGAGTTAACCGACGAGCCTTCGCGAAAATCGGTGGTCCTTTAGTTAATATATGATGCGTTACATCGTGTTTGATTTCTGCCGAGACCGAAAGTGGTTGAGTAATATTTTTAAAATCTTTCAAAATGTGTGCGTATGGATTATTGTTTGACAGCACTGTTATTATTGGGTCCTCGGTGTAAGCTAGTGAACCTATAGAGGTTTTAAGGCTTCTGCTGTCAATTAGACGGTTTCCTTTAATATCTACCAGTAAGTTGTAATGGTTTAATAAGTCTGCGCCTACGATTGGTTTGGAAACGTCTGCTATGATAAACTTCCATCTGAGGGTGCGTTGTAGCCCGAGGTCTAATATAATTGTTTTTGAGCCATAGGTTGGTATAACTGACCCATTTGCGGCATATAGAGAGAGCGAACAATCGTTTGTTTTTTGTGAACGTTCCTTTCTACTGGGCGGTATTACGGAGACATCTGCCCCTGTATCTATTAGGAAACGACAACCTGACTTCCGGTCTTCTAAAAAAAGACGGCATGAAGTTGATGAGCCCACGCTGTGTGCCGACTTAGAGCGCAGGCATCCTAGTTTAAAGAATTAAATTTGCATGGTTGGTTACAGTTACGCGATAAGCGTCCGTATTTGCGGTGAAACCAACATATACCGTGTTGTGGAACGTCGTCTTTCTTATAAAATTTATTATAGTTCCGCTTTGGTTTGTGCTCGGACGATTTATTAGAAAGTAATGTTTCTACTGCATGTGTTAATTTTTCTACCTGAATCTGAAGTGTCTCGATACGATGTATAGAGGAACTCGGTCCGGGGAGTGCTTTAGTACTGGATAAATCGCTGACCTCCGGTTCTAGCGTGGTGTTAATTGTATCAGCTAGTGTGGCTAGATTATCTAGGGGTTCCTTGCTTACTGCCAAGATGATCCGAATTCGCCGTGGTAGGGCTTCTAACCATAGTGCTTGCAATGTATCGGTATGCATATTTGTGCCACTAGATAAACTCTTCATTTCAGCTAACAATTCGGAGGGTTTTTTATCTCCTAATTCCGGGCCTTTTAGCAATTTCTTAAGCCGTTCGGAGGAAGGTACTTCAAAACGTTTAATTAGCGCGGTTTTGATTGCGTTATACTTATCGCCGCTAGGTGGGGAATGAATTACATCTCTGATCTTCGTAAGGGTCGAGCAATCGATGGAACTTATGATGTAATTATACCTGGTTTCTTCTGATGTCACTCCCGCATTAACAAATTGTGCTTCGACTGTAGCAAACCACATTTCTGGATCTGTGAACCAGAATGGTGGTAGTTTGAGTGCAACTCTGTGTACTTGAGGATGTTCTTTTGAATCCATTCTTGGTCGGGGTCACCACTAAAGATACGTAAACTATCGATATAATTGAGAACAACTATCTTTATATTTGTGAACGGAAAACTCCTTTAATTCCAATCGAAAAACTAACTCAATACCAAAAACAACAACTGACTGACATAAATAAAAATAAATCAAAACATGACAACGAGCTGTCACTACAAATCTAAAGAATACCAATCTTCAAACTATCAGAAGTGCAGACATAAAAGTAATGTGAAAATATATTGGTAGTTGTATATATTGATTAATAATTTCAAGATAAAAAGAACTTTTTATATACTACGTTATAGTTCTATTTTCTGTTGAATCGTATGTAATGTTGATAATATAATTTATATTGTTCAATAATATATAATGTTATTGAAAAAAAAAATAGTTCCGAATTTATTTACTTCACATAAATGACAACCATCTAGAGAGCTGATCTTAAACCTATAAAAGGACAAATCTTTATACAACGGATCTCCCCAACACCAAATCTATACCGTGCCATCGATATATTTGAAATAATATAATCCATAAATAATATAATCGATGTATTTACTGTTTTGCTGTCATTCAATGTTTATCTCTTATTTATAAAAATCACAAATTTGAAACCCGTCAAAATGAAGATTGTAAATATGGGACATGGCAAAACAAATAAAATAACTGGCGGATTTTTTCTGAACTAACTTTCCTTACAGCAAGATTTGCTGAAAACCAATTAAATTCTGCTGAAAGATGGCTAAAAGTATTAAAATAATGCATTGCCATCGTGTTATGAGCTATGCTAAAAGTTTCAAATGTCTAGCTATTCGGGAAGTTAGTAAGAAATTGATTGCCAGATTTTTACCTCACAAACAAACAAGAAAGCAAGCTAATACAAACGTAGTAAAAATATTTCAGCTGTTTGTTTGGTTTCCTGAAAAGAAGTGATTTTCCGTTTGAGAATGTACATTTGTATCGACAATATGGTTTTTGTGTTTAATTTTATATTTGTAAGTTTGTTTTATGAATAACCTAATCTTTAATATTTTAATAAATATTTCAAACAAATGTATCATGGAAGTATTAATTACGTTTTATATTTTTTTTTATTAGGGATTCCCCGAGACATTATTTCAAGGGTTTGGCAAGGTAATAAATGGTTGTTTAATTCTGATTTAGGGATGTTGTCTCTCTTATCATTTATTTGTTCCTTTTTTTATTTTATGGCACACCAAAACTTAACTAATATTATTTTGTGCCCCACCAATGTTGATATCAGTTGCTTGGCTCATCATTCAATTTAATTTCTGAGGTGTTAAGCTTACTGTTATTATTTTATTTTTTCCTTAACTGTAGCACACCAATGTCATACCAAATAAACAATTTCTTGTCATTACAAGTCCTTTTGTGAGCTAGTATTATTATCATCTCATATGCTTTATTAATTTATAATGCAAAATTTATTAGTTTTGGGCACCCAATAGGTACTAACTTATAGGTTTTTAAATTGGATCCTACATCTATAATTTTAGGTATAATCCAAACAATTAAAATAAATAAGTACATTGTTTTTACCAAAATAACAATGCACAATGGTTAGCATATCAGTTATTAATGTCTGAAATATACAATAATGTTTACTTTGTTTCTATTCTTTTTATTTAAGGCCTTCTACAGGGTTAAAGTTTAAAATGTATTTAATAATATAGGAGGCTCTGTCCCCTACTCGTTTCGCTTGTCAGCTCCTGTAAGGTGGCCGCTGCCGAGTAAATTCACTGTTTGGGGTGATATATACCCATCTCATTACAGGACAGCTCTATTTGGAGGGGAAGGGCATTACATTGAGCTTATAATTTAAAAGACATTATTTATTATGGAATGCACACACATCGTTTATATTGATAAATAAAAATGGGGTGATACGATATGACTGCCATAATCCCCAAAATAAAATTAACTTTATACTTAGCAACTTTTTGGATTTCATAATTATAAATAAATCAACTATTAAAGTCAAGTATTATTAAAAATAATGCTCTACCCTGGAGCTAGTAATGTAGTTGACATTTCATGCCACAATTAGATAATAATGCATGTAATAGATTTACTATTCTATTTTAAAGTAAAAATTTTGATGAATGAATTTCATCAATGCAATTCTGTAGAAAAACAGCAGTTAGGCTGCGGCCACACTGGAGCTACCTCGCTTGGAGCCTAGTGGCTTGGTGAGTCGCCAGGCGTGTAGTCCATGTGAACCAACCTTCTAGAACATACGAGACCGGCCACACCGCGCGCTTGGTTACTAGGCGAGTCACCTAGCGAGTCGCTAGACGAACAGTCCATTCTGTTCTACATGGCGACTCACCAAGCCACTAGGCTCCAAGCGAGGTAGCTCCGGTGTGGCCGTAGCCTTACAGTTTGTGTGTTGACATTAAAGGAACTCTCATTGTCTCCCCCACCCCATTTTTTTTACTTCTACACACTAACGTTAACTCGCTTACAAGCATTTGGCACGAACTGTAGTCTCATCTTTTAGTTCAAATCTTCCTGTTTTCAAAAACGTATAATATGTCAGGAAAATTGAAATTATATACCCCAAAAAAGCAGTGAAAAGCAAACTTGAAATGTTTAAAAAATATTGCTGGGTAGCTGGAGACAGAAAGTGCGAAATGTCTCCTTCTTTTTCCATCAAAAAGGGGAGGATTTCTGTACCTCCTACTTATTCTATAGTTTAGTTTACCCTTCTCTTTTCTACTCTGGACTCGCATTGTTTGCAGTATAGAAAGATTACATTTAATGTGTCCTTATTTCATTAATAAATAAAAAAATAGTTTATCAAATAGCTCTTGTTTGATCAATGGTGATATTAGTATAAAACCACCTCTAAAACCCCCTCTATATATAAAATGAAGTGAATGAGGTAGATTTCAAAATATGAGTGTTACATTCGCAAGAGGAAGCAATGTTTGTAGAAGTTTGATATTAATAATGGCAACTGTGGGCAAATTCTCAATACTATATCAATACATTAAAATTTGAGGATTAGTTTAAAAAAATGTAAGTTTTATTAGAAAAAGCAATGTGTGTAGTTGATGACAATTAATATTGGATCATCTATAATAGGATAACTTCAACATACCATCTGATTGTCATCAAAATCGCACAATTATTTTTCAAAATATGGGCAACAGGTTTAGGAACTTTTCACATTGGAGAACACCAACAAAACAATTGTTTTTTAAGAATGATCACAATGATTCCTATTTAATTTATTATTAATTATATTGCTATTATTTTTGTAGACTAAACAAATAATACCTGGTATTTTCCTTTTAGTTTATTTGAGCTGAAATATTAACTAATTTTAGTGATACTTTTACCCTTGTGTATTTATTTATATTTGCAGTATTGGTTATTTTAATGCTTTTACATATTTATGATGGAATTATATTTCAAAAGTAATGAAATTATTTTATTAATAACCAGTACTTATATATTCCAGGATTGTGTATCAGCTCCATCACTAAATTCTAAGGATGCATCTCTCCAAGGCTTGAATACTAGAGGCCAGCCTAAAAGGGGAAAAATTACTAGATTTTACAGCCAGTCTTATCAACATAACAGAGGTAATAGCTATTAGTTAAAGAATCGCTTAAACATTTGATCCAAAATAAAGGGATGCAGGGTACATAATTTTATTATTTTTAATAATTTAAATATTTGTTTAATTCTGACTAACCCACATCCTTTACAGATCTTTTCTTTTCAACTAATTTTAGTAACTTTATTATGTTGTTGTTTTTTATCCTTTTAAAAAGATATAAAAATAATGAATTTTTCAATCTCCTTTTTCTCGTAGGTGAACTACGAGTTGTTGAACCTTTAATTTCACAAGATTCAACTAAATCGTCTTTAGCAGGTGTCTGGGGTGCAAAACCGGAGTCTGTGAGGAGGACAAATAGGAAATCCAACTTATCTGTAAGAACTACTATTATATATTTTAAGTTGAGATAGTCAATATTTTAAAAAATAGAGTCAATATTATTTATGAAGATATTCATTATAGATAAATCTAGATTTTTTTTTGTAGGAGACCTTGCCAACTTTCAAATGTATTGAAAGATAATTATTGCAGGTTACCACATCATAATCAGCTCCCTTTAGAATGATCTGCTACAGAAAACATGTGGTTGTAGAAGATCTAGATTTAATTTAAGTGAAAGCTATAAATTAAGTTATATATATATTTGCTTCTCTAACTCAATGTTTAACACAATTGTTTTGAGGGACACAACAATTTTTCTTTTCTGTAGAAAAGATAAACTACTTTTTAGGGCTTTGTTGGTAGAACCAAAAGAAGAAACCCTTATAACCCTTTCACACTGAAAAAAATCTAAATCTAAATCAAGGAGAATCAGATCCGTATTTATTACAAAAAACCCTTCTCACAGAAAGAATCTTCATAAGTCTAAATCAATGACAATCTGATTTATCAAGATTCAGCGTAGGGTTTTCTATTAAAATGTAAACAGACTGTTTTTACCTTCACCTGGCTAAATCAACTTCAATCATTTGTTTCAAGTTGATTTATTTTTTTGGCTTGCTAGAATCTTGTAGAATCTGATTTATCGTATCAGACTCACCAAGATTGGGCACTGCGAGTTTGTATTAAAATGTAAACAAACTCTGTTTTCCACCCTGATATAAACAAAATACAGACTGACATTTTTTCCTTTCTCATATACTTTTAAATAAAGAGAAAGTATTGCTATGGACATAGAATTGTTAATTATTATAAAAGTAAAGTAAAATCTTCCTGTCTCTGTCTCTTGGACTTTGGTTTCAATAACTTTTTAATCAAAAGAGATAAAAACATGAAACTTTGCAGTAATAAATATCTTTTTGACATGTATACTTGAAAAATATAGCAAATTCAAAATGATCAGCCATTTAATTACACGCTTTTTTTTACTCTTAATTTTTTTTTAAATTTTGAGTGGGTATCAAATGAAAGATATTAAAGAGTAGGTTAATGATACTAGCATGAGAAGGTATATGCAAAGAGTCTACAGTATTAATAAACTCCTTTGAGTTTCTAATACCATACTATCTATAAAATAATTTGTTAAGACATTTCGCCAATTTTTCTGTAGGGGAAGAGCAGAATGAAATGTGTTTTCTTAGGTAATTTAGGTGAACCAAAAAAACATGGAGGTAAGTGATTCAGGTTCTGGATATTGCATTTTTTCGGAAATATGCTGGTGGTGCTTTTAACTGCATCAAATACATTTTGTTGGACAAAATTATTCTAAATAAAAGCTTTTAAGTTTTTAGAGTTCAGAGTTTGAAAGTTATTGTTGTATTTACTTCTCTCCATGATGATATTATGTTTTCTTACAAAGAAGTAATATCTTCATACAACTATGAATATACATTACTAAAATTGTTAATATTTATTTTTTATTGAGGACGTGTGCTATGTCTCCTAAGATCTTAATTAGTATTTATATTTTATCAGACATCTCATTATGTGAATTTTATAGAGATAATATTTATAAGCTTTCAACCTACTGCCTCTGTTTGCATTTTGCGAGTGTTTTGTATTATCATAAAGTAAATGTGAGTATCTCTTAGGTAATAGTTTGTTAAAATGTTGAACCCTGGTGTATGCCATGTCAATGGTATTGTTTTTTCAGACAGTTGGATTTTATTTGAAACATTGTTCATTATCAGATCTGATTTGGACTTGGTTGTTTAGTGTAAGTTATAATAACATTATGCGCGATACATCTTTATTCATTTTTGAGCAGATGGATTTTATTATTATTTTAGTAATGTTAATTTTCAGTTCAAAGATTCCCTAAATACTTTTATTTTTAACTTGGGTTTATATCGTTATTCATTTGATTTTTGAAACAATGGTTTTTAATTTTTTGGATTTTCTGATAAAGTGGACCCTTATCTAGATTTTCATGCTTAAATTGCTTATAATGAAGAAGATAAAAATAAAAAGTCAAAATAAAAATGGCAAAGTTTGGTTTGACGTGAAAATAGTAGATATTAAATACTGTGCTCACAATTTGAGAAAATGGAATTACATTTTAAATTATATTTATTTTTTTATTTATTTTATAATTTGATTGATATCTTAAAAAATTAAGTTAAAGCTTCATTATTGGTTAAAAAAATATGTTACTTTTTTAAAGTATGTAGGAGAGTGTTTATTAGTAATATTTTTTTCTTTTTTTTCATACTCTATTCAAATATCAAAACAATTTGTCAAGAAAAAACTTTGCTTGCATTTTAAAAAATATCTAGAACTTTATAAATATTGTATGCTTTGCTATAAATTATTTTCTACTCCCCCTCTACAAATATTACATGATTTTATTTTACAATTGAGTTTCTGTAAATTTGTAGCATAAGTAAATTGAATTTTACATACATAGTGAGTCCTTATGAATACAATAATAGTGGTTTATAATAGTAAAAAAGAGGAAAATGAAAATGCATAATAATGAATAGTAAATATAATATTACTGGATTATAATCTTATGAAAAGATTAGTTACTTAGCTTACTAATATAAAAAAAACTACTTAGATTAATAATATGTAAAGATCTTAAGAGGAAAAAAAAAAAAAAAATTTCTAGAGGAAAAATAAAAATAAATAAATAACTATGATAATGTGTGATAGGGCAATAAATTAAAGTTTACTATCATTGGGAGTAAAAACATAAAAGAAGATCCCTGCTAGAATGTGATTAAGTATGTCATCTTATAAAATCTTGTAATATACATATAAAGAACAGAAATGAATTATAATTTATAAATAACTCTGATCCGATAATATAATTATCTCTGATGGATACAGCAAAAAATATTTTTCTGACTGTGACTTTTACTTGTATACAAAATTAAATTTAAAAAATCAGACCAAGAAAACTCAGACTAACTTTCTCATATAAGAGTGCATAATTTCTTGGTCCATTGTTTTCCATTTATTTTGTAGTTGTTTCGAGTTATTGAATATTTTATCAAAAGTTACCATAATAATAACTTCTCTGCAGCAGGGAATCAAACCTGACCTCTCACAGTACTTGTTTAAAGCTGCTGTCTGTAGGAACTAGATTTTTCATGGGAAAATTACTTTTATGGTTAGATTTGTATTTGTAGTTTGTTTTTTTCATCAAAATTGTTGGAACTGTTTTCGTGCAATAATTAATTTTCATTTTTCTGAGTTTTTGGGGGGTAGCGCCCCCATAGCTACAATTAATTTCACAATTTTGATTTGGGATATGGTTTTTCTGAACCTGTATGCCAAAATTTAATCAAAATCGGCCCAGGAGTTTAGGCTCTACATGTCTGCATCGCCTACAGACGACAGACAGACATTTTTTTGGACCTCAAAACATCAAAATCCATTGAAATAGAATTTTCACTCTATGACAATACTTTCTCTTTCACATACTACATTTATAAGAAAGTAAAAGTTATTAAAAAGGGTGTCAAGATCTGTTTTTAAAACACAACGATAGTTTTACTTGTGAAAACCAATTCATCTTGTAAATGTTAGATGACCCCTTGTCTAAGTATTTAAATTGTTGGAAGCAGATATTAAGGTTTCTGTTGGGACCTAAAGAATGAATGATATTAGTATTCTTGGTATTTTTGTTAAAGTTGTATTTTACAAAAGCATTTTTATTATTGTTTACAGAGGAAGTTAAGTTCATGGGAAGAGCGCACTAATGTTGAAAGGCGGAGGTCTCTGGCAGGCAGAGGAACTGCTCCTGCCCAGCCCTTACCACCTCTACAAGATCCTCCGTCTGGTGGGTCACCAGGTCCTCTAGCTAGTCTTCCTATAACTTTACCTCCTTACCTTGATTCTAAGGATCTTCGCTACTGCTTCCAACATCCTTACCTTCGTCTCTTTACTACTTCATCTGTAATAATCTGCAATTTCCTCATGTTTGCTGAGGACCCCATCTCACATAGCCAAGGAGGTCTTTATTTTATCCTGTATCTTCCTTTTATTTTTAGTTAAAGCTTCTTATTATTAAAGTGGCTGCTATTAACTATGCATACTTTACATGCATACGTTTTACTATTTAGTAGGCGCCGCTTCTTGTAATCACGGTAAATGTTTTCAACTGCTTAGTGTGCTCAAAATTGCTTGGAGCAGACCATCCAATAACAAAGAATTACAAATTTTTCTGTTTATTGTTTTCAATATTTTGTATAATGTTATCAATATTTCGTATATTGTGATCAAAGTCGAGATCGTTAGATTTATTTTTATCATTTACACTACCACTGACCATCATTATCATTTTCGGGGAAACGACAAGAACTGTGGCACTGGTGTTTGATGAACATCCTTTTTTCTGAAAAAGTAAACCTCACCTCATCTCCCCGCATTACTAAGAAGGACCTCAGTCAGATCTCAGATCTCAGTGTGTTTTTATCTTTCAAATTCATTTCATTTACATAAGTTCGAAGAAGTTTGTTTAAAGTTGTTTTAAAGTTTAATTTTTTAACGAAGAATGAACCCTTCGGAAACATCCTTATCATGTATATTTATTTTCATACCTACATGTATGTATTAGTTTTGTCCCTAAAGATTTATTTTGTTCCAAAAAAATATTTTTTTTTTTTTTTTTATAAAATTATGTACTTGCAATTTTTTTAATCATACAACACTCAGTGCATGTAATAAACAGAGTATTTGTCTTGTTTATAATTTTTTTTGTTTTGAGTTTCACTTCCTCCTGTGGTACTTTTTGCTTATTATTATCAATCGGTTAATGTAACTCTTTGTCTGGGTCCCAAAGTGATCACATTAAGCGGCGTCTACTTTAATAACTTCTACTGAACATTTATTAAAAAAGTTTTTATTCTTAAATTTAATTATTTAAAATTTCAGAATCCTTTATACCAGTGGCTGGGAATGTTTTTAGCTTTGTCTTCACCAAATACCCTCCTGACTGGAGATGGGCTCTAGTCAAAGTGAGTATATATGCAATATACATTTCCATATAACAAGAATTCTTATTTCTTCTTTAAAATGTAATTTTTTAGTGTGCAAACATATTATTATTATTAAAAATGTACACGAAATTGGTTTGTACCCAATTTTGATGGAATTATGTTCTCTTTTATTCAATGCTAGCAAGAAAGTTTTTTTTTTTTAAATTGTCTTTCTTTAAATTACATTTTTGGATAGTTTAATAATCTACCATTATCTATGCAATTAGGAAATCAATATTACATTTTAACAGTTTAATACTTACAAATATGTAGAATATCTGAAGAAGTCATTGAAATAATGTGATTCAGAAGTTTAAAATATAATGAAGGGATAATTTTTAAGGAGTTTTTGATTACAATAAGTTATTAGCAACTAAACATCTTTCTCACATGCTATTGTCTTACACCCTCTTCAAAAGTGTATTAATCTGGATGGTGCATGTTGAGAGAAATTATTATAGAACTTTTGTTAATAAATATTTTCATAATACTTTTTAGCACCATCATAGTAGAAATACAATAATATGATTGCGCACAATATGATTCATACAATTATGTAATTGTAGAAAGCATTGCAGTTGTACAGTAGAAAGTAGTTCAGTTGCTTATCTTATGATACTTTGTGAATCTCTCGAGTTATAGAAAAACCTATTACACTCGAGTTATAGCTCTACATATTTATAAGCAGGGCTCGATTTGAGGCGGAACGCGGCGGAACGGCGTTCCGGGACCTCTCTCTCTGATAAATAAAAAAAAAATTATCGGCACTAAGATTTTTTTTTTTAAATCCTTTGTTAAAATTTTATTTGTCAATGAGTGCCTACAAATTTGATTAAGGACATCATGTATTAACCAGGCAAATATTTTTCTTTTAAAAATACAAAAAATATCTATTTGTTGAGATTATACTACTAAATTATGATAACCTGAAACAACAAATGTTTTTTTTAAGGCAGGGATCGTATTAAATATGTACTGTGCAGAGATGTTGTGACGAAACTCCCAAGGGCGAGTGAGACAGGGAATGTTTTACTACTTAAAATTATATAAGTTTCCAAACGAAACCCACCTGATTGCAGTGTGGGTTTATGTCTAAAACTCTTAAAATGTTGCTTTTGAACGTTTATTTTTAAACATTATCCTGGGGGAGGATCCCCGGACCCCCCTTCTACAGAGGGGGGGGGGGGGGGGGGGGAAGAGAGGGTAGGTAGTAGTTCCGGCACCTCAATTTCTAGAAATCGAGCACTGTTTATAAGTATCCATTTTTGTCATACTTATAAATTAATGTAGTAGTATATTAAATTTTCAGGTTTTAATGTGGATTCTAGCCATTCTTTGTGGGCTGGTTTTTGGCAAAATATTCATCCATGACATTATCTTCGGTAAATACATGAGACTAAAGATGTTTCGAGACGAACAGGTACATTTATTCAACTTTCTTTTAAAATTATTATAAATTTATAGCATACACCTTTTGTATACTATGTATAACATAATGTTGATGGCAGATGAGGTTTAGTAATAAAACCAGTGAAACTCTAATTCCTTATAGCAATTTGTTTTGGCTTTTTTCTAAAGCCAGTTTCAGTTATATATTATTTACTTTAATAAACTATAAACATTACTTATTAATATTCAAATTGAAAATGCATATGTGGTTCTAAATAATTTTAATCTTAATCAACTTAGATCTAAGCTCTCTCCCCCATTTTAATGAAATTTGGGTTGTAGGTAATACTTAGCCCATTGTTGGTCCCATATAAATGTCAACCTTCTGCGCATATTTGTTTATCTTCCACATGCTCACAAACATACATTCATTTACACCTATATCTTTAAAAGTAATCATCTGATTTTTATGAAATTTGGATGGGTTGTCGAAAATAGCCCGCAGATAGCTCCCGCCTATTTTCAACCATCTGCGCACTTTAAATCGTGCTAAATTAATATGTCAATATGCTATAATGCCGCATGGCTAACTCACTCACTGACTGACATTAATGTTTACCCACTTCCAGAAGAGCTAGAGCCCATTGTTGGTCCCATATAAGTTTCAACCTTTTGCGCATATTTGTTTCTCTTCTAGATGCGCACAAACATACATTTATTTACCCCTATAACTTCAAAATTACTTATCTAATTTGTATAAAACTTTCATAGTTTATCGAAAGTAACCTGCAGATAGCCCCATATTTAATTTAAACCGTCTACGCTCTTTAACTTTTGCTAAATTGATACTTTAATTCATGTAAAAAATCAAAACAGTTTTGACAGAAAAAAAAAACGGGGGAAACAATTAAACCAATTAGACAATAATGGCTTGTAAATATAAAATCAATAAACTACGTGAATAGGATGCGAGGAAGCTATGTGCCACACTAATTGGCAGTCTATTTTTAATATTTTGTACAGAAAGATTTAATTATAAGTTTATTAGTCAAGAACTCCATAGGAAGTTAGTTAGAATAACTTTTATGAATTGTTGTCGATCAGTAGATCTTGCGATTTCTTTTTTTAATTAAAAATTATAAAGAAAAGTCTGTGTATTTATTTCTTTGTCTCTGACGTTAGTTCAGACTCGTTCTCCTTTGAACAATATTGCTCCAAGACTTCTCAATATATCTCCAACTTGGACAATATCTGACAAAGGTGAAATCGTTATTATTTAAAATTAACATTGTGTATTATATAAATCTAGTTTCTCAATTTTTCGTGTAAGTGTGAAATTGACAAATTTGATCACTCCTCGGTTTGGCACAAAGGGTTTTTAACGTTACCGGAGAAACCCTGCCATTCTTGAATAACCCTAGACAATCTCTCATGGTGATTGATGTTTTTTTTATGAGGGTTTCATTGGTAAAACCAAAAAAAACCTTATAGTTTCATTCTTGTGTCTGTCTGTCACTTTGTACGGTTCCAATAACTTATGAATGTAAAGAGGTAAACATGAAACTTTGGAGTATTACAGATCATTTGATGCAATTGCAGGAAACATATAGCGAGCACAAAATTATCAGCTGTTCAAATCCAAAATGGCGAATAATTCATGCCACGTCAATTTTTTTTTAAAATTTTAGTGGGGTGTCAAATGAAAGTTATTGAAGAGAACATTGCAAACACTTGTGGAAAGTGTTTAATTTTTCATGCCATTTTGTCAAAAACCATAAAAATTTTGCGTGTCCTCCTCCCCCTCTTTAAAACTATATTTCTGGTGTTACAAAAAATGTGGGGTCTGCTGAGCCATAGAAAAAATTAAAATAGCAATTTGATATGATTAACTAGGAATCTAATATGGAGAAAATTCATGTCACCCGAAAAAAAAAAAATTGAAATGTTTAGTGGGGTATCAAATGAAAGGTATTAAAGAGCAGATTATATAAATATATAAAACTTGTCTAAATTTTTTAATTTTTCCGTGCCATTTTGTCATAAAAAATCAACATTTTGCATGCCCCCGTGTATTAATATGTAATTTTTACTATTTGTTATAATAAATATGACTGAAGATGGTTGAAAGCCGAAATTTATCGTAATAATGAATCGGTGTTCGTTATGTTTTAATACTAAACCTCATCTGCCATCAACATTTTGTTGCGTATCAAATTTTTTTTCTTTATTTATCTCTTAGGTTTTCTTTTAGTTTTTTTAAAGACTATATTAATGTCTTTCAAATGTCAAATGAAGGTGGTTTTAGTACTCTATTACATTTTAAATATAAGAACTAATATTACTATATTTGAGGTATTAATAATCATTAACAATTTGATATAAATTAGTTATCATTTCATTGTATACGTATTACAAATTTCAATATTTATGATCTTATAATATTTGAGGATAGCAAGAATCAGTCATAAGTAAAAATCAAAGTTTTTGATTTACCAACGTTTTAGAAAAATGTATTTCCTTATTCAAGTTATATCATTGCTATATTTGTATTTTTGCTTATGGATAATTAAGGTGTTTTTTTTATAAATAAATTCACATTTGTGTATTATTATACATATTATTATATGTGTATTATTACACACATGTATATTATTAAACACCTCCCTACACGTAAATCTCCTGGTTATGACCTTATTACCTCTGAAATCCTAAAACATCTTCCAAAAAAAGGTATCCTATTCCTCACCTACATATTCAACTCCGTCCTTAAAACCACTCACTTCCCCACCCAATGGAAATTCGCCACCATTGTTATGATTCCTAAACCTTCCAAACCTCCTCATCTTCCCTCATCCTATCGTCCTATAAGCCTTCTCCCAGTGATGGGGAAACTCCTAGAAAAACTCCTTCTCCGTAGACTCCTTCCCTTACTCAGACCATTCCTACCTGACCATCAATTTGGTTTCCGTGCTCACCATTCCACCATCCAGCAGTGTCATCGCATAGTCGATATCATTTCCTCTACCCTTGAGAAAAAAAAGTTTTGCTCAGCTGTCTTTCTGGACGAGGCGCAAGCTTTTGATCGAGTTTGGCACGCTGGGCTGCTTTGGAAACTCAAGGCCGTCCTTCCTTTCACTTACTACCTCATCCTTAAGTCCTTTCTCACTGATAGGTATTTCTGTGCAAGTTTAGGAACCTCTTCCTCATCCATCTGCCCTGTAAGAGCTGGAGTACCTCAGGGCAGTATCCTCGGACCCAGGGGCGGATGGGGTGGTAGCCTCCGGCGCGGGAAAACATAATAACCGGCGCGGCGTCATATTTTCAGACAAAAATGCCCCCTCCCCTAACGATATAAAGAACTTCAAAATTGGTACACTAGAACGCTTCAAAAAATTCATGAAAGTTCAAAAAATAAAAGGGGGAAAATAATCAAAATAGTTGGTTAGATATAGTATATTAAAAAAAGGAATACCTTCAGATAATTATACAGGGTGTCCCGGGTCAGGACCGACAAACTTTGGGATGTGATAGTACAGTTAATTTGGAGTTAAAAAAGTTCTATAAACCATGGTCCAATTCTCATTTGTTTTCTAGCTATCTTATTTTTAATTTTTTTTTGTAAAACGTGACTTTGATTTCATAAATTGGCAATATCATCAGAACTAATTAGGCTAGAATGATAAATGATATACCACCTGAAAGAGCATGAAAAACTCTTAAAGACAAACATCATTTCAGCTATTAAATTTCATTTTTAGTCACACGTTAATTCGTTAGAACTTGAAAATAATAAAATTTAATTAAAAAAAGAAAATGTTTGAGCTTGTATAACTACTGTTTTGTATTAGATAACTATGGGTGCAAAATGCCTTAAAGTTGGCGCATTTACTAAGCTTCAAATATATAATTAACACTTCTATAATTACTATAACAAATGTTCAAAATGGTGCCCTTCTTCATTCATACACATCCACAATTTTTAAGTTGAGAATTGCTGCATTTTATGGGAGTCGCTTTTTGGTCATTTATTTGATGAGCTGCAATTGTTTATTAGCTCCTCTTGACTATTAACCGGTATTCTAAACACCAAATCTTTCATCCATCCCCCCCAAACAGAAATGTAAAGGTGTAATGTCTGGAGACCTGGATGGCCAAGCAACCGTTTCTCCTCTTCCAATGCACCTATTAGGGTAGTGTTGAATGCAGAAAATCTGTACTTAAACAATGTCGGATGTGTATTAATGAAGAAGGGCACCATATTGAAAATTTATTATAGTAATTACAGAAGTGTTAATTGTAAGTAAAGAAGGTCGGTTTATTTTATTATTACACTTTTCTATTTTATTATTAATAATTTTTTTTTTTTTTTTTTAACTAAGTAATAAGATAATTCAATTTATACAGTACATTTTTGGTTTAGTTACAAAGAACATTATTATAAAAATAATTAATTATCGTAATAAAAATAAATTATTACACCCTCAATAATAAGATAAGACCCCTTATAAGACTTTATAAGATTCACAAGGTGCTATGACTTCACAATGACGGTAGTATCATTGGTACCATGACTGGTACCACACGGGTACTATGACTAAACTTTGACTTTAACGTTTTATTATACTGGAGCAACTTAAAAGAAAAAGAAAAAAAACACCCGGCGTTTGCATTTTTAGGGCACTTCCCATTCCCCCAACTCTATCTCAGTTTACAGTAGGACATGTTTTTTTGGAGTTTCATCACTATTTCGGATACTTTAAGTTGCAATATTTTAAATTTAATAGTATCGTTTTGAAGCTTAGTAAATGCGCCAACTTTAGGGAATTTTGCACCCATAGTTATCTAATACAAAACAGTAGTTAAACAAGCTCAAACATTTTATTTTTTTAATTAAATTTTATTTTTTTCAAGTTCTAACGAATTAACGTGTGACTAAAAATGAAATTTAATAGCTGAAATGATGTTTATCTTTAAGGATTTTTCATGCCCTTTCAGGTGGCATATCATTTATCATTCTAGCTTAATTAGTTCTGATGATATTGACAATTTACTAAGTCAAAGTCACGTTTTACAAAAAAAAATTAAAATAAGATAGCTAAAAAACAAATGAGAATAGGACCATGGTTTATAGAACTTTTTTTACTCCAAATTAACTGTACTATCACATCCCAAAGTTTGTCGGTCCTGACCCGGGACACCCGTATATTAACTCAGAATAAAAATTGTAATGTAATGATGCAGGTGGTGCAAATTGTAATAAAAAAGAAAGAAGAAGTTAATAATAAAGGAATTAATACAACAATTTGTTTGATAGAAGTCCACTCATTTGGCCTAAATTATTATCAATGCCATCGTTGGCAATTTGATTCAGTAAATCAGTTTTAGCATAAAAGCTTCTAAGCGAAATTGTCTCAGACTATTCCTCAATCGACTTTTAATTTTGTATATGATCTTTCACAAACTATACCTGTGATATTGAAAGGGTTAATAAATATTTATAGGCTAGTGCGAGGTTAGGGTAAGCCTCTTTATACATATTGTATTTTAATAAAATGTACCTAACAGCAAATCGCACAATTTTACAGTTTCTCTGGAGCGGATGCAGCAGTAGAATTTATGGGGGAGCCTAGGGGAGTTATCCCTCACCCTCAGCCCAAAGGGGGGTCCTGGGGGCCCCTCCTCTTTAAATTTTAGAAAATTAGGTTCAATTTGGTGTAAAAAAAAGGCCCCAAAAAAGGCCTAAAATTGGCCTTTTTTTTTAGGGCTTTTTCATCTAAAAAAAGCAATCAACTTAAAGTTGGTTTAAAATTGTTACTGTAACATTTTTTAAACACTTAAATTATACCTGTTTTTAGACTAAAAAATGTCTTTACCTGTAACGCTACACTATGCTATTTATTCTTCCTGGTACATTATGAATATGCATTTCTAGTGATTTAAATTTACTACTAGTGTTCACACTTTCTTCAGCTGAATTTAATATTATTGCAGATATTTTTTCGTAATTTTGTTGAATTTCGTTGTACGTAGAATATGAGTGAGACCTTTTATGTGGGAAATTTAATAATCTTGCTTTTTGATAATCTCCTTAATTTGTCTCCCAGCCAAAGGAAGCGAGATATTCGTAAAAATACGTAAAAAGTGGTGCGGTAACGGATACTAGATTTTCATCGCCCTATATTCCGTAAACCGTCCATTGTAAATAAAAAAATTAATGGGTCTTTTTTTGTGGGAAATTTTGTAATATTTAATTTTGATAACCACCTAGATTGGTGTCCGATCCATAGGAAGTGAGCTATTCGCAAAAAACCGAATTTGTAGACTTTTGCCCTTGAATATCTATTATCGCGACCACGATCTCGTTGCCGATTTTGAATATGTTTTTGAGAACGTCAAAATAAGCGATCAAAAGAAAAATTCTAGTTCCAATTTTTTTGGAACAGAAAACCTAAAATGACTGGACTAATAATAATTATTTAATAATAAACAATATGTACTACTATTATTAAAATTCAACACTTTATTTTTAGGGTCCGTAGGCAAAACCAAGGACCCTAATATTTTCCTGCGTGAGTCTGTCCGTCCGTCCTGTCACCTGCTCTCACGGCTACACCTTTCGTCCGATCACTTTGAAATTTGGCATGTATGTGTCTTGTACCTGCCCACATATATTAAACATAGAGTGACTTAAAAAAAATATTTGTAAAAAAAAATTAGGGTAAAAAAACTTAAGGGTTAAAATTTTTTCATTTTTTTTTCGACACCGTGAGGTGTATCATATGAAAGGGTACGTCGAGCTGATTACAAAAATATATAATTCTTATTTTTAACTTTGATAGGGCGAGCGTAGGCAAGTTTGAAGTGGGTGTGAAACGTGTCCCCCCCCCCCTTCTATCTCGCTTATGTGAAGTGCAAAAAATCTGAAAAAATTCCTGAACATTCTTCGACCAAAAGTAAAGATATCACTTTTTGGAAATTTCGAAAAAAATATTATTTTCTTTTTTATTGACAAAATAAGATTTTTTATAACTATGGTCATTTCGATGTATTTATATGGTTGTAGTCCGGTTCAGTGGCAAAAAATACTTTACAAGAAGTTTGTTTATGTGTTTTGAGAATATCAGACCCATAGGATAGTTCAAAGTAAGCTTTTTAGCATTTTAAAAAACACCGCATCAATAGGGTACTGCTTAAACTATACAGGGTTGCCTACGGACCCTCGCTGTGTTCTGACTAGCACACACTTGACCTGTTTATTAAAAGTATAGCTTAAAATATATTATTTATTTTTAAAAGTATAGCTGAACAAGTGGATAAAAATAAAAACCAGCGGAGAAAATAAAAATATATGAACGAGGGAAGTCGCGAACAGGAAGGGAAATTTCAAGCTGGTTGGATGAAGCGATGCGGCGCGGCGCCGCAAAAAAGATGGTTTGGAAATTTCGCGTTCATTTCATCGCACCGTAAATCGCGAAATAATGTTGTATACACACCTACTTCGTCTCGTTTTTCATTTATGGGATGAACCCACAAAGTTCTATTTCTTAAATTTGTCTGTTGTTGATGACGACGGCGCTGCTCCGGCGATTAGGTAAATAGTACAGAGCAATACAACGGGTCTAATCCATAGTTGGAGGGAGACTGAAGAGAAGAGCAAGAGCGGCGCGGGCTCTTTTTACGGCTCTAGCTCCAGAGCGAGAGCCGTAAAAGGCTCCCAGTGTGAAAGCTACGTTTATGTGACCAATTTATTGCTGTCTGTACGCTTTTTTATTGAATGAAAATTGTGCTGCTAGTATATCAGTGGCACTGCACTGATACTATTACATAATAATAAACATTTAAGAAGTTAATCAAATAAAACTTTATTATTATTTTTTTTTTTTTCAATTGGCTTGGCGGCGCTTCGGGAAATTTCCCGGCTTCCCGGTGCCCCCATCCGCCCCTGCTCGGACCTCTCCTATATTCCTTCTACACACATGACATCCCTCAACACCCTTCCTCAGTCCTTGCCACCTTTGCAGATGACAAGGCAATCCTATCTGTCCACCAAGACCCTCAAATTGCCTCAAATAACACCCAAAATCATCTTCTCCTTCTCGAACCTTGGCTAAGAAAATGGAGGATCCGGATTAACGAAGAGAAAAGTGTACATGTCACTTTTACTCTTCGTCATAGCACCTGTCCCCCAGTCATTCTTAACCAAGTCCTCATTCCACAATCCAATACTGTCCGTTACCTTGGCCTTCACCTTGATCGACGACTCACCTGGCAACACCACACTAAGACCAAACGTACTGACATCTCAAGACGATACAAGTTGCTGCTTCGTTTACTAGATCGTAGGTCTAAACTTACTTTAAATAACAAACTTCGAATTTACAATGTAATATTAAAACCAGCTTGGACCTACGGTCTAGAAGTATGGGGTAGCACCAAGCCTTCCAATTCCCGTCGAATTCAAACTCTTCAATCCAAGATCCTCAGAAAAATCACAGATGCTCCTTACTACGTCTCCAACCTCACTCTCCATAACGACCTCAATGTACCTTTTGTTAGAGACCTATCCATATCCCGATACCATAAATTTCACGAATCCTTATTTGGATAAGGATTCGTGGTGTGATTGGTCACACCAATCCTTTAGTTGAAATCCTCTCCTCCCGATCCATCCCAGATGACCCACCTCGCCGCCTGAAAAGGCAGTGGCCCAGAGACCTACTAAGAATGTGATTAATTATTGAAAATCACTTTTATTATTACTCGTAATTCTTATTATTGTATTCTCATCATTCTTATGTATTGTCATCATAATTTTAATCCTCATGCCGAAAGGAGTAGTCAATGGACTACAACCTTTCTCAAGTAATTCAATGTCCAGAAAAACTTTTATCATTAACACTTATAACATTAATATATGTAGTTGTGTTACTCAATAAAGTGAAAAAAAAAAAAAAAAAAAAAAAAATTATTAAAAAATATGATTTTCTTTATTCATTTCTATTATTTTTTTGTGACTAAAGAAAATCATATTTTTTAATAAATGTGAATTTATTTATAAAAAAAAACACCTTAATTATCCATAAGCAAAAATACAAATATAGTCAGATTATAAAAAGGTGTATACGTTTTAATAGCGTTAATAAAAACTAAAAAAGTTATATCATTGGTAAATCCCCTTAAATCTTAGGTTTTACTTTTGTCTGATTGTCGCTATCCTAAAATTTTAATTAATGCAGTCAATATCCACACAGTAATCATTTCAATTCTAACTTTTATTTATTATATATTGATTGTTTCAGGGTTCTTGGATTTTAATGTTTTTAACAGTTATTATGTCTATGTACCTGTTTTCTCACATGTACAACTTCATCCTTTTTATTTTCTATAACAAGCCAGCCTATAAAATAGATAGCAGTATGGGTCTTTCTAATTCCACGTAAGTGAAACCATTGTTTTCTATGGTCCGTTGTAAATATTTTTAATCATTCTCAGCAAAATAGTGTTTCAAACAAAAAAAGAGATATTTCTCCAAACTAATTGAAAATTGGAACTTTCTCTTATGCTTTTAGGCTAATTAATAACTATTATCCTTTATTTACTAATTTTAAATTTTAATGAATATATATTAAATTTGTTTTATTTTTCTAGTGTAATGAAAGCTGCAGTATGTGGTACTTGGCTTGGAGACCTTGTCACCCTGTTGATGGTACTTGACGTAATGCTCCAAGATTCACTCTATCCAAGTTGGGCACCTACACTCCGGGTATTTTGTCGCAAGTCTAATATACCTCGTGTTGTACTGTTCTGGGTGGGTTCTGCCTTAGCTACTGGTCTCGTTGTTACTCTAGTAGTCACTGAAAGTCTTTCATGGGATGCTCTTAACAGGGATCTCTTTTCATCAACAGGTATTGTTTTGTTTCTTATTATTTATTATACAGGGTGGTCCAAAAGTCCCCCCCCCCTTAACTTTTGAACGGTTTGGATAAATTAATGAAACTTGGGGGATCCGTACTCTGTAAATGGAAGTTTGTTTTAATGCAATCGCACACTAGGGGCTACCACCCACTTTACCCCCAGGCCACAATATTTAGCATAATTGGATTCTATGATGAAAAATAATAAAATTTTACTTGTTACTTTTTTTATCTCCTGTATTTTGCCCCCTATAGGGGGGGGGGGGGGGGCAAATATAACAAAATAACCCTTCTGAAAATAGTAAAATAAATAACACTTATATCGTTATAAAATCTAAACATTTTAAATAAATAAATGGGACTTGGGGGATCTGTACCATGTAAAGGGAAATGTGTATTCATCCGCTAACGTAATAGGAGCAACCACCAATTTTGCCCCAGGTGCTGAAATCTACCATTTTTATACTTTTGCCCATATAGGGGGAGGGAAATATCAGAGATAGAAAAAAGTTTCAAGTAAAATATTCTTATTTCTCACTGTAGAATCCAAATCTGCTATCAAAAATATACACTCCAATTTGAAATTTTGAAGTTGGGCAGCCTTGGGGAAAAATGGGTGGTTGCCCCTTCTGCACGATTGCATAAAAACAAATTTCCCTTTACATGGTACGGATCCCCTAAGTTTCATTAATTTATCTTAAACTGTTTTGATTTTACAAACGATGTTTTTACTATTTTCGGAAGTGTTATTCTTCTATCTTGCCCCCCTACAGGGGGCAAAATATTAGAAATAGAAAAAAATTTCAAGTAAAATAATCTTATTTCTCACTGTAGAATCCAAATCTGCAATCAAAAATATACATTCCAATTAGAAATTTTGAAGTGGGTGGTTACCCCTACTGCGCGATTGCATGAAAACAAACTTCCCTTTACATGGTAATGATCCCCCAAGTTTCATTAATTTATCTCAAACTGTTCAAAAGTTAAGGGGGGGGGGACTTTTGGACCACCCTGTATATTAATTTTAATACATCTAGTGGTGTTTTAACTTTGTACTAAATGTCATCACTTAACTTAAGAAACCCTTTGGCATTAAGATATATGTATTTGAAATATATCTGAAAACCTTTGAAGCTACACTTATGTCTTTTTTATATATATTGAGAAGAATAGTTTTGATTACTTTTTTCTTCTGTTGGGTCAATTAGGGTGAAAAGATATAATTCAACACATTAGTGTGAGCACTGGCTATATTTCGCCCCCCTCCGGGGCATAATCATGCCTAATTTTGAGAAGATTGGAGTACATTATTACTCAACTGAGTTGGTTTGTCATAATTCTTTATTTATACCAATTTAAAAAATTTTAAAAAAGATAAATGAATCGTATCTTCATTCATCACTAATTAAATTAAAACTTAAAACTAATACAATTAACAAACACAGTCAAAAAAACACGTTTTTATCTGGTAAGTTTTGATTACTATTTTTTTTAAATCCTATAACAGTAGCATAATATTTTTTTACTAATTTTAAGACGGTTTATAAACTGGCAGTCTCCTACCTTTGGTATCTCAGGGATTTTCCTTCTTCCATAACTGGCCTTCAAGACTCAGACTTAAAATGTAAAAAGAAGAAATATCACTAAAATTTGCCTTAATAAAACTTGGACCATATAATACATTTTTTTTTTGTAAAATTTTATTTTAAGCATAACATTTATTCATGGTTATTTAATAATACATAGAGTAATACAAAGGAAATATAAAATTAATAAATTAAATTTAATGAAACCAGCTTTTATCTTCAGGAAAAAGCTTTAATTAATTAAGAAATAAGATTTAAGCATTCTCCTTTACATTTCTTGTAATTTCATTGGTAAAATCTTTACAGTGGGAAAAGCTAGACTTAAATTCTTACTTTTTTCTAATCAAGTAACTCCACTGCTCATCTCCACAAATAATTCTTGCTATGGAATTATAGGTACTCGTACAAACGTAAGAAATTAAAATTTTCCATACCCGTCTATTTTTCATCTACATGTTCTTGGCAGGAGCCAAGGATGTTATTCTAATTTTGTATTTTGAATTCATTGTGTAACAACATTACAACCCTGAGTTAAGAGTTTTGGAGCTGTAACTCTTAAAATCCAATTCTGGACACTTAGGGATGGAGAATCGTTATCTACATTAATTTACTATTTTTTAAAAAGAAGTAATTTACTCTTGATGGTGTGTTTTAACTCTGGCCTGTACTTTTTGAATAAACATAAAAAGTGTTACTATCACTGTTGAAACTGTGCATACCAATAATCCGTAGCCCAATATTAAAACTGTTTGACTGTTAAAGAATTGTGAACAACTTTCTTTCAGCTTTTCTGGTTCAGGTTCTTCTCTATCAATAATGTGATCCTGAGATGAAACAATAATTCTCATGCCTTCATAAATATTGCTATTTATTGCTCTTAAAGATCCAATACTGATTTGCGTGTGAAATTTAACTGTTTTGGAACCTAAAACAACTGAAACATTCTCTTCTATCAATGAATTTTCTCTTGAGCTTACTTTTGTCAAAACACCACTCATTTTACATTCAGTTTGTAAGTCGGTGCAATCTTCATGTAAATTAATTGCTTCATCTTCCCTTAAACATTTTGTAGGACACGATTGTGGGATATCAATGTGTAAAATTGCCATATCTCCACAAGTTGAAGTTGGTTCATGCTCGTTAATATTACATTTATTTTTTTCTATCTGTACAGAATTTATCTGTAAAGTTGAATCTTCACATGAAGTAGTTGGTTGATTTTCATTAGTACAATTAACTTGATCTGTAGGTCTATAATTTATCTGTAAAATTGCTGTTTCTTCACAAGAAGTTGTTTGGCGATTTTCGTGTGGACATATAATTTTATTTATAGTTGTACGATTTATTTGTAAATTTCTTAAATCTTCTAGTGAAGCAGTTGCTTCATTTTCATTAACATATTGTATTTTAGCTTTATGTTGACAATCTATTTGTAGAACTGATAAATCTTTTTTAGATGTAGTGGGCTGATAATCTACAGGTTTACAATCTTTCTTTAAAAATAATGATTCACCATTTGAAGTTGTTGGTTCATTTTCATTTGAAATGTCGTCTTTAATGATCCTGTTTAGACTCAAGTTTTTCTTCATTTAGGCCAATTGCATTTGTACCTGAAATACATAATTATGATTATTATCCTTTTAAAAATAATTGCTAATTAAGATCTTTTAATTAAAAAATAAGAAATTCTAGTTTAAATACTCAACATTTGTTTCTTATATGACCTGATCAACAAAAATTAGGTTATTATTACAGGAAGGGAAAATTGTCACTTATCACATCTACTTGATGTGGTCTCTGATTAATGATGTTTCCTCAAAAAGATTTTATGCTTTTTAGTTTAATGTGTAAAACTATGACCTAACTACAGCAGAAACTATGTAAGGATCAAAACTTTAAACTTAGATGACACCCTCATAGGATGAAAATTTTTAGTAAATATTATTTTAAATCAAATTATAATTATTATTTACTACGGGAATCCGAGAGTGAAAAATCCACTCCTGTGCCGGGATTTGAACCACGGGTCTCCTGAATTTCCAGTACAGATGCTCTTGCCAACTAAGCTACGCAGGAGAATGATTTTTCACTGCCGTAATCGATCCAAGTCCCGAATCCAAGCTCTCAATATTCATATACATTTAGACAGTCAATATTTATGACATTAGAACTAAACCGAGAATTAACGCTTATAATGGGTGGTTCAAATCCCGGCGCTGGAGTGTATTTTTCACTGTCTGTTTCCCGTAGTAAATAATAATTATAATTTGATTTAAATTAAAAATTTAAACTTTCCGTAGTATGAATACTACCAAAAACTTAAAAAAAGTAAATATTATAGAATATGGAAATCAGTTGATTTTTTTCTCCTTTTTTGTTTGTAATAAGGCTTTCAGGGGTTTTTGGCCCCTGATTTGAGTCATCTACCTTTTCACCCAGCTATTTAATATTGCATGTTTTCTCTCTCGTATGTGTACTATATTATGGTAGGATAATTCAATTTGAAGATAACTGGAATTACTCATTTTAAGGTCGCCTCAGTCTAAAAAATGTGTTTTTAGAAAATGTCTTTTTTTTAATAATCTGTAGTCTGTGCAGATGTGTGGAGCCTAAACTAATGGGCCGATTTTAATGAATTTTGATAAAACAGGTTTAATTTGTAGCAAAGAGTGAAATTAGTCATATAACACAAGTACATTTATGTTTTCTAGATTCTATTTATATATTCTATTCTGTAAGCTAGGTTTCCACAATATTTTTATTGTTTATAACATAATTCATATTTTATTTTATCTATGAATTTATGACATATTTTACTTAAAATATATATTTGAGATAAAGTCATGTGGCAATGAAACAGGAATAGATATTTTGTATTAGGTAGTGCTTACTGTAACTCTCTAAAATAAAAAAAGCAAACAACATACAATTTTGTACAAATAAATTTATTAAAGTTAATACAATAATTAATATAGAACTCTATGGATATATAATACATAATTTACTATACATTATTTACATTTACCTATTCAAACGTAATAGCTAACATTAAGGGTAACTCTTTTTTAGAAAAAAATATTTTCTTCGTATAAATTCTTTATAATTTATTATAAATTTTGTTTATTCTATACAAGTATGTTTATAAGTAATACAATTTGTCTAAAATTTAAGTAAATTTGTTTTAAAAAAATGTTTAAACACAATTTTTTAATAATACTCCAGGAAATAGGGTGCATAAAAGTGACTAACTAACATCATAAAGAGATGAGCTACAATTTGATGTCTGATTTAATTTATTGGTTTTCTTCAAGAATATTTGGTCAGCAAAGTTCATATGTTGGACATAGCTTTCCAATAGTCAGTTAGAAAAAATACCGGTGTAGAGCGGATAATGAGCCCGCACATTATCGTGGGCAAGGAGATTTCCATGAACCTGAGTACAAAATTAGTTAGTTGACCAAAAATCAAGTTGATGTTAGTTTGTCACTTAATAGCTGACCCCTTTGATTTGGAGAAATATTTTACTAAGACAACTATGCTATACTAGATATAAATAGCACAATAATATATTTTTTTTAAAGTTATGTACAATACTCCAAATACTGGTATTTTAAAAGTCCTTATTATGTACATTTATATTTTAATTAATAAATAATGTTTGATTTAATTTAGTTTAGCCATTAGAATAAATAGAAGTGCAAAAAGTTAGCGTCGCAAGTCCCTCTTCCCTTTGGAGCAAAGTTTAAAGAATTTTTGAAATACCAGCTTTTAATGTCATTATAAAAAGTTGCTTTTATTAATTTCCTAGCCATGTAATTATTAGTTGCTTCTTTAAAATACCTTGGTAACAGGTTCATGTTTGAAAGTAAATTTAATTTTGCTCCTTGAACAATACAAACTGCTGGACTTTTATCCCCTATTTTATGCTGCGTTCTAAATTAATAAACCCTAATAATCTAATTATGAGAAAAGGTGAATGCTATCCTAAACTAAATGCTTATACTATGGTTATCTCTTTTTGAAAATCAAAAGTTTTTCATTTCATTTTAATAAGATTCCTTTCAGTCTTTTGTCTCTCTCTCTCTCTTTTGGATAGTAATATTTTGATACAATTCATAGCCATGATCATGACGTGCTCTCTTAAATCATTAAAATAAAAAAAAATACACAGTAATTTGAGTGAAATACCCTTTTTTAACTCTATTTATTAGTTATCAAGAGAAAATAGTTTCATTATGTAATGTATATTTGGAAACATTTTGGGCATGCTGAGTTAATTTTTTTTTATTAATATTATTTTATTATTGATGTGTTTACATCTTACACACTAAGCACAATATGGTGTCCCTCTTGTGTTACATGTTATGAAAAAAGAAGTAATTTCCAATACTTATAGTTCAGTCAATTTCTACTGGATTGCCTAGCAGTAAACAACATGGGAACATTTTTTCAGAGAGGGCAGGTAAAACACATGTAAAACAACTATTAAAGAATAGTTTTGTCAAGACCTCTGTGGATCCGTGGTAATATTTTAACTTGTATTCTCGAGGAGCACGAGACCTGACAATACAAAGGACCTTTCAGGTTTTTTTTTTTTTTATTACAAGAAAACCTAACATCAAAAAAGAAAATTAATTTTATTAAAAAAGGAAAACAATTTTAGCTCTTAATTTGGGGGTGCTAGCTCTAGAATAAAATCTAGTCCAATTAAATACAAATCTAGGCATATAAGTTGCTTTCCCAGGAAAAATCTAGTTACCGAGATGAAAATTAATCTCATTTTGCTGAAAATCAAAAATGAAATGTAAACCATCACCTGTTGAACACTTTTTAAATTTGTTTATTATAAATTAATTAAATTAGATTTTGTGTGATTTAAATTCTGTATCACTTGTGTTGGATATGAGAAAGTTTTATTTGAGTTTGTTGGACTGATTTTTTCTATTTTGGCTCGTCTTTAGCTTATCACCGTCAAAAAAGGTTTATTTAGTGTATTTTTTCCTCTATTTAGTTGTTTAAGAATTGGAGGCTTAAGGCATAATGAAGTTTTAAATAAATTAAGATTTCCATAACTTACATAATGTTAACAGTTCCCCAGTCATCGATAAAACCTTTCTTTTTTTATAGTATTATACCTCTATTTGTAACAACAGTCTTCATGTTATGTTCTTCTCTCTTTTCTATTTACATTTTATTATTATTCTTTTAAAAAAAGGGCCACCAACCATTTGAATCACAATTTTTCCAGTGATAAATGTATGTATGATTAAGAAAATAAATGATGTTAGTAGCTGGTCCACCCTCATTGGGTATATTTCTACAATACTGGGGTATTATTTGATAGTTTTCTGTAAGCTGTTTATTATTTTTTAAAGTATCAATTAGCGTAGAAAATACATGTTTTTGTAATTGGTTTAATGTATTATTTCCTGTATACTGGCCAATAAAAGCAACTTTTATATAAGACCTAGAATAATCTTGTTTTACATCTGGTGGGTAATTATTTCCTCTTCCCTCATAGACTCGTCCATCCCCTCCAATCATATAATTGTAATTAGTATTATTCTTCTGATTTATTTGTGTTTGAAGTTTTCTTAATACATTATAGCAATCATATTTGGTGTTACAATTGTAGTGTATGTCATCAACTGCTAAATAGGGCTTTTGAGAACTTGCATAACTAATATCATAGGGGCTTTTATTATGTGACCAGTCTGATACATTGACAAACCAATCTGTTGGTGGTGTCAATGTAGTAGTAGTAGTTATTGGTGGACTGATTGTTGTTACGGTAGTATTATTATTATTATTATTATTATTTGATTTTTTACCTAATGCCCATACCAGGAGCAATATTACCATTAAAATAACAATCACTCCATAAATAGAACATATAATAATCTGCGCTTTAACACTTTTATTTAATTGTTTCCACTTCAGTTTTCTATTCTTTGAATTTCTGTTTTTATTAATACAAGATTCTTCTTTGGTTCTTTGATCTGGTTTTTTATTTGCATTATTTAAGAATGATAAAGTTTGTTTATCAGGTAAAGCCCAATTTTGAAAAATAGTTATATTTTTTGCATCTATTTTCTTTATCGTTATGTTATCTGCTTTTAAATCTGTACCAATGTGAATATCTTTACTATTAGTTATTCCTATACTTCCTATTGACTGATTGTTTGACATTGGAGGTTGTTCAATGTTTGCCAAGGAGTCTCCATTTTCCAATTGAATTAGATCTTTTGGTACAGCTGTGGAGATTTGTTGTGATATTTCTTCATTTGTTCCTGTCACAGCCTCCTCTTCTTCTCCATCCATGCTAAAGAAAAAAAAATTAATTTAATTTTGAGTTCACATTTTCAGTTAGTGAGCACACAATCATCAATAGTGTAAAGCAAGTAACAAATTAAAATAATCAAGAATCAATGATCAAATTTATAATAAATAATATACTTAAATTACTTTAATCTATCTTTATAATACTATAATATTAAATTAAATATATATTCTACACTTTTTACTATAAATAGATCTGTATCTCAAGGTAAATTATTTTACCGGAGAACTATTTTTTACTTGCTAAAAACAAAATTGATAAGTTTCACAAAGTTATCTCTTTATTTACTTAAAGTGTTATAGTACTTTACCACACTTATCTCTCAGCCTAATGCAGTACATACCACAAAAAGTAATTTTTAAATAAATTGGACTTAACAATAATACACCTCTGAGGTCAGATATTTATTAGATTTATTAATTAGATTTTCTGTTTTTTTACATTTTTTAATATAAATGATAGTTCCTCTATATAAATTACAATAATTCAATATTTGCTAATGCAAGATTTTAAATAATAATTGATAAAAAAAAAGTAAAATCTACCTGTTATTTATTGAAGTTAGTTTTTCCTCTGTGCTTTAAAATTCTATATTCAGATTTTTTCGATTCAGTTAGCAAAATATTCTGAAAACACTTTTTTTTCTTGCAAATAAAATTTCTTCCTTGTTTGTGATGTATATACTTTTAGAATTAAGAATGACGACAAATGTTAAGACACTTCATTTTATCTTATCTCATAAGTGCTTTAGATATTCTACTTTCAATGTAAATTATTACTGGCGTAATTTTATAATTTTGGGTCCATTTTTATTCATTAGCCATGCATATTTTTATTTAATCTTGTGCTGATAATTTCCCCTTTTTTACTGATTGCTGTATTGATTTGTTATTGTTGTTCCCTGCAGTAAAGCTTCTTTTTTTGGGTTGTAGAATTTATATTTAGTTGGCACATCTATATAACATTGTTGGTACATTTTTTAAAATTTTTAATTAAAGTTAATTAATTGGTTTTTGACAAATACATTTGTTTAACCTACTTCTACCTCATACTCATTTTCCATGTAGTTTTTTTTACTCATGTCTTAGGCACTCTGCCTTCTTCCATCCCTTCATCATGTCCCATCCATCTTAATCTTTGTGCCTTTACATACCTCACATTATTGTTCCCTTCCAAGATATAATTTATGCTGTTCTTATCTTCCATTGCCCATTAACACATGTTGCACACTGATTTTCATAGGTCAGTTATAATATTGTAGCTTTTATTTTCTCATTTCTAATGATCTGTCGTATTAAATCTCTCTCTTTATTTTGTTTTTTTGTTTTAATAGTTAGTTGGATTGTCCTCCAAAGATATTTCAGATGAGCTAGGAATTGTTTCTGTTAGAGTTGATTCAGTGTTTAAGGGTAATTCCGGCCGACTATACATTGCTTTAATAATCCAAAAAACCACTAAGACAAATCCAACACCATAAGACATACAGATTGTAAATTGAGTTCTCTGTGTAACTTGAAAAGTTCTTAAATCTTCTTCCAATTCCACAATAGTTATTGCATTTTCTACCGTTATATCTGGGCTGTGAATAATATTTAGTGTATCAGTGAAAATCTGAGGACCTATGTGAACTCGGTTACTGTCATTTATCTCTACGTTTCCCAGAGATTGCTGGTGGGTTGTTGATTCATAAGATGTTTCTTCCTCTACAACATGGATATTATCTGCATGATTGAGATTGCTCAAATTCACTGAGCCTTCATTATTCCCATTTTCTACATCTTCAATCTTTTCCATCTCCCCCCCTTTCCTGAAACATTTACTCAAAAATATATAAGCTTCGTAATTGTTAAATATATATATATGCTTTTTTTTATAATAAACATTTTAAAAATTATATTGCTTTATTATCTACATGAACAAATATATAAATAGAATCACCACTGTCATTAAACCTTTACTACCATAGCCTTATGGATAAAATTGGGTTCTGAGACCATCTAATATTGGAAGTTATTAAAGTGGATAAAATGTTAATGGAATAAAATATATATTACTTGAAAGTAAAATTAATTAAAGTTTACTGTGTACTTTTTTACTTCCCCTTATATGTAGTCTATAAAGGGAGAGTATTTTGATGGATTTTGATGGTACCATATATCTTTTGTTTATCCATGAAGTGTTTTCTTTATTTGTCTTGTGACCATGATTTAAAATTTATTAGAGCTTAAACATGATCAGTTATTTTATTTTTTATTTATTTTTTTTTCTAATAAATAGTATTTTCCTTAATATCAATGCATTTATTTGACTATATTATTAATTTAGGATGTATTTAGAACCTAGAACTAAATATTAGGATGTATTTAGAACCTAGAACTAAAAATTAGGATGTATTTAGAACCTAGAACTAAAGATTAAGAGAGATTAAAAGGGGGGTAATTTTTTAACCCTTGCGAATACTGAGGTTACAAATTATAGTGTGAGTAGAGGAGTGTTAACTAAAACACAAGTCAAACTGAATTATTCTAAATTAAATTTGAATAAGTCTAAATTTGAATTATTCTTCTTACACAGATATAGAAGGTGGTCCAAAAGTCTCTAACCACCTCTAACCAAAATAACCCTTCGAATATAGTAAAAAAAATTTACTTTTATATCGTTATAAAATCTAAACGGTTTGAAATCCAGGATCTTTACCATGTAAAGGGAAGTGTGTATTCATCCACTCGTGTACTAGGGGCAACCACCATTTTCCCCCCAGGCGCTGAAATCAACCATTTTTATACCTTTACCCCATGTAGGGGGCAAAATATTATAGATAGAAAAAAGTTTCAAGTAAAATATTCTTATTTCTCACCTTAGAATCCAAATCTGCTATCAATAATATACACTCTACAGTAGAGTCTCGTTTATCCGGACCCCGCTAGTCCGGACATCCGTATAATCCGGACGGGCCAAAAACTATGTACAAATTGGAACCAGGGCCTGTTAAGATTTATTAATTGTTAAGATAATTGGAGTTTCTGCTTTTTTGTCTATTAAAATGTATAAAACTGTTCCTAGTATAGTTTATAGGAGTATATTTAAACAGTCTAACACGAGGAATACCCGGTATTTTGTTAAAAATTAACAGATTTAAGAATAAGTAAGAACATCGATAAATCTGTTTCGGTTCCATAGAAATGTAGGGTAGAAGATATAAAGGAAGTGTATTCCAGGAAGTACAATTATATGTGACTGAGATGGGGAGGGGTTTTAAGAAACATGTAGCGGCGGCTCAACCCAGTTCCATGAAATTTTGCCAAGCCAACAATGTCTAATGTCTCAACTTTGTGTGAAATGATTATCGCTCCTCGAATTTCATATCGGAACTCAGCCTGTTTCTCAGGAAGTCCCTTCTATACCTGCCACCTGCGTAATAGATTGTCATTTTATTTTAATTAATTTGATATTTGACATGACTGGTGGCAGAACAGCTCATAACTTAAATAGTGGACCTACGTTGTACAAGCATGTTTTGGAGACTAATAGAAGTAATTTTTACGATAAAAACCTCGATTTTAATAGTTTTACTCTACTAAATCTTGTTGTACAGACACATTAAAACTGATTCCGTTTAATCCGGACTTTCGGTAATCCGGACTGGGTTCGGTCCCGTTAAACCCGGATTAGCGAGACTCTACTGTAATTTGAAATTTTGAAGTTGGGTAGCCTGGGGGCAAAATGGGTGGTTGCCCCTTCTGCGTGATTGCATAAAAACAAATTTCCCTTTACATGGTACGGATCTCCCAAGTTTCATTAATTTATTTCAAACCGTTCAAAAGTTAAGGGGGGGGGAGACTTTTGGACCACCCTGTATACATACAGGGCCAAAATAATTTCCAACTTGATCATGATGTAATGTTTAAATGCTTATTGCACTCATGATGTAATTCAATATTCAAAGCAAACTTTTATTTTGATTATATCTCTTTTAAGTTGTTTTTACTTAGGAAATATACTAATGATAAAATTAATATATTATTTAATGATAAATAATTATTTACCTACTAATGTTGCAATACTAAGATTACTCACCGAATTATAATCAACTTGATTTTCTCAGTTGTTCCTCTCTACATTTGATGTTTTTTAAAGTCCTTCATTTTATCCCACTATTAACTTGGACCTTTTTCTTCCTCGTAGTATTTATCCTTTAATTAAAACCACTCTTAACTAAGTTTTTCTATAAATAAATATAACTAAATTAAATTTTATCTTTTAAGCCATATTGAAATAGTACGAGAAAGTAAAAAATAAAATGTTTTAATCTACGTATTAACATTTAAAGAATTAACTCCTTTTAATTTTTTTAAACTCACTTTCAAATAATAATAAATCCAAATAATAAAGCACTTGTTTGTTCACTAGTGTTTTGAAACTTCATTTGTTATTGGTTAAACAGTTTAATTTTTTGTTATCACCTGGAAATTTTTTCTGACTTGAACACTGATAAGTGTTATAATTATAACATTTCTATTGATTATAGTGTGTAAAATAATTGCTCCTTTTTTTCCACTTTTTCCTTGTTACTGCAATGAATGTAAAGTCAGTAACAAATTAAAATAATGTTACTATCATCTAATGTTGTGAAATCATATTAATTTTCTTCTTAAAATATTAATTATTTCAAAGTTGCATGTCAAAAGTTTTTTTTTAAGAATCTTGCATGCTTCTTTTAATTTTGTAATTAGGAAAATAAAAAAATTAAATATCGATACTAAATAATATTACTAATGAAATTGGAAGGCAGCAAATAATGAAGTGTTTTTAAGGAATGGATTACATTTTTGATTTAGGGACTTCAAAGGATTTACAAATTTGAAGCATATCTCAACATAAAATAGGTGGGCAAGTGGAGTTGATATCAGTGGTAAAATAAAAAATTAACACATCTCTACAAACTAAATTTCAATTTCAGCATTTTTGGCTCTCAATAGTGTGGCTAAATGATATAGGAAAGAACCCTTTGAGGAGTCGAGACGTATGACTGATACAAATATTTTCCTCTGATTTCGTTATAATTATTTTCCTATAAGAGATGTATAAATAATTAATAGTTACTGTAGTAAAACTCATAATGATCTGTTTTAAACTATTCATTTGTACTATTTTATATAGGTTTATGATTTTTTAATCCTTATTTGATTTTTATTATTTTTATCAAGACAATATTTGTTATCAATATTTTGTTAATGTAACAAAATTAAAATAAAGCTCAATAATTCTAGCATATTAGTCTAAGAAACTGATGGGCCTGCAACTAGAAATCAAATTCATGTGTCCACCAAAGGGTTAACTTTACTGTAGAGCTTATTCTGCTATTATTATATAGAATAGAATAGAAACACATTTTTATTTCAATATAAAATTATTATTATATATTTGTTATTGTCTGCTACATGTCATACAGCTGATTCAATGTCACTATAGGCTATATCTCTGTGTGTCTCACTATATGGCTGCCACACTATATGTCACTATTTGACAAATGATTTTATTTTTGTTTCAGAATTATCTCGAGCATTTTTGGCATCTGTAATTTTAGTGCTTGATCTGGTCATTATGATGCAAGATTGGGATTTCCCACATTTCACCACCACGGTTCATATTAATTTGCCAGGTTTTAGTGTGGCTAGACTCCAGTGGAAATATGCTGAAGTTAATTTGACAGGTATTTTATTTTTTTAAATTTAATTTGATATATTATTTTTGATACTACTATGGCTTTTTTTATTTTCTCTTATAGAAAGTATACATGTAGAGAAAGTATTTATATTCTGATATTATTAAATACAGTATTATAGTAGGTACAGCTTGCTGTATAGTGGGTTGCACCAGCTGTTTTGGCTTATCTGGCGCCATATCAGCGAACGTATAATATATAATATTCAGATTCACAATATATATGTGGAATGTTTTGTTCAAGTTTGTTAGATCTATTTTTTACTTGTGTTTAAAATTTAATCTGAGAAAATATCTATAGAATAACTATTACTCCATGAAATATTTTAAATTCAGACTTTCTGCAAAAGCTTAAATGAAAGTGCCACAGGAGTAGCCTGCTGCAACATTAAAATTATTGTTTCTTGATGATTCTCTTCTTTAATGATGTTGTGGGAGAAAGGGGCTGTGAAAAAACAGCTTAGAAATTAGAACCTTTTCACTTTTATTATGAATTAATAATAAAAGAAAAAAGAGGCGTTGCTCTCACTTTATATTGTTTAAATTGAATTAAAATTTAATTATTAGCTGGGGCAACCAATTGATTTAACATAATTCTTGTTTTGTTTTTTTAATCTCCTCATGCAATTTATTTTCCCCCCAATATAACTTTATTTATTTATTTTGTTTTTGTTAAAAGTCCCGACGACGTCAAAATTATTTGTTATTGCCAAGCTAAGGCAACAACATTTATTCCAATAATAATAAATGTTTGTTTTGATTAGTTAGTCTTTAAGTAGGTATAATAACTTAACCCAATTTTATTTTATTTTTTTCTAAATATAAAATTAAGCCCGTTGCCACTGGCCTAAAAGACTCGTATTTATATAGTATTTATATTTGTGGGTGTATTTGTTTGTTTGTTTCTGTGTGTATATGACCTTTGTAGTTTCTTTTATTTTTTTTAGATATCTTAACCAAATTTCTCCCTAGCAAAAAACACTGTTATAGTTTTTCCCCAAACACTCACTCATATTCAAGATGGCGGCTATTTATGTGAATTCCTAAAGCCAAATTCTACCTAATCACTTATTAATTCCTACATATCGAAAACTGTTAATTATAGAATCACGAATTTTGATACAAAGTTTGCTTAAATCAAGTAGACTTACTATAATATGATTTTTTTTAATCCACAATTTTTATTCAAGATGTTGGTCATTTTCTGTTAATTCTTATAATTGCTATATTCTATTTGGTCTAGAACCTTGAAACTTGTTTCCTATGACGTATACATGTTCTAAAACCATTTTGACTAGAACCTTGAAACTTGTTTCTTATGACGTATACATGTTCTAAAACCATTTTGACTAGAACCTTGAAACTTGTTTCTTATGACGTATACATGTTCTAAAACCATTTTGACTAGAACCTTGAAACTTGTTTCTTATGACGTATACATGTTCTAAAACCATTTTGACTAGAACCTTGAAACTTGTTTCTTATGACGTATACATGTTCTAAAACCATTTTGACTAGAACCTTGAAACTTGTTTCTTATGACGTATACATGTTCTAAAACCATTTTGACTAGAACCTTGAAATTTAGAAAGTAGTCACTTATGATGATAAGGATTTTTGAAATCTGATCCTTAAGGGGTACAATCAAAAGAGGGAATTAATAATTTGGGTAATTTTGGGGTATCACTAAGCCTTGTAGACAACTCTACTTTGACAGACTGACTTTTTTGGGAGGGGTCTAGAAATGTTTTCTTATCTTTTGAGTTCTCTCTTTTCCATTAAAACTGGCCAAGTGATAAGCAATACAAATAAAAGAGCAGTGTTACTGAAAGTAGGAGTGAGTTAAGGTTATGGACTAAAGAACGAGCAGATTTGGCCACAATGTAGATATCACTATTTTGGTTGGAGGTCTGGAACTTGGCCCTTTTATTCATGGTTAGGTTTTTGTAGGGGTTATCATTCCTTTTTGCTGGCTTCAGCATCGTGGGTTTCGTCTCATTTTAACGAGGCACTGGAGGGAGCAAGGCCACTGCATTTTCCCCATATATATATTAAACAGAAGAAGAATAACATGGGTATAGAGTACAGAGCATTATATTTATTATGATTATTAGCATATTATTATACACTATTATTATGGTTATTATTCTATTGATTTGTATGGTAATATATGATATGAAGTAAAGATACACTGGCATGCTTGCTGGAACTTGGCTTGGCGCACGTCCGCACGCTCTGATTATTACAATACAAATAGGTATAAAAGCGCTTGTACTAAATTAAAAAAAAATAAAATAAACACATGGCACAGGCCCTAAGTACAAATTGATGCCTTTCAAATCATATGCAACTCAATAACCAACTAAAAATAGTGGTCACCTTATATGGCATTCGGAAAAATAATTTACTCTCATGTCTCATGCAAATAGGACGGATTTATAAAATAATAAATACTCAATAGACTTTTTTTAAATCTATATTACAAATAAAAATGGGAAGAGAGGGGATGAATCTGACTTACAAACTCGAGTTACAAATAAGTTCCGGGAACGGTCTAAATTTGTAAGTTGAGATTTTCAGAATTTAGGTTGTTTTTATTAAACCCCATCGAGTGAAGTAAATTTTAAAGTTAAAATTTAAATATTTGAATATTCTTATTTTGATTTTTCCAATTTTATTTATCTATATAGGATATTTACAACAAAAAAAGGATGCTTTAATAAATTATTATTTTTGTTTATAGGAAAGTGGTTTAGTTATGGTGTTATTTTCATGGTGATGCTTTTAGATCTGAATATGTGGCAAAATCAGATATTTTATTATCCGGCCAAATTCGGTCAATACACAGGTTAGTAATCTCATATCATTATTTGTGTAAAGCTAGTGTTCTAACAATAAATAATTTATTGATATTGCAATATTATCTGTATTGCTATGTATATTTGTTGAGTGGTATAGTTTATAATTTAATAATTTTTTAAGGTCCTGATAACAAGATTCGAACAGTTCTTGACTTGGAACAGATTAGATGTGGAAATTCTTCTCTAACGTGGGCATCTCGTTCTAGAATTAATCCTAACACCCAACAGCCTTACTATTATGGTATGCTTACTAATAATGTTTCATCTTCCTATATTTATCCTTATTTTGTGTCAGATAATTTTATGTGTTTTTTCAATTAAATGTATCAAAAAGCAATCTGCACTTTTTAAATGTTTCAGTTTGTCTTTTTATGGTTGTTTAGGCTTTATGGCATTTCTATTTAATTTTATTATAATCACTTCTGTATTCCAGATGACCTTGTAATGAATTCTCGTTATATGGGCTACCCATTAATTCTAAAGTGTACAGCGTTCCTACCGTCTATCATCACTCTATCAATATATCTCTGTCTAATTTACCTCTATGGACGGTTTCCTCAAATAAAGGTATGTCAATTCATCTAAGTCTATAATGGAATCTTACTATTGGTATAAACTTACTTATATTAAGCAATCTATTAATTAAATGTTAAAATTAATTTTGATATTAAGGTTTGACAACATGCTATACTCTATTTACAATTAGTATTAACTTTTGACAGTACTGGAAAATCTAAAAAATGTGGAGGGGAGCCAATGAGAGCACTGGATGTTAAATTCAAGAAGGTCGGGCCAACTAGGCAAATAAAAAATATCACTGGCCTCACCCTTCCCACAGGCTTAGTGGTAATAGTTATATTTATTTCCTCATATAGGTTAGCCATTTTGAGTGTCAAAAGTTAATAATAATTGTAAAAAGAGTATAATTATGTTTGCCTTATAAAATTGTATGCAGTTAAGTTATTTTCAATTCTTATAAAGTACAAATTCTCTCTGACTAAATGATACACTTGTAGACTAAACACACCTCTTCATAAGTAAAATATGCCTAGTGCAGGCAGAGACATCCTATACCAACTTTATTTCTCTTTACTGCCATATTGCATAATATGACATCACACTTTACATGTAAGCTTTTTACATAAATTGTTACTCACTTACAACTTTATTTAGTTTATAACTATATTTAGGGGTAATATGTTTAGTTCTTTAAAGAACAAATATAATTTTTATAACTAAGTAAAATTATTATTTTTATTTTATGGAATCCAGTGTGTTGTTTTATCATAAAGTGAGGTCATAATTGGAGAGGATTTCATTGAAACTTATTCCTATTAGTTTATTGGCTTTTGTACTTGATATCGTAATGAAGTTCTATGTTTCCCAATGATGTAGGTGCCTCAGTAGATGTAGGCTCTGCTGGAGGCATTTTCCAGAGTGCACTTCTTGTTGCTTCAATGAAAGTAGTTTTTTGTATGTTTTTGACATCTACATTCCCTATACTTATACATTTGATACATTTGATTGATTGATTTACTATATACATTTGACTTCCTTGGTTGGTGATGATTGGAAATTCCTTCTTCTTTAGTTTTTGCTTGGTCTCATACTCGATGGCGGACTAGTTATTTTTTAAGCACGCCCATAATATGGGTATCAAATGAAAGGGTTAGCTGAGAAAAATACGAATAGAAGCTTGTTTTTAAAAATATTTTTAATCAACTTATTTTTATTATGAATCATAAGAATAGATTATTAGGTTCTCAGTGTATGTACTAATACACTCATTTCAATCTTATAATATTTGTGCATTATATTTTAATTCAATTATAAATTAACAGTTAAACAATACTAAGCTTCATTGTTTGAGGGTCAATTAAGGGTAATAGATAAAGAAATTCAACTTCGTGAATTTTTAAATTTGGCTATATTTCACCCCTTTAAATTTGGCTATAATAAAATATTTATAATTTACTCTACTCCTAAGAATATCACATTATAACTTAGAACTGCTCATATTAGTAACATCTATTAATTCTAAAATAACTATTATAATATATTACAATAGTATGGTGTACATCTTTTAAAATTTACCAATGTATAAACATAACAAGACCTTATATTATTACTTATTTGGACATTTGGTTGTTTTTAATAAAAAGAAATAACACAATGACTTTCAAAGACTTCCAAATCTTAGTTAAATGTTTTATTGATTCCTCATGATAAATTCTCAAAATTATCAAAAATATTTCTGTATTGTGTTAAAGGAAAAAGTAACTTTGAACTCTGAAGTAGGGGCCCATGCAAGTGAAACGGAATCAGAAGATGGTGGTATATCAGTTTGACTTGTACTTTTGTTCCTTGTTTTATACTCTTATTTATCCAGTTTTGGCCCACCTCTGCAACTTTTCTTCCTGTGATCCTTTATTTCCCTCTTATGGGTCAATTTTTGTATTAATGTTTAATAATTATTTATAATATTTCAGATTATTTATTTAGCCAAAATTATTTATAAGTTATAAGCTATATTTACTTACCAGTGTTCTTGCTTGTGTCCAAAATTTATTATTTACTTTGTATAATTTGCAAGTTATTTTATTTCAGTCACCAAGTAAAAAAGAAAAAAAATATATTTATATACTAGCATATTGGTTGCTTTTACCAGGAAACTAAAGAACCAGAAAGATTCTTTAAAAACATAATACTTGCTCATGAAATTATTTTAAATTATATTTAGAACCGTTTAATGAAATAGAATTATTTATTTTAACTTTGGCTGTAAACATAATTTAATAGAATAGCAGATAATGCCTTTACTTGAAAATTATAATATATATATAATCTGTAAATTTTCAAATGTTGGTGACTTTAAAATTGAAGAAATTATAAACTTTCCTTTAAAATAATTAAATTCAAAACAAATTTAGGAACCAGATATATAATTAATATATTTTATAATAGGAAAATACTTTATCAGTTGATATTAGTCAAGTTTTTTATTTATCTTTTTAAACACGTTTGAAAAACTACCAAATTAAACTAAAAAGTAAAATTCAGCTCAATATAGTACCTAACCGTCCGAAAGATAATAATTTCAGAACAAATAACAAATATCCTAAATTCTGTAGTAATTTTCAAAATCAATTCTATGAAAGATTTCTCACATATTGATTTATAAAAGCATGGGATAAATCTACAAATATTAAGCTCCAACAATTATTTTATAAACAGAGACATATTTATTTTGCTGTAAATTGTTGTATAAGTTTACTTATTTTATCATATATGTAATAGTTAAAAAATAAAATTTATAAATTTAATCTCATGTTTTGTAATTTTGTTTTTTGAATTTTATTTGCTATAATGAAGTCTCTTTAAAATCTCTCTAATAAATATACTTTTTTTTTTTATAAAGAAACCACAAATCTCTTATTATATATCTATCTCAAAGATCTTATGGCCTTAAATTGTGGGTATATGCTCTGCTTAACTTTGAAATTTATGGAGGAACCTTTACCTTATGAATCTGTTGAAAATTCACCTTTTTTGTTTATCTTTTTTATTAACTGTTGAAAATGTCACGTCAACTGCAATGCACATACACTCCATTTGGGTCAACATCCTATTGTCACAATAGTGTAGGGGTTTCCATTTTACACTTATAATCAGAAGAGTACCCTTTCCTTTCCCCTTTCTATGTGAATGTGTTTTTTCTGCCTTTGGATAAACTACCTTTAAATTCATTGGTAATCTTTCTGATCTAAGTAAATAGATTCCAAGGAAGGAATCTAATTATTCCCCATCAAGACCTCTCTTAATCTTACTTTTATTCAAATTACATTTATTTGAAAATAAATTATTTTTATTCAAAATACAATATAATTTTATGCTTATTTCTATTTAATGTAAACAAATATGTTACTCTGAGAAATTAAATTTAACTTCATTAAGGTTAAAGTTATCTCAAATCTCTTATTATTGTTGGTAGTTTAATAGTTTTAATTGTTGCTATAATATTTACCGATTGAAGGCCTTAGTTTTATTGTTTGCTTTATGTGAGCATCTTCAAATTGCTTAGGCATTTTAAATCAAATTAAAGTCAACATTCTCCTTTTTGCCCTAATTTATTTTCATCCAAAAAAAAAATCTTTTGTTTAACCAATATCATTATAAGTAAATTTTCAAACCCCGATAATGTATGCTTACTGCCGAGAGAGGTAAGACATTGTTTGCAAGGTTCCATGGATAGCTGCATAACATTACATCCTTCTAGTCCTATTGTTTATTGGTTGAAAATATTATCATGGCATTGGTGAGAGCAATTTTATTCTGAATTGGTAAATACCAATGTCCTTGATCTCCTAAGCCAATTATTTATTACCTTATGAATAATACTGTCAATATTTATAAAATGTCTATTCCTGCTTAACCTCTTGCAAAATAAATCTCTGTTTATTTATTTTTATAATAATTGATCTGATGTACATGTACTTAGTAGTTATTTAAATAAGAGCACAAAAATATGTATGTTTATAAATTTTGTTGGAACCAACTGTTCAATAATTAGTCGATTAAGTAATGACCAAAAATTAAAGTCCAGATATATATTTTTTAATAATATATTTAATTAATATGTTAATCTGCTCACCAGCGCTTAACTAATATTAACTGAAATAAAGTTTTTTCATGTAATTTCTATAATTAAGAAATGTATAATGAAATCAAATTTCTACTGGGAACTCTTATAAAAAAAAATAAATAAAAAAAAGAGTCCCTATATTTTTATAACTAAATTTTTGTTTGACTACTCAGGTTTGTATTTTTTAATTCATTTGAATTTTTGTGAAAAATATATAAGTATTTTGAACTTATTAGCCTCAAATGTGAATTTTTAGCTTAATTAATTTAATATGTATTAAGTTTTGATGTTTTTTTAAGTGCACTATTTAATACTTTTAATTTGATTATCTGCACATTGGTTTCCCCTACTATTTGTTTATCTATATTCTTAGATAACAGTATATATATATATATATAATGTATAATGCTTCCATCGATTAAATATTTAACTATATATTTACTTTAAAGTGTGCAATCCTAGTCCAAAGCTATTTTCAATTACTTTTATACGTATTATTTATTGAATTTAAGTATATGAAATAAGTTAATTTTCTGAAATCCATTTCTATTTTTGACAACATAGTTGTTAATTACGTTCATTAGACATAACTATTATAATATATATATATATATATATATATATATATATATATATATATATATATATATATATATATATATATATATATATATATATATAAATTAATGGCTTGACTTGGGTTATTTATTACTGGCTGGCTACTATTAAATTTGAATTTAAAAAATACAGGGTTATAAATAAAATATCCTTATTTTAAAAAAATAAATTACATTCTGCTTAAAGTTTTTCCTTTAGCTCTCAAAATAAATTGATAGGTGTTTTAAATGATTAAATTATGTTTTATAAACAAATAGAAAAAATATGATATGATGTACCTATGTCAAGTCACTTGTTTTACTAATCTAACGATGTATATTTGTGTGTTCTAATGTTACCATTGTGATAGCTTCGACTTGTGAAGCCTCTGTTAAAATATTGAATGTATATAATGTTTTACTTCTTTTTTAGAAGCAAAATAAATAAGTTAACACTTTTTACTAAAAAAAGAGTAATCTTAATTTATTGTAAGTTTATTTATTATAATTTTTTTGTTTTTTTTTTGTTTATAATAATTATTAATTATTTTATTGTTCAAAGTTTAATTTATTTTTGTAGGTTTTTTGTACTCAGTATAATGTTTTTGTATTGATTTTTAATTAATTTATTTTTTCTCCTTAATCTTAATAATTGTATTGAACAATATAAATAGAAGTTCTTAAATATCTTGTTTAGTTATCACCAAAACTAAGCATTTGTTAATAAATTTTAATTTAGTTACTTTACGTTTAAAATAGCCTCGATAATTAATGAAACAATGTTACCTTTATTTATACCCATAAATAAATCAAAATCAATTATTAAATTATTTTAATAATATTTAAAAGAGTTTTGCCTAGTTTTGTCCCTTAATTTTTTAAAAGGTTTTTCTTTTCTTGTTAATTATTAAGTCTAAATTTGTATAATTGTTCAAAAATATGTTTGGAAAAAAATTCAATCTTTAAAAACAATCTATTTAACAGAAATTAAGCTTAAACAAGTACTTCTTTAAATACCATGAACTATTCATATAACTTGAATTTGTTACTTTCCCATGTGCGTAGTATAGGTATATAGTGGAAGTATTGTGCTTATGCTGATGTGTCGAGCCTAAACTGCTTGGCTGATTTAAATTAAATTCAGCACACATGTTCAGAATTGTCGTAATTTGGAATTTTCAGAAATTCTCTAAATTTGAGGGCACTGCCACCATTTTTTAAATTCTAATATACCCATATAAGTCGTTGTTCCAGAAAATCTAATTTCCGAAATATTGACCAAAATTAATCTAATTTAGCTGAAAATAAAAAATGACCTGTAAACAATCAACTGTTGAAAACTTTTTAAAGATATTCAACAATAACTAATAAATGAGATATTATAGGATTTGTATTCAGAATCACTAGGTATATGAGAAAATTCGTTTAAGTTTGTCAGAACATTTCTTTTTTTTACAAAAATCTTTAGTCTATAGGTTAAAAAAAATTTCAGAATTAATTTGAATGTTTATGCTAGTATTAGATATTTGTTGCAAGTTTATAGGATATTACACACCTTATTTAAGATTTTATTTTGATGAATATCAGACAAACAAAGATTTTTAGGCTCAACAATATATTTCAATATATATAAAATAAAACTCTAAAGTTAATTAAATTTTTATAATTTATAAAAGCTGAATAAATATGTTAATGTCATTTACTTGATCTAGAAAAAATGTTTTACTTAATATTTTATTTTTTTATTTTTGATCTTAAATAATCATTAGTAATTAATTTTTACCTTGCCATGTTATCTTAAACTAAATAATTATCTAAATAAGGAGAAAAAAATAGGATAATTATTCATTAAGATAATTAGCTTCATTGTGTTGTCCTGATTAACACTTATATAAACTAAAATTAATTTGCCAAGAACTCAAATTACTTTGTCGTGTAATTTTTATTTATAATAAAAATAAAATTGTGGCTTCAAGTTCATAAAAATTTAACTGAATTATCAAAGAAAAATCAAATAAGTGTAATGCAAAAAAATTATCAATAAAAAATTGGTCTGCTGCTTTTGGTGATATAACAATTTTAAGTGCAATATTGTTAAAAAGCAATCAAATTATTGTTAATTTAGACCTAAATTAGATTTTTTTTTATGTACCTTTTCATATAACTTATCCATGTTATAAAGCTTATTGAATATTTTATAATTAACACAAAAAAAACTAAATGAACCTAAAAATTTAGTTCCTTTAAAATCTAATATATTTTTGAAGAAGTTACCGACTATTTTGAATGTAGTTAATACTAAAGTGTCTTAAATATGTGAGCTTATTTTAATAAGGTTAATTGATTATGTTAAAAATATTTTATAAATTTTAAATCTGAGAACTATGACAGCAAGTCATTTTGGTTTGTTATGGTTATGGCTGTGCTGCAGCAAGTTGTAGAAACATAATAATAATTATAGTATTATTTGGATGTTGGTAGGTTGCTGTGATGACTGTTAGCTGAAGAGGTTAACTGTAAAGTTATAAGTACGAATACCAGTATAGATAAATGTGATGTATGGTTATCTGTACGGGGCAACTTTGTAAATGCAGTCAGAGGCTTAGGTGGCTCTCGGGTGTGTGGGGGGAGGTTGGGATTTGCACTAAGGTCATCTTCACATTGAGTAACTGAGGCGATGCCTTTGGATACTGGAATATCCAACGCTGTGTGTTGCCTTGGAGTTGCTTTCAATGTAGAGTATTGTAATTCTACCTGTATCTTACCAGTCTCATGCAACCCATCAGGAAGGAGGCGAGTCCATCCAATCTCCTCAGTTGCTCCTAAAATGGCAGGTGAGCACGTATTAAACATCATATTTGTTAGAGTAGAAGTACAACCCCCCCCCCCCTCTCCTTTTTTTACTTTCTCACATTTGTATTAGGTATATGTTGTGAGAAAGTAATTGTTGGTGTGAAAATTTGAATTTAAGGTCCTCTTAGTCCAAAAAAGTTGTGTTTAAATGGCAGTGGTGTGTAGACTTATAGAGTGTCTCACAGGGGGGTAAAGTGGTCAACATGACTTAAGGGGTTGCTCCTAAAATGCTTGTGTTAAATGGCATTCAAACATAGACTATGTCACTAATATGTATTGTAAGGGAATTTGCACTCCTTCATTTGACATAAGTTATCATAAATGTTTTTTGTCACAAAATTAAAATATGCATGTATCAAAACAAGTATATACTCTTTATCTGCAAGCATTGTTGTATTTTATAAAATGTTACCAGAATTATGATTGTGATCTAAATTAATAATATATGTGTGTTATAAAATTAAATGCAACAAAAATATAAGCTTTGTTAAAAATGTATTTTTTGTAGAAAAATTGATTGGGAATTATCCATTATTTATTGTTAAATTAGCTAGTACAGAACTATAATATTATCTAGGAAGTATCTGATAAATAATTTGTTATGATAGCTTCAATTAATCTGCTATTTTTTTAAACTTAAATAATTGAACTAATCAACAAATATATATTACATTTCTTAGCTTTTATTATTTTGAATTAAACTACTTCTTTTCATATTATTTTATTAAAATAAAATGAAATAGAGTTTAATAGAAAAAGCTTGTTAAAACAATAACTCTACTAAAATAATTTACTAAAAATTAATAAACTGTAGCAATTATAAAAATACATATATTTATATTTTTAGAAAAAGTTATATTATGAGAACGAGAGAAATTAATTAAGGTAATGATTATATCATTGTAATTTTGTCAAAATGAAAGTAGAAAGAAATCATTGAAAAGTAATGATTATCATTGTAATTCTGTCAAAATAGAAGTAGAAAGTCTATCAAATGTTCTTGACTGCAGTTATCATTTTAATTTTTGTATGATATGATAAGGCAATGTTATTTAGATTTGGTAAAAAATTACTTAATAACTAATATATATTTGCATCTAATTTTTTCCTCCCAGGCCAGATTATGTTGTCCGGACGAACATATTTTGAATGATAATTACCGATAAACGGGGTTGAAGTAAATCTTTATTTTAAGTTCACCCTTCAATTATTATTCAAAAGGAGTAATGTGCAAAACATCTAACTTAATAATTTAAAAATGTAAATCTGGCTGTTATTATTATACAAGTCACAAATAAAATTATAAAAAAATATAATGCAAAATTATACCATATGTATTTAGTGATACACAACTGGGTTGTGATTGTTCAGAAAGAATTTATGTATAAATATGTTATTTAGAATTGGTTTTGAAATTATTAATCACTGTAATTATTTTATATAGATATTAATGAGGAAAAAATCTGTAAATATATAAAAGTTACTATGTTTTATGGCCTTGAAATTATATATGTAAATTATGTGCAATTTGTTGATAAAGTATAAAACACCAATAGTGAGTTTTACACCTAAGAAATAAAAATAATAATAAATCTATACTGTTTTTTTTGAAAGAATTAAATTTGGATTAATTTATTATTATTTTAATTTTTTTTTAAATATTTGGTAGCAATGCTTTTATAATGCTAGTTGAAAGGTTATGATGAGTATAATATTTAGTTTGATAAATGCTAGAAATATGAAAAGGAATGTGCTGAAAGTGAGAAAAAACAAGGAATGGGAACAAGGACTAGGATCTTAAAAATATTATAAAAAATGGTAATGGGCAGGACTTATTGCAAGAACTGAAGATGACGGATGGACAAGATCAGTGCTTGATTTATGATGGTACGCCATACCGTTACCGCTGACGAAAGATTGATAGTTTGTAATTAATATGGGAGTTTTATTTTTTATCGATGTTTTTAGGGTTTCGAGGTCATCCTAGAAACCCTTGCTTTTGGTAGTTCATCCATCCGTCCGTCGCATCTTGGAGTATATCTCCCAATCTACTGAAGCCATAGACTTGAAATTTGGTATACAAGTTTAACTTTTTTGCCCAAAAATTAAAAAACTATTGCGGACTTAAACACTCAAAATTTCTGCGATCTGCAATCAATTGGGAATAGATCGCAATATTTTATATTTTTTGTAATTTTCAAATTGGGTATCATTTCAAAGGTATTGAAATGTAGATCACAAATATATGTATCGCTTTTTCAAAATGGCGGCCATTTTACCCCTGAAAAAATTAAAACAAACACAAAATGTACCCCCCCTGCACTACCCCATTAGGATAGGTCCTAAAAATAAGTCAAAAATACATAAATATCTCTGTGGTCCAATGCAATTTCTGGGAGTTAATTTAAAAAAGTCAAATTTTAAAATTTTTAGAGGGCTGTAACTCAGGAGCCCCAAAATGTTTGAAAATTCGAAGTTGGGTATAAGGTAGTGAAATTTGGTTCACAAAAATATATCGTTTTTCCAAAATTGCGGCCATTATTAGAGGTATATGTTCACTTTAATTTATATTTTATTTAAATTGATATTGTCTCTAATTGTTTAGGCCAAACATTTGTATCAGTTTTTTATTTATTTATTCTATATACCAACTCCAGCAGACGACCTTTGGTCAAACTTGTATGTTTTAAACGATTATGCTGTATAATTTTGTAATGCATTTATCAAATGAACATTTTTACTGCAGCCACTACTTTATAATATATTTTTTATAAAACTAAAATACTGTATTTTTTTTATTAAATTTCTTTTCTGGAAATTTTGATTGAGCAAATTGAACTAATAAAATATTAGTATTTCTTACATTAAGCAAGTTTTTGTAAATGTAAAAACATACAATTGATCCTCCATATCCGCATATTTGACAACACACTCTATAAATGATTAGTTATTTTATTGAATATTACTAGGTATTTTCTGGAAAAAAGTTTTGACTTTCTGAAACCAAATTCCAAACACCAACGATAATCTGGGTTCAGTTCCCAGTGTGGTGAGATAAGTTTTCCTTTCCACAAGCTCATTGATAGATGTGTAAAGTGGTGCACATCTCTTTGCTTAGAGAAATAGAAAGTGATTTTTAAATAATCAAGGAACATTTCTATTATAATTATAATGTAACATTGCATTTGCAGTTCTTTAAAGCTATTATTTTTCTATGCAAATTTAATTAAAATCACATCCTAATGCTTTATTAAAATAGACAAATTAAAAATTAAATTAATTTATCAGTCTAAACTTATTTTTTTTTTTGAAAGTAAAACTTCTAATAGTATACTTAAAGAGTTCAAATCTGTTATAAAAAAGTTGATTTTTTTTTTTAAATTAAATATCCAAAGCTTTGCTTGAGCACATTGACATGTGAACACTTTAAATATTATCTCACTCGTAAAAATTAATAACACAATAATAAGAAAGACTGTAATTTTTCAAGTTATTTATTGTAAAAGAATAATGCTTTATTGGGATATTTAGTGAAATTAAAAGTTTCTAAATATTTTTTTAATGCTATATATATTATTTTGTACCTTTCATTCTAATGCTCCGCTAAAATGTTGCGAAGAATTGGTTCATTATATTAAGAATTATAGATGAAGCAAATTAATATATAATTTTCTATCTATATATTGCATTATACATATAATTAAATTATTGATAAAAGTTATGACATTTATGCAGGGTTACCCAAACTTATTGTGTCAAACTTCATGGGCTTGTTCATTCACTCAAATGTGTCCCATTCTGAGCCACTTTCAAATTACTTAATAATTTTAATAATTTAATAAGTTTATATTAAATCTAGATCTTCAGAACTGTTTCAAAGATTTTGTGAATCCTGACCCAATTTGTATCCATTACTGGTATTCTAAAGGGACTTCCAATAGACAGAAGATCGTATTAGGCTGTGGCCAGAGAAACCTATGCTGTACAAACATGTTAATATGTCCAATTTAACCAAAAAAAATCAGCCCACAAAGTTTTGCACGGTAAACTTGGGTTACATTGTGTAGTTGTGAGAAAATATCAAAAACCTCCAAACAAAATGTTACCTGATATTCTTAAAAAATATGTCATCTGAATTATATATATTCCTATACCCAATTGTACCTTATTGTAATTATTGTAGTTTTCTTTATACATGAGCTTAGATAGCTATAATTATCACATATATGTTTAGATATCATCAAAATAATCTAATTAATAGGCCAAGCTGTATTGAAGAGCAATGATAAAAATTAACCTTTTATAGATTTGCCCAAACTACCATTGGTCAAGCGACAAGGCATCATTTGCCAAGTAAATTCTTTTGTTTAAGGAACTATTTTTGTAACAATCATGAGAACACTTAGTTGTATCAATTAATTTATTTTAATAAATAAAAATAAAAAAGTTCTATAAATGGTGTGTGAACTTATTTACGAAACAAAGCCAAGATTTTGCTTTTTGAGATCTCTAAAATTATTATTTAGAGAAAATCATTACTGAAAAGACTTATTATTATTAAATCATAAATGTATAAATATAACTTTCTCATTTTTTTTTTATTTGGTCAGTTTTAATGCAATGGTCAACTGGATAATAATGCCTTAATATTAAATATTTTTTATCATGTACTTTGTATTCTAATATATCTTTCACTCATTTTAGATTATTTTGCGGATGAAAAAGGATTGCTTTAAATTCTATCAAATATTCTACAAAAATAATGACCGCTTTCGACTAAACAGTCATCTTCAGTGTACTGAAATTTTTACCAAAACAAGCTTGGTATTCATAACTACTTGGCCCAATGTTTTCCATTTATTAGTTTTTGTTAATACATTTAATTATAATTGAACATTTTATCAAAATATATCATAAATATAGCTTCTCGACGGTGGGGAATCGAACCCGACCTCTTCTTCCACGTTTATAGCTATTTTCTCAGGAACTAGATTTTTCCCAGTAAAACGGGTTATATCGTTAGATTCGTATTAAAATGGACTACATTTGAGAATATTTTAATCAAAATTGTCGGAACCGTTTTCGAGAAATAATTTTTTTTCACATTTTCACATTGAGTGTTTGGGGGGTAGCGCCCCCAAATTTGGAGCTAAAATTAATTTCTCGATTTCACCTCGGGGTATGATTTTTCTAAACATTTATGCCAAATTTTGTCAAAATCGGCCCAGTAGTTTAGGCTCCAGGCGTCTGCACAGACAACAGACAGACATTTTTTAAAAACCACTTTTTTGGACTCAGGGGACCTTAAAACGTGTAAATCCATCAAAATCTCAAAATCGAATTTTCGCGCCATCACAATACTTTCTCTTTATATGAGAAAGTAAAAAGTTAGGTATATTAGAACAACTAAAAGTAAATAGTGCTCTAATTGACAATAAACATTTTTATTACTGACTGCTACGAAAAAACTAACCTCAATAAATTACCCTCAGTTAAATCCATACATATTAATATCACACACATAAGTTCTCAATTATAAATATACTTCCAATTTTATGTCATCGTATGTAAATTTTATGTATTTTTTTATTTTTGTATGTTTTTTTTTTTTTTGTTATTGTAAATTTTATTGGTTAAATTATTGAAATATTCGTTTGACATTGCATTAAAGTCACATATTAACTAAGGTACTAATGTAGGGTGCAAACCCAATCACCTCTCATACTCCTAATAATAATTCCCTCCCTAATAATCCCATACAACTTGGGGGACCTGGGTAGCCCGGAGTAGAGAGCGCTTGCCTTTGGATCAGGCAAGTAAAGCAGCATCGGGCGTGGTCTGATGGAGGAAATAGACTGTGTAGTTGTAACTGGTCAATATATTGCCATTTTATTTATGGTAAATGACTATACACTGATTAATTGAACTAGTGATAGATTTTTGTTTTTTTTTACTACTTTTACTTGTTCACCTTCATTATGAATAAATACCTTAAAATCTCAATCAATTATCTTAATTTCATTCCGAAATGAGGAGAAGAAAGAAAAAAACATGCAACCACCATCACTCATTTTTACTTGCAAATTTTTCTTATTGTTTAGAATGAGCTAAAATGTTTATCCCTATTATTTAAGCTTTATATTAATAATAATAAATATTTATTTCTTAAAATGCAATTTTGTTTATAGGACACAGTTGGCAGTCAATGAACTCAATTTTGAATGTAGATCTCAAAATTTTAAAATTAGTAAACATTTTTATTCTAAATTCCTTGGTCTTCTCCACCTTCTAAGCTTGACCTTCATTGATTTAATACATTTTAAAATTGTGATACATAAAAAAATAATTATGTATGTTCATTAAATGTAAACAAATTTCCGTTTTTTTTTTTTTATTATAAAATATTTTTCAAAATATTAAAATGTTTGATAATTAAAAAAAAAAAAACTCACTTTTGAATTAATGAATTTCAAACAATGTTTGAAATGGACCAATATTAATAAACAAACTATTTCATTCATTAAAGGTAAAAATTAAAATACTAGATAAACTATATATTTTCCTTGTAGTTGTAAATTCTAGTGTAGGTTGGGTTTGTTAAGGAATTAAAAGGCTCACTTTTTCAATATTTTGACCCCTCCTTGGGTCATTCTCAAGCTACAATCACAATGTAGAACTGGGAACAGAGCGCCCACGGCGCTCAAATGGGAGAGCAAAAACCTTAAAAATCCCCCTTGATCATCTTGGGCTCATTATTCTTCTCTCACTGTCCCCTGCACGGGGGCATATCATTAGCACAGTTTAGATTTGGTTTCATTATTAATAGGATTTATTATGATTTTGATTTAAAATTATGAATTCCACAAACCCAAAGTAATATAATCTTCTGGTAAGTCAGGTTAATTAGAATTTCATTTCTAAATGTTAAAATTAGAAGTAATTGTTAAAAAAATTGTTAATGACTGTAAATAATAATTATAATGCGTACAATTTAGTATGTATTGAAACAAATGATGATTCTAGCTTGACCCAATGACCTAAGGATGGATTGAAATATCAAAAAGCAAGCCTTTAATTTCTTAATTAACCCAACTACTCCAGAATTAAAGTATTAGGTAAAACTTTTACTTAAAATAAAAACTTTTTGTTGATAATATTTATACTCCTTTATGATGCAAAAAATTAAATCAAGTACTTATACCTAATATGTAGAGTATATAACCATGTAATTTTAATAAGCTAGAATTAAAAATTAAGCTTCTATAATAGAGTATAAAAGAAAAGCTGATTTTTTTTTTCATTTAAAATACTTAATTTTCCTAATGTTTTTATTAATTAATACCTTTATTTTTCTTGTAAATTTATTTGTATCAAGATAATTTTAATCAAAAGTTATGTGATAGCTTCTGGATATTAATTATATATATATATATATATATATATATATATATATATATATATATGTGTGTGTGTGTGTATATATGTATGTATGTATGTGTGTGGGGTGTATGTGTGATTTTTTATTAGGTTACGAGAGGATTTTTACATTACATATATCTTGGTTTCATTTAGATCTCGTTTTTTTAATCTAATTTTTCCTGTTTGCATTATTGTTATCTTTTATTTTCCTCCTAATAATAATTTATATCATCTGTTGTATATTTATTATTTATTTACTTAAATTTATTGTTTTTCTTTTGTAATTAATTTGTGTACTTGCTAATAATTATTAGGCTTAATCCTATTAGGGGAAAATGAGTTACTGAAGTTGGTCCCTAATTAATTTAATTTCTTTGTCTCTCTAATCTTTGTTGATTTTTTTTTTTTATCATTTTATTATATTAAATATTTATTACAAAGAAGAAATTATGGGTATTAGTGTTTTATAGTATTTTTTTTTTAAATTATCGTACAGTGGTTATCATATATATAATAGGTTTGTTCCAACCATGCATTGTACCATCCGCGGGATCGTCACAGGCATGCACAATGGATAAAACCCGTTCCAAGCCGATTTGTGACAGTGTTTTGAACCGTCCACGAAACTGTTCCAACCCACGCAGGGATCATTTGCGAACCGTTTACTGTACGGTCACAACGATCCTCTGACAATACCATGTACTGGTTTGTATGACATGCGCAGTTATGTCAACAGTCACAAATATCAACAGGAAGGTTCCCTAACTGTTAGGTTTCTTGAATGTTTTTAATACAGTGCAAATTATAATCCTAAACTCGTTCCAACCTGACATGTTTTTATTAAATACAATATTAGCGCATGCATATAAAAGCTGTCCTAAACGATTCCCGAACGATCCGCGGGACGGTACAAATAGGGAGGTTGGAACAAACCTTATAATAACTGTGTGAAGAACGTTTGGCAGGTTGTTTGTATTAATAAACAAGAAGTGGCAATGCAGCCTAATGGACTATGGATGTTCAACCATGATGTGTAACCAAGTCTTACAACCTATCCAAATCAATGTTGGCATCAATTTTCTTTATCCTTTTTAATTATTTTTCCAGACTACATTTTTTGTTAGCATAAAGGTATAAGTCTATTTTTAACTCAAGACATGAACCAGTGTAATGATATCATCACATTTAATTATTATACGATAACCACATTATTTTTATTTCCTCCACACTACCAATCCCATTAGTAGTAATTAGTGTGTTTACACATTTTAGAGTGTCTTAGCTTAATAAATTTAAAGCTAAAGAACACACAGTCACCAGTTCTTTATTTCAGCTTTAAAGGAGGGAAGGATAACATACTTTTACACCAATAAAGCAAAACTTCATTGCACTCAGGTGGAAAATTATTTCTTTAGTAGGGCACTTATTATAAAAAATAAAAGACACATTAAAAATTAATGTCAAGTACACTGAATATATTGCACTTGATTGTATTATTTTAAATATAATGTGTTTATTTTAATCTATAATAAAACGCAATGACTGCTTGTACCAGTAATTAGTGATTGTTTATGCAATTTGAAAATTGTTGTATAGAAATTACTCGTCTACTGTAGAACTCTATCAAGCTATAAGTAGTTTTAGATGTTACTTAAAGTAATTGTATTTCTCAAGGAAATATACTAAGTGTCCTTAGGTGTTAATAATATATTAATTGTACTTAATGAGCTGCATATTTTTATGTATTTATATGAAATCTGTGTCAGTGGTCCTTTCTGTTTATTTATTTATTATTTTAGTTTTATTGTAAATGACTGAATATTAAGTTGTTTCTTTCTTGTTGTACTTATTCAAATTTTGTTTCTCCATTAAAGAATGCATAAGGCAAAAGGTGCTTACCATTAAGGTACATACCATTTTTGGTTGTAGGTTACATAAATTTATAGTAAATTGTTTATTGTTCTTAGACTTTTATTTTATATAGTATTGAGAATTTAAAATTCCAACTGTTGTTGTTATTTTCATGTATTACATTTTATTTATATACACATATTTTTCTCATGTAATTAGTGGCTTCTGCCATAAAAAAAATGGGTTTCCTGGGAAATGAGAACGAAATAAATTAAGTATGTAGTTGATAGTGGGTCAAAAGGGATGTATAAAAAACAAACTCTCCTATCTCATTTTCCTTGCTATATTTCGACTATTACTTGAGTCATTATCAAGCATAATTTACATTTGCAAAGAAATACTAATTTTGTTTTGAAACAAAAACGTCAATTTTTAAAGTGCTTTTGCACCCAAGTCTCCTAAACCTATCCATCCTATGAAGGACAATATCCCAAGTCCAAACATTAATATCAGCCTAATTCTTTATTGCACAAACATAAATAACTTATCCATAATTAAAATAAATAAACAATTTCCCTTTCTAAACATTCACTAAATTACAAAACAACAACAAATTTTAACAAAGAAACAATTAAAAAAATCACAGCTCTGGTCTTATAGAAGTAAGAAGATGGATAAGTTATTTATGTTTGTGCAATAAAGAATTAGGCTGATATTAATGTTTGGACTTGGGATATTGTCCTTCATAGGATGGATAGGTTTAGGAGACTTGGGTGCAAAAGCACTTTAAAAATTGACGTTTTTGTTTCAAAACAAAATTAGTATTTCTTTGCAAATGTAAATGATGCTTGATAATGACTCAAGTAAGAGTCGAAATATAGCAAGGAAAATGAGATAGGAGAGTTTGTTTTTTATACATCCCTTTTGACCCACTATCAACTACATACTTATTGAGGGATCACCTTACAACTACAAAAAGAAATAAATTAATTTCTGAGCATCTGACTTGAGATAGTGAAATGTGGGGAAAATAATTCTTTTTGTTTTCTGTTAGTAAAATTCCTTATAGCAAAATTTAAAAGTTGCTCTCTTGGAGAGAGGGAAAGAAACTTCTGCTACAAGCTTTTTCTATCTCAACTTTAATGGCTTTTTTTCTGTCCTACGATAGAGTAATGCAATAAACTTTTTGAGATATTTAGTTCAAATATGTTTGGAATTATTTTTACTCCCCTGCTCCATATTAACTTTTACAAAAGTTTTTATTTTACAATTTTAAATACTTATACAAACTATATATATTCAAGCAAAATATCACTAAATGAACTAGAAATTGTTCTTGATTATATTAAACTTTTCATTTGTACCATGTTTAATTTGATATATTATTCTAATACAGCTCAGAAATTAAAAACACATTTATATGGAACAATTCAATTATAATTATTACCACGTAAATATATTTTTGTATGTGACCATTGAATTGTAAATAACTACCTAACAAAATTTGGTGCTTTATGTCAATAAAACTGTTATTGTTTCATTTACTTATTTTATTATTATCTATTTTATTAATCAGTTGGTCAACTTTACATCAAGGATTTAAAGATAGCAGCTTAATAATTCAAATTAATTAATTAATTTTAATTAATGTGTCATCTCTGTGGTCCATAAATTAGTAGCACAATTTTCTTTTGATCTTTACCAACACCTAATGGATAGATGCTATATAACCTCTAAATCCTACTATATGGCTATGTTATATAGCATTTCTCTGTTGGATTATTTATTATGGCCCCCACACACAAGCAATCAGTATGGCCTGAGGCCATTTAGCATGAGCTCATTTGCCGCCAGTCGCAAAAAGGGTTATTATTCACGTTGGAGCCAGGTACATGTCGAGCCAAGCTAGTGGTAAATCTACAGATAAAGAAGCGCTTAGGGCAGTATTTCCTAAACTTTTTTAGCCCGTGGCACACTTTAAAAAAATAGCCAATTGCCACGGCACTCCTATTACTTTATCCAGGGCCACTGAGAGCCATCCTGGGCCCCTTGTTAATAGCTCTACTTGGTCCCCCGATTACCAGGAGTCTCTGGGGGGTATGGCATACCTCTCAGGGGACAGGGGGATCTTTTGAAAATTACATGTCTAAAAATCACTTTACGCTCTTTTGGCTTTTACCCATCTTACATGTTTTTTTATCACTTGTCAAATGTTTAGTAAATACTTGATAGTTTGGCACTTATTATTTAATTTAGATACTGTTTATTTCAATACTTCTGTACAGGCCTAAAATGAATTAACACCATTCCTTAGTTCAAGTGTAAAATTTTTGTTACTCTTCTATTTAGTAGTAGTAGTAGTCCAGTACTTCCTACTAGAATGGGTAGGACGAACCACTTGTTCGAATCTTGCAATTAGGCCATCTTTTAGGCCCTTTTTACAACACCCCATGGTGGAGAGTTCCAGCTACTTCACACATCACACATTTGTACACCGAAGCTTGTATGGTGTGGTCATTAGTAAGCTATATAAGTCATTAGTAAGTCATTAGTATGTCATTAGTAAGCTATATATAATAAGAGTGCCCCATAGGGGGTGTCCCTCACCCTGCTCCATCTTCGAACTATAGATACGAATTTCATCATCATGACACGGATCGGACCCACATCAATCGAACCACTTCAAAGAGTGGGGGAAGAGTGCCCCATAGGGGGTGTCCCTCGCCCTGCACCGTCCGTGATTCATAGATGCAATTCAGAGTATCATGGCCCGGGATCGAACCCACGACCTCGAGTTGCCTCGACTTATTGATAGCTGAGCGAGCGCCTTAAGACCCTCGGCCATGCTGGCTCCCCTACTTTTCTATTTAGTTATTTTTATTTTTTAGTTATAACTTAAATTACTAGAAATTAATTAATAACATACATTTATTAAACAAGATAATATATAATTAATTGTAAATATTTATCAGCATCAACGTGGCTATGATCCCAGGAACCAAGCCAGGAGTAGTGGCACAAATTACAATACACTATATTTTAATTGTGATTGGATTTGTGACTAACCATTTAAAATGATATGTTATTCAAAACTAATTTAAAGTTCAACATATTAAGAAATAAATATAATATTATAGTACATAAAATAATTTTAGATTAAGTATTTTTAACAAAAGATTAACAGGTGTTAATTTTAATGTATGTCAGAGGTGTTTATTTATACTAAAATAATAAATAGGTGATTACAACTAATAGTAAACACATAACTGATAATATAAATTAGATAAAAGTAAATATTAAAAATTTATGAATGTAGGTGTATTAAATGGAGTAGATATAATATCACGCAACAGCAACAATAACAACAAATCGAATGACTAGATAGGATAACAATAGTTTTTAATTTAAATATTCGATGAGGTGTCTAGAGGGGTAAATAAAAAAAAGCTGTTTTAGTTTTTTAAAACATCGGTTGATATTTCATCCCTATGTTGGGACATTCTCAAAACCTTATTTAGAGTTCATGCTGTTCCTTTGTTATAAAGATAAAAGTTAAAATTTAAAACTGGGTATAACTTTACTATTTGTAAAGTAGTCATATATATAAATAAATATATGGAACAGTCTGAAGTTGAGTCCACAAACTCCTGCAACTGACTGTTACAGTCAGAATCAACTTACCTGATAAAAACTAAAAACATACTCTCATAATAAATAATTTAGTTCCATCAGAAAAAATAAAATTATTACGTTTTACTTGAGACCTATTTTATTTTTACTTTTTGAGTAAAAATAGTCGATTACAGTCGCACACCAATGTGCTGCGGTAGCAGTACACAGTTTGGGAAACCCTGGTTTAGCTTTGTCATTCGGGTAGCGCCACTCGAGTGGTGCTACCCAGTCACCAATGAGAATAGAATGCAACTTACCACATGAGGTGGCGCCACACGCCGAGTAGCACTACCCAGTCCACCGTCCCTCTGTCTAGCCACTACCTGCAGGTTGCACCACCCGGTCAGCCCATTGTTTTCAATTGAACCCGTCAGACGTTGCCATCCAAGCCACTGCCACTCAGTCCCCACTCCTTCAATCAAATCAGGGGCAAACTGCATCCCTCTTATAAGTGTCTTTACTGGTCTAACTGTTCTTCAATATTCTAAGCAATTCGTTAAAAGTTCCACACGACATTTGGCAAAAATTGTTACTGTCCTCTTTGATACAGGGCACCTACCCTGTATGAAACAAACTAGTAGATATTATTTTTGACTGAAATTATTCGATGAACCCAAAAATGCCTTTTTCCTTCTTATTTCAATATAATGATATGCATGCACAGCTATCTCCTCCGGGTCCATTTCACGACTGCCCAAAAAAGTAAAAACTCGGGTTGCGGAAAACAGGTGTCGGAAGCAAGTGGCATCAACAAGGTGGCGCCACCCGGGTGGCGAAGTGTGTCACTACCCTAAGGACTAAGAGCCATTAGCTCTAGCTCATCACTGCTCAATGTGGGTCATTGTAGGGTATTGTAAATTGCAATAATGTAGTTAATAGAACTCAAGTTGCACGATTTAAAGTCCCTTTCACAATGGAAGGGGAGGGGGGGGGTGGAGAGTTGAAAAATAAATGCCACATTAGCTAAAATAAAAATGCACTAAGGTACGAAGTTTATAGTTTATCCTATTTTAGTAGTAATTTATTTCTAATGCAGGAGGTGAGAGTAATATGTGATAGTAGCTTAAAATCCTGGACGGGGGGGGGCCGGGTCCCCCAGATTACGCAAACTCCCCCCCCCCCGGAAATCGGTCCTTCGATTCTGAGCGTTGGAATTGATTCCGGAATCAATTCTGAAATATCGAGAATCGCCCAGCACTAGTTTCAGTTTCTGGTTGCTAGAGGCCTTTAGGAAATTGAGATTATGCCCCGGGGGGAAATTGGTTGCCGACCCTGCACCTATTCATCAGATTCTTAAGTCTTAATTTAGTAAGAATCACGTATTTTTTTACTTTATATAAGTATGGCTACACTGGTCTTTCCTTTACTCGCACTATCTCTCTTTAACCATATTTACACAAAAACAACACAATACAAAGGTAAGGACAGAAAGAAACAATACTTATTATCGTTCAAGTACAAGTAATAAAGTTCCAGTAAGTTTATTGATGTTGTCGGTTTGTTTGAGATCTTATATTGATTAGTTAACCGGCTTAGCTTAGCAACACTTAAAAGGGTTTGTTACCTTAAAAAATCTATCAATTATAAAGATAATAAGTACTATAAGATGTGGTAGATAGTCGTTCATGATTTTCTTTTCAATCTTTTATTATCCGGCTTATATTAGATTATTTTTCTATTTATAAGTTAAATATGTTTTCTCATTATAGTAGCAATTCAACTGGTTTTCCATCTAAGTGGTCTGAACAGAAGTAAGTTTTAAATTAAACAAATGCTTTAAAAACAGATTTTTAAATTGATTTTTTTATCACAGACTTCAGAAGTTCACGGAATTATATTTAACTGCATGTGGTAGAGTTAAAATTTTCACTTCTTAACGTACTCATATTTGGAAAATTAACTTGAGTTTGGATAATTTTTCATCTTATCTGTAATAGCAACTATTTAAATTTATTCTGCACCACCTTTCTTAAGTCTTTATTTGAAGCCTCTGTGTGATTCTTTCTTATTTTTTCGCTAACGTAAATTTCGATCACTTATTGATTTAATTCTGAAAGATGATTGTAGATTCACAGAATATCGATGTTGTTGTAGTTTTCTTTACTTTATTAAAGGTGTTAATAGAACTCAAAGTATAAGTGATAAAATAAGAGTGGTTTATTAGTTAGTACAATGAAAAAAAAGAAGTACTTAAATTCTGCCAATACCTGTTGAATTTCTATCTTTTAAGAATTGAGAGTAGGACTAGTCTCTAGGGTTTAATCCTGAAGATTTTTGATAGCTTTCTTTTGTTCAAATACAAAAAAAACTAGGTGAGAATTTTCAAAGTATCCAGACATTTCTGATTGCAAGTTAAAAATTATTATATTGTCTAAGATATTGTCTATTTAAGTACTTTTACTAGTTTTTGAAAATTTGATTGAGCTTTACTTTATATGCCCCTACATGTATAAATAGCTAGAGATAAACCAGAGAGAACATAATAATATGAGATTTTGGATGTAAGAGCCCAATGGTTTTTGAAACTGTAGAAAAGTTAGTCTGTTTAAGGGCTAGTTAACAATTTCTTAGGCTTCTGGGGTTGGTCCCAATTTCAAGTTCTCTGTCTTCTGGTGGTGATTGCGTCATGATGGGTTTAGGTCCTAAGATTTCTCATCCAGTATTGAAAACATCTTCAGGGATGGGGGGGGGGGGGGGGGAGTGCATGTTCTAGGCAAGTATCAACATTGACCATTATCATTTAATTAAAGTGTCTAATAGGCTTATAGACAAAGTATGCTTCAACGATCTAATTTAACATTGTTACTTCTCTAGTACAACATGTACAATGTACTCCCCTGAAGACACTTACAAAACAGGTGTGAAATGTTGGGACCTAAACTCTTCATGACTCAGTCACCACCACACTTTAAGACTTAAAACTTCATGCTAATAAACAGCTTGTTTGACCCTAACTTTCATGCAGCTAAGATTCTTGTAGATGAAACACTACGTAACTGTAGAATTAATTTATTTATTATTGTAGAAACCACTCATTTTATTTAAAGGTTATGGATTGATTGTACGTGTATTTTAAGTAATATTTGTTTATAACCTTCGCTTTGGGTAACCTCCAAGGTGTCAGCAGTTTTTTTCAACTGACTAAATTTTACTCAATATAAAAATGATAAAGAAAAAAATTGTTTGCAGCTGAACGCTACTATATTCATTCTCAAAATTTGTATAGTCAATTAAATTTGATCTGGTGCTATTCTATATCAAACATTCTAGGAATAACAAAGGGGAATGGGGTTGCTGTTCTACTCATTAGCATTTATTCAGTCTTGGTTTTGGGCCCGGTAGCATAATTATGCTATTCTTAAAGAAGAAATTAATTATGCTTTATTTTTATTTCTTATGTTCCTTTTGTTTTTTTTTCTTAATTACAATTTTATAATATATATTCTTATTCTTTAGTTTCTTTTCTTTTTTGTTACTGGTTAATTACACGCCCTCCTGGTGAAAATCACCTCCAGCTAACCACCTTCCCCATGAAAGTAGAAGTGCACTAGAGGTGGTTAGCTGGGGTGATTTTTAACGGGAGGGCATCTAATTAACCAGTACCTTTTTTATCCGGGCTGTAATACTGCACTGGCAACATTTTTTGTGTAATTTTCTTTTTTTACTCTTATGTAATTATATATTTTTAATAAGTTAGTATATAAATGGTATATAGTAATAAGTATATTTATAAACGGATGCTATATCTGAGCTTAATAGACTTCGACACCTTTAGACCGATCACTGTAAAAGTTGGCTCATATAGTATATTTTCATGGAGAAGGTTTTTTTGCTAACTGATTTTAAATACAATACAATATAAAAACTCGGACAAAACTGGGTATCCTGCTAGTATGCACACACATAAATATATCCTATATATTACATCACGTCAATGTATACAACGGATGTTGAAAATAAGTGAAAATAATACAGCTCTTCATTCGGTCCAGACACGCTCATTGTACCAATTTAAAAAAATTATAATAAATTGAATATTCTATTCAAAAAGAAAAAAGTCCGTAAGCAGAATTCCAAATGACATGGTGAGATAAATATAATTAGCTCCATGTCAATGCACACAACAACAAAAAAAACTATGTACAGTACGTGATCAGAAATTAAATAAATAATGCAAGCAGAATTAAAATAAACACAGGTAAAAGTTAGGATAGAATATAGAGCATGCGTGGTTCATCATTAAAAGTAGATACAGATGTCTCTCCAGGTGAAATATTTATTCATAAAAAAATATTTATAGTAAAAAAAAAAAAAATAATATTACAAATATTTATTCAGCTTTCGGCCTTTATAATCTTTCGGCCATCTTCAGTGCCGAAAGAGAATGGTAAATTAAATAGTAGAGCTCATAGGGCGGGGTGAGTCATGCAAAGCGAGACACTGGCTCAAGGCACAGGTAAAAGTGTTGTAGTACAGATTAGACAGACTCTAATTTTTAACTAAATACTGAAAACAAAATGTTTTGTTTTTACTTTCTCTCATATAAAGAGAATGTGTTGTGATGGCGTGAAAATTCAATATTGAGATATTGATAAATTTACATTTTTTGAGGTCTCCTAAGTCCAAAAAAGTGTTTTTTAAAAAATGTCTGGCTGTTCTCTGTGCAGATGAGTGGAGCCTAAACTACTGGGCCAATTTTGATCAAATTTGGCTTATATGTTCAGAAAAATTATACCCCAAGGCGAAATCAAAAAAATTAATTTTAGCTCCAAATTTGGGGGCTTCTCGAAAACAGTTCTGACAATTTTTATTTAAAAAATTTTAAAATGTATTCCATTTAAATATGAATCTAACGATGTAAGTTGTTTCCCAGGAAACATCTAGTTTCCTAAATATTGATAAAAATAAATATGATTGTGTTGAAAATCGAAAACAACGCACTTGTTAAATGCTATTTATTTTTTTAAATTAGTTAAATAGTTAACAATGTAAGTTAACTATTTAATAAGTTAATTATAGTTAATTTATATTTAATTTATTTGTTAGTGTAATAAGTAATGTAAGAAAGTTGTCTTGGACCGATTTGTTTCTAGCTGTTTAGAGGACACAAACAACTAGGTGGGGGGGAGGGATTAATATATGGTTTAATATATGGATTTTACTAAAAAATCCATATATTAAACTACTACTTATCTTTATCAGGTATACAGTGAAAGTAAAATGAATGATAGATTGTTATTATAAGATCCTTGGTAGCGAGAGATTAAACACACCTTCAAATGTGGTTGATATGGTAAATACGTGATTTTTTAAAAAAAATAAATGCCAGAGGTAATCTTAAAAAGTACTGATCTTTTTTTTATATTTAGTAAAAAGTGGATTTCATATATTTATTAGTATGTGGATTTTTATTATAAGGGCAAAGAAAACCCAAGTATTAATAGTGAGAGCTACAAAGTTCTTCAGGATTTTTTTTTTTTAAATCACAGGATGTGTCATCTAGCAACCATGTGAACAACTCATTAATTCTATAAAGAACCACTAGACTGATGGTAGTTTTGAAAAGTATCCCTGACACTCACAATACCATTCACCGGCATCAACAATGGTGACACATCTTTCTCATGCTAGCTGTAACTGGCATCAGCAATGGTGACCCATCTTTCTCATGCTAGCTATAACCGGCATCAGCAATGGTGACCCATCTTTCTCATGCTAGTTATAACCGGCATCAGCAATGGTGACCCTTCTTTCTCATGCTAGCTATAACCGGCATCATCAATGGTGACACATCTTTCTCATGCTAGCTATAACCGGCATCAGCAATGGTGACCCATCTTTCTCATGCTATCTATAACCGGCATCAGCTGTAATCATTTTCTTTAATATAAGCTGCACATTATATCCAAGAAAGCCTTCACTAATCACTTGAGCACTGTTAGTTGTGTGTAATATTTACTTATTATTTTTTAAATAGAAAATAACTTGGTCTTCACAAGTATTTGTATCAACGATTAACTTGTTTTGGCTACATTATAGCCATAGATGAAAAGGTAAAAAGATCAAAACAACTATAGGAGACTCTCTAATGTGTTTGAAAATTACAACATTTTCTAGGAGTTTAGTTTTTTACCTTCATCACAAAAATGTAGCTACTAAATTTCAGAAATGTTCTTTCTTTAGCAGTACTAAATTCGGTTTGTCGATGTAGTAATACTTCAACATTATACAATTAAATTTATTTATGCCATTTATAGAGAGGGGTTCTTAATTACTGTTATTGCATTTTAATAATTGTTTAAGTGAGCGAGGCGATGTATAAGAAATTCTAAACTTATGTTCTTGATCCTCTGTGTCTCCAAAGTAGAAAATATTTTAAACGAAATGGAGCTTTATCTAGATTGTTACTTCCTGAACAACGCAAATTAGATTATTAAAAGAAAAAGAAATCAGCCACTTAATATTTTTGAAGTTTAACTTTGGAAATTGAGTAAGACACGTTTGTGTATGGAAAACTAGTCCATCGCCATAGAATTCAGACACACTGATACTTCTGGATCTGTACTAAAATTTTTGCTGTTGTGCTTACCCAAGAAACTGATTATCTTTAATCAATATTTCATTAAAACTATTGTCTCATTTCATGTTTATTGCTTATTCTTTTTATTTCTAGGGAGTTCACAACCTCTGATTGTCAGACAGAGCAAGTCATCATGACTGACAAGGACGTTCAGTCGATAGACCGCAGCTCAGTTGAGGTTTGTTATAAATGTTTTATTTAAAATTTTAGAATAGAGGTTCTTAAAAAAGCACTACATTCATTTACAAATGCACCTTTTATACTATACATTTACTTATTAATATTCAGCAACAGATAAATCTACATATTCTGGCCCTGCTATAGTTTACAAACAACAATAAATTAATGTTAAAACAATTAAAAGAGTAAGGAATATGTTCCAAATAATTTATTACTATATTTGCCTTCTTGAGGTATAGTTGACATAGATTTTAAAAAAATTATCAATTCACTTTTCACATTGGATGTCAATGATGTTTAACTCTTAAGAAGTAGAATCTTTTATGGGCTTAATGTTACAATGTTTTTTCTCTATATTTAAACTAAAATTTTTTATTTCCCCACTAAATTATTTCATTAGTGATTTTTTTTTTTTTATATTTCAGACACAGAAAGAAGAAGAAGAGCCTGTTGAGGGAGTTGAATCATTTGAAGGTGGTGCTTACGATGAGGATAAGCTCAGTAAATTTCTAACAAGAGTTACACCCTCTCTCATTAGTGAGTTAGACAAGGTGCAGAGATCAAAGGCATTTTCTCAGACCTTCAGTGATGAGGACTCTAAATCCTTAAAGCCTGTGAGGATTGTAAATACTCTCAGATCCAAACATCATTTGCCACTTGAAGACGTAAGTTGTTTTTTTTTATTTCAATTTGAGATTATTTAAAAGGTACCATAAGCAACATTTTTTCATGTTTCTTGAGTAAACATAAAAATTGAAAAAAACCTAAAAAAAACATAAAAATTCATAAAATTGAATAGAAAAGAAGTGTTCGGTCTACCAACCTTTTTAATGATTGTGTACAAAACACAACCACTAAATATGTTTTGAAAAAGCATTATGATTCAGAACTCTTGAACTAGACAGATTAAACTTTTTTTAAAGTTTTGAAAATACATTAAGCCTTATTTTAGATGATAATATTCTGATAATAATTTTTATTTTAATAGGCTAAAGTGTCATGCCTATCTTGGAGTTGCAGTGGCAATGTTATAGCTGTTGCATTCCAGGCACCATATCATAGCTATTTCTGTACTCACTCCAGTGCTGTCCATCTTTACAATCTCAGCATGTATGTAATTCCCGTTTTTTTTTCTTTAATTATTAGTACATTCTACTGTCAATAAAACCCAGAAATCTTATTTAATTTAGATGTTTACACCATTTTTTTTCTTCCTGAATTAAGTATATGTATATGAATTTGTATATATTCATAAAAAAGTACTAGTATACTGGATAGACTATACTGTACATTTTATTTATCTAATTAAGTAAACATTGTTGTTGCTTGTACAATCCCAGACTTTTATTTTGTGAAGTATCATCCTGAAATTGAACTTAAATAATCTTAACGTGACTGACAGATGTTTTTGACTGAGCGGAGTGAGGACTTTTTTTCAACGTAACACTTAACTGCACTGTTTTTCTGCCTGTATATTTGTTTGTTATGCAGTCATGACAAAACCCATCAAGTAGTCACAATTTTCTTGAAATTTGATATGGATGTTCCTTAAAGTTCTTAAAATCAACATGTCTTTTGTTTCTAAATAAAAAAAATATATTATGTTACTAGGCTGTGAAGTGAGTTTTTTCTTTACCGTGGCAATTACATTTACTGTCGAGCGAAGCGAGACAATTAAGTCCACGTAATGAACAATGACAATTAAGTCCACGTAATGAAGAAATGGATTTTAGCTATGTTTTTTAGGCTCTAAAGTTACTATTTCACAGCCTACCTCGGAAAAAATAAATTCTTAAAATTTGGCATGGATGTTTCTTGAAGTTATTAAAATCTATGTACGTTTTGGTTGGGCTCATTAGAAAAACTGTTGTATCGGATAAAACGGGGTTTCACTAAACTGTTATATCTTATATTATAAACCACATTTAGAAACTTAAAACAACGAAGTATTTTAATCTTTATTCAATTATCATCCTCTTATTATTTCCAAGTTATAATAAAGTTTTACAACAAAGGATGTTAAAATCGGTTGACCAATTTAATCGCCTTTCAAGTGAACTCATTGAATGGCAAAACGTTTTTTATTTAATTTGGTTTTGGCAGGAAAAAAGAGATTTAAGACTTCAAAAAATCTATTACTTGGAAGTGATAAAAAATCAGAGGTAATTTCTAGAAATTGATAGGCAGTAGTAGTTTTTTATCTACAAATTCGATTAAGAAGATACATAATATGTCGGTCATCCTTATATTTTTAGTTCCTTTGCAATTTTTGCTGTAAAACTATGTTAGGACCAAAATATTCTGATTAAAAAATAAATGACACTTTTAAAAAGAACCCTAATAACTTTAAAGCTTTCTTAGAAAGTTTTGTGTTCTTAGTTTTTGTGAAAGTGTTTAAAAGTTTCTGATTTAAATTTGGATAGAAGCATTGTAGCTGAAAAAAACTCCATAAGATCTTCCATTTCTTGAAGATTTGAGTTATTAAGTTCTTGTATTTTGTATTTGGCTCAGAATACATGTGTTTAATTTTCTTGGACCTTCTCTATAAGGATAATATCACTTTAAAACTAGGAGCATCGCTTTCTAATGTTCAATGACAAACATTATAGCGTTTAGATTGAGTTGAGGGATGTAAAAAGAAACTTCATCTCAAAAGATTTTGAAATTTTCTCTTCATGCACATAGGGTTGCTATAGAATAAATTTAGACCACTTCCGGCCTAAAACTTAATTCACTTTAAAAAGAATATACTTAATGATTCAAGTGTTTTCCTTTGTTAAGGTCTCAAACAGTAAATTAAAAAACAAAAATGTATATTGTTCTAATGCTTATAACATTTAATTTATGAAGTTGACAAAACAATGTGCGTTTATTAATTGTAATATTTAATTAAAACGCCACTTGGTAATATTGGTTTTGTTAGTAAGGGTAGTAAAAGTTCTGAATCATATGTATATTATGATCACTAATCATGTGATAATCCACTTATAACTTTAATTAAAACCTTTTAAATAGGAACATTTTTACTACAATGATTTTAAAATTCTCTTGAAACACAAATTTTCAGTTTTTGTGTAAGAAATTTACTACTTTATCTGATATTAATTAGTCCTTAAGTTGCCCTCAATGCATTTATAATTCTTCAATCTAAAAAATATTAAATTTAAATACCTAAAATAAAAGTCCTCAACAATATCGAACTACAATTTATTTTCCTGATTACATACATTTTTTTGTCAACTCAAATTGGTGTTACACAAAGTTACAATTATGTGATTGATATTAGTTTTATATTGTGGTGAGAGTCATGTAGGCAGTCCATAATAAAATTTGAGAGTTATCTTAACTATAAGAGTTCTTTGTAATCCCATCCCAGTTCATGCTGTCTGTCAAATAATATAAAAATGTTTAACTTAGTATACCTTTTATACCTACTAGCTAGTAGTACTAGATTATACCTGGGATAGCTTTTCAAAGGCATGTAATTTTTAGTGACTATTTGATTTAGAATAGACTTCTTTTTGGAACGCTTTGTTTTTTCCATTTTTTTTTTTTTTTTTTTTTTTTTTTTTTATTAATAACGCTTATATTTACTTATTTTAGTTGGTTGTATTTTATTTTTTCCCCACAGTCGTGAGTTCGATCCTTCAACCCCGAATAGGGTTATTCCTACAGAGAGCTGCGTTACCAGAATTGCTATGCATCCATATGAACCATCTGTCATCGCCATAGCAACTCATGATGGTACTTTCTAAGACTATTTTTTTTTTTTTAACTATTTATGCTATTTTTACCTTTAATAGGTATCTATGGTCTAAAGAAAATACATTTTTTAAAGCCAATATTTAAATTCAGAGCTATGAATGATAATTTAATAGCAAAACTGGTGAACTATGTTATTATTATCATTATTTTTATTTATTTTATTTTTTTCCTATTTATCACTTATATTATTGTTTGCCAATTTATTGGTTTGTTACAGTAAATTAAATAATCTTGCCTAAATGATTGGTTGTTTTGACTGGGATTATGTGGTACCACGTCATACTTATTACTAGAGATGTTAATAAAGAGTAACACAACAATATTGTCACCACAATTTTATTCAATTATATAAAATTGTGTTGACTATATTGTTGTGTTACTTTTTATTAACCTGTCTAGTCATAGTTAATCTTGCAATCTTGCCTAATATCTGTTTGTTTTCTAGGGGCAGTTGAGGTTTGGAATATGTGTCCTAGGGAGGCCATAAATCAGAAAATTGTTCGCCATACTGATTCAGTAACTCAACTTAGATGGGTTAAAACAGATAGTCATATGCTTATTGTTTCATCTGGTTTGGATGGAGTAATTCATCTATTTCGATACTCCTCTATAGTTAATGACACTTCCAGATTTGACAGGTAAGCTTAAATGATTTTTAAAATAAATTTAAGTTGGGTATGAATAATAAAAGTTATCAAACACAAATGCATATTTTGTACAATCCCTAAAATAACCTTAAATACAGATGTTTGACATAATCGAACATCTTTATTTAATTTTTGTAGTTGTGGTTTGAAAGAAAACAAATATTGTGTAACGGGGATTTGGTGAGTGGAATAAAAAAAAAATAAAATAAATGGTTGATATATATTTATTGGTATATGATTGTGTGTGTGTGTGTGGTTGTATGATGTGTACACCCCCAGAGCTAAGATCGGACTCTCTGTCTGAGTTGAGGGTTTAGTCTGTGAGATTCTTGGTGGGGGAAAGCACCACTAGACAGAAATTTGAGCCTTTGCTAGCCTAAGGTCTACACTGCTTTCCTAGAATATTCTAGACTTGGCTTCCCCGTTACAATTGTTAAAACATTAAAATTAAAATAGTATCTTGTTTACTTCAATTACTTATTAATTTTTAGTCATTATATTTTAAAATCTTTAGCTATTTAATGGGTGAGGAGCGCAATTCAGCTCAGCCAGGAGTGACTTGCTTTGCTTTTTCACCATTAAAATGGACAAATTTTGTGGCAGCCCTTGAAGGTGGTGCTCTGTTACAATGCTCTGCTACTTCTGCCATTGTCAAAGGTATAATTTAAACGTAATAATTATTTTAGTGCAACTAAATAACAAAATTATTTAACTACTTTTGTTGCATTTAATAATTTTATTTTATTTTTAGGAGGAAAACATAACTTTGAAGGGATTAAAAATATTAAAGACCCTATTGTTGGTGTAATGGCTAGACACACTGCACCCATCTCAGCTATAGAATTTTCACCTTATATTCCTGATTTGTTTGCTATTGCCACTATTGAAGAAAAATTCTATATTTATTCTCTTAATCAGGTAATTAAAGATTAAGATAGATATTAAAGACTAATTAGTAGATATGACTTTATTTTGGTACTTTTCAACTTTAGCACCCCCCCTATATACCTTTGTGTTAATAGTTATTTAGACTAAGAAACATATACAGAGTACCATATATTCCTTAGTCTAAATTACTATAAGACAAAGGTATATTTATTCCAATGTACCTTGGGACAAAGGAATATCACACTTGTGTATATAATTGTGATCATATCCCTTAGTCTAATCAACTATTAAGATAAATTAATATTAAATATAAAACTGCCCCAAGAGTGTCAATGTGTTGGGGAGACAAACAGACAAAAACCTTTGAGACTTTTGTGGGGCAGTCTATTGTTTAGAACAGGGGTGCCCAACCTACGGCCCGGGCGAGCCGATTTTATGTGGCCCGCCGTGTTGCCATAAAAACGAAGAATTTACAAGCATTCAGAGAATCTAAAATATATTAATTTCCTAATGCCAATCAGCCCAGCTGATTTGCCCCAGCAACATTGGAGAATGGGTCGTCTTGAAATAAGTAAAGCAGTTGCAGCCAATGATACTGTGGCGAGTGCCTAAAGAAGTCTGTTTGAGGCGGAGACCGACGGCGACGTGATCTTGTGAACTACATACGTTCACACTCCCAAAAACACCGCAAGTTCAAAGTATTTTAGGCAGAAATTGACAGTACTTATCCGAACGGTCCCTATGATTGCGAAGTTGGTGGCTCAGTAGGGGTGAAGTGTTACAAAGGTTTTTTGAATTTCGTGCAGAACTAGATATTTTCATGACTGACCAAGGTCGTCAAGTGCCAGAACTTTCTGATACAGTGTGGTTGTGGAAGTTAGCATTCTTGGTTGACATCACAGGGCATTAACATTTTTTAAACTTAAAAAAGCAGGGACCTAATTCACTTGTTCATGATGCCTACCATCAGGTGAAATCTTTTAGGAAAAAACTTGCTCTCTTTGAAAAGCTGCTGACTAAAAACAATTTAGATCACTTTGAAAGATGTAAACTATTTTTATCTGAAGCTAGTCTTCCGTTCCCTTCTGAGTTCGCTGTTGAGGTAGTGAGCCAACTGAGCCACCAGTTCAATGAAAGATTTTAAGACGAAGATTTGAAGTTTGAGCCTAAGTGGAAAGACATTTTAAGTACAAGTGCAAAGCAGTTTCAACCATCTCACTGAAGTTACATACAAACTTGATATTTTGATTAATATCTTTGTAAAAAATGAAAGACTAACTTTTTTGTAATTCATACTGTTATTGTTGTATTTTTATACTAGTGTGGTTAATTACAATCATTTTAATATATATTTGAGTGTTTTATTTTCTGCAAAGTAAAACTAGGCTAGTAACAGAAAAAAACTTTATTAACATTGTGTTTCAGCTAAAACCAAAACGGATAATTGACCTTCTAGGAAGCATAAAAACGTGTTTTATGAGGGTAAAAATTCTAAAATTTTCTGGGGGAGGACCCCCGGTACACCACCGGCCCCCGGCCCGCCTTCCCTTTGAATGTTGACAATGTGGCCCTTGATTAAAAAAGGTTGGGCACCCCTGGTTTAGAACCAAGGGGGGTGCTAAAGTAAAAAAGTGCCTTTATTTCTTTGAAGTTGATTATAACTTCAAGCTATTAGGCTCACAGGTGTACCCTTTGTGCTAACCTTCTAATAAAGGTTTGGACATCCTACAAGAGTCAAATGTCAAAAGACCCTCAAGAAAAACTAACTAACTAACAGAAAAACTGGATAACATACATGCAAAGAAACATTAAAAATAAAATCTAGAGTTGTAATTTGGCCTGATGTAAAATATTTTCTAATTCCTTTGAATTAAAATTGTTGGCTAACGCTGATTTAACCTTCTGGAGTGACAAAATCCGAGATTATTTTAATAATTATTTTTACTCATATCAGTGTTTCAAATAAACTGCAGATGTAATCTCTGAATAGTTTCCTATTTTTTTTTTAATTGTTCTTTGAACTTTGTTAACTTCTAAGATACTAAAAATGTTAAGTTAAAGTATAAACTCGTACACGAAGGGGTTTCGCACAAAAACTCATTTAATCTTACACAAAAAACATAAATAAACAAGAATGTGACGCGTGACGTCAAGTCCGCGTTACCAAAACAATATTTAAATTAAACATTTAAAAAACTTATTAAAAACTAATTGAAGTTTTTTAAAAGAAAAAAGTTTTGTAAAAAGTACTTGGTGTTTCAAAAAGAACTCCCTAGTTTTATTAAATAATAATATTAATAATTTTTGGCACAACTGCCTGTGAAGGGCTTGTGCCTGCTATAGGGTTTATACAACTAAATATTTATTGGATGACAGTTTCTGTATATGCTACTGACATTTCCTGTGCACGCTACTATAAGAGACCTACACTATTCTAGTTTCTTTAGTTGCATTCATCAACTAAAAAAACAATGTGTCATTCACTCCCTATTAATTCTTTTTTTTATCTGTTAAATATAGCGTGCAAATGTGAGTGTTATTTGGTGTGAGTTTGAAGTCATGGGACTTGCGTGGAGTGGATGCAATGCCCATGCTATATACGCCTGGGGTAATTCTGACCACCCAGCTTTGTTTGATAGTCAATCTGCTAGACAAATAGCTCCACTAGAACCACCAGGTCATGTTCATTCAACTTCTGCTAATCACGGCAAGATTTTTATCCCATCTGCTTCCTTGAATAATAAAAAGTAAACACATTTATATTATTATTTAATACATTTTTAATATACATTATAGCTGATCTATAAAGGACTATCTTTAGGAAATTCGAATAAACAAAATAAAATAAGAGAACTGCTAAAATATATACAGTAGAATCTCTCTTATCTAGACCCCTCTAGTCCGGACATCTGGTTCATCCAAACGAACGTCAATAATTTTCTAAAAATGAACAATCCAATCTATAAACTTTGAATTTATATCAATAAGATGGTAGACATTTTTATCCTAAATCCCTTCCTTTTATCCTTTCCTTGTTTTAACATTTATTTTAATAGTTTTACATAGCTAAAGCTAGTTTTACAGTATTTTACATACCTTTTAAAACTGATTCTGTTTAATCCGGACTTTGGTGATCCAGACAGTGCCCAGTCCCATAAAATCTGGATTAGTGAGACTCTACTGAAGACTACAGTGAGACCCAAGAATTAAAAACTACAAATAACTATTATATTTGTTGCATTATAATCTTTTTTTACAGGTATTATTTTCCAATAATGTTTGGTAATTGCAGGACACAGTAATCAGTCACTTTTTGTTATATTTATTAAATAAGATCCTATATTTATTTAATAAGCACCCTGACGTAACGTTTACACTTGTGACGATAACATGGAGAAAAGTTTACCGATTTAGTTGCTTGCACCTCTATATATCAGTATACTATTTTTCGACTTCTAAGCTTAGTAAAGCCTAGTTTGCACGGGTCAAGTATTTTAGTAGTTTAGTAATTTAGTACTCGGGTAGTTTAAACACTTTGTTTGTTGCTTACTAAATTTATATGCTCGACACTGACTAAATTACTTGACCGTGGCTACTAATACTATAATACTCGACCCGTGCAAACTAGGCTTCACTATCAAATATTGTAGGAATGCACCATTTAAGTAAAACTGTGAAACAATTAAAGTAACACAATTCTTGGAAAAAAACTTTCTCTTCGATGGCACCTCTGTTATTGTTGGTTTGTTGCCCAATCCCAACATTCTTTTGGTTTGATTCGACTGTTTGTAAAAGTTGGTATTCACCATAAGTAAGGTCCTTCAAAATCTCGGTTTGAATAATAAATTCTCATTTGTTAATTTGACCAATCATATCCAGTAATCCTTACTCTTTGGTTGATCCCATAATAGTTAATAGTTTAAATTATGTTGAATACCTTCTCTTGTTTAATATTTCAATAATATATTTAATATCTACTGGATAATTTTCTTACCAAATTTTACTGTTACCCAATGCTTTAGAAATGAATGGACTTGACGGGAAGGAAAACAAAACCTTGTACTTGACAAATAACGAACAAAATCCATTACATGGGTTATTTAATGAAGTCTAGTTTCCAGTTCTTTCTTTTTCAAATAATAGTGCAGTTGCCCTTTAAGTATTGCACAGTTCATATTATTTGATCTAATCAATAATATAATTAATAGTTTTCTATTAATTAGACACCTAACCAGAATTATAATGTCTATATTCAATATTTTAAATTGTTATTTACTATTATTTAACTAATTGTTTACAATTTAAAGCTTACTGAGGTGCTAACTTAATTTACATGTTGTATAATTTCAGTCCGAAACTGCTTGCTGTTGGTTTGTCCATTGGAGAAACACACATATATGAATTACCACCTGTTAACTTTTAAATCTTCTAAGTTACCCTTTTAATCTTGATGTGTATTTTTTTAAATTTCCCCAAATAATAATAATCCATGTGTATTTGTGTTGATAAATGTAAAAAAAAAGAGAATTATGTGTATATTAGAAATTACTTATAAACTTGTAATTTAATTTTAAGCTTCTTATTTATTAATTTAATTGAATATTTGGGCGTCATATTGCTCTAGTCTATGTTAATTTATTTACTTAGCATATTTAATTTACATGTCCTTTTAGTAATATGTTGTGTTTATTTTGTTAATATTATTTTAAGATTTTATACTTTAATTTAATTTAGCATTTTTAATTATTGTTTGTACATATTTTTAATTTTTTTTTTTTTTTTTTTTTTTTTTTCATTTTATCATATATAATATGATAAAATTAATGTATTATAGTTAAAAGAAATACAAAACTATTTTTCTGAGGAGCTCGTTCAAACTCTTAAATATTCTATGAAGATAAATTTAAGTCTGTTACTAACTATAAATGTTTAAAAAAATGAAATATCCATATTGATTTATTTGCATGAATGTGTGTTTAAAATTAAATGTTATTATCTGTGGAACAAACTGCAGACTGTTTCATGAAAAGATATTATCAGTATTATTCCAAAGACTTAATTTGTAAAATTTTATTTTTTACCTTACCTACTGCTTCCTTTATCTCCAGTTTGAGGTGGAAAAACGCCTTAAAAATATAAAAGCTTCGGTTTTCTTTAGTGACATTGACTGAGGATATGAGAGGAAAGTTTTGTAAAGGTGTACAGAGGAATCTGTGTTGAAAGTACTTGAGGGGACGAGGATAAACCAGGAACTGCAGCATCTACAAGGACCCAGACCTTGTGGCCTGGATCAAGAGCAGTAGACTAAGGTGGCTCAGTCATGTTGAGTTGATGCCAGATCATTGAGTAGCCAAGGTTTTCATTGGCCACCCTGAAGGAAGAAGAAGAAAAGGCCTCGCCAAAGGTGCTTGGTGGACATGGCGGCAGACTTGTGTTTGATTGGTGCATGTACAGAGAAGAACCCAGGGCAATGGGGTAATTTGATTTAAAATATTCCAAATTAACACAATTTTTATTATTAAAACGTCTCTTGTCCATTTTAGCAAATTTGTGAAACTGAAAACAATTTTAAAAACTCATGAGCTTTTTTTATAGAGGAATAGAATCGCTGTGTAATTATTTCTGCCATGTTAAAATACTTAATTATAATTTATAAGCCCTTTGAGGCCTGTGTGCGGAGATCTTCGCAAAAAAGCAGTGCCTAGAACCTGTAAGCGGAGATCTCCGCAATGTTTTTTTTCTTCCTTGGAGACCCAGGACTGTTTACTAAATGATATTTAGTGCTTTCTAGTAGTTGTCCAAGGCACAACGAGCCTTCTAAAAGTCTTATAGATAGAGCTATGGGTATCTAAAGGAAATAAGAGTGTTATGAAGCTATAGTTGAAGTCTAGCACGCACCCACAGCCAAAAAATTGTGGAAGATTTATTGTAAATAGTGAGGTGTGCCAAACTTGGGATAGTTTTGATGCATGGTAGAAAATGAGTCCGGCCCTGGGGTTCATCACTGAAAAAAAGACTTTGACCCCAGGGCACTTATTCAAAAACAAGTCAGTCCTCAAAGGGAATAATTTCATAAATTGTCATTGACAAGAGGCATTTTGAAACAAAAATCATTTTTTTTTTTTTATTTGTGTGAGAGGTCAGATGACTGATAAGGTGTCAATTTAATAATAAAACTGCTATTCCATTAATAGAGACGTTTCGACCCTTTAAAGGTAATCATCAGTCAAATTTATTTTTAATCAATTATTCTTAAATCAAAATCTAACTTATTAGTTAGTAGTATTTCTTTTTCTATCCTAGCTCTGATTAATAAGTAATTATGGTTTACAATTTAGATTGTGTATACTTACATTAGATGTTGCAAAGTCAGTAAGGTTTTTTTAACTATTTTTATCGACACTCTGTCTCTGACACTCTTTTTTGTATAATTATCATTAAGTTTAACATTATTAGTTTAAATTATATATAACATTGTTCAGTATAAAATCAAATTTTAATGGAATAGCAATTTTCTTAATAAATAGACACCTTCTATTTCTGAAGGTCAGCTTTCTGACCTCTCATACATTAAACTATAAGGGTGTATTACATTAATTAATGAATCATTTTTAATTTTTTGTATTTTGGATAATAATTATAATTTTTTCTTCCTTTTCCCTCTTTGCAACGTACTATCGTAAACACTTTTTTTCATTATAAAATTACAAAACATGATAACAGTATAATATAACTAACAGAAAAGTAAATTTTTTAAAAAATGGAAGCCAACACTGTACTTGTAGGAAGGGAAAGAAATCATGTTTTTTTTCTCTATTTTTTAAAAGCTCTATTTTTTGGCAGACCTTTGCTAAATATCTCTCAAGGTTCCAAGTGGGCCAGTCTACCATTGGCAAATATTTTAATTTAAGGTTGGTCGAAGAGAATTGCCAATATCTAATACCCGGTCAAAGGAGCTTCTTTCCTTTTCTGAAAACATCTAATATTCGCCAACATCACGCTTATAATAAGTATAAAATTATTATCTAGTTTCTTTAAAAAGTGTTATACTAGGCATCACATGGCTCTATATTTTTAAAAATTATTAAACTTTTGCATCCCTGTTTTAATTGTCTTTGAGACGATGTATTCTTATAATTATTTGACTTTGATCTGAAGTATTCACAGATTTTTTTTTTTTTTTTTCACTTCATTGTGGAGTCATAGTTGGTTTTACTAGATTAAGGTAGAAATATTTATGCAATTAATCATGGTTATAATTCAATCATATCTGTTTATAAATAAATACTTAGTTTTATAATTAAAGTAATTAGTGTAGGAATAACCTTGGAAGCAATTATTTGCCAAGGAACATTCGGCCAAGGTGTGGCCAGCCTAGCCACTGGTGCTTCATTGTAGCAGGGATAGTCAAATACTTGTGAATGGGTCTATTGGCAAAGGTGGGCTAAGTACAGCCCAGGCTTTAGAGGTATTAACAAGGGCAGAACAAGTGTCAGTTTCATAAAACAAACAGTAGTGAACCTATTGCAGCTTCTGGGACTAGAGACATTTAGAAAAAAAAAAATTCTTGCTCCCCATCTTTAAATGGACATTTAAAACTTTTTTTAACTTATGGTTTTATCTTGTAGAGGGAGACTCGGAGAATCAAAACCAATTATGTCGATTTTGAAAAAATTGACCACGTCCGTTTAGATTCTGGATGATTCATGTGTAAGTACAATTTATCGCATATACTTGCATTAATGATTTTACAAACCTTTCTCCGTCATTCACAGTATTAACAATTATTTAGTTTATACTCTTGGTAATGAAATGTACTCACAACATCATACACATGGTTCTATATCATGGTTCTCATATGTTGCCCCTCCTGTCTCAGTCATGACAGGTTTCTTCTAAACTCTTACCAGAAGTAATCTTATGCAGTGTATTTTATTGTGGAGGATTAAAGGATATATTATTAAATATATACTAATTATTTAATAGAAGCATGTAATGTGAAAACCTGAATGGCTCTAATAAAACAAAATGAAACATGATAAGATAGATAGATAATATAATATGCAGTGTAGCCAACTTTAAAACATTTCATCTTATTAGGTTGAAGTTAAGGAATAGGTCATGACTGTTGGAGGTTATCAGCCTACTTATCTGCATTCTGCCACCTAATCAGACAGAAAAAAAAATAATTAGCATTATTTAGCATTGAAAGAAAAATTATATAATATATTTACTAGCCTTCACCCCTAAATTTCAAGCAGGCTCATTCTAGGTGTTGGAAATGAGAGACATATAATAATTATTTAATTTATACAAATAGTCAATTCACCAGTGTTTTTTATATAAGATATAAATAAAGATCTTTAAGAGATAAACGCCTGTGTATTAATAAGTGCATTTTGCAAACTAGGGATCAATCATTAAGTTTTAGAGCTAAATATTGCCAAGCCGTTAAATGAAATAGCTTAAAGTTTATTGTACACAAACATTCCTTTTAGTATAGGAATCAGTATTGCCATTTTGAAATCGTTCATCAAAACTGGTGGACATTAATATGATCAATATTTTGATACAGAATTTGTCTTTAATTTTCAATTATATTATATAAGCATTTCTACTTCTTGTTGAAAAAAAGATAAAATCAATCTTGATTGCTGTATTCGATTGTTAGGGGGTGGGGAAGAAAATAAGGATTAAGACAAGGTATGAATATAACACATAAGAAAAATGAAACTTGTAAAATCAATCATTTCATATTTTAGGGTGAGGAGGGGTATAAGGATTAAGAAAAATACTTAAGAACGTTGGACTCTATGCCTTTTTTGATTGAATTATTATATTAATAAGTGAGATGGACCCTTCCTTCAGGTGTGTGATGATATCACATTAATGATATAAAAAAAAAATAAAAAAACTGCATTAGCCATACATGCTCTTAATACTGGTCATTCTTTTGATTATGAAAATAATTCTATTCTGACTTATGAGTTAATACTTAAAAAAAGACATTTTTGAAGAGTTTTACATATTTAAAAACCTAGACCAAACAGACAGTTAATCACAAAGCAGACGCAGACAACATTAATAAGAATTACAATAATATTTTTAAAAGATTTAAAGATAATAAATAAATAAATAATCATGATTCAAATTTATAGATTGATTTTATTCAAAAATATAGAGGGTAGAAAATTCTATATTGGGAAAATATTTTATTTTGTTGTATTATATAATAGAACTTTCTAATCACTAAATTAAATATATGTTTAATTACCTGTATAATCAAGTAACTTCTTAATCAGTAAATTAGGACAAAAAATAAATAATAATATAATATAAAAAATTATTTTATATAAAAAAACCCTTACTACTTAATAATAACAATAATTTTCTACAGAGATTAATTATAAAAAAATAGGGTCTGATATAATAATATTATTCAAGGATAACTATAGGTGTGCAGTGCAGTTGCAATATTGAGCTGAGCGTGCATAATTGACAGTCAATGAGTCATTAAACAGGTGATAGTTAACAATAAACATTTTTATTTATAAACAACTGAAATCGGATCAAAATAGTAATATTTCTAATTTTAATTAAAAAGCATGTTTTCCCATTTTACCCCTTCTTAAATGAAAATATGACAAAAGTGAACATAACAACAATAACTGTACTCTTACGACATGCATCTTGTAGGGCATATACTATTTTAACTTTTGTACCCCATACCCCTGTGTACCATTTCAGATTTATACCTTCCTGTGGTTGGTCACTATGACCGTGCTGAATTTTGTGCGGATCGGTTCAGCCGTTTTTACAGAGTAATCATTGAAGTTTTCTCACTTAAATATGGTTTTACTAAATAATAGCAGTAATCTTTATATAAATAATTTCCTTAGATATATTATGTACTTTTACAAATTGTATTATAATAATAATTTATAATGATCGTCTTAATTGTTAAAATTAATATCATAGAAAAATTGAATGTTTTCACTAGTATGTGGTTGTGATATTGATTAAATTGTTATTATTAATTTGTAACTAAGTTTTTATTAGCTTGCTTTCTTGTTTGTTTGTGTGTCCAGTACAAATCTTGCAATCAATTTTTAACTAACTTCCCTAGACATTTGAAACTTTTAGAAAAGCTCAGAACACAATGACAGTGCATTATTTTAGCCATCTTTCAGCAGAATTTAATTCATTTCAGCAAATTTTGCTGTATGGAAAGTTAGTTCGGAAAAAAACCACAAGTTATTTTATTTGTTTTGACATGACCAATATTTATGATCTTCATTTTGACGGGTTTCAAATTTAGGTATGGCTGATAAAATGATCAAGAATGAATATATCAGACCTTTTTGTTATGTAAAAACTAATTGTATTTTTATGTGATAAACATTGAATGTCAGCGAAACAGGAAAAGTAAACAAGGAAATAAATTAATTGACGTGTGACAACACGGTTTGTTTACACTTGTGCCCTAGGTATCGGCTTAATTTTTCTGCATCTGTACTTCTTTACTTGAATCTCATTTTTCTTCTCTTACTGTCCCCCAATATGGGGGCATATCGATGGCACGGTTTAGATTCGGTGTTGGCAAGATCCGTTGTACAAAGATTTGTCCTTTTATAGGTTTAAGATCTGCTGTCTAGTTGGTTGTCATTTATATGAAGATGAAGTAAAGAAATTCGGAACCATTTTTTTTTCACTTACATTATATATAACAATTATATTATCAACACTACATACGATTCAACAGAAAATTTAAAAACGTAGTATATAAAAAGTTCTTTTTATCTTGTAATTTTATTTAACACATTGTGTTACGTTATAATTACTAAGAAATTTATTTTACTTGCGTATTTTTGTTAATTATTTAAAATTTGATTGACTAGTTGTATATAAAAAATGACTCTTATATGGAGATAAGGTAACTACCCATTATCAAACACTCTTAATGTAAGTCCAGACGTATTAAGTAATATTTTTGTAATTCGTTCTCTACTCAAATTATTTCTTGCTTCTTGATAAAGATATTAATGATAATGAATTGTGATCGTTATTACAGAAATAAAGATTGACTGAGGATGACCTTAAAAGAAAGGGTTGAAACGTCTCTCTTCAAATGATTTATTTCTATTCTTTGCACCTAAAGAGTCTATCTTACTTATTAATTAAAACATACTTATGTAATAACACAAAAGGAAAATAAAACTGCTTAGAAACTTCCTGTTTATTGCATTAAATTAAGTTGCCTGCTTTATGATGCTAGCATTTAATTCTTTAGTACATTTTCCGTCTTGACTATTAGAAACTCCTTTATAGATGAATTCTGTAACCTGCTCCAAACATTTTCCTTTGGCTCTCATTAAATGCTGTTTGGCTTGCCATAAGATAAGCATTATTTTGGTTTTGTGGAGGCTAAGCTTAATTTTCCTTCTTTCCAGAGCTAAGGTGAGCAGCTATAACCCATTCAATGCGGGTGGATCCATGCTGTGCTAACGCGCCTGGATCCAAGCCTTCTCTTTCTGCCCTCTGTAGCTCTATTCTCCGTGCCTCGAGTAGAACCATGCTCTGTCAGGCCCGCTGACGTTTGTATCCACAGTGGATCCAAACATTTTTTTTTTTTTTAATAAACTTTTAAAATTGTGTAAATTTTATTCAGTCACTAAGATAGGTTCATAAATTTGATTACGCATTCAATGGGTTAAGTTATCTAGCAGGTTGGAGTTGCTCCCAACTGTTGTGATAAGAATTAAAGCATCAGCGTATGCAATACCTTCAATTTATACCTCTTTCAGTTTCCAGTGTCCCACTCTATACTTCTTAAGTCCCAACTTGCAATTTTGATGACATCATCCGTAACTAATACAAATAACAAAGGACATAGAATTTCTTGACCTGCATTCTCAACCTATGCTCAAGAATCCTTGAGTAGATTTTACCAGGCATGTTGAGAGACAGTGGTTCCCATACTCCCTGTTGAAAAGGTATTAACACAAAAAGAAAATAAAACCTAATAAAAAAAATCAATCTAGAGCAGGGGAAGGATATAAGGATTAGGAGGAGGCATTGAACAAAAGGATAATTAAACAGCCTTCTATAAACCACTAAAATGGATTTTTAATCAGCTACATTACTACAAAACTATCACCAACAAATGAAAAACTATTGATAGCGCTCCATATTTTTATCTTTAGGGACATAACCATTAATGTGATTATTCATAGTCTTGATGCTATTTTAGACTGATTTTAGAGGTACATACATGGATTAAAAATAAAGTAATAGTAAAAAAAAAACATTTTTTAAAAGCTTTTGATTAAATTTTATTCTTCACTGCAAACCCTTTCAATTGATACTATATCATGGGCGTCGGGCGTGCTTAAAAATAATTAGAGCGCCATCTTGGGCTGTCTGCTATATTGGATTTAGAATGACGTCACTTAGCTAACCATGCATTGTCATCCAAACTAAACATGTATGCAAAATTTCAAATTCAATCCACTGAGGATAACTGCTTTAAAATTCAGTTGCAAGATTTGACCTGAACATACATGCAAACATTGAAAGTTAAATACAATCTTGTAGAAAGGTATTTATGTAATACAAAAGAAAATAAAACCTCTAAAAAAAGGAATCAAATAAATCTTGTTTGTTTCTTTTAGTGGAATGGAAGGATACAAGAAATAGGAGAGGGCTTTAGAAAAAAGAATATTAAAACCTGAACAAAGGTAGTAGCAGTAAGGTCCTAGTACTAAACGAGTATGATAAATCTCTTGTTAGAACCTAGCAATTAGGCCATATTTTACTAGCTACCTGGTGAGAGATCCAGCCACTACACACATCAATACCTCTGTAAAATGTACTGCTGAGGCGAGAATAGTGTGATCATAAATGAATCATATAAATCATGGTATCATGGCACAGGATCAAACTTCCGACCTCATACCGCCCTCCATTCATTTATGGCCGAGTAGACGTAGTAAAAAATTTAATCCACATAGCCACGCAGGCTCTCTAGTAAAAAAGGTAACAAAATCATTCTTTCATTTTTTAGTATTTAAGTCGGATTTGAAAGGTAAGGATACAAGGATTAAGCAAAGGTATTAATAACCCTATAAAAAGGTGAATAAATCAATCTTGTTTGCTATTTATGACTGATTTTTGGGGAAGGGGAAGGATAAAAAGATTAGAAAAGGCATTGAAAAAAAGGATAATAAAACATATAAAAAGTTAATAAAATCAATCTTGTTTGCTATTTTTGACTGATTTTTGGGGAAGGGGAAGGATAAAAGGATTAGGAAAAGGCATTAAAAAAATGGATAATAAAACATATAAAAAGTTAATAAAATCAATCTTGTTTGCTATTTTTGACTGATTTTTGGGGGAGGGGAAGGATAAAAGGATTAGGAAAAGGCATTGAAAAAATGGATAATAAAACATATGAAAAGTTAATAAAATCAATCTTGTTTGCTATTTTTGACTGATTTTTGGGGGAGGGGAAGGATAAAAGGATTGGGACAAGGCATTGAACAAAAGGATAATAAAACATATAAAAAGTTAATAAAATCAATCTTGTTTTCTACTCTTAACCAATTTTTGGGGGAGGGGAAGGATAAAAGGATTAGGAAAAGGCATTGAAAAAATGGATAATAAAACATATGAAAAGTTAATAAAATCAATCTTGTTTGCTATTTTTGACTGATTTTTGGGGGAGGGGAAGGATAAAAGGATTAGGAAAAGGCATTGAAAAAATGGATAATAAAACATATAAAAGGTTAATAAAATCAATCTTGTTTGCTATTTTTGACTGATTTTTGGGGGAGGGAAAGGATAAAAGGATTAGGAAAAGGCATTGAAAAAAAGGATAATAAAACATATAAAAAGTTAATAAAATCAATCTTGTTTGCTATTTTTGACTGATTTTTGGGGAAGGGGAAGGATAAAAGGATTAGGAAAAGGCATTGAAAAAAGGATAATAAAACATATGAAAAGTTAATAAAATCAATCTTGTTTGCTATTTTTGACTGATTTTTGGGGGAGGGGAAGGATAAAAGGATTGGGACAAGGCATTGAACAAAAGGATAATAAAACATATAAAAAGTTAATAAAATCAATCTTGTTTTCTACTCTTAACCAATTTTTGGGGGAGGGGAAGGATAAAAGGATTAGGAAAAGGCATTGAAAAAATGGATAATAAAACATATGAAAAGTTAATAAAATCAATCTTGTTTGCTATTTTTGACTGATTTTTGGGGAAGGGGAAGGATAAAAGGATTAGGAAAAGGCATTGAAAAAAGGATAATAAAACATATAAAAGGTTAATAAAATCAATCTTGTTTGCTATTTTTGACTGATTTTTGGGGGAGGGAAAGGATAAAAGGATTAGGAAAAGGCATTGAAAAAAAGGATAATAAAACATATAAAAAGTTAATAAAATCAATCTTGTTTGCTATTTTTGACTGATTTTTGGGGAAGGGGAAGGATAAAAGGATTAGGAAAAGGCATTGAAAAAAGGATAATAAAACATATAAAAAGTTAATAAAATCAATCTTGTTTGCTATTTTTGACTGATTTTTGGGGGAGGGGAAGGATAAAAGGATTAGGACAAGGCATTGAACAAAAGCATAATAAAACATATAAAAAGTTAATAAAATCAATCTTGTTTGCTATTTTTGACTGATTTTTGGGGGAGGGGAAGGATAAAAGGATTAGGACAAGGCATTGAACAAAAGCATAATAAAACATATAAAAAGTTAATAAAATCAATCTTGTTTGCTATTTTTGACTGATTTTTGGGGAAGGGGAAGGATAAAAGGATTAGGAAAAGGCATTAAAAAAATGGATAATAAAACATATAAAAAGTTAATAAAATCAATCTTGTTTGCTATTTTTGACTGATTTTTGGGGGAGGGGAAGGATAAAAGGATGTGGATAATGCATTGATGTAACACATTGGGAATTACTGAAATTAAAAGGGTAAGGAATTAATGATTAGGGGTAAGGGATAGAGTTGAATAAGGTTTCTTTTTAAGAAATAAAATAAAGAGTGAACATGATTACATTTATGAATGATGTGGAAGGCGGAGATGTAATAATGGATTAGTGAAATAATGAGTAGTATCAGGAATATAACAAATGGGAGGAAAACAATAAGAATATAGCATGGAGGGATGAGTTAATGAAATTATACATTTTCTCCAAATACAACCATAAGCAACTAATTTAGCTTATGGGCATTAAATGGTAATTTTCAGCACAAACTATTAAATACTATTTTACAATTATAAATTTTTGTTACAATTATTAATTATCAAGTATAATGTGACATTTATCAATATTATCATATAGTGTTTAATTTTTGTTTCCATGAATTCTTAACAATAATATGAAGGATGGGATACATTGGGAAAAAGGAAAAACAATGAAACATATAAAGAAAATTATAATAAAAACAGGCTTATATCATAACTGATGAAGAGTAAAAAATTGATTTTTCAATTTTAATACATGAAAAATATATAATATAAGGATTTTATAATTGATTTTTTTTATGTTAGAAAATTAATGAAATGCATTTAATGTTTTGTCATACAATTTATTTTGTAAATTTACAGAAAAATAATAGATATTGGTGTTCCTTTTTAATATTAGTCTGTACAATGCCAAAGTGGCAAAATTGCAAATTTGCCCGATTTTACATTTGACTATGATCTATCATTTTCTCTATTTGGCTGATTTTAAGTTTTGTTGTTATCTATTATAATTTTCTCTTTCAAGTGTCATAATGACAGAACTGAAAGTATTTGAGAAAATCTCTTTTTTTTTAAACCAATCAATGAAATCTAGAAATGTTCAAGGATATTTGAAGAGGATAGTATCAAAGACGGACAAGAGCACATTTCAAAATTTTACAGGAGAGCCGAAAAACTGTAGCTCTAATTCTACGACTGCTAGGGCTATGATTTTTTTTCTGCACATTCTTAATAGACTCAAAACTAGTTAGAAGTTCTAAAAACGTGAATTTCTTTGATATTTTAGCTGCAAAATGGAGTTAAAAATTAGTAACAGAATCTGATGCAGCGGCCAACAATCAATCTATAAGAAACAATCGATAACTGAAATTCGGAAAAATGTTGAATGTCCGTCTTTGATACTAGGCTCCTTATTTATCTCTGATCTTAATCATACACCACTTGGACATTGCACAGATGATTTGATATAAGCCATTCTTTTTTTTTTTTTTTTTTTTAATTTTTCAATTTTTTTTTTAATTTTTAAAAAATAATATTCTCAGAATAACAGTTAACAAAAAAAAGAAAAATAACCAATAAAAAATGATCCATCAGATCTCAAAAATACTGGGTGGGTTAATATATAAAAATAAATTTTGTAATTATCAATAATAAATATAAAAGTTTACTTTATGTATATGGTATCTTTTAGGGTACTATGATTTCACCATAATGCATTATATCTAATTTAAATTAATAAGCTCTGTGGCCTAGGTCTGCCAAAAGGCTTAACTAATCTGTAATACATGACACAGGGATAGCGTGTTGCTTCATCGGCTGTATAAAACTTGACAATTGACAAATACAACTGGATAGATTCTGCTTCACATAAGCAGCTACCCATTTATATTACAATGCTGGGAGGACACTGAGCATGGGGCCCTTGCTAGAATTGGAAATCAATCCCTTATCTCCCGCGGGAGAAGAGAAAATTAAGTTTAAAATAGTTATTTACTTTACCTAAAAAAATAACAAAATACAGTAAACTTTTAGCAAAGAAAAATGAGAGGTGGGTAAATTTAAATAAAATTGAAAATAAAGGGAGAAACATATTTTCATAAGGATTTATGAAATACATTAAAGAACATAATATTTATAATATATTAAAGAACACTCATTTTAACAGAGAGGATAGAGAAAAAAATAATTAAGGAAGCATTTTGAAAGATATCAGATAACTAACTCATTATGAAAACGTTATAGATCTTATTCATTATAAAGGAATAGATCTTTTGACTATTAATAATATTTTTAAGTTTCTTCTGAAATTAACAAGAAAGATAAATTCACATTTTACACACCAAATTATGAATTAAAGTTTATTAAATGCTTATCTGAGTGTTCATTATTGCATTTTATCAACACAATAAAAATAAAATAAGATAAATAAAGGCTAAAACATAATAAAAGTGATAATTTTATATGAAAAAAAAAAAAAAAAACTGAGATAAAAACAAAAAACTGAGAGATGAAGAAAACAAAATCTGAATATATTAACTGAAGACTAGAGAAAAATAAAGCAAAATAAGTAGATGATTGGTATGTTCAGTTATTAAAAGAAAAGAAAAAATAATAATAAGTTAAAAAAAAAAAAAAATAAAAGAAAAATACATATAATATATATAATCAATTTGAGATCACATTCATATGTGGGTATATAACTCTATAAAAAATAATATAGATTAAAAAATTAGTTAAAGCATTTTTTCTTTCTTTCTTATCTCCAATAAATTCACATTTGATAAAAGATATGTGCAACATAACAACATAATCCGGGGAAAAGAAAAAAAATCTATAAAAAATAATAATAATATGGTATTTTATGTTATTATTATTTACAGGTTAGTACATAGTTTATTTTATTTTTTTTGACAAAAAAGTAAAATAAAACATGCACGTTTATTATATGGAAGACATACCTTGGGCCATGTTAAATTTGAAAAAGTACCAATTATTTGAGATTTAATTTCTCTTAGATAAAATGGCACAAGGTATTTACTTATTAGGTTTTATAAATCTTTGTTTTGTACTTAAATTTTCATATATAAGTAAATATATATATATATATATATATATATATATATATATATATATATATATATATATATATATAAACAGAATTATAATAATAATAATAACACTTGGAGCTTTTATTGCAAAAAATTGTCCATTATTAATCAAATCTCCATTTTACATTGGTCCAAGCACGAAACAGAAAAAAAAATCTTTTTGAATTGTCCATGATTTTTTTTTTATAAAATATCTTCTTTCGTTAGAACACTTTTTTACATATATATAATGTTTATAATTAGCGGCCACTGAAATGTAACATGGAATGATACTGAGATATCAGTCTTTAAAGATAACACTCCCGTCTTCATTGGCCTTTATTTTTAATAATATTTATATACATTTTTTATCACATCACAATTTTTTTCCACTTTATACACGCACAAAAAAAAAAAAAAAAATTGTCCTTAAATTTACACAAAAATAATAATAAAATAAAAATCAGACTTAGCCCGTCATTTTTATCCAAACCAATAGAAACAATACATGCATTTTTTTTATTCTCTATTTAATTGCCTGTTAAAAAATAAATGAGAAAAAAATAAAATAAAATCTTTTTTTATTAAAATACTTATAAATGAAAAAAAATAAAATAAATGGAAAATACAAGAACTGATATATGTTTATTTAGCAATAAGTTAATTCAAAATTAAGTAATTTATTTAAATTGAAAAGAATTAAAAAAAAAAAAATCCTATTTATTTAACAGGCAATTAACTCTTCCATCAATACTAGACAAAACAAAAAATAAAACAAACTGAAAGACCTTAATTATTAATAAAAAGTCAAAAAAAAAAAAAATTATAAAGATAAATTCAGGCATCGTTATAATCACAGATATAATAATCATTTTAAAAAATAATCTTTTTTCTTTAGACACATAGGTATTTTTTATATCTTCTATATTTATAATATAATTTTTTCCTTTTTTCTCATCATAACTTCTAAAATATAGAATCCATTGGTAATGACGCCTGACTAGAGCCTTAAAATTACATTTTTAATTCACTTACCACCTTAAAAATTACAAATTAAAAATAGGAAAAGGGACTAGAGTGTATTTTGATAATTTCAATTAAAATTTTAAGTAAATCTTGGCTTGGTGGTGCTGCGCTTGATATTATTTTATTGCTAATTCCCAATGTTTTTAAACTAGCACTTCCCTCTTAGTTTTTTGAAGAACCTAGAGTAAAAGTAAAATGCCTATATTTATAGTCTTGGCTGTAGCACCTCTACACCAATATTAACAAAAAAATTAATTAAACAGTATTTACCATTTTAATTTAATTGATCGTTAGAATTTAATAAAAAATTCATTGCCACTAAAACAAAATAAATACACTTATAAATGACCAGTATTGCAATTATATGTCTAAATTATAAGCATTATATAGGTGTAAATAATGCTTATAATTTAAAATACATTAACAAATCAAGAATAAGTATTTAAATTTTGCCTATAATACAATGAATATATTAATCTTGTTTTATTTTATAAATAAATAAAAAATCAAACAAAAGTTAAAAAAAAAAAAAAATAAGAGGAATTTTTCATGTTATAATATATTCAAAATATTCACTAGACCCTTTAAGACTTACCAACTATAAAAATATTTGTTTAATTCAGCTAGAGGAGCTTGCTCAATTGATATAATGTTATTCCATTTTAAAACTCACAGTTAATTTTTCTTTTATTATTATTTGATTAACAATAAAAAAAACTTATTTAATTTAATTAATTTTTAGAAAAAAAAACTTAACAACTATATATTGTGTCTTATATACAAAAACATGTTACATACACACACTTATATATGTATGTATTAATACAAAGTACATAACTGAAAAAAAAAACCTAATGAATGAGTATTATTTTATAAATTAATGTATAACATTTCTTTGAATAAGCTCCTACTAACTGTTATGATGGATGAAAAAAATAACAATAAAAATTACAAGAAGACTTTTTTATGTAAAACTGTTATAACTGAAGCAGATATCCTATTCTTTTGTTGTTTTTTAAAAAAATGAACAATATGATCTATTTAATTTTTGGAAAAATAATCACTTTTGTTATCACTGCTATATTTTAGATGATAAGCTATTACTAAAGATATCACGTTCTTCAATTATAAATACATGGGTTAGACTATTTTAATTTATTCTTTTATAATTACAATTATCAAAATATGTGAACACAATTTTTTAAAGATTTTTAACTGGTTATTGTACCGTAAAACAGTGCTATTCTAAGAGATAATTTTTACTTATAAGTGAAAAGTATTGCAATCTATATATTTTAAAACTGTTATTAATTATTCAAAACTAAGTTTTAGGTACTTACATAGTATAAAACAGGGATAATTTAAATATGATAAGAAAGGCACGAAGTTTGGTATCACAAACCTTTCTACCAAATACCTTTCTTAATTTGTCCATTAATATTTTTAGCTACATATTATTATTACTTTATTATATTTATTGCACAAGTATCGAATTTGAAGTAGTTGTCTGTAATTCTGAAAACTTAGCAGGGAAGTTTAAATTATTATAGAAGCAATATATTCTTTCACAGTAATTTGTTAAAAAAAAAAGAAAAAGTAATATGGAGGTTCTGGTATTCTGATACTAAAATTATTTATTCTGAAAAAAACAAAAACAAAAAAAATGACAAGTGGTTGTTGAAAATTTATGCAAAATAATTAAAAAAAAAAAAAAACTTAGATGTAACAACAAAAGTGTGCATTAAATATTAATGTCTAAAAGACTAAGTACAATTTTTAGGTAAGAAAAAAATAATGGGAAGATTACACTGAAAACAAATATTAATGCTCCTGACTTATTAATAATAAGAATACATAGTACAATGTCAACAATTTTAAAATATATAATATATAATAAGTTAAAAAAAAAAATCATCCATCACATTGTTAAATTTAAAATTAAATCGCTTTGTTTACCCTACAACACCAAGAATCTATATAAGATAGAGTTTAAATGGGATATATTACATTTCTTTTCATTTGGTTTCATAATAGTAATAAATTATTGTTTAAATTTATATATATATTTTTTTTTAAAAAAATGAATTTAGTTTAATTAAATTTAAAAAGTTGTGTGATTTGATCATGTCAAAACTAATGAAAACCAAAATAATGTAACTGTAATTAAAACTGTTATTATTAATAATTTAGACATACAGACTACTGGCACTGATTAAAATTTGATCGATTTAAACTACTAACTTATACAGAGCACACAACAACGTAATAAAACATTAGGCGATTGCTACATTCACACAGCGAATGTAAAGTGGGCAAAACCTTGTATAGCAAACTATAGGAATTTTCTTTTAAAAAACTTACAAGAAAATTTGAACTATATCATCAGGATACAATATCACACATATAGTAATGTTTGAGTGAGATTGTTTCACTCATACGTTCTGTTAGAGTAGGACTGTCTCCTCATGGAATCTTCCGTAAAGAAAAACAAGTTAACAGAATAATTCATAAATGCTTAGCTATTAGTAGATAAGATTTACTTTACTATTAATAGATACGATTTACGGATATATTACGTTATACATCTCCATTGCAAATAGATTTCATGTAAAAGAGACAAGCCGATTCCAAGAGCAGTATAAGTACATGGTTCAGTACACAAAAATATATTAAAACTACATTCATATAGTTTAGACCTATACAGCGCTTTGCCCCTTACCTCTTAAAAACTAAAAAAAATCTTAAATCTACAACCAATGGCTTATTAGAATAGTAATTTGGGTTAGTAGAGGATAATATGTGATCAGACGTGGACATCCAGGAAGGTCCTGACGGAGTAGGAGAGCCGCTCGTAGGCAAACTCTGAGGGGCCGAGACCAGTGGACATGGTTGTGGGGACGGCCATCCAATGTGAAGGAGGTTTGGGTAGAGAACCCGGGGATGGTGGTTCGAAGAAGCCAGCGTAGTTACATCCCTGAGGAATGTTAATTCCAACTGGGGAGGAAGGTGGAGTCTTAGGAGACACTTGTTTGGACGGAGAGTGTCGACCCTTGTTCCAAGACTTGCCAGTTGTTGGCTGGTTCTGTTTACCCTTAGCACACTGATCTGGACTTAGGTCCAGCTGAAGTTTATTCCGGGTTTGCTGTAGCTGATAACCGTTACTTTTCGGTTTGACTTTGCTGTTGCTACGCGTTGGCGAAGCTGGGGAACCTCTGTTATTAGGGAAAAATACAGTACTGTTGTTACCGACGGCCATGTTGAATATTACAAGGACAGCGAAATCAAAAAGATCTTACAAAATAACGTATCACCCTTAGTACTTAGGTCAAATGATAAAAATGCTCGTATCACACGATAATAACTGTTAAAATTCTTACTTAACGTACATAACGAGTATGAGAGTAAGAATTAGGAACTGCCTACGACTGAATTAGGGGGCTAACTGTAGAAAGTTTCTCGCACTGAGGGGTCCAGGTCGACCCGTTTGTGTCGGGAATAAGTGAGATCTAAATTCTGTAATATGTCTCTTCTGTTGTCTCCACGAGCGAATTCATCATCTGCATTATTACGACGGGATAACTGTCGCATTGAAAAGTATTGGGACTGTCCCTGGGAGCAAACAATATGGCTGCTCTGCTCACTACGGGCTTGTCCTTCAACGGAATTTTAACTGAAGTTTCGAGATACTAGGGAGTTTCTGACTTGGAACCAGTTAAGTTGCAGCAGTCCAAGAACTCTGAAATAACAGTGTAAAAGATAAAACGGACAAACCAGAATGTGTGTGGCAGCCAAAAGTGACTGGAAAATTCCTGGAAACGCCTCCTCGGCCTCTTGTAAATACTAGCACTAGCACGAAACTGCTCTACTCGAACGAAACAAACTTTCTAACTACGTCACAACTCACAACAAAAACAAGGACAGATGTCCCTGTATCAGGCCAATAGGAGCGCGGCATTCCGTCACGTGACCTTGGGTGTAGACCTCTTTCTGAATACTCACTCTTAACATTTACAGAATTTTGCTAACTCCCCGAACCAAAAAAAATTAGAGTCATAATATCCACCACTAATAATTTTATCGTTTTTTTAGACGCGACATAGCTATTTGATTTTAATAATTTCCCTAAAATAAAAATATTTATTTGGATCAACGCATCGCTATTGGTCGGAGTAGAGAGGGCGGGGCCAAGGGAAGTGGAAGGGCTCTAATCGGAAATTTGTTATTACTCAATACCCAACCCCGCACAGCTGGGTGTTCATGGGCCCATTGTAACTTTTATTCTTTGTGGTTTTTATAAATTAATGAGTGTATGTGCTTGTTTTTTGGTGGTCTGCAATTTAAAATTGTTCAGTTGTATATTTGAAAACATCGTCTCCGAAGGTAAATCTATGAATTTATAGTTTTAAGTCAATTATATCGGGTATGTAACTTCGCCCTAACCTAGCCATTCTTTTCTTTTGTATGTGTCGTTTGTTATTATATTAAAACGAGATTTTTCTTCGCAATAGTTAATTCGGTGGTCAATTTCATGTTTTATAGTTTTCATTTTATATATTTGGTGTGTTTATAGTTCGATATTTACTATTTTAAGTGACGGGTAAAAGAATTCTTTTTTTTTATTAGTTAGGGGGTGTCCCTGTCCAGCATACTAATTTAATAATTGATTGAAGTGCAATAATCGCGTTATTTCGCTTTAAAAATTGGTTCTTTTGCCTAATTTGAGTGAATAATATATTTATAAATGTTACCTGGTCGATTATAAGGCTGTATATCTTTATTTTATCGTTTTTGTTTTATTTTTTTGTCTTCCTCGACATTCGCTTTGTTCCCGTCTACCTTGCGAGATATGTGCCTTGTACATTTTGTCATTATAGTTAAGATTTCTTGTTTTTATCATTTCAATTGGTTATAGGCGATCTACAAGCATCTTTTTTATTTTCTTAACTATCTTGTAATGCATATTGTGGACTTGTTTTGCTTCATTTAGATAGTTAGTGTTTTAAAAACCTCCTTTGTAAACACTTCTTCTGCTCTAAGCTTCTCAGGTTTGTCACTTTTTTATTACCTAATGTTTTCTCTTATGCCTTTATTTTAAGAATTTAACTATAACTTAGTTAATTTGTTTGCTTATTATCAATAAGCAATTACTCCAGCTCCTTTTAAATTTATTCTGTAATTGTAATATACTTAAGTATTTTTTTTTTTAAATAAAGCAAGCAATTAACCCTACTATAAAACTTTTATTTTATGTTAGATATATAGTATCAAATAAAATTGTTTATTACTTAATATATACCTTCATTTTCTGATTTTGAACATTTTTACTTGGACCCTTTCTATATTGGTCATGGCCTTTCATTCTGTACAGTGACCTTGCATCCTCATGAGATTTCTTCACTGATAGTGAAGGGGACCTTTGTAACTTGGGATTGATTAGGAAGATTTGTAGCCTTGTTTCTTTTTGTCCATGATTTTATAATTGAACCAAAGATTACTAAATATATAGCAAACAGTAATTGAAACCATGCTGTGTTTTTTTCTAATTGCATTTTTAGGTATAAATTTTGTGTCTATCCAATGATTCTGAAGGTGATGGTATATGGTCCATAAGATTTTAGCTCATACTCTTAATTGGATAGGTTTTATATGTGAAAATAGTATTTCTAGATATCACGTTTGTGATCTGTCTGTGCCGCCTCTTCTCTGCAGTCTCAGAGATCAGTTCTTGGTTTAAAAAACTAACTTAATTACGAGTAGGCTTCCATTCTCGCCGTATGTCTCAGCAGAAACAAGTTATAGACATATCCTTGTATTAACTATGAAACTATATATTTTATGGCTAATTGAGAAAACTCAATAATTTTTTAGTTTTTATATTACCACTTAATAACCATTAAACAAATTACCAATTCATTTTTGTCCCTTTCTTATTAAAGAATTTAGTCATTTTACATTTTTAACTTATTTTTTAAATTATGAAATCAAGTTAGATGTTATCAACCTCTCTTTAGTTTTTATTATATAGAATATCATTATGACTTTTCTTTCCTTTTCAAATGGTGGAGTATGCTTATGTGTTTTAGAATCATTTGATCAATGAATTTGTAATTAGTAATTAATATTTTAGTTCTCAAAAATTAAAAAAAAAGAGATTAATTATAATTACGGCATTTGGTCATTTCTTCCTTCATTTGTCCCGTGATTTGTACTATATAATCTTTCTTATTATACCTTGTTCATTTTGCTTAATCCGTCACATTTGACTCAGATTGTTGTTGTACTTCAGTTAGTTGGACTGTGTGTACTTTTTTGGTTTTGTCTTATCTTTCAAGTTGCTAAAATTTGATATATTCTTTTAAGGATTATATATTATATTTTGTATTATTTTTTGAAGTTTCTATTTCTGAATGTCATTATAGAAATGACACATAGATCCTTTTTCTAACATGAAAAATATAACTTTAATTATAATATTACCAGTAAGCTTTAACATTTTGATTAATTTCCAAGCATCCCTAAAGGTCATTTTTTCATGTTTTTCTTGAATATTTCGAAAACTGCGGACTCTAGCAAAAAAAAGTCTATGTACAAAATTAAACTACAATAAATTTTATAGAAAAAAAGTTCTTTAAACATTTTTTTTTAGCTCCAACCAATTTTAAGTTACAAGCGCTCAAAATTAGGTAATAAAGAATAAAGTAGGATTAGGGGGCAAAGAATTCTTAATATTAGGAATTTTATTAGGAATTTCTGACCTTAAGCCACACTCATTTTTGGTTCCCCCTTCCAAATTATTAATTCCTCTATTTATCCCCCCCCCCTAGACTCCCCCCATTACTTCTTAAGAGCCCCCCCCCCCCCCAATTTTCTGTGTAATATGTGAAAAACTGAAAAAATTTCAATTGTTGCTTTATATCTTGTAAACTATGCATAGTTTGAGGTTAATTTTTCTTACTAGTTTTTTAGTGCAATTAATTTACAACAATTTAAAGTCCAACGGCCACTCTGTACTTCCAATAGTTCTCAAGATGTGGCACTTTAAAATTTTTTTTTTTTTTGCTTTTTTTATTGCTCTTGTTTCGGGGCAAATATCGGCGTAACACTGTTAACCTACGAGAAAAGTCATAAAGAATGAAGTTGTAGTAAAGATAATTGGCTTCTTTTTACGTCCAACTACAACTCTGTACGTCTAATAGTTACCGAGATATGACACTTCAAAAATTGGCAGTTTCCCAAAAAATGGAAATTTTAAGTTTTGCTCTTGTTTCGGGGCGAATATCGGCATAAAACCTCTACCCTACAAAAGTAAAGTCTTAATAAATTAAGTTGTAGTAAATTTAATTGGCTTTAATTAAAGCACAAAATGAAGCCTTTAAACAAAATAGTTCTGTTGCAGTTGCAAAAAAAAAATAAAAAATGGAAAAATTATTAACATTATGCGAATTATGGTTTTGGAAAAATTTGTTCTTCATTAAATTTTTAATAAAAATGGTCCTTTAAAATTTTTTTTTTTGAGTTACAAACACGCTCAAAAGGGTCCCCGTGATAACTATAATTTTATTTACATTTTAGTTTGGTACATTTTACACACTCACATTCAGGTAGGTTTGTTTTCCCACTTTCACAGGTACATGGCGCAAAAGTGTTGCCATAGATGAATCCCTTCGGGCCTCCGCAATTACGTATCCGCTAGCTGTGAACCCACCTATAATGGAAGGTGTATGCACAAATGTCCTGCCTTCTCTCATTCGCCCCTCACATTCATTTTAGAGAAAAAATTAATAGGACCTTTTTTTGTATAAAATTTAATGTAGTTTAATTTTGTACATAGACTTTTTTTTCTAGAATCCGCAGTTTTTGAGTTATTCAAGAAAAGCATGAAAAAGTGACCTTTAGGCTGGTTAAACAAAAAAAAAAAGCTGGTTAAACAGAGAATAACTGAGGTTAATTTAAGTACTGTTTGGATAAAGTGTGATTTAACTAGTTATTGAGATCAATTTGTTTCGATTCAATTCTTTTTTGCGCCCAGCTCTTAAAAGATACAGTCTTAAATGTCATATTATTTATGAAATCAGCTAGTCTTTTTTCATATATAATCTTTTATTATACAAGATTTAAAAAAAATAAAGAAAGACACAATTTGCATCTGTTTTAATACTATAACTCATGATGAGTATGGAGGATAATGTGGTAAACAACAATAATATAACTTCATATTATATTGTGTACTTTCAGTATGTGATAATGCTCCCACCTGTTGCAGCTGTTAGTGGCTTTTTTATCATATGTTATCCAGTGAAACTAAAATCTTATTACATTTTAAGCAACTAAAGAAAAATTCTGTAATTTTACAGAATTTTTATTTAAACAGGCATACCTAATACTATACTTGTTACACACACAGTTGCAAATAATTAAATATTAACAGGTCATTATTAGTTTAATGATGATTTAAATTGAAATAATAAAATATTAGTGATCGAAACTAGGATTAAATATTTGGAATAATTTATTTCCTTTATATATTGGTTTATATACAAGGTGGTTTACCCTATGTGAAGATTTCCCAGTAAGCTTTGTTAGGCTAAGCCAAATTTGGTTTTAACCTTGTGAAGAAAAATAATTATTCATTATTATCTATTTTTAGATTGATCCTCAATAACCTCATGATAATTCTTATAGTAATTAAAAAAATTGCATATCTATTTGACTGATGTTTCATTTAATATTAAAGGGCAATTAATTATTCTCTACCTAAAAGATTAAGGTTGAAGTGTTAAATGCCCAGATATATGCAATACAAGGTATGTTCCATACTATAGGGGGGTTCAAATAGTGCCCCAGTTTTGAATTACTCGACATTTTGCTGTTCTTTGCTTAGCAATACTGTTGATTATATACTTGTACTCTACAAACGATTTTATTCTGTGTGTAATCATGGAAGCTTTTCAACTTGTGGGTGGTTACTGATCGTTGGACAGTTGCTGCAAAACTTTCTCCATTTTGATAAAACATTTTCACAATTAACACATGTTGCTCTGTTGAAAAGCCTTGCGTGATGTGATGACACACAGAATGAAATCGGAATGTTATTGAATGGAATGATAATTTCAATTTAATACTCAGCAGTGTTTGCCAAGCAACAAAAGACAAAATGACGAGCGATTCAAAACTGGTGCGCTTTTTGAACATCCTTATAATAATTATGACAACTGATTCTTGGCTGATTCCTCTGCCTTGTTATGACTGAATACTGTTATCTTTTAATGACTTTAAGGAAGAATAGAGTGGGCATGTAAAATTTAGCTTACTTATTACTTTTCTCTCCATGTTAGAACATAGGGCCTTTATAAATTCACGGCACTGTCATCGGTCTTGACTAATCATCTTTACTTCTTGCCACTTTGCCTTAGTTATTCAACAATTGTCTATCTCCACGTCTTCCTTGCGGGTTCACTCTAAGGCCTTCAGCTCTATTGACTCTTCTTATTTTTTTAGGATGTGTCCAATCCAACCCCATTTCTGTTCTCTTAATTGCAGTTTAATGGGTTTTTGCTCAACTTTTTTCTATAGGTCTGTAACGGGCCGACACATAACGTTAATATGGAACAAAAGTAAAGAAATAAAAATGGACAATGTAATGTGAAACAAAATTATATGAAAATAAAATTCTCAAGTAGGTTAACTTCTGAATAAAATAATTTAAAAATAAATTGAAACAATTTTTTTCTTAATTATAATAATAATTTGTATCTGTGGCACAAGAAATTTAAAAAAAATAATGTATAAGAAGTTGTATTATTCTAATTAATTTATGACTATATACATATGAATCTGTTCATTTTTTTTGTAATTGCATTCTGGCCATTATTTTGTTTGCAAATTAATTTAGCTATATCATGTCTAGACACTAGGGAGAAAATTAATAGTAAATACCGGATAAATGGAGGGTCGGAATGAGGATTTTAGGGTGCCCATAGTGCCCATGCTTAGAATTAACGTTAGTAAACATGCATTTGAAAGAAAATGTTAGTGAAAGGTGAAATCCCACCGCTGCCACCAGTTGTAATGGGCCGATGATTGGTGGTAGGGTTGCTTGATATAAATAAGACGTGTGATAACCTTTGAACTATGAACTATATTTAAACTGTACTGTACGAGGGCCGGACACAGAGTGAACTCCGGTCGGCTCCGTGAGCAGGTCACCCGACGGGGGCTATGAACCCCCGCGACAGCACTTCCTCCTGCAGGTCTTTATTATGTTTTATCTGGCCTCGATATTTTTTGCAAACAACGAAATATAAATAACTTTTTACTCTGGTCTTGGAACATTTCTTTATTATTTTACTAGAAGATAAGATTTACTGGAATGCAGCTCTACATTGTTTAGATCTTTTATTTAAAAAAAAAAATCTATTACACTTTAACCTAACTGCTTTAATATGTTGGGTGTCTGCTTTAATGATATTATGATGACTATTTTTTTCTAGGAGGGCTATGAGTTGTGGTAGCGGAGGTTGGAATGGTGTGGGAAGCAGCAGTGGAGGCTCTCATCGTGGTCTGCCACCAAATGGCATCCCGGGTACATTACCAGCTTCTAGCCGCTCGATGCTCAACAGGCAACCACCACGGCACATCAACTTGACCCATGGGTATTTTATTTGTCATAATTGCTACTAAATTTAACTTTTAATCACTAGGATTTTCTAAAAATTCAAGGAATCATCTTAAATTAGTGTGAGTAGAGCTTAGTTGCATGCAGTCTCAGCTACTGAAACATTTCTTAAGTACTTTGACTTTTCTGTTTAGAATAATTATTTTTGTTTGCTTTCTTACTCTTAGGTTTTCAATGGATTTACAAGTTTTAGGCTCCCCCGAAAATGATTTGACATTTTTCCAGCTTGGTTTGTGTTTGTATATCTGTACTTGACAGATTAACAAAAGACTTATTCGAACGATTTAAATATAATTTTGTACATTTTTTTTGTCTTTCTGAATGAATACCTGAGATGATTTTTAGCTTAGATTATTTATTAATGTTGCCACTGAATGACTTTAATAATGTATTCTTGTTAACACGATAACTGGAAAACCTTTGGATCAAATTGCTACCCAACTCCATTACATCAATTATGGGACTACTCTCACAGCAAGGTTAAATGGTGAAAAATTATGGATTAGCTATGAACTAGACTTTAGGTTAGCTCTTGATTACATGTTTATTTATTTTTGCATTATAACTTATTTCATTTTGTCATAAAATTACCCATTATTTTTGTGTTAAAATTTTCAACAATTACTTGTATATTTTAAAGATTTGTAAAGCAGGACAGCTTCTGTTCATATAGAGTGATGTTTAGGTTTAAAATCAGATTTTTTTTTATTACATATTTGGTTATTACATTAGAACCGTTGTTAAAAAACCCATTCTACTATTTATCTTGGCCCCTAAAATTTCCTAATAAAATTAATTTAGAGTTGGTTGCATTTTAAAATTTGGTTTTCTTTATTGTCTGCTTTGGTCTCTGCGTTTGCCTAATGATTCTTTCTACTATGTTACAACTTCTTAAATTGATATTTTTTTATAACAATTATTATTTTTTTAATTATGTGTTTCTTAAGAAAGAAAACCAAACTTAATTCTATTGGTGAAAAATAAATAATACTGATAATTATTGCTAATTTTAAATATCAATATATTCAATAATTGGCTTGTATATCAATTATGAATTTTCTCCATTTTAGCTTTATCTTAAGCTAAGCCTGGAAGGCTTGGCTAATTTGAGCCTTATTATTAACATAAATATAATAAAGAAGCAATATGACTATTTTTGCCTAGAGTGCATGCATTTGTAAGCGTTATAGATTGGTTTAGTTTACAAATTTGGGAAAGATCCAAATTCTACAGTATCAGATTAAAGATTTTTCCTTAAAGGCCCGGTCACACAGGAAGGAAGCTGTCCGCGGCAGAAAGATTATTGTGAAACAGAAAGGGGACTGTCCCCTTCCTGTGTGACTGGGGCTTAAATCTCCAAGATTTTGAATATCCTGTTCAAACCATTTGCCATGCAGGGTTAATTTCAACATAGTCTGCAAACTGTATTTTCTTTACACCATTTCCGATGTTTTCTGACTGGCATGCTAAGAAGCGAATAATCTGCACTTAATTTTGCTTCTAGCCTTTACAGAATTCCAGCTAAAATTTAAATTAGGCAATAAGTTAGAGATAATACGCTTCAAAGTTGTTTGAAAATCTTAAAATGGGACATCTATTCAATAGTAGCAACTTTAAGGAATTTTGCATAAATAATTAGTTCTCTGTGGTTTTACTATGAATGGAAGGCAAGTTTAATTGCTTTATTAACAAATAATTAGTTGTTTTGACTGAGATTGTGTGGTACCACTTCATAATTATGACTAGAGAGGTTGGTAGAAAGTAGCACAACAATATTGTCACCACAATTTTTTAATTTAAGCTCTCAAACATGTTTCGACATATAAGTTATATGTCATATAATGTTATATTGTATAATTATAATGTAATGTTTTATAATATATTATATATCACGACAATTATGTTATATATAAAGTTAGCTTATTACAGAATTCACTCTTACTGTGTTAACACGCACACTGAAGATGACATTACATGTCGAAACACGTTTGTTAGTTTTAATCAAAAAATTGTGGTGACAATATTGTAGTGTTACTTTCTACCAACCTCTCTAGTCATAATTATGCTTTGTTAATAGTTGTAAAGATCCAAGTAGAATCCTTAAAGATGCCCAACACACTGCAGTTGGTATACTAGACTGCTTATAAGTAGGAAAATCGCTCTGATTGTTGATGATAAACAATAAAAGTTTTATGTTTAATGGATTTTGTTGTTAAAGTAAGTATTCGTATTTTTACAAGCAAATTATTGGCAATTTTGAGTTCCAGTTTTCCGAAATTTTCAACATCATACATACATTCCTCAGCATCAGAGTTGTCACAATCAGCATCAGCACAAGTCATTTTCAATTATAGTGATCTTGGGGGCCCAAGAACATATAGACTGCAACTCTTATCTTCTAATAGAGCTAAAGTCTGTTGTCAAAATTAAATGTTATATTTAAAGAATGTAGTGATTGTACTAGTAAAAAAAGTAGTGTGATTATTTAGTGATTGAAGTGGCAGAAGCAGGAAGGAGGAACGTCAATTCTTGGTGAAGAGCTCGTCATGACTGACTTTGGCTTTACCTCCCTGGAGGATACACCCCTCTCAGATATGCCTTCCTATCATAACAATAAATCAACCAGGACTAAACTCCCCCGAACATACCTTATGACCATTACTTTTGAGAATTTACTGAAGACTCGGACAATTGTAAGAAACTTACTGAAAGTAGCAACTTTGTTACAACAATTTTAATAAATAGAAAACAGAAGAGGGTGCAAAATGAATAAATAAAAATGAACTAAGTTTTTTTCTGAAACTGCAATAATTATCAGTTGTAATGAAACATTTTATATTACTTTGTTTACACTACTATACTAATTATTTGTGGCTAATTCACCAAGCAAAGGTGAGCTTTGTGATGCAGTTTTTGACCCTATTGATTGATCATGATTGTGAGAACTCAATTAATTCAATGTATTTATGACTACTTATGCCCTGTGTGATTTAATTTTTATTTATTTATTCCTCCATCATTAAGATTGACTACAACAGTAGTTACTGTCTTGATCCTCTGAGATTCAAGCCTTAAGGTGGACTTCTCTTTTTGATGTTTTGTTTTAATTTTTTAACTAGTCAAAAACCATTTATATTGTTTTTATTTATATTCCAGTGGAGGAGACATGGTGCGAGGAGTTTACCCTAAAATGGGTGAATGTGTTGTGAATGGAGCGGATGGAGGGTACCCACGAGGACCTGGCCCTGCTGACCCTTACAGAACTCAGGTACCTGAACCTTACCCAAGGACCAGTCAGGAATTCCTTCTAGCTCCTCCTCCTCCTCCGTCACCACCTCATAGACAGCAAGGTAAAATAACTTTTCAAATTTGATCTATTTAACATAAGCACTTATTAAAAATGCTTATCTAGTATTTTAAACTTTTCTTAAACCCATTTATCTTCTCTTTATGATTGAAATTTTTTTACACCCCCTTTTAGAAATGCGAATTGGTCCAGCTCAACATTCTTCTACTTTTTACCGCAATGGGCCTGAAGAAGATCACAAGGTAATAAATGTTTGTAATTTTCTGAAACCCTTTTAATAGTTTTAATTAGCATATTATTGATGTATCTTAAAATTATTATTTTTTTAAATTTAATTTAATGCATACATGCATGAGTGAACACGAAATCAACAACTTAGTGCGTACACTTCCACAGGTTGATTTGTAATTAATAACTTATTTTTCCTGTGAAATCCTCGTCACAAAGGGGTTTAAATTTGACGTTTCACTTCCACTACTGGAAGCATCTTCAGGGGTGTGGTGAATCTTTATGTTGCAACAACAAGATGTACTAACGACTGGAGAGAAGAACAGCTTATTTATACTGATTTTCTAGATCATAAATTGTACCTTCCCGGGGGGTTCCTTCCCTCGGGGTAATCCTTTGTTGAGGTTGATGCAATTGGGCAGGTACTGCCTTCGTCGGTGTTCCTTTGTCGTACAGGTAATGTATGAAGCAATGGGTGACTGTGGAGCCGCCTCTTGCTTTCTACTTGGCACAAGTGCTGACCAGAGACTTCCAGGTCTGAGAAAGGGTGAAACCATCCTCTCTGTTATAGTTCTGGTTGTTTCTCGTTCTCAATAGCCTCCTTTACCACCTTGCTGTTATATCTGTTGATAGATGTACCCGCTTGACTAAGTTAAATAATATTATGCTAGCATTAAGAATATTTATTCATCAAAGGAATTTGACTGAAGATACTAAACATAGTAGGTGTATATTATTGAAATACATATGTTAGTTTTACTAAAAATTATGGATTTTTTTCTATGTCTCCAGTCTTAGAGCTGCACTATCCCAACTGAAAAAGTGGAAATCTTACTGCGCTGATCAAATCCATTTATTTTTTTTTATACATTTTACATGAGGAGTGGAAATTATTCTCGCTATTTTGCTTTTTACCTGATTTATAAACCTTTAACTATTCTTTGCCAAAAAAAAAATAGCTAGTGATTTTGATTAGTGTAAATAATTTGTACAAAATTTTAATAAAATATTATTTGTTTAACCTCAATTTTTAGGTCTGTGTTAAACTTTTTTTTTGCTTACTTTTATGACCAGTGAAACAGGATAGACAAAGGCACTGACGAAGGAAGTAGTGGGCAAGTAAAGTGTTCTAGAAACAAAACTACCTTTTTTCGAGCCTCATTTATAAGCTAAAGGAGATGAAATATCTGTTATTAGATTTACTTCTTTTTAAGTTAGTTAGTTTTTCGTAAACATTTTACATGACAAAACATTTTTAATATTTCAGAGTGAAAGCCCAAGCCGGAAAAGACAAAGATTGGTTTGCAGTCCTGGGAGTGGGATGGGAAGTCACCATCACCACCACCATCATCAAGTTAATGGTGGTGGAGGTGCTCCGTCCATTATGGTGGCTGGTAACCGTCCTCCAGGTGATCAGAGGACGCGCCCACCTCCAGCCAGGCACCCAGTACCTCCTCCACCTCCACACACCTACCCTCAACCTCCGTCCCAGTCGAGATTACCTCCTCATACTTTGTTAGTATTAAATTATTTATTCAATTTTTTTTCTAGCTTAATTATATATCTTGGACTAATGTAGTTAACACTTTTTGTGGTATAAAGACTTTTTTCCATTTACACTTTGATTAGTGCTAGTGTGAGTGTTTAGTAAAAACTCTAAACCCATTTGGACACCTTGTGTTTGTTGGTTGTGTGTAAGTGTTAAGTAATTTTCACTAAACACTTGCAAAAAATTTACTAAACACTTGCACTCGCACTTGCACTAATCAAAGTGTAAATGGGCCTTGATATTAAAATTAGTGTTTACTCTGTCATCATGGGAAATTGAGCCTAAGAGAGCTCGAGATTTTGATACATGACCTTGTATTACTTCTCAATGCTTTCAACTAATTTACTGTCTGACTTATCCTCTAACTGACCCTCTCAAAACAGATGTTAAACTTTCCCTTTCCTGAGCAGGGTTTCCAAATACTAGTTTATTTTTTACAAAATATCCCTAACCACTAATATAATTACCAAGAGGAATATAATTATCTTTATTGTTCACCACAGTAATTAATATCAATATATATATATAATACTATGTGGCTGTGTGTTTATAATTAATATTTCTGGAAAGAGACCAGATTTTACCCCTGTAATTGGTCATCATCAGTGGGCTGATTTCTGCTATTATATCTTAGATTGATAGAATTCAATTAAATTTATAATGGAATTAAAGAGATTATATTCCATCTGTATTAAAAGTTTGCTTTTGTGATTTTGCAATTAACTTATCACTTTATCCTTCAAATTTTATTAACACCTAAATATGTATAGCTTGGTCAAAGCTATTTATGAATTCCTTGTAATTCTGACTAAATTGTCCAAGAATTGATGCTATGGTTTTAGATAAATTGTTGTGAACGTGTATTGTTGTGTTCACTCTCTAATATTTTAAACTAATTTCTTCTGCTAACTATATTTACTTATACTTGTTAGATAGGTGTATTGATAAATTGGGTTTAATGTTAAAGGTTAAGCAGCGTGAGTGCTTTAGCGTCAAGTCCTACACGAGGTAGACAGTACTTCGGAAGTGCTTCCGGCAGGATATCAACAGGTGGTTTGGCCTCTAGTCAGAGACATCATCATCACCACCACCACCATCACCATCACCACCAGACTGGTGCTGGTAGACCTACTGCTATGCCTCCGATGCCTGCTCACTTTCCCTCCACGTCTAATGCTACTGTTGCTCTAGCTCTTGATGTCACCTCTACAAATCTTGTATGTATATTAATTTTGTAACCTGTAATATATTATGGATATATTATAATTTTAAGTTAATATGACATTTATATGCACAAGTGTATTTCCACTATAGTAAAATTTATTGTAGACTTATTGACTAATTTCCTCACTAAAAATGAAATTAATTAAATAAAAATGTTATATAATGTTTTGTGTGGGCAAAGTAGATTAGGAAAGTAGATTTTAGGAGAAGTTGATTAACTTCATCATTAATTTTTTATGTGTTTCAGGTTCCAGTGACGCTATCGCTACCATTATATACTAATGTGGCTCCACCTGCTCCTCCCCCCACTCTGCCCCCCTGCCAAATGCCCAGCATTATTTGGGCTGCTGCTTCAGCAAGTACACCTCCCTCTCACCACTTGCCTCCCCACCCTCCCGTAAGTTATACTTTTAATAAGTGTATTAAGTTTAAGAAATCTTTATAAGGTTAGTTTATAAATATATTAAATTTCTCTGTTATTAGTTAGAATTCTTCATTCATTTTCAGTTGGATATGCTTAGAGGTGGTAGACGTACGTTTGGTGAGTGTCCTCATCATCACCATCACCATCACCATCATGGAGGTGGTAGTGGGGGAGGAGCTCAGAGTCAGGCTGGAGGTGGTACCCAGACAGGTGTACCACCCTGGGCCCCGCCACCTTCAGCAGGTCCTCCACCTACAGAAGCAGCGGCTGCAGCCGCAGCGGCAGCTGTAGCAGCAGCTCTACGTGCCACACCTCCTGCACACTTCCCTCCTCCACCACCTACAGATTCCTTTGAACTTGAAATCATTGTGGATCAGACTTACCATAGACGGGCTCCCGTACTCCAGGTTTCTACACCTGGTTCCCTGGCTGCTGCCTCTGGTATTCTTCTCTCTAGTGAAGTGCCTAGAAGACCTCCTCCAAGGTCTCGCTGGCCCCGTTCCTTACCACCTCCCCCACCTCCAGTACCTGGACTTTTTCACTTCTTGTAAGTACAACTTTTTCATTAATTCATTTTTTAATAATAAAAATGTAGTAAATTGCTACTCTGCAATTAATGTTATACTTTAATAAAAAGGAAGAAGGTGCGTTACAGCCTCACTAATCCGGATTTGATGAGATCACCAAAAATCTTTATAATATGGAATCAGTTTTATTTAATTGTCCACATTAGCAAGACTACTGTAATAAAAGTAAATTTAGTTTACTTGATAACATTTGGTTGACTACATCAGATAAGTTATTTATTGGCTAAACTTGATTTTTGGTGTTTATTTTCAGGACAATGATTACATCAATGAATGATGCATTGTCTCCAATCTACCCACAGAGGGACCTGAGTCATGAACCTTTCCCAGATAACTATGAAGAACTTCTCTCGCTGGCTGAGAGGCTTGGAGATGCCAAACCTAGGGGTCTTACCCGAGCTGAGCTCGATAAGTTACCCTCTTACATGTAAGTCTTTTACTTTTCTCTCTTCTTTAGTAGCTGTTTTTCAACAAAACCTAATCTTCTCTGCTTATTAGTTTTATATTTATTACTTCTTTTCAGTATTTTATTTATATTTCTTAATGTATGAATAGAGTGATACTATAACTAAAATAAATTACGCCTACATTCCTTTAGCCCATTCTGCCTACTTAATTAATTAAATATTTAAATACATAATTTTTAGTTAAGACTTTGTCATTTCTTTTATTATTTAAGTGTCCTTCAGACCATTTATAATGTTATTTTATTGTTTTAACGGTGATTGATCAAGATCTAAGTTTTTGGGTGTGGTTATTGCCAGTGTTTTTAAAAAGCACTTTTCCATTACCCTTATATTGCCCAAGCTAAAATTGCTAGATAAAACCATCAAATAATTCTCACATAGGTAGTTAAAGAAATAGTTTTCCTTCTTCTCCTTTTGTCCTGTAAACATTTTTTTTTTTTTTTTTTTTTTTTTGTATGAAGTATGATTTTCTCACTCCTTGGTTAAATTTATTTACTTATTGTTGATAAATGTCTGCAGATATTAGAAATAAATATTATTGTGAACATTTAATATTTGGAAATTTATCTTTTACTTCCATAAAAGCAATTAACTTGGAAATTACTAAGCCCATATTTACTCTGTCGTATTTATTCGTTATTATTATTTAAATTATTTTTTTTCTGCATCCTTAAAAGTAAGGACAAGTAAATTTAACCGTATGTAAGAAGGAATCTTGGTAAAGTTTTTTTAGTATAAATTGAGAAATATTTTTTTTTAGGTTACAGTTCACTAGTTAAGTTCTTTAATAAATTATTTTGGTACTAATTTTTATTGAACATTATATATATATATATATATATATATATATATATATATATTTTAATAAAATGTAGAATATAAAAATGCATTAAATGTCAGTTGCCCTTTTTCAAAGTTTCTTCCCCAAAGTATGAATTCAGTTCACTGTGAGCTTCCTAAGTAATGTACCTTTGATAAAAAGGGTCTCAAACCAGGTACACAAGTAAAGGTCTTCTATCTTCCTCTGACCCTTATAATCCTGTAATCCAGGTATGACACACCCTTTTCCATGCTTCGAGTGGATGACCCTCTATAACTTTTTACTGTTATTTTGTGCCCTTTTTTGAGTTCTGAAGAAACCTAAAGTAGTAAAACTTGTTTGTTAGTACCCTTCTTTTTGCTGTAATTTTGACAACTTACAAGTCTTCAGAATGATATTCATAGTTAATGTTACACAAAATTAACTGTATTCAAATAACAATATTGATAGTCAATATATATTATATGTATTTTATTATATATATTATTAAATTACAACTGTATTCCATATCCTCCATCTTCTCCCTCCTTTTTTTTTGTAGGTCACAGATTGCACTCACCCTTGACTGTGAATTAAATAAAAATTGAAAATAGTGAGGATTAGTCAGAAGTGAAAATTTAAATTGTGGATTTACTGATGTTTCAGAATAATATACTTTCTTCAAGGAAATAACCAGAATTAGACATGATATCGTCCTCCTTATGCCAGGACCATGAATGTGCAAATTCCACATTGTTGGGAAATGGCGTTTTAAAGTTTAAGACCTTACCATTATTCTGCTATTCTATTTTGATTAATTTTTTTTACATATAGACACATGGTATTGGGCTTATTAGTCAGACAATTTTTTATGGCTCTCACAGGATTTGAACCACGGGCCTCTATATTTCCAGTATAGCGCTCTACCAACTAAGCTACGCAGGAGAATGAGTTTCTCTGACGTTAATGATACCTTGTCCTGAATTTAAGCTTTCAATTTTCCACTAGTCTTAGAAGTCAACATTAATGACATAGAACTATACCGAGAAATAACGCTTATAATTATAAAGTACCCAATTAGCACCTGTACCTAGTACAATCAATTATAAATTCATATTTTACGATTTTGGTAGTATTTATACTACGGAAAGATTAAATTTTAATTTAAATCAAATTATAATTATTATTAACTACGGGAAACAGACAGAGAAAAATACACTCCAGCGCCGGGATTTGAACCACGGGCCTCTATATTTCCAGTATAGCGCTCAACCAACTAAAATATTTAAATTTAAATAAAATTTAAAAAAAATTCTTCTTAATTCATAAATTGACTATATTTTGCCCATTCCTGGGCATCTTCAGGCCTAATTGAAATTGAGGTTTTCATTATTGCTAATTATTATTTAACTTTTTTTTAAACATTTTTTTAAAAAAAAAAAATGTTGAATTATAATTAGCAACAATGTAAACCTGAATTTCAATTCAAGGCCTGAAATGAAGATGCCCGGGTAAGGAACTGGCAACCCGAAATATGAACAATTTATGAATTAAAAAGATTTTTTTTTTAACATTTTCATCCCTAAAGATTTATAAAAAAAAAAAAAAAAAAAAAAAAAAAAAATATATATATATATATATATATATATATATATATATATATATATATATATATATAATAATAATAATAATAATAATTTTATATTCTTTTGATGAAAGACGAAAGTTTTATTTGTGATATGATTTTTTTTTTAATTCGAATCATGGGGTTCTGGTAGTGAGACACGAGTTTGACGTCCGCTTTTAATTGTTTTGTAGTAGGTGTGATACTGCCTTGGTATCATGGCCATGTTGCACATTTTAAGGAGGTCTTTTTGCTTGGCCATTGCTATGGAAAAACAAAAACTGTATAATAAATTGCCAAGTTGTAGACAGCCAACTTCCTAGGACCATTACTTACGGCATCACTACATATTTCCTATTAAATTCTTACTATTACCCTTGTCTACTTGTTTTTGCAGTTTTCTATATGTTACTATCCTAACACTTCATGTACTTACCGCTTTCCCAAATCTTACTTGCTAATATTTTTACCTTGTTACCTGCTAGCCTTTTTTAAGATAACATTGCCAAATGTAAACTCCTATGGAAAACTCTTAAAACTTAATTATTACCAACTCTCTATATACCTCATTTTAATAAATATGAAATTAGAATGTGTGCTATAAAAAATAAATTTGGAATAAGAGTTAAACCAAATGATTGTGGTACATTCAGATCTTTTACTAGGTTCAGTATTTTTTCTTCTTGCCAGAACCATAAATGTACCACATTCGTGTTTCTGGCATTACTAAATTGATCAGTACTTTGCATTCATCAAAATGCCATAGCTAATAACAGCTGCTACAAGGCAGGCACAAATTCGGGGTTTTGACACAACTTAGATTATAAAACAACAAGTCCAAATAGCTAATAAACCCAGAATATGAAAATTTGCACATTCATGTTTGCATAAGGGGGGTGATATATTATTCTGAAACATCGGTAAATCCCCTAGTTTTATTTTAACTTATGACTGATCTTTAATTTCAAAGTTTAAAAATGTTAGTGTATAAATTAGATATATAATGCAGCAAGATTAGTTATGGTTCACTGTAAAGTTAATTAAAGCTTTGATATTTTTATTATGAAATTTTACTGTAAGAATGTGTTTTAATGTAAGAATTAACTTAGCTCTATTTAAAAAGTGCTAAGTTTGATCTTACTTTTTAATTTTGTTAAATTTTTATTTTAATTTATTTCTTATGAATTGTTTTGCAGATATGACCCTTCTTCACCTTGTGGAGAGCAGACATCATGCGTTGTTTGCATGTGTGATTTTGATGTGGGTCACACGCTGAGAAAGCTTCATTGCTGCCATATGTTCCACTCAAAATGCGTGGACAAGTGGCTCAAGGTAAATCCTTCACATTTAATTTTAAAAAATAAAATTATTTTATTTCAATTTTTGAATGTTTTTTTAGGGTCTCTTAGTCTAATTAAGTAACAATAAAAACATGCTGAATCAAAATAAGCTAAGTTTTTTTTTTATTAATAATGTGAGATATACATTGAATAGAGTAATACCCCAACTTACGTTGTACCGAGTTACGTAAATTTGGAGTTACATAACACCTGTCACTATGGCTGAAAGTGATCAGTCTATTCCGCAACTTTAAATCCCACCTTATCATGTGATAATGTAGCAAAATTTGATATGAAGATGCGTGCGCAGCCTGTCAATATGAATCTGTAAATTTATTTTGAAATAACCAAAAGTTAATATTTAGTGAGTGATATATTACAACTTAAAAATGCTTTTGATGCATCCGTAAGGTTGTGTTTATACATTGTTATGTTTATAACAAATTGAAGTCGAAATCAAAATAGATTGACACTATTATTGTTTTCATTTTAGTTTTTGTACTGAATTAACTTCTATTGTACTTTATTATTTTCGGGACATCATTTGTGAAAGGAATTTTATTGCATATTATATTTCTATTTACACTATTTTATTTAATTTTGTTGTTCTTTTTTTATTATTCTAATACAGAGTAACACCATTATTATTTTCATTTTGAAGTTATTTCAGACTAAAATAACTTTTATTGTACTTAAAAGTTTTATTTATCTCTTAAGATTATTTTGTTTCTTTAAACATGACTTAGTATGTACACATACTATACACGTATGTAGGTACATATTAAAGGTTTTCCAATAAAACTTATTTCTTACATACTCAAATTTTATTTTTGCTTAGCAATAAAAAATCATTTCGAGGTGCTTTGTCCCTTGTCGGCGCTCTACTCAGCGTGGTAGTCTTAAAAGACTTTCCTGAATATTCCATAAACATTGTAATTAGTTTTAATTAAAGAAATTACAATTACTGTAAAATCTTGCATATAATACGTACTCCCATATAATATGCAGGCCGATTATGAATCATTAATTTACAATAAGTTTGTCAGTCGGATATTCATCCTTATTTCTATATTTTTTTTTTTTTCGTTTTAGAGAAATTATTTTTGTTCTATAGAAACTCTTTTGAATGGAGAATTTGTGGGGACTAAATATAATTTGTTATACAGAGATTTTTGTTGTTCAGAAGTTAGTTACAAGGAGGGTCTGAATGTATGTACAGAAAAAATTCTGAAAATATTTACATTTTTTCATTTTGAGAAAGAAATGCGTTATGTGTGTTTAGCAGTGCAATATTTCTTATTTTATAAAAAAAAAGTTGCTATAATTACTTTGATTTTTCTTGTTTATAGGCTAATCGTACTTGTCCGATATGCAGGCGAGATGCTGCAGGCAACCCACCCAAAGTGATATTCAACACAGACTAACCTGACAAAATATTAGTCTCACTAGTATAATAATACCCATTTCTATATTACTACCTTCTTCATTTTTATTTTGTCTTTTTTCTCTTTTACTTGTTATAGTTTTCTTCTGTGTATTCAAAATCTATATTATTGTTTTTATTAATAATTTTGTTTTCCTTTAAATTACTTGCTGTACAAAACTACAAAAAAATAATCATGCTTAGAGACTGGACTTTTTCCCCCTTTAAATATTTTGAATTTAATATCTTTTATTATTATTTATGGGAATAAAGTGTTCTTTTTTTTATTAGGGACGCATTAATTTTTGTTTATTTAGTGAATTATCTTCTCTTTTTTTTAGTCTTTTATTTTTACTTTTGGTTTTTTGTAGGATTGGTTATTCTGTTATTCCAATTAATTAATTAATATTATTATGTATAAAACATTAAACAAAAAAAGAATAAATAAATAAAATAATAATTTAATTATAGGTATTCAGTTATTATTGTTTATTTAAATTTTTTCCTTCAGTTTTTTTTAATTATCTGTGGTATATAAAAATTATTATTATTTTATTTTAGTTTTTTTCGTAGAATATTTAGTGTTTAAAAAAACAAAAAAAAAAAAAAAACAAAAAACATTTACTCTTGAGTATTCTTCTTTTTTTATTTTTATTAGGTCATTAAATAAATACTTTAACAAATTATTAGCAAGATAATGCACTTTATTTTTAGATTACTTTATATTTTGTCACGTTTACTCACAAGGTGTGCGTCTTATTTCATTTGTTTAATTTTTTTGTATGTTTATGTATATTATTATTTTTACTTTTTATTTTGTAGAAAAAAAACAACAACAATTGAATAACACTAGATTGACATTTACAAATATTGCTTTTAATATCTGTGCCTAGCTGGTTTTTGCTTTACAGCTAATTGTGTGTGAGAAACTGATTTTTTTATTTTCAAAAACCTGCCATTTTTTTTACTCTTAAGCAAGTAATTTTTGGTGTTTGGACTCAATTAAGTGCTCTTAGACACTTTTGGTGGGAAAATATATATATACAGTTCTTCTTAATCATTTTTAACCTTAACAGCAATTTTGTTGTAATTAATGTTATAAGTTGACTTTATTGTCACTTAGATTGATTAAAAGCAAATATTCATCAACTATTGAGCTCTATTTAGTAGTATTATGTTTAGAATTTTGTGAGGGTTCTTTTAACTCTTGTTTATTTCTTTAAGTTGTAACAAATATAACATATTGATTATTGAGTTTTAAAATTAGAGTGTTCTTGGTGTTTAGTAAATAATACTGTAGCTGTTGTATGAAAAAAAAGTATTACAATATTTTAAACATTTAATCATTTTTGCTTTCTTTTCAACACTTTTAACTAATAATAATTATTAAACAATATTTGTGGCATGGCACTTACGCTGTTAAGTATCTGAGTGATTTAGATTTACCTCTTTCTTCATATTATATATTTTTAGCATTTTAAAATATTTATATCGTTATTTAAATACTTAGAACTGAGGATTTTTACCTATAATTATTTTTTTATTCTCTTGGTGTGTTCTTTAAATGTTTTATTTTCAGGCTCTCACTCACAATTTTTAAAAATTAAAAAATACAAAAAATTACATATATTCGCTACCGCTAAGCTACAATGTAAATATAATCTCCTTTTTGAGAAGCAATGTACTTTTTTAATGTAAATTTATTTTGTTATTTTCCAGCTACTAGCATATTTATAATAATATGAAATAAAGGTTGAAAGATAAAGTCATTCTAGTGTTGAATAAATGCGTAGTCACATTTATACGTGTTTAAAAAATTATTTTTATTTTTATTTGTCAATTTATTATTGAGGCATTCATTTTTTTTTTTTTATTTAATCTTTTTGAAAAATTCTGTATTCCAATTGTATTCACTTTTAAAAAAACACAAAAAATAAAAAAAATAAATATATATATTGTCTACCCATCCTAAAAACAAAACAAGTGCTATTTAGAATATGTAAAGAAAGGAACATAAGCTTTTTTCCAAAAAATTGTTTCATTTAAATGTTTTTTTTTTTTTTTCTTAATGTTCCTCCTAGTAACATTGTTAAAACTCAAATTGGTTGTCACTCAGCTTATTAAAAAATTGTATTTTTACCTTTTGAATTAATAAATAAAAATTAAATTTTATCGGTGTTCTAGAGAAATTTTTTCTTCATTGACTTTTTTCGTAAGCTAATTACAATTTAAAAGCTGTACATATAAATAATAAATAATAATCTAGATTAAGGAAAGTGTACTGAATATACAAATTTAAAAAGATAAATTTAAAAAAAATATAAAGAAATGTCGCTAGGGCTATATATTATAGTCTTCTTTTAAGAAATATCTTCATTATGTAAACACAATACTAGATATTTCTTATTTACATATCAATTTTTTTAAATAAAAAGAAAATTATAATAATAAATCAATGAACCGCTTCTTTTTTTTTAATTTTTTATGGTAAATTAAATTATAGAAGGCATAATCAGATCTCTTTACAAATGATAAAATTATTTCCCTACAGGATTCGATACTTAGCTTTGCTTTTCTTTATAAAAAAAAGTATTTAAAAAAAAAATAAATAGTTGTAGTTCGTTGAAAACAAAAAATTAAAATAAGTGGCTATGGAAAAAATTGCTTTTTTACACCCCCTTATTAATTGTAAGTATATAAAGAATTTATAAATGTGTGCTTTTTTTAGTGTTTCATATAAAAGTATATTTAAAATTTTTTATGTAATAGTACCCTTAACCCTGTTTAAATAAACTGTCACAAGTTGTTTAAGAAAAAAAGTGTGTCTCGTGAATATTTATTATAATAATTAAAAAAATTAATGATGTACTACTGTAATTGGCTTGTTAACGTGTTTTGTTTTTATAAATAATTAAAAAAAAAAATGTTTTCTTTATTTATTTTCTTTTGTTTTTTAAATGTGTATAGGTGTTTTTTCATGTCACTAAATTAGGAAGAAGAAAATAATTTCTGTTTGGTGAAATAATATTTTCAAATGGTAGAAGAGATCTGATGCTTTTCTACAAATGTGATTCCTTTTTTTTTCTTTTCTTTTGTCATGGTTGATCTAACAATTTTTTATTTTTATTTTTTTTTAATTAAGCTTTATTTTAATGAATTTGTAGTTGGTAGTTTATTTTCATGTATGAAATTGCCTCAAGATTTTATCAATTTATTTTATTGTTTTTTTTATTTAGTAATTTTATTTTCCTATTTGGATCTAATAGTAGTTTACTGACCTTATGTATAAAGTAGGCAGTAATGTGTAAAACAAATATTTTTATTAGTAATCTAAGTTTAAAAAAAAATTGTGTTATCGTTTTGTTAAACATGGACATACAATATAAAATATGCTTTTTGTGTTTTCTTATTTTGAAAAATATACGCCCCAAGTAATATATTTAGATTTTGAAAAGTTACTTTTATAAACATCTATCTTTACAAAAATTGTATTAAACACCAGAATTTACAATTGTGATAAAGCATGTCTTAGTTTAAACAAAACGATTACATAAGGTACAGTTAATCATATCCTTTTAATATAATATTAATTATGTGGTTCCTCATTCGTTTATTTTATTAACACACATTATATTCTAAATAAACATTAAAAATGTTGATTATAAACATATGCTACTAATATTTCTCCCTCAAACTTTTTTTGAAACTTTAAATTTATGTTATATGGTACAAACAAGAACATTTTTTACACAAAGTAACTTCACAAGGTGAAGAAACACTGCCAATATAGCTGTTCTTATTTGGTTCTGAAATTTTTCTTTTTTTTAAAAAAAAAACATATTATGTATATTTAAAATTAATAAGATCACAATATAGTTCAAATATATTTATAAAATTAAAATGGGGTATAAAAATATTTAATGATATTTTATCTGAAATTAATTTTTAAAAAACACCTTTTGTATTAGAATTAAAATATTGTTATGAAATTAATCACTTAGTACATACCGTCACTCCTTTTTCTCTTCTAAATTTTAGCACAGTCAAATTGAAATTAAGTTATAAATAAAACTTTCCTAATAATCCTTTATTATTTTATTTGTTTGCCCCTTCTGCAAAATAAAAAAAAAAAGTTATTTGTATACATATTGACAAAAATAAATTTCTTTCAATGTATAATATTTTTATACAAAGGATATGTTAACTAAAACCTTTAAAATACATAAGTGCTTATTACCTTGTTTATTAAGAATGTATGTATATTTTTATTTCCTCTTTTTTATTTAGTATATTATAAAATTTGTTTTTTTTTATTCTGACAAATATTCGGGAGCACCCATTATTAGCTGTAATTATTTCCTTTATTAGTTCAATTATAGGGATTTTTTTTTTTAAAATAGCTATTTACCTATTATATAATTAAAATTCAATGTTGGTCATAGATAGCGGCATTTTCAATTTAAACATTAAAGCATTACCTCAGCACAATAAAAAGAAAAATATGTTTTACACTTCCTCAACATTTGTATTGCTTGAATATTTTTAAATCATAACATATGAGAGTAATTATTTTAATTGATAAAATGTTATATTTCAATTCCCAAATAGGTTCTTTGATTTTTTAAGAAGAAAAGTGAGTTTGTTATGTATTGTCAGGTTATCATCTTGAGGTTCAAGAGGCACTTCATTTTATCAAAATAACTATTGAACTCTCTTGTACAGTTATGTAAGGTAATAAACATTATAAGGTGCTGGGTTAAATTAATACCTTTACTTTTTATTGCCTATTAACTTTACACCATCTTATAGATACGTAATCTTTTAATATTCTTTAAAATATATAATACAGAAGGATGTTAATTCTTATTCTCAATCTTAATAGAATAAGTTTTAAATTGGAGCTAAATAAGGTGTTATATTACTCTCTTTTTTTTTTTTTTTTCATTTTTCTCCCTCTAGTGGAAATTGTTAGAACTCTTCCAGAAAGTGCTGCTATCTATGTTGGTACTAATAATAATTTAATTTGCTCTATATGTTTACTCTATGGTACAACGTTCTATTAATCATATTTATTAGTTAACTATTTAGTTATATTATTCCTCTTGCTCCTTTATCTTTGTTTTACAATATCGTTAATATTATTATTCAATTTATTTTTTACTATTAATTAAAATTATTATCAATTGTGTTAATTTGGCTTTAATAATTAGTTTATATTGCCTATGTAATAATTATCTTTACTATTATAATATTATTTTACTTGAAAAAGAAGGACTTTTTTAAAAAATTAGGTATTAATATTTTTGTTAGTTGTTAAATTTTGTTTTGGTGTAAGCTCAAGACATTTCTTTTTAATACTTCCTTTTTTTTTTGTTTGATCTCACTCACTATTTTATTTTGCTTTTACAATTATCATTTATTTTTCAAATTAAATTGTCATAGTTGTCAAGATATTTCATATTGAAACCAAGAAAACTAAAAAAAAATAATACATAGTTACCAATTACTCTTCTCCCTGCTTTCTCTTTAATGTGTTGTTAATTTTTTTTTTTTTTTTTTTTTTTTTTTTTATTATAATAATGTGAAAAATATCATTTTTAAATAGTGCCATTACAACTTATTATCCACAGTTTAATGGTAACATTTTTTAAAATTATTTTTATATATATTTATTGGCACTCTGAAGTAATATTAAATTAAATAAACCCTCATTCATATAACAGTATTCCTTGTGATAGTGTGGAAACTGTAAATTATTTATATTTACTGTTTCTATCCCCCCCTTCTATATATAACTAACGTATAGGTGGGAATCATTTTATTTTATTATTATAACTTATTATTACAGTGCTGCGAATTTGTTCAGTGGTTTAGTTATTTCAGTATTAACATGTTCACCATGGACAACGAAATGCTTGTCTCATTGCAATGCCTGAGGAATAAAACAAAAAATCAACTTAAAATAAATAAAAACTACCTAGGAGAGAGTACAAATGAAGTACAGAACCATACAGATGCGCTCTATTGGTTAAATAGTATCTGAACCGTGGGCCTGAAAAAGGGAGTTAGGAAAGCATGTTCCCCACCCACGTAAACACCTGGGCCGTATGGCGCCATGTAAGGATGAATTTTGAGAATTGGAATTCCTCTATTTACATATGTCTTGCATTGCATATTTTTCAGATTACATGTTTGAATCTATCCCCTTTTACTTAATATAATAAGTTATTATAAATAAATATGTAAAACACCAATTACACATTTAAATCAAATTATGTGTCAACCATAATTTATTTGTCTATTTTCTTTTTAGTTGATCTCTTATGATTCATTATATTCTTATTAGAAGGTTTTTAGGGATGAAGAAAATATAATTATTTTCTTTTAATTAAGCTATATTTGGCCCATACCTGGGCATCTTTACTATAGTTAATAATTTCAGGATAATTCAGTTCAAGCCTGAAGAGCCCAAGTATGGGCGAAATATAGCTTAATTAAAAGAAAATAATTAGCTTTTCTTCCTCCCTAAAGACCTTCTAATAAGAATATAACATAATTTATTTACGATTGAGGTCAGGCTCACCCATATTTGAGGATTTAGTTTTAAATTTCATTAAACCATCCGGTGATGGTTCAAATTCGGGAAACATTTTTTACAATGATGATTTCTGAATGATGAGTGTATGCGTAAAGTAGTCAATCCCCTAAAGCTAATGTTGTAATGATCTGGTTTAAAAAAATAATTGTTTATCCTTTGAAGTAGAATTATTTTTACTATTAGATACCCTTTTGCTATATCATAATACTATATTCTAATTCTGACCATTAATACTAAAATAAGTAAATTTAGTACAAATTTGCAGACTTGTATGTTTTTTTCCTTTTATACTTCCAAGGAATTTTGTTGCCTGTTAACCAAAATTTTAAATTTTATATTATTACTTATCAGGTCATTGAAAAATTGTTACATATGTATGTATCTTTTATAGATTTTTTTTAATTATATGTATAATTCATTTGTTTATAAATGTTTATCAATTAATAATATATATAAAAAAAAAACACCCAAAATAATTTTGATTAGTTAAAAAAATAATTTTATAATCTTTAAAATACAAATGACACAATCATTAATCAATTTATTTTATTGTTTAACCATTGCATAATTATTGTATAAACATTCAATTAAAAAAAAAAAAAAAAAAAAAAAAAAAAATGTTAATATCTTTTCTATTATTAATTAATTTACTTGATTATTATCCAATTTATTCAATTATTTTGAGGTAATCATTTTTTTTTTTTTTTTAAATTGTTTTATCATATTCAAAGTAACAGAAATTATTGGTTTTATTGGTCACATTTAGTTAACGGTATTGTCTGTATCATTTTTCAAAGGGTCTTTTTATATATATATTTTATTAATGCGTGAATTTTTATTTTGGTTATTTGGTTATTTTTTATTTTTAAAATTAACTTTTTTTGTGCTTGATACTACCTTTAAAACAAATTAAAAGTGTGATATGTAATTTTTTTAAAAATATACTATTTCATGTTTTTAGGGATGTAGGGAAGTTGTGCTTTAATCTACTTTAATATGTAGATAAAGGGTGTTTTATGGTTGTAGTGTTGACTGTTTAGGGAACTAAAGACTTACTTATACTTATGATATTTTGTTCCTTCGTCATCATGTTTGAAGTTTTCTTTTCTGTTTGTGTTTTTTTATTGATAGTTTAATGATTGTTTACCTTTTTTCAAAGATAGTTTTTATTTATTCCACCTTAATAATTTTTTAATAGTACCACTAGCTTCATCCTTGTTTAATTTTTGAAATACTTCTTGTTCAGAGTTAGATATGGGTTATACAGAGCTTTGAAACAATTAATATTCTAAGTAGTTGATCCTTTCAGCTATGTGGTTTTAGAATTTACTGTATTGAATGTACACTTCCGTAATGTAGAAAATGGGATGTTGGGAAACTCAAGAAGAGGGCTTGAAGAATCAATTCTGTTAAACGCTACACATTTGAATCTCATTTCTACCATTATTTTTGTTCTAGGATGGTTAGACTAACAAATCTCATTTCCATGAAACTTATAAAGCTTACTGATGCATCTTTAAAGTATCTAATTTACATCTATTAAGAAATTTCTCTTTTCCATGGAGGAGTCTAATCGTGTAAGTCATACTCTTTAGGGTCTATTAGCCACCTTTTTAAAATTAAATATTTTTGTAGAAATTGTTTAATTTTTATAAACAAAATTAAGATTGAATATCCTTGCTACTACACCTTTGTTCTAGAATAATATAATTGTTATTGATTAATTAGTTATACTTGTGTGCCTTTTCCCGCTAAAGCAAAATTTATTTTATAGCCTGCCCAATATAAGTTTTTGATTTGTTTGATGTTGCAATGATTTTTTAAAAATAAACTAAAAATATTGATACGAAAACATATTTTAAAATAACATCCAAGCTTTAAATAAAGCCATTCAATATTTTCCAATCTAGTTGATTTGAGCATTAAAATGCTGTGGATAACACTTAAAAGTAATGTGAATTAGTATATTGAATTGAACTATACAACTATTTATTTAAAAATTATCGTAAAACTGGTATCTTCTATATAAATGTTTTGGTTCAAAACAACATACTGGGGGACTGGCAAAGCTAAGTAGTTAGTGCATTCGCCACTGGTCTAAACACTAACATTATCTGGTGAGTTCGTATCGTCGAGAGGTGAGACATGTATCACACTGATAATTACATTGAGTAGATAAATAAAGTGCCAAGTTCCCCCAGTTAATAACCTAATGATGTGTTGATTGGGGCATATTTAAAAGAAGGGGGGGGGGGGTGTAACAACGAATTACTGATTCCAATATCTTGTAAATGAATTTTACAAAATCTTTGTTGATTTTAAAACTTGTTTCTATATTTTTTTTTTTATATTATATGGTGGAATAATTAAGTTTATGCTTAAGAAACTAATTTAAATATGATGATGAAAGAATTTGATTGTAACCTCTACATTAAACACTACCGTAAAATTGTTTAAGAATTGGAAAAAAAAGAGTATGTTTTTAATATAATTTGAATGGTGTTGTGTAGAAAGACCTTAACAAAAAATTTGTAAGGCTTTGTTTACCATGTTAAGTGTATCTGTAATTGGTATACTGAACCCCTTCTATATGAGTGAATTTTGGATGCTCAATATTTTTTTCCTTGCTTTTTTTAGTGCTAAATTTTTTTTTCTAAGGTTCCTCCCCCCAACCCCTCAAAAAAATTATTATTACATATTTTCTTTTTTCTGTAGGATGTGGTTTTTATTTTTTATTTACGGTTTACTTCATTTTTTTTTATAATTTCAAAAAATAATCGTTGCGCTTAAATATCTAATTGTAGGCGGGTTGATTAATAAAAGTGTTTTTTTGTATTTTTTAATTGTGATATAATATGAAAATAAAGAGAAATCAATATAGTAATTGTAATTTGTATCCTTTTTTTCAACTTCCATTTATAATAAATAAAACCAAATTAAAATTAATGATGTATTTTGATTTTCAGAGCAAAAAGAAAAAAATATATATATTATAAATGAAAAAAAAATCTTCATTTAATTTCTTTTAACTATTTTATTTCTCTCTTTAATGGTTTCATTTTAATTGATTTAAAAAATATATACATCACACCGTTGTATTGACATGAGCATTTTAGCACTAGTCAATTTTCCCCCAATATTTAAACATTTTACCTCATTATTGATTGTTTTTATTGTTATTTTTTCCATTATAATTGCAAATTTAATTAAAGTTACTTGAGTGATTTTTTTCAGTCAAGTATTTAACATTCTTTTTATAAATGTATAATGTAAACTAGTACAAATGTTTGCCACCAGGTTGTCTGTCCTCTATATTCCTAACAGTTTATATAATCACATATATACATATATTTTTAGGTAACCATTCTTTTTAATTAGTTTCTTTTGTTCCATTTCCTCTTTTTACCTCCACTTCCCCTCACTTTATCCTTGTATCCCTCCAAATTTGTTCTCACACCAGCCTGGCCCTTGGCAAGAGGCCTTGTGTGAATTTATAGTGTTTTAACAGCACTTGCCGAGGGTTCATAGAATCTAGGAAAATGATACAAAAAATTTATAAAAATTATAAAAAAAAAACATAGCAATATTAATGTAAGTTATGACTATTTAGTTAGCTTGTATGAAAAATTAACAAATAAATGAAGTGGCCTCTTTTTAAAATTATGTGTTTTTGATATCTTCTGTGTTTATTTTATTTTTGTTGTTACCTTTAAATTGTTTTGCATTACCTGTTTCTTAGGTAACCTTTTCTCCTTCAGCCAAGTAAAAACTCTTTCAGCCAAAAATAAAAAAGATATAGCACATTGGATAAGGACTGGCTAAGATTCTCTAGACAGTGATCTAACCCCTTGTGATATTTAAAAACAAGTATTCTTGATTGTGGGGAAGTGTAAAAATAATAGTACATTTATTTGTGTAAATGATCATTGAATAACTAAAATTCATTTCAAATTAAAACAATTTTTTTTTTCTTATTAAGATGAAAATTTGAAAGAGGTTTTTTAAAAATATGTTTGTTCGTTGAATTTTATTTTCGCCAAAGTCATAAATTATCTTTGATTCTACATGCATTACTCTACTACAACAGACATATATGTAAGAGAATGTTTTTCAAGTTGTCTTGAATCAACCAATTTTTTATGAGTTAAAATGATAAGGCCGATAAAGGAAAAAATGCATTTATTAAAAGAAAAAAACTGTTTAATTTATAAAATATGAACAAAATTATACTTTCATTAAATTAAACAATAACTGGGATAAAGACATTTGATTGATTCTGCTAGGTTTCTTTATAACTATTTAAAGAATTAATAATAATTTCTAAAAATATATAGGCCATAACTTAAAAATTAAAAATTATTGTTTATATTATTATCAATGGATTCTATATTTTAACACAATCATAGAATTTAATTGTTTTATTTACAATAATAATTTATTTTTTATAAATTCTTTTAATTTGTGTAAATAAAAACATAGTTGTTGAACCTGCATTGATGTTATATTTATGATCTTTTATCATAATTGTTTTAAAACGTTATTGATATTGGGTGAGATTTTGAGGTTTATAGTATTCTCATAAAACTAAAAAATAAAAAGGGAATGCACTAGAGCATTCGCCCCGAATGAGCATGCGTTCACCCCGTTTTGCTTTGATATGGACAGGGCGAGCCGAACAGAAATGTATGCTCATTCGGGGCGAATGCTCAAGTGTATCCCCGCATTTAAAACAGAACAATTACAACTTGTCTATATTAAATAAACCAAAGGCAAGATCTCAAAAAATTGTATATGCTAGTTAACGTTTAATTACAATAACAAAATCTTAATATTATAAGAGAGTCTTTTTATAGAATTTTAATATGCACAATTTTTCTCCGGGTATTTTCTTCCTGGCAATAACTTCAGAATAAATCCCGTCAGCTTTCAATTTCTCTGATATTTTATCTGGACGATTTTCTTCTATTAAGACAAAATACCCCACACCATTGTCCGAGAGAATATCTTTGAGCTGAGGCAAGAGTCTAAAACAAATTTAGAAGTAAACAGGTTTAGTAAAATAAAATTAATTTGCATTCCATGGTAGTTTACCCTTGTCAGTCTCTAATATTAAACAATAATATTTCTAAATCAACTCAAATAGTTATGGAAAACACATCTTTCATTACCTATTAAGAACTTGTGTACCATCAGTACCACCAGCCCATGATCTTTCAATACCACCAGCTATCTCATCATTGTGTGTAACAACATAAGGAGGATTAAATATTAGAATATCCACCTGATTTCTTGCATTAAACATTGTGACTAGGTCTCCTCTTAATACATCAATATAGTTCTGAAAAAAAAGTGAAAATCAAGTATTAAAGGTTCATATTATTTTTCAAATGAATTATATTGAGCATTAGTGTTAATTGGTTACAGCACAAGTTCCTACTTTAGTATTTTATATCAAGGTAAGTTAATTAATTTTTTTTACCTAATAACAGCCTTTAAAAGAGGACTTATCTATTGTGAAAATAGTGTAATCTAAAGGTTATGAGCTAATTTTAATAGGTTAAGTGCGGACTGACCATCAGTTCAAAGCAGAAGGGTAAAATTAAAAAATTGCTAAATTTTCAATACAAATGACTTTTGTTAAGTTGGGCAAGCACATGTTACTGACAATTCATTTATAAAATAAATAACAAACAAAATAACCTTTGCACTATTTAGAGAAGCTGTTTCAGATGTAGCAATGCATGCTTTAGGATTGATGTCTATAGCTATGCAAGTGGCTGTAGACCCAAGAGCTCCAGCTAAAGCTGTAACTATGACCCCTGAACCACTTCCAATCTCGACAACAAGGGAGGGTTTTTTAAAGAGGAGAGTTGATAGTTCATCTTCTAGCGTGTCAAGTAAAAAGAAACTATCCTCTCGGGGTTCATAAACATCATCAAGTTTGCCCCATAATGGCGTTTCCAACCTGTTAACAACACATGCAATCACATCAAACTGAAATTCATATTACCAAAGAACTTAAGGAGTAACTAAAGACATTTCTATCAGTAAAATAACTTTATTTGTAAAGCTGTCTGACTAATAATCTTAATAAATTAACAAATGCGGTAGGATATATGGGGCTAAAATTTAATTTTAAAATTAAAACTTCATTTACATTTAAAAAATGCCACCATTAAGAGTCAGATAAAATTAAACATAGTAGCTTTTTTCAATGACTAAAATATTTGACATAATTGTTATGCACAAGAGGATTATAAGGGGATTGGTGTGGTAATGGATGTAAAGTAAACAAACAAATGTAAGTAATCATACTTCGACATTATTGCACTTTTTCTGGACTACTTTCGGCCTGAGCTTTTCTTCTGGCTGCCTCCTTATTAATTTGATTCTGTATTTTATTCAGGCGATCCTAATTAATAACAAAAAGATAACTATTAATACATATATTAATTACATATTACATTAATAACATGATAATAAGCAGTAAATTAAATTATAAATGTATCAATTCAAACCTGGGCAGCTTGTAGTATATTGCTGACAACTGATATTTTATGACGGGAGTTGTTAAGTTGAGTAATGTAATGTTCTAATTCAACAGGAAAGCTCTGTTCTGCAGCAATATTTCCTAGTTCTTCATTCAAGACTTCCAACTGCTTAGTTAAATCTATCTGGCTTGACCTGCAAGAATAAGTAATAAATATACGAGGGTTGTCAAACAATAATTATCTTCAACACAGATGTTATTTCTCAAAAGGTGGCAGTACTAGATTGTAGTGCACTCTTTCCCTTTCTGAAAGAGAGGTGACCGGGTTCAATAGCAGCTTATGTGTGACCTTAGCATAACTAACTGCGAGGTTTGTTAAATCGGTGGAAAGCACTTGAGAATTTTCGGATTATTTTCCAAACAAGGTGAGGCTTTTATTGGATTTTATTAGCACAGGTGACGAAACATGGAGTCACCTCTTAACACCAAAGGAGTGACAAAGACAATGACATGATTGATCTTAACAGGGACTAGGAGATATGTACCTACACTGCCATACGCTTTTTTTATAGGTAAAATCATTAAGTTTTTTAATTCTTAGACAACCATCATATAAATAAATAATTTGAGGAGGGATAAGAGAGATGCTCTCATGAAACCAATGATCTAATACTAACATATTTGGCTTTAAGCCCAGTAAGATACTAAACGGCTGATCGTCGCACTAACTGTAGATTTTTTTTTTTTTTTATTTCTATTAGACATAATATATGTTCTACAATAGAAAATATAATAGAGGAACCACTGGGTTAAGAACCCAAATTGTCAGGTTCAACCCCCTCAATGAAATTAATTTTGTTTAGTATAATTATTTTATCCATAATTTTCTTTTTGAGAATTTATATGTAGGTCAAATGCTAAATTCTTCAAAACTCGCTCTGTGTGAGGGCAATTAACATAAATATTATGCCTTGTGGGAAGAGCAAAAATATTTATAGTCTATAATATTTATGTTAATATAGGAAAGCTTAACTAATATAAATCATTATTGTCATTACATCCTGTAAAAGTTGGTTATGTGAGGCAGATACTAGAATCAATATACAGTAGAGTCTCGTTTATCCGGACCCCGCTAGTCCGGACATCCGTATAATCCGGACGGGCCAAAAACTATGTACACATTGGAACCAGGGCCTGTTAAGATTTATTAATTGTTAAGATAATTGGAGTTTCTGCTTTTATTGTCTATTAAAATGTATAAAATTTTTCCTAGTATAGTTTTATAGGTGTATAATTAAACAGTCTAACACGAGGAATGCCCGGTATTTTGTTAAAAATTAACAGATTTAAGCAGTGCTCGATTTCTAGAAATTGAGGTGCCGGAACTACAACCTACCCTCTCTCTAACCCCCACCCCCTCCCCCTATAGAAGGGGGACCGGGGGTCCTCCACCGGGAAAATTTTGAAAAATAAACGTTCAAAAACAGCATTTTAAGCAGTTTTAGACATAAACCCACACTGCAAGCAGGTGGGTTATGTGTGGAAACTTATGTCATTTTAATTAGTATTTTTTATAAACAATTTCTTGATTAGCATGTCACAATACTCTCTATAAATAAATTGGTACTTATAGGTTTATATGAATAATTAAATCAACAAAAACATTGCCTGTCTCACTCGCCTCGGAGGAGTTTCGGCACAGCGTCTCTGCACAGTACTTATTAAATACGATCCCTGCCATTAATAAAACCTTTGTTAATAAATTGCGAGCTAGTCTAGGGTAATACTATGGTATGGTGTCAGTTTAATACATGATATCCTTAATCAAATTTGTAGTCATTCATTGACAAACAAAATTTTAACTAAGGATTTTAAAAAAATCTTAGTCCCGATAATTTTATTTTTTATTTATCAGAGAGAGAGGTCCCAGAACGCCGTTTCGCCTCAAATCGAGCCCTGGATTTAAGAATAAGTAAGAACATCGATAAATCTGTTTCAGTTCCATAGAAATGTAGGGCGGAAGATATAAAGGAAGTGTATTCCAGGAAGTACAATTATATGTGACTGAGATGGGGAAGGGTTTTAAGAAACATGTAGTGGCGGCTCAACCCAGTTCCATGAAATTTTGCCAAGCCAACAATGTGTAATTTCTCAACTTTTTGTGAAATGATTATCGCTCCTCGAATTTCATATCAGAACTCAGCCTGTTTCTCAGGAAGTCCCTTCTATACCTACCAGCTGCGTAATAGATTGTCATTTTATTTTAATTCATTTTATATTTGACATGACTGGTGACAGAACAGCTCTTAACTTAAATAGTGGACCTACGTTGTACAAGCATGTTTTGGAGACTAATAGAAGTCATTTTTACGATAAAAACCTCGATTTTAATAGTTTTTCTCTACTAAAGCTTGTTCTACAGACACATTAAAACTGATTCCGTTTAATCCGGACTTTCGGTTATCCGGACTGGGTTCGGTCCCGTTAAACCCGGATTAGCGAGACTCTACTGTATTGCACAACTTTCATTTCATATTTTATTAATGTCATAATAACGAATAAATAAATAACTATTTTTGAAACAAATGAATGTAATCACTCTTATGCACACAAATAATAATAAAAGGGACATCCATCTCTTTTATATATTTATCTCAAAGTGTAACCTAATCAAAACACTTACTTCTTCGGTAGAACTACAGTATATGGGGCCCCAGCTAGATATCGAAAATTGGTACAATCGATTGTTATAATGACACCGTATTTCGATATATCCAGATAATGCATGATTTGCGTAATTTTGCAAGTTTTATCAAAAATGTGTTTGTTTAGTGTTTAAATTCAATTTTGCAAACCTTATTTTTTTCCCCCTAGAATTTTTAATCATCGCTTCGCAGTGCTCTGCTCATTTTCTAAAGAAAAACAAACCTCCTGCAAATAGACCAGGTAGAGGTCCAAATCGAAGTACAAAAGTGTTTAACAGATATATCGATATATAAAGTCTTGAAAGAGGTCGATAGTGAGATGTGTTATCAAAAGGGGGCCCACATACTGTAGTTCAGCCACTTCTTCTATAATTGTTAACTGTTAAAATTTCCTCTATCATGGGAAAATTTTAAAAAAAAATTGAAGGGGAGCCAACGATAGCTTGAGATTTTAACAAGGTAGGGCCAATTAGGCAAACAAAAAAGTCACTAGTAGGAGGGGCAAAGGTTAACCGCTAAGTGACTTTAAATTTTCCCTCACAAATATATTGTTTTGAAATGTATGTAAAACACTCAAATGTATTGTTTTGACAAAGAAATAAAATCTCTCACATGTATAAGCCTTACAAATTTACTATTTTGTCAAAGGGGTATAATCTCTTAAATGTATTTATCAAGAAAAATTACGCTGCCAAGTGATTCTCGACTGCATGGACCACTACAGAATGGTCTTAGTGTATTTGTAAGACGAGTATAGGATCCACATTATGTATTATACTTTAACCTTATCCTCTCCAGTATTGTGATGAGGGTTCTCAATCCTGCCAGCTGAAGATTTACAGCTTTTCCATAATCAAGTGAGGATTCAGCCACCAACCATACATTTATAGATAAAATTGATTTTATCACAACCAATACACTCTTAAGTGTGAAAATTATAATACGTTAACAGCTACTTACTTGTACGTGATTGTGCTAGATAAAAATTACTTTGTAAGAAAAAATACAAGTACGTTTAATAAGCAACATTTCCCTCGCCGATAGAATCAGACTTCCCCGTCAGAAATTCGAGATTAAGTACATATTATAAACTTAAGATTTCTATTTTTCTGCTCAGTCTAAAATTATAGAATTGAAAAGTTACCTCACTCCCTTAACTCTGTCGTCTAGTTGATCGAGTGCTGGCTTCAGCAATGTCATCAAACCTTCAGCAAGCGTGTCCCTTGTAGGGTTCTCACAGAAATCATCGGTTTTATCATCAATTGATGTATTAGTACTGTCTGCTTCGGATGCATCCATTCTTTCATAAACAGTTAGTCAGAGGCAAAGGCAAATGTAATCATACTAAAATTAATCTATTCATAAAAGTCATGTGTCAACTTTATGTATCAAGTCACTAAAGATTTTCAAGCGAAGAACGCTAAGACTTGTTACAATATTGATTAAAATAAAATTATGAACCGTTTAAAAGCACAAATTATAAAAACCACAAACGTTAAACCCGTTTTATAGTAAACTTTAAAAAGTCATTCGAATCGAAATAGCTGATTGCTGATAAAGATAAAGATAGTAAAATTAAAGTCGTATTTCCCTGCCCTGAAACTCTGATAACAAACAAGTTATCAGAGCCCCCGAATATATTTGATACTACAAATTTTCTCACCTTCTAATAATGTATATTTCCTCTACTTATTTGTTACTATTTATAATAAATACATTAAAATTGTTATAACTTTAATATGTATTCCATAACCATAAACAATCAATTTCATTGCATATCTGTCCAGTCTTTGATTAGAAATCTAGACTAGATGTAATTTGGTATTTAATCGTCTCAACAGTTCAACACTGTATTGAAATTTTATGTTCCCGCGTTATTAATTGACAGCGCGAGATACCCTTGTTTGTGTTTATTTTTTATGTGTTTTTGTTTAAAGTTTGTTAAAAATGTTTTTTTGTTTATTGTGTCTATGCCTTCTAAGACTTAATAAATGTGGGTAAATTTATTGTATTTTGTGGGACTATTATTATAGTATGTATCCCTTGAAGCTTGCTACGTCAAGCTTCGGGGAACAGATAGATGTAAGTACCTATTTATTTATGGTGACCTTTTTTCTTGTAACTCTTATTTTAAAACTTAGTACCTTTCTTTTGTGGTTTTTAAATCTAGACATAGTATTCATTAAATAGCCTATAATGATTAATTTATATATTTGTTTACTTTGGAGAATGCACTTGTTGATCTAAAAGGTAAGTTTGTATAGTAATCTCATTTAAGTAAATCAACTTTAAACAGGTCATTATACTTTAATTTAGTGGTAAATATCGGCAATAGCGTACCCCTTCTCACTCCAACGTATTTTTTGACAAAGGGATATCAACTCTCCTATGAACAAACCATACATATATAATTATTATATACATATATTAATGGAAGGGATGAATTGATATATCGAAGCCAACTGTACGACTTCGAAAGACATCGATTACACGGAAGGGGTACACTATTGCCGAGTTTAGCCCATTTGGTTTTCATCTGTATTTTAGTTGAACACTGGCTGATTATTTTTCTTGATAATACGCCAATACCGGAACTTCTTTAGACTGGTACTCCCCTTGTAAAAACAGAAGTGTGATATTCCTTTGACCCAAAGTGCATTAGACTAAACATCCCTCTGTCTTTAATTAAATAAATAGTTATTTAGTCAAAGTCATTTATAATCTAAAAGAAACAGGGAAGTAACAGTCTAAAGAAGTACCCTACTTCCGATTAAATTGTTGGTAAAACTGCAGTTATTAATCCACCTAGGAGAAGAGATTATAAAATTAGGGGGTCTCACTTAAACGTACTGTTTAGACAAAGGGATATCATCATATATATATATATATATAAGCTTTCTTAAAAATGAACTGTTATGACAAAAGGCTATAATCTCTTAAATGTATAAATCAAGCAAATTTGTGCCTCCAAGCTTATCTTGATAACTGCAGATCAGCCTCTTGTTAAATATTTGTGTCTGTCTTAGTTTTGGTGTGCTACCCTTTTGTTTAACAGAACAGTTCATTAGATTAAATCCAATTTGTAAAATATGTCTTTAGAAATTGAGACTTAGCTTCAATCTATGCTTAATAAATTATTTGTTTTTTAATAAACCTTACTGAGTAATTGTCATTTTATATAATGTTGTTTAATATTTTTGTTTGTTCAGGATTATGAAGTTCTTAATCTTCTTGGAAAAGGCGGATTTGCCAGTGTGTACAAAGCAAGATGTCTTAAAAATTCCTTGGAAGTTGCCATTAAGATGGTAAGTTTCTTTTTCTGATAAATTTGAGCTTGCTGAAGGTTTGATTCATTACACTCATTCTGTATTTCGAGGTGGCTCACTCAGTCGTTAATTGCATAAACTGTGTTACATGGGTAATAGTTTCAAAAGGGGTTTTATTTGACTGGGCAGCATATGTATTTCCTTCTAAATTATGACAAACTAATCAAGGCTGCTTATAATTATTTATATATCTGTATCTTGTACTATGATAGGCCTTTTTTTTGTAGATTGATAAAAAGGCAATGGCAGCTAGTGGTATGGTTGCTCGTGTCCGGCAGGAAGTCTCTATTCATTCTAGGCTAAAGCATCCTTCTATATTAGAACTTTATACCTTCTTTGAAGATTCAAATTATGTGTATTTAGTGCTTGAGCTGGCTCATAATGGCGAACTTCAAAGATACATAAAGAACAATATGCTGAGTCTGACTGAAAGAGAAGGTTTGTTACTATAATTAATAACTCATTTGGTTTATCAACTGTAGTATTTGAACAGTGTTATGAGAATAATATGAATTATCCTCATTCGACTTTAAACAAATTTTTCATTACATTTTTATTTTATTAATTTATTTGTGTATTTTTCTCTGCTTCAGCCAGTCATATATTGTACGAAGTGGTCCAGGGCTTGTTATATCTTCATTCTCACAACATCCTACACCGAGATATGACTTTAGCTAATCTCTTATTAACTAGAGATATGCGAATTGTAAGTTGTATTCTTTTATTATTATTAATTTAATTTGGTTTTTAAAATACTGTTTACATTACATCCACTATTCCTTGTTAAGAAATAATTTACAGTAGGACCCTGTTAATCCAGACACATGGTGATAAGGAACACTCTGTAATCCGGACAGTTTTCCATGGTGACTGGAAGTCCATAGCAATGAAATTTATACCACAAATCGCTTCTTACAAATATTTTCGCTGATATTGTGTGCACAATGACAACATATTAAATGTACTGAAAAATGTAAATTTAAAATGTGTTGTCAGTCTAGCTATGAGTTGGAAACTGATATAAATGTGCATATTATGTATGTTTATCCTACATATATAATTATATATCACGTTAATGCAGTACATTTAATTTATCCATTTATATGTTAATAAAAATGCAATATCTATATACCATTTTTTTTTTTTTTTTTTTTTTTTTTTTTTTTTTTTTTTAAAGTGTTAAAAAAAACCTTGCTAATGTGGATTCTGGGTAATCTTCCTCTGCCTGTATTTGTATATTCCTTTTTTTAATTGGTATACCTTATTGCTTTTTTTTTTTTTTTAAAAAACTGTAGTCTGTGCAGACATGTGGAGCCTAAAATACTCTAATAATTTAAATGCAATTTGGCATACATGTTCAGAAATATCATACTTCAAGGTAGAATCGAGAATTTATTTTAGCTCCAAATTTAAGGGTGCTACCACTCCAAAACTCCTAAAAATGTAGTATAATTAAATATAATCTAAGGTCAAGTCATTTTTCCGGGTAAAATCTATTTTCCAAGATATTAATGAAAAAAATCTGAATAAATAGAAAACAAAACAAAAAGTAAATAACCACCAGTTAAACACTTTTTAGATATTCTTTGCAAATAAATCAATTAAATGGGATATAAATATAGCATCTATATGGAGAAGTTTTGTTTGATTTATTGAACCATTTTTTTTTTTTTTAATTTTGTTTTAGAAAATTGGTGATTTTGGATTGGCTACTCAACTGACTCGCCCTGATGAGAAACATATGACTATGTGTGGAACACCAAACTATATATCACCTGAAGTGAGTGTTCCTACTTTTTTACTCTTATGATGTTTACTTTTTGTTGTACTTTTTATTTATGGGACCTTTCTTTTAATGAGATCAATGTATACCAAAATTTTTTCTTCTAGAGAAATATATACTAAAAACTGTGCATAATAGGGGATTACTGTATTTTTTCAACGCAATAGAGGGAACCTGAAATTCACCATAACTATTAATATAATTATATCAATTAAGTTTCTTTACTTTTTCAACACTCTTTATTCGATTTACATTATTTTAGGTTGCTACGAGATCTAGTCATGGACTTGAAGCTGATGTATGGGGCTTAGGATGTATGCTGTACACACTTCTTTCTGGCAAACCTCCTTTTGATACAGATGCTATAAAAAGCACTTTGACACGTGTTGTTATGGCAGATTATATGGTAAATATATTTGGTATTTCCTTATTTTATTAAGTTGTATTGTGGCTATACCTTATACCATTTTATAAAATCTTGGTATTTTCAAATATTGTTTATAAGTGTAGTTTTGTAACCATATCTTAAGGCTCTACCACCCTTTGAGGTTAGGAAAATCAGTAAAATTAAAATTATACTGATTCTAAGCAAGATATCAAAAATCTAATCACAGGCTTCATTCCTAATTTAAATTCTGCACAATTTGAGCCCTATTTCAACTTCCTATCATAAATAGTACAGGCGCCATTTTAATACGAGTTTTATCGTTGTATTGAAATGGCGCCTGTACAATTTATCATAGGAAGTTGAAATAGGGCTCAAATTGTGCAGAATTAAAATTAGGAATGAAGCCTGTGATTAGATTTTTGATATCTTGCTTAGAACCAATAATATTTCAATTTAATGATTTTTCTAACCTCAAAGAGCGGTAGAGCCTTAAAGGTTTCTAGCTTGTGTACTATTATATTTAAACATTTATTTTATTTTTCTAATTTGATTTATTTTTTATGTTGTTTAGATGCCATCTGGTATTTCAGAAGAAGCAAGAGATCTTATAGATAGGCTTCTTAGAAAGAATCCCCGAGAACGAATCAAATTAAAAGAAATCCTTGAGCATAAATTTATTACGCTTCATTCACCTTATTATATAAAATCTAATTCTTTAAAGGTAATTTAAGGTATTTATAAAGGAAATATAAGAATAATGTAATATTTTAGCAAATATAACCTCTGGGATTTACGGCCACTCCCATTTACCACCAATTTAATTTTTCATCATAATTTTAAACATGTTTTTAAAACATAATTTTTGTGCTATTCCATTGTTATTGTGATGTATGATCAGAATACGAGTTATGAGAGAAAGAGCAATTTTTGTTTCCACGAAAATTTGTTTGTGCATTATTAATTTTTCTTTGACTAATACATATTGTTTATCTACGATTGATACGAAATATAAACATTGTATCTCTGTTTAGATGCATAGAAAGTGATTCTTTACGTTCTTGTATTCTTTGCGCATGCGCGTTTAATAATCTCTTTTTCTTCCCCCCTTGTGCGGTAAAAAAAAGAATTCTTCACCTTAACGCAGAATTAGCAAGTTTGTTTACATTTAACAAAACTAATTTGCTGTTTGTTTAATTATAGTAACTGTTTCTATCGAGTTTTTAGTGAAAAACAATTATTGATTTATGTCATGAGGAAAATGAAGAGAATAATACACCTCCCAAAATAATTAATTCGGCACAAAATTCAACTAATGAATTAATGACATCTTTATCAAAAAAAAAAAAAAAAAAAAAAAAAAAATACAAACTTACATACAGGAAGTTTATTAAATATTTTTTTCTGAATTTATTATTAAAATCCAATAATCTTAGCTAAAGTTCGGTATGCACTCGTGCGAAAACTGAATTTTGCTTTGCTCACGTGGTTTTACTACCCTCACTGTCGCTCGGGTGCAAACTCCACACTCGCATGCAAAATGCTACTTTCCGCACTAGTCGCGTAATGTACTATTATGTAATTTCATACCTACTTATAAAATAGTCAAATGAACAAAATATATAAATACATTATAGTTTAATATGGATTATGTAGTTAATTTGTACCAGTTTCAAGTTAAGAACTGCCTGCTTCAACTTCATCCATGCAGTGACTACCAAGCTTTTAGAGTCTCTAAGTAAAACAGACCATCAAGGAGAGTTTGTGCATCTGATTAACTGTATCATACTAGTGATCTGGTTCATAAAGAACTCATGTAGAATTGTGCTCTAATATCGGCCATATTTTTTTTCATTATGGCTACCAGGAACATAAATAATTGTAATACTAATACATAATTATCATTAAAAATTATTTCTCAAAAATGTTGTAAAAATAGTAGTTACATATTATTTTCCGTCTATTCAAGACTTTTAAAATGATTAAATATAAATAATTGACTAAAACTTTTTTTACTCATCCGCCATATTAGCCACCATCTTGAAAATATTAAGTGTGAAATTTCCAAAATCTATACAGTTGTCACAAGTGCTTAGTCCCCTGTGTGCAGAATTTCATTTACGTTAATCAATTTTTACGCCACTTATCATTAGACAAAAACACAAACTTTTAAAATTCTAAATCTCTGAAATTAAGAACTCACTAGGCTCAATAATTTTTTTTTTTCTCTTCAATTTTCAGAGTTATGAAGAAGAAATGGATAGTGGTATGGGTACTATGACTTCAGATACTACTGCTTTCAGATCAGGCACGTATTCTTCCTCTAGACTTCGTTCAAGGTACATTTTTATTAATTAAATTTACATTTTCTTGCCTTACTAATTTTAGTATTTCTCTTGACAGTATATTCAAACTTGTATTGTTTTTAGATCAGAAGATAGATTTGGGTTTTCAAGGCAAGGAATGACTCCACTACCAGATGATCCTATAATTTCTGTTAATCGTTCTTTACACAAGGGAGCACCTGCAGCTTGCAGTACATTTAGCTGTGACAGATCTGCAGCATCAAAAAATCAACAATCTGCTTGTAGATCTATACATTCCTGTCCCTCACAACACTCCACTCATTCTCACAGGTTAGCTAAATAAGCTAAGTAAAATGTTTATTAAAATTAATTATTAGTTAAACATAGTTAGTGAAGTAACTACGCCCAGTGTGCAATCTAGGAGAGTTGGAGACTTTGTCTCATATATTTCTGAAATTCCTAATCTAACAAGCACAAAGAAAGGCACTCCTTCCAATGCATCTTGTAAGTGATGAATTGTCAGAAATTACTAATGTAGCCTCCATCCTTTGCCTTAATTATAAGAAGCTAACCTCTGACATTTTTATTTTATTTATACTGTTAGCTTTCTCAATAAAAATTATGGGTATAATTTATGGTTTTATTTTTCTAATTGGTTAACTTTACTTTATTTTGTATAACAATAATTTATGTTCATGAACTATATTGATTATAGGAAAATATTTTGTTGTTTTTATAAATTTTATAATTATATGTTTTATAATTTTATATTTTGGTACTATGTAGATATACATATTTAGGTAAAACTTTATTATACTCTTAAAATGAACTCGTCTGAATGAATCTTGTGATTACAAGATATGTATTTTTTTTATCTTTAATATTTATTATTATCATATTTTTTAGCATTTATATTTCATACATTTCTACGTTTCTTTATATTTTTTTTTGCTATTCAGACGGCACTTCTTTAGGCTGCCCCCCCCCCCCCCTCTTATAAAAAATAGAAGGGAGTGACAATCTAAAGAAGGTGTACGGAATGTTCTTCTTTAGACTGTTACTTCCCTTATAAAAACAGATGTGTGATATTCCTTTGTCCCAAAGTGCATTGGGCTAATCATCTCTTTGTCTTAATAGTTATTTAGACAAAGGAATGTATAAATAATTATATTAATTTATATACTTATAAAAATTAGGGTAATAACAATCTAAAAAAGTGCCACAAACACCCTTGCACACTTAAACATGATTTAAGTATATTAAATATTATATTTAATTTTTTATAGTTATATGTACAAATGTACCTGCATATACTTATCTCCAAATCCACTGCCAATAGTGATTAATAATTATAAGGTCTTGTTATCCAGTTAGGGATGGAATCAAGTTTTTATTTTTTAAGCATTACTATCAGTGTCTCCTCTTCCTTCAGCTTAAACATAAATAATTATCTGACTTGGTTTTAAATCATTTTGCAAATACCGTGGCTAGCTCTTAAACTACTTATATGAAGACAAGATAGTTGTAGAGGATTTCCTTTTTATAAGCATTTTTGGTTTCAGAGATGCTATCCAGATGAATGGGGATTGCAGGAAAGATTGGAGAAATTGTCCTGATTCTGCTTATAGTTGTGAGAGGGTCCCCAGTCAATGCAGTGGAATTCAAAGGGGTTCTCACTGTTGGCCTAGTGACATTCATCGTGTACCTCCTGTTGAACATCCATTGGAAGTCATCTCTTCTGGCAGGTTTCATCAAGACAGATTTCAACAAGATAGGTTCCCCATAGTATCAGAACGGCCTTTGCAACACTGCCCTATTACTGATTTTGGATCAGAACCAGAACATAGAACTGTTTCAGATCAGAGATCGCATTCTGATAATCACCAAGATCAACATATCAAATTCGGCTCAGGATCTTCAAAGCCTGTTGCAGATCCGAGTAGTTCTGCAATTGGAGTTGAACCTCTTAATTCTCTTAGATGTCAACCTACCAGGCATAAAACCAAGAATGCCGTACTTACACTCCTAGAAACTGGTGAAGTGTGTATTGAATTCATCAAGAAGAAAGGTGAAATTGAGAGGATTACAGATGTTTGCCGAATATCTTCTGATGGATTGAGGGTATTTAAAATTTAATTTTCTAGTATAGTTTAGAGTTCTAATTTGTATTCTTGAGGAGGGTGATAATTTTACTTTAAATTGAAGGCTGCTTTTTTAACTTTCAGTTGCAGTAAATATTCAGTTTCCACTAAAGTAAAATCAAAAGTTTAGTAAATTCACTATTAGTGATATTTGAAAAGTCAAACATATGACCATACCTTATTTAAAAGCGTATTAGACACATTGGAGTGTTATCTCACATGCTTTTTTTTCCTTTTTTTTTATGTCATCTGGTCCCTCATTGAGTTAGTCTACTTTAGTGAGTTCAAAAACACATAGATTCTGAAGTAATTTTGTTTTTATATTTACAATTTCCCCCTCCTTATTTTTTAGGCTGAAATCTTGTTTTTATAACATTTGTTTCTACAAATGTGAAAGTAATATCAGAAACTACAGAGTACTGAGTTTTGTGGTAGTTTAAAGTTAGAAATCATTGGCCCTTTTGAATTTTTATTGATAGTTATGATCTATGCATCCATTTTATTTTTATTTTATTAAGAAAGAAGTATATTATGTAGTAGTAGTTAACGTTTTTTAAAGCTATTATATTTGTAATATAAAAATGTATATTCTTTTTGTTTAAGGTATTAGTGTATAAAGGTAACAAGACAGAAGTAGGTGATGCACCTCTAGATATTCCTGCAGGTGGTTGTGATTCTATCTACAGCTATGAAAGTTTGCCGAAAGAACACTGGAAGAAATACATATACGCAGCGAGGTTTGTATCATTAGTGCGAGCTAAAACACCTAAGATTACGCTATATACTGATCAAGCTAAATGTTATCTAATGGAAAATTCTCCAGATAATGATTTTGAAGCAGTCTTTTACACAGGTAATTTCAAATGATTTAATATTTAAAATTATAGTAAATATGATGGAAGAATTTTTTTTGTGATCTACTTACCTTTTTTTAAAAAAAAATTAAAGTGTCATTTGTTGTGTATCTGAAATTATTTATTTTATTAATAGTATTTGTTATGGTTTTGTAGGTGGTAAAATAACTAAATCTGGAGGAGTTAAGAGGTTGACAAATCCAGATGGCAATACTTCTACTATAAATGAAAATTCCAGCCATTCTCTTACTCCGGTCCTTTCTGCTATGTTAGATCATTTTAATAAGGTATGAATGTTTGGACTCTTACATGTTATTCCACTCACCTCTTAGTTATAGATTTATTGATTTATTGGGGGCCAGCGTAGAACCACAAGTATAGAAATGGGTAGAGTAATAACAATTCCGCCAGAAACCAACTTCTAAACACCGACTTATCTGGTGAGATCAAATCTCAGAAAGGGGAAGCATGTTTCACATTGATGGTCACATTAAATGTATAAATAAAGTGATCAAATTTTTGGTTAAGTGGCCAGCGTCCTGAAATAACATAATCATTTGTTGATCAGGATGTATCAAGGAAGAGAAACATTTAAAAAAATAATTTATTATCTTTTTATTTTATGGAAATTTTCTATGTTATAGAAACAATATTCATGCCATATAAGCATAGAAACAAATCCAATAAGCTAGAAACACTAAGTTGCTAGAAATGCTTTATTCCAACCAAGCGATTGCTCAAGGGTCATAATTTATTAAGTAATCAAAATGGGGGGGGGGGGGGGGGGGGGAATAATAACAATAAGTAAAAATAAAATAACATGTTTAAAAAATGTTAATCTATACATGAATATGAATGGATGTGTTTTATAAGTATAAAAATTAAGTGTTTTTTTTTTTTTTTTTATTGAAAATTGAATTCTAAAAATTTTAATAAGGAAAGAGAAAATTAGTTATAAATGTAGGCTAGGAGGTACCCATCTAAAGAAAAGGGCTCATTCCCGTGTTTAAGAAATATTGCTCTTCTTTACATCAAGGGCCAACTCAACTTCATTGACGGGTATTAAACCCTTTTTTTAATGTAGTAGGACAGTAGACATAGAAAAATGGCAATGGGCAATTAGTGTAGCTTTAACAGTGTATTTGATTAATAATGTTATTGTATGAATTAATTTTAATGTTTCTTTGTTTAGGCAATGGACCACTGTAGATCAATTGAGAGTTCACTGGAATTGATATCTACCTGGTCTCAAGGCCCTGTATTTCCGATTATTGTGGGAAGGCGTCCTTCATGCCAAGCTCCTGCTGCACTGACTGGAAAAGAGAATGTTACTGTGTCTCCTACAGGACCTACTGTGAGTTTATTGCTTTATATAAGATAAAATACTTAATAAGATATAAAGACTAAAAAGTATTCTTATTATAAAACAAAGTGTTAAACAGAGTGGTGTTTTCCTTTTCTAAAATTTTATTTCCATTCATCTAAATCTTTATTGGCAGAAGTTTAAGGATATTATCACTTTAAAAATTAAGGCTCAGATGGTTTATTCAAATTGTAAATCATACCTATTGATTGCTTTTCTTTTACATATGCTACATGTTTTTCTTCTTGCTAAACTTATGTAATTCCTAGAAAGTGAGCTTTAAACCTCTTAGAAAAACTAAATAATAATATTATAGTAATATAATAAAAATAATGGATTGATCAACATGGAGAGGGTTTGATTCCCCGCTGAGGAGAAGTTATTTTTATGATACATTTTGATGAAATGTTCAATAATAATTAAATTTACCTACAAAAATACAAAACCTAATAAATAGAAAACACTGGGCTATGTAATTATGAACTCGTGTATATGAGAAAGTTTGTCTGAGTTGTCTTAACCGATTTTTTAGTTTTGACCCTTTGAGGACTGACTGTTGTATTTGAATATGTGCCCTGGAGACCGTGTGTATTTTTAGTAATGAACCCCCTGGACGAACTCATTTTCTATCTTTTGACACACCTCACTATTTACTTTTATCTTTTTCAATTTTCCTTATAATTTTTTATTGTGACTGTATAATAATAGTCAATTTTACAAAATTAAATATGCTCTTGCACACCCACTTATTTATAATTGTCCGATTGGCTTATGGTTTTTTTTCTGTTCCTTTTTACAATTTAAAAACTTTTGACCAGGTACTATTTCGGTAAAGGCAATAGTTTTTATTAAAAAAATATGTATAAAATATCCTTACATACTTGAAATATTGGAACTAGGGTTTTTTTTTTTATGGGTGGACAATTCACTCAGGCTAAAAACCTTGGAATTGGATGCACACACACAAATCCACATGAAAATCTCATTTGGCCATTATAAACAATCATATCAGTGGACAACATTTACTATAGATATATTGGGCAATGTACTTGTGATACATCAATCGACACGAGAGGAAATGTTCAAAGTCATTAGGCTAGTTATAGCTGTAGAGTCAAAACTCTTCAAATTCAAACACCACATTTAATCTAATGTAATGTAATACACACTTTTTTTTATATAACAGTGTATTATGGACTAAATATCTCTTTTTCTTAATAAGTAGTTAGAGTAAGGGCTATAAGCTTTACTGTATTTATTCCTTTGACTAAAGGGACCAAAGAATATTATACTTTTATACATAAAAGTTATCATATCCCATTGTCCTAAACATAAATAATATTGTGTATGAGTAATAATCAATACACCCTTAATATTATAATTGATTGTAAAAATGTTTGGATTAGCTTATGCTTTAAATGGTTAAAACAAATCTATTTAAGTTTTTTTTTTTTTTTTTTTTTACAGCAATTGAGATCGTGTGATGTATCTGCTGAATGTTTTCAATCTAAGAACATATCTCATTCCTCAACCAGGAGTAAATCTTCCTCCAGGAGCAAATCTGGAAAAAACGTCCCCATCCCTGGTGTCGGTGTAGCATCTCAGGTACAAATTTCTTTTTATATATTTTTCTCCTTGTGATAAAACGCAAGTATATGATCATTAAACGTAACTTAAAACAAATGTATCTAGTTTATTCTTTCATAACAGGCAAAATCCAAATTAAATATATTTATTCAAGTTCAACTCTCTATCTATCATCAGTTTCTAAATCTAATACGTTTTTCTCTTTTAATGAAATATTTTCTAAACAATAGTACTTTAAAATAACATTATTATATTATTAAATATAAAACTAAACATGCACTCGTTTTGTTAAAATAAAATAATATAACATTATATCAGAAGTAAATTACATTTAGATTTCAAATTCACAGACTTTTAAATAAAGTTTGATTCTTCATAGCTTTCACTGGTTAGTTCTAATTTCACTGCTTAAAATATTTGATAAAAATCATGAAGTTTAAATGTTTTTCTATTAAACATTGGATCATAATAACATTGTTCAAATTACCAATGTAAAATGTTGTGTTTAGTATAATTATTTATATTTGTATATCAATTTTATTTTTTTTTTCTTAATTATTAAAATAATGCATATGTTTAACAGAATGGTAAAGGAGAGGTGTGTATTACATATGAAGATGGGTCCCAGCTTAATTTAAACGGAGGCACCCAACTTATGTACAGAGATGCTGAAGGCAGACTTAATAGATATTCGCAAAGATCCCACAATGAACATCTTCCTAAATCTCTAAAAGAGAAACTTTCACAAGTGCCTCTTGTTTTGAGACATCTTATTTCTTCAAATCATTCAAGACCTTCTAGTAATCTAAGATAGTATATGGCCAATTTTTAAATTAAAAAGAAAGAAACCTTTACTTGAATTTTCTAGCTAGAAAGTTAGTTTAAGGTACGATGTTAATTCATTACTCCGGGTGATTTTATAATTACTTTGGATGTCATGTATGAGAAGAATCTGGATCGTGATTCTTGCTAGACAAATAAGTGATCAAGGTTGTGTAAAGCCTTTCCCAGGTTTCTGGAGATTCCCACAGTATCATGGGATACAAAGAATAATAATGTATAATACATTTTGAGGGCTTACTCTGGAACCACTTGGAAATATATCATGGGCTTTCCCTACTGTGAGCTTGTAATTCCTTGTTGTTGGTCCAATTTTGAATGTCTAAGGGGGGGACGAGAACAAATTCAGATGTTATGTTTTGTTAAATTATTAGATCCAATCAGTCTTTAAATCAAACTACTTTGTAACAAATTTGAAAAAAAAAAAAAAAATCTTTAAGGCTGAAATCGTGATAATTCAAACAATTTAATTATTCATGTTATGTTCTACGATGTAAGAAAAGATACCTATTACTAATTGAGTCCCCAATGCTGTTCAATTATTATTTAACTCAACATTATGATAATTATCAATGTTGTGATTTAAATATTAAATTCTGAAAGAAAACAACCAAGAAATCCTTGAACTCTAATAGAGCTTTAAGATTAAGACATCTCAAACTGATTAATAATAAAAATTCAAACAGAAAGAGTGAACTTAATTAGTTTTATTGTCATTCATTATCCATGAGAGTTAAATTAACATTTTTATTTACTTCTTCTATAAAGTAGTTAATTTATCCTTCGATTGCTGAGATCTCAAGCCATCAACTAAGTGTGCTCAGTGCTCATTTTGACTGAGACTGATTGCTTGAACAAAATATTTGACCAAAAGATCATATAGCATATCATTGCCAAAGTAGATTATCTCATCCATAGCTCTAAAAGTAATAATGTCCCTTTCAGAGTTATGAATATTCAATATTACACCTTTTTCATGTTTGCTCAAATTGTTCATTAAAAAATATAAATTGTGCAGCTGTAGTTAACTAAATTTTTCTTTTTTCCTTTCTAGAACAATTGCCTATAATCTTCAAGTTCCGTACTTCCCCTTGAATTATAACTGTAAGATCCCAATTATCTTTTTGCTCTAATAACTGTATTTTTATTCTTAATTTTCCTGAACTCTATTTTTTTATCCATTTTGAATTTTTCTATCCTCGTCCTTTATTTCTTTGATATGCTGTACTTCATTGCATTTTTACTACTCATTTATAAAGTCACGTAATAATATTCTGACTTTTTTTTTAATATATTCTAGAACTGCTTATGCACACGGTTGACAAATCAACTCATTAAGTTCACTCTTTGTATCTATGCTTTTTTCTTAAATTAACTTTTTATGTTAAATTATGAGCATTTGAAGGAAAATTAAGTCTAATTAGAGAAGGATGATTTGATTTAGACATTGCCCATTTAAGATTTTAAAGTTTCTTTTTATATATAAAATGATACACTGATATCTAAATTGTTGGGGAAAAGGAATTCTCCTTCTATTTTTAGAATAGCATGGATTTTTTTTGTCTAAATTTTTATTTGGTAGGAATATTTTATTACAATGTAACAATTTCCTAACTAACTATATACCAAATTCAAATCTTGAGCATGATTTTTTTATAAAAAATATTTTACAAAAATTAACCTTTTTTTAGTTTTGTACCTAAAAACTTAAATAATAAAATTGTAATTCCAGACTAAACTTAACTTTTAACACTTATGTCAATATGTAGAGAAATATATTGGTTTTATAATATTATGTTTCAAGAATGTGTAATTATTAAATTGATTGGTAGGCTCAATTATGTTATATATTGGCGATAAAATCAGAATTTACCATGATTTAATGTGCCAAATTTTGAAATAGAAATGATATTTTAATAAATATTTATATATTCCCTAATATATTTATTTAATTTAATGGACTATTCCTTGCTCCTTTTTTTATCCAACAGTTTGGGTACAAATTCAGCATCAGAGTCGTCTGTCTTTCTCCCTTTTTCTTCAAAAATAAATTGATGATGATTTAATTCCCTTGTAATTGATTTAATTATTTGTTGAAATCTTGTTGTAGACAACCTATTTATTAGTTGTGTTTATTTGTTTCTACATACTTATTATTTTACCTGATTTTTACTTTCTCATATAAAGAGAAAGTATTGTTTTTTTTTAACTATTTACTCCTTTAGATGTGTTGAGGGTATTACCTGAAATGATATCTCATTTGAGAAGGTTAAAATCTAATAAAATAACATTTCAATAAAATTCTCTTTATTTAAAATAATAATAATTTTTATCATTCATAAACATAAATGCATTTATTTTTCTCTCATTTCTACAACAGATACTAGGATAAACAATTTACAAACTAATTAGAAGAAATAAAAATATAATAAAAGCTAAATCACAGTACATTTGAAACATAAAGTATACAAAAAAATAACTAAAAATATTTTACAATCGTCATTTATAATTACAAAATATACTTAATATTATATATTATTTTATGACAGATATATTATTTTTTTTAATACTAAGCTACTGTTGTTTTTAAAATTATATGTATTTAATTTCAAATTATTACAATGATATTAACTTTTAATCTTTTCTAGTAATTTTAATCTAAAATTAGAAATACTGCAGGCTTTTTTATAAAACAGGTGACCCTTTTGTCCCTCAAAACCTGCATTACAATTAGGATATGTATTTAATTTATTTTCATTACAATAATTTTACTTAAACACATTTTCTCAGTAATATGTTAAAAGATATTTATCTACGATTGATACGAAATATAAACATTATATCTCTGTTTAGATGCGTAGCAAGTGATTATTTACGTACTTGTATTCATTGCGCATGCGCGTCTCATAGTTCTGAAGAATTCCTTTTCTTTACCATGCTAGCGCGGTAAAGAAGAGGAATTCTTCAGCTTTACGCACGATTAGCGAGTTTGTTTACATTTAACAAAACTAATTTGCTATTCTTTTATTAAAGTAACTGTTTATATCGAGTTTTTAGTGAAAAACAATGAATGAATCAAGTGGCTTTGACGAAAATGTAGAGAATAATACTTCTCCAGAAATAATTAATTCGGCAAAAAATACAACTAAAGATTAATGCCATCTTTATCAAGAGAAAAGATACGAACTTACATACAGCAAGTTTATTTTTTTCTGTATTTATTATTTAAATCTAACAATCTTAGATAAAGTACGGTACGCAACTCGTGCGAAAACGGCATTTTGCATTGATCGTGTGGTTTTACTACCCTCGCTGTCGCTCGGGTGCAAACTCCACACTCGCATGCAAAATGCTACTTTCCGCACTCGACGCGTAATGTACTATTATGTAACATCGGTTTGTTCTTTATGATCGATTTATAAGTGGTAAATCCATTGATCTTATTCTTAATTGAAACGAGAACATTTGCTAATAATATACTTCCAATATTTGCATGGTTTACACAAGCAAAACTAGCAAACAATACTTTTCCTGTATACCTTTGAAGAAGGTGAGGAAAAGTAAAAATAAATACATTTATAAAAACAACGTGCTATTTATTTACAGATCACATTTTAAAATTGTGTTTTAAACATTATTTATAAATTATTTAAAAAAAAAAAAAAGCAAAAATGAATTAGATTGAGTGCAATATTATTAGCCATTATAATTTTTTTTAGAAAAAACAAAAAAACACTTATATATATTTGTATAACATTAATAATTATAATATAAAGCTCACAGCCTATTATGTTCTTATAGTTAACACCCATGATATAATAATAATATATATTTCTCAGTTAAATTAACACTTAAATTTTCTTTATACTAATCTGTTTTATATGCATACAAAATGTATTTATATAATTTTTTTACCACTGTATTAGAGGTTAATAGTGGATCATACTTTTAATTTAAATTTTTATTTTATATATTTTAAAAAATCAATTGGTAAGACAGTAATGTTAATGGCATCAGTATAAAAAAATTATTTTATTTAGTCATGCTATATTATTGTACTTATTAAAAAAGGCTACATATATTTTTTTTATATATATAAATAATAAAAAAACTTATTACTTGTTGATAAAAAGGAAGTAAGCATTTTTAGCTCTATGTTAACTATTATTGGAGGGAAGACTAAAAAAGTAATTAGAGTTCATGTTAAAAAAGGAAGACTAAAAGAAGGAATAACGATATTAAGATGAAACTAAGAGTTATTAGGTTATCAATGGAAGACTATATAGTAAGGAACTGGGTTGATAAAAGAATATAGAGAATAATTGAGAGGAAGACTAATAAGAAATAGGAATAATGAAAACTGATCTAATAATTATGCATAAGAGTTTCAAGCAATAAGTAAAATCAAATATTTTTACAATGGGTGTTGGAATAAGTAGACATTTTACTTAATTTAGGGAGTTACATAAGTCTTAAGTATTTTTTTTCTGATAATTCTTAATGTGGTCAGGAACATCTTAAATGCATAAGAGTGACCATTCCATCTTTAAATTTTTAATCACCCTCTGTGATAATATAAAATATTTGAAATGGATCTCTCAGCAATAATAGTTTGTTTATCAATAGTCACATATTATGCCCAATAAAATTAATATTTCTCTAAGGCATCTTTGATTAGGTGGCTTAAAGATGCCAAATATTAGTTTAGCAATCCAACTACAATGTTTGGTATAAGTTAACTTAAATATTTAAAATATGTAATAATTATTAATTACATATAATATTTTGCTAGACTTCATAATTTCGGGCAGTACTTTTTAGGTAGTACCAACACTAATTTCAATTCCTAATCCTAATGACCTCTGTCAAGTTTTTTTTAATTAGAATTCCTTTGACAGCTGAACTGTTAAATTATTCTATATCAACAGGATATGTAGGAATTAGACATCAACAGGTGAAGTAGCAGTCTGATTTGATTTTATATCATCATCTGAAGTTGCTAACTGAGCATAGGTACCATGTCCATCTTTTATAGGTGATCCATTGCTATCTACACCTGAAAGATAAAATAATAACAAGTTAATAATAAAACATATCTTGCAAAATATAGGGAGATACATTATACACACCACACACATAATACTGTGTGTGCCCGGTTCAAGTTGCCAATATCTGTTATGACAAAAAAATAAAATTTTCGAAGTGTTATCACTCCTCATAAAATCTCCTGCTTGTTCTTAAATAAAGATTTATGGTATTACCCTTTTGTTCAAAATACCCAATACCTAAAAAAATATAATTTTCTAAAATCGTACAAGAGGCCGGACCAAATTTTGACTATTCAAGAAAGAAGTTTGCCTTATAATCTTTCTTTAGTTACCTATCTAAGTTTCTTTTTTCTCATAAAAATGATGAAAATCGAATTTCCAAAATTCCCAATTCAAGACTTTTTGAAGAGTGACTTTTCTGCGAATATATATATATATTTTTGTCATAGTCATAAGTCATAACACATATTGTCAACTTGATCCGGCTGTACACACTGTATATCCTGAACAAATAAATTCATCATAGAAATAGAAAGTAAGGGAACACAATCCATTTTTTCCTGCGGGTTTATTTCTACTCCTGTGTGGTTGAATTCACATTAAACCTGAAGTGTCAGGTCTAAAACATTTATTCTTAGATATATACACTTTATAGAAGTTTGTAATAACAATATCCCGCTGTATATATAAATAAATAAATATTTTTATAATTTATCTTTTTCATCTTAACTCCTTTATAATTATCATTTCAGAATTATTATGAATATAAATTTTATGAAAAAACATTTCATACTTTTAAAAATGCTTTGCATTGAAGAATCGAATCTGAAGTAGCGTGACAAAGATGAATCATATCCCAGAACTGTAAACATGGCTGATTCCTGCCACCTCCAAAAATAAACTTGCTGACCTCTTGCAACCAAATCGTCTACAAGCAGTTTAACACCCTGTAAATATAACATCACTGTATTAAACAAGTAAATAAACACAATTGACACAACATTAGCTAAATTTAAATTTAGATAAGATAATATAAATTGTATTATCATTTTAAAAAAAATTAACCCACTTCAGCTTTTTTAGGTAGTTAAACCTAAAAAAGCTGAAATTTGCATAGACTATGTATTTCCAAAGACAATGAAAGTTAATATTTTCTACAGTTTCTCCTGGGATGGTAATTAACTTCTAATAAGGTCATATATACACTTATACACACATACATAAATAATAAAATATATGTATTTATAGTTACCTTAGCCATGGTTGAATCTATGGAATGTATATGGGTACCATCCAAAATTACAGGTGCTAAAATTGCTCTGGTAGAACAATGTTGAATTATAACATCTCTTATGTATTCAGTGGCAGGGAATACAAGATTTTGACTAGGAGTTACTAATAGTACTTCTGTATCATCCACCTAAAAGTAAAAATATGCAATTAATAATATGTTTATACACTTTACATTGTATGAACAATAAGTTATAGATATTTACAAAAGAACTCACCCACAACGACTGTAAGGTAATGTCGGGTCGAGCTGAATGATAAAGGATAATTATAAGATTCAGAGCAACACCAGCAAGTATTCCATACTCAAGACCAGCAAACAAACAGGTCAACATTGTTCCAACAAACGGAACTATATCCACCTCTAGAAAAAAAAAAAAATTAAAACCATTTTTAATTAAAATTTATAATATAGTAGATAAATAAATAATATGCAATTAGGATTTTTTTTGTAACTCTGTACTTTTTTTAATCACCACTCTACTTTATCGTATGTCAAAGTGTTTGTTGATCTCTTACTCCCTTTGAGTATAGCTCTATGTTCCTTGTAATGTTCTTGACACTTTGACATATGATAAATTCCAGAAGGTAACAAAAAAAAACTATAAAACTACAACTAAGAATATTTCTGGATAATATGAATAAATGATGCAAACATCTTTAGATTTTATGAAAATTCATTTCAAACAAATAGATTTCAAAATATTAACATACATAAGAAGTTTATCACATGCTATGTAAAGCTGGGTCCACACTTGGATCAAATTTGTGTATCATATGGGGTGAAAAATGAAATTTGGACCTGTATGAAATGCGTGTATCATGATCATGATCTTTTTTTGTTTCTCAACCTAGGTTTTGAACCCTAAGTGTTGCATCGTGTACCACCAGGTCATTCTATCAGCAATTGGCTGCATGCTGCATTTATATGCATTGCGTAGCTGAAAGTGAGTCGTGGAGGTGGTGAATGAAAAGTATTCTCATTATGTCTTCTGTTGATTGGCATTATGAAACACGATACAACATTTAGAAAAGTAATCCTAGATCAAGACAGGCTGGCTTTCACTTAGTGCTTCTTGGCTACTGGTGATTCCTATGCTAACTTGCTGAATCTGCATCTTCAGCCTTATCCATACTGTCTGTATTTTTCTCGAGTATTATCGTTTGATAAAACACATCTGTTTGTTGTATCATTTTAATAAAAATTTTATACAAAAAAAAAGTGTGGAGCTAGCTTTATAACATTATATAATAAAATAATAAAAAAATCACTTTTTGTTCTCCAGAGCATAGTGAAGGCATGGTATTCTATCATATAAATCATAGCACAGATGATTACACCAGCCAGTGTCGCCTTTGGAATGAAGTAAAATGTTGAAGTAAGAAAACTTAGAGCAAGGATAACCAGGGTTCCTGAAACATAATTTAATCAACACTGATTAATGTTTTTTTAGACTTATAATAAGGTTATTTTTAAGATTAGTAATAAGGATAAACTAAACATAATAAGGTAATTTAAGACTTATTAGTTGTTCGGTTAGTTTCACATTTTTGGTTAACATATATAATGTATAATTAACTTGAATCTCCCAGGGGGTTGAACCCTAAGACATTGACTATGTCTTCAAGCAAACATGGGCTTTGTCCTGTTTTATACAGGATGTAGGGGATTGGCCACTTCACACACACAAACTTGATATAATCATCATTGTTAAATATGTCACCTCTGTGGGATAAAAATAAAAACTATCACCAGGTTTCATTATAACTAATTGGCTACATCAATCCCCTTTGCTTAAACTGTAAATTTATTAAATATTTCAGATAAAATTACCTGTCACTAGACCACCGGCAGGAGTGACAACTCCAGATGCATTGTTAACTGCTGTCCTGGTGAATGAGCCTGTAGTAGGGAAAGAGCTAACGAATGATCCAGCAATGTTACACATACCAAGAGCAATCATTTCTTGACTAGCATCCAAGCTTTTACCTTTAGCTGCAATTAAAAATTCAACTTAGTGAGTAATTTTTCAATTTTGAATGTGTATGATATAAATTAATTGAGTTTCTAATCTTAGAAATCTAGAGTCTCTCCAAAAAAGTATTAAATCATTAGAGTCAAAGGAGTGATTGTAAGAAAACTTGTTGAGTCTAATTTAAATAAGTAACTCAAATACAGGAGACTTCACAAATTTAATAGTGTGGATTTCTTTGATTGTGTACAGTACACCTTTACCGTAACTAATTATCACTTTAAAAACTTTATTTAATGGTTGAGGTAGAAATCAGGAATGATAACCATTTGTTTAAAATCCTTGCTAGCAATCCTTAAGATAAATTATTGTTTATCAGTTCATGGCTGAATTGCCTTTTTTGTTCCACAGAAAACTAAAATTTTTATCTTTAATAATTGGGAACTTACAAAAAGCTTTAGCAATAGCTATACTCTCTAAAATAGCAATAAGAGGAATAGCAATGATAGCTGAACCCATTTCATGCGTCATATCGAGGAATGATAATGTTTGGTTTTGATAGGAGGTACTAAAAGGTGGAGGCTGGAATGGTGGCAGCCCTGAAGCAACAGGACCTAAAAAACAAATATAATTAAAAACTTGTTAGTAACAAAATAGTAGCAATTGAACAATTAAATGGAATAAAAAAAAAAAAAAACAGAAACTAATAGGTTATAAATCACTAATGGTATGCATGTTAAATCAAATTATAGAAAACTAAATTTCTGGCCTAGATTTGGAACTACAAAAATAGAGAATAATGCACAATGCTATTAGAACATCACAGTTAAAAATAATTGTTTTACAATTAAAAGTGAACCCGTTATCTTGAATTAGAGGAAATTTATCTTTTTGAGGATTTTTTTCTCTGTATCCTATAGAACTATGAACCATGCTATTCTCCATGGAATAAAAGTTTTAAACAACAACTTGAAAGGTACAGCTTTTTTGCATTATATCTCACTATATAAGGGGTACACTTGTGGTGTTGTTGCCCTAAATTGTGGGTATTATAATCACCGTCTTCCCAACATTAAATGTTTAATTTGCAAAAATGTAATTAACTCCAACAAAAAACAGGGGATCTTCTTACAAGTTCTTGTCTTGTAATATTGGCTTTCCCTAATTTAACACTAATTCTATTGGCAATATTAACCGGAGAATTCATAAACAAATGTCATTGGTGAAACTTCAGCCCTCTTTACCCATTTGTCCTACAGATGTTTAATGATTGTCCCCAAGTTTTTGTGGGGATCATATTTTCTTTGCTCAATGTTTTTCTGAACAGCTCACTCCATGTAACTAAACTGAACTTGGAGCTCGAAGAACAAGAGACACTTCTCAGTTCACTTACAAATGACAAATAAAAATTATAGTAAAATACAAGGAGCGCTTTTTCCTCTTAAGTTCATATGCAGTAAACCCTTTAATTATGGTTTGAACTCCAAAGAGGCGAAACATGTACTAGATTTATGATCACATTGATGGTTTTATTGAGTGGCTAATCTATGAAATGGTGTCATTACATTTTCGAAATCTACTGAAAACCTACTTATATTGATTCATTATTAGGTTATTACAGAAAGGGGGATCTTTCCACTTAACTCATCGGTGTGAAATATGTCTCACCTATCTGGGAACCGAACTCACCAGATTTGTGTGCTTAGACCTAGGTTTCAGCCACACTGCACTTAACACTCGGCTACACCAGTTCCCTATTAGATATTGGTTTTTATATTAATGTTGTGCAAATAATGAGAAAATAACACCAAAGGAAAATAATAGTAATGACTGGTAGGAAAATAATTATTAATTTTGATTCCTTCTTATCAAAACTAAAATATAATTGTCGCGATAATTACATTCTTGCATTTCATTTTATTTTTTTAAAGGTTCAATAACTAACAACATTGATAAATTGACTTTTGACGTTCAATGTTTCTTCATAATCTATTTTTTAATTGAGAATTTATTTTTTGGACCTATAAATATATTTTTAATTTCTCTGTTTCAGTTAATTACTAAAAAATTATATTTCAAAGCGATTGAAAACAAGTTTCATTTTTTTTTTTACTACACCATACAATAACAATTTCACTACAACAAAAACCCATAGTGACATAGAGTAATAGTTACTAGAGATAAATAAAAAGGGTTTTTTTTTGCAAGATATTGTGAAACTTCTTTACAGTGAATAAAACTTAAACAGTAAATAAAAATGTCAATTTAATGCCTTCTGTAATAACAATTGTTTGCCTGAAACCTAGTTCATGCTAACACATTTGGTGAGTTCAAATCTCAGAGAGAAGTGACATGCAAAAATAATTAAATAAAAAGAAATTGTTTTACCACAGGATTAAGTTTCCTCAACTGTAAGGACTACATTGGTTCAATTCTGAGACAGATTAAAAAAAAATATGTAAAGTTTTGAAAGGAAAAAACTAAAATAAAAAAAAAATATTGTGAACACTACAAACAAACAGTATAGCTAATATACACATCTATCATTGATATCAGTAATGTAAAATATGGGCTGAACAGAACATGCGGCCTGGAGAAGATTGGTTATAATAGAGCTGCAGTAATCTTTAAAATTTTGAGTTTAAAAGTATTTGTTCAATGTATATCTATTTCATTCATGTAATTAATCATTTGAACACAAATAGCAGAAAACACTTCAAGACCTTTCTCAACATGAATGATTGATTTTATAATTAAAAAAAAGAAATAATTACATTATTGATTACATCTAAATAATACAGTTTAAATAAAAGCCTAGTTGTAAACAACTCAAATATTTTAAAGTGGATTATTTCCACAAGATTATATTATTAAAATAATTGTTCACTGATAAAGCAGAAAAATAATTTTTCAAAAAAAAAAAAAAAAAATTGGGTTTACCAGTAAGTTTAAAAGGTTTTAAGTCATAAAGGAAGAAAACAAAGGCAAGGAATGTTCCAAAGATGACCACAAAAGCATTTCTTCCTAGACCAATTAACCACATAGTATTTTTAAACAACTTTTTCCACCATGTATCTACTTCCATATCAGCTGTCTTTTCCTTCATTTTCTGTAAAAATAGGACAACAATGATTACTATTTATTCATAAATAAATATTTTTTAGATTGTGAGTAAATAAGTATAATTGTACAAAAAATATCTTAATCAAACTTCCAAGAGAGGTGCTGTTGGTTTGAAGAGAATATCGATTTAAAGACAAACACTACACTTATAAATTAAACAAGATATTTTCGTCATTGCATTTTGTGGCAAAGATAATATATGGTGTGGAAGTAAAAAATATCACTAGGTTTGTCACCTAGATTAAGGTAGTTAAGTTGATTTACAGATGACGCAGAAATGGAACAAAGTTTGTCTCACCCTCGATTAGCTTTAGCTTGAATGTCAAACTCATGTTCTCGTTGAAATATCCTTCCTCCATCATAATTTTGCTCGGGTAAGTTAAGCTTGTTTAAGCAGTATCAGATGATAAATATTATAAGATGATTTCTTACTTTGGCTAAGATGAGTAATGCAATGGTAGCTAATCCAAGAGCAGTATCCCATGGGTTAAGCTGAGGAATTGTCATGAAGAAATTACGCCAAGAATCTATGAAGGTGTCAGATTTGCCAGGTAGACCAAAGAGACTAGTAAGTTGACCTGAGCCTATAGTAAGAGCAGCAGCAGATGTAAAACCGACTGTCACTGGCATAGATATGAATTCCACTAGAAATCCTAATAAAATTAAACAATATAAAGTTATACATTGAAAGGAATATTAAATATTTTGTTCAAGAAGACATGTAAAAGCAGATAAAGATGCTTCCAAGATAAAAATTAATTCCTAATTTTTAATTCAATTGATTCATAAATATTATAAAATTCTAATAAGTACTAGTATATAAATAACTAAAAAGTTTGAACACAATTATTAATTTTAGAATGTTTTAATTTATTTATGTTTAGAATATTTAGACGGATTGGTAGTCAATATTTGGATATTATGAGTTTGGCATCAAACAATAATCAATGGTTTTTTACAATATTTTCTTACCTAAATGTAGGATTCCAAAAAGTGTTACTATACATCCTGTTAGAAAAGTTAAAAGAACTGCTAGATCTGGACCATGACTTTCTACATATCTTTGTACCATTAAAGCCGTAATAGCAGTTGGTCCAATTGTGATATCTTTACAGGTACCCAATAGGAAATATACAAAACAACCCATGAAGCCTGAGTAGAGTCCATACTGTAACATATAGTTAACAAATTAAAAATGATTAAAGTTATATGTAAGAAAGATTTAGAATATTAAAATGAATTCAAACTACATTACAAAGTGGAATAGATAAGCCTTTTATAGGATATTTAATTTTTTTTGTACTAGGATCTTTAATCAAGAGTAGGGTGACCATGCGACCTATTTTGACCGGGACAGTCCTGTTATTTTAAGCTTTAGAAGGTGTCGCTTCGGTTTCCGAAAATGTCCTGTTTTTTGGAAAAATGAGACATTTTCCAAAAGGTATGGGGAAAATGAAAAACTTCCATACTTAATGAGTTGGAGACGTTTCCTATCTTAGTAAATATGTTATTTATCAATGGTTTGCATCTACAATGTGTGATATTTACCCATCATCGTTTAGAAAAGAGAAAAAAAACTAGATCATCATACAAAGTATTTTTAATAAGAAATAACCGGTTGCGGCTACTAAATAGCCATCTTTAGATTCTTAAAATTAGTTGTTCACATTGACATGGTATTGAAATGAATCTCAGTCATTTCCTTTGATACTATGTTACTGTGTTATTTATTGTAAGGGTAAATCCTGATTTATTTCGGGTTTTTAAGCTATCCCTTTATACATTACAAAAACCATTTCGAATGTAGCATCTCGATTAATTCAATCTTATTTTTTTTTAAATTAATTTCAATTAATTGTCCCCCCCCCCCCAAAAAAAAAAAAAATCCAATGTCCTGTTTTGGACTAAACTTTATATGGCCACCCTAGTCAAGAGAGTAAAAAACTGATTCATAATATTAGGTGAGTACCTTAGAAAGAAGGTCATAATATAAAGTAGGTGACTAAATTTGGTTAGAATTTGTAATATACTTAGGGTTTATGTTACAGGATATGACCAATAGGAAGAGAGTTCTTGAATTACAATTATTTTAGATACGTCAACTCAACGATATGTCAATTGAATAATATTTAATTTAACGAATATAATATTATATCATTTCTCTAACTAAGAAAAATGTCAATGTGTGAGATACTAAAATAATTAATAATTATTATAAATTAGGAAACCGAATCAATAAAAATTATCAATAACACCTAATTTTTTCTTCTATAATATTGCTAGTTTAAAACTAAGTTATAATAATCAAGGCTATTTTGTAGGTATATATTAAAATTTTGAATTAAATAGATAAATATTAATAAACCCATTCTTCACTGTTTCTCATGCAATCAAAGAGCTCCAGTTTACAATTATAATTGTGATTTTCTCTCAACAGTCAGGATAATAAAACACCTATACTCTTAGAAAGTGGTATTTTTGGACAACAGTTGAATAATGGTATTTCCACACTTATGTGCAGCCAAACGTATAAATTTCCTGTCGAGCAAGTATATTTAAGTTCCACTCTTCTTTTAATATTTTTGTGCAAAGATAGTTAGAGAAATCTCTGGACATACCTGCGGTGGTAAACCTGCTACTACCGCATAAGCCAGTCCTTGAGGAATCGCAGTAAGACCAACAGTTAAGCCAGCCAAAAAATCTTTTATGACATAATTCCCAGCATATTTTGGTAACCAATCCAATACAGGTAACCTAAAATAAAAAATAATTAATCGTTCAAAAACAAAAAAATATTGCTTACAATAGATTATATTATACATTTGAGAGAAACTAGATTCTGCTGTTTAACATCATGTGTTTATAAACTTATATTATAAAATGCCACTAAGTAACAAATGAAATTAACTACTGATGAATTCTCTAATTAATCTACATTTTGTTAAATATATTTTTCATTTTAACAAAATTAACCTTACGATTGGTATGAAATGCAGAAAAAGAATAATAAATCGCTCCAGTTGACATTAATTGTTTTATAAAATAAGAAAGCAGTAAATGATAAATAATGTCAAAAGCCAATATACAAGTAATAGGATAAAAACATTTGGCTGATACTTTTAAAAACTTCGAAAGTAAACTTTTATATTAAAAATAGCATGACACATCCGTTACATAATAGTAAATAATGTAACAAGTTTTTTCAACGGACTGGCAATTCCTTGGCTTTAAATATAATTTCTAGAGAAAAACTTAATGATAATTAACCAAACGATAAGCCAAATTTTATTAGGAGTTATAATCACAAACCAAAACCAATACAATTTTGCAAAACTATGGCAACAGATTATGTTACAAGATTTAAAACTAAAATGACTTAGAAACCACTATATTTTATTTGTTTATTAAATAAACAAAACAAATTACCTCTTTTTCCAAACAGCGGTAGTACAACAGTCAGACATGACTTTAGAGGCGAATGAATTCTCATTATTATTACTTATATCTACTTTAGTTTCGTTTGTCTTCTTCTCTGGCACTGAAAACAGACGAGACAGTAATTAACATATTAACAATTTATCATTCTAAACGGAGTCGGAGTTTGTTACGTAAATGAAAATCAAATTTTTGTTTTTGTTTGGTTCTGAAAATCTTTTTCTTCTTCACTTTGACACTCAGTTGTACCATTGTATCAGTTTTATGGATCTAAAAATAGACTTAAATAGAGTTCTGGTAAAATTCAAATGATTACGATATTACGAGTCCTGTCTCAGAATAGGACAATAAATTATTAGAATTAATTAATTATATTACATTTATTTTAATATCTTCTAAAACATCCGCATTAATAGTTTTTTCCACAGTTCCGCATTCCATAGTTATACTATGGAAAGTGCGAAAGAGTACTCAAATACCTCTCATCGTGGAATGTGGGATTTATTCTGAATTTCAAATTTATAAATTGCATCAACTCATCAAAATATGTTATTAACATTCTTTTGAAGTTAAAAAGAAAGTTTTCTGGGGGACAAAGATCGCTGTACAGGAGTTCAGTGGCGTAGGAACGGGGGGGGGGGGCTATCGGGCTTGAGCCCCCCCGTCAGATTTGAAGGGGCTATAAAATTACAAATAAAATAAAATTAGTACATGGGTTTATTTCTAAAACTGCTTAAAATGCTGTTTTTGAACGTTCATTTTCCAAAATTTTCCGGGGGGGGGGGGGACCCCTGGACCCCTCTCCTATAGCGGGGGGGGGTAGAGAGAGGGTAGGTTGTAGTCTGGCACCTTAATTGCTAGAAATCGAGCACTACTAAAAGAGTATGTACTATGGAAAAATGAAGTTTTTATTATTTCTTACACCTTACAGCCATCTTTCACTGCATTTAATTACTTTTAATATACAAGTACAGCAATAACTGCGAGTTCCTGATGAACTGGTGCTTGTTTGATAGCTCTGGCAGATCCTGTGGTGGTACCATCTTGGCATGGCCCCAGTGTGAAGGAGACCTCAACTTAACAGTCATATGCACATACATACATATGTGCATATTGGCAGTGAAAAAAATCCTGAGGATTGTCCCAATAATGTAGACATGATTTGAACTAACCAACAGTTAGCTAAGTATATGTTCTGTTAGGCCCGCTTCACACTACACTACATTTTTGCCGTACGGCAAAAACCCGAATTGGCATGTTGTTCACACTATTCGATTTGTCCACGGCTTTTTTCCAATCAGAAGGTTTTTAAAAATGTAGTGAAGTGCTGTGCTATGAACCATAAACACATTATTGCATTATGGTTGCATTATCGTCGCTAAAAGAGAAGCCATAAACATAATATATATATGGTCGGAACGGAACCGCAGTATTATTTCATGAACCGATCTTTTATGTTAAAAGATTTAACATAAACAATTTTTTACTGTATTTAATAAACATATTATAAAATAGCGTATTCATCATACTAATGAAAGATATAGACTATAAATTAATTATAAATATAAAATACGATTTTGTTAGTGTTAGTTATAATAAAATTAAAATAATAAACTGACGTTTATAATTATCTCTGTATATTTGAATCTACATCCTAATATAATTAGTTTACTAAATAGAATTGTTATAATATTGTTTTGTTATTTTAGGCCTGAGATACCCAGGCTGGGGCGTAATATCTGGCTGCAATTCTACACAAACTTCATTCCAAGCATTTTTCTTTGAATTTCTGTCTTTGTATAAATCAATATATTTGTTCCACAGCACTTGTCTATTTTGGAAAAGGGTAATTAACACTTCTGCACCAATCTCTTCCATTGATAATTATTAAAAAAATTAAATGAATATTATTAATATTTAAATAAATTAAAAGAACTGTTGAGAAACGTACAGAGTAAAACCTGGCGAAAAACTGGCCGTACGGCTAAAAGCCGTCCAATGTGAAAGCCTGCATTTGATCAAATAGACTACTGGGTACACGGTGGCTATCCGGTCGCCGTGAGTTTAGTGGTTGAGGGCGGCTGCTACACGGCGGCCGTACGGCTTTTTGCCGTCACCTAATTGTAATGTGAAAGTGCCCGTCTCCTTCTATACTCCACTAAAAAAATTTCGCCGCACGGTTTTTTGCCGTACGGCCAAAACCGTATAGTGTGAAACAGCCCTTACTCATTCAGTTTGTTTGTTTTGGTTTCAACCTTTTAAGTATAATGGTAACTAATTAAAGTCCTCTAAATCGGTTTATTAATAATTAAAAACAGCTGTTATGTTGGCAATAAACAATTGGTACATTAATAAGCAATGGGTACTTGTGTACCATTTGAATGATAAAAAGTGTAAGATATTATTATTTTAATTAATCAATTTAATTGATCGTTATTGAATAGTGGAAATAACAAATTTTAAAGGTTTTTAAGATCTAGATTATGTTTTGTACTATTCTGTAGCGAGGAAATTATTTTTATTTTTGTCTTAGGTATAAAATATACATATATATTTTTTAAAAAAAAACTAATATATTTTCCTGTTTTATCCTTCGCGTAACATAACTGTTTCCAAACTTCTTAAAAGGTGATTTGTCTTATATTTATTCTTATTCTCATTACCTCTCTTTAAAGAATACAATGAAAGAATTAATTATCTTTAGAATCATATTTATTGAGACTAGTAACACCGAAAACTGTTATTATTTAGTTAAGTAGGGATATCTCATTACGCGCATTCAAGTGAAATTAGAAGCTAGAATACCTGAAGGCAAAACAACAAATAATCAATTATGAGAAAAAACGACATTAATCATATAAATATTTTTATATTAACCCAAGCATTATTATATCACTCTATAAGTTTTAAAACACAAGCTGTGATTTTTTGTGGAATAAATGATTAATATTATAATATAAATATTTATTTCACACAAAATCACAGCTTGATAATAAAACAACTTTTTCTTCTTCAGTGGGATTTCCTTGTAATAATGCTTTTAAATATATCCAACTTTTAAATTTTATACATGTATTTTTTTTAAAAAAGAACAATTTTATTAGGTTCTTGAAAAGTTAAAATATTTTGTGTAACGTTATTTGATAATGAATAAAATTCTAAAAACTATAAAACTTATGCTGCAACAACAACTTAACAAGTAATTTTACCCGCCGTTGTGGGTTACCCCAACTTTTATCATAGGAATGTCCATTTGCCTTTGATAGTAAGCAATTCGAAATTATTTTAGTTTGGAAAAACAATTATTTCCTACTACCGCATAACGATAGAGCTAAGAGTCACTAGTTTATTATTACCATCGTAATAATGTGATTAAAAAGGTTTTTTTTTTATTACTTAGTCTGTCTTTCAGGGTAATTTTTTTAAACAAGTCTGCTTGTAGGAACAGCAAAAGGAAACTTGTAAAGTCAAATATTATCATTATTCAAATGAAATAAATTAAATAAGTAAGGTAATAATGATAATAAGGTCAAATAAAATAGACTACCAATTAGTGTGGCACATAGCTTCCTCGCTTCCTATCACGTACTTTATAGTGTATTACCATTAACATTAACTTTATATTACGTTATTGTTATATTGTTTATTATGTAAAAACTATTAATAGTTTTTAGCAATCTTTAGCGGTGTCGTTGTTGGTTTTACTAAAAAATTGTATTTGAAAAAAAATGTTTGTCTCATTGAATAGATGAAGCTTGATTTTTTTCCTGACCTAAAAATCCAATTTTAAATTTGAAGTTCACGTTTACGCGCGTGAACGCTTGAACGGATAACGTTGTCCAACGAACTCGTTCTGGGCATTGGTAAAATGAATGTCTACCGAATTTCATCAAAATCGGTCGACATTTACTCAAGTTATCGTCGCACGTTTCACGATTCACGGACACACAGGCCGACCGATAGACAGACAGACTGACACGAAACCAAAAATGTTCCCTGATGTCTGAAACGGAATTTTTAAAATCGGAGACATAAAACATTTTCGTTCTCAAAAGTGAACACAATGCTTCCTTTACCTTCGGTAAGCTCGGAAGCAATAAGGAAAATAGAAATAGATACTATAGTGTTTAAAATAAGACATAATTCAAACGAAGTTTACCAACTAAGAGATCAAATTTAAATTTTGTTTAATTTGAATTTAAAATTGGTTTAGAAGTTATGGTGATAGAAAAAATTCGATTTTGATGGATTTTCAAGTTTTAAGGTCCCTTGAGTCCGAATAAGTGTTTTAAAAAAAATGATTATCTGTAGTCTGTGAATTGTGTGTATTGAAGCCTAAACTACTTGACCCATTTTGCATAAAATTTGGCGTTAAATGTTCAAAAAAATTCTACCCCGTGGCGAAATCAAGAAATTAATTTTAACTCTAAATATGCAGGCACCTATACCTGCCAAAAGTTTGAAAAAATAATCTCGAAAACTGTCCTGAATAAAAATAAAAAAATTCTTAAAAGTGGTCTATTTAAATGCGAATATAACTACAAAATTGAAGTGCTAAGGGCGAGAGACTGAGTTCGATTCCCCATCAGGGAGGAATTATATTATAGTATTTATAATGATAAATAAATGTAACAAACAAATACAAATATGAAAATGGAAAACGCTGGACGAAAAAATTATAAATATGAGAAAATGTAGAACGAGTTGTATCAGACACAATTTTTACTTACCCCGTCGTTCAGAGCTGAGCAATTCTATATCACACATTGTTATTATCCGTGTTCTAAAAAGCTTATACCGAGTAGTTACCTATTCAGTAACTAAGTTAAAATAGGACTCGATTACAAAAGAAAATAAGTAAAAAAATATCACGGTCATTCGATAACTAATAGTGGTGGAGGTACAATAATTATTATTCTTAACCTAAAGTTTAACGACTGAAACAATTATTTGTATGATTACCTGGTCACTAATATTATTATTATCAACGTTATTATCAGTCAATGTCTTTATTTAGTCATTCATCAACTTCAAATTCCCCTCCCTTTTTTTGTATTATTTTTTCTAAGATGGATGAGACAATCTATCAAGAGTTGTTTGCTTTATAACTCTTCAACCATTATTTTGTTTAGTAACTAGCTATCATTGAAAAATAATGTGAATAAAAGACATTTATGATATTCAAGTTTCCGAATATTAGAGTGAGTAGGTTTAAAAATAAATATTCGGCCTAAATATATAACTTGACTATGTATTTTTAAATAAAAGAAAAAATATTTTTGTTTAGAAATATGAAAGAAAACATATCAACGATATTTAAAACATTTCTTAAACACTGTCCATACATTTTTAAAATTACTTATGGCACTGTACATTTTTCAAATGATTTTTCTGAAACTGAACATTTTTTTATAGGACCTCCTCCCATTAGGTTAAATTTAAATGCCTGATAAGGTGGATTATATTTATACGAGTGTGTTATCTATAAAAGAATGGAGTGAAGTGGATTATTTCAATTAGGCTTTTTAGTGGATTTGTATTGAAAAAATGTTTGTCAAATATGTTTTGGTAAATGCGAAATGACCTTGGTAATTTTAGGACAGAAAATCTAATTGTTAAGAGAGGACTATTTAATATTGTATATTGTATAGATGAGAAGGGAATTACTTGATTAGAAACAAAGAAGGATGTCTATACACTAAAAGTAAAACTTTATTGTACAGCGCCGGTTTTCAACTAAATAATGGCCATCTTCTATGCAAGTGATTTACCACAATTCAGTGAGGAGTATGGACATTAGACACTGTTAATGACTTTGAGTTGTAGACATTTATTGTTTATTGTTTATCTTGCAGCTAATACGGATGGTCATTTATTTTTTCGGGATATATTGATTCACAATATTTGGAGTATAACGTCCTTTTGACAGCAGTAAAGTACAATCTGACTCGGTCTGTTATAATTACTCATATTTTCTCTTCTCACAGCGATTACCTAAACAGAATCTATTATTAAAAATAAAAACTATCATTATTGAGTCTATATTAAAATTCTTAAGCTGTTTTTAGATGAATTATATACCTATATACCTATTGAATTTTATATATGAATTATATATACTCAAAAATTGATTTATTACAATTCAACTGGCAATCTACAAGTCATGTAATTTTTAAATAAATTAAATTAGTGTAGGTTCGTTAAATATTATTATTTAAAAAGTAATTGATTTATATTTTAGATGTAAAATATGCGAGAATCTAACTGATGTGAAAGAGATTGTAGTTTGCCATCGTAAAACAACTGATAACATTATTTTATATTTTACCGCAACACATTAATGTATTACAGTTATTACATATAACATAAAAGCCAAATACCACTATCTCACACACTCAGTCATCCACCACCGTATCTCTAAAACGGCAATAGCTAGAGGGCTAAATTTTGCTTGGAGGTTCCCCTTACCCCTTAGGTGTTCACTAAGAAATAGTTTTAGGATCCGCCATTTTTATTCAAGATGTCGGCCATTTATATGCGGAAAGATGACGGACGCAACCTTTAAGTTTTTTCTGGAGGCTTATTGCGGCTAAACTGTAGGTCGTTTCGAAAAACAGATTGCACCAGCGGTATCTGATTTCAAAAGATCTATAACTTTGGTCCTATGACTATCTTTTGTACCTCAATCGGTTCTACCTTAGACAGAGCAAAATTTGATATTTTTTTAAAAAAAAATATTTGACATTGAGCACTCATGGCGTCCTCAATTGTTGACCGATTTACTTTCTGATTGGGGCCCTTAAATCTCACACTAATGTTCTTTAATCAAATCGAGTAATGATTTGACCTTTTTACTGAGTATTATGTAGTATTTATAAAGAACAAACACGCCCCGTGGTGGAGAGTTCCAGCTACTTCACACATCATACATTTGTACATTGTACCGCCGAAGCGAGTATGGTGTAGTCATTAGTAAGCTATGTAGTCATTATAAGCGTGTGTCAAAGCGTGGGGGAAGAGTTCCCATAAAGGGTGTCCCTCGCCCTGCTCCGTCCTCGAACCATAGATACAAATTACATCGTCATGACACGGATCGGACCCACATCAAAGAGTGGGGGAAGAGTCCCCATAAAGGGTGTCCCTCGTCCTGCACCGTCCGCGAATCATTGATGCAATTCAGAGTATCATGGCACGGGATCGAACCCACTACCTCGAATTGCCTCGACTTATTGATAGCTGAGCGAAAGCCCTAACACGCTTGGCTACCCTGGCTCCCAATTCGAAGGGTTAAATATAAATAAATATGTTTGTTTTCACGTAAACACACCTTGGATGTAAACAACTCTCCTACTCCTTGGATTGGAACCTGCATGTAAACAATACTAATACTCCTTTGACTTTCCTTCACTTTGGTAAAGTGTCAGCTTCCAGCTTCCGAATAGTGCACATAGCCCCGAATCTTTTCTACTACCGACATTTATTAAGGTAAAATTTTATTTTTATATTTACTATTACTTTTTTATGTTATCTAGCTTAATTTATAGATACCATTTTTTTACAAAACCGGGCAGTGCAATTTTCTGTTATAAAACTAATAAAATGTAATGTAATTTATTTCTTGACGTGACCTACATTTTATCCAATATATTAGCACAATGATACAGCCACTTATTCCTAGCTTGAACCTCGCGCGAAGCGCGGGGCGAATGCTATAGTAACCCAATAAACTGTCATTGGATCACATTATATAATTTATATTTTATGAAAATGTTTAATAATCAAATAGTCCAGTGAAAGTTTTAATTTTATTTTGATTACAATTTTTATGCAATTTGGGTCAAGAAACGTACAATTTGGAAACGTTAGAGTTCTTATCTTTGAAATATCAGTCTAATTAATACTGTTAATGTCTCAGTTTATGTAATTGCTTTTACTTTGGCATCTTTTTTCGACAATTGATAACTATTAACCTAATCAATTACTTTGATAAAAGTAGATGATAGACCATTTATAAGAAGATAATTACAATATTATTTTAAAAGATAAAACTATAATCATTTCATATTTATTTACTATCTAATACTAACTAATAACTACTATGTAATATCATATTTTATTTATTTATTTTTAATTTGCTTACTAGATATTTGTTTTTTTGTACGTAGATTTTTAGCGTTCAATAAATAATTAGCTCAATAATTTTGTGGTATAACTTTCTTCTTCCTAAAGGTGTGTGAACCTCCAGATGTTTAATTTAACTAAAAAATTAACACCGAAAAATATTGGTTTAAAATTTAACCTATTTGATTATTTTTGTATTTAACTCTTACCTTTTTTTTAGCAATTGGAACTACTTCATTATGATTCCAAGGTTGGGTAATAAATTTTAATTTGATCAACTGATTTTTTTTCTTGATTCGATCTTGAAATATTGAAATACTCTTTCTTTAATAAATTGAACTCAATAAATTTGCATTTCAAACAAATTAAAGGTGTACTTACTTTTAATAAGAAAAAACTTGATTTATTTAAAAAAGGAATTTCCAATATACCGTTTCCTTAACTTCTTGATCAATACAATATTAGCTTATTACAGGGTTACTCAACAATAAACTTAATTTTTCACTATATTGTAAGAAACAATGCGGCATGTACCCGCATGTATGTGTGTATGTGTATATGTACCAATGTTTATTCATTCACATTGAACATAAGAAGTAAATTAAAACAATTATTATTAGGTACACGTAATTTGAATCAGTATATGATAGTGGGTAGTATATATAATATATATATATATATATATATATATATATATATATATATATATATATATATATATATATATATAATAGTATATTCTACTCAACTTGGGTTATTACAGGATGGGGCATTCGACACTTTACTCATCTACTCGATGTAATCATGTGTGTAAAACATGTTTCACCTCTTTTGGATTCAAACCAGCGCTAGATAAGTCAGAGTTTAACTTTGGTGTCAGGTGAGTTGGGAATATAATAACAATAACCATTTGGCTTCCCCGTTTTCTGTTTAATTTGAATCTAAAAAATCGGTCAGAGACAACTCAGACAAACTTTCTCATATACGAGTTTATAATTACTTGGCCCAGTGTTTTCCATTTGTTAGTTTTAGTTGGTACATATAATTATTATTGAACATTTTATCAAAATATATCATAAATATAACTTCTCCTCGGCGGGGAATCGAAGCCGGCCTCTCTCCCTCCACGTTTAAAGCTATTTTCTCAGGAACTAGATTTTTCCCGGGAAAACGGCTTATATTGTTAGATTCGTATTTAAATGGACTTAATCAAAACCATCGGAACCGTTTTTGAAAAATAATTTGTTTTCACGTTTCTTCAGAGTTTTTGGGGGGTAGCGCCCCCGAATTCGGAGCTAAAATTCATTTCTCGATTACATCTCAGGGTATGATTTTTCTGAACATGTATGCCAGACATAATTTTTTCGAATTTTCGCGCCATCACAATACTTTCTCTTTTTATGAGAAAGTAAAAAATACACTAAAAGAGCAAAATGATCAGTATTTAATCCTTTATTTTTGTTAGGTCGATTGGGATATTTTATTTTTTTAATTTTGAAGGGGGGGGGGGGGGGGATAATTTTTGCTTTATACGATTATATTTCGCCCCTCTCAGGGACATCAAGTATCTGGATTTGTCTATTTTTGGATATGGGGTTTAAATTATAAACAGATACAAAGGGTATCCCGTATCCTTCTATTTGTGGTCTAACCTTCTATTGGTAACTTATAGGTCACTTCTTTACCCTCTAAACCTTATTGGAAGTTTTGTAACTTAAAGTCAAAGAGTTACTTTTATTGAATTCAATGATATTTCTCCAGATTCCAAGATTCCTGAGGATTAAATTGAAAGCGGAAAAAGAATAATTTATGAGCTGTTAACTTCATTTTTCTGTCCTTAAAATGCTTAATGAATGTTAAAACCTGATAAATGAATGTTAAAATTTCAGTTTCTATAGATTCTTCAATTCCGAGTTCTAGGATTAAATTGTAGGATGGAATGTGTGAATAATTACTTAATAATTTTATTATTTATTTTCATGACTTAAGCCTTAACAATGCGTATAATTGTTGACCTCGCATTCCAAAAGATGATTTAGTTTAATGTGTTACGTCAGTTTGAATATTCATCCTAAACCTATTGTTTGATTCCAGGCCCGTGAGAATTTAGTCAGTTCAAATTGACTTCATAAAAAACAGTTTTATTGTAGTTTAAGAGATATAGTTTTCATATTTATTCATTATGGATACTATTATATTAATTACATAGAGGTAGGCACACCGTTTTAATTAAAAACAGTTTAAATTTGCAAATCTATAAAATCAAGGATTCAATTATGCATGGAATAGGCATTTTTTATTTGAATATCATCATATTTCATGATATTCAACTGCTCATGCAACTTATTCAAAAGTATTGTGTTGTTTGCTCTGAATATGGTCTCACTGAATTACTTTTAGATGTGAAATGAATGAACCAGTCAATCGTCAATTTCACGCATGATGAAGCAAAAGACAGATATAGATGGCAAAACTTCAACATCAGATGATATTATTAATAAATTAAATCAATGGGATAACGTTTTAAACTAGAGGTCAAGGCACCCACAGTTTATCAATCAGTTTAAATGCATATGACGTAATGTTATCGTAAGATAGTCCATGTTTGAGCCATTTGGGTAAATGGCTCAGAACCATGTCCTAGGTTCAGAGAGGAAAAAAAAAAATCCGTATCTTTTTTGTTACAAAATAAAGTGTATCCGTATATTAAATAATGTGAATTATCTATATACATTAGTAGCATTTTGGTAAAACAATCTTCAATCATTTTTCGATAAATATCAACTGATTTTAAATAAGCAAATACGGATTGATTTATCTGCTAGTGTGCTTAACCTAACGGTATAATAGAAAATCATAGTTAATTTTAAATCTTAGATAATCGTCGTTAAGAGATAAGTATTGCCGTTGTCTTATCCAAATTTTGGTTTATCTTAACTAAACGGGTCGACGGATCAATGGTCTTTATAATACTGACGACATACCTACAAACAAGACCAACGGACAACAATTTATCTATTATGTTCCCGTATTGGCAGCTTTTTTAATATCATTTTTATCTAATTGAGCAATGTCCCGACGACGACGCACCTCGAAATGATTTGTTATTCCTAAGCTAAGGCAACCAAATTTATTCTAAATGTTCTGCTTTAATGGTCTTCAAATAGATATAATAACATCTAAATTAATTTATTTAATTATACTTTTTTCTAAATATAAAATTTCTCCCGTTGTATCGGGCCTAACGGGCTCGTATATATATATAAACTCTAAATCCCATGCAAACGGAAAATTTAAAAATTCTACTCCTCTTCGCTGTGGCATTTAGATATTCTCTCTTAGAAAATAATTTTAATGTTTCTACACTGAAGTTTATATACTGATCAAATTAAAAATAAATTTGTCCATTAAAAATAAAACTTTGAGGTGAAGCGCGGGAATCCAGCTTGTATTAGTAACCAAGGAAGATTATATTATTATATAAGTATTATTTAAGTTTAAAAGATGATCATATTATACATCCTTAGGCTAAAAACACACAAGGCGGTTTCCGCCGAGTCGGCTGCCGAGTCGACGGCCGACTCGTCCTCTGGAGGCATGGATTCTTATCAGTTAAAACACACGTACAGAAGAACCGCTCGGCAGCCGAGCGTTGCCTCGTTTTCTCTCGACACCGCCGCGGTTTTATTGCCGTCGCGTCTTATCATTTCATTGTGTCCAATACAACAGTTCACACGTGCCTTTAACTACACTCGGCAAAGCAGTCGGCAGCCAAACCACTCGTTTTTGTCGCTGTTTTTCATCCAAATACGTAAGTATTTAGGGCCGGTATAAAAAGTAAAATAAACTTCTTTCATTTCTATCTTTAACTATCTTTAACCCATATTTTTCTTCTTTTTCTCCTTCTTGACGTTAAGTATGCTAAGCCTAAAATAAGTAAAAACTCCATAGTTCATCAGAATCCATAGTTATTAGCACTCTGAACCACGGTAGAAGGCAACTGGCATTTTAATTTTAAACTTACTTCAAATTTTCTTTGAAGTTACGTTTACTTTCTCATTTTTATTATTACATTATTTTATTATTATTTATTTTATTGTAAGTGTTTTCATTAATTTCAGTTTTTTCTTTAAAATAATTTATTCTTTTTCAAAACATAAGCCAGAGAAACATAAGCCTTCTTAGCTTTTTTAAGAGGGTACTTTTTTCTTTTTTCTTTTTTTTTTACCATGTACATATTTATCTTTTTTATTTATTTCATATACGTATTTTTGTCTGTTTTATTATACATACATGTATTTTTCATACATATTTGTACAAGTATAATATTATGATGGAATAGAGAATTTAATTTATTAAATAAATAACGAGTCGGCTCGCCGAATCGGCTGCAGACTCGGCGGGGCCGCCTCGTGTGAATTGAGACTCGCTGCAGCCGACTCGGCAGCCGACTCGACGGAAACCGCCTCGTGTGTTTTTAGCCTTAGGCTAAAAACACACGAGGCGGTTTCCGCCGAGTCGGCGGCCGACTCGTCCTCTGAAGGCATGGATTCTTAATATTAAATAAATAACGAGTCGGCTCGCCGAATCGGCTGCAGACTCAGCGGGACCGCCTCGTGTGAGTTGAGACGCGCTGTAGCCGACTCGACGGAAACCGCCTCGTGTGGTTTTAGCCTAAATCTAAATTATTTTTATGTTTTTATAAATTATGCACTGACCTATTTAGATATTTGATTAGAAACTAATTAATTGACACGACCTAGTAGCTACAGCTTTGAACGCTCTCTACGTGTTAAATGCATACACAATTATAAACATATATGCAGGGTAAATGGTGCGTGAACTTTTACTTTTTTGAACATTCCATATCACATAATGCCAAAAAGTAAGAAGACATTGAGATAGGCCTGGAGGCATATACTTTCTATCTCAAAAGTAATTATGACCTTTAACGGAATTTAATTAAATTAATGGAACAGCGTCTTGATGAGTTAATTTCACAACTTTTTTTTTTTTTAAAAATTGAGGTGGTAATCTTTAGTCCTTTTGGAACGAAGTTCCTCATGGCACGTTACACCTGCACGTCTGGAGCCCGGGAGTAAATCCGAAAAAAACGACCGTCACAAAACCGACAAAAATCTAACTTCATCTACTCAATGAGACAAACTTTTTAACTACATTTTTTTTCAGAAAAACCAACACCGACACCGCTATGTGTTAAAGATCTCTAAATGTATTAAGTGGGCCTAAACGTTTAAAATAGAGAAAACAACGTTTTTACCGATATCATACGTTCTAAAGTAACGATTTTAATAAATATTCATACACATTATCTAAAGTACAATTGATACAAGCATGTAAAATTTCAACGTAATGCAAGGAGAAGTTTTTGTATAGTGAAATGATATATTTTATAATATTTTAAATGGAGTCTACCGAGGATTACGGAACAGTCCTGTTCCCTCACTATCCTACAACCTACATACTACAACCTCCCGCTTTAAATATCAACATCATGATTAACTATTTTCTCAATATTCAACACATATTTATTGCAAGACGCGCGCTTCAATGATAAAAAAAGCTTTTCTTTTAATTTTGCCTTAACTCCAATAAGTAGGTACGTATAGTTAGTTACTTTTTTTTGTCACTTTTCTAACTCCGCCATGTATAAGTAGTTAGTATCATATTCTTAGCAGTGAGGTTTTATAATTTGAAATGAAAAGCATTAGGAACAACACGTTTTTTTTTATTTTAAACAGACTTTCTTTTTAGACTGACGATATTCAAAAAACAATTTGTTAATTATAGTCAAACATTAGTGATTAGATCTGACTGTTAGCAATTATTATTACTATATAATAGGTAAACCGGAACTTTTAACAAATGCCAAAAAAAACAGCTATTACAAATGCTTCAAATAACTATACTATTTTCAGCATCGATCAATTGAAATAACATCCACCTTAATTTTCTGTCCTTTAAAAATATTAAAAAAAGGAATATATGGATTTGGTATAATGGGATGGCAACCAAAAGTTAATACATTAATGCTTAAAACTGCTGAAATACATTTTTTTTAATTGCTTAGGGAAATAGGACGTTGACCCAGGAATCTGTTCGATTCCCGTCGATAGGGGGAATTTACATCTTTTCTTATTTTACTTTAATACACTTAATATTACTTCTTTTATATAAGAATAATTTAGTTGAATTTTAAAGTAGTATACTGATCCTTCAAATATATATATATATATATATATATATATATATATATATATATATATATATATATATATATATATATATATATATATATATATATATATATATATATATATAGTATTAGGTCTAGAAATTATTCGTCACTGAACGCTCTTGTCAATATTAATTTTAAAGATATTAAAACTCAACCATGCAGTTTTAAATTCAAAAGTATATAGAAATATATATATATATATATATATATATATATATATATATATATATATATATATATATATAAATATATAAATAGCTTTTAAAGGACACATAAATTAATATTGCATACATGTTTCGAATTAATGGACTAGTAGACCTCACCAATACGGCCACGTCTGTGTTTATACGGAAGTTAATACGCTTCCTGTGGTCACTTCCATACTAATATGTAGCTAGTGTGGTGAATGTGCGTTAATATTTATGCAAGTATGTATTAACACTTAAGGTGTATGAACACATATATACTTTACTGTGGTGTATTAATCTTACTTGTCACTAACTCAACTTGTCTTATACATACCATATATATTTCTGAACTCTCCATTAGGACTTCCTACACACACAATTTTATATTTCTCAATTTTAGTTTTTATTTATCTTTATTTAGTATCTTCCTCTTCACTTAGCTTCCAACTGATCCAAAAATATTTGCAATATTTACATTAATTAATTTTTAATGGAGTTTTAATGGAGTTATAATTGAAAATAAACTCCATCGTTAACGTAATCAATCATTTTTAAGGTCGAACTATTCATAATATTTTAATTAACACTAATTGTTACGTAAGCTTGACTTCATTTTTATTTAAATTTATATATTCTCTATTATTTTTTTAATCCTTTTATTTTAATTAAGTGTACGTCTTTATTTGTAGGTGTTTCTTACATAATTTTTTATTCAACATTTATTTGTTTAAGTATTTTATTCTGTTTTTCACGGTAAACCAAGTCTTAAAAATTGCTAATACTAATTTTCTAGATATTAAAGCAGCCATTAGGAGACCTTTAAGCTAATTAAAGCTTTTTTTCTTATCAATTTAAGAATAATTGATATGAGCTGATAACATAAGCGATGCTTCATGTTAGATGATTAAATTTTTATCATTTTCTTTTTTGGTGTTCTATAAGCGATGCTGTAAAAAGCCACCATCTTTCGATATGCAGTTTTTGATAGAAAGCCTACACTAAAAATAAACCTAAAATTGATTTATTATCTAAACTAAAACTTATTTATCTGTAATTTTAATATAAAAAAATAGTTTCTCTTGGTAATGATAGAACTATATGTATGAGTGTATGAGCCCACTCAATCACTAATATTAAACCAATATTACCTTTTAAATAGATTGTATTTAGTTAAATTTAGTCTTATCTGAATTGAATTTTATCGTAAAATAAAAAATAGTAATGATCTAAAATTATGTGTATACATAAAGATATCTAAGAGTATCAACCACAAATATCACCTCTTTCTTTAATCTCTGGCTCTTTCTATTATATGTATGGCTTCCCCAAACCTGAAGATGATTCTTTTGTATCACAAGAAATAACATAATTTATAGCACAATTAATATATTAATATATTATTATTAATCACAATGAATCATATTATTACCCTTACTTTTTGTTTCAATGAGCAATAGAAATACATAGTAGGTATACTAATTATCTGTAGACAGAGAGGACTAATTTGGCAGATTACCTGTTTACTATTTTACTGCAAAAAAGAGTTCCTAATTATATAAAAAAAATCGGTCCGAGACAACTCAGACAAACTTTCTCATATATGAGTTTATAATTACTTAGCCCAGTGTTTCCATTTATTAGTTTTCAAATGTACATTTAAATATTATTGAACATTTCATCAAAATTTATCATAAAAATAACTTCTCCTGGTCGGGGAATCGAACCCGGGCTCTCTCCGTCCGCGTTTTAAGCTAATATCTCAGGAACTAGATTTTTCCCGGGAAAACGGCTTATATCGTTGGATTCGTATTCAAATGGACTACATTATAGAATTTTTTAATCAAAATCGTCGGAACCGTTTTCGAGAAATAATTTTTTTTCATGTTTTTTCAGAGTTTTTGGGGGGTAGCGCCCCCAAATTTAGAGCTAAAATTCATTTCTCGATTTCGCCTCGGGGTATGATTTTTCTGAACATGTATGCCAAATTTCGTCAAAATCGGTCCAGTAGTTTGGGCTCCAGGCGTCTGCACAGACGACAGACAGACGACAGACGACAGACGACAGACAGACATTTTTTAAAAACCACTTTTTTGGACTCAGGGGACCTCAAAACGTGTAAATCCATCAAAATCTCAAAATCGAATTTTCGCGCCATCACAATACTTTCTCTTTATATGAGAAAGTAAAAAATTGAACTCAAGAAATAATTTTTTTAGTGTCCCATAAAATATCAATACAATTTTTCTCCTTTAATATTATTACTGATAAATATAAATTTATATTAAGTTATTCTAAAATAGATATAAATAGAGTATTATTATGAGAAAAGGTCATATATGTATTTATTTTAAGCCTGTTTTAGAAAGAAAGGGAAACAGATAAGATTTATTTTATTTAGAGGCTATAGCTGTTTTACAGGTTCATAATTTTGTTTTTAAATGGTTGCATCTGCTTCGATACAAGTTACTGAAATCATTATCTTGATTTATGGGTCTGATCTTTACACTGTATAATATATTTTTATTGGTATGTACGAGTAATGAAATTACTTAAGTCATTAAGAAAGTTATTAAGTTAATAAATTTAAAATATAGAAGTGCATCGTATCGTCGGTGGATCTAAAGATATCTGGGCCGGTTTAGGCTAAATGGAATCAGCAGAAGAATATAGAAGTCTGAGTGAACTCAAGGATTAATTTACTAAGGAATCATTCTCCTTATTACATTGAATCCTTGCGCACTCACTTCAACGCTTTAACGCTCTAGTCTTCTACTGATGAGAGCATTTAGCCGAAACCGGTTCAGCATTTTCGACACTAAGTGCTTCTTAATTTCTCATAAAGTGATGACTGAAAGAAGTGTTTCAAAATTGTTACTATAATAAAAACACTGTGAACTATTGAAAGAAGTGACGCCTTATAATAAATAAAGTTTTAGCCCGGGCGCACATTGAGACGCAAGCGGCGGCGCAGGGCAGGGCAGTATGGTATTGTCAACCGAAGAAATATACGAGTGCACGTGAATTGAGACGCCAGTTCCACTAGCATGAGGTATAGGCCATGTGTGGTGTCGTACTGCCCTGCCCTGCGTCGCATGCGATTCAATGTGCGCCCGGGTCCCTCTTTTATAAATCTAAAAGCATTCGGAAAAAGAAAATAATACAAACCTTTAATAAATTGGCTGTTTCACTATAATCCCGTTTGTATCTGTTAGTTTAAATTTATAATAGAATGAAATAATTTCGACCCATTTTCATCATGTCTTCTGTGTTTTATTATTTTTTTATTTTTATTACCACTATATTAAAGAGGGTTGGTTTATAATTGTAAAGTTATAAAATAGCTAAGTATTGTTTTTTTGTACGTAATAGTTTATATTGGAATATAATCTAAAAAAAATAATGTAATAATAACTATATGAAAAAGGAAGATAAATCACTTAATTCAATATAACTTAACGATATCTTGAAATGGGGTTTGAAGTATGCTATTTTCATTTCTTAGAAAATTAGGTTGTTTTTAATAATTGTTTGCCATTAATGAGTGTTTCCTTAAGGACAATTAGTAAAAAAGTGTTTAGGACAACAAAGTCAAACGTTACTGCTATAATGTGTTTAATGATTGAATAATTTGTAAAATATTTTACAGTTAAGTGCTTTATTTTTCAATGGAATCCATTAAGTAAGTTTGCTTTACTCTTTAACACTAGATCAAGAAAGACTGATTAGGATTTCATTAAACTTGAACAAAAAATGTCATGATTTTTTAAGCACTTAAGCTTAACTCTTATCAAAATTCTTAAAACAACCCCTTAAAAGCAATTGCTTTTAGTATTATGATAAGATAAACGGGACCATGGATACTTTTCCCTGGAAGTTAAAGGGAGGTTTAAGAGTTTAACGCCAATAAGTTTTAATCGGCTGAATGCATAATTATTGCTAAGGAAGGGATATACTAAAATAATCATAGAAATAGGACTATTTATCAAAGATAAGAAATCTAGGGAAAAACTGCAATCGCAGACGGCATTCCCTTTAAAATTCTAACATAATCAGATAATTCGCATACATTTTATTGAAATAAAAACAAATTAATCTTTGTTATTTAATTAGTTATCTGTAGAAAATAGTCATTATTTTAGCAGCATCATTAAAGTTCTACGAATTTATCTCGCATGTTTGAACCTCAAATGTCGTGAAAGCTAAATTAAAAAGTTAAAGAATTAACAAAATGTTTTCCAAAATATAATTTTAATTTTTCAGTAGCCGCAAAATTGCGCTTTGTTTTTCTTTAGTGATTGGAGTGTACACTAATATATTATATGCTCTTTATCACTGTAGAATGACAAAAAGCCATTAGTAGTAGGTACCCTTAGTAACTTTATTATTATAAGATCTATGTGTTGAACTGTTGAGCTAGATTTATTAAACATTTTTAGAACAACGAGTATTATCGTAAAATCTTAATTTTTAAGCTTAACTTACAACCGATCATTAGCATTGTCGGGGATAGGCGTAGCCGAGTTGTTAGCGAACTCGCAAATCGTTTGGAACCTAGGTCTAAGCACTGACACATTTGGTGAGTTCGTATGCCAGAGAGGTGAGACATGTTTCACACATGTCCTATACTAAATCTAATGTATTAAGTTCATCAAGATGCAAAACAAACGGTAAAAAGGAAAAAATTATACCTCTTTTGCTCTTTTTGTCAAAACTTTGTATTTTGATTGGTTGTTTTGACTGAGATTTTGTGGTACCACTTCATAATTATGACAAGAGAAGTTAATAGAAAGTAACACAACAATATTTTCACCACAATTTTATAAACAAGTAAGGCGCGCTTCACGTAAGTACGGGGGGGGGGCGCATAATCACCGGTTTCTGTACATTAAAGTTAAAATTATTAAGGGTAATATGATTACACTAATTTTAATATAGTAATATTCTTTTTCTACTCTTCCAGACCTTTAAATTGAGGTATAACATGTCATAGTTACTAAGAACTTTTTTTAGTCACCCACCATATTGGTCGCCATCTTGAAAATATTACGTGTGAAAAATCCAAAATATGTCCAGTTGTCTCAATTTCCAGTTGTCTCAATTGCCGAGATGCAACTGTGTGCCGAATTTCATGTTCCTAGGTATAGTAGTTTATGAATTGAAACAAGCAACGGACAGACAGAGCCGTTATATAAGGTTTCTTTTTGCACTTTGTACAAAAACCTAAAATTGTGGTGACAATATTGTTGCGTTACTTTCTATTAACTTCTCTAGTCATAATTTGTATTTTAACTTATATATATCGATTATTACAAGTCCTTTATTTAAAACATATATTTATTTAACGTACATAAATTCTACTGAATGTATAAAATTAAATTTAAATCTTTAATTCATATATTTGATACACTTGAAGTATCAAACAAGAGTCAAATATTCAATTGTTCGTCTAAATTATATATGTACGTTCCTTTTATTTCTTTCCACTTGTACAATTAACTTAACAAAGTTATATAAAAGAATAAAATTATAGTTAGAGCCAGCTAGTCCCTATAATTAACTTGATGTTGCCTAACTATAAATTTTGTAGTATTGTATAACATGATTTAATTGTAGTTTCAATCTGTATTATTACAAATTTAAAGATCATAATATTGCATGTTATATGACCTTTTTAATGTGATATGATTATTTTCGTTAAAAGAAAGTACGTTTAAAATTAAAAAAAAAAAAAAAAAAAAAAAAAAAAAAAATGTAAAGTAGGCAATAATTGCTCATGATACATTTTTAGAATAATTTTTTCACACTATTTTGAACTTATTTTCTCTTAAGAACATTTTTATAACTAAACAACTTTTAACTTATTACTTGAATTATTTATTTAAATCAATCAATGTTAATTATTTTATATGATGATTATTGGACGAGTTCCCAAACATGTTCGTTATGTAAAGAAAACCAATTAGGTTAAAGGTATAAGCTTATTTAATCTTTTATAAATTTTATGTCTGTCAATTTAGCTTAGCTTATTCTTATGCATTTATTATAATATTATGAATTTATTCTTATAAATTTATATAAAATAATATTATTTATCGAAAGAGTTTAACATGTCGATTAAAATAAAAATAAATTTTAAATAATATAGTAGATTGAACAGAAAATAATAAAGATGTTCTGTCCAAACAGTCCAGAGACAATAAAGCTTACTTTTATAACAAAGATTACTTAAGGAATCAAATCAGCAATCCTTCTGTCATTTAATTGACAAAAAGTACATGGCAACATTTCTGTAATTCTGTAGTAACTACACAAATGAAATTTTGATAAAAGAAACAAATATGTTTTTTAAGATGACATATTTCAATATTTTTAGTTTTATAAGGAAGTGATTACTCAAAATGTGAGACATTCATACAAGCATAAAGACAATTTTACGGTTAAAATCACACATTAATATTGGATATGGAGTGAATTGGAAGATGTTTTATGTATAAATAAGCAATTTTTCAATTTTAATGATAACTTTGTATTTTAATTATCATGAATGCTTTTATATTTTCCTATTTTCTATTTAGAGACTCATATCTTTAGGTTTAATCTATAATGAGTTTATAGACTATAATGAGTTTGTCCGGAGTTATCTGCAAATTAAATTAAACTTATACAAACTGCATAATGTACGAGTATAAGGTATAAACGTTTTTAATTAGTTATCGTATCTGAAAGCTATAGATTGTTTTACTTTCTCGCATAAAATACGAAGTACATATGAAAAGAAAAAATTGTGATGGATTTACACGTTCTCCTGATTTCAAATATTTTTATATTTTTGACCTGAAGAAGGGCCACTGAGTCCGAATACGTTTTTTAGAAAATGTATGTTTTCAATCTGCCGTCTGTACAGTCAGTGCAAACGCGTGTGGCCTAAACTATCTATGGCTGTGGGCCTATTACGATAAAATTTAGCATACAGAAAAAGCATACCCCGAGGCGAAATAGGGGTATGATTTAGGGGCGCTATCCCCTAAAACCTTTGAAAAAATGTGGGTAAAATTATTTCTTGAAAATGATTCCGACAATTTTGATAAAAAAACTATATATTTAAATAAAAAAATCGAAGGGTATACTCGGGGAGGATAAGTCGTGAAAAATCTAGTTTTCGAGGTATTGATGAAAATAAATCTGATTTTGTTGAAAAACAAAAAGTAGGTAATCAACCACCTGTTGAATGTTTAAAAATTAATCAATTAAATGAGATATTAAGGCATTTGATACAGAATCAGTACCTATCTATATAAGAAAGTTTTGTTGGATTTATTGGAATCGGACCAATTGTTAATAGTTTCCTAGCTTCATCGGTGCTAAAAGACAAAATATATCATCAATTTTTCACTGCACTCAAAATCAGAAACTGCTTTGTTCTAACACAACAGTTGCAGTAATTTTTATTTTGAACTTATCAGCTTATTATGTGGTATTTATTATTGAATAGGGTTTGATTAGTTAGAAAATTAATTAATAATAATACCATTTATTTGAAAATTAATTGGAGGTATTAAATTCTAGAAGAAATAATAAAGACTTAATTTTAAACAATTAACTCATTGAATAAATTGAACTTACTTATGTTGGCACCCTCTTCTAATTAAGAGGTACATCAATCGATTAAATTTGTCTTGGATCTAGAAGTTATTGCTATTCCAGCCCCAATATTATTAAAACTTTAGTTTGAAGTGTTATGTTAAAGAAAATGTTAGCATATCGCGATGCCCCTGAAAACCAATTGCGTCTGAGCACAGTGAAAATGAAAATGACCTAAATTGCAATAATTATCTTTGGCAGTACTTAATTTTATATTCTATTTTTTCCTGAATTTTACCGTGCACTAATGCCATACCATATGACTTGTTGGAAAACAAGCCGTGAACCTGAACCCACAATATTTAATTTTAAACAGAAAACATAATTAGAACTATAATTTGTCATTTTATATAAATGGCCCAACTTTGATGATAAACCAAACCATAAATAGACATAAAAGCGCAATAATTGTTTTATAATTTCACTATTGGTTGGTAAATATGTGTGCAAAAGTAATTATCTTTGGGAGGAAAACACAATTAGTATTTTTTTCTGTCTAAGTACAGCTTGTTTACAATACAAAGGTGTTATGTGACTTCTTGTTTCTTTGTACGAACCCAGCTTTTTATACGTCCTTCCGGCTAAATTAAAATTACAATAGTATTCATTTTTCACTTCCGTCAGATTCAAATGTAGATAATATGGCAGTAAAATAATGGATTTTTTAATTTTTTTTTGTCAGAAAATAACTTAATGTAATCTCCAATTTCGGTATTGTATATGAAAACATACATTAAGAAATTAATTTGTTAACAAGATTAATGTGTTACAATATAAAACAAGATTACAGAAGTAATAGCAATAGCTACACATTGGCGAATAAAAATAGGAAATGAGAATATATATATATATATATATATATATATATATATATATATATATATATATATATATATATATATATATATGAGTGTGTGTATATAGATACACTTTAATAAATGATAGTTTATTCCAAAGGGTATATTTATAATTTTATAACATAATTAATTAAACTTTAGGACCAAATTTAATTAATTCTTTTTGTGGAATTCACTCGGTCTAAAAAAAACTTGAAGTATAAACACAGTGGCATATGCTTATTTTCTCAATGCAGACAGGTTTCAGATTCTTTTACCGAACATCATCTGGAAATCGTTTATTTAGCTGCATTCTAGGTCTGATGATTACCAATAAATACATTGCCTATATGTTTGACTGATCAAATCAATTATTTTTCTAATAAATAAGCAAATAATTTATTACTTAAGTAACCCTAACAATTAAATAAGCACTTCAAACAAGTAAAATTTCAAGCCACCTCAAAACTACATGTTTTTGTAGCCATATGTTTGCAGTGAACTAACTTATTGTTAAATAAATTAAAAGAGACCTTTATCAAAATATTAATACATTTAAATTGATCGTTCTTTTTATATGGACTTACCTATTTTCATTGTCAAGAATCCGATCATATTTCTTTTTAATTTTTTTTTTAATCAATTAACTATACAACATATTATAATAAATCTAATAAAAAAATAACCAAATAAATAATTTTAAAAAAAACTTCCAAGAATTCAAGAAAATAACTGGACATTGTAATTAAATAAAGCAATAAAATAATTTTATTGAATAAAAATTAAACATTTCTTAATAATAAAATACGACATTCGACTATAGAATTTACAAACATTTGATTCAAGAACAGACACCACAACCACAATGCTTAGTAACTTCACAAAATCCAATATAAAATTTGTGATACAAGATAATATATAAGTTGCCAGCATATATCTTTCCAATTGTTATAACTTTCAAGTGGGTTTGAACACAAAAGCCTGGAGAAATTCGATGAATTCTTTGGTATACGGTACATATACCCTTGAATTTTCTATTCAATCAATTAAAGCGTTTACTCAAATTATATATTATTTTCTTACAACGGCGGTCTCAACGAAAATAAAATTGTGTAATAGAATTTTTATTCTTAATTAGTCAATTAAATTTATCACTTGTCAATAGTTTTTAATTGAGATAAAGTAAAAGAATTAAGATTGAAGGTTTATTATGAATAATAACAAATAAGAATAATAATCTGGAAGAAAGACGAGTAATAAATCGGTTAGTCAAACAATAATTTAGGTAAATCTGCACTATTTGGCCCACTAACTTCTAATTGTCCGATTTACTTGCAATTTTTTTTAAACTGTTCCTTTTTACATATTAAAAACGATTCCGGTTGTACCATCTCGTTAAATTCAATAGTTTTTTCGTAAAAAAAATACGTAAAAGCGTCACTTTCTTAGGGAAATGAGGAAGGTTATGGTGAAAAGTACTAATCTTAACCTAAACTAACTATAACCTTCCCGTATTTTTCTTAGGAAGTGACTTTTTACGTATTTTTTTGGCTAAAGTTAAAGTGATAATTTAGCGAATTTTATACTTCGATTTGGACATCTACCTGGTCTATATGCAGCAGGGTTGTTTTTCTTCAGAAAATGAGCGGAGCACCGCGAAGCGGTGCGGAGCGGCCGTTAAAAATAATTCGTTTCTCTTAACAGCACTGAACACTTCACTTTTACGTATTTTTTTACGAAAAAACTATTGAATTTAACGAGATGGTACAACCGGAATCGTTTTTAATATGTAAAAAGGAACTGTTTAAAAAAAATTGCAAGTAAATCGGACAATTAGAAGTTAGTGGGCCAAATAGTGCAGATTTACCATAATTTAAAACTAATAGCTTAATTAATGTCAAAATAAGACTAATTTATGTTAATCTTAAATTTAAAAGAAATAATAGTTCGTTAACAGTGAGAATAATTAAAATAAAATATAGAAAAAGACGTAAGTAAAATAAATGGACTTAATTACAAGACAGACAAAACTATAATACAGAACTATTACAGTTTATCCCCAATTAATAAATAGTAATCGTACCAGGATTAATTTGAGATCCAAGTGATGATTTGTCATTTCTCTTCCTACAACCATCATTCACTAAAAGGTCATAAGGAAACAATGAGAATGTTTTTTTAATAGAGAGATAATAGTAAGCTATAAAACTATTTCTTTATTCTTTTTTTCCAGCAAATGGCTTTCTTCGTGATATAATATATGTTTGTTCATTTTTTTTATTAATACATAGCTACATATGATGTGTCATAACATTAAAATCTTACACACTTTATTTTGAATTTTTAGTGTAAGTGATATTTTGTTTTATATGTACTTAGATTTTTCCTTTAAGATTGATACATTTATTTTAGGATTTGTAAAAGTTTAACAAAACAATTATAACGAAGATATAAATAACTTGCAGTTACGCGAAGAACGAAGCATTTTTTTTTAAATAGCATTTTTAATAGTTTAAATATAGTAAGCCGAGAAAAACCTAAAACGTATGTACACGCAATTATTACCATAGGTAAACTTAATAATTTAGTTTAATTGTGGCTTTTACTAATTTAGTGTACCTACTTATTGCTTTTACTAATTTAGTGTACCTATTTATAATACTATTTTTGATTGCTCTTACTAATTTAGATTAATTATTTATTGCTTTTACTAATACAGTTAACTTATTGGTTTTTTTTTCAGGACTTCACAAACACCTGTCTGGAAGGTGTAAGGTGTAATGGTGTATGCAATATATTCCCTGGAGGAGCGAATGGTGAGTTGAAACCTAATTTCACCTAAACTTAGTATACCAGGCCAGCATTTATTACATTTTTAATTAATTACTACAATCTTGTCAAATGTTGCGAATATCCAAAGTTAAATCATTACATACTTTTGTGTCAATATTTACTATACTATTATAACTTTATTTTTTTTAAGAACTAATTTCATTAAAACCATTATATATAACTTACTGGGATCGTGGAGTAGCATAACCACGACGGTGGAGGAAAGGACAGTGAGTTAAAAAAAAATTCTATACAAAAAATTATTTTGGAATGTTTCCACATGATTGGGCGTTTGTAAAGGGAAATTACATAGGATAAAAAAAACCTTCTTCAGAGGCATGTGACGATGTATAAAATTACTCTGCAATCTATCATGGCATTGTTATTTTATAAAATACACAATAACAAATATAAATTGCGCAATAATAAATTTATTGTATTTAAAGGAGGAAATATTATCTTCTGGGTGTTTAATTCTCTTCAAGTTTTCCTCAAAGACTTATTAAAAAGTTGTTCTTGAAAATTGTTTGTCTATAAGCTAAAAATATTTTGTTATTATATATTGTAATCATTTTCCATGCATTACAACATGTTATTTCCCATATAAAACAATACATAAGAATAATTTGAGCTCTAAGACGTTATATTTGTCTAACCACAATAAGTGTTATATGTCTAATCAAGTTGTTCATCTAAACATAATAATATGTTAGAATCTACCACGAGAATAATGCTCTTATAAGAAGTTTTTCATAATTGATTGGATGGCTTGGCTTTCCTTTCTGATATTTTAATTTTTGAGGAAACTTTTATACATAAAAATTAATAAAAATAGTTTTGCCCAATATCGATGTGATGCCTCAAGCTTCGCTCGTATAATAAATATGTTTTCATATTTAAAAATATGGGGGATTTAAAAATATTTATTCATATGGGGTTGGGGAAAAACATATAGAATTTGAAGATTTGGTCTTTGCCGGAATACCTAAATAGTTATGATGACTTCATCTGAATTAAAATTTGACTAACACTGTGACTAAATATTGATAATAATAATTAGCCATTATGATACTAACTACTCAAAACTTTATGATATAACGAAATTGATAAAAAATATGGAAAGCCCCGGTTATCTCGTATAAATGTATATATACGCGTCAAGTCGATTTGGTTAGGTTCTTTTTTTTATTGTATGACTAAAAATACTTGTACATAAATATAATAAGTTAAGCGAATGAAGGATAGAATTGCTCTAGTGTTTGAGCATATTTGTTATGACAAAAAATCGGTTCATATATAATGAATTCAAATCCCATAATATCTATTATTATTATATTTAACATATTTATAAAGTCCTCAACAGGTGGTTGTTTATGTTTTCATTTTAGCGAATTTTCGAAGAAAATTAAGCTATTGCAATGGCTTCAAAAATTTGTAATGCGAATTTCTGAACATTTTCTCCATGGAAATCCGTTTCAGACCATTCTTAATCGATTCCTGAAATTTAACACTTCTTTATGCATGTATGTATGTATATTATATATATTTATGTATAAGTGTATGTATATATGTATGTAATGTATGTGTCACTCCAGACGATATCTCACCCTAGGATGCACTTAAAAAGCCAAACAAATTTTAAAATGTCAATAATATCAAAAGAAAGGATTATTTCGTTGGCCAGGATTTTTGGAGTCTATATAGGGGAGTCTATATTTGACAATTTAGGGTCAAAAATAGCATAAAAACGTTTTTTCCATTTTCCCCTCTCTTATATGAAAATATGACAAAATTGTACATAACAACAATTACTGTACTATTAAAGAGCGTTCTAACGATATGCATCTTGAAGGGTATATACCTACTATTTTGAATTTTGTACCCCGTACCCATGTGTACCAAATTTTTTTTCACCCATCCAAATTCTAAACCCAAATTTTCCTATATTATCATAAGCCAATAATACGCAGATTTCTTTGAAAATTCGCTCATTAAGTTATGGTGCATACGCGTCTGGTCTTTTTTTGGTTTCAGTGGGGAATATTCCGGAAACTAGATTTTCCCAGAAACACGTATACGGTTAAATTCGTATTTAAATGGTAATTTGAAACAAATTTAAACCGTTTGTAAGATTTTTTTATCTCACGATTTTCCAGTTTTTGGAGGGCAGCACCCTTAAATTTAGGAGCTAATTTTGCTCGTGCTCGATTTCTCCTCAAGGTATATAAGTTTGAACATGTCTTTATCATACATTTTTATTATTTATGAGTCATCAGGGAGTTCTGCCATCCAGCCTCTAGTACCACATTTGGTGAAGCTGATGGTGCTTTAATCTATTACCAATGAATCAGCTGATGAATTTGGTGTAATTGATGAAAAGGTATTTATCTCAAGCTATATGGAGGAGCTCTCTGCAACAAAGGACTTAAAAGTATTATCCTGGAACTATTTTAAGACTGATGACAGGCTTAGTGACTTAGTTTTACAGTATTGTACATGCTTAGTTTATTTGACATAATTTTTATTTAAATCACAAAAGCACATTTTTCCCTCTAGCTGAAATTTGCAAAGCTGTCATCCTCCAACCCGGTCACTTAATTAATAATATCCTTTTTAACGACAGTAATACTTAATTAGCTCGATAGGTAATGAAGTTAATAAAAAGTTTGTTAGAAATTTTAACAACTAAAACAAAGAAAAATAAATACACATTAACCGGATATTATTTTCAACACTTTAACTGGAAATTCTTAAAGAATATACTAAAAAGTAGATTTTAAACCAACGCAGCAGTCCAATTGGTAGTGTAACTGGCTATACATTTATATATTTTGAGACATAAGAGGACACAAGTAAAATGAATTGCTTATTGCGGAACAGATTAGTTGACAATTGAACTTACTTCTTAATGAGTGCATACCTGTATAGGTTCACAGTCTTGAGTGTATCCTGGTGAAGGAAATAAATTGTTCCAGACATTGTGGAATTATATATCAGTGTCTTTATGTAATTGATGATTACCTAATCTCGATGATATATTTTTAAAATGCAATTTACTGTCCTCATTTTGTTTTTGATGATGTCCCAAAGTAGTCAATTTTATTTTGTATTCAATTTTCGAATTTACAGTGATAATATTTAAAATAAAATAAAAAATCCTTGTCAAGTGTTACCTAGTAATTAAATATTTTAAAAATTGCACTAAATTTTATGTTAGAAGAAAGGTAAAAACCTACAATATTTTTGAATGCTTGTGGGAAGTCAATACAATTTAAATGTAAGTTTGTAAATTGTTAAAAATTCCAAGATAACTCACAGTTATTGTTCGTGTTGAGTTCGATAGAACTGTTTTTAAAAGCGGCTTTAGCCATGAGAGGAAGGTTGACTTGACCGTCCAGAGTATCGCGGTATACTGAACAGAACAGTACGAGATCCAGTGAGCGAAACCTTCTTACTAGCGGCAAAACACTGGGGAAAGCAGGGCTACCAACTAACAACTCTAATAACAACTATATAACCTCCAAAAAAAACTAACCTTTATCTCTTGTCCACAAAGTTCATAACTCTTTAGGTTAGGATCGTTTTTTTTTACTCTTGAGTAAAGATAAACAATTTACTTTTCTTACAATTATAAGCAATTAAGAAGAGTCAACTGTGGATTTAGAATAGTGCGTTTTAAAATAAGACGTAAGAGTTAAAAATTCCAAAAGAAAGAAACATTATTATCTGTTACTGAATGCATGGGTTCTTTCTGGTTTAATCATAATTTTTGGTTTTTCTGCTGTAATGATGATGTTATAAAAGAAAACTTTTGAGTATTTTACGTCAATTTATTTATTTCAGGAGAATTGCGTCAATGAACTAAACGGCCAATTAAGAATATTAAAGATTAATTATGTTCTATTTGGACCAGGTTGTGATAAAACGTAGTCGAAATAGTGTAATCATTTAAGTTTAGTAAACTAACTCAATTATTTATACCTAGATTTAAGGAACTTATTATTCGTACACAATATGTACTAAGTACTTTAATAATCAATTAATAGCCAAACTACAGTCATCTTAATAAAAAAAAACATTGGGAAAAGCAGGAGTGTGTCATTCCTTTATCTTTTACAATCTTAGCAGTATTAATTACTTAGTGTGTAAATCATCTAATTTTTTGTTTGATATGAATTTTACACATATAAATATTTATTAACATTAAATTTTTCAACGTTTAAAGTTGTATATATATATATATATATAAAACAAAATATTGTAAATTAACATCTTATTATTATTTTTTGTATTTTGAAACGCAATGCTTATAATTGAAAATATAGAATCTATACAATGCAGTATTCTTGATGAAGTTAAAAAAATAGTTTGGGAAAATAATTGGCTATTCCGTTGGTACTACTTTTTCCTAAATTCAGTTGTTACTGCTTTTAATTGTTAAATTTATAAAGTGAATAATTAAGAAAATTATTTTGTCCGAGATTTTCATCCCTGGTATTTAAAAACGCAAAGAGTTATCATTAAAAAATAATTAAACCAAAATAATATAATTAATTAAAATATGCAGAAACTATCCCTACTGCTTCAGTTATTAAAAATAATATAAGTAAGAGTGTGTGATCTGAGATTCATCTATTTCGTTTAGCCAAAGCTGATAAATTTCAGCAATACCTTGAAAACTAGATTTTTCTTGGGAAAACGACTTATATGGTTGAATTTGTATTTAAATGAACATGTTAAAATTTATTTAGGTTACAAGTGAAAGTAAGTAATTTTCACACTAAATTTTTATATTTGCATAGTTATAGATTATGGATTATCATTATAAATGTACTGAAAAACTCTTTGATGTATGTACCGCGCGTAGCTTTCACAAAATTAATTACAATGATTTTAACCACAAAATTTTAGTTATGTATAGATAATTAAAATAAGATTTTGTTTGCAGTTTATGTTATTGTGTATGGTGCTTATAAACATACATATAAAATTTATATACATATACAAATTTAACCATATAAGTCGTTTTCCCAAGAAAAATCTAGTTTTCATGATTTTGCTAAAAATTTAAAACGAAATATAAACAATCACCTATTGCTCCCTTTTTAAATATATTGGTGAAGTAGATATTAGGGAATTTAAATTATTATTTTTTCTAATTAATTACAATCAATTTTTGATCCCAAAATAGGCTTATTAATGAAATTCTTAATTGGACAATAAAACTTTAATAGCTTAATTTTATATTAACAATATTATTAATTTTATTTTCTGTTTGACTGTACTGTAGTGTTTTGTGTTCTAAAATATGAATAATGTTAACGTCTTTACTGCGCTTATCGAATATTCAGAATATATAGAGCCGGGCGTGTACTTAAAAACAATTTAAGAATGTCACAATTACAATTACAATACTATACTAAACTGATTATTTATGAACAAAAGTGATAAGTGAGCAACTAGTTATCAAGTTAAATCAATTCTAAAAAATAGATGATTTTTTATGTTACTAAACAAAATCACAAAAATAAATTAATAATCATTACAAAAAATTTATTACAAAAAATATAAAATTAAGATAAAAAAATAAGATGATTTCTTATCATACTAACTAGTTCTTACTGAAAGCCATTGCTGATTATAAATAAATCTTGTTTTTTAAAAAAATAGTTCGCTAACGAAAAAGTTTCAATTAAATTTAACTATTATTAGATTTGACTCCACAGAGTTGAGTGTTACTTCATATAAGACATTTTTAGGCCTTAAGTGTTATTATTACTAAAAGATTCAAAGTTTTATTGTATTTTTTATCACTTAGTTTCAATATAGTCTTAGACATTGGTAATTTATGATTCACAAATTCAAGGGAGCAGAGATGTATATAGTTCTTGCAATAAAAAGTAGACATCAAATAAGCACCATCCACATGTCTAAATCTTTTTCGCCAAAAATGTATATTGGTTGTTTTATTCCAAAGGTATTTTATAATAACTTAATTGAAATATTCATCGGTAGTTTTATCACATAACTACATAGCATTTTTCTAAACATCTGTGCAACATTTAATCAAAATCGGTCCAATAGTTTAGGCTCCACACGTCTGCCCAGACAACAGACATTTTTGGACTCAAGGGATCTCAAAACGTGTAAATCCATCAAAATCAAAATGTTACGCCGTCACATTATATATATTGCATATACTACTTATACTTATATAAGAAAGTAAAAGTTAATATGATTAGGCTTGTTGTTCCTACTTATTATAAGTGGAATTTGTTCATCATGTTTTATAGTGAAAACCTATAAAATAAATTAAATTAAATATTTACTACACTTACTAAAAGTTCTTCATCAAAAAAATCAATGTCAGATAACTAAAACTTTTTCATCCGAAAAATAAAGAAATCGTATTGTCATGAAACTTTGATGATAAAATGTAAGCAATGTGAAATATCACATTTAATTCATTACGAAAGGCGTGAAAGTCCGATTTGTCTTAACACCCAATTCTGTGGACCCTTTATAAAAGTAACATAAGTAAATATAAGAAACATACCCTCTGTTAAGCATATAGTAAGCGTTGTCATGTTATAACTAAATAAAATAAAAAATAACTAGCTAATTTTACGATTAATAACCGAATCCAACCTTCGTCAAGATAAAACTGTTATAAAATGTTTGGTTTTTTTAAACCATATGAATTAATCGTGGATACTTGAGTTTAGACCGATATATTGATGGAAATTATCAGAGGATATTTGATAAAAATATTTCATGTATTATTGTTCATTTTAACTGTCTGGTTTCTATTTAATATCAATAATGATAATGAGTGACACAATACATATTCATTGACTTTTTATCTTAGTTATAAAGGTGCAAACGAAAAGAATGTTGATTATTCATTTATGACCTAATTTTAATAAGTTTTGCAGTTATAATTTTACTTCCTAATTAATAGATTGTTGACACTTAAACGTTTAAAATTAATTATTAATATAAGTGGATTACAAAAAAGAGAATTATTTGTTACGAATTTAATCATTGGATGTTAAGTGGGTATTTTTTTTAATTTGTTAATAAATTTGGCATCTTTAGCAGCTTCTTAAAGAGCATTCTCTTTAAGATCATAATAAAATAATGAGGGCACTCAGTCTAAGATCGCTCCTTTAAGAGAGGTCCTTTATTTGGAATATTTTTACGATCATAATATTTATTACTTAAAAAACTTTGATATAGGTATTTACAACAGTCTAGCAGACTGATCAAAGAGTATAGCTAACCCAAGCTTCTTATTTTTATACTTTGTTTTCTTGAAGCTATCATTATTCTTAAATGTATAAGGTAAAATATTTCATTTTTAATCCGTCCTGCACAATAGAGTAATTTGTTGAGTACTAGAGGAATTTGCAAATTAATCTAATCTTTATTTGATGCTTCTGATACCTGATTTCATTCTAACGAGGATTGTATGAGGCTAAATTAATGATTTTATCATTATCTTTTAATGGTTTCGAAGGTTTGAAACTTCACTGAAGATCAAACGTCATACTGTTAAGATTACTTAAATTACTACAAACAACCAATACTAATGTATCATCATCATTACAACCATATAAGCAATATGATGCAGAAAGATAAAATTACGTCTTTTCATGGAAAGTCAAAATTTAAAATTATTCCCTAATATTTGGAATTAATTACTATAATTAGGACTTTTGGAAATTATATTTGATTCAATGGAGGAGGGATAAAGAAACTCTTTGGGGCATTTAGATATTAGTATTAAATATCCTTTTGCAATGATGATCCCGTGAAATTTGAGACAGGTTGGGCCAGGGGCCTGTTACCGGGAGCCTCGGGCCACCCGGCACAATAGCCAGTAACTTAAGGCCTGGAGCATAGGGCATAGGAGGGTATACGCCGGGGAAGTGTGACGTCACTTACGTAAAAAAAGTGTGTGTTGGTACGTTGGCTAAGCTGAACTGGCTCATAACAAAGATTATACAACTGTGTTTTATCAGTGCAATTTTATTTTATTATTATTTTTTAATCAATTTTATTAATTTATGAATGAAAAATGTCTCAATGCTTTGAATTTGGGTGCAACCATAGAGCCTTAAAAGATAAATGTGTCTTTTACCGCAATACAAATCCATTTTCTGTGTGGCGTAACGTAATCTGTAAGTTATCTTTTACATCTTATTTGAGTTATTTGTGAGAATTATTTGTTTTATCATCTATAATGTATACATTTATTGGCTTATTAATGATGTTACTGATATATGATAAGGTTAAAAACAGTTAAAAAAGCTTTTAATAGAATAAAAAGAGGAAAAAACTATAAAATGCTTACAGAACACTAGTAAACAATGGTTTATTATGAGCCAGAAAAGATAACCTGACAAAAAAACCGTGGAGGGCGCCTGACGTCACAGCAACCTTCCTCACTTTACGTAACCTCTCTGACGCGACGTATAGGGCGTGGGACTTGTGGCATTCATCTGTGGCAGCGGCCAGGGGCAGGATGGACTCCTAATTAATATATTATATATGTATATATTTTTTCAGATCAATATTGAGATATGCGTATGTTACTTTTCTTACTTTTTCTTAAATTACTATCCATAACATACATAATTTTTTTAAATTCTGGTTTACCTTTCTATAAGAAGTTTTATCTAAAATTTACTTCTTCACTAACCTACAACTTACATTGTTATGATATATTTTTGACTATCCATATTATACTTAATTTTATCTTTTATAAATTCTATGGTTTACCTTTCTATATGTAGTTTTATCTGAAATTTTAAATGTAGTTTTACTTCTTTACTTACCTATAAATTATTTCTTAGTGTTATTATATTTTATACTTTTTTTATTATCTTCTTATATATTGTATATCCGTAATAATGTTTAGTAATTTATCTATGACTATCTACATCAATAACACACTCCATACTTCTTTAAGGAAATCCAGCTGTTCAATACATATTTTCATTTATCATGTGGTATTTTAATTTAAAAACGCGCACGGATGAAACCTCATCCCTTTCCCTTTATTCAAAAGTATTCGCTTCGTTGTTGAGATTCCTAGTAATCTAAGAATTTCCAATGTATCTTTGCTCAAAAGTTGACCGGATTTTTTTTTTTTTTAAATTATTATTATGATCAATCTTAATTCGTTTAATTATACCTCAAGTGCAAAATTAATTATATTTTTTTGTTATAACTTTAAAGATAAAATAAAGTTCTTGAAGCCGAAGAGGTCATTTGAGTAACTGTACCCCGGATCTCGTCAGACATCCGTTTTATGGGCCTTGAGTAAAAAATGCATTTTTAATTGTATAATTAATTTTATAAAAATGTCAAAATGTTCTATTATGCTCTATATGTACAAAATGAATTATGAGAAATGCATATAAAACAAAGTTCAACCGTTTTAGAGTTCAATTTTTTTTCTTCTAGTCTGAAATGCATAGTTTTTGTTAGGAGTACGATTTCTATTCAGTTCATGGCTCCAATCTTTTTTTAGAAGAAGCTGACATATTTATTTAGATTCCAGACTAATAAGAGAAATTCAGTTGCTCATTCTTAACTCTATAGAAATTTTCCATTTTTTTAAAAACTTGTTACATTTATTTTCTTCTGATTTACTACACAGATATCAGTTATCAGGGCTAATTAATTATTGGGGCAACAAATATCAGTGTCCAATTTCATATTCCTCTTTGTTTTTGTTCTTATTTGATGGCACCATATGACAAACTATTCTAATGATCCTATCATTACTGGTATAGCTTTTCAAAATTGTTCCGAGTTTTAAAATAATACTTTGTATAAATAGATTAATCTTAATGTGAACTAATGCCCCTGAACAACGAGTAAAAGACCTTGTTTTGATCCAATGCCAAGGGCTTGTTAAAGGTCTGTTACTCGTGGCTGACTTCCCACATATCTGATTCAATGAGCGTTTTTTTCTCAGCGTACAGGTTCCACTTTCTTATCCTTATTCGTGAAGAGAAAGAAGTGGAAGTACCTGTATTGTATATATTTGATTAAACTTAATATTGTTACCATTATTTCTCTTATTATTATAATTATCGTTATAAAGACAACATTTCTGTTATACAAAGCTTCAATCTACAGAGTGTAAAAAAAAAACTTTTAAAAACTTCGGGATATGGTTAGACTTGCTAAAATAAAAAGAAAAGTTCATATAAAGATGTATCCTAAAATCCATATTTACCCAGATATCCGCCATTTTGTGTTTTTTTATAAAATATTTTGATCTCTCAATTCATTCAATCATTTTTTTAAACTCAGTACATTTCTATAACTAGTAAAGACACTTTTTGAAAAAAAAATAGCTTGATCCCATTTTTAATTCCAAAATGGCGGCCATTTGCTCAATTACAACCAACTTTTACAACTTTAACATCAATCAACTACAAACTTTTAACTGGCCACCATTTTGAAACCAAAAATTGCGTCAAGCAAATTTTTTTTTTTGAAAAAAGTGTCTTTACTAAATAAAGAAATATACTAAGTTTAAAAAAAACGATTGAATCACTTCAGAAATAAAACATAATTGTATAAAAATTACAAAATGGTGGATATCTGGTTAAATATGCATTTAAATATTTTAATTTGATCTTTGAAATACATATGATTATTTCTCTTTATTTTTGTATGTTTAACCATATCCCAAATTTTGTAAGAGTTTTTTTACACCTTGTATAATTGTTCATTTATTATTGTTGTATATTTATTTACTTTAATATTTTCTATTAAAAAACTTTGTTTTAAAAAAATGAATTATTTAAATGACAGGATAAATAATACATAATATATTTAATAGGATTTAGGACAGAAATGCATATTTGTAACCTAGTTACTTTCTTTGAAATTTCTTAACCATATATTACCATTAGAAGATTCTTAACAGAGTCGATAATTATTTACATTTAAAACAAAGGAGACATCAAGAAGAAGTTAATTTAATGAACATTTTATTAACTTTAAGCTCTTATAACCTTAAAGAAGGTTATTTCATTTAACAATTAAAAAAAAAAAAAAAAAAAGGTACCTACCTGTTCAGTAAAACAAGTTTTTAAAGCACTATATATAACTTTGGCAAAGCGCCTAAATCGTGCACTTGTGTATACTTTTATGAACTTGCAAAAAAAGTTGCTATTTCCATATCCTCATTAAATCCTCGTATCCTTACTTCTTTCTATATTAGCATAATTCCTCATCTGCTCTTAATTATACTACGAAAGCACTTTTGAGGTTATACAAATCCTCTCTTAATTTAAGCAAACCGGACAACCTAGGACATTAATGTCCCACAAAAGATCATATTTAACATTTCAACAATTCATCTCTTCAAAAAGTATTATAAGATGTATTTGTGACCGGGTTTGTGGATACAATTATTTTACTTGTGGCAAATATGTAATTCTTAATCAAACTGTAGATATTGCTCAATTAATTTTAAATATAAATATGAATAAAAGTAATCAAATGATAATTTTACCTGCCGTTTAAACAAGTGACGATTCAGTTATGTTAATAGGATGATTACGAATGTTTATGATTATATTAATAAACAAACTATAAACAATAAGCCAAAGTTATACAAATTGAATTTTGTAAAAGATTTAATAAATTTCATTTTTACTCACTCCGAAAGCAAAAGGTTGAAATTATTGTGGCCTCGGTTATTCATATCATGATTAACTTAATGACTTCTTTATACTTGATCTTTTAACTCTGACCTGTCATCTATTTATAAGTAATAAAATATATCGTGAATGATATAGGTAATTGAGGAAGTATTTACTTGTCAAAGTATTGTATTTCTTTTTGTTGACTTCCTTGTAAATTCAGAGACAAGGGTCGATTAGAAAGGCTGATAGATTTTATTTACTATTAGAATAAAGTGTCATCGTAATCAGGCCCGGACTGGGTCCTCCAAAAAGGCGCACACCTTGGCTTGCCAAAAGGCGCATATTGAAGCCTGGTGGTTTGGGAGGGAGGGGGGGGGGCTCATATTTATTAAATTTTGTCTTTCAAAAACTCGTTTTTATAACTTTTTGCACTGGAAAATACAGCCTGTATGAACTAACGATATTAATTGCATATGAGACATTATTTATATGTCCATGCTAACTTGCAAATTGAAGTTTTACAGAGAGGTATGTAACTAAAATCTACAGAGAATTAAAAATAGATAGGAAAATAAAACAGATTAAACTAAAAAAATAAGATGGTTGCGCGTGAAGTCTAACATCGAAAGGGTTTCGTTTGTATTCTGAACATGAAATTATTTATCGATAGAATTAATTATCGAAAAAAAAAAATAAGGGGTCTGTGGTTCGATCCCCAAGGGGTTCACAATGTTTTTTATCGGTAATAACGACAAGTTGCCATGGTTTTAAACCGATTTTAAAAAAAAGGTAAACATTTTTTTTTTCAATAAATGGCAATTATATAACGACGAGGTAATTTAAATTTTATATATATTTGTAATCTACTCTTCACCTTTTATTAGATATCCCACCCAAAATTTTAAAGGAATATTTTTTTTTGAGTGACATGAATTATTCGCCATTTTGGATTCCCAGATTCCCAGTTATCAGATCAAATTGCTATTCTTATTTTTTCTACGGCCCAACAGACCGCACATTTTTAATATTTTTTCACATTTTTGGACACACGAAATGTATGGTATAATAAATTTATAAAATAAATATATTTTATCAAGCTATAGTCTGATAAATTCACGCACTTACCTTTTCAATTGAATTCTTCAGTAAAACAATTAAATGTTACTCTCAAAATAACTAAAATATTCAATATGAAATAAAAATAGCACAACTTTTTAGTTTCAACCACCTTGCACGAGAGCTATAACAGTACAGATCTAAGCTAAGATATTTTCATTTGATAAGGAGATAACAATTCAAAAATTAAGGGAAGGGCAGAAAAGATAACAACTACAAAGGAAGGTAAAATTTCCTAGATAAGAAAGAAAAGAGTTAGCATCTAAGTTAAACCGCGATCTCCCTACCAGTATAAAATGAAGAAGGGAGAATCGGTTATCTCTATTCGGATATACTTACGCACGCATATAATTATATAGGTATTGACACCTAACTTGGAAACCAAACTGAGCTCTAAACCATACCATTTCATAACATTTTTTACTCCGAATTAAACTCTTATTTGTTTTATCTCTCATATATTTATTTTTATCTCCCAAAAATTTTTTTTTTTTTTTTTTTATTGAACTTTTTTTTTTTATTTTGTTGAAGGCGTTGATCATTATTTTCTAAAAGGCGCACCGGCCCGACGGCCGGCGGGCCGGCGGGCCAGTCCGGGCCTGATCGTAATGATATTTGTTTATATAAACACACTTAGTACTCAAGTTAGAACAAGGATTTTTTATACAAGATTTAAGATTATTAACATCACGTTAATTATCAAGTAAAAATAAATCTTAAGTAAGGAAAAATTCGACTTATAATAGGCTAGTAGTAGTAGTAGTTGTCTAGTACTTTCTACTAGAACGAGTAGGACGAACCACTTGTTCGAACCTTGCAATTAGGCCATCACTTAGGCCCTTTTTACGCCCCGCGGCAGAGAGTTCCAGCCACTTCACACATCATACCTCTGTACATAGTACCGCCGAAGCGAGTATGATGTGATCAATAGTGAGCCATATAAATCAGAGCGTCACGGCGAGGAATCGAGCCCCGTCTCGTTCCACTTATGATTCAGTGATGGCCGAGCAGACGTGGTTTAACCCACACGGCTACGCTGGCTCTCTATAATAGGCTAAAACTAATGAGATCGCAATGTTAGGTACAAGTATGTTTCGATTCCTAGTGGGATCAGATTTTTTCTTATTCAATATTAAATGTACACATGCGGTTGTAATACGCGGGACAATTTCTAACCTACTTTGGACAAACTATCAACATTTCCTCAAAATGCGCATAGCTTCCTCGCATCCTATTACGTTTATTGATGTTATGCTTTTATTTAGATTGTTTTTCCCTTTTTTTTAAATCTTTCAACTGTTTTGATTTTTTACATGAATAAAAGTATCAATACAGCAATATTTAATGTGCGCAGGTTGTTGAAATTAATCTGGGGCTATCTGCGGGCTAGTTTCGACAAACCATCCAAATTTCTTAAAAATCAGACGAGTACTTTTGAAGATATAGGTGTAAATAAATCTATGTTTATGCACATGTGGAAGCAGTGGCGGCAATAAGGGCCCCGCAGACCCTGCGGCGGGGGGGGGGGGGGGGGGGGGAATCTGGGGCCCCTGGAAGGGAGATAAAGGGGCCCCCACTAAAAGTTTGCTGGGGGGACCTGCAAAGCCTTACCGCCGCCACTGTGTGGAAGAGAAACAAATAAGAGCAGAAGGTTGAATCTTATATGGGACCAACAAGATGCTACTTATTGTGATCTACCATCCAAATTCCATTAAAAAGGATTAGTAGTGTTTAAGACATGGTGGTTCGCAAAAATCATGAGGGAAAGAGCGACACAGATTGACACGAGTCCAAAAATGTTCCCTTATGTCTTTCTATTCAAGAATTTATAAATTCTGAGATATAAAAAAAAGTTGTCCTCCAGAATGACCACAATGCGTCCGTCCCCAGATAGCTCGGAACCAATAGAATAGTATTTTATTAATTAATTTCTGGAATTGAATATTCTAGAATTTTTAACTCGGTTCAAATTTTAACATCAAAATTAGTTTCCAGCTCTTGTTTGAGTAAGTAACTTTATAACCGGAGTTCATCTTATTAAGAAATGCCATACTTATAAATTAATTGTTCTCGCTGAGATTTTGTGAAATGATTAATATTTTCAATATAGAGCACAATTTAAAAAGAAGTCTTCTAATTAGTTAAGCACATAGCTTCTTCACGTCCTATCACTAGACCAATGATCGCATGAGTTTAAAACTAGATTTAATGTGGAGATTTACAAAATGTGAGTGTCACTTAATAATTAGGTTGTTTCGCGAAAAAAAGTAATGTGAGGTTAAAATTTGGAGACCATTTATGGGTTAACCCTCATATACGGTATACATTTCGGGAAAAGTAGTTTTTAAAATAGAAGTTTTCTTAGAAAAAAATATAATTTTTGAAGATAAATAAATTGACTTGTTGGTACTTCTTTAGATTGTTACTTTCATATATATATATATATATATATATATATATATATATATATATATATATATATATATATATATATATATATATATATATATATATATATATACATATATGAATATAAATGACTGACTAAATAGCTATTAAGACATATATAGAGATGTTTAGTGCAATGTACTTTAGGACAAAGGAATATCACACTTCTGTTTTATAAGGGGAGAAACAGTCTAAAGAAGAACATTCCGTGCACCTTCTTCAGATTGTTACTCCCCTCTTTTTCTTTTATAAGGGGAGTAACAATCTGAAGAAGTGCCGGCCTATTTATCAAATGCATAGTCAGCTTCTGACTTTATTCTAGCGTTTCACTTAATATTCTTAAATTGTTGCTCTTAATTGATTTGATAAATAGAACAATAATCTTTACAGCTTCGGATTTCTATTAACGTTTTTATATTTTTTATTGCCTTATTACAGTTTTTGTTATTCTTCTTTGAACTAAAATTCTTATTTTTATTAAAGGTTTTTGCCAATGCTGTCCAGTTTCTAATTTATCTTTATACAATTACTTGCTTTAATATTTAAGTGTTGACAGCATTGGCTAAACTTTATCGATGCATTCAATTTAATGACGAGTGAAAATGGTTAATTGTTTCTTAGAGATTCTTCAAGACTGGTTCTTCCTACATAAGATATAGATTTTCCTTTTCTGTCTGTTTCCTCTTCCCCATTTATTCTTGCTTTGTTTTATCTATTGTTCGATGCATTTATTAATGATTTTATACTCTTTCTCAACTACTTCCTATCTATCACTTTGAGGACGTTCATTGCAGACTCGCGTTTGTCATTCTTCAAGCTATTATTTAAGACTTAAAACAACATTCCAGAAGCAATTATTATGGTTACATACATATACGTATACGTACATGTCTAAATGCTCCCAACAAAAGACTTATGGAAATAGCAAAATATGTGGATTGATAATTTGACGAGAGTTTACTGGAGCTATCTCATTTAGAAATAATCTTTATTAAACATAATTTTTGGTTTCTTTTAAAAACATAGTTTGTAATTTTTTATAAAATTGCGGGTTTTTGATTTTGTTTTACATAAAAACTAATATTTTGTGTGTTTTTGAATAACTTGCATTGGAAATATATTAGCTGAAAGTTTCAGCTTTCTATAGATAGATGGAAAGAGGGTTAAAAATTAATTACAAAATGTGTACCTTACACAAACGTGAAGTTAAATAAATACTTATAAAAAACATTTTACTTTGTACATGTCTACACTACAGTTTGAGTGGACACGAAAATGGAATATTATCTATTAATAAATAAACATATACATTTCAAGAAGGAATAATAGATGGTTTAAAGAATAATATTAAGGTAAGAATAGTTGTTTGAGTTGGAAGTAGCAATTCAACAGTAACCAATTTGATTTCTCTTGCGATATATAGAGTCAATTTTATCATTAAAAATAATTAAGAATAAAAAAAAAATAAGAAAACGTATTCACACTGTTTTCAAAGGTTGTCCGTCGGATATGAGCTAGAAAAAAAATCCTAAATAAAATGTTTGATTAAACATTCTACTCCAGCAAATAAATCGCAGTTAAGTTGTAACCGCGATAATCCACAACCACATAATAAGGAAGATTATCTGCAAAAAAAAATTCTTAGTTCGTGTGATGAAAAAAAGCTTTCTTACCAACATTGAAAGAGTGTTGATGTAAATTCTATTTATTAACTTGATAAAAAAATAACAAAAAAACTTGACTAGTAGACCTTTATTTGTGATATTTATTGCATTGCATTAAAATAGTCAATGCTATAGAAACATTACTGAGAAAAATTAACGCGTGCAAAGAAGAGGACGAAGCTAAATTCAAGGCCATGACCATTAATTAGTTCAGGCAGGCGAGCAGAATTATTAATTACTTAATAATTATCCACCTACATTCATATCTTATAGGAAATCCTTCATTTTCAATAATACGGTGTTGAAATGAAATTATAATGAATGTATGCAAATTAGTGAATACGCACAATTTAATTAAATATACTTATTATATCTGAATTAGTTAATAATTTATAATAATTAAACTTAGTACATGACCTTTTATTAAACTTATTTATTGATAAAAAACATATTGTTTTAATGTTATACAGTAGAAGTTTTATATTCTCAATTAAAAATTCAAGATTGCTTCGCTTATAATTCAACATTGATTTACGTCAACAGTTTTTCCTCAAGTATTCTTTTGTTTTATTGTAAAGGTGGAAAACTACAATAAAAAAATATTGAATTTACCATCTTAAGCACTCGGGAAACCCGAGTTGTAGAGAGAATTAATATTACGATTTCTCTAAAAGGATGCTAAACCAAAGTAAAAATAAAAAACATATTTATGTTCTGCCACATTTCAAAGTGAAAAATTTGAAAGTACATTTGGAATGAATAGATTTGAGCTGTCAATATATCCGTATCCACCAGAAATTACTAAATTATAATACATATAATTATTACTTTTTCTCGGTTCAGCTAGTTTTATAATAGTTCACCATTAACTTAAGCAATTTTTTTTGTATATTTTCTCCTCTTTCCTGGAGATAGATAGAAGTAGAAGATAATAGTCTTAAAATAAGATTCCAATTAGACTTAATTATAAAGCAATTTGCTGTATATACACCCTAAGCTACCTTTATATCCTAAAACAAATTAAACCACAAAAGAAAGATTACTATAAGATTCAGCAATGTAATACCGTGTTTCTGCACACTGCAATAAGGTACCCAATTTTATTTTTGTCTCTCTACTAACACAAATTGTGAATATTATAAGATTGTTTACGTTAAAGTTAGTGTATATACTATAGTATTATACTACATTCTATACTGACTCTTTTGTGAGGTATTTATAGTATTTCTCTCTCTCTATTTCTCTCTCTCTCTCTCTCTCTCTCTCTCTCTATCTCTCTCTGTAATTTATATTTATGAATAAAATTTAAAAAATAATTTATATCCTTTTTTACCGTATCCCCATAGTAATTATGGTGAAAAGAATTAAATAAAACCAAATACACGACTTTCTTTTTCGTACATTTTTCATAACAAAGCAGCTGTCAAAGATTTAAAAAAATAACTTTCTCAGTTCCTTTTATTTTGATTAAAATGTTTGTTTTTACTTAGTACAGTAATTATTTTGAAATTACCTTGTTAATTAGTTTGTAATTAGTGTTGACAAATATTTCTATACTATAATTTACCAATTAGAAATGGATGTTATATTTTCTTCAGAGTTCGTTAATATATTTTATCTACAATTGATACGAAATATAAACATTGTATCTCTGTTTAGTTGCGTAAAAAGTGATTCTTTGCGTAGTTGTATTCATTGCGCATGCGCGTTTCATAATTCCTCTTTTATCCACCCTAGTGCAGTAAAAAAGAAGAATTCTTCACCTTAACGCTCGATTAGCGAGTTTGTTTACATTTAACAAAACTAATTTGCTGTTTGTTTAATTAAATTAACTGTTGATATCAAGTTTTTAGTGAAATACAATGAGTGATTTAAGTGATTATGACGAAAACGAGGAGAATAATAATGCGCTTCCCGAAATAATTAATTCGGCACAAAATACAACTAATGAATTAATGCCATCTTTTACAAAAGATAAATTAATACGAACTTACATACAGGAAGTTTATTAAATTATTTTTTTCTGTATTTATTATTAAAATCCAACAATCGTAGATAAAATTTGCGTAGGCTTTTTGCTTTGCTTGTGTGGTTTTACTACCTTCGTTGTCGCTCGGGTGCAAACTCCACACTCGCATGCAAAATGCTACTTTCCGCACAAGACGTGTAATGTACTATTACAAAATAGTTGAATTTCATTTCAGTTCAAATATTTTGAACATTCGGTCTTAAATAGGAATTGGAGTCGTGAACAAATCAAACCATAGAACCGAAGAAGACAAATAAAACGCTGACGACGAGAATTATCTTAAATAAACTAAAACTCAACATACAATCTGACTAATATTGATAGTTTAATTTTTTTTTGTTCCGCTGACTATGTACAATTGTGATTTCAGTCAATTTTACACTTCCTTAGGTGCAATAAGCAGTGTCAAACACAGCTCCCCTTTGTCGGAATGGAACCTTATTTAAATAACTGTTGGATTACTATTGTTATTCGAGTTTTAAATGGTGATTTGGACACACTGATAAATTGATTAATCAATTAATAATATTATCAATTATCTAGTTTTATGGTTAAAATTATTCCATCCAGTACAATAATTTATTCACAAAAATAATAACACGTCTTTATAAAAGGGAGTATTGTTCGTTGTGGTTACTCTACGGTTCTAACAAAAATAAAAGAATAAAACATCGAGTATGATGAGATCTAAAGTGTATTCAAGTGAAACATTATTTCAATAAAAATAAAAAGTGTAATGGATCACCGCAGAATTCTTTTTTACTCGCACTTCGAGTATGATCAGACCTTGAAAAACTAATCTGTAAAGGTAAAAAAAAAGAATAATAATAAAAGGCAAACCTAAAGAAAAGAAAGAAGCGTGTTAGTAAAGTAACAAGAAAAAGTATGATCAGCTCAGATGATATTGTTTAAATACTTTATTTTAACTTTTTACTTTACTTAATAAAAGAAACACTATTGTTATTGTTATGCTTTGTTTCTTTGTCCATTAGCTTTAGAATTGAGTCTAAAGATTGAAGTATAAGTGTCTAAATAAAAATGAATTAACGAAGTAGAAAAATATACTATAATTATCAATTAAATATTTTGTATTTTGTCAATATTTGAGACCCAATATGTGAAGTGACTCACTGAATTAAACATTTTTATTACTAAACTCACTATCAACATAATAATCAACATCATTAAAGCCGGGTTCCCACGGGGAGTGAAGACTCTAGAGTGGCTCACTGTAGAGTGGACTCGCCCCGTCTGAACGCGTCGCAGTGAACTCTCCTCTGACGTCACCGGGAGTGAGGATAGTTCACTACCGCTCACTCTCCAAATCAAACCTGTTTAATTTTCAGGAGTGAATACTCCTGTCGCCAGCCGTTTCATAGAGCCAACACTTTGTTTTTTTTACCTCTCCTCCACCCGCGGCTAAAACCTTTAACCTTTGCTTGTTTTATTATTACTTATTATATATTATACTATATTATATACTATTTTAATTTTATATATTATACTATATTATATTATACACTATATTATTATACTATATTATGCTATATGTACTATATTATATATTATACTATATTCGATGGTGTTGCGCCAAAAGGGCCAATCTGCATTTTATATTTGAATTCTAAAACTTAAAAAGTTGTAATGAAAAATTGATATTTTAATGCCTTATTTATATTTTTATTCATTTAAAATATACTTGGATACCTAATTAATAAGTCAAATTAACCAAATTTATTTTATTAATTATAAATAAAAAACAAATGTGATATTAGTTGCAGATTGGCCCTTTTGGCGCAACACATTTTTTTTTCACAAACATATTTCATGTTAGTTTGCGTGATATTATACTATATTATATTTCTTGCTTTAGTATGCGTGATATTATACTATATTATATTTCTTGTTAGTATGCGTGATATTATACTATATTCTTCAAGTTGTTTTAAAAGGTAGTAGGTAACTATGTCTGAGCCTTCGGCGTCGGCTCATATTCTTAAATTGCAAGACGGTGAAACTATGAAGTTTCTAAAGTTGTATTCCAGTGAGTCAGTTTTAAATGATTCGAGCTGTTCAAATTTTAAAAATAGAGATTTTAGAGAAGCTTGCTTTTCTACGAGAAGCTCGTTCATGGTTGGCTCCCTGGGATAAACTGAGAAGCGTGAGCACTACCCTGTGTGAACTCTCCACTGTTCTCCGCTAGTTTCACTCTTCTTCCCCCTCCAGGCGTGGGTCACAAGAGTCTTTACTCTAGCGTGGCACTGTAGAGTCTTCACTCCCCGTGGGAACCCGGCTTAACACTAAAGAGTGTTTTTAGAATTTGTTGGAAGTAGACAAATTACTTATTAAAATAATTATTTTTGAAATTTCTTTGACTAATTTGTACCTTTAGTTACGTACTTCATTTTTTAAATTAAAACCAAAAAGGTTTAAAAATGTTCTAAGGAGAAGTCAAATATAACTCTTTAAAAAAAAAAAAAAAAAAAACGTGTAAGGAAGTAGTTTATTTTTATTTCATTTTTTCTTCCGAGCTTACCAAAGTTAACGTAATAATCCAAGACAGAATTCCGTTTCAGACATCAGGGAACATTTTTTGTTCCGTGTCTGTCTGTCACTCAATTTTTGCGAGCAACATATCATAAAAACTACCCATATGATTTTATTGAAATTTAGATAGTGGGATTAGCCCATTATAGGTTCCATTTAAGTTTCAGAAGTATGCGCCTATTTGTTTCTCTTCCACATGCGCACAAACATATAAATTTATTTACATCTATATCATCAAAAGCGCTTATCTGATTTTTATGAAATTTAGATGGTTTGTCGAAAGTAGCCTGCAGATGGCCCAGATTAATTTCAACCGTCTGTACTCCTTAAATTAGCTACGTTGATACTTTAATTTATGTAAAAACTCAAAACAATTTTGAAAGTTTTTAAAAAACGGGGGAAAATTAAATAAATTTGACAATAATAGGTTTCAATAGTATAAAATCATTTAAGTATACAAAATAGAACGCGAGGAAGCTATATGTGCATCACTAATTGGCAGAGTATTTTAAAAAACATCTATTGACACAAAAGAGAAATTATATGAAAAATAAATTAATTGGGACAACCAAAATAGAAATATAATTATCTTTATTGAGCAGTGGAGTTACACTAGTCTGTGGTAAAGTAAAAAAATACTGTTTATCCACAATGGTATCATTAAGGCAGAGCCAGCTATATTAAGGATTGACACAAGACACAATAATAGTGAAATGTTAGCAAAACTTAGAACTTATCCTGACTTTAGGAAAGAATATTTTAGTAAATGTAAAACCCGGATGAACTAGATCTATCTTCTTTTGGTCTTTCGTTAAACTTGCTTGTTTCTTTTACCTTTAGTTACGTACTTCATTTTAATTTCTACCAAAGATCTACTTTAAGAAGAGAAAGAACTATGTTTACCAATGACGTAACATTAAAAAGATGAAGCTGTAGAATGGAGAAAGCTGTTTAAGTGTTCACTTTAGAGCTACTGCTGAATTTTTTAAAGTGATGTCCTTGGAGGATAGTCTCTACAACTTTTAAGTCGTGATCTGCATTCACAATAAGAAAATATTAGATCAGGCAACAGGATACTGACTAGCTCAGCAGTTACTTGAGTGGACAATATACCTCTTAGGTCAAGGCTTATAATATAAGTTAGTACTATTGTGCTTTTAATATAATTATTTAATTACTGAAAAATCTGCTCATATTTGTTATCAGCTAGGCGATATTATGAATACCAGTTACTTAAAATAAAGTAAGCGGAATTTATCCACTCCGTCTCGGACGTGTGGGGGGGGGGGGAGGGGGGGGGGGAGGGGGGCAGTTCAAATCTATTCATCCTCTAAGTGCTAAGGTACTATAGTGGTATATTGAATATTGGTCCAAAATCTTGGTATAATTATTTAATTACTGAATAATTATTTAATTACTGAAGTAATTAAATATAATTATTTAATTACTGAAAAATCTGCTCATATTTGTTATCAGCTAGGCGATATTATGAATACCAGTTACTTAAAATAAAGTAAGCGGAATTTATCCACTCCGTCTCGGACGTGTGGGGGGGGGGGAGGGGGGGGGGAGGGGGGCAGTTCAAATCTATTCATCCTCTAAGTGCTAAGGTACTATAGTGGTATATTGAATATTGGTCCAAAATCTTGGTTCATCTACGAAGAAATTTACCAATTCTGTCTTGATTCAATCCTCGATTTATTACAACTTCTAATTTATTCTGACCCATTGTTAAAAAACTTAAATTGTTAACTTTAAAAACTAAAGTAAGTTCTGGTCCAACAAGCTTGAACGGAAAATATTGCTTTATAGTTACACCTTACACATAAGTATGGTACATGAAAAAAAAATTAAATCCGAATGTAATTTTTAAAAACGAAGAAGAAGCAGCCATTTCTTCCCCCATATAGATGGAGGAAGAAACAGGAATTAAAGGAGTAGTTATATATTGTTCACATACTCCTTCAAAATTAACCTACATAAGTGATATAATTATATATTGACACATTGAACTTCAATTTAATTTATTTAATTTTTAAATTAGATTAGCTATTGTAAGTTTGTCTATTATTATTCAAAAGTTATATATCACTTTCCAATATATGCTAAGAGATATCGATTAATTGTTTGTTGAGAAAAGTATGTCACATAGGTATTTTTCCTTTGTTGTTCCTTTAAATTACTTATCAAGCAGTAAAATTGGATATTTTTACAATTATAAAGTTAACATAATCACATTCTTTTTCAAAAACGAGGAAAAGTGTCTTAGGATAAGCATTTTAATAAAAAATTCCCCTGATATGTCACGTTCATTGTATTATTATATTATCTGATATTTGCAATTATTCTTAAGGTATCGAGGTATAACGCCAATTGTTTTACTCCGAGGAATAGTTTTTTATTTAAAAAACTATTTTAACGTTAGTAATTTATTATTTAAAAAAATATTTAACGATAATTTAGTAATTTTTGTTTGTTTGTTTGTTGACGCTAATAACAGCAGAATTATTGTCACATTATTATAACTGAGAATCGGTCATTTTACCCGACAATCAAAGCGCTTAATGACAATCAACGCCTTCACTCTTTTCGTTTCTACTCTACAAGTCCACCTAAGAAAACCTCTTCAATTAGAACCATTCTCTTTTGAGAATTGAGCCCAATTCTATTTTGTACCTAATTTCGGACTCTGGGAGAGCTCTAAGCCTCACAAATCTATTGAGGGTTATTAAAAGTAATTTAATTTATTTATTAGTATTTTAATGGAAATATACGAGTTCATTTAATCAAATTTACGATGCGACATTGGTAAGTTAAAATAGCCAACATTTCTTTTATCAGCACAATTTGTTTGCGATAAAAGAATTTAGTAGTTCATTGATCTTTTATATGTGTTAATCAGCGGATTGTAGAACCGTGTTTACTACAGTGCCTAATAATATTTGTTATGCATATTTTTTTTCAAATTGCTAAATATGACGAACTATTTTTTTTATTAAGGTTTGTAGTTTAATGTATCTAACATTAACAGTCACAAAATCTTCTCTTTTTTGCAATATCTTATATAGGTGTTTGATTAGTTTGTTATTAGTTGTAGATGCTTGAGAATGACTCAAATAGGGAGTCGAAATATAGCAAAAACTTTTTAACAACATGAGATAGAGATTTTTCTTTTCATCCCTTAAGACCCACAGCTCCGAACCACAATATCTTATATTATTTTTTAACTTCTAAATAGACTCGATTCTTTAAGCTGCCAAACAAAATTCACGGTTCCTCCGATTTACCGCCACAGCTCGATTCTTTTTTTATAAAATCACCTAAAAAAAACCATAAAAAGTTCGGGCATCAACCTTTTCATCTTTTAACTTTTAAGGTCCATTGTTTTATGGCCACCCTTGTACGCTATTTACCATTTGCGATTTTAGATTTGCCTAAATTAGAAATGGTATCACACTCTACGTCGTGTTCTGAATGATTATATGCGTGAGCTGAAATTAATTTTACGCTTATAATTTAATCATGGTTAAAGGCGTAAAATTATGATCAATGGCGGGAATGAAAAAATCACCACATCCAAATTTATAGCGAAAAACTTTAACAAGTCAGCCTTTCCACTAAATATATCTCTATTTAATAATGTCAATGTTTAAATATGATAATTATTGAGTGATAGTTAATCAAGTTATTATATCTAACATAGAAATATTTAGAGAAAAGAGACATACAAGGTTATTTATTATGGCTAAAAATAAGTGCACACATTTTTATACTTTATTTTCCCTCTCAGATAAGCAGTAAATGCTCTTTATTTGCTAATCATTGAAGGTGCTTTATCACAAGCGGCCCCAGTGACCAAGGAATATTAGGAATATATGTATAATAATCGAGTAATGTCCCGACGACGACGGCGACGCACCTCGAAGTGATTTATGACGTTAAAAATTGATGAGCTAAAACTGGGCTTGAATCAGTGACCACTAGCACATGAAGCAAGACCCCAACCACTGAGCCATCTAACCAAGCTAACAATTAAGCCTAAACATTTTTTTATTTAAACAGTATACATATGCCCGTTGCCACGGGCTTAACGGCTAGTATATGAATAATGTATTATATTAGGAAATAAGTAAAAATAAAATTAAAAAAACTTTACCTGTGTTTCTAAAAATTGCTTGGTAGTAAGAAATGATTTTATTATTTCTTCTTCACTTGGGCTTTAATTGTGAACAAAAGCTATCAGTATGTTCAATCTTTCGTATGCGTTGCATCACACAGCTGAATTGTGAATTTATTTGCAAAACAAAGAGTAAGATCATTTTGATATTCTCAGCCGATTCATCGACACGGCGTTTAAGTGTTTTACTTTTTTAAATGGTATAATTAAAAAAAAAATAGGTGTCCATTTTCAAACCAGTTGGTACCGATTATTATCTCTCGCAGGAGTAAAGTTAATTCTTTATATTCACACCTTTTCTAATAATTCTTCCTTTCCACCTTGAACATGGTTCCACACAAAACTATGGTTGAAAATGTATTTAAGTTCTGATTTTGTGAGTAAAATAAATTTCTCTTTATAATCTCTATTAGGTATATCTTTTTACAAGAATGCATTTCAAAGTGCCTACTCCATCATCTAAGATAATTTCATCGCTAAATGGTTTTTTACTCATGAGATAAAAAAAAGGGCATTATATCATTTTCTGGTCTAGCAAGAAACCCTATACAAAAAATGCACTTTCATTTCAAAGGCCTCTTTTTTGCTTTAAGAATAATTCTAATTAAATTCAACTTATCAAAGTAATAGGGAAGGAATCATAAGATTTGCAAAGGTAGAGGGGTGGTGGGTGGTATAGTTGTATGTGAAATTAAGTCACAGTCTTTACGATTTATAATATTTCGCCAAAAAGTCTCTTCTTCTCAAAAAGCCTACTTATTAGGATTCTTATCTATCTCATAAGAAAAATGTTTAAAATAAAATTTAATGTATTATGCAGTAAAATAACATATAACATAGAACTTAAACTCCATTCGAGTACTTATTTTGCAAATTAATAATAAAACCCCAACAAATCAGGTTTAATCACAAACAAATAAAATTCATGTTTATTATGTGACTTTAACATTAAATGTTTAGGCCGAGCGCACATTGAGACGAAGACGACGCAGGGCAGGAGGGCAGGACATCAGCAGTCTTTTTTAGCCGATAATTGAGACGCCAGATCCACTAGCGTCGAGTAGGCCACTTATGGTGTATAGTAATTAGAATTAGCCTGCTCTGCGTCTCCGTTCGTGCGGTTTCGTATACAGGGTGGTCCAAAAGTCCCCCCCCCCTTAACTTTTTAACTGTTTGAGATAAATTAATGAAACTTGGGGGATCTCTACCATGCAAAGGGAAGTTTGTTTTCATTCCATTGCCCACTAGGGGCAACCTCCCACTTTGCCCCCAGGCCACCCAACTTCAAAATTTCAAATTGGAGTGTATATTTTTGATAGCATATTTGGATTCTACGGTGAAAAATAATAAACTTTTACTGGAAACAATGTTTTCTATTTCCAATATTTTGCCCCCTACAGGGGGGCAAAGATAGCAAAATAACCCTTCCAAAATAGTAAAAAAATAACACTTAAATCGTTATAAAATCTAAACAGTTTGAAATAAAGTAATGGAACTTGGGGGATCTTTACCATGTAAAAGGAAGTGTGTATTCATCCACTCGCGTACTAGGGGCAACCACCATTTTGCCCCCAGGTGCTGAAATCTACGATTTTTATACCTTTGCCCCCTATAGGGGGCAAAATATTGGAGATAGAAAAAAAAGTTAGAAGTAAAATATTGTTATTTTTCATCGTAGAATCTAAATCAAAAATATACGCTCCATGTTAAAATTTTGAAGTTAGGTAGCCTGGGGGCAAAATGGTTGGTTGCCCCTACTGCGCGATTGCATGTAAACATACTTCCCCTAAGTTTCATTAATTTATCTCTAACCGTTTAGATTTTGCAACGTATTATCGGAAGGGTTATTTTGCTATCAATGCCCCCCTATAGGGGGCAAAATATTGGAAATAGAAAAAATTGTTTCAAGTAAAAGTTTATTATTTTTCACCGTAGAATCCAAATATGCTATTAAAAATATACACTCCAATTTGAAATTTTGAAGTTGGGTGGCCTGAGGGCAAAGTGGGTGGTTGCCCCTAAAGGGAGATTGCATGAAAATAAACTACCCTATGCATGGTAGAGATACCCCAAGTTTCATTAATTTATCTCAAACCGTTCAAAAGTTAAGAAGGGGGGGGGGAGACTTTTGGACCACCCTGTATATCTGCGGTTGAAATAAAACTATGCTGGCCTGCCTTGCGTCGGCTGCGTCTCAATGTGCGTCCGGGTTTATAATTATAATATCCTGCGTTCCTCAGTCTGGAGATCTTATGTTATTTATGTATGTATTACCCAAGAAAGGAATACTATAGTGATCCTCAAAAAATCATTTCTCCTAAAAAAAAAGGGATGGAATTTGTTTTAAAGGAAATGCTTAATACATTTTTCCCCGCCAATATATATATGTATATATATATATATATATATAATCCATATTCAATTGATTGTGCCTTTAGATGTGCAATTTTTTCCATGTGAACAGATGTCACCGAAGTTCCAACGATTTGAACTTGTAAATTTCCTCATTTTCTAAGATTCAACTTCTTTTGCGTCTTTCACACTACAATGTAACGACAACAACTATGTGTCAGTTCATAATATTTATATAATGACATCAGTCCTACTTCTCAAGACGAAAATGTTTAATTAGTTAGACTAATTCTATAACTGACGCGATTACAAAGGATATGCAAATTTAATTAAGTAATCTCCCTTCACTTCAATTATTAATTCAATTCAAACATATGTTATCAACAAGTTAAACCATTCTGAATATTCCTAATCTGTTTTTTGATAATTTTTGCATTATGCCAGACTATTTTTATTGTTGATTGTTATGACTGCAAACATCTAGACTTTATTTAAGATTATGAGAATTGTACAAATAATTACATGAATGTATGTTTAATAAATTAATCCATATTATCATAATATTTTCATTAAGGATTAAAGTTTTTATGTACTTTTTATATTTTTATTGCCACCTGTTTATTTCATTTGCTAATCTTTATTACGGTTTATTTAGGCCATGAGGTGCTACACCAGCTTAATTTATTTTGTTTTATACACAGAAAATCATTCAATACACTATGCACGTGTAAGTTATTCAGTTGTTGATAAATTACATGACATCAAATTTATGTTATCATTATTATTTTATCTCATCCACATTAATTATCTTTCTAGATAAATCACTGAAACAAATAAATTAACAAACGCTCAATATGTAATAATAATTTTCCGTTATACATCCTTACGGGGGTAAATCCTTCACAGATCTATTTATATCTATATACTTGTTCGATTAGATTACTAGCTGGATACCCACGTGCTTCGCAACGGACTGTTTTACAAAAGAGATTAATTTAATTTGATGGTTATAAAAAAATAAATACGGAATTATTATATGTATTAAAATATTTATAATTCACTTCTAATTCTCCGATTCACTTTAAAACTTGAACGAAAAACCCGTAATAATTAATGACCCATTTTACCGAAAAATCACATTGATTTTTCTTCGGTTAATCCCTTAATTTTCTAATTTTACTTTTCCTTCTTGGGCTCCCAGGGATGATCAATAAAAAAGGTATTTTTTAAATCATTTATATATTTGATGCAAATTAAAAAAAAAAAATTAAAAAATTAAAATTAGAAAATTAAGTGATTAACCGAAGAATAATCAATGTGATTTTCGGTATAATGGATCATTAATAATTACGGGTATAAGTAGAAGAAGATATAAATAGATCTGTGAAGGATTTACTGTGGTAGCCCAAGAAGAAAAATAAAAATGGAAAAATCACATATAATTGCCTCTTTTTACTATATAGTAAAAAGAGGTATTTATATGTGATTTTTCAATTTTATCCTTATATTTCAAATATTTGAAATAAAAGGATAATACGGAACTCGTTATGAATCGTGTCGAAGCCACCGCATTAATTCAGATTTAGCATATGGAAGGCAGCATTAAAAAATGCCCACATAGAAAAGAAACTCCTACAAAAATATAATTTTAGTAGAATAATTTAAACATGAAAAACGTCTCCACAAAATGAATGTTTAATTATTAAAACTATAGCTTTCGGCCTCTCGGAGTCTCGGCCATTATCAGTGCCAGTTAAAAGTAAGGAAGGAAGAACCCGACGTGGACTCACATGAGAGACAAAAACGGACTAAAGAGTGACTCCTCTTAGGGCTTTTCCTTTACCTTAGAAAGGTTAAAATAAGGTTAGGCTAAATATACCTACATTATACACGTTAAAATGTATGTAATTTTAATATGAATAATCACTATCATATAGGGGTGTTTCCCTTATTTTGGATGCTTAACAAAAATCATATATCGCTGTTAACAATGAAAGTAGTGTTGCCAGGCTCTGACTAGTAGTGTCACAGAAAAAATGTTCTTCCTCCATGGATTTGTGCAGGAGGAAAGTGACAAAGGTTAAAGGAACCTCCCTTAAATAAAAAAATAAAAAAATTAATCTTTATATCTAAGTATATACAGGGTCTTTAATCTTTATATATAAGTATATACAGGGTGACCCAGTTTTAATGGGACAAAAAATAAATCCTGAAGAACAGAAAAAAAGTATAATATATGGCTTATACGATTCTCAATAGTATTCGAGATATGTATTTCGATATATCGATTTTTTCGATACATTGTTGTTTTCTCAAATAAAATGCGTAATAACTCTAAAACAAAAAAAGTTAATGAGTTGCGGTTTTCACCATTAGAAAGAGCATTAAATTTACATTAAAATTACTTTCAATATAACCCGCACGTTTATTTAAAAACGAACTTACACTCATTATCAATGTAAAATTAGAGTAGTTTAAAAAATTGAGTGAACCACCAAACTATTAAAAACCAGCATAACTTTGTTAATACCCTAGTCACCATTAAAGTCTGAAGAGCTTAAAAACAAAAAAACTAACCCATTTCATTACCCTTAAAATGATATAACATAACCTAAACATTGTTTAAACTTTCAATGAAATATGGATATAAAACTTTAATCAGGTAGCTAAAAGTTGTAGTACAAATGTAAACAAAACAATTCTTTGCATTAGATTAACTTTGCATTTTATTTATTTTAAGAAGTTTTTTGTTTTATAGAAAATGTTAGCTACCTGATTTAAGTTTTTTAAGCATACTTCAGTAAAAGTTTAAACAATGGTTATGTTATGTTATTTTAAAGGTAATGAAATGGGTCAGTTTTTAAGCTCTTCAGACTTCATTGGTGACTATGGTATTAACAAAGATATGGTGGTTTTCAATATCACTCAATTTTTTAAACTACTCTAATTTTACATTGTAAATGAGTGCAGTGGCGTAACTATAGGCCCGCCGGGCCCGTATTGCGTGAGGGCCCTAGGTGCCGGGGGGCCTCCAAATCCATGTCGATGGGGCCCCTTTAAAGCATAACAGGGACCTTTTTTGCGCTCATCGATTTTCTTTGGCGAGGGGACCCAAAAAATCTCTTGTGGGGGGGGGGGGGGGGGCCCATGCCCTAGCTGCGCCACTGAATGAGTGTAAGTTCCTTTTTATATGTAATACATGGGTTATATTGTAAGTAATTTTAATGCAAATTTAATGGTCTTTCTAATGGTAAAAACCGCAACTCTTTAACTTGTTTTGTTTTTTAGTTATTACACATTCCATTTGAGAAAACAACTACATATGAATAAAAAAACGATATATCGAAATCTATTGAGAATTGCATAAGGCATAATATATTTTTGTTCCTTTTTTCTGTTGTTCATCTTGGGCTATAGAATGAGCCATTAAAACTGGGTCACCCTGTATATTGAAAAAATAAATCTTAGGTATAACAGAGTATTATCTTTAAAATATAAGATTCATATTTTGATATTTATAGATTTCTATTAATCGCTTAAGTCAGTTTAAAAATTTTAATTTTATTCTGGCGTGATAGTATGTCCCTAATTAATATTTTAGGGTCCGCAAGAGATCAACTCGAACAACCTTCATGACATTTTAGTAAGCCTGAAAGAGAATACCTGTACGGTAATAACCCATTCCCTATCGCGTATTTATTATACAATAAGACTAAATAAAGAATGGAAGTAGAATACTAAACATGAATGACATTAGTGCCTTGTAATAGAAGCATTCCATCAGAAATATTACGATAGAAAATTACATTCTGTAATCATTTGAGTATTATTTTATAACAAAGCAAAATGAGAGAGAGTTATTTTAATATCTTGCTATGATAAATTGCTTTAAATGTATACAATAATTTAGTCTACTTGAAATCTGACACATTTACATTTTTATATAATATTACATTTTTAAATCATTTAAAAGATACTAGTGGCGCTATCTCTTGGCATGAGAACAATCTTCACTATTAGCTACATCATTTTGTCAACAGGTATCGCTGCCATCGCGTTTTCTAATTATTAAATCACTTGCACACTACAGAGAGAAAAATACAATTTTTTTTAATAAAGCCTGTATGTCAATAAATCCTGTCCCATGCCTTGAAATAAATGTAACATAAAAAGCCATTTTGTGCCATTTTAATAATATGTGGGGCAATCCCAACATATTATCAAAGCTTGGAAAATAATGCATAAAATGTTGCAAAAGATAATATTAATCCCCTCAGAAACCCTTATAGTTTCGTTCCTGTGTCTGTCTGTCATTCTGTATGGCTTATGGCTTTAATAACTTTTGAATCAAAAGAGTTAAAAAAAAATGAAACTTTGCAGAATTAAAGATCTTTTTAAAGCGCAAAAAGGGGGAAAAAAATCTAGCGAACTCAATATTACCAGCTGCTCAAATTCAAAATGGCTAATTTGTCAATTTATTTCAATTTTGAGTGGGATATCAAATGAAAAGAATTAAAGAGTAGATTACAAAAATATATATCACTTGCGTAAATTGTTTAATTTTCCACGCCATTTTGTCAAAAATTATCAACATTTTTCTCCCCCCCCCCCCCCTCATTCAAACTAATTTCATGTTGACAATACCAACAAAACCCTATTTATGTTAGACTTCACGCACCATTTTCTAATAATCTACAACATCAATTTTAGATGTAAAGAAAACCATTTAAACATTATTATTACTTTTACTCAAATTTATGAAGAGTTTGATGATAAAGTTTTAATTCTCATATGCTGTAAAAAAAAATGTGCCCTAATTTTATTTTTATTATTATATTAAAAGAGTTATATTTGTTTTATTATTTATTTATTTTATATTAATAGTAGTTATTTTATAAAAATCATGAATCAAACTTTGTCTTCCTATATTTTTGCTTTAGCTAAATATAGGTGTTGCATATGCAGAAACAACATATAAAAGATTACTGCCCACTATTTCCCATGTCTTACTTGTAATAACTTCATAAATTAAAAAAAAAAAAAATTAAAAATGAAATATAGTTTTACAAATCTCCGTTTTATTTCTTTTTTTTTTTTTTTTAATAAATATGCCTCATATCTTACATAGGTAAAATGTCTATATCTCAGTTGAAGTCTTTATAATCGGTGTTCCGTTGCCGACAGTGCGTTTCATGATCCGCCTACGGGCCTTCAAACCATGGCAACCCTACAGAGACGTATATTTTGTACGTATATTTCAAAACCCAAGGTGTATCGTATTTCATTGTTGAGAGATGCCGAGGATACTCTCAAAGAAAGATAATGTTTAAAAAAAAAAAATCTGTAAGGTGTGAAGATTGACCGAAATTACGTTGTTTTAAAATGATAAATGATGTGTTAAGATATATTAGAAGATAGCCATTTTCATCCTTATTCACTCTCTCGTACCTTCTTTAACACAAAAAAAGAAACTAATAAATTCCTTAATGTTATAATTTTTTTTGTTTTTAAATTAAAAAAAAGAAGAAAACAAAAGGAGGTTGCATCTCTTCCTTGATTTCGAAAGTAATTTGCATCAAGAATCACTTTAAATCCGATTATCCAAGCTGTTAATTATTCATTATATGGGTGTTCTTTGTGGAATAATGTTAAAACAAGAAGAAATTCTCCTCTCTCGTCGTTTTGTTTAAGATTCATTGCACGTAGATCACTGTTACTTTTTCAAAAGTCAAGTATCAATTGTATAAAAAATTGATGGCGGGAAATGCAGAAGACAGCTAGAGGACAATAGGTGGCGCCTGTTATTTATAACTCTGAAAATTCAAAATAAACTACTTCTGACAACCATATAAATCTCGGAACACATTTTACTGAGTTATATTTATAAATAAGTTTTGAATTTTTGAGTTATTTACATCTTGCACAAAGAAGTAAAATAAACAACCATTAAAGTTGCCAAGAATGTGCTAATGTCAGTACACACAAGGTCCGAAAGCAAATTGACAAATCGGATGCGTACAACGCATAAAAACAACTCTGAAGAGTAAACTGTAACTGAGTTATTAAATTTAAAGATTTTTTGGTAGCTCAAACTGTTTCAAAGATATTAAATTTGAAGATGTTTTGGAGGGTTTAATTTAAAACTCTTAAAAAAAAAGTTTTTTGTTTATTTACAAAGAATAACAGATGATTTTTTTTATTTTATTTGTTCCTTTATTTGTTGAAGTAATAGAAAGGGTACACGAAAAACAAAATTTGTAAGGGCACAGGCACATGGTGCAAATATTAATTGGTACAAAATATATATTTGTACTTAGGTCCTCCCCTTTCAATTAACACCCCCACATGACCCATTGCCCATAATAAAAAGTCTAAAGCAGGCCCAACACTAACCGCTTAATCAAAACAACGCGTCAAGATATGGTGTCAAACGTGATTGATAGTCTAGGAACCAGTTTGACGCTTGAGTCAAGCCTTGAAGGTGATTGATGGAAAGTTTGAATGACTCAAGCGGCTTGACGGAGCGCTTGATAGTCTAGAGCAATTTTGATCAAGCATTCCGTCAGTCACCTGCTAGACACCAGCCATCAGCGATGGAGGACCGTACGCTCGCTTCTGAAGGTTCGGACATCGAAGATAATAATGCCGATCGAGAATTTATTAGCCTCCTCATTGATTTATATCGTGATTGTCCCGAGTTATGGAAAGTTCCCAACTCCCCCCCCCCCCCCCCCCCCATGGCACTGGATCTTTTATTTCCGCTTGAGAGCAACAACTGTCAAGATGAGAAACCCCAAATCCTATTAAACCATGGTATCCTCACAATAATGATTCACTACAGTCAAGGAGGAGCAGTTCACTAGTCGAAAACTCCGCTACAAATGAGTGTTGATGAAAAGATTGATGGAATGCTTGAAGCACTTATACGCACTTATACGCACTGGGTACTTTTTTTCTTTAATACCCCCCTAGGGGGGGTTCTAAAGTAAAATAGGTTATATAGGGAAAAAGTTCCACTTTAGCACCCCCCATGATGTTGAAATAAAAATAATAATATAATACTATGTCCCTTTTTTCGGGACAAGGGGGATAAAAGGGGCCAGGGTGGGGAACAAAATTAATTTTGTGTGAGAGAAAGGATGACGCAAGACTGCACTTTAACACCCTCCAATGAATCAGAGGTTGGGGGGAGGGGTGCTAAAGTAAAAGAGAACGGATGGCGAAAGATTTTACTTAAACCCCCCCCCCCCCCCCATGTACATTTGGATAAATGAATATTACACTTCTGTAAAACGAATGATATTATAATATAATATTGTGAGTAATGATATCTAGTCCGATAAACATTGGGTCAAAGGAATATCACACTTATCTATTAGAAGGTGTCAATATCTCATAGCCTAACAATCAAATAGGACAAAGGGATATTTTGTACAATGTACATTGGGACAAAGGAACGTCGCACTTATGTATTAGAAGGTGACAATATCTGTTAGCCTGACAATCAAATAAGACAAGAGACATTTTGTGCAATGTACATTTGACACAGGAATATCACACCTATGGGAAACAAATTGTGAAGTAACATAAAATAGTAATATATAATATTGTGAGTTTTGAGGTACTGATGTGTTGAGTTAAATTTAAAATGTTTGCAATGGTTTAGTGAAATTTGTGAGATCACAGTTGTTGTCAAGGTGATGTCGATTTTTTTATTTTTAATTTGACATTTATTTCAAAGTCCGGTGTCATTTTATTGTGAAAATAAAATTATCTAAAATTTCTTTGTCGGGTGAAAATAATTTAAATTAAAAAGAAATCATATTTGGAGAATGGAGAGTCTCAAAGGGATGAATGCAAAGCAAGTGATGGGTATTGTGGCCAAAAGCGAGGAAGATATATTAATTTTCTTTCAAGGTAAGAGAGTACGTTGTGCAAAATGTTGACATTGTAAAAACATGATCTATTACCATTTTTAATATTGTTTTATTTTTTTGTTAACAGAGATGGGGTTACTGCCCTCCGCTAGAGTGTGTCCTGAATGTCAGAGCAGGATGACACATAGAAGAGGCGCGGGTGGAAGTGTTGGTGGCGTATGGAGGTGTTGCAGAAAAAACTGTAGGAAGTCTATGGGTTTTTTTTTTTTGCAACACCTGGTTTGCTAAATCCCACCTCTCACTTGGGGACATCTTTTATTTATCTTAACTGTGGACGCGTCAGACACACAAAGTGGAGGAGATCCAATTTGATCTTAAAAGAGAAGATGGTTCCACAGTTTTTACAAAGACTATCGTCGACTGGCAATTTTTAGAGGTCTGTGTCCGCCATTTCACAAGAAACCCAATTATTATTGGCGGACCAGGCCACATCATTGAAATCGATGAAACCGTGATCAGTCGACGAAAATGTCATCGAGGTCGTCCTGTGGCATCCCAGTGGTATTTCGGAGGGGTAGAGTGCTTCATTGTTCCTGTGGAGAGACGCGATGCGGCGACTCTATTGGTAGTTTTAAGGGCTCATGTTATGCCAGGATCTACGATAATTTCCGACTGTTGGCGAGCCTACATTGATTTCAATGAACTACCTGGTAATTTACTATTCTTTTCACGTTTACTTTATATGACTGACCTAATGACAAAAATAAGTAATAATTTGTTTTTTTGCATTGTTACAGAAGGGTATAATCATTACACGGTGAACCAGTCAGAATTTTGTCGATCCGGTAACAGGAGCTCACACGAACACGATAGAATCGACATGGCAAAAATTCAAAGCTAGCCACAAGGAAGAATATGGCACTGCCCGAAGCCTATTCGCCTCTTACGTTTCTGATTTCCTGTGGAGGAAAGATCATCCAAAAGATGACCTCTTGTATAGCTTGAAATTTGGTGGGCTTGTTTGTCATACAGAGAGGTACATTCGTGCCAAATTTCAACTCGATCAGGACCATTTTCGATTTTTTAAATTTTTGCTGACGCAGCAAACTGGGTTCAAGATGGCGAAAAAAGTTGATTTTCCGGCCGGCACCACTACAGGTAAGGACTGATTTTTCTGCCAAGTGTCTCTCTAGGTTAAATTCCTTGGGCGCTACGATGATAACATACACACATACATACACACACTCACACATACATACATACATATATATATATACATACAACAAAAGAATAAACAAAAGAAGAAATAACTAAAAATATTTATGAATTATTAATAAAAATACTTTATTATTTACTGTTTATAATCATTTTAATGAATAATAATTTAGAATTATTATTAATTTTAGACTATTTATAGTTTTTATGTGTTGGTAGTTGTGAAAACGGAACGAGAAATAGTTTTGCATAATTTGTGTTAGCCGGCCATATAGTTTTTTATTGCGTGTCTCGGCCATATTGGGTTTTCCGTGGAATATTCCAATAATTTGACTTCTCTATTGGAAAAAAGTATTCAACATTTTTAACATAGTCTTTGTAAATGTATTTAGTACATATATAATTTAATTGAGTTTCATTTAAATTTTGATAGGTTTTTGTTTTGACAAATACAACTTTCGTCTTTCGTGTAGGTTATGTTCCAGGTTTTTTTTCGAGTAAACTGTTTTCTTTAGTTAAATCGAATGCAAATATTGCACTTCTTAAGTTAATTTTATAATCTTACCATGAAATGTTTTGAAGAATAATGTAAAATGAAAAAATATGAAGAAAACTTACGACAGATCGATAGAATGCCGTTTGGGAGTTTGATCAAGTATTTGATTCTTTCTATTATTTTAGTTTGGTAAAATAATTTAGATTCCATACATAAGAATAAGAGATTTAATGTATCAAGATAATAATAAGAAATAAGAGATCTTATTTTATTTTAAATAAATAAACTAACACCTACAGTTTTTAAGTAAGTTATGAATAGGTGGCTGAGAAATACTTTGCTTTCATATACATATTAAATTAAATTGTATATATAGGTGCCCACCATCTAGAATTTAAAAGTAAAATTTTAAGTATCATTTCATAAATTTAAGTATCATTTCATAACCCATGCTTACGTTCTAAGAAGTTGGTTATTTCAATAACTACAATGTTATAGTTGTTTTCTGTGATTATTCCAATATTCTTCTTAGTTAAGAGAATAACATTGTCTTAGAGTAAATTAAGTAAACTGGAGTAGGTCTCAGATTAGATGTATCTCAGATTACATGAATCATAATTTTTATTGTAAAAACCTGCATTGAAATAACCTTTCTCTCTTATTGTGCAAATTGTTTTCTTTAAGTATTGTGATACATATAAGATGAATGATTCTGATTAAGTCAGGGTTTGGACTATAGCATATTAATATAAAAATGTAAATAGTGGGAAAAGGCTATAGGATAGTCTGAAATAAATTAGCGTGTCAAAGATGTCCCCTTTACGATGACGTCTCATAAGCAGACCGCTCACAGTCAATATATTGATCATTACAAGAAAGTTAATATTCTATGTCAATCCTTGTTGTTCACTGTGCCAGTAGTAGAGTAAATAAAATGAATAAAAATAAGATAGCTGTTGTAGCGTTACTATTTTTACTTTTCCTCACCTTCTCCGAAGGTATATAGGAAAAGTATTGTTTTCATCCAAAACTTTTTTTTCGGGGTTTCAATGGAATTATCCGTTTTGGTTTTAGGTGTTTTTAAGACCTCTTGAGTGGTTTTCAGCATGACGTCTGTATGTATGTGTGTATATGATATCATCGTAGCGCCCAAGGTATTTAACCTAGAGAGTTGAAACTTGACAGAAAAATCAGTCCTTACCTGCAGTGGTGCCACCTGGAAAATCTCACCAAATTTCATTTTGATATTGACCGCCATTTTGAAGTTATCAATTTTTGAATTTTAAAACTTTGACGGTTTTATAATACGGAAAGTATATACGTTTTTGACATATATAGCATATCGTTGGAACCGGAAAAAATTAAGGAACAATATAAAAAAAAACCGATGAAATTCCATTAATTAGTTTAAGAGTAATAAGCGAATATAATTATTTATTAGTGCGATAATTTTGATGACGTCAAAGTTTGTTTACATCTGTTAAAATACCGCCAAAATTCAAATTAAATAAAATATATTAAAAATGTTTTTTTTTATAAATATGACAATAAAACAATCACTCAGTTCAAAACGGTCACCCATCCATGTACTGACCACGCCCAGTGCTGCTTCCAGATGCGCAGGAGAGGTACCCTTGTACCCGATTTGTTTTTTGTTTTTTTGCCACAAAACGCATTGTTGTGCGAAAACGATGTACGATTGACTGGTTGAATAAAAAAGAAAGATACTGCCATGTACAGTTACTTAAACAAATTGTTATCACACATCAAAGCGATTTTCTTAAAATTATTTCCGAATGCATGGGATTAACTATGTTAAACTGTTGACAATGGTTCAGCCTTACATAAAGCGCATTTTTATATGATGCTAGACGAGTAGCTCACAATACCGGCAATGGTTCATAAGTTTTAATAAAATCTCTCATAGCTTGTTTATTACCATACTCTTCCATTTTTATATTTGCAAATAAAATAAAAAATCTTATATTTTAATTTAATTTTAATGTTTAAAATAAAATATAGCTCGAAATTTGAAACTAGAATTTAATATATTTAAAAGTACCACTGATAACAGAATCTCAAACTTGATACCAAACAGTTCCAACTTCACGACACTTTAATCTCTTCAATAAATCATAATCCAGTATTTATGACGACTTAAATCAGAGCATCGTCTTACCGCCACTCGGTGTGAACTATCTGCTTCAACGGAATATTGATCAAGGTATTGAAGTGTGACCGCACACGGTCATTATATTGATCAATATAAATTATAAAAATTTAAATTTTGTTCAATATCGGAAATGGACTTCAATATTTAATTCAATTCACTCCGCACACGAATATATTGATCAATATTACTCTATATTGGTCAATATATTGACCGTGTGCGGTCTGCTTTAAAGAGAGGAATATATTTTTCTTCTTTCTGCATTTATTTAATCATAGAACAAACAAATCCAATTGTTCTAAATGTGAATTGATTGTTTGCTTAAAACCTTCTTATTTAGAGATTCCTATAACAACTAAATGCAAAGTGGTCACAAAATTTTGAAGGAAAGGACTTTTACCATTAGTGGAAGAGTTGAGTTTTATTTAGAGAGTACATTGGAGGCTAAATCTTTATCATACAATAATAGAATTTTTAGAGAATTTTATTTTCAATTGAATGATGCTACGTTGTATTACACGTGGCACTTTCGTGAAGATAGCAAAATTATTATACTATTAATTTTCAACAAGAAGCGTTTTAAAAAAAGCGCTTATTGGAGGTTGCCTTTTTCATGGAAATTACTTAGGACCCCAGTTGATTTTTTTAAATATATGATTCATTTAATCTCTGAGTACCATTAAATAGTTACAAATGTATAATGTGCAAAAGTCATTTCAATTTTTGGAAGAATGAGAAAAATTAAAAACTGCGCATATCCCACGATAAATCATGAGTTCCAACCAACTAGTTATAAAAGGGAGACATCTGTTGTCAATTACTACGTGATTCGTAGTAGATCGTAAAATAGTAGGTAGTTATAGTAATGCTTCCTGGTATATCAAATAGTATGAGTGTCGAATTTTAGTAATAGTTCTTAGTAGAGAATATTCGCTAGTAGATTGTTCCTCGAATTTCAGTGTAATAGCTTGATTATAACCGTAATGATCTCATCTTACTCTATTACGCTAAACAGCTGATCTATTTGGGCTCTTAAAAGAACTACTCTCCCCTTTGGATAACATTATGTTAAGCTTTTAGTATATATTCTAAAAATAGTTTTAGAGCTTGTGATAATAATTATGGAGTACAAAATATCACAAACAGGGAAGTTTAGTTCCCTTGTAAATACTTCTAAATGTGCAGTTTTTTCAACAGCGAATATACCAATTTTCTTCGAAAATAATGTGAATAATATTATTCCGTAAAATTATTGCTCTTTGGTCCAAATTACATTTACTGGAAGTTATTAGATAAATTATAAGGTTTTGTTGCATTAAATTTTATGTCAAAAAGTATTCAAAACTGGAACTAGAGCCATTGATGATAGATTTACCACAATAATAGCATTACAGATTTCATCGAGGAGTTAACAGAATTATATTTAAAAACTTCAATATTCTATTTTCATATGTTAATACTTAGTTCTCTTAACGAAGCTAGTTGCACCCGATTTAATTATTTTATCATTAATAATTAAATGAAAGTTGGTTTGTTAAAAAGAAATGGACTGTGAATATTTATTTAATTTAATAAACATTCAATAGTGTCCATGATATGTTTTGTATACCTATAATCAATGGAGCTACGAAACAAGTGTCTCCAATGCTGCTTTCAACGTTTCATTTTTATTTCTTACTACCGTCCTTCCAACTTTGAAAATTATATTTTATGAAATATAAAATGTAGAACAATATTTCTAAATGTACTCAATAATTCATATTCATTATTGTTTTCCAAAATATTATTTCAGTGAATAGTTATAAAACCTAAGTACCGTGGTGATGAGCGAGCAGTTCCAGCCAGTTATTAGTCGTAAGTAGACTACTAGGTTTTACATGCGATACATTAGTACACGCACTCTTTGACATTTTGTATTTATAACTGGCTTGATTCATATGAGATCTTGTCTGATTGTCTATATCGGAAGCCCTACCCGTGTTCAAATATAGATCGGCTTGTAAAACAAGGTGGTTTGGTACCACACCGTCCATCGGAGTCGTATGTCAGCCATATGATTGATGTTTACTGGAGGATTATAGGATATATTATTTGACCTTTTGACCGGGATGGATTTATAAAAGAGCAAGTTTCTAACCGCTGTGTCACAAATTATACCACAATTATACTTTGCAATAATGTTTTATTCCTTTTTCATTTGGGATAAGGTTGTAGTTCAAACGTTGGGGTTTGGAATCGTTATATTTAGTGAAACTTCATCAACGTAACGGTAAATATAGTATCGCCAAACACACATTATCGCGTCTAAACGTACACATATAATCGTTTAAACTATTTTGCGTACGCAATATATCGTCTAAACGTACAATAAAAAAAAAATAGTACATTACGCGTCGAGTGCGGAAAGTAGCATTTTGCATGCGAGTGTGGAGTTTGCACCCGAGCGATAGCGAGGGTGGTAAAACCACACGAGCAATGCAAAATGCCGTTTTCGCACGAGTTGCGTACCGTACTTTATCTACGATTGTTAGATTTAAATAATAAATACAGAAACAAATAAACTTGCTGTATGTAAGTTCGTATCTCTCTCTTGATAAAGATGGCATTAATTCATTAGTTGTATTTTTTGCCGAATTAATTATTTCTGGAGGATTATTATTCTCCACATTTTCGTCAAAGTCACTTGATTTACTCATTGTTTTTCACTAAAAACTCGATATAAACAGTTACTTTAACAAAAGAACACCAAATTAGTTTTGTTAAATGTAAACAAACTCACTAATCGTGCGTAAAGCTGAAGAATTCCTCTTCTTTACCGCACTAGTGCGGTAAAGAAGAGGAATTATTCAGAACTATGAGACGCGCATGCGCAATGAATACAAGTACGTAAATAATCACTTTCTACGCATCTAAACAAAGATATAATGTTTATATTTCGTATCAATCGTAGATAAAAGTTAATTACATTAGACCTTTAACTTTTTTTGCACTGCTTAATTAATAAGGCTATGGTAAAATGGATTCCTATTTTTTCCTTACAGTACTTTTCCAGCAGCAAATATAACGTAATTTGTAAGATATCTTTATTGCAAAATTTAAAGAATACTAAAATGATAATGTCAAATGACATTTCTCATATCTTGCTTTAAGTTCAAGTACGGAAGAACTAATTTATTTAGATAAATACACAAATCTTCTTTTACTTGTATGAACAAATGTGACTGTTTTTATTGCTTGTTAATCTAGTTTTATCTTCTCATTCATGTCAAGTATACCTACAAAGAATTTCATTGTCTTTGTAACAATTACAATACAATTAACAATAGTCTTAGACTTGTGTAGATTTATAAGTAAATTAACTTCAGTCATAAACACCACCTGGATAGAACTATATTGTTCAGTGGGTCATTAGTTATTCATTACGAGTCTCTTGTCTTTAGCGTCTATCTAATTCTTAGACTGTAGCTGTCACTTGAACTCATAACTATCTTTAATTTTCACATCAATTTCCCGTTTGATCTCAAGACAAAACTTCAAATACATAAGTTATACATGGTAGTCGTTTTGATAATGTCATTCTTTTGTTTTGCTTTTAGTAAACCTTAAACTTTTTGTAAAGCTATCTTAATAAAATCTTAAAAAATAATTAATTTTTGAAAATATCTTGACACAGAAGGAAAAAAAAAAATCGGTTAGAGGTACTCCCGGATTTTTTCCTCACTTTGGAGGCCACTAAAGTGGTCTCTCCTACTGCTTCGCAGCCGGAGGTAGCAGCATTGGGCGTGGACAGTACTTAGATGGGTGGCTGTTTTGAACTAACTGAGTTTTCTATTATCATTTTTTCAAAACAAAAATTATACATTATTTTTATTTAATTATTTGAATTTTGGCGGTATTATGACAGATAACAAACTTTGACGTTTAAAGTATCGCACTAATTAATAATTATTACAAAAGTATTCGCTTATAATTTTTAAATTAATAAATGGAATTTCATCGGATTTTTTTATATATATATTTTTTTTTTATAAAATATTGATTTTCCGGGTGGCACAACTAGAATTCTGAATTGGTACATACACGTACACACGGGAAATGTTGGGAACCAGGGGGTTATTAAGGGTGAGGAATTCACTCAGGATAGCCAAACCTTGTAATTGGATGCACGCACAAAAAACCACACGAAAATTGCTATAAATAACTGTTTTACTTTATAAACATTTAATATAATAATAACATTGTCCCAATGTACTTTAGACTAAATATCCCTTTATCGCAGTAGTTATTTTTTAATTTTAATCAAATTATAATTATTATTAACTACGGGAAACAGACAGAGAAAAATAGGCTCCGGCGCCGGGATTTGAACCACGGGCCTCTATATTTCCATTATAGTAATTTAGGCAAAGGAATAAATAAAGTATAGTACATAAGACAAAGGGATATCCATTCCAATATGCTGTGGTGTTAAAATTTGAAGAGCTCCGACTATACCGCGAAAACTAGACTAATGATTTTTGAACACACTTCCTCTCGTATCTATCGATATATCACGAGAACAGCGCTAAATATATTTATTGATCATTGTTATTCACTGATATCATTGTTTGTAATAATGGCCGACCGAGATTTTTACGAATTTTATTAAACGATGTTATTTTCAAAAGTAAAAGAATTATTTATGGAGGTTTTTCATGTGTGCGTCCTATTCCAAGGTTTTTGGCTATCCTGAGTGAATCCCCCACCCTTAAAACCCCTGGTTCCCAACATTTTCCGTATGTATGTGAGTGGATTTTTATATATATATTTTTTTTAAAAAACTATTTAATTTATCGAAATGGGACCAGGTTAAACGTTGTTAAATCGTAAAAAGGAACAGTTAAAAAAAAAAACGAAGTCAATCGGACAATTATAAATAAGTGGGTGTTCAAGTGCATATTTACCACTGATTTTTCTGCCAAGTTTCAACTCTGTAGGTTAATCATCCTGGGCGCTACCTAAAAATTTTACCTAACATTTTTGGGTGAAAACATAACTTTTTCTACCATAGGTGAGGAAAAGTAATAAAATTCTAAGAACAATTGAAGACAAACAATATTAATTCACATTCATTCTCTTACTCACACTTATTGGATTAAGGCTTAAGGTACGTGTTATAAACCAAAATTATAATATTTATTTAAAATAAGTATAAGTTGTTTCTACCAGATTTTACAGAAATTACTTATAATAAAAAAATATTGAAAACCAAATAGATCAGTGTCTTGTAAAAACTCGTTAATGTAAAGATAAAACCATTAATATTCACTACAGATTATTTGGTCCACTAATAATCTAAGTACAAAATAATTTAACAAGATTATTATTTTTATTTCTGTTTAAATATAAATGTGCGTGTACGAGATGAAACTAATTTGTTCCTGACTTGATTGTATAATATGTCATTTAGCCTCATTTCGAGTTAATTGATGCGTTATGGAAGTACTAAAGGTGCTAAAGATTGTCTTTTAAACTCTAAATAACTTTTTCTCTAATAGACAACTTCTGTTTCTAATATTCTTCAAGTTCTAATAATTTACAAAACATTCTTGTCATTTGTGCGGCAGTTTCTAATAATTATTTCTTCTCTCTCTCTCTCTCTGTCTCTCTCTTTCCCACCCTCTCTCTCCCTCCCTCTCTCTCTCTCTTCATAACCAACCGAAATTTTCAAACATAAAAAAATATATGAACAATTATTCATCCTCTTCAGTTTTAATAGATTTAGAGCTTTCTAGTATACATTAAAAAATAAACACAAAAAAAGAAACAGGAACAAAATTATAACCTTGTCAGGTATTTCATGTCCTATTTAGTTGTCCGCTTAAAGTCATGACAACCAAAACGAGCCACTAAATGACATCCAATTACATCGGTAGAAATAAGAAGTGTAGAGAAAAAAAAAATATATAAACTGTTCATCTAGAAAATTACTAATGTAATGGGGACAGAAAACAAACAAAAATAATAAAGAATTGAAAATGAACAACTTAGTTATCAAAGCGGTTGGCCTCTTACAGGAGAATGTCATCTCAGTTTCTGTTATGTAGTTATCATCCATTGGTTTGTTTTATTTAGATTCCATAAATTCCATTTATTTGAAAAGTTAAGTACATTTTTAATAATTCTACCCTCTATATCATTTATTAGCCATATATAATAGATTATTGTTTCTAAATTTTTAATAATATATAGGTATTTTTTTTATCAACATGATGACAAAATAGATAACTTAACTATTTTAGTTGACTATTAAGTAACATAAGGCAAATTATTTTTTTCGTAAACTTAATTATTATCTAGGTTTTATTTAAAAATTATTTTTTCTTATTGAGAAATAATGTCGTTTTATATTTTACGTTTTTTGAATAAATAAATAAATAGGTGTACTAAATGTTAAAATAAAGGAAGTTCTTACATGGGAAATAAATTAAATTAATTTACTCCATTCATTTTTTGCGGCAACGTTTCGGCCTGACCGGCCATTTTCAAGCCTAAAAATTACGTATATTTAAAAAAAATTACTACTAAACTTAGAATTATTAGAGGGTACACTTACAGCCAATTTTCATGGAAGTTCTTACATTGACAATTACAAATAGAACAGTTAATATTACATAAATATTATGTTATTGTCTTGCATCATAAATATCCACAAAAAATTATCATCAATGAACAATAAAATGTACTTATTGTTTAACTAAATCATCCAGCAAATCATTAAATATATCGGGTGATGTTACAGCTAAATTGACTCACTCAACTTATCTTCGGACAATTAAGCTAATTGATTGATTAACGTGTGAGAGAATTTAATAAACTTGTTGTTGAAAATAAATTATCAATGTGAAATTCAGAATGATGACGTGTTGTATTATTTATGTAAATATTTATGCTAAAATAGTAATTTAAGTTACTGTAAGTGTAAGTTTATTAACAGCAGTAAATTCAACGTGAATAAATACTGTATAAGTCTTAGATTTTACTGATCACTTCAAATTTACAGTTATCTAATGTAAATTGATGATTTAACATCGGGCTTTCTGTATATCCTCAATTCAGTGGGTAGGGAAGCTCGCCAATCTGCCATTTAACCAAAATATAGTTGTACAAAGCCGGCCACACACGTTGCGATATACCTGTACAGGTAAGCTGTAAAGGTGAACCAAAGCGTGTGTCGTGTGTGCCATAACAGTGCAGTTATTTCATAATTTGATAGCATTAGCGCTTCAGTTTACCTGTAGAGGTTACCTGTCAGGAATACCTCAACGTGTATGGTCATCAGCTAGCCTTTTTACAGGCTTTAGTCCACTACAGGCTGTTGCACCACATATATTATTATTTGTAATCAAACAACTAATCAATATACTTCTTGCGTTTTATATGATTTTAAACTATTAGTTTTTAATATTATTGTTAATATTTAACATCTAAAGAGCCAAATTGAATATTACCTTGTTTATCATTAGTTAAGCCGGCCATACGCGTTGCGGTACACCTGACCGGTAAACTTATACAGGTGAACTGAAGCGTGTGTGCCATCCTAACTGTGCAGTTATGTCATAATTTGATAGCACACACGCTCCGATTTACCTGTGCAGATTACCTGTACAGGCTTACGTTTCAGGTATAGCGCAACGTGTATGGCCAGCTTTAGATTACTCATATTGATTACAAATTTAAATGCATTTTAAAGAATAAATTTAAAGATTTCTTTTAAAGAGTCACTCTAAAATAAAGTTACTGGTTCGTTGAATACACAAATTATATTTTCAAGGGTACAAAAAGTGAAAGAAAACGGCTTGACTCTCGCATGACTGTTAATTGTTGATTATAAAAATGTAGTTTATTAACAAAAAAAAAAAAAATCTTTAGCAAGTTATTTTGTTATTATAAAACTAATAATGTTTTCTCTGTTAAAAGACTTTTCGCACTCTAAACAGATGTTTTGGTAAACTTTCTTTTCTGTTGTCTGTGTATAAGCTGTTCGATATTTATAGAATACGCATATTTTAAGGTATTCTAAAATTAAATAATTGCTTTTGCACATCAGGTAGGCTCCTTAGTTCATTATTTGGTGATAGGATTTGAGAAATTACGTGAGGTTTTGTAAGAATTGAAGGAATTTGTTTGTCGGATAAATAACTATTTATATTAGATCGAATGAGATAAGATTATGTAAGAGGGAGCAATGTACAATGTACAGAGTGGTGCATTGACAGTATTAATTTATCCTTGGGATTTAGTTAGTTTGACAACCAAACTTTTTCAACCATTTTAGTATCATGGAAGACGTATAACAGTTCAATGCATTGGATTAGCTAGAGAGGGCATATCTCTCTATAATAAAATTTGGTTGTGGTAGTAGCCATTTACAGTGGTATAGATAAGAGACAATTACAGTCCGCTACCAATACATACAAATACAACGTACCCTTCAGAGATATATAATATATATACCCCAACCCCTCTAGTGATATTATAAAACAGCTATAGCTCTGTTTATTTTACAGTGCTCGAGAAGCAGAGGATAAAAGAGAAAAAAATAGTATTGTATGAAACAAAGTTAAGAATTTGACAGACAAAAAATTACAAATGCAGTTATCTCCACCACTGATAATTATACTTAGGGTCCGTAGGCAAAACCAAGGACCCTTATATTTTCCTGCGTGTGTCTGTCCGTCCGTCCGTCTGTCGCCTGCTCTCACGGCTACACCTTTCGTCCGATTACTTTGAAATTTGGCATATATGTGTATAGTACCTACCCACACATTTTAAAAATATAGCGACTTAAAAAAAATATTTTTCAAAAAAATTAGGGTAAAAAAACTTAAGGGTTAATTTTTTTTTTTTTGGAAACCGTGTAGGGTATCATATGAAAGGGTACGTTGAGCTGATTACAAAAATATATAAAGCATTGACAGGACGAGCATAGGCGAGTTTGAAATGGGTGTAAAAAGTGTCCCCCCCCCTTCTATCCCGCTTATGTAAAGTGCAAAAAATCTGAAAAAATTCCTGAACATTCTTCGACCAAAAGTAAAGATACCACTTTTTGGAAATTTCGAAAAAAAATTGTTTGACAAAATACTTTTTTTATGACTATAACCTCTTTTCGATGTACTTATATGTTTATAGACCGCTTCACTGACAAAATATACTTTATCAGAAGTTTGTTTATGTGTTTTGAGAATATCAGACCCATAGGATATTTCAAAGTAGGCTTTTTAGCATTTTAAAAAGCACCATCAATAGGTACTACTTAAATAATACAGTGTTGCCTACGGACCCTCGCTGTATGCTCACTAGCACACACTTGACCTGCTTATTTTTGGTTGTAAGAGGGTTCTAAAATAGTTATTAGTGGAGAGGCGTTTTTTTATATTTAACGATGGTTAAATCAATATTTTATTATTTGAGCTAAAATTTACGTCATGTGTTTAATAATTAATCAATTTTATTAAGCTACACAGGAATTTATTGGTATCTTAAATATGTCGTATGCTCGTTGAGATCTTAATTCCTCAAATCCATTACACAGATTACATGTACGTAACTCATTCTGACGCATAAAGAGAATAAGTTGTATTTGTGATTTAAAACAATACAGTAATCAAACTAGCTATACATATATTTAATTATTTTAGTAGGTAGGTAAATAAAAAAAGATGTAATTTTACTATTTGTTTTTACCAATCAGTTTTAATATATCTATATTATTTTATTTGATATACTTTCCAATTATTTCATATGATATACAATTCTGTGCAAGATCAAGATGCACCTTCTGCTTTGTTGCCGCTTTGGGTCCTTTAGAATTTATTTCTTACAATATATGTCATTGCGTATAAAATCTTTAGTTTTCCTTGTATAAGAAATAAACTTCCTTTTCTTGTAAATTGAATTTAAATAATTATTAAACGCAAGTTAATTGTAATAGTCAATTGTATAAGTTAAACGAATAAAAATCATTAACCATCTTACTTAAAAAGTATAATCAATATTATTCTTAAACCATATGCTAATTATAAATTAAATTCCCAATAAAATATGACTATGTCTATATTATAGTATATTTCCTTCAGGATCAGAATTAATAATTTTATACATATATATTTATTTATTTTGTTTTAGACTGAATTCTTGACAAAAAGACAAGCGTTAAAATCACCACAGCTGGGAACAACACTTGCAACCTACTTCAGGTATTTAACAAATTCTTTTAATTAAATGTACTTTTTTTTAATGAGTGTTACTCATTAAAAAAACATTGTTATTTTTTCAGTATTGGTATTGAAACAGTATAAAGAACTATGTTAAAGTGTAAAACATGGAAAACGGATTCGAATCAGTAAGAAGTATTTTACATTTTTTCATTGTTTCATTTTTTAAAATCTTGTTGATGAGGCTAGATTTAACAGAAGAGGGCAATATTTAGCGCCTTAGAAACCGTAAGTTGTCTGGTTCAGGGTTTAGTAAATTAGTTGGTACTCGTGATATATTTTCTGATTTCGTGTTATTAACTCTAGCAGGTCTTTCTTTAGTGTTTACATAATTAGAAACAAATTTAATTTCAAGTTAATTTGCAACTAGTAAAATTTGTTGATTCATTGGATTCTTTTTAGCAAGGCTTCAGTGATAAATAATTTCCGTGTTAATATATAATGGTACCTACTGATAATCATAAAAACTTAAGTTTTATTATGTATTACCTCACTACAAATACGAGTTGATTTTATTAAAAGTGTGAATATATACATTAGTTCAATCCAGTTTTATTCATGGTCATGACGTAAGTGGCTAAGAATTTTTTATTTAATAAAAAGGGTTTTTTTGCGAGGGTTAATGCTTGACTATCGCGAGAGAAAGTAAGAAATATTCCTTTGAACTAAGTTCGGCAGGCACTTGGTTCCGCCGCTTGATATCTTCAAGTCTGAAGCCTGAGGGTAGTAAGAACGGGCTGTTTCTTTCTATAGGCGGAGTAAGATGCCAAGACGTCTACGTAGCCGGCACGGACAGGTCCCGCGCGGTCTGGCCCGATTCCACCCCCTCGAGGGGAGACGACGGAACCTGGTGGTGGGGGCGAAGTAGGTGGAGTCAGAGGGTGCGGACCCGCGTCTCCGTGGTACGTCGTGACCGAGGGATGCTGTTCGGACCGGTACCACTGATCCGCCAGTCTGTGGTACGATCTCATTGCAGTAAGCTCGCAGAATCGGACTTAAGTCCTAATTACATCATACAAGACGTTCAAGTTCGCGATGTTATTCTCGCGAACGGCTCTAATATCGGGTATTTGTCTTAAGCAGGAGCTTAACAATTTCTTATAGACACTGAAGAAAATTAAGAAAATATTTTAGAATTACCCAAAAACCCTATCAAACAAGAAAGGTTGGCTTGTTTCAACAAAACAATCACGGCTTGCTCGTATGTTCCGTAAGTTTGAAATGACCAATTTTTTTCAGTGGATTCTCACAATTTCTAATAAAATGATTATTGCATGACTAACTCTCATCTAAGCTCGATAAGAATTCGACACTATATAAATCACTATCTGTCCAATTTTTGTGTTATTAACATCTAATAGAATATGTTCAAACATGTAATAACTAAGTTATGATAAAGAGTTGTATAGACAAACTTTCGACCTAGTATTTCTGAAATAATATTGAATCATTAAACAAATGATGTTGTTTTTTTCTTAAAATCATAATTGGTGTCATATAAATAATAGTTATGTTTAATAGCTTTAATTTTTTTTTTTTTGATTCATCAAATTTCGAAAATTTGATCATTTCCTCATAACTTTTAATATTTTTTTCGGTAAGTAACTTAAGTTATTAAAAGGTAGATTTTTTAATTTCTTTCTTTATTTACAACTATTAAGCACAATACATTATATACAATGATTAGTTTTATTTAAAAACAGACTATATATTTTAAATATTTTTACTTGAACTGAAATATATTCCTTACATCTTTTCATATAGAGTGACACTTGTTCACTTTAGGAAGTATAAAGTAGTGTATAGGTACATTTATATTTGTTTGAGTTAGTGAATTCTCTGTTACTTTCTACTTCTGCTTACTAATTACAGTCTAGGCAAAACAAACAAATACAGCTTGTAAATGTCTTTTACCCTACATAGTAATTCAGGTGACCTTATATAAATGAAGTACATTTTTTAAAAAAGGTGTTGATTCCACCTTCACCATAATTATCCGAAAATTATTTCTACCAATTTTGCTGTTTAGACTGCTCTTTAATCGATACCGATAGACAATACAACCTAGTTTTTTTGAAATAGCAAAAAAGCACGGTGTTTTCCAGCCAATATTTATATATATATATATATATATATATATATATATATATATATATATATATATATATATATATATATATATATATATATATTATTTAAAAAGCAATAAATAATAATGAATAATTATTTATTAATAAACTTTTAAATACCTATTAAATGCAAAATTTTCGAGTATTGTGAGTGTAAGATTTGTTCAAGTACCATTACCTTGTAACCATACATACCATGAAGTAAAAAGGCATGTAAAAAATCCAACGAATGAATTTACATTTTTCTGATTCGTATAATATAAACCTGAAAAAAGTATCTGCCACATGTATATATATATATATATATATATATATATATATATATATATATATATATATATATATATATATATATATATATATATATATATATATATATATATATATATATATATATATATATATATATATAATTATTTAGCAAATATTTGTATGCGTTTTACGTAAATAAAATATTATCTTACATTTCTCCGTAATAATCGCAGGCATTTAGAAGCGTTTGGTAGATTTGTATTTTAACAAGTTTGTAGCTCAAATTTTTAATGCGTGAAATACTTCTATAATAGTCCTAAAAAGTTTAATGTTCAATTACTTTTGTGGAACATTTATGTTAAAAGAGTAAAGATTATTCTATTTATAGTCGTTAAACCAAATAAATACAGAAAGATTTCGATCACATTAATTAGTTATAATTACCAGATCTCTGTTAATCTTAATAAAATGGTGAAGTCCGTCAGCATTCACGGTTCGTTAATAAACATAGAAAAAAATTAATTTATCAATTTATTCAGTATTAGTATGCTTCAGGAAATCTCGGCCAAAGCCAATAATTTAGTTATTAATTTTTATTGAATATGCAAATTTGAATCGCCTGGAGGTATCTTTTTACATCCTCTGAGTTTTCCCTATTCTGGATAAATGTAGGGCTTTGCTGATAAATATTTTGCAAATTAACCTGACGGGTTTTATGATCTTACCTATTGCATAAACTAGGAATATATTATCTAATTAGTTACAGGCAAATTTTTTAAACCATGATTGTTCTCTTTTCTTTACTTCTCATAAGGAATAGGCACTAACTTTTAAAGCTTTATTTATCTTTTCCTTTTCTTATGTGTCTACTACTTTCATTTTCCTGTTGTTTATTGTTTTTTGGCACTTCTTTAGATTGTTACTCCCCTTATAAAACAAAACAGTGGGGAGTAAAGCTCTAAAGAAGGTGTGCGGAATGTTCTTTAGAATGTTACTCCCCATATCAAAACAGGTAGGATATTCCTTTGTCCCAAAGTACATTGGACTAAACATCCCTTTTTCTTCATATTTATTTAGTCAAAGTCATTTTTATTCTAAAACAACATAGGGAAGTAACAATCTAAAGAAGGATCGATTTTTTTACGGGGCCGGTCATGATGTTATTTCTGAACCTAGAATTACATATCCAGACTACCTAATTGTAAGGAATACTCACCTAGGTCTATGATCGTATTAGTATGTAAATATCTTTCTTTGTAAAAAGAAGAAAAGGTAACACGTAATGTCAAGAGTCTCCAAGAAATTAAAAAAAAAGTCCAACTTTAATATAGTAAGCTCAATTTGGGGCCAAGTTAAAAGGAAAAGAGCGCCCTATCTGGTTAAACAGAGAGAGAAAAATGCACACAAAAACAACTTATTTTGTGGAAGTAAAGAGTCAAGTGACACACTACATTTATCTATCAAACATTTTATTTTATAAGGATCTATTATTTTATATATATATTTGATTATTATTAAATGTACAAATAAAGAACCTTAGTACAAACATTTTTTAGTAAATAAAAGCAAAAACACGTGTTAAAACTAGTTGAACTGTCCATTGTAGTTTTTAGCGGACTGAAGCAACAACTCGAATAATAAACTATGTTAAGTGAACAAAAAACTTAATTACTGAATATAATGGAATCGTGTGTTATTAGCATGAAGGTTCCAAAAAGAAAAATGCGTCCCAGTAAATTTATTCATATTTTTTGAGTATTGTCTTTCTTCCTTCATTAGATAGATAGATATTGCACTAGACAAAATGCCATATGTTTTATTGTGAATTTTGAGTTTAATTAGTGTATTATTTTTTCTGTTACCTTTTTAGTTTCCTTTAGATTCTTCGAATTAAAAAATATTTTTTAAGTGTATTCTTCTTAAAGAGAAGTAAGGGAGGGGGGGGGGGCATACATACGTTATTTAATACTTTTATCTTGGAGTGAAGGATGTCAATAAGAATTATGCTAGAAAATTAAAAATTAATTCTGAGTTTCGTTGAAAATCATTAGTAGGTTTTTATATACGTTAATTCCTTTTTACCACCTATATTAATTTCTGTTTCATCTCATACTTAGATATAATTTATTACAATATTTCAACAATATGCAGGGTGGGCATATCTGTAACTAACAAACTATTGGGTGAAAGCTATGCAATGACGGTTTGAAATAGGGCCTTAAAAAAAGTCGTTGTCAGAGTAATAATCGCTGTCTATTATAGTTTTGCTAGAATAAATTACCATATGGTGGGGGGGGGGGTTCTTTGTAGGTAAGTGGGAGGAGTCCCTCAGTGTTCTAACAAGTATTGAAGATGTGTTAAGCACAATAGTGCCTGAAATGGAAGATCAAATGCCAAATTACACTTTGTGCAAGATGGTGCCCCGTCCCATCGCTCCTTGCAAACAATTCAATACTTGCAAGAGAATTGCCCAGACTTCAGGCAACATTGTACTTAACACAACTTCAATGTTTGTTATAACACTGAGGGACTCCTCCCACTTACCTACAAAGAACCCCCAACCCCTCCACCATATGGTAATTTCTTCTATCAAAAGTATAACACCAGACAAGATTACTACTCGGACAACGACTTTTTTTAAGACCCTATTTCAAACCGTCATTGCATAGCTTTTACTCAATAGTTTGTTAAGTTATAGATATGAAATTTAAAGTAGAATAATGTAGTTTTCATACCCCGTAAACCCCATATCTCTATCTATTACAGAAGCTGAGCTATATTATAAGTGTTCAAAAAAGTGCGGTTTTTATTTGCCCACTCTGTATATCAACTTTACTCTCAGGTGTTTATTTCGTTAGAATAATTTCTCAAATAACTTACTTGCCTCAAATTACTATTTAAAATATAGCTATATAAGTATTATTTCAAACTAAATAAATAAGTAAATGAAATAATATTTTGCTTCCGAGCTTACCGAAGGTAACAGAAGCTATGTGATCGTTCTTCAGAACGATTTTTGTTTATAAGATAATTAACAATATATATTATTTCGATTTATTAAATTATTATAAGCCTATGGATTATATTTATTCTAAAAGATTATGGGCATAGTAAATAAAACAAATAAAATAAATGATGTTTTAAAATAAAAATTGAATTTACATTTATATTGAAATATGAAGTTCTTTAGAAAAAGAAATAAAAGAACATGATATATAACAAAATTTCTTTCCAAATTGGCTTTACCAATAGATTAATTAATAAAATAACGTATCAAATTATATACATAAATATTTTATATAAATAAATTATACATTTTCCAATAAAAAATATAACTCTATTTTTACTAATATGGCTGGCAACAGGATTAAAAACATGTTAAGTCAAGTGAATTTAATTTTTTACTTTATATTAATAATTTTAAGTTCAGAGGATACCGAAAAATAAATGACTGGATATAACAGGTTCAATTATTTTCGATACTAACAGCCTTAATTGAAGTTAATTTTTTACTTCCTTTTCATATAAAATTTAATATACGATTACATGTGAACTAACAATTTCTTATTAATTCTTAACTGGGAATTAACAAACTGTGATTCACTACAATATATATTTTAAGTTTGTTCATACTATATTTCTTTCTATTTTTAATCTTTTTTAAATTGAGTTTATTTCTCGCCTCTTAATGATTTTTTACTTGATTTTTCCTGTGAAGTTAAGTGGTTTGCAGACGGGGTACTCCCCACGATCTCAGGTAAGCCTGAAGTACATTATCGTCTTCGCCTCATTTCACAGGATAACTTATTGGGATTCCCTACCCGCAGATTCAATGCTGGATTCTAAGAAGCAAAAAAAAGAACAACTTACCTTTCTCTTATAGTTGGGACATGCATTTCAGTAATTACACCAGTTTTATGTCTCTATAAATTACAAATATTCTTGTTCTGATTCCCCCCCCCCCCCTCCTTTTTCTCCGTAATAAATTAAACGCGCAAATGATTTCTTTTCATAATCTTGTTGTACAGTACATTTTCTTAGAAATAAAGTAATAACCAACAAGACAATATGACAGTAATTTTCTACAGTGTTGCCATTGTGATGGACAACGTGGTTATTATCAATAATTAAGATTTTTTCCTTTTACTGGATGGATAAAACAATTAGAATTGTTTGTTTTTCTTTTTTTTTAAAAAATAAATAAGTAAATAGTTTTTAATATTATTATTTTTATATTATAATTATTTTATGGATTAAGTTTGAAACCTAGGCGATAATTTTTGAGTCTACAAAAATAGTTCAACATGAACATGAGTTTTTTTGTATCATAATTTTTTTTTGCGTCAACTTTTTATTCATTTGCTGTTTATTAGATTAACGCATAGTTGAAATTGCTTGACACAATGGTTTACTCCTGTTTACTAATGAAACGATTAGTGCTGAATTATCAAATTTATCTGATCTAGTCATTTCCTATAAACTAAATTTACCGTCGAACAACTATGGAATCAACGTTTTAGGAGTCCCTGTATGTAATAAGTGGACACAATTATTTAACTACATTATCCATTTTGGAAGCGTCTTCATGACCATAATTCCGAAAGGAGAGCTAAATGAAGATACATTTAAAAAAAAATTAAAGTTTTATCACATTAATTACCTTTATTAGAGCACCTTTTGATTATAATTATTTAATTAATGTCTAATTTTGCTTGAGAAATAATTATATTTGTGGTAGCACAATGTCTAGAAACGAACTTACGTATTTTTAAGCATTTAAACATTATTTAAATAAACAAGAAGGACAACTGAATATATTTTGAGATGTTTGTTGAAAGCTATAACATGGTAGAAATAAACTAGTTTTTTTTTATTTTTTAATTGAATAGTAGTTATATAAGTCAAAACCTCTAACTAACGAAAACCGTTTGTTGAAATGAGTTTGTCCGTAATTTAATGGTGTCCTTTAATGGGAGGATTTTTTTCTATTCTGAATTTCTCAAACAACCCGATAAATTGCCAGGAAATAAAGGTTGTAATGCATTCAAATTAGAATTATAATGCCGATGCACCCAATATTTTCCGGTATTAGGGTTGGTCTTATAATTGTGTCCATTAGTAGTGGTTTTACTGTACCTATAAGCTTAAAAGTAAATTAGATTATGACTAAATGTGTATTGCGATTTAGTTTAAAGCTTTTACTAAATAAAATAAGTTATCATTCAATGCGAAATAATATCTCTAAATCTCAGTCAATAACATCAAGTTTAATCGTAAAATGATTACTCAAGATTCGACTTAAATTGAACTAGACTGCGTCATAGTCAATAGTTGTGTTAATATAGATAGAAAACCTTGAGTTTATTTTTTTTTCTAGTATTTTATCAGTTATCCAGGATAATTATCCCGAAATATACATGATTATGATATTTGAAAAAAAATTAACTAGTCAAACAGAAGTTCAAATATAAATGTTAACAACAATAGTAATGGTTTCCTCAAATTTACCATGACGAAATTCTTAAAGGTAGTTATCTTGAAGTTCTCGTTCTTGTAAAATCATTACGTGTTAAAGATATATTTAATTTTTGACTCTACGACTTTACTTCTAAATTAAATTATTTAATAGTTTTTTTTCTTTTAAAAAGGAAAACATTTTTTTTTATAATATCTGAAAACATTAATTAATCATGTAATATTGCAAATTAACTTTGCCCGATTTTGCCTATTCTAATTATTGGTCCACTCGTTGTCGCGTTATTCATTACGTTAATATTATACAGAGTTAAAAAATAAAACCTTACGACTAAAAAGTTACATTTTTAGTATCACGTATGACTATGACATTACAACTAATAGTTATCAAGATCTATAACCTAAAATAAATATTTTTTATTTATGATCAGTGAATAGACTAAATTATGCTTGCATAGTTAATTTAAATGCTTTTATATAAATAGTTCTTTATAAGCAGCAGCTAAGAACGATATTTTTGAGTTACATTTTTGCACGCGACGATTTCAAATATTTATATATATATTTCTTATTAATTTATTCATAGCTACAAATTAAAATAACTTTTTTATATAGCAGTTTTTTTTTATATAACATATTATTATATCGATTAACACGTTTACAACAGTTGACTAACAATCTAATTGGCTCAAATTTATTTGAAATCTATACACAATAATACCAAAATTGATAAATTACTTTCAACATAATGCCTGAAATTTTCAAAAGAATAAATTATTATACTTAAATAATGGTGGCACTTAATGAAAAAATCGAATTCGCTGGAGATCACATTTGATTATCTTTCCTCAAAGGTGAAAAAATTGACCAAATTTTATGTCGTTCAGATTTATAGTTCATATTGTATAAAAGATTTAAGTTAAGTTACTATATTTTTCGTGACCTAATGTGTGTCAACTATAAGCAATTGTCCAATCATGTGTTTTGAGAAAAGGAAATCATTTTGATTGCTTCTCCCTCAACTTTATCCATGAAATGAATTATACAAGAAAAGTGGTCCTTTTTCAATTATTTCCTAAAACAAGAATATTTCTCATTGTTTTGATTAAATACAAGGAATATATTATTAGAATAATGAAAAACGGAATGCCTCTCCACAGAAGAGTGTTTATCTCACAAAACTACATAGTTTTCGGCCTCTCGGCCATCATCAGTGCCTACAACTACCACTATACTAGTTTTGTGAAATAAACACTCTTCTGTGGAGAGGCTTTCCATTTTTCATTTTTCTATTGATATCAACTTCACTTGCGCTCTTAATCTTCAGAATATATTATGTTTCAATGTTATGTTTGTACATTACGTCAAAAGGAATCATACTATAATATAGTTCTTTGAATATTGTTCAACAGCAAATTCCTCTGCTTGTTTAACTTTTAAATAATCAAAATAATGATAGTGTCCAGGAAAAAATGTTATTGTATCTATTACGAGCCAGAAAAAAAGTTTAAATTAACTAAAATTACCTAATGTTTTTTTACCCCAAAAAAATAGAAGATAGAAAGGAAAAAATATGTAGGACGTAAAAAATAAATAACAATTCTGTGACCACAATTGCCAGTTTCAAATAATATTATATATATATAGAAATATCTAATATAGTCAAACCGGACTTAGCGTGACTCCAAATTGTATAGTAAGTGAAGAAAAGTAAGAACAGAAATTATGCAATTTCAATCTTATTTTCAGAGTAATTTAAGATGTTTTCTACTCTAATGGACTCCCCACTATGTTTTAAAACTTGATCTTTGGATTTCTTGAATCTCCCACTCTTCCATTTTAACCAATATGGAGGACAAAATGGCCGATAATAAGTGTTAACTGTTCTTTTAAAAACAAAATCAATCTAGAAATTATTATGCTTATTACTTAGTATAGGTTCTGAAGGATATTCAAATAAAGATGTACTGACGTCACTCTGTTGAAACAATATGGTTGCCACTAGTTACTGGACCAACTACGTGTTAAAGCCCCCAGGCGATTGGTTACATAAATTTTATATTGGTAAAAAAATATTTTTCTCGCATTTGTATTGTTGTATAATAATCGCTTATGACTGTTAATATGTAGTGGGTATTATTATTTTGTTACTTTTCTTAACCATTTTTATTGGGAGTAACGACAGAAAATTTATTCTTCTACTTTTCAAAGTTATAACAATATGATCTAAATATTGAGTATCTCACACGTACAGATCGTCTAAGAGTAGTAGTATTTTTTTATTTATTTATTTTTTTATTTATTTTTTATTTATTTTTTTTTTTTTGAAACAACAATAACTTTTTGTAGTCTTCTCGTTTTTTCTCTCTTTTTTTTTTTTACTTGAATATTTGTCTAATATATTAATTTGTTGATTTCTTTCTTTAGAATACTTTGGATTTATACACACTTAATCTACTATCAACGTAAAATGCTAGAAATAGGTTGATGAATCCCGCATATAGCATTACAATTACAAAATAACATTGTAAAGAGGTAACGATGGTTTACGCTAACATCAAGAAATGTTGTCTATTGCTTCCGCGCTTATCAAAGGTAACGGAGGCATTCCGGTCATTCTGGAGGACAAATAACAGAAACATTTTCTAGTTTTGTGTCTGTCTCCCTCTCAATATTTTTCGTCAACATATCTTAAATCCTACTCGTTTAATATTAATGAAATTAGGATGGTAGGTCATAAATACCCCATTGTTGGCCCCATATTAATTTATACCTTCTGCGCCCATTGCTTCCTTTTTCTGTGCACAAACTTGGTTTTTTTAACCATATTAATTATCCACCACAAATTTAATATCGCTTAAAAACAATTGTGACCAATGGGCATCGAAGCAGATCCAAATCTTATTGGAAGCTCTGTGCCACCAGATTAATAATTCCAAATTTCGTGGCAATCTAGAGAGTCCATAATAGTTAGTAAAAATAAATATTAATCTCGTGTAGTGACAAAATTGATCAATAGATCATATTGAAACTCTAATTAGCCGTTCCTTCTATAGCGTTAAATAATTTTATTTCGTTAAATAGTACACATCCTATAAGCCCCCTCCCCCCCACACACACACCCTATATAGTACACATTCGCATGGTATCATCCTATAAATGACGTAAATTGTTTAACCCCGGAAAATATTTTCCTTGATTCCGTTTTTGATTTTGTTTTTGAATTGACTTTGTTTATTAATTCTAATAATGATATATCTTAAATTCTTGAATTAATTTTTATACGAACCCAAAGCCACCTGTAGGTACATACAAATTTTAAGATAAAAACAAAACTATAATAGTCCTAACAATTACTTTCATCGTGAATAATTACTGATAAAGAAATCTTACTTGAAATACAAAGTTATTGCAGCGCATAAAGGATATATTCTTTGTTCTTTAGAAGTCACTGGAAAATTAAACCTTTCTGAAAAGCTTTTAGTTAGCCTTTTTCTAAAACTGCAATTAGATGGACGATTCAAAGAATTAACACCAGAGTTTCTGAAGAAAATTTAATTATCAAAGGCACTCATTTGAATTGTAATATTTATTATTTTATGTTTCAAAATCTACAGTCTTATTATTGTATATTATGTACAAATAATTAAAAATTGGGATTGTTAAGATATTTTTGGTTCTGAAAATGATTCAAGACTCGATGACAATAATTCAAATGTTCAATAAAATGAACTTTCATGAAATTTATTTTAAAATTCTGACCCACAATGTTCAGTTTAAGATAATTATTTCATAAACTAAAAATTACATACACCTAACACTAATAATAGCTGATAAGAGGACGTCTTGTAAAAATACCGATACTAAATTAACTGAAAACTTATATCTTTTAAACCTATAATTTAGGTACATAAAAACAACCACAATACCCTTAGACTACTTAGACAGGTTTTAACCTATCTAAGACAATAGTTTTGTAAAACGGAAGCCTGAAAATTTTATTAATGAGAACCATGATATTTGTTACGCTAGATAAAGCTTAAATACGTCCGAAAAATTTTTTGGGAATGCTAAGTATCCCTTGTTATTAGATTTTACTGATATTTTCTTTTTTTTTAGTATGGGTAATAAGTAATAGTCTGCTACTTAGTGTGGCACACAGCTTCCTCGCATCCTACAACGTATTTTATTGATATTATGCTTTTAAATTCAATATTATATTATTTTCAGTCCAATATTATCTATAGTTTATTTAATTGTTTCCCCTTTTTTAAAAAAAATCAATCAAAATTGTTTTTTTTATGTTACACGAATAAAAGTAACAATTTAACAATATTTATTTGCGTAGACGGTAATCTGGTGCTATCTGCGGGCTACTTTCAATGAACCATCCAAATTCTTTAAAACTATGATGAGTATCTTGTAAAAATATAGGTGTAAATAAATGTAATGTTTGTACGCAAGCAGAAGAGAAATAAATGGGCGCGGAAGGTTGAAAATTATATGGGGGTCAACAATGGGCTAATTATGACCTACCATCCAAATTTAAATTGGACGAGTAGTTTGTAAGATATTTTTATTCGCAAAAATTGACTGATAGGCAACAGACTGACCTACAGACCGACAGACAGATACGGGGCCAAAAATGTTCCTAGATGTCTAAAACTGATTTCTGTCTTGGTCATTAAAAATATTAGTTCCTCGAAAGATCACATAGCTTCCGCCACGTCAAAGAATTTTACTAGTGATTTTGTAGCATCGTGCTTTGTATAACGTTTTTGTTAATTGTTAATCAACATATATCTTAGGTTAACACTAAGAAACAGAAACTGGGCCTAAAATATTTTAATATTAGATACCTAATGAGTAATGAGTGTAAATCTGATTAACCATACATTTGAATTTATCCAATTCCTTGTTCTCTCTTTTCATGTAAAAACTGCTAGATTGCTATTTATATTTTCTTTAAATGGCTTTAAAAGAGCTTCGTTTTTATTCAAAATGTTACAATTTGAACTAATTGAAGCACATTTCTGAAATTTATTACATAATTCTATTTTATAGACTTTACGTAGTCTACATAGAAGTTAAGTTATACAAAAAGAACTATATTCATTTTTCTGAAATCTTTCACAACAGTAATTACATTATCCAACCATTTGTTATTAAAATATCCATTTAAAAGGTATTTTACAGCTAACTAAAAGACGAAATAATATATTGTAGTAAGTAATCATAGTAGTTATCTGTTCCTATTTGCTACTTTAACCAATAAACTAAATACTGACCAAATTGTCTCAGAATTCTCCATGTATTATTATTTCTATATCTATTTGATCTTTTTTTTATTATCAAATATAAATTCTAACTTTTTAAAACGACACGGTTTCTGTACTGGTTGTAATAACCTGAGGTAAGTATTGAAAAAATATAATCTTAATTCTACGAAGAATGGTATTGTTGGATATACTCGCGCCATTTAAAATAGCATTTTATACATTTAAAAAAGTAGTCGGCCTTTTAAGCTTTCTAGCGTAATAACGCAATTAAAGAGTAGTAAGTCTAAAGTATACAGGAGACTATGCAACATTTCTTTAGTCCTTAACTTCTTAACTCCTGAAAGAAATCCTTAAGTCTTAATAGAAGACACAGCTTCCTTAATTATTTCAAGGGTTATATACTAAAAACATAAAAATGATCTTAAACACATTCACCTGACCTCTTGAGTCTGGTGTAATACAGCCGCGGGCACTATCAGACCAACACAACCATCTTCCCAATAAACTATATTAAATCTTCAGAAGATTAAAAAATATCAAAGGACCTAAGAAACCATTCTTAAAAAAAAATTAATGCAACACTAAGAATATACGTTTTAAAAAAATCACAACGTAGCTTAAAAAAAAAAACAACATACAAGCCTTTCACTTCTATACCCTATTATTTTTTTAGAATTAAAAACACTAATTTAATCTTGTTCATTTTTGTCTTAAGGTAACGATGGGAGAGAAAACTTAATACTTCGAAAAAAGCACTTTCCTTAATTTATTGTTCCGGGACTTAATTATTTCTTCCTCGCGGTAAAGTTTTTCTGTAATAAATCAATTTAAAAGCCTGTATAAATATTTAAATAGTTTTCTTGGACACTTAACATTTGTCTTTGAATGGACTATTAGTTTTAAAATAAAAGAAAACGACAATAGGCATTTAACTGGCGTTTTAAGTTTGCTTATTCTCTTATGGTATTTTATTTTATTTATTTATATTTATTCATTAGTTTTTTTGTGTTTGCTTCACAAGATCGTGAGAATAGACTGTATTAGAATTGGTGCACTCTTTTAAAAACATTATTAAGTTATTAGATACTTTACTTTTAATTTTTTAAAACGACATTTTAGGAGATATGAATAATATTTACTAATGCCTACTTATTATAAAAATCTCTTTTCTTGCTTTAAGATTTTTTTATAATCAATATTTTCTTATAACAATGTTTTACATTGTTCTTAAGTTTTGTTAATTCGATTTTTTTTCTTCCCTTTCATTGGTTCCTTTTTTGTACGATCCTCTTTCGATTAATTATTTTTCTTTCTTATTTTTATGTCCTCTCCGTTATTTTTCTTGAAAATTGTACAATAATTTCTATCGTGCAAACTCTACAACTTTTTCGATCTGGTTTCTACTTAGCACTGAAAATGACCTTTCTTCAATGAAAAACATAAATATATTTGTTTATAAATAACGGGCCCTTAGGCACGTGGCAGCGGGCTTAATTTTATATTTAGAAAACAAGTAAAATTACGTAAATTAATTGAGGTAATTTATTATAGATAAGTTATTATATCTATTTAAAGACCAACAAATCAAAACCAAACATTTATTTTTATTGGAATAAATGTAGTTGCCTTTTGTAGTTAGCTTAGCAATAACAAATCATTTCGAGGTGTCTTTGGTACACTACTCGATTATATAAATGATGAATATTGATATATTTGTTATGATTTAGTATCCTAAATTACTGCGTTTAATTCTGTCATGCTCAATTAACGAATTAAATAGTTACATTGATTAACGTTTTAAAAACCTTATAAACCTTTTTGTAAATTGGAGTGCATCTTTGCATTAAGAAGATTATAATAATCCATTGCATTTCAGCCCTTGGAGGTTTAGACCTTCCAAAGGGCTTAAACTAATTGTATTAATTAAGAAGATGTAAAAGCTAAATTCAAATTGTTAGATTGTTTCCCTTTTTCTGAAATTTCCTCTTTTCTTAGAGCAGAAAGAAAATAATTAATTTATGCCAAAAGAGAAATACAACGAATTAATCTAATGCAGCGGGCATGGTGATTGAAACTTCTGGAGATTGGACAAGTAATCCTTATACGTATTCAAATAAGAAAACGGATCCATTAAAGTTTAAACTTAAGTGAACTTGCTTAGCGAGCTTCAATTACGTATTATTAATGTAAAAATATTACCATACCCAGAGAGTATAATACAACGTTCATAATTATCAAGCAATCAAGTCTTCTAAAAAAAAGTAAAAACCTTACTTACTTTACATAATTCATTTATGTGGAAGCAGCTATTAATTAAACTGTATTAAAATCGGCAAATGTTTCAAACCTATAACCGTAAATGACCAATAAGATATTTATAAATCGTTCTCCTATGACATCATGCTAACAAAAACCGGATATCTGATTCACGAAGAAGTGGCTTCAGACTTGTAAAAAGAAGTCCTTTTAATGATCAATGATCAGAAGAAGAAGGTTCCTTTTTTCAAGTCCGCATCTGAAATGGAATCTTGCAATCGAAGAACGGGATCAGTTCAAAAAGGAACTCCATTATTAATGGTTGTGGTGCACTTCACGAGCTTTAATCGACTGTTACGAACAAAATAAAAGAAATAAGGGTTTCGAGGGGTAAAAACCCACTGAGTTAGACCTCTAGAATAAGAAAAATAAGATCTAAAAGAAAGAAAAGGGAAGTATGCTCAAGCAAGAAAATGAAAAAAAAGGAAGGAATATGCGCAAGAACAAAGAGGGAGAGGTAGGTCGTGTCTTGGTGCAAAGTGTAATGAGTTGGGTACTTACAATTCTTCTAAAAGTTCCTGACTTGGAAGTTTAAATTAACGCCCAATAGACCTAATTAAAATACGCCTTTAGCAGTAAGATAAAGATAGTGGATTTGCGTAGCACGATAAATCGTTTTTCTGTTTTTTATCTCTTCGCCCACGTCTTATGATAGCCGAAATGCCCCCAGAGACTTCCCTCTGTCCCTTTCAATATTATCAGACAAATCTTAAGCATCTTGCGCTCGCATATCTTACCTTTAGAAAACAGCAGATTTAATACATTCATTTATAAGGAAAAATTATATGTTTCGGAAGCTGATTCAACTCTTTGATTAAGATAATTGCCTTCAATATTATCCTTTAGAAAAAATAACCGTTTTACTTTATAGATCGATGACTATCTTAGTTAAAATTTTAACAAAAGATTTAAATCTAGGTCAATCATTTTGTGTCGGCTTTAAATAATTCTAATTGAAACAGTATAATGTTTAAAATTAATGTTCGATTATAATGCAATTATTATTATATAATTACGGTAACTGCTCAGATCTTGAGATCTTTAACCTATTTTTCAAATAATTATAACCTAGCCTAGAGATAGGTTCTCTAATGGTTTTATCTAGACGAACTGTTCCCTTTGATCTCATTTGTCTTTTTGCAAATATGTGCAAACTGTGTTCAGTGGTTTTAATTTTCCATATCCCCTGATAAATTGTCTATGGATTAAGGTGTTTAGTAATATTTTGTGGTAAGCGTAATTTAATAATTTAAGAAAGAAAAAATATCAGTAATTTAATTTGAAGGAGTCATTAAAATTTAAAATTTACCGTTCTATTTCTCAACACACTGTAACAGATGTGAATTCCACACTTTCGTTAAGTAGATAAAAAAATATAAATACGTAATAATTTTGAAGAATATATTTTTATCAGTCTTGTAATAGAAAACTAAGATATCACTTTGCAATATACTGTTAGCATTGTATATGTATCAATCAGAAGAGTTAAGTGTGTTTGATCTATGAACGATACATTTAACTTTTAGAACTGAATAAGCCATTTATTAGTTGCTGTGTATACAATTTGATGGTGTTTTTGAATCTATGTTGGTATAGCGGTATTATATTTTATCAACTTTCTACATTAAAGATGATAATCGGTTCTGACAGAGAGTCTCATTCATGTAATAGAAGGGCCTATTAAGGAGTACCACGGACTGTGGCCTAAGGGTGTTGTAGGACAGAGGGTCTTCCGAATGATTTAAGTACTCGAGTCTTCTTCCATAAGTGCTTTAAAAATGTCCTGAACTGACAGGTTGATGTTGGTTCCCGAGGGAACACGCCCAAATATATCATAGAAGGCAAGTCTTTTGAGGACCCGAATTCGACTGATTCATAGCCCTTCACATAAATCGGATAATCATAAGCCTCTTCAAACAAGCATTAATAACATTATTTTACTGAGGATTAACGATTTAAGACGAACAAGAGGATGAACGAAATTCTAAAGTTTGGTTATCCGAATTTGTGTTTTATATTTCGGGCATCTAACAGCGTATCATTAACATATTAGGTTTTACGTTGTTTAAATTATGCTCAAAGCTATTATTAAACAGGTAAATAATTAATAACTATTAGCTAAACAACACTTAGTGAGCTCTAGATATTTATAACCGCGAGAAAATTATAAATGCACAATACACGTATGTCATAGATTAAAAGATAAGTAATACAGTTTATAATCGATGTTCTATGTTTTATTTAAGATAACCACACAATCCATATAAATTAAAATTCGTCATAGAATCGTTAATTTTGGTTGTCTGTCAGGAATTCTTCTATAAACTATTGAGGTTAAGCTACCTAGGTCAAAATTTAAAGTCCTTGTATCATTGATTGACAATTTTAAGGCACACTCTTTTCAGCTTAGTAAACTCGTTTTTTCTTCGTGTAATAGGAGTTTAGTTCTGTTTATTATCATCATGTTTCTTTGCCTGTTGTCATTTCATAATTTGAAGTTGTTCTTATTCCTCGATGAACGAAATGATTGAATTTTATTCATTCACTCTACTTTATCGTTCACTTATACTTACGGTACTTCATCTTTTCGCTGTCTTTGAGCATTGTAGTAACCATTATCCCGATAAATGTCCATGCTTTTATTTATATTTTGATTAACTGTGCTATTATTTTTAAGTCATTAATAATAAATATCCCAGTTATACTTTATTATGCTTCATTCTCAGATAAAACAAAGGTATGGGGGAAAAGACTGTTATTTTCTATTTAAAAGGAATGGATTCCTGCAGTATAAATTTATCAGTAAACATTCGTCCTGTGATAAAATTATCTTGACAACTTTGACCATTTTATTGTTTAAAATTACATTGGAGTAATGACTGGCTCTACAGTCGTTACCTTACAATTAAATATGAAACCTAAAATGTTGTTTTTTCGGTATTATATTGAATTCTAGCTTTCAAATGTTTTTCCATATTCAAAACAACGGTCAAGTACTATGAAGTAATCAAAGTCAAGTAATATGAAACCTCAATTTTTTATTTATTTATATTTTTTTGTATTAGATTGAATTATAGCTTTCTTATTCTTGAATTATTATATTGAATTATAGCTTATCCTAATAGTTAACGCTGATAGGTATATTCATTTTACAACCTTATAATTAAATATTCTTACTGACTCACCTCATATTAATTATTATCCTATAGTTTACAGGTTATAATTATTATCCTAAAGTTCCCTCGATAAAGGATTATATTCTAAGTGAACCAGGTTCGTATGATTTCACCGACGAAGAACATGTTGTAGAGATAGGATAGTACGTCATACTTCTGGTATTCTGCGCTAGACAAGATATAAAGGTACAGAAGGAGATTGCGATTAATGATTAATGCTCTTCAAAAGTATTCAGATCTCTTTGATTAATGAAATCTAGTTTCATACGTTGCGTCCCAGAAAAAAACAATGGTAGGATTAAATGGAAAGCTACTACACGATTTGAAGTTGGGATGTAATGGCAAATAGTCGTCTAAAAGCGCCAAATTATCTTCTTTATTTGGTCTTATTACTTTCTTCTAAACAGTATTTCAATTTTAAAGACCTCCAAGTCAAGACTTCATTGCCCCGTGGTCATTAGATCTTGAACGAATAAATCATTCATTAACTCTACGCAGTCTTTTTTTTTTTTTAATTGATTCTAATTGATGCTATCTTCTTGACAATGTAGATGTGGATAATGAAAAAATGCAATCGTGCAATGGCGCCCTTATACTCTTTCATTAAGAGAACGAGATCCTTTTTTGCCGTCGTTGAATTTGTTTATTCTTTATTTTGCATTTGTCGTTCCTTTTAATCCCGTCAGTCTCCGGTGTATAACATAAGTAGTTACATCTTTATTCTAATTAACTCTTGCTCTTCTACAAAACCTCTTATATAAGCTCTGGTGTGTTGAAAAAGATTCCAAGATAAAATTGGACTAATTAAGACATGTAGAACAAAAGATGAACATGTTATTCTATAATCTTCCTCACCTGCCAAACCTTTTCTCTTCAAATAACTGCTACACATAAATTTTATATAAAAAAAGCAACTAACTACGATTAAGACAAGTCATTATAAATGCCAAATGAAATACGGTTTGAATTATGAGATATTTGCTAAATAAATATTTTTTTCTACTTCATCATGTGACCTTTACTTTAAAATTTATTTTAAATTTCACTTATTTGGCCTTCACCGAAATATTTCTGGTTCGATATTGTTGTTTCTACATGAAGAGGAACCCACGCATTAGATTCGAAAAACACGAGAAGCTGCATTCTTTAATTCCAATTACGGTGAAAAAGTCTCCTCGTATAAGGTTTTCAACTCCTTTACTTATATATATAATATTCATAAACACCTAAATTTGTGGTTAAGCATTTTTTTATTTGGTATACTGACCAACTACAAAATGACAACTACATTTGGGAAGCTTTATTCTATAACTCCAAATAGTATGCCAATGAATTTATCACCCCCTTAAGCAAACAATTTTAAAATAAATTAGAATAATTATAAAACGGAAACTGAACAGACAAAAACTCGGTCCGATTAATCGAATAAACTTTTGCTTCCGAGCTTACCGAATGTAACGGAAGCTATGTGATCGTTCTGAAGAACTAAACATTTTTAGGTCTCCGATTTCAAAAATTCCAAGACAGAAATTCGTTTCAGACATCACGGATCATTTTTGGTTCCGTGTCTGTTTGTCGGTCTTTCTGTCGGTCTGTCGTTCAATTTTTGCAAACTAACGTACCTTAAAAACTACATGTCCAATTTTAATGAAATTTGGGTGGTAGGTCATGAGTAGCCCATTGTTGGTCCCATACAAGTTTTATAAGGGACTTCTGCGCTCATTTGTTTCTCTTCCACATGCTCACAAACATACATTAATTTACACCTATAGCTTCAAAAGTACTTATCTGATTTGTATATGAAACTTTTATAATTTATCGAAAGTAGCCCGCAGATAGCCCTAGATTACTTTGAACCGTCTGCGCTCTTTAACTTTTGCTTAATTGATACTTTAATTAAAGTATAAAATCAAAACAATTTTGACAGATTTTAAAAAAAAAGGAGGAAGCAATTAAACAATTAAGGTTTGTAAATGCATAAAATATAAAATTAATAATGTACTAAATTTGCGGTTAAGTATTTTTATTTGGTATACTGTTCCATTAAGTAAAGACTGATAAAATGACAACTACATTTGGGAATCCTCGGAACTGATTTCGAGAAATAAATTTATTTAATGTATTTTCCAGAGTATTTAAGGAATAGCGCCCCCAAATTTAGAGCTAATATTAATTTCTTGATTACGACTTGGGGTATGACGGATAGATTTTTTTGAACTTGTATGCCGAATTTCATAAAAATCGGCCCAGCAGTTTAAGCTCCACGTGTCTGCACAGACTAAAGACAACAGATTACAAACATTTTTGATCTCGACGGACCATAATGTGCAAATCCAGCAAAATTTCCAAATATAATTTTTGTGTCATCACAATAATTTTTCTTTTCATATTCTACTTATATAAGAAATTAAAATGCCGGCGTCGCGTCGGGGTGAAGTATTTTTTAATTTGATCAAAATATTATAATTTGGAGGAGGAATATTATAGTAGCACATTTTTTCACCTCTGATAAAACTTCTTAGTAGGTACATAGGTATTTACTAAAGCTGAGTTTAAAAAGGTTTAAGGTAAATTGTGTCTAGAACTTATCATCTTACATTGAGGATTAGTACACCCGAAAAAGCTTCAGGCGCTCTTCCTAGAACAAAGTACAAACAGCCAATAATGTGTTTTTTTTAAAATAACAGCCAATAATGTGTGTTATTTAAAAAATAAAAATGAATAATAGTATGGGTAAATCCCGAGCTTTGAAGCCTATTATAATAATCATTATTACGTCAGCTCCAAAGGTGAGGATGAATGAATTCCTGTAATGTAAATGTGTATATGTATAGAAACGGTAGGACTTACACAAACACGTAAGGCCTCTTCTGGTAGCCTCCTACAAAATCATACTACATATACATATTATCGAAACAAGACTCACGATATACCTAATTAAATGTCAAACATTATAATGATTTATATTATGTTCGTGTATAAATCTCAACTTTTAACTAAAGGAAACAAATAATAAATAAAAACATAGTAGTAGATCCTATAGTTTGTAACTACTTTCTTAATAAATATATATATATATACTTCTTTGAGAGAGCCTACAAATTAAACTAAATAATTCATTTTTTTAAATTGAATGTAAAATAAATCAACAAAGGGTGGACTTATGCAGAAGATTGCGACGTTATATATTGATAATCTGTACATTAACCATACTTTAATTGGATAACCTTACCGAAATTGAATTATTTCCGAAAGGTAATTGTTAAAATTAATAATATTTGTACTACTGAAAAATAAATGTACATTTTTGTCTCGCCGCTAAATTTAAATCTAGTATTGTAGTTTTAGTTGTAGAAGAGTTAAAATTATATTGTTATTGTCCAATTGCAAAGAAAATTAAGTTTTAATACAGTTTGGATTCGACCAATTAAATTTTTTTATCAACAATGAATTAATGATAAGATTGCCTCGCTTGATATTGTGTTTAGGCAATAAACTGACTATTTGTACTCACTCATTGTGTTTCATTCAAAATGAGTCGAAACAACCGAATTAGTACAAGAAGATTTCAAGCTGCTTTAAGATATTTGGATGTTCCTGCCTAAATCTGTTGCTTTCCTAATGATATTGAAAGAGTGGCGTTTCGTAGCTTCAAATTGAGGTCTATATATGTAAGTGATTTCAGTTTCATTCGAAACAAACGAATTGAGAACATGAAGATTTCAAGCTACCCTAAGATATTTGGCTGTTCCTGCTTAAATCTGTTTCTTTCCTAATAATATTGAAATAATTGCGTTTAGTAGCTTGAAAATTAAGGACTATAATGCTATGGATATTATTTTAGGGTCAATGATTTCACTGCTACAGTATATACACAGAACAAAATAATTCACTCTTACTGATAGTCAGCCCACATAATAAAAACATGCTTAAGATCATATTTTATTCATGAATATACTTGTTATAAACTGCAATGCCGTGAATACAAAATCATTACGTAGAGTCAATTGACATACTTTAAACTTGATTGCACTTGATCCCCTATTACATTCAACAATAATGTAAAGCTTCATAGATGTGTAGTTGTTGCAGATATAAACATCATGTTATGTATGTTCAAAAGTGCATACACGAAATTATACAAGTGCTATTAAATGTTTGCTTACGCTGGTCTTGTTATAATAATGGGAATAAAGTCCAGACCTCTTAAAACAGTGTTACTATCACATTTAGTGCAGTATGTTGCCTCTCATATCACGGTTATATTTTATTTACTATCAGATAATGCTTGTTAAAACCTTCCCTCTTTCCGATCAGAACATGTATAACATTTCTAAGCATTAAACCGAAGAATAGTTAATGTTTAGACTCTGGATCCAAGTAAAAATTAAAAAAGCTACGCCTTAATTTGAAGGATCCCATCCATTTATTAAGCAGTGGCAGGAGAAACATACGTTCAAGTATAACAATAATAATAAATTTATTATTAAAGATTTGCTAATTCTAATAAGACTGGACAAGCATTAATCATTTTAGCAAGTTCACACATAATCAAACTGTCTTAAATGAGTTGAGATAGCGAAAAAACTATTTTGAAACACCCACGTCATGATGGAATGCTTTAAGAAGTTAAAAATCCTTTAGTTTGAGTTGTGACGTCTTCACATCTCTGACAAATATATTAGAGGATATTCGAATAGCGTAGGAGGTATAATTCAACCAAGCTTTTGAATCCCTCTATCGGAATTATTCTTACACTGACTACAACTATAAGGCGTTCGCTAAACAAACACATCCGGAATTTTTACGACTTAATGCACTTCGGGGGAGGATTTATTTTTTACTTTCATCGGCGGTAAAAAAAATCTTAATATGCTGTTGCACCGTACATTATATTATGACTAGGATTTTTTTTTTTTTAAACAAATCATTTCTTTTTTTTACTATTTCAGACGCGTATTCTTATTAATAACATTGCAGTCTACTACATTATTGGTTAATAATAATTATAAGCTTTATTGTTTCTTAGGGAGGTAGTCCTGTAACAATTGAGTTCGGCGAACATTAAAATAAAGTAGTGATACAATAATATTAAATTCTTTTAACATTATTCAATTTAATATTACATGCTTTCAGTTAAAAATACCTAAAAATAAACAACAAGAAAAAAAGTTCAGACATGCACCATGAATGAGCGAATTTTCATTCACGTTTGCGCATGCACTGCACACACGTTGCTATTGGTAGATACGATGACAATAAAATTCTTAGTGGACCGTCTAGGGGCTAACCCGCTCAATCTCTGAAAATTTCACCGATATTGGTCTATTAATTCCGGAGTTATAGCAGTTACAGAATTTTTTAGATTTTCCTATGCGCAGCTATTGATGATCCTAGGTGATAATAATATGATTGAGTTAATATGTTTAAGATACTACTTTTCAGAAAACGAAAAAAAAAATTGGTACACAGGGGTACAAGGTACAAAAGTCAAAATATTATACACACTTCAAGATGCATGTCGTTGGAAAGCTCTGTCAAAATGTGACCCCTAAATGGACTCCAAAAATTCTGGCCAATGAACTCATCCTTTCTTTTGATATTATTGACATTTTAACATTTGATTTGATTTTTTAAGTGCATCCTAGGGTACATCTGTACATGTACATTGTACATATATACATACATAAAAAAAGTGTTAAATTTCAGGAATCGATTAAGAATGGTCTAAAACGGATTGCCATGAAGAAAATTTTCAAAAATTTTGAAGCCATTGCAATAGCATTTTCTTCGAAAATTCGCTAACAGTGAGATTAATAACAAACATAGACATTGTAATGTAAAGATACATAGACAAGTTAAGTTTATGTGCATTGTTATACTGGACATCATTCTTCGAAGCAAAATACTCGCAAATAGAAAGTTTGAATTAGGAAGTTATGTAGTCTGTAATAACTGTTTAAATTAAGCGAGTTGATGAATGTGGCTATTGCAAGATGAGGGTAGTCACTACCCTCATCAAATATAATAGTCTAGACGGAATTTCCTATATGCGGTATTATATGGGGCAGACAAAGATTATATGGTATACACCTACTTTTATTTAGTTAGGAAGTAAAAGTTAGATCCATTTTGTAGAGGTAACTGCTAAAAATAAATCTGGTGCCCTGGTGTGCGAGGTTGAGTTATTGTACGCTTGATTTTGATGGGCGAGTGAAAAGTTAAACAATAATCAAGGGCCTTCAGTTATTTGTAGGTATGAGGAATATAGATTATAATTCGTGCTTTTTGCAAGTTCTATGTCATGGTTTCTTAGTTTTACCTCATAACTTTAGACTATGAGATTGCATTTTAGTGCTATTAAGGGTAGAAAAACTTCAGATAGACCTAAGCTATTAAAAACCGTTTTTAAGCTTGTGACCCAGTTGGGTCTTTTATTATTGGAGGTTCCACCTATCTGAAGGAGTCTACAATAGAATATTCTGGGGAATCTATCATCCTCTATATTACAAACTTTTTTAAGCCAACTAAGAGTGAATTTAGGTAAATTATAAGAGATAAAAGTCTACTATATACTATATACTAGTCTTGTCATATAATTGGGTGTGCTTTTTGGAAGGCATAAACATTTTTTGAAGAATCCAACTTGGAAGTAGTCGAGAAGTAGGATATAGTGAATACCCCAGATCGGGACGTAGTAAGAAAGTGTATACCAAGAGCTAAAACGTCAAATAACTACTTTCGTGTCCCCACATTCACTTCTGCTCGAAAAAAATATATGCATACATGCTGCAGTGTTATACACGCTTTTGTTTCGAAAGGATTTTGCAGTTACATAAAATTTACCTGAAGAGGAAAATGTCAGACCTAGATAGTAAAACAACTTATTTACAACCTGCATCTCTTCAGAATTGTAATAAAATTCATTCGTTTACCAATTAGTCCCTTGAGAAAAATAATAATTTTTGATTTTTTGACAACTGCGTTAAACCATTCTCTTGACATTGGCTTTCCTATACCCTCATAGCTTTGCAGAGGTTTATAAGTGTGTTAACAATAATGACGAGATCATCAGTGTAGGCACGAATATATGTATGACATATATATGTTTAAGCTAACAATATTAACCCCTGAGATCTTATATATGCTTAGAAATTACGTATAAGAAGAGATCTCATGTGTCGCTTATAGGAATAGATCTCATATATTATGGTCCTTTATAGGCTTAGAAGTTCTCCTTGTATATCCTTTTGTATAATTATCTTATTCTTTAGGAGAAGACAGTTTACTTTTCGAAGTTGTGTTGCACAGTCATATATCCTTTTCAAAATTCTTATGAATTTAGTGCGCAAATGGCCTGGTTGAAGAGCTTAAATCAGAGTTTGTTATGTGGCACTGAATTGAATGCTCACTGAAAATTTATAAATCCAACGTAGAGTTTTGCGTTTGGGCAGCAGAAGTTTTGCTGGGCAAGAGAGTTCAGGATGAATATATGTTATTTAAACATCATCTATTCTTCCTAAATCCATTTTACATCAACTCGAGATAAATTAAACACATTTTTGCTGCATATCACCTATTACTTCAATTATTACTTTATTTAACTTGTTATTAAAATAATTAAACTCTTTCCTTTATTAAAACAATTTAACTCTTTCCCTTAAATGTATAATTAGGAAAACAGTTTGTGTTAAATAACCTTTTGTTTAATTTAAACAACGGTTATTTTTCTTTCTAATATAAAGAAAATAGTATTGTGATGGAGCGAAAATTCCTTTTATGATTTTGATGGATTTACACGTTTTAAGGTCCCATGAGTCCTTAAAACAAAAAATAGTCCAAAAACGTGTTTTTTAAAAATGTCTGTCGGCAGTATGTCTAAAAGTGACTAAATGATTGAGCCGATTTCGTTGAAATTTGGCATACGTGTTCAGAAAATTCATACCTTGAGGCCAAATCGGGGAATGATGTTTAGCTCTAAATTTGGGTGCTTCTATATCCTCGAAAGCAAAATATAAATTAGGTATATAAAGTGCAATTCATATCAAAATATCACCTACTCTTCTAAACGTTTACCTGGCGTATAAAACAGCCTGGGAACTATAAACAACCATTAGAAATAAATTAACTTAAACGAAAATCACAATTTTTAATTTATTAATTTATTGCATGTACTTACCTGTATTTTCTAGTAAAACTAATCAGATAAGAATAATATAAAACTTATTTACAATATTGCGTTAGTTATAAATAAGTTATGCTAAGAAAAAAATTCCAAGAATAAAATAAGTAAATTCACCTCTCACCTTAAATAACATGCAGTTATATAAAAATAAATAAATGTTTTAAAAATAACACTATACACTATTGGACAAAGCAATTTTTATTTTTGAATTATATTGGCATTAAAAATATAAACTTAATTTCTAGTTATATTTTTTTTTTGTAAAAGGTTATACATTTTCTTTACTTATATTTTGTATTTATTGACACTTCATATTCATATTATGTAAATGTTGTTAAAAACCAATATTACTACGAACCAACACCTCGTAACTTTTATATCTGGTATAATGTTCATTTTTTATTTATTAATCTTCTAATTGGCAAATGTAAGATATTATGAATCTCTACGTTTCTTTGAATTACCATAATTTAATAAATAGTAATTTATTAGAGTAATATTGCTAATAAAGAGTTATAAATTTACAATGTATAGTTATGTAAGAAAAATATATACAATATATGTATTAAAATATAAAAATTCTGGGTACAATAATAAATGGGGAAACTGAATGTACATTAAGTAATTCTGGTAAAACCTGTCTATATGTACAAGTCGTATAGGGTTATTATTCAGTCTAGGTTTTCCGGTGAAAATAACTTTTTAAAGGATGTGAATTTTTAATCGAATATTTTCTATTGTTACCCAAGAAAAAGCGTACGTGTATTGTATATTGTATATGCACTAAGTTATTTTAGTCGATTTGCAACTATTTACCTATGTATTAATATTCAAGTTCATTATTGAAGTAATTAAAGAATAAACAATACTTGTATTTACATATATCATTTAAAGATATATGGACATAGAATCTAGATTGTTGAGTTAGGACTTAGATTCAAGCAAGAGCGTTTTATAAATTGTCGGACAACTTGTATGTACATATTATGTTAATATTTTACTTTAAATCAAATTATAATTATTAATAACTACGGGAGACATACAGAGAAAAATAGCCCCCCACCGGGACTTGAACCACGGGTCCTCCTATTAATCCATTACAGGTGCTCTTACCTAATGAGCTATACGGGAGAATGATTTTTCTCTGTCGTTACCGATACAAATTCCCCGAATCCATTTTTGGCTCCATTTTTTCCAATATTTGGCTTCCTAGATTTGTAGAAAAGATTGAAAGCTTGGATTCGGGGAATTTATATCGGTAACGACAGAGAAAAATCATTCTTCCGTATAGCTCAGTAGGTAAGAGCACCTGTAACGGATTAATAGGAGGACCCGTGGTTCAAGTCCCGGTGTGGGGGTCTATTTTGCTCTGTATGTCTCCCGTAGTTATTGATAATTATAATTTGAAAATACTACCAAAAATTTAAAAAAAAAATTGAATTGTTAATATTTTAATTTAATAACTAAAGTAAGCTTATATGATGGATATTTTTGTTCTGAAGCTGTAAGTAAGGTTTTATATACTTGCTAATTAGTAAACGTGAGATTGTATGTTCTAGATTCTAGAGGTTTGCTTTTCTGGTGAAGCTGTTTAATGATTTCAGTCATTCTAAAGTGATTCAATTTACATAAGTAGAAAACTTACAGAATTAAAAGAGAATACAGTCATTGATTAACAAAAATCATTAATTGAGAAACATTTCACCCGGAATTTCGTGGAATTTATTTTTAGTGGATGAAACATAAAACTATGCAAAAATATATGAGACCGCGCGAATTACGACGCCACTACCGTCGGGTAGGCCGAGTGTGGTGTAATACTTGCCCTATCCTGCTCTGCGTCCAGATTCGTTGATTTCATATATTTTTGCTGTTGAAAGAAATTGTTCTACCCTGCCCTGCGTCGCCTGCGTCTCATTGTGTGCCTGGTATTAAAGATACATTATATATTGTTAAACCACTACTTACTTAGTAACCAACGTGTACCATTAGGTGATTACTGCTGAAACTAGTAGTCTGGTTACAAGTGGCACCCGTTGGTACAAGTGGCATTGGCAAAGGTTGGCTCACAGCAGTTGATCGAGTATATTGATGTGACTATATAGAATATAGACTATGCAGCGGCTATATAGATAATAATATACACATAAAGCCGTGGAGACATCGTGGCTGGTTTCCCCCATGCTACGCTCCATTTAGTCAGGTTATAAACAAACCGAACTGTCTGTTCAACTTCTGTCCTAAACAATATTCACTGTTGAATGTTTTCTTGTGATTTAAACATAAAGTTATAGTAGTTCATGACTATCCGTATATAAAATTCTATGCATCAAAAAATGCAAGTAAATGCATCGCCAGTGTTAAGTTATGATCTTTCATTGATTCTTAAGATTGATCTTCTTCATTGATATCTTTAGAACACACATCTTTAAGTCACTTACATTTTTTACTTTTTCTTTTAATGCAAGGGGTAAAATAATATATCGCACTCCCTTTGAAGAAAAGTAGAAAACGAACTAAACAATTATCACAGTGGTTGGAAATATATATATTTATAAAATAGTATACTTTTGGTTCTGAGTTTACCCCTCAGTACTTGAAGTTAATTCAATAACACACAGATAAGAATTTTCAAGCTCATTCTCAGTTTTAAATTTGTTACAACCAGAACTACTAAATGTAGGGTACTTTTGAGTATGATCGTGATGCTTTTTAATTTATTTATTTTAATGCTTAATTCATATATTGCGAGTGATAACACAAATATAAATAACATTAAATGTTAAATAAATGGGTCCCAAAATTAACGCAAGATTTGAATTTGCCGCCATGTATGCAGTTAATTGTTGCAACCCTGATAAAAAACCAATTCGTAGCTAAGAGTTTAGGGTTAGTAAAAATGGAGTGTTACACGATACACCAACGTGTTTTTATTATTAATCGTGATTTAACACGATCAATTTATTTAACTTATTTAATGCATTTATTTAATATAACCCCCTAGATCGTGTGACTTAGCACCATTAGATTTCTTTTTATGGGGTTATTTGAAGTCAAAGGTCCCTCAATAAAAAATGTTAATAAGCCCACAATCTCCTGTGCATCACAGGAGGAAAGTAAACGCTGCATCAACGAATTTTAGCCACATGCAAAATAGTCATGGAAAATTTCGACAAAAGAGTGCATTATGTGCCAGCAAAGCTGTGGCGGTCATCTTCCCGATGTGTTATTCCATAAATAAACCTATCATGTACTGTATGGTTCAATTATAAAATAACAATCTAAAGACTAAAAACTGTGTTTTCTATTTAATTCAAATCTTGCGTTAATTTTGATTTTGGGATACCCTAACAATGACATTATAAAAAGAAAAGTCTCTCTTTTTTATAATACTATCTTTCAATATATATATATATATATATATATATATATATATATATATATATATATATATATAAATGGGCGGGCATGATCTCATAGCCATACTCTCAATAGCTTAACAATTATTGTGGAAGGAAGGAACCTGTTCCAACGTTCCAGTTCTATGCTAGTAACAGGTTCAAAACTTGTTTTTATTAAAAAAAAAAACATAATTGAGCTTCATGTTAGTTTTAAAATTCCTTTAAAATATTTGCTCTGCTCTGGCTGGGGGTGGAGGAGTTATAAACTTATGATAGCTCTCCTTAAGTCAAAAAAATCTTTTCCCAAACCCATCTTTTGTTGTAAGTTACATCCTTCAAAAAACTCACTTAAGAGTTGAAATATAATTCATATTGATACAGAAAAAAATGTATATAACATGCTAAAGAGTTAAATGTACTAATTGCAACAGTGTTGGAAGTTACACTGAAAGTATTTTTAATTGAGCACACAAATCACCAAAATTCATTCTAACCTTAGTATAAAGAGTGTACCGAGAAACCCATATTGTTATGAATGTTATTTATTAAAAGAGATGCTATTGGATCACAACCAAAAACAAAAATATAATGTTCCATATCAGATTCTTCGATATCATTTAAATATGAGAGTTCAAAAAATACATAAATATTGATCAAAGCAATGAAGGTAAAATGGGAGGTTTTCGAACAAATATGTTAGAAAATAAAAGAAGGATTAAATTTGTCTTATTTTTACTTAATATTACGGCGTAGCACTGATTACTATTAACTGTTTATATGATGTAAAATATTCCTAGCAATTAAAAATTCATTTAAAATGTAATATCAATGTACAAATACTCTTTTAGTAGATACTTTATAGAATAACACACAGATAATATGATGTCAGTAGAAATAAATGCACATATTGATTACTAGGTATTGGTGCCTGCATTCTTGGAGGTTTCTTACTCTGATTAAATTTCTCCATAAAACTTAATTTGAAATTAATAATAGTGAAAGAAATAAATAATAACAAATCGTTAGTAATTATAGTTCAACATTCTCATCCTTTCATTGAAATATTATTTATTTAATTAGTATTTTACTTAATAAGGTCAAATGCGTTTTAGATAAACAACTGCGTTTTGTAGGATAATAATTGGCACCAGTTAAAAAGCCTATCTATATTAAGGTCCAAACTCAAAGAGTCTATATAGGTTCTCAACATCTCTGAACCTTTAGTGAAGATATAACTATTAGATTAGATCAATACGTTAAAATATGCCAGAAATAGCCTATAATTTAAATATCCGTCTTTGTACGCAATTCAATCGCAAAAAACATGGTAAAAGTTTAAGCATATAATTTTTATAAAAAGTAAAAATTGGATAAATGTTCGGATAAAATAAATAAAGGAAAAAAAATTGTCTTATTGTCTTTTTTATTTGGAAATTTTAAAAGAAATACTTTATACATAAGGCGATGCATTAAAAATTATGGCATGATACATTTCAAACTTGCAGATGTAGATTGCTATCTTTAAATTTTACATTAGTTTTATTTTATACTTGATGCATCTATATTAAAGAAAAGAGAAATTCTGTTGTATAGCTTAAATTATATTTAAAAAAAATGTTATTTTAACAGTAATAAAAAAAAACAAAAAAAAACTAACGCTCTAAATTATATTACTTGTAATTGTTTCTTAATTAAGTTTTACTTTCAATGTATCATTAATCAATCTACTAAAATCTTATTCGTTATATGTTTAAAATCGCAACTAAAATTCACAATATTTTATCCTCTTCGTAAAGATCAACTTAAAAAATTATGTAATTTACATAGTCACTTTAGGAGCTTTAATTGCTTGAGCGTTCAATAACTGTCCCTTTAATTGATTAATCCTCTCAATTCAATCAAGGTGACGGTATTTACTTTAAGAGATCAATCCGAATATTCATCAAAGTATCCTGGATGTGTACAGGATGTGGTAAACCTCTTGACTGGCAGTAAAAGTGGAATGTGATACTTCCAATACCTCTTAGTATCTTGTCAACTAAAACTTTTGAACTTGTGTCAGTTCTTGTACGACAAATTATCGTTTTGTTTGAAAAAAAACTCGTCGTAGTGGAAAAAAATGTAATTTCCAACAAATTACTTGGTTGGTTTTAATAACAGTTAATTAGATTATTTATCAACCTAGTAGTTGTTTAATTTCAAATAAATGGTAATGAAGATGTCCATAAATTATTTTATAATTATCTTGAGTTGTTTGTATAAACCCTGGTTTTAAACACATTGATTAGTTATTATAAAATATTTCTAAGTGTGTACTTTCATAAAAAGTTGCTGTTTACTTCATACTGGAATATTTAAAATTCTGAGTCAGTGGGGATTGAATATCATGCAAATGTTCTTGGCTCAATTTATTCTGGATTAGCCGACTAGTTGAGTTTTTGGTATATAAACACAACGTATTTCCTTTAGCTGCGATCAAATCAAATCTACTCATATCTTGTTATAACCGATTTTTCATCTAGTTTAATTGAATATATCTCAAAAAAAGAGTTTATTTAAAGGATATAGTAATCAAGTGCAATGCAAATGAGTGATGTAGACCCAAAAGTGTAGACACCCTTCCTAGAACTAAAATTTAAACGAAATCTAACATCAAGGTAATTTTATCATTTTATTGATTTACTATCAGTTTATTTATAACAACGAAAATTAGAGGTATCAGAATAAGTATGTTTGGTTTTAAATGTTCACTAAATTATAAATTACATTTAATGGTGTTACTAAAAGTAGAATTCAAGCTGATAATGTTTCTGCACCCGCAGAAACATCCATAGCTCTTTTAAAAGCAATTGGACGCAAAGGTAATTCTATTTGTCTTTAATTTAAATTAATTCCTAAGTAATATGATTGTCTGTCTTTATCTGAAGTTATAGGTACTTTTTAGTATAAGAGTTTTCTTTTTCTCCTACTTGAAATAGGCCATATAAAACATATTATAATACTTTCTTTTTTTCACATTATTATCATTTGTTCCAGGAGGAACACTTAAGAACACTCTACATTCATTTTTACGAGGCCTTAGCTCATAGTACTTTTTGTGTTAGTAATAAATTGGTTTTTGTGCAAATACATTTTTTTGTAATGCCATTACCTTTCTTCAAAGGCGCATAATGCAGGTGTCAACCTTTATTATAGTAAAATTCTTTCTTGTGAAACAAATTTTATATTAGAACTTTGTACTTCATAAACTCATTTCACGAGAAACTTATTACTCATGAAAGTATTTTTTATACCTACTTAATGCAATAAAATTTTAAGCCCTACTTTTTGATAAAGCAATTTAAATTCTAACTCTTCAATGTCCGTGCAACCATTTGAATAATCCAAAAGCTATAAACCTCATTTAGTTATCCCATACTTTTGAAAGTAATCTTGCATTACACTCACCTCATATCTTAAATTAAAATTGTAAAGAGCTCTACTTAAACAATTTTATTGCAGAATGTCTAAAAACCATTTATGATAAATTTACTGCATCAAATTCCTTTTCTAAAGGGTTTGATGTACTCTTCAAAATACTTTTATATTTCTTTGGAATTATTTACTGCAGGGTTCTTAAAACTTTGTATGTAAATAAACTTAATATATAAAATAACAGAAACGAATGAAGAAATAAAAAAAAATATTGTAACATCAAACCGTGTAGAATTTTAGTCTTTTAATATTAAGGTACTAGATTTTTATGAATAAATATAAATAATAATGCAATTCAAGGTTGAAGTCTTGTTTATAGAAATTTCACATGAGTCTTCATAAATATGAAAAAAAAAAAAAATATAACTCATTTTTTGGGCAAGTTAATCTCGGACTTTAATTTCTTTTCTTTTTGTTGACGGGGCGGAAAAATCTTCTTTTTTAAATTATTTATTCAGCCACAAGTCCCTTTTGTTGTACAGAAAGTAACTATAAGATAACATAATTATAAAATAATAATTATACATAATAGAATAATAATATAAATAATAAAATATTAAAAGATAAATAAATATGTTTCACAAAGCCACTGATAAGGAGAGGCCATCCACTGATGGTACTCCCATCACGTGATTTACAATTTCAAATTTCTTGTTGACTTAGTTTAAATTAAATCATCACTAAGTAAGTCTCGGGGCCATTTCCTCTTGAGACGGCGTCTTGGATTGCCAGGAATATGATGGGAGGATAGGATCTTGACAAGAGGATTGGGATGGTTAGTGAGTTTGGAATGAAAGGATTTATATCGGAGGGAAGCAAGAATTTGGACAAAGGGGACTTTCAGGTAATTGTGAATTATACGGTTGGCTACATAGGAGGGAGCATTGACAATTTTACGAAGGTTAATGGATTGGAGAGACTGGATTTTATAGGAATTTGATGGCTTGGTCGACCCCCGCAGTTCTAGTCCGTAGGTCTAGATAGGTTTTGTAAAATAATTATATAGTGTTTAGTGTTAGTTTGTTCGTTAGTGAAAAATTGGAATTGTTGTCTAGAAGTCTGAGTAGCGTCTTGTAACGTCTCTTCATGTCCGTACGTTTCAGTCGTGTATGTGAATTCCAAGTCAGTCTTCTTTCTAGATGTAATCCTAGGTACCGTATTTGGTAGAAAGGCTGGAGGGCATGTGGCTCTTCGTAGTGTAAATGTCACATGAACACTTTTCTCCCGATTGAACTTAATCCTCCATTTCCTGGACCAGTTTTCAACGGATTGCAGGTCCGGATTGCACGGCTTGGTGTTCTTGAAGGAAATCAGAGGCGTGGACAGGATCTGTGTGAGTTGAAAGAATGGCTTTATCGTCTGCATAGGAAGCTAATGATGTTGAAGGATGTTGAGGGACAAAAAATAATAACTTGAGGGACTCCTGCAAGGATAGGGTAGGAATCGCTGTAGCAGGAGCCTAAACTAACAGCAACACTCCTGTTTTCTAGATAGGAACGAATGATAAGGAAATAGGTTGATGTAAGGATTTTCTTGAGCTTCCACAGGAGCCCCCGATTCCAAACCCGATCGAAAGCCTGACATTTGTTGAGGAAATCCGCGGAGACAAACTGCTTCTTCTCAAGAGCGTCTATTAGCATAATAGACTAATAAAATCTGATTGTTTCCATTAAGCCATTTTTGGCTCTGTCAATAGCAAAAATTTGCCATCCGAGTATACATGGCAATAAAAATTAAGTAATAATATAAAAACAAGTTAATATAATACTTATAGTAAGAAACAGTACAAGAAAATAAATATCATTGTTATAATTATTGGGACTTATCGCTGTGAGTATGTCTTCATAGCTTTAAAGGTATATTGTTTTATTTTGTTTTTAAATTGTAGATTATATTATATAGTTCATATCCTCTATTCTTTTTATCAGTGCAATGTTATATTATTCTATGTAATACCTAAATAAAACTAAGCAATTTCAGGCTTGATAATGACCACATAGGTCGAAACGTTGCCAATTACGCAAACTTGTTAAAAATGATTTACCCTTAAGATAAAGGGTGTCCCAAAATTAACGCAAGATTTGAATTACATAGAAAACACAGTTAGTCTTTAGACTGTTATTTTTTTAATGAATCATAAAGTACATAGAATAGGATTATTTATGGAATAACAAATCGCGTAATTGCCCTTCACGGCTTTGCTGGCACATATGCACTCTTTTCTCGGAATGTTTCAAGACCATTTTGCATAAGCTGAATTTCGTTGATGCAGCGTTTAATTTCCTCCTGTCATGCACAGGTTGAGGGCTTATTGACATTGTTTGTTGTGGGACTTTTGACTTCAAATAACCCCATAAAAATAAATCTACGATCTAGGGGCTTATATTAAATAAATACATTAAGTAAGTTAAAGTAAGTAAATTTATCGTGTTAAATCACGACCAATAATAAAAACACGTTGCAGTATCGTGAATAACAATCCATTTTTACTAACCCTAAACTCTCAGCTGTCGAATTGGTCTTTTTTTCAGGGTTGCCAACAATTTACTGCACAAATGGCGGCAAATTAAAATCTTGCGTTAATTTTGTGACACCCTATATTAGAAATAAAATGGGTACTACCAACTACCAGCGACTAACCTAAATTAATATTAATAATTATCCTTAAACAAATAAAGAAATGTTTACTAAAAGCACATTCAATTTTTCCCATTCCATAATAATACTTTTTAATAAATAAAATTTATTTTTTCAGTCATTCCTTTTATGTGTATATTGTTAACCAGCCTTTCACCCAAAACAACATCAAACAAAATGTGTAACATTTACTGTCCACTAAGTAAAAAATGGCTAAATGTATCTCTTTTTAACCTGTTTTAATAACAATAATTTGTTGTTTCTGGTATACATATATGCATCAGATTAATTTCTCTGTTTAAACAAGCCTGTTACTTACGTGATATTTTATTTTAATAAGTTAATTCATTTACTACATTTTATTTAGTTATTTTTTTATCTAAAATTCTAATATTTTGTTTAAAACTACTTAAGACATATAGACAATTAGTTATGTAAAACAGACTGACATTTCACTGCAAACAAATACCCCAGTCAGATGTCGGCACACATCTGAAGAATTAAAGTTAAATATATATATATATATATATATATATATATATATATATATATATATATATATATATATATATGTATGTATACCTTGTAGAATGTTGTTCAAATTCATATATTATAGTCATAAATGGTAAATAAAGATTTAAAGTTTTAGATATTACAAATTTTAATAAATAAAGCAAATACTACACCTTTACTTGGTAAATCTGTAATCACTATTTAAATACAAAAACTGAGATATTGTAAAGTTTGTATTAAAAACATGTATAAATTACAAAGTTAATTATATTAATTCCTTTTGAATTCTGAAATTATCTAGATTTACTTGTTTTTTTGTTCCGCATCTATATCGTATGTATGTATAAGTTTATTTACATAATACAAAAAATTAAGTCAATTTTTTAATAATTTATCATTGTTGTTTTAGTTTTTTTAACTGACAGAAAATTTCTCAACACATTACAGATATTGTTATTTATAAAATTTTATTATTTTCCAGCATAAGTTTAATTGAAATGAATAATTAAAAATAATGAATTCACTTGAAACCAACACTAATTTTGAACGTATAAAAAGATATAATTAAAGTAAATTTGTATTTGGTTAAAGATTGACGTACATGGTTTTTTCAGAGATCCGTTTATAAATGACTGATTATGTTGTAGGGACATCAAAGTTACTGAAGTTCATATGACGTACAACGTGAACTTATAACTTCATGTACAACATATTATTAGGATGTTATAAGTCGACAATAATCAACTTGGTTGTGTTATACGGATATAGTTTCTAGTAATAATAATAAAGGATGGTTCAATTGGGAACATTTTAGACCAAAAACATCCCAATTCGGCCATTGTGAATTCCGTTATAAGGTTCATAATATTAATTACTGAGTATAGACGTTTGTGGATTTGTCTGGTTGACTGAGAACTCAAATTCTTTTATCAATGCTATGTGCAGTGGTAATTATATTTCTAATCCGATCAAAAGCACTTCATAGTGTTCAAAAGCACAACGACATCGTTCCATGGGATCGACCAAAACATTGTATCATAACCTACCCCTTTGATTAGCCCACCCCACTATAGAAATAGTGTTACATATCTTGTAAAACATTTGAATTAAATTCCTGGCAGTGTAATGTTTTTTAAGTTATACACTATAAAAAAAAATGTGCTTATATATGAGCAATAAATTAAAACTACACGCCTGAAAAAATGGCCTTTGGCCAAGTTTATTTGTTATATTTAATTAAATGTTATGACAACCTCTTACAAAACTTTCAATTTTTCGAATATGAATGTTGTCGCCAATAATATAAATAATATATTATTGTCAATAAGTTTTAGATTATTTATTACTTTGGTAATAGCATAACGAAATTAACCGGTTTCTTTGATCAAAAGTGAAAGTAATTAGAATAGAGTGAAAAATGGCTAGAATAAGGTAGGTACTTGTTACTTGTTGGTGGATAACTTAAGGATGATCATAAATTATCTTAATGTCATAGATTCTCTCTCGGAGATGATGAATCCTACCCATAGTATATAAGTGATTGTATTTACTGCTTGAAATATGAGTAATTGTTTTGAAATTAATTTCCACTTTCTTAAGTACGATATGGGCTATAACCCATCAATTAGTTAGAATTTGTTTTAAAAATGATTTACTCAGTTGTATTCAATTTATTAATGTAGGCAGTAGTTAAATTAAAAGACTATGTGCTTTTATATAGTGCTTCCTTTTTTGGGAGACATTTTCAGATTCTTAGAAGACAAACATAAAGAGATCCCCTAACTCCTTGATAAAAAAACTGACTGCTAACACAAAGGAATAATTTTAAGGAATGCCCCTTAAAATTGATAAAAGACACGTTGAGGAGACTAATAACTAAGGAAGAAGATACAATGGAAAGGTGGAAGGAATACTTTTCGGAACTATTTAAAATAGGCATTGTAGATATGCACGAGGAGGAGCTAGAGAGAGAACGGCGAAAGGAGAAGTTGTCCATGAGGTGATAAAAATGAAAAAGTTGGAAATTGCGCTGAAAAAAGTGAAATTATGGAGAGCAGCTGGTGCAGGCAGTATGTCTCCTGAACGAAAAAAGATTAAATACCTAGGAACAGAAGCAAAGGATCTAATCCTAAAAATAATGAACCAAGCATGGAAAAGGAAAGATATTCCAAATGATTGAAAAGTCTCATTGATAGTCCCCCATCTCGAGAAAGGGGCCAACAAAATTTGTGACAATCATTGAAGTATCTGACTACTTAGAGTGGAGTGTACGGTGTACTATCGGACTCAAGTAGAAAAGTTAAGGACAGAAGTATTACATACTTTGGGTGAAGCACAATGCGGATTCCGTCCAAAAAGAAGTGACATCAAGAACCTAATATCAATCAAACAGGCAATGAAAAGGTCCATAGAATACAAGAAGGACTTTACATCAGTTTCATAGATTTGTAACGTGCTTCTGATAGTGTTCCCAGGAAGGTAATTTGGAATCCCTAAAAGATCATTTCGTGTCAGAACCCCTTATTAAAAGAATTATTAGCCACTTTAAAGACTGTTCAGCCTTTGTGAGAACAGCTAACTCAAGATCAGTCACATTCGATGTTAAGGTTGAGATCAGAAAGACATATTAAGCCAGCTGCTCTTTGTTATAATTATAGAAATTGTCATAAAGCGGTTCAAAAGAGACTATCGGATCACAAATATTGTTTACTGGAATCTGGAGGTGGTGTCACTATCCATTTTAGCATTTGCAGATGATAACGAACTGATTTCGGACTCAAAAGAAAAGCTGCAACATAATTTAAAAGTTTAGGTGGGGTGCCATTCCAAAACAGGGACTAGTTATAAATGTGACTAAAACCCAGAGCATGGTCTAATAAAGAGAAGGAGTCGAACTGGTATTGACTTTAGAAAGTGGGTTGAGCAAGTAGCTAAATTTAAATACCAAGGTGCAACAATTAGCCAAGAAAATTCAAAGAAGATATAATTGTAAGAATTTGAGGTGACTGTAGACTGTACTAATTAATGGCCAGACAAGTAAGCATCTGTTAACAATAACAATGAATAGAAACACCTGCTGCTCTCCATAATTTTACTATTTTCAGCGAAATTTCCAGCTTTTTCATTGTTATCACCTCATCTACAACTTCTTCTTCCAAATTAAACATGAGATTTTAAAGCAGACAAAAATGGCAGGATATAAAACTATACATGTTCCAGCAATAGCTTATAGGAAAGAGTCATGGGCACTTAATTAAACGTTGTATAGCCGTCTTCAAGCTACTGAAATTTTTAAACATGGTCAGCTCAGATGGTACGGACATTTGCAAAGAATTCCAAAAATTCTACGAGGTGTAAAATCTATCATAGTATATTGTTTATCCAAATGTTCAACATTACATTTTTAAGACCTATTTCCTATTTCTACTAAATAAAATACATAAACTTAAATTGCCACAAAGCTGTTACAACTTCAACCTATTAATAGGGTCCTCAATGAGGCAATGAATTGTTTGTGGTGAAACTATAAATGTTCTTCTATCTATTTCGACCCGGTTTTTAATATGCATAAGTATATACTGATGATAAGATAATATGGTAAAATTGACGTGTTAAATATTTACTATTTAATTATGTCGTTTGCTTTTATTTCAAATACGCACTATTTCAAGGAATTATCTATTAATTATTCCACTCCTATATTAATTGTTACTACGAACAAATATTTACTGAACGTTATTAAAAAAAAATTGTTAGTAACTAACCCATGCTGTCTCGAGTATATTTACTTCTAGATCCAATAAGGTAATAAGAAAAATTAATTCCACCAAGCTCTAGATTACTTTCTTGTAGTAAATAAACTTCTAAGAACAAAATTTCCTGATAAAAATCCACAATACCTAATATTTAATAACACTAATTAACAATTTATCACTTAAATATTTCAGTTGGTCACACACTGGTAATGACAGTAATAAGGGCAACAATCTTATCCGGAAATGGTATTAACCTTCAACTATAACCACTCCGTAACGTTTTTAAAACATGAAAATCTTGTCTCAGATCCATACGATTCATATTATTAACTCGAGATTGGACAGAACTTAAAGTCGTGTTCGCGAATCTGAACTAGAGAGCAATAAAGAACTAGCAAATAAGAACTAAGGGAGCTTAACTAAGACCTTGAGCAAAAGGAAGTATAAAGAAGTGTTTAACCGATCATTCATGTTCATTTAATTGGGAGTTCAAACACCCCGAGGGTTGAATATGATTTTTTAACACGATGCAAAAGTATGGCCTCTAAACAAAATCATTCCTTATTGTTAATGCTTGTTATAGAAAGCATTGCACAAAAAGTATTTTGTTTTTTAAGCATGTATATTTACAGTGATTTATTTCCAGTTGACTAACACAAAACTGATAATGAAGATATTCCATTCAACTACTGGAATTTCTTTCTGTGGGATTTTTTTTCCTCGAACATGCCAATTAATCTTTGTTGCTTGTTACATTAAATTCAGTAGCTACTTCCATTTTCCAATACATATAAGTAACGCAAAAAAAAAAAAAAAAAAACACGCACAGGCGTGTTTATTAACACCTACATTAAATTTATGTGAGTTTTGTTAAAACGAGCTGGAGGGTGAGTACAACCAGTCCCACTTGAGGCTAACAAGTAAATTTCAAGTTTAAAACAGTCGAGGAAACAGTACGTAGAATATAATGTTAACGCCTAACTATTTACCATTTGTCAATTGATGGAATGGTTTAAGCCAAGTACTTCTAGAACATGTATTTTCATTCACACTTTACGTGAATAATCTACTCCTCTTATCAAAAAAGAACAAAAGTGTATCTGTGATTAAATAATGCAAAATGTTTCGTTGAAAATAATGCAAGTTAAATGTTATTTAAGAGTTGTACCTTGGTCTTAACGTAAATGTAAATAGCGTATGCAAATAATCTGCAGATAAATCAGAACAAGTGCGTGAATGTCTACTAATTTGTCACTGGTAGTAACTAGTGACCATTCTTTTTCATCCGATTATCTTATCTTTATCCTGCTTTCATTGTAGGCCATCGGTAAAGAAGAAAAGGTGTGGACTGTAATCTGTTATTCTATAGCAAGAGGAATTAAATCAATATTTAAACACTTTTTTCAGTATAAATCCTCTTGAGAAATTTTTTTTCATTAATTTACATATTACATTTATTTTCATTTGCCCCTGATAAAGAGAGCATAGAATATGTATGAGAGGGTAAGATTCCCACAATATTTAGCGTTTAAGTTAAAATTGTATACTTTTAAAACGTCTATCAATTTTAAGGTTCTGCTAAACGATATATTTTGATTGTTGAGAACAAAAAAAAGTGTTTCCCATATTTCTTAGACATTATACTTTAACTGTTCTCCCCGTCAAAAATATTCATTGCTTTTGACTAAAATATTGCAATGGTTTTGACAAAAATATTGCAACACTTTTGACTATAGTATCACTGTTTCACTATGAATTAATTTCAGTGGTCTGAAGGATGTACTTAAAAGAACTTTACTCTCTCGTTTTTTTATACAAATTTTACAATCAAGCTTGTAATATATTTCCTACATTACCTCACAATTTTTAGGAGTATATGATATTTCTTATGTTTGAAAATACGCAATGTCTCATATGTGGACGACACATCATTGTCATTTGATCTTATAAACATTTTGCAAACACAATTTACTTTAATAATAATTTGCATAATTTATTTTCTAGAGAGAAAATGTGTTTTATATTTTGTATTCTAGAAAGTTTATGAAATCTAACTTTTAGGAGTACATATTTTTAGTTAATTTAAACATAGATAATGTTTTAATATACCTATTTATTAGAGATTTTGTTTTTTAAAAGTTCATTAAACGTATTTTAGAATATAGACAACACAGTTTATTTCAAGAAACTAAGCTAATAAACGTACTTAGGCAACTTCCTCTAAAGCCTTGTTTGCACGGGTCGAGTATTTTAGTTGAGTAGTTAAGTAATTTAGTACTCGACTCGTTTGGACACTTTGTTTTTAGTCGAGTAATTTAGTTATTAGTCGAGTAGTTTAGTTGTAGTCGAGTGGAACGGTCGAGTAAGCACGGTCGAGTGTGCAATTAAGTAGAATTTAGTAGCTTACCCCCTCCACCTAGTTTAGCTTCTAGTCGACCAGTCTGGACATGTTGATTTAGTCGAGTACATTAGTAATGTTGGTATGCTGTGAATTGTTCATCTCCGCAACACTTACGTGCAAACACTTGCTAAATTTATATTACTCGACTCTCACTAAATTACTCGACCGTGGCTACTAAATACTAAAATACTCGACCCGTTCAAACTGGCTTAAAGCCTAGTTTTCATGGGTCGAGTATTTTACTATTAGTAGCCACGGTCGAGTAATTTAGTCAGTGTCGAGTATATAAATTTAGTAAGTAACAAAGTGTCCAAACGAGTCGAGTACTAAATTACTAAACTACTCTACTAAAATACTCGACCCTTAAAACGAAACTAGGCTTAAAGCCTACTGATTTTAAAAATATCTAAAGTATAGTCCATTTAAATACAAAACTAACGATATAAGCCGTTTTCCCGGGAAAAATCTAGTTTCCGAGGTATTGATAAAAACTAGGCATCCCGTGTCTCTATCATTGAAGCGAGCGTATAGTAATAAGTATGTATTGAATATTAAAAAAATAGATAATCTTGAATCATGATGAGTTGATAGATAATGGGTATGGATAGGAGTACAGCGGCTAGTAGTAAGGGGACCACCCCGCATTCTTACTATTCCTCTAACCACAAATCTCCTATTCAATTATTATAAAATGTATCACTTTGCTACAAACAAACTACTGCATGTATCAAATTGAAATTTAGCTTGCCTGTTTAACTTGTGCATTAGATGGAGTATTATGAAGTTTTATTAAAATCGTTACGTTAGAACGTACGATATCAGTAAAAAGGTAGTTTTCTCAATTATAAACGTTTAGGTCCGCTTTAATAGTTTTAGCGATCTTTATTAATTCATAGCGGTGTCGCTGTTGGTTTTACTAACAAATCTTATTCGAAAAAAATGTTCGTCTCATCGAATAGATGATGATAGAATCTTTTCACGTCCTTAAATTCCAATTTAATTTTTTTAACCTCTCGTTTACGCGAGCGTTGCTCGCGAACTCTTAGACGGATCACGCTGTCCAAAAAACTTAGCCTGAGTATTAGTAAGAGGAACATGTATACCAAATTTCAACTAAATCGGTAAACTTTTACACAAGTTATCGTCGGACACGTAAACGTTACACACAGACAAACAGACAGACAGACAAGATGCATATTTCGTTAAATAAGAAGCTCGCTGACGCTCGCTTCAATTAATCTTATTTTGTTGGCAATCGAAAACAAAAAGTAAACAACCACCTATACATTTTAAATAATATATTATCTAGGCATCTTTACTTCATCATTAAAGCGAGCTTAATGCTATGAATATTTAATATTAAGCAAATGAATAGTTGTTAATCAAGATGAGTTTATAGTTTAAAAGGATGATTAGAGTAGACGGTAGTGCCGGGTGGGACTCTCCCTTTACTTGGAAGGTTCTACTGGAGGGTTCCTAAGTGTTATCGTCGCGAGTATCCGTCTGTATATATATATCAATATATTCATGTTTTCTGGGATTTTGGGATACTTATAATTCAAAGTGCAATAAAATGTATAGAATGAGTAGCCTAATTAATAAATATTAACATTAAAATACTTTTACTGTATGTAAATAGTATATCTGCGTTACTTTTTAAAAGACATTTATTGCATTATTAATGTGAAAAATAGGTAAATATTTTTTATTCTACAAAACATACATATTTATTTTCTAACACCAATGTATTTAATATTTATTATAATATAATTATTAATGCTGCTTATTTAAATTCAATAAAATATAACCTATTAAATTATTAAAATTGAATATGAAAATAAGTAAATTGTCTTATGTGAATTATTTCTGTGTTCAACTAAATGCGATTAAATATACTATTCATAAAAAAAAAAAAATAAATAAATAAATAAATTGCGTTGGTAAATAGTAAGAAATGTAATTGAGGTATATATATTATTATTGGAGCTATATTTGGATTTATTCTTACTATGTATACAAGCGTTTAAGTAATGTGGTTTTAACTATAAGATTGTGTTATTTATTTTTTAAGTTGGTGAATTGTTTCTGCGTATATTAAAATCTAAATTCCGAACAGGATACACAGATTATTTATATACATATTTCCTAAGCTTTTAATTTCATATTCATTGATGCAGTAATTTCAATACATATTATAAGTGAAAATATAGTTCGCCAATTAAAATAATATTAATTTTTTTTAACAATAATCTTTCTTGTGGAAATTATTTTAACTAGATAATTGAACTACTTTTTTTGTAAAATATATATTCTACCTTTAACATTAAAACGCAGGTTGTCTTTAAATTAAATAATAATTATTGGGACAGTTACACTGGTTTACAAATATAAATGAATTATTAAGACAATATTTAATCAAGATCTCAAATATGTTAAATAAGTAAATTTATTTATTTATGTTATGGTAGTTTCTATCTAATACATGGAAAAATAAAGAATACATAAAGAAGTAAATCACTTAGCTCCTCCTACTACATTATAAAATGATGTCGTAACAAAATTAATTCTCGAGTTGTTACTTTGGCAACACTTCAGAAAATCCAAGATGGCTGAAAAAAAGTTCATATACAAATGGATTGGCTCACATCTTAAGTCCTTGGATCAAGGTATTAAGTAGCGATATTATCAACAATTTTATTTATTATATTGCATTCTTACAACTCTTACGCATTTCTTTAAAAGGTAATTTATGAAAAATGTCAACTTGATTTTTTTTTTTTTTTTTTTTTAATTTAAACGAAGTCATTGAATTAATAATAGTTATTTTAACCTGAATAACTCTCTGTATTTACTTTAACTTTGTTAATACAAGTTAAAATGTATTTTAATAATGGCTTTTTACGCGAGGCGATGTACAATAGTATATCACCCAATATATCGATAGTACGTGTTATCCACCGATATCATTGATATAAGTGTTTTTGTTAAAATAGGATACAAGTAAAATTATTCTATTTTTTTTATAATATTCTTTAGAGATCCAATTGATTTCCCGTAAGTTGCAAAATCTAGACTGCCAATTAGTGTGGCCCATATCTTCCTCGCGTCATATTTCGTATAATGTATTTTAATGAAGTATACGAAATAATCAAGACTACCTAGAGTCTCTCCCTGTGAGTCACACAGGGAGGATTCGTTTTAGTTTTAAATTATCTCAATCCATAGTATGGAATTCATGTTTTATGTGCTGTTTATTGAACTGACGAAAATTGTGTTTTTTTATTCTAAATAAGACTATGCCATAAGAAATATTACCGGCCTGAAGAAGCTCTTAGTTAGGGCGAAATATAGTTGTTGTCCTTAGAGAAAAGAAAAGGAGGAATTAGCTAATGTTATTTAACCCTAAACGACCCAAAGAAAATATATAATTATATATAGTTTTCTATACACAAATTAAGACTACCTATTAAGACAAAGAGATATTTAGTCCAATGTGCTTTGGGACGAACGAATATCACACTTTAATATAAAAGAAAGTGTGGATTCGTTTGTCCGAATGTACATTAGATTAAATTTGGTGTTTGAATTTTGAGAGCTCTGACTCTACTGTTAAAACTAGACATGACGTTATGAACACTTCCTCTCGTGTCGATCGATATATCACGAATACATCGATAGTACATCCACTAATATCATTGACTATATAATAACAGCCGACGGAGATTTTCACCAGTTTAATTAAACGATGGTTTCTAATAATAAAACGATTGTTCATGGGGATTTTCGTGTGGTTTTGTGTGTCTGCATCTAACTCCAAGGTTTTTAGCTATCCTGAGTGAATTTCCCGTGAAAAACCCCCTAGTTCCATTTTTTCCCAAAGGTACGTGAGTGGATATTTTATATATATTTAAAAGAAACTGTTCTCTTTACCGAAATAGTGCCTGGTCGAAAGTTGTTAAATTGTAAAAAAGAACAGATTAAAAAAAACCAAAGTCAATCGGACAGTTAGAAATATGAGGGTGTGCCAGTCTATATTTACTATCACATTGTCGAACATATTGATGGGATATAGCTGCTCTCCATCTGCCTGTATTTTTTAACAGTCTATGGCGGTAAATCTGCACTATTTGGCCCACCAATTTCTAATTGTATAATAGTAAATTACTATTAAAACGAAGGGATATTTATTCCAATGTAACTTGGGACAAAGGAATATCACACTTGTGTGTATAATTGTGATCATATCCCTTAGTCTAATCAACTATTAAGATGAAGAAATACTAAATATAAAATTGCCCCAGGAGTCTCAATGTCTTGGGGGGACAAACATACAAACCTTTGAGACTTTTGTAGGGCGGACTATTGTTTAGAACCAAGGGGGGGTGCTAAAGTAAAAAAGTGCCACAATTAGAAAATGGTGGGCCAAATAGAGCAAATTCTCCTCAATGGCTAAGCTATGCCTTGAAGACGAACTTAGTCGACCACATATTCTTAAAGGGCACCAAGATATTAACTCACACAAAATTCTTGTTTGATGTCAGTCAGTCACTTTTATGCACACTATTTCCTGGACTATAAGGAAATAAATGTTTGCATAAACTGCAAAATAATAAGTAAAGGAGTAGGTAATAAAAAGAGCAGCGATTTACTCTCAAATAGTGAGAAATGAAACAACTGAATTTCTATAACCTTTTTGGTGCATTTCCTTACTTATTCTTCGGCTTCGTTAAACAACCATACAATCTGCCTCTCATTTTAAACAAGTCACGACTTCCCAACTTATTTCTTTCCTTTTTTAAAAAAATATTTGACACGGTGTCAAAAACAATGGTCGTGTTTGTACAAATAAAAGATTGACGGGCGTCGGACATCTTATTGAAAAACAAATTAGCTACGAGGAATCGTTTAACTTAGCAAGTAAAGGATGTATTATTATTAAAATACTTTTACACATTCTTTTAGCTAAATGTGTCTATATATGTAATGTGTATACATATATAACCAGACAAACATGTTTTAACTTCAAACGTAACTCCCTTTTAAAGGTATTATTTATTATTTGTTTCCTTTTTTCGTACTGTAAACCTTCTAAAAATACCTTTTTCTTTTAAGTTAATTTATTCATTATTTTAAAATATTTTGTCAACTCTTATACCTTGGAATTTTTAGGTCTTGTCTGATATTTCTTTTAATTTTTTTTTTTTTTAAAAAGCAAAAAATATTTGTGTAAGAATTTGGTTAATTTGAAAAAAAATTGTAAATATTCTTCTTTTTTTGAGTGAAGAAAAACCGAACTCGAATTAAAAAGAAAAAAAAATCATAACCAAGAAAAAAGTGTATTTCGAAGAGTGTTGACTTATTGTTTGCTAATTCAAAGAAATTGTATCTTACTCTTTTATATCGCCTTGGGTGGTCTAAGGTCTTTATTGGTTGCCTGTTAAACAAACTTATAAATTATGTTAGTTTATTCAAGATACTTAAAAATGAATAAATATTGTCCTGGTAAAACGAAAAAATACGAAATTAGCTGTATTAAAAATATAATCACCATGTAGCCATGGATTAAGGTTATAATAAGAGTTAAAAAATAGAGAAAAGTTAATAAAGTAATATCGTGGAACCTCGTCTCGTGAGTTATGACCCAAATAATTATTGTAGGGGGTTGTGTTCTTTGATCATCTACCTCTATGAAGGCTACGTCTAAGTTACTGGTACATTAGAGCTACCAATGATTTCAGCATTTATAGAAATTTATATTATAAAGCGAGAATTTTCTGTGGGAAGTACTAGTTGAATGATTATTCTGATCATTATAAAATGGAAGGCATAATTTTTGTTCCTTCGGTTGATAAAAAAAAATGTATTATCATTGTTTTTTTTATTTGCCCAACATTCTACATTAGTAGAAACATTTCTTCTATAAATCATAGAACAATATAATTTTTTTTAATATAGTCTGCAAGATGCTATATCTCATCTAGAAATTAAATGGTGTTTTGTAATTTTCCTAGACAATACATGTCATTACCATATTATATTTGTTTTCAGACAATTTAAGACCTTCGTTTTAGACAACAAATCTTGTCCTATATTCCCTTTTATGGTATCCTCTCTGCAAATCGCATCGTGTTAACACCTCTCCTCTCCATTCTCCCATCCGATCCGATTTTAAATCGCGCCGTGAGTACTAAACCTACCTACCTTACTAGCATTTCTATATACGATTTCTAAGTCGATCTACGTGGCCGTGTTATTTACTCTAATAATAAAGATGTAGTCTTTAAAATAGTCTTATAGTTCACTAGTTTTGGAACTAGGCTAGGTATCAGTGGATATGTTTTCCTATTAGAATTTAGGCCAAGCCATTAAATGAAGTGCCTAAATAGTTCCGTTTCTAAAGCTTTTATAGAGAATAATCTAGACTATTATTCATCATTCATTCCATTTTTAAGAGTAAAATAACCTGTGAATTGCAGTTTGAAGGCTATTTATAACACAAAAATTCCCTATCTTTTATCAATTGTTAATCAAGATTGAGATTGATTTTAATTCTTGGCCCTTCTTTAGATTGTTACTCCTCATATATATACAGGGTGCATCAATTTCAGATGGCCATAGAAAAAGGGGTATATCTACAGGTCATTTGGAGCAAAAAAGTTCATATAGGCCCAGTCACACTAAGAAGGCAACAACTCAACTAAAACATCCATAATTTTTTAGGAAATTTCCTGCTCTTTTCAATGATTGTTCATTCATTGTTCCAAGATTAATATATTTTGAGTTATTTTAGTTTTTAAAGGTAAAGGTCGATTGTTTTTAACACAGTCTATTTTCGCTTATAGCTCCTAACCTGTTGAGAATTGGACTATAGCTTATATGAACTTTTTTGCTCCAAATGACCTGTAGATATACCCCTTTTTCTATGGCATTTTTGCAATTCTGGTCAATGTACTGATACAACTTTAACGTTATATACATAGAAGATTGATCTACAGCGTTAAAATTTTCTTTATCCATAATACGAGAAGTGAGTATCCATATTGTAAGAAGTGTGTAACTGAGATGTGATTTTACTGGCCTACGAGATAGTATGGACTGTTTAATACAGTGAAGGTTGATAAGAAAAGAAAACACTTTTACTTGTTCAATAATTTTATTGTCAAACCATAAATATATTTTGACTTACATACCGGTTTCGACTTATTCAGTCATCGTCAGTGTAATGGTCTGCCATTACAACCATTACACTGACGATGACTGAATAAGTCGAAACCGGTATGTAAGTCAAAATATATTTATGGTTTGACAATAAAATTATTGAACAAGTAAAAGTGTTTTCTTTTCTTATCAACCTTCACTATGAGTAAATACCTTAAAATCTCAATCAATACTACTAACTTGTTTAATACAGTCCTACAATAGGTGAAATTGAGGAGGAAACCCTGATTTAGAGACCATTAAGTTATTTCTTTCATCCTTCACTCGATTCAGTATAAAATACTTTTATCTACGATTGATACGAATTATAGAAACATTTTATTTATGTTTAGATTCGTAGAAAGTGATATTTTCTTAATTGTATTCATTGCGCATGCGCGTTCATAATTCTTCACCTTATCGAACGATTAGCGTGTTTGTTTGCATTTAACAAAACTGATTTTCTGTCTGTTTAATTAAAGTAACTGTTTTTATCAAGTTTTTAGTAATAAATAATGTATATTTAATGATTTTGATTTTTTTTTTTTCTGTATTTATTATTAAAATCCAACAATCGTAGATAAAGTACGAAACGCAACTCCTGCGAAAACTCGGGTGCAAACTCCACACTCGCATGCAAAATGCTACTTTCCGCACTAGAAGCCTAATGTACTATTTATAGTCCATTGTAAATAGATAATCAATAAATTACCTGGAATCATTTTAATGTGCACTTTTTGTGAAGTAGATGCAATGAATAATAGAATAAAAATCTTCAGTCCTGTCTATATTATGTCTAACAAGTAGTTTTGCTTGCGGCCACGAGGTGTCTGTCTAGTCTAGTCCATTGATTTTACTCGTTCATATTTATAAGTTTATTTAAGATCTTGTCGTGTTTTCATTTTTACTTTTAAGTATAGGTCTGTAGAAGAAAGTTATATCGATTTCAAAACACTTTCATATCAATTCTATTTGCTTACGCTATTTATTTAAATTTCTTAGCTTAACCTAATTTATTTTAGTCTTAACCTTTAAGCTTTTAAATAACAAAAGATAAGGTTAATTATTTCTTCATGCATTAACCTCTGTAAGATATGCATTTAAGGTTTTATATGCCCTATGAATTCCTAAGAGGTTCTTACGCTACCATTGCATCAATGCTTTTATATGTGGATTCCAAACTAATGCAACACTCTAAATAAGCAAAAAGTGCATGGTTTATTGCAATGTATTATCTGACTTATAAGTCAAGGAATGTACAAAGAAACTGCTTGATACCATTTCATATTATTTTGAGATTTATTTCATAAAAAAGCGTTACATTTCTTTTTTGTTATAAACTTGATTTATTTTATAAATAACTAGGTTTTCCGGTGAAATCCGCGTCACGAAATGGTCGAAGTCCGACAATTCGCTTCTAAAGGCCCCCATACACGATCAAAATTTTGCGCAAACCAGATGTCGGGCAAATTTAGGCAGTACACGTCAAACATCATGTTTGCGCAAACATGATGCCCTATACACGGTCAAAATGTTTGCGCAAACATGATGCCCTATACACGGTCAAAATGTTTGCGCAAACATGATGCCCCATACACGGTCAAAATGTTTGCGCAAACATGATGACCCATACACGGTCAAAATGTTTGCGCAAACATTTTGACCGTGTATGGGGGCCTTAATACTGAAAGAATGTTAAGGAGTGGGGTGCATGGTGATGGTCACTTGAAGTAGAAGACATTCTGATACCTTACATACTTACTATAGTATCATTATCGAAGCGCAATGAAAGGGCATGATACAAGTCTCTTAGGTAAAAATTACAACAAAAAATTGGTCTCACGTGAAAAGGGTTTCGTTGGTATTGTGAATTGTGAACATCAAATTAGTATAAGGGGGGGGGGGAGCAAAATTTTGATGTTTTTGACAAAATGGCATGGAAAATTAAACGCTTTCCACAAGTGTTATATATTTTTGTAATGTACTCTTCAATACCTTTCGTTTGATACCTCACTCAAAATTTTACAAAATATTTCTTTCCCAGGACCAGAATTATCTGCCGTTTTGGATTCCCGTTAATCAGATTAAATTGCTATTCTTATTTTTTCTTTGGCCCAGCAGAACGCATATTTTCTATATATTTTTAGTAACAGCTAAAATGTAGTTTAAGGGGGGGGGGGGGGGGGCACGCAAAATTTTAATGTTTTTTGACCAAAAGTTATGGAAAATTAAACACTTTCCACAAGTATTATATATTTTTTAAAACTACTCTTCAATACCTTTCATTTGATACCCCACTCAAAATTTTTAAAAAAATATTTTTTTGCGTGACGTAAATTATCTGCCATTCTGGATTTGAAGAGCTGATAATTTTGAGTTTGCTGTATTTTCCCTGTGTGCGCGTCAAAACGATCTTTAATTTCATCTTTTTTGATTCAATAGTTACTGGAACCGTACAGAGTGACAGACAGACACAGGAACGAAATTGTAAGGGTTTTTTTTTGTTTTACTAACGAACCCCTAAAAAATGAACACATTTCGATCTACCCCAATTGTAATTAACTGTGACAAACACAGATTTTCTATTCGCATAAAGGATATTTCAATAAAGAAAAAAAAATAGTAAAATTATGAAGATTTTCTCTCCAATTAGAACCAAAAATAAAATTGAAGCGAATTTATTTACAATACTCAAAGTTTCTGAAAAATAAAATTAATTTTTTCTACCTATAAATTCTGGATTTTACGTGTTCTGTATAAGCTAAAAAGTTGACCTTCTAATATTAATAAATAAAATCCTTAAAATCTTTTATACTTTCAAAAATTTCGTACTCAAAAATAACAGATCCGTATCAATGTAATGAATTATAATACGTGTATTGAGTTATAACAAGCTATATGGTTACAAATTTTGTCTAGCGTTATAGATCCCTGAGATCCAGAAAGACTTTTTTATACATACAGCATCTGCTATTTCTTTCTTCTAGATACAATTCTTAAGTTATTTTTTAATTCACTTTCGTCGAGTAAAAACTTATCTGCATCTGCTATTTCTTTCTTCTAGATACAATTCTTAAGTTATTTTTTAATACACTTTCGTCGAGTAAAAATTTTAATACACTTTTTCCAAGAGGGCAGAATTATAACTTATGAATATTATTAACGTATTTAAAAGCCAATTAAACAAATTTTATTTTTATTTTACCAATATTACATTTTTTCTAAAAACAACTTACTCGTACAAATAAGAAGATTTCTTAACTTGCTTTATTAAAATTATAGGCCAGTATAAATAAGCAAAAAAGGGGGGAAAAATTAAATACTAAACTTTCTTTACACCATCGTTTAGAAGGGGTTCAGGGAAGCATTTTCCATATTATCATATCGAGTGCCACCGCTTGCTTCCCCCACCACCCCCTATTGAAGACCCAAATTTGGCCTATTCACTGTAACGCCAATAACGTTCACTGTAACGCCAATAACGTAATGTAACGCGCGTGTAGTATGGAAAGCTGCTAATAGTGTTGACTGTGAACTCTATTTAGTCCAGGAAAATAAGGAATAATAGGGTAAATAATTTATAAAGTATTGAAACTTTGCGAAAAAACTCTTAAGGGTGTAGTAGTAAGAAACAGTAAAGTTCCCACCTCTTGAGGGCGGGGGGGGGGGGGGAGTGGCCCCCTCCCTCCTCCATAAAATCTAAAAATAATATTTTTTTAACCTTTTCTCGCAAAACAGTTTATTTTTTTGAAGAGAAATGTTTTTGACAAAAATATTTTCCCATAATTCTGCATAAAAAAGGTCCTATGCATGTTTAAAGTGATACAAACCGAGATATTGTGGTTGGAAAAAGATAAAAAATTGTAAACCGCATTTCTGCGAACCAACATATCTTAAATACTACTCTTCCGATTTTAATGAAATTTAAATCGTAGGTCACCATTAGGCAATTGATGGTCCCAAATAAGTTTCAACCTTATTTACACCCATATCTTCAAAAGTACTAAAATTTTAAACTTTGCACATCAACATTCTTTTAACTGTGATACTTATGTGTGTAATTAAGTTTGTACATAAGTGCCTATATTAATATGAATATTTTTCCGTTCATGTTATTGTTACTAACTTGTTCTTACTACGCCTACAGCAACTTCTAATTGCTGTAAATTTTATTATTTATCTCCCCGTCATTGTTGTTATCGATGTGTATGATCCTACTTAAACCACTTTTAAATTTTATTGTGACCTTTAACCGCATGTAGTACTGTGAAGCATGCTATAATTTGATAAAAAAAAAACCTTACACTGACACTGACACTGACACTGACCACACCACAACCACAACTACAACCTCAACCACAACCATAACCACAACCACAACCACAACCATCACCACAACCAAAACCACAACCATAACAAATACCACAACCATAAAAAATACCACAACCACAACAAATACAAATACCACAACCACAACAAATACAACAACCACAAAAAATACCACAACCTAAACTACAACAAATACCACACCACAACCACAACAAATACCACAACCATCAACACAACCACACCACAACCACAACCACAACCACAACCACAACCACAACAAATACCACAACCACAACAAATACAAATACCACAACCACAACAAATACCACAACCACAAAAATACCACAACCTAAACTACAACAAATACCACAACAACAAATACCACAACCACTCAACTACAACAAATACCACAACAACAAATACCACAACCACAACAAATACCACAACAACAACCACAACCACAACCTCAACCACAACCATAACCAAAACCACAACCACAACCATCACCACAATCTCAACCATCACCACAACCAAAACCACAACCATAACAAATACCACAACCACAAAAAATACCACAACCACAAAAAATACCACACCACAACCACAACAAATACCACAACCACAACCATCGCCACAACCACACCACAACCACAACCACAACCACAACCACAACCACAACAAATACAAATACCACAACCACAACATATACCACAACCACAAAAAAATACCACAACCTAAACTACAACAAATACCACAACAACAAATACCACAACCACACAACTACAACAAATACCACAACAACAAATACCACAACCACAACAAATACCACAACAACAACCACAACCACAAACACAACAAATACCACACAAAACCACAACCACAACCACAACAAATACCACAACAACAAATACCACAACCACAACCACAACAAATACCACAACCACAACAAATACAAATACCACAACCACACCACAACCACAACCACAACAAATACCACAACCACAACCACAACAAATACCACAACCACAATCACAACAAATACCACAACCACAACAAATACCACAACCACAACCACAACAAATACCACAACCACAACCACAAAAAATACCACAACCACAACCACACCAACAACCACAACCACAACCACAACCACAACCACAACCACAACCACAACCACACCACAACCACAACCACAACCACAACCACAACAAATACAAATTCCACAACCACAACAAATACCACTACCACAAAAAATACCACAACCTAAACTACAACAAATACCAATACCACTCAACTACAACAAATACCACAACCACTCAACTACAACAAATACCACAACAACAAATACCACAATAACAACCACAACCACAACCACAACCACAACAAATACCACACCACAACCACAACCACACCAAATACCACAACCACAAAAAATTCCACAACCTAAACTACAACAAATACCATAACAACAAATACCACAACCACTCAACTACAACAAATACAACAACAACAAATACCACAACCACAACAAATACCACAACCACAACAAATACCACAACAACAACCACAACCACAACCTCAACCACAACCATAACCACAACCACAACCACAACCATCACCACAATCACAACCATCACTACAACCAAAACCACAACAATAACAAATACCACAACCACAAAAAATACCACAACAACAACAAATACAAATACCACAACTACAACAAATACCACAACTACAACAAATACCACAACCACAAAAAATACCACACCACAACCACATCAAATACCACAACCACAACCATCAACACAACCACACCACAACCACCACCACAACCACAACAAATACAAATACCACAACCACAACAAATACCACAACCACAAAAAATACCACAACCTAAACTCAACAAATACCACAACAACAAATACCACAACCACAAAAAATACCACAACCTAAACTACAACAAATACCACAACAACAAATACCACAACCACAAAAAATACCACAACCTAAACTACAACAAATACCACAACAACAAATACCACAACCACACAACTACAACAAATACCACAACAACAAATACCACAACAACAAATACCACAACCACAACAAATACCACAACAACAACCACAACCACAACCACACCAAATACCACACAACCACAACCACAACCACAACAAATACCACAACCACACAACTACAACAAATACCACAACAACAAATACCACAACCACAACAAATACCACAACAACAACCACAACCACAACCACAACAAATACCACACAACCACAACCACAACCACAACCACAACAAATACCACAACAACAAATACCACAACAACAAATACCACAACAACAAATACTACAACCACAACAAATTCAAATACCACAACCACACCACAACCGCAACCACAACAAATACCACAACCACAACAAATACCACAACCACAACAAATACCACAATCACAACCACAACCACAACCACAACAAATACCACACCACAACCACAACCACACCAAATACCACAACCACAAAAAATACCACAACCTAAACTACAACAAATTTCACAACCACTCAACCACAACAAATACCACACCACAACCACAACCACACCAAATACCACAACCACAAAAAATACCACAACCTAAACTACAACAAATTTCACAACCACTCAAATACAACAAATACCACAACAACAAATACCACAACCACAACAAATACCACAACATCAACCACACCAACAACCCCAACCACAACCATAACCACAACCACGACCACAACCATCACCACAATCACAACCATCACCACAACCAAAACCACAACCATAACAAATACCACATCTTCAAAAAATACCACAACCACAAAATAAAACCACAACCTAAACTACAACAAATTCCACAACAACAAATACCACAACCACTCAACCACAACAACAAATACCACAACAACAACCACAACCACACCAAATACCACAACCACAAAAAATACCACAACCTAAACTACAACAAATACCACAACAACAAATACCACAACCACAGCAAATACCACAACAACAACCACAACCACTACCTCAACCACAACCATAACCACAACCACAACCACAACTATCACCACCATCACAACCATCACCACAACCAAAACCACAACCATAACAAATACCACAACCACAAAAAATACCACAACCACAACAAATACAAATACCACAACTACAACAAATACCACAACCACAAAAAATACCACACCACAACCACAACAAATACCACAACCAAAACCATCAACACAACCACAACCACAACTATCACCACAACCACAACCACAACTATCACCACAATCACAACCATCACCACAACCATAACAAATACCACAACCACAAAAAATACCACAACCACAACAAATACAAATACCACAACTACAACAAATACCACAACCACAAAAAATACCACACCACAACCACAACAAATACCACAACCAAAACCATCAACACAACCACAACCACAACCACAACAAATACAAATCCCACAACCACAACAAATACAAATACCACAACCACAACAAATACAAATACCACAACCACAACAAATACCACACAATCACAACCACAACCACAACCACAACCACAACCACAACCACAACCACAACCACAACCACAACCACAACCACAACCACAACCACAACCACAACCACAACCACAACCACAACCACAACCACAACCACAACCACAACCACAACCACAACCACAAACCACAAACCACAAACCACAAACCACAAACCACAACCACAACCACAACCACAACCACAACCACAACCACAACCACAACCACAACCACAACCACAACCACAAACCACAACCACAACCACAACCACAACCACAACCACAACCACAATCACAACCACAACCACAACCACAACCACAACCACAACCACAACCACAACCACAACCCACAACCACAACCACAACCACATGATAGGTCCATAAGGTCCTTTTGGTCCTATAGGTCCTTTTGGTCCTTTAGGTCCTATAGGTCCTTTTGGTCCTTTAGGTCCTATAGGTCCTATAGGTCCTAGGTCCATTAGGTCCTTTAGGTCCTATAGGTCCATTAGGTCCTAAGACCTATGGGTTCTAGGTCCTAGGTCTTAGGTCCTATGTCGAAGGTCCTAGGTCCTAGGTCCAAGGCCCTAGACCCTAGGTCCTAGGTCTGTGGTTGTTGTTGTGGTTATGGTGATGGTTGTGGTTGTGGTGATTGTTGTGGTTGTGGTGATAGTTGTGGTTGTGGTGATGGTTGTGGTTGTGGTTTTGGTGATGGTTGTGGTCTAAGGTCCTATATTACCCAAGACCTATAGGTCCTAGGTCCTAGGATGGTGGTTTTAGTATTTTGTGGTTATGGTTGTAGTATTTGTTGTGGTTGTGGTTGTGGTTTTGGCTGTGGTTGTTGTTGTGGTTGTGGTTGTGGTGATGGTTGTGGTGATAGTTGTGGTTGTGGTATTTCTTGTGGTTGCGGTTATTGTATTTGTTGTGGTTGTGCTGATGGTAGTGGTTGTGGTTGTGGTTGTGGTGATGTTTGTGGTTGTGGAATGATTGTAGTGGTGGGTGTGGTTGTGGTTGTGGTTATTGTATTTGTTGTGGTTGTGGTTGTGGTTGTAGTGATGGTTGTGGTTGTGGTGATGGTTGTGGTTGTGGTTATGGTTGAGGTTGTGGTGATAGTCGTTCTTCTAAGAAATATCTAGTTCCTGAGGAGCTATAAAAACAAAAATATCGGGCTTGATTCACCACCGGGTAAGAATTATTTAATAGTAAATGTTCTTATAATAAAAAAGTAACCACAATAATCCGAAACAAATGACAAATGGAAATTACTGGACTAATTAATTATCTACTCGTATATTATACCATGTCATATAACTTTATAAAGTTCGTCATTAAAGAATGATGACTATATCATTTGTTACTATTAATAATGTTGGGAGTAAAGATTTAAAATTATGAAGAGAAACGAAACAAAAAATGACCTACAAGTACCTAAACATTTAGGTTTTCATAGATTTGGGTTAATTCCTTAAAAAAACAAAAGAAACACTATATCTAATAGCTGCTACTATACATTCACTTTAGACTTATTGACCTACAATTTTCAGTCTTAAATTACTCCTATAATATTGTATATATATAAATATATATATATATATATATATATATATATATATATATATATATATATATATATATATATATATATATATATATATATATATATATATATATATATATATATATATATATATATATATATATATATATATATATATATATATATATATATATGTACATATATATATATATATATATATATATATATTGTGGTTGTGGTTGTGGTTGTGGTTGTGGTTGTGGTGATGGTTGTAGTTGTGGTTGTGGTTGTAGTGATGGTTGTGGTTGTGGTGATGGTTGTGGTTGTGCTGATGGTTGAGGTCCTAGGTCCTAGGTCCTGGTTGAGGTCCTAGGTCCTAGGTCCTAGGCCTGTGGTTGTGGTTGTGGATGTGGTGATGGTTGTGGTTGTGGTGATGGTTGTAGTAATGGTATTTGTTGTGGTTATGGTGATGGTTGTGGTTGAGGTGATGGTTGTGGTTGTGGTGATGGTATTTGTTGTGGTTATGATGATAGTTGTGGTTGTGGTGATGGTTGTGGTTGTGGTGATGGTTGTGGTGATGGTATTTGTTGTGGTTATGGTGATGGTTGTGGTTGTGGTGATGGTATTTGTTGTGGTTGAGGTGATGGTTGTGGTTGTGGTGATGGTATTTGTTGAGGTGATGGTTGTGGTTGTGGTGATGGTATTTGTTGTGGTTATGGTTCATGAATACATGATGACGACATGATGACGACCGCCGATGACGATGGACGACAACATGATGACGACAACGACATGATGGCGACTACAACGACATGATGACTACACGATACGACATAATGACGACGATGACGACACGACGAGGAAATGATGACGACATTTTGACGACATTATACACTCATAAACGAGTTCATAACACATACCCCAACATTTTGAATTTACTAGTTTTCGTAGGTAAATTTAATTATTATTGAATATTTTATCCAAATGTATCACCTACCCCTACACCTATGCCTACCCCTACACCTACCTCTACACATACACCTCACCTTCACATATACCTACTCCTACACCTACACCTACAACTACACCTACACCTACTCCTACACCTACACTTACACACCCACCTACCCCTACACCTACACTCATAAACGAGTTCATAACACATAGCCCAGCATTTTGTATTTACTAGATTTTGTAGGTAAATATTATTATTATTGAAGTATCCGTATCAGTATCCGTATCAGTATCCCTATCAGTATCCGACGACATGACTATATGAACGACGACATAATGACAACATAATGACGACATGACGACATTATTAGGACATTATGACGACACTATGACGACACGATGAAGACACCATGATGACGATGACGACACGACTAGGACATTATGACGACATTACGACGACATTATGACGACATTAGGACGACATTATGACGACATTATGCCGACACTATGACGACATTATGACGACATGACTATATGAACGACGACATAATGAAAACATGATGACGACATGACTATATAAACGACGACATGATGAAAACACGACATTATGACGACACTATGACGACATTATGACGACACTATGACGGCACTATAAAGACACGATGATGACAGGATGATGACAACACGACGAGGACATTATGACGACATGACGCCGACATTATGACGACAATATGACGACACTGTGACGACACTATGACGACACTATGACAACATTATAACGACATTATGACGACACTATGACGACATTATAACGACATTATGACGACATTATGACGGCACTATGACGACATTATGACGACATGACAATATGAACGACGACATAATGAAAACATGATGACGACATGACGACATGACTATATGAACGACGACATGATGAAAACACGACATTATGACGATATTATGAAGACACTATGACGACACTATGACGACACTATAAAGACACGATGATGACAGGATGATGACAACACGACGAGGACATTATGACGACAAGACGCCGACATTATGACGACATTATGACGACAATATGACGACACTGTGACGACACTATGACGACACTATGACGACATTATAACGACATTATGACGACACTATGACGACATTATAACGACATTATGACGACATTATGACGACATTATGACGGCACTATGACGACATTATGACGACATGACTATATGAACGACGACATAATGAAAACATGATGACGACATGACGACATGACTATATGAACGACGACATGATGAAAACACGACATTATGACGATATTATGAAGACACTATGACGACATTATGACGACACTATAAAGACACGATGATGACACGATGATGACAACACGACGAGGACATTATGACGACATGACGCCGACATTATGACGACACTATGACGGCACTATGACGACATTATGACGACATGACTATATGAACGACGACATAATGAAAACATGATGACGACATGACGACATGACTATATGAACGACGACATGATGAAAACACGACATTATGACGACATTATGACGAACTATGACGACACTATGACGACACTATGACGACATTATGACGACAACATGACGACACTATGACGACACTATGACGACACTATGACGACACTATGACGACACTATGACGACACTATGACGACACTATGACGACACTATGACGACAATATGACGACACTATGACGACACTATGACGACACTATGACGACAACATGACGACACTATGACGACACTATGACGACACTATGACGACAACATGACGACACTATGACGACAACATGACGACACTATGACGACAACATGACGACACTATGACGACACTATGACGACACTATGACGACACTATGACGACACTATGACGACACTATGACGACACTATGACGACACTATGACGACACTATGACGACACTATGACGACACTATGACGACACTATGACGACATTAGACACTATGACGACATAGTCATAGTGTCGTCATAGATTCGTCATAGTGTCGTCATAGTGTCGTCATAGTGTCGACATGTCGTCATAATGTTGTAATTATGTCGTCGTTCATATAGTCATGTCGTCATAATGTCGGCGTCATGTCGTCATAATGTCGGCGTCATGTCGTCATAATGTCGGCGTCATATCGTCATAATGTCGGCGTCATGTCGTCATAATGTCGGCGTCATGTCGTCATAATGTCGGCGTCATGTCGTCATAATGTCCTCGTCGTGTCGTTATCGTCATTATCGTGTCATCATCGTGTCGTCATCACGGCGGCATCGTGTCGTCATCATGTCATCAGCAGGCTTCGTCATCATGTCGTCGTCGTCGTCGTCGTTATATCTGATTCAGATTCAGATTCAGATTTCGATTCTGATTTAGATTCAAAATTTGATAACGATTCCTATTCAGATTCAGATTTCGATTCTGATTTAGATTCAGAATTTGATTCCGATTCCTATTCAGATGTGTCGTCATAGTGTCGTCATAGTGTCGTCATAGTGTCGTCATAGTGTCGTCATAGTGTCGTCATAGTGTCGTCATAGTGTCGTCATAGTGTCGTCATGTTGTCGTCATGTTGTCGTCATAGTGTCGTCATAGTGTCGTCATGTTGTCGTCATGTTGTCGTCATAGTGTCGTCATAGTGTCGTCATAGTGTCGTCATAGTGTCGTCATAGTGTCGTCATAGTGTCGTCATGTTGTCGTCATGTTGTCGTCATAGTGTCGTCATGTTGTCGTCATAGTGTCGTCATGTTGTCGTCATAGTGTCGTCATAGTGTCGTCATAGTGTCGTCATGTTGTCGTCATGTTGTCGTCATAGTGTCGTCATAGTGTCGTCATAGTGTCGTCATAGTGTCGTCATAGTGTCGTCATAGTGTCGTCATAGTGTCGTCATAGTGTCGTCATAGTGTCGTCATAATGTCGGCGTCATGTCGTCATAATGTCCTCCAACCACAACCATAACAAATACCACAACCACAAAAAATACCACAACAACAACAAATACAAATACCACAACTACAACAAATACCACAACTACAACAAATACCACAACCACAAAAAATACCACACCACAACCACATCAAATACCACAACCACAACCATCAACACAACCACACCACAACCACCACCACAACCACCACCACAACCACAACAAATACAAATACCACAACCACAACAAATACCACAACCACAAAAAATACCACAACCTAAACTCAACAAATACCACAACAACAAATACCACAACCACAAAAAATACCACAACCTAAACTACAACAAATACCACAACAACAAATACCACAACCACAAAAAATACCACAACCTAAACTACAACAAATACCACAACAACAAATACCACAACCACACAACTACAACAAATACCACAACAACAAATACCACAACAACAAATACCACAACCACAACAAATACCACAACAACAACCACAACCACAACCACAACAAATACCACACAACCACAACCACAACAAATACCACAACCACACAACTACAACAAATACCACAACAACAAATACCACAACCACAACAAATACCACAACAACAACCACAACCACAACCACAACAAATACCACACAACCACAACCACAACAAATACCACAACAACAAATACCACAACAACAAATACCACAACAACAAATACTACAACCACAACAAATTCAAATACCACAACCGCAACCACAACAAATACCACAACCACAACAAATACCACAACCACAACCACAACAAATACCACAACAAATACCACAACCACAACCACAACAAATACCACAACCACAACAAATACCACAACCACAACAAATACCACAATCACAACCACAACCACAACCACAACCACAAAATAAAACCACAACCTAAACTACAACAAATTCCACAACAACAAATACCACAACCACTCAACCACAACAACAAATACCACAACAACAACCACAACCACAACCACAACAAATACCACACCACAACCACAACCACACCAAATACCACAACCACAAAAAATACCACAACCTAAACTACAACAAATACCACAACAACAAATACCACAACCACAGCAAATACCACAACAACAACCACAACCACTACCTCAACCACAACCATAACCACAACCACAACCACAACTATCACCACAATCACAACCATCACCACAACCAAAACCACAACCATAACAAATACCACAACCACAAAAAATACCACAACCACAACAAATACAAATACCACAACTACAACAAATACCACAACCACAAAAAATACCACACCACAACCACAACAAATACCACAACCAAAACCATCAACACAACCACAACCACAACTATCACCACAATCACAACCATCACCACAACCATAACAAATACCACAACCACAAAAAATACCACAACCACAACAAATACAAATACCACAACTACAACAAATACCACAACCACAAAAAATACCACACCACAACCACAACAAATACCACAACCAAAACCATCAACACAACCACAACCACAACCACAACAAATACAAATACCACAACCACAACAAATACAAATACCACAACAACAACAAATACCACAACCACAAAAAATACCACAACCTAAACTACAACAAATACCACAACCACAAAAAATACCACAACCTAAACTACAACAAATACCACAACCACACAACTACAACAAATACCACAACAAATACCACAACCACAACAAATACCACACAATCACAACCACAACCACAACCACAACCACAACCACAACCACAACCACAACCACAACCACAACCACAACCACAACCACAACCACAACCACAACCACAACCACAACCACAACCACAACCACAACCACAACCACAACCACAACCACAACCACAACCACAACCACAACCACAACCACAACCACAACCACAACCACAACCACAACCACAACCACAACCATAACCACAAACCACAACCACAACCACAACCACAACAACAACCACAACCACAACAAATACCACAACCACAACAAATACCACAACCACAACCACAACAAATACCACAACCACAACCACAACAAATACCACAACCACAACCACAACAAATACCACAACCACAACAAATACCACAACCACAACAAATACCACAATCACAACCACAACCACAACCACAACCACAAAATAAAACCACAACCTAAACTACAACAAATTCCACAACAACAAATACCACAACCACTCAACCACAACAACAAATACCACAACAACAACCACAACCACAACCACAACAAATACCACACCACAACCACAACCACACCAAATACCACAACCACAAAAAATACCACAACCTAAACTACAACAAATACCACAACAACAAATACCACAACCACAGCAAATACCACAACAACAACCACAACCACTACCTCAACCACAACCATAACCACAACCACAACCACAACTATCACCACAATCACAACCATCACCACAACCAAAACCACAACCATAACAAATACCACAACCACAAAAAATACCACAACCACAACAAATACAAATACCACAACTACAACAAATACCACAACCACAAAAAATACCACACCACAACCACAACAAATACCACAACCAAAACCATCAACACAACCACAACCACAACCACAACAAATACAAATACCACAACCACAACAAATACAAATACCACAACAACAACAAATACCACAACCACAAAAAATACCACAACCTAAACTACAACAAATACCACAACCACAAAAAATACCACAACCTAAACTACAACAAATACCACAACCACACAACTACAACAAATACCACAACCACAACAAATACCACACAATCACAACCACAACCACAACCACAACCACAACCACAACCACAACCACAACCACAACCACAACCACAACCACAACCACAACCACAACCACAACCACAACCACAACCACAACCACAACCACAACCACAACCACAACCACAACCACAACCACAACCACAACCACAACCACAACCACAACCACAACCACAACCACAACCACAACCACAACCACAACCACAACCACAACCACAACCACAACCACAACCACAACCACAACCACAACCACAACCATAACCACAAACCACAACCACAACCACAACAACAACCACAACCACAACCACAACCACAACCACAACCACAACCACAACCACAACCACAACCACAACCACAACCACAAACCACAACCACAACCACAACCACAACCACAACCACAACCACAAACCACAACCACAACCACAACCACAACCACAACCACAACCACAACCACAACCACAACCACAACCACAACCACAACCACAAACCACAACCACAACCACAACCACAACCACAACCACAAACCACAACCACAACCACAACCACAACCACAACCACAACCACATGATAGGTCCATAAGGTCCTTTTGGTCCTATAGGTCCTTTTGGTCCTTTAGGTCCTATAGGTCCTTTTGGTCCTTTAGGTCCTATAGGTCCTATAGGTCCTAGGTCCTAGGTCCATTAGGTCCTTTAGGTCCTATAGGTCCATTAGGTCCTAAGACCTATAGGTTCTAGGTCCTAGGTCTTAGGTCCTATGTCGAAGGTCCTAGGTCCTAGGTCTTAGGTCCTATGTCGAAGGTCCTAGGTCCTAGGTCCAAGGCCCTAGACCCTAGGTCCTAGGTCTGTGGTTGTTGTTGTGGTTATGGTGATGGTTGTGGTTGTGGTGATTGTTGTGGTTGTGGTGATAGTTGTGGTTGTGGTGATGGTTGTGGTTGTGGTTTTGGTGATGGTTGTGGTCTAAGGTCCTATATTACCCAAGACCTATAGGTCCTAGGTCCTAGGATGGTGGTTTTAGTATTTTGTGGTTATGGTTGTAGTATTTGTTGTGGTTGTGGTTGTGGTTTTGGCTGTGGTTGTTGTTGTGGTTGTGGTTGTGGTGATGGTTGTGGTGATAGTTGTGGTTGTGGTATTTCTTGTGGTTGCGGTTATTGTATTTGTTGTGGTTGTGCTGATGGTAGTGGTTGTGGTTGTGGTTGTGGTTGTGGTTGTGGTGATGTTTGTGGTTGTGGAATGATTGTAGTGGTGGGTGTGGTTGTGGTTGTGGTTATTGTATTTGTTGTGGTTGTGGTTGTGGTTGTAGTGATGGTTGTGGTTGTGGTGATGGTTGTGGTTGTGGTTATGGTTGAGGTTGTGGTGATAGTCAAACCACAACCACAACCACAACCACAACCACAACCACAACCACAACCACAACCACAACCACAACCACAACCACAACCACAACCACAAACCACAACCACAACCACAACCACAACCACAAACCACAACCACAACCACAACCACAACCACAACCACAACCACATGATAGGTCCATAAGGTCCTTTTGGTCCTATAGGTCCTTTTGGTCCTTTAGGTCCTATAGGTCCTTTTGGTCCTTTAGGTCCTATAGGTCCTATAGGTCCTAGGTCCTAGGTCCATTAGGTCCTTTAGGTCCTATAGGTCCATTAGGTCCTAAGACCTATAGGTTCTAGGTCCTAGGTCTTAGGTCCTATGTCGAAGGTCCTAGGTCCTAGGTCTTAGGTCCTATGTCGAAGGTCCTAGGTCCTAGGTCCAAGGCCCTAGACCCTAGGTCCTAGGTCTGTGGTTGTTGTTGTGGTTATGGTGATGGTTGTGGTTGTGGTGATTGTTGTGGTTGTGGTGATAGTTGTGGTTGTGGTGATGGTTGTGGTTGTGGTTTTGGTGATGGTTGTGGTCTAAGGTCCTATATTACCCAAGACCTATAGGTCCTGGTCCTAGGTCCTAGGATGGTGGTTTTAGTATTTTGTGGTTATGGTTGTAGTATTTGTTGTGGTTGTGGTTGTGGTTTTGGCTGTGGTTGTTGTTGTGGTTGTGGTTGTGGTGATGGTTGTGGTGATAGTTGTGGTTGTGGTATTTCTTGTGGTTGCGGTTATTGTATTTGTTGTGGTTGTGCTGATGGTAGTGGTTGTGGTTGTGGTTGTGGTTGTGGTTGTGGTGATGTTTGTGGTTGTGGAATGATTGTAGTGGTGGGTGTGGTTGTGGTTGTGGTTATTGTATTTGTTGTGGTTGTGGTTGTGGTTGTAGTGATGGTTGTGGTTGTGGTGATGGTTGTGGTTGTGGTTATGGTTGAGGTTGTGGTGATAGTCGTTCTTCTAAGAAATATCTAGTTCCTGAGGAGCTATAAAAACAAAAATATCGGGCTTGATTCACCACCGGGTAAGAATTATTTAATAGTAAATGTTCTTATAATAAAAAAGTAACCACAATAATCCGAAACAAATGACAAATGGAAATTACTGGACTAATTAATTATCTACTCGTATATTATACCATGTCATATAACTTTATAAAGTTCGTCATTAAAGAATGATGACTATATCATTTGTTACTATTAATAATGTTGGGAGTAAAGATTTAAAATTATGAAGAGAAACGAAACAAAAAATGACCTACAAGTACCTAAACATTTAGGTTTTCATAGATTTGGGTTAATTCCTTAAAAAAAACAAAAGAAACACTATATCTAATAGCTGCTACTATACATTCACTTTAGACTTATTGACCTACAATTTTCAGTCTTAAATTACTCCTATAATATTGTATATATATAAATATATATATATATATATATATATATATATATATATATATATATATATATGTACATATATATATATATATATATATATATATATATATATATATATATATTGTGGTTGTGGTTGTGGTTGTGGTTGTGGTTGTGGTGATGGTTGTAGTTGTGGTTGTGGTTGTAGTGATGGTTGTGGTTGTGGTGATGGTTGTGGTTGTGCTGATGGTTGAGGTCCTAGGTCCTAGGTCCTGGTTGAGGTCCTAGGTCCTAGGTCCTAGGCCTGTGGTTGTGGTTGTGGATGTGGTGATGGTTGTAGTAATGGTATTTGTTGTGGTTATGGTGATGGTTGTGGTTGAGGTGATGGTTGTGGTTGTGGTGATGGTATTTGTTGTGGTTATGATGATAGTTGTGGTTGTGGTGATGGTTGTGGTTGTGGTGATGGTTGTGGTGATGGTATTTGTTGTGGTTATGGTGATGGTTGTGGTTGTGGTGATGGTATTTGTTGTGGTTGAGGTGATGGTTGTGGTTGTGGTGATGGTATTTGTTGAGGTGATTGTTGTGGTTGTGGTGATAGTTGTGGTTGTGGTGATGGTTGTGGTTGTGGTTTTGGTGATGGTTGTGGTCTAAGGTCCTATATTACCCAAGACCTATAGGTCCTAGGTCCTATAGGTCCTAGGTAATATAGGTCCTAGGTGACCTATTATAGGTGACCTATAGGTCAGAGTTGAAAAAAGAAATGTCGAAATTATACATCGAATTATAGGTAATAAAATAAGCTACACGTTTTATTTCACCACATTTTTAGTGCCGACCCCGTGGAAAAAAGTTATTATCAAAATTGTTCAGAGTAGAAAAAAGAAATGTCGATTTTTTACCATATTTTATTAATTTTTGGTACATTTTTACTGCAAAAAGCATATTGATATGGGTATCAAATTAAAGAGGACAGTGTATAGAAGACTTTAAAAAACACCGCACATTGTTATCACTCTTTGTTCCGGAGATATTGGCGTTACAGTGAATAGGCCAAATTTGGGTCTAAAATAGGGGGTGGTGGGGGAAGCAAGCGGTGGCACTCGATATGATAATATGGAAAATGCTTCCCTAAACACCTTCTAAACGATGGTGTAAAGAAAGTTTAGTATTTAATTTTTCCCCCCTTTAGGCCCTTTTCTGTCTATTTGTACTGAGCTATAATTATCAGCCTCAAAACAACATAGCGCTAACGTACCCTCTCGAGATCAAAAGAGGGTAAGGAGCACGGAGATAACTCCAGTACGTGAACACGTGGCTAAGCGCCATTGCGACAGTTCAGAGGTACTGGTACCACCCTCCGAGGCACCTAAAGTAAGTGCTCCCTCCCCTAAGATGTTCCTTAGGAAGAGAGGTAACGCCGACCACATCCTTACTGAAAGAGAGGTGTGGGAATTTAGCAAGTCGCTAGCTGAGGCTTGTCTAAAGGCTCAGCGGCAAGGCCATAGGTTGAAAGGTGTTCGTGGCCGAGCCGTGCGCGGGCTAATAGAGATTAAGGCGGAGGAAGAATGCTCACTTGAGTGGATACGTAAAAACCTTAAATCTATTATTCCCTGGAAGCGGGTTGTCATTGAGGAGGTAGACTCTCTACCGGACCTAGTCAAGGTAGCAATGACGCTGCCTATACTAGATAGTGACGACCCAAAGGATTGGGAGATCCTTTTCAATCTCAGGAGTTTCAACGAGGGGTTGCTTACTAGAGATTGGCGTATTCTTAGTAAAGAGAAGCGAACGAACGGCCAGAGAGTCGTTGCACGCGTTGACCCTGGGACAATTGACTATCTAAAAAGGAAGAGCATGTCCCTAATCTACAATTGCGTTAAGTTTCAGTTGTCATTATTACCAAGGGTAGTGGCACTAGATCCTCTGGAAGTAGATCAGGAAAGAGAAGAAAATCTAAGGCCAGAGGAGTGAAACAGCAGGGAGGTACACGACGGAACTCCCGAGCTTCCGAGGAGGGGAGGTCCCACCCGTCACCACTCGTCAGGGCAGCTGGCGGGGAGACAAGTGGTCTACACAGGACCAGAGATCCCTCTCCTCCCCCCCCCCCCCCCCCCCTGAAGAGGGGGGTGAAAGTGCTAAAGCGCCCATAGTCAGGACAGAGGATGAAGATTCTCTGCTAGATGGTGGGGACTGTGTGGCACAGGAGGTGGTCATTGAGTAATATGACAACCTCCTTAAATGTCCTTCAGGCCAATCTACAGCACGGTTCAGCTGCCACCTCCTTATATTGTAAAAGGATGGAGGAACTAGAGGTAAATATTGGCCTGATACAAGAACCTTATGTATATAAGGGGCAGGTACGTGGACTCGGTATCACTGGTGGTACCCTTTTCTGCTGTACTGACGGCTCATCGCCGAGGGCTTGCATTATTACAAAAAATATAAAAGCTTCTTCACTACCCAGCTTCTGTAAAAGAGACATGGTAGCTATAAAGGTGGAAAGCTGTCAGGTAGGAGGTGGTAAGGAGAATTTAATTATATGCTCCCTTTACCTTCCCTATGACTCACCTGACCCTCCGCCTTCTCAGGATTTTATTAATCTGGTCAATTACGCAAGGAGTAACGGACTACCTCTCTTGGTAGGATGTGACGCAAACGCCCACAACCCAGTGTGGGGTAGCACAAACACAAATCCAAGAGGAAGAGCTCTGCTAGAGTACATAATGAGTGCGGAGCTATATATTCTCAACCGTGGAGCAGTCCCAACTTACTTCACTCAGAGAAGGAAAGAGGTAATCGATATCTCACTCTGCACACAGGATATAATGAGCAGAGTAACGAACTGGCAAGTGGACCTGGAAGACTCCCTGTCAGACCACCGGCACATCCAGTTCTCCCGTGAAGACTCAGTTCCTCAAGTAGTGTTCTACAGGAATCCTAGCTCAACAGACTGGGACCATTTCAGAAGTACACTTGGTAATAATCTAGACGAGATTGGGAAATGTCCAGATAGCTGGGAAGAAACCGAGGCTTATGCCTCAGATCTAACCACTGCAATTAGGACGGCTTTTGAAGTAAGCTGCCCACTGAAGACACGATCAAACAAGTCTTTAGTTCCGTGGTGGTCCAAACATATAGAGACCCTACGCAGAAGGGTTAAAAGAACTCTAAATAAGGCCAAAAGGGCTAACTCGGAAAGGCTATGGGCTGCATATAAGGAAGCCCGTAGAACCTTTAAAACAGAGTTAAAAAAGGCCAAGCGTAATTCATGGCGAAACTACTGCAATGAGATTGGAGAGGTGACTCCGACAGCCAAGTTCCACCGAATCCTCTCTAAATCTCCGGAAGTAGGAAATGGACCTCTTCTCACCGAGGACAACCACTTTACTTCATCGGAAGAAGAGGCTCTTAAACATCTGATGAAATCTCACTTAGCGGATTGTCAATTTACAGATGGCAGTAATTTAGGGCATCAAACTCACACTATTCCTAGTGTGGACGACAGGGCAATAGCGGATGTCATTATTACCGATAGCAAAGTGAAATGGGCTGTCAACAGCTTTGCTCCTCTCAAGTCTCCAGGGCTTGATGAAATAAGGCCCAAAATGCTTCAAGAAGGCATTGACTTGCTTTTAGGGGACCTAGTAAAGGTCCTAAGGAATTGTATAATCTATAGAACGATACCTAGCAGCTGGAGAGAGGTGAGAGTGGTTTTTATTCCAAAACAAGGGAAACCCGATCTCACACTAGCCAAGTCCTATCGACCTATAAGTCTCACCTCCTTCTTATTGAAGACTTTAGAGAGACTAATAGACCAATACATCAGAGATTCTATACCCAACATACTTAGTTTTCAGCAGTATGCTTATCAGGCGGGTAAATCCTGTGAGGCAGCCCTCCATCACCTAGTAAGGAAAATCGAAGGAGCCTTAAGTCACCAATCGTTAGCGTTGGGTCTATTTCTAGACATTGAGGGAGCTTTTAACTGCGTTCCCGTCGACAAAGTACACCTTGCCGTCATAAACCATGGAGTCCATAAGCTGACTGGATCCGGTCGATGTTGGCTATGAGAATAGCTGAGGCACAGAGAAACAACTGCAGAGTCAAGGCAGTGGTTAAAAGAGGGTGCCCCCAAGGGGGAGTGTTATCACCTCTTTTGTGGTGCCTAGTTGCAGACGATTTGCTAAACTGTCTGAATCAGGAAGGTTTCTACACTCAGGCTTTTGCCGACGATGTAGCGGTACTAATAAGTGGAAAAATTGTTGGGACCGTCTTTGAACTCGCACAGAGAGCTCTGAACATCATAGAGAGGTGGTATGGGAGAAACAGCCTAGGGGTTAACCCTGGAAAGACTGTGGTGATTCCTTTCACTAAGAAAAGGAAACTGAACGGCGCTCGTACCCTGTACCTGGGAGGAAGGAGTCTTGAGCTGTCAGATACGGTTAAGTATTTAGGAGTGACTCTTGACAAAAAACTTAACTGGGATTGCCACGTAGAAAGCAAAATCAACAAGGCGTTAGCTGCTTTCTGGGTGTGCAGAAGAGCTATAGGTCCATCTTGGGGCCTAAAGCCCAAGGTAATCCACTGGATGTACACGGCTATTGTCAGACCTATTCTTTCATATGCGTGTATTGTATGGTGGCCCAGAGTATTATTGTCTTCTACAAAAAAGAACTTAGATCATCTTCAGAGGACAGCAAGTCTGGGGATACTAGGGGCGATGAGAACAGCACCGTCCCTAGCTTTAGAGGTACTGGCGGGACTTCCGCCCTTGGACCTTTTTATTCGTTACGAGGCCATGCTAGCTTCATACCGACTTCATTGTATCGGCCGATGGTTGGGATATGACAACCGAGGTGGACACGAAAGGGCATGGGAGCTTCTAGTGGAAAGATGCCCTATGGCAATTATGATACAAGATTATTGCATTGCCAGATGGCAATTTAAGTGCTCTTGGAGTTCCTCCTTTCCTTCTATTGAAGACTGGGAAGAAAACAGAACGGCTATATCTAGTACGGGGAAGGACGTGTGGTACACGGATGGATCCCGCATAGATCAACTGTCGGGGGCTGGCATTTACTGCAAAGACCCCGGATACGAGATAAGCGTCAGTCTGGGGAAACACGCAACAGTGTTTCAATCAGAATTGTATGCCATCTTGGCCTGTACTCAAATTAATAAGTATAAAGAACAGGCACAAAATAGACAGATTTATATCTGTACCGACAGTCAGGCAGCAATAAAATCACTGACTGCACCCAAATGTACATCCAAGCTAGTTTCAGAATGTAAGCAAACTTTGGAATCTCTTTCTAGAACGAATGAGGTAAAATTGCTTTGGGTACCAGGACACAAAGGCATTCAGGGAAATGAACGCGCGGATCTTCTAGCAAGACAGGGTTCCAGCACAATGCCCGTGGCACTAGAGCCCATTGTGGGTATCTCACGTTGTGTGGTCAGAACATCAATCAGGAAGTTTCAAAACAGGGAATTTCAAGAGACCTGGGAAAAATCTCCCGGGTTGAGGCAATCCAAGTTATTCATAAAAGGACCCTCTTGTGGGCTTACTAAAAATGTGTTAAGTCTAAATAAAAAATCTTGCCAGAAAATGACTGGTTTTTTGACAGGCCACTGCCACCTTAATAGGCATCTACAGCTAATAGGGCTGATCAACGAATCAACTTGCAGGCTGTGTGGCGAGGAGGAGGAGACTCCTGTACATCTGATAAGTGAATGCCCTGGGCTGATTAATCACAGATGGCTGACCTTTGGAGAGCCAACGGTTCCACTTAGTGAACTACAAACGATACCCATTAATAAACTGGTAACTTTTTGTCAGGGAATAAAAATATTATGGGAGTAGAAGATGAAGAGAACAAAGAGAGATGGTATCTTCTGCAACCCGGGTTTGCTCAAAGGACCCACATTGTGGTCTATGTCTCTGGGACTTGCTCCCCCCGGATTCAAAAAAAAAAAAAAAAAAAAAAAAAAAAAAAAATATAGGCTTTATAGAAAAAAATTACTAAACAAGTCTAACCAGCGGCGCCGGCGTTAATAAGAATTTTCTCCGAGCAAAATTTGCGGGATTAATATAACCGATGAAATTTAAGGGAATATTTTTTAGGAATTAGTAGAAATCAAAATGCCAAACTGTAATCCCGGATAACAATGCGTATGTTCTTATTAAATTGTTATTTATATCCCTTGTTATGTTACTTAACAGTATGTTATCTATTTAATTAATATATTTTTGGTCTTTGGTGTGGGTATTTACTTAGAAAAACATAAAAATTCCCAACCATCATATCTTAAAAACTACACTTCCGATTTTAATGAAATTTAAATGGTAGGTCACATTAGGCAAATTTTGGTCCCAAATAAGTTTCAAGCTTCTGCGCCTATTATTTTTATCTTCCACATGCACACATACATTTATTTAACAGCAATTTCTCGAAAACGGTTTGTCTCACTTTAAACATGCATAGGACCTTTTTTGTGCAGAATTATGGAAAAAATATTTTTGATAAAACATTTCTCTTAAAAAAAAATAACTGTTTTGCGAGAAAAGTTAAAAAAATGTAAATTTTAGACTTTAAGGAGGAGGGAGGGGGACCCCCCCCCCCCCCCCTTCCTAAGTGTGGGGAACTTATTTTTTTTTTTTTGTTTCTTACTACTACACCCTTAAGAGTGTTTTCAGAAAGTTTCAATACTTTATAAATTATTTTCCCTATTATTCCTTATTTTAACTCCTAATTTTTTAACTTAGAAGGGAACAAGGAGCAAGGTTAAAATAGATGGTTGTTTATCGCCCTCCTTTGAGGTTAGAAGAGGGCTGAGGCAGGGAGATGTTCTGTCAGCAACTCTTTTTAACCTTGTGCTGGAAAGAGCTGTCAGGAAAATACCTGGCAACCCAGGAGGAACCTTGTTCAACCGGCAAACCCAATGTCTTGCGTATGCAGATGATGTTGGACTCTTGGCAAGATCTAAAAGAGCCTTGGAGGAGGCTTACATGCCATTGAAGCAAGAAGCTGCTGATCTGGGACTAAATATTAACAAAAATAAAACAGAATATATGCTAATGACTCGCAGAGAAGGAAGAGAACCTCTGGAAGATGTGTTGTTAGGAGGTGATTTATTTAAGTCAACTAACAACTTCAAATATTTAGGAACCCAAATCACTAATGACAACACCGTATCGGAGGAAGTAAGAGCTAGACTAACGGCAGGACATAGGTGCTACTTCTCCTTGATGAGGATACTAAAAAGTAGACTCTTAAGTCGAGACTTGAAGATCAAAGTTTATCTAACTGTCATCCGGCCTGTTGTATTATATGGATCAGAGGCCTGGACTCTTACCAACTCTGATGAAAGCTGCTTACGGCGTTGGGAGAGAAAACTATTGAGAAGAATCTTTGGCCCAGTGAACGAGGATGGAAGATGGAGACTTAGGCACAATGATGAGCTACATATTCTCTACGGCAAACCGGACCTGGTGGCTGAGATTAAGAAAAATAGGCTGCGATGGCTAGGTCACGTTGAGAGAATGCCAGAGAATAGGGCGGCTAAAAAGTTGTATGATGGTAAACCTGGCGGAAAAGACTTGGGACTGAGATGGCTAGATCAGGTGGAGAACGATCTGAGGAGGATAGGAGTGAGGAGGTGGAGGGCTGTTGCACAACAGCGGGAACTCTGGAGGAGCGAAGTGTTGCAGGCCCAGGCTCTTCGAGAGCTGTAGTGATGATGATGATGATGATTATTCCTTATTTTCCTGGACTAAATAGAGTTCACAGTTGACTCTATTAGCAGCTTTTCTTACTACACGCATCTGCTATTTCCGCTTTTTTACCCCTCCTGCATTAGAGTTGCCATGACATATTATACATCGAATTATAGGTAATAAAATAAGCTACACGTTTTATTTCACCACATTTTTAGTGCCGACCCCGTGGAAAAAAGTTATTATCAAAATTGTTCAGAGTAGAAAAAAGAAATGTCGATTTTTTACCATATTTTATTAATTTTTGGTACATTTTTACTGCAAAAAGCATATTGATATGGGTATCAAATTAAAGAGGACAGTGTATAGAAGACTTTAAAAAACACCCCACGTCGTTATCACTCTTTGTTCCGGAGATATTGGTGTTACAGTGAATAGGCCAAATTTGGGTCATCAATAGGGGGTGGTGGGGGAAGCAAGTGGTGGCACTCGATATGATAATATGGAAAATGCTTCTCTAAACACCTTCTAAACGATGGCGTAAAGAAAGTTTAGTATTTAATTTTTCCCCCCTTTAGGCCCTTTTTATGTCTATTTGTACTGGGCTATTATAAGAGGATCAACTAATAAATCAAAGGTTAAATACATATAAATAATACATGATTAATGGGTTATAATTTATAATACTTAAATTTTGAACATGTTTACATATGTACACATCACAAGCATTAATTAATGCATGTGTTATGTAATTTTGTTTCATGTTTTCTTTCAGATTAGATATAATCAATAAATACCTTCCATAACCTTATGGATCACAATATTTTCTTATATATTTTTTTTTTTTATTCCGATGAAATTTATTATCAAACTAAACCTCCCAATGAAGGTGTCATGTGTAAAATTTAAAACTAAAATCTTATTTGCACCGAGTATAAAGACTAAATAGAGTAGCTAAAGAGGGAAGGCAGATGTCACCATTTTTCCCCACCACTAGAATACTAAGATTGAAACTTTCGTCTTGGTTGTCAAGTTATCAGTTTTCAAATTATAATAGAAACACATTTTAAATACTTGTCTCCTGTCATAACATTACCTTTTTACACTGAGAAAAGTATTTTATTTTATAGCTTGGTGGTATTCTAGGGGAGGGGGAAGCTAGTGCCTCTCCCCACACCCTCCGGCCTATAATATGATAATATGTACCTCTATTTAGTCTCTATACTCGGTACTTATCTGCATCTAACCCTCCGTCAAGTTAAAAACAAAAATTAGTTTTATCTACGATTGATACGAAATATAAACATTGTATCTCTGTTTAGATGCGTAGAAAGTGATTCTTTACGTACTTGTATTCATTGCGCATCCGCGTCTCATAGTGCTGAAGAATTCCTCTTCTTTGCCACCCTAGAGCGGAAAGAAGGGTAAAGAAGAGGAATTCTTCAGCTTTACGCACGTTTAGCGAGTTTGTTTACATTTAACAAAACTAATTTGCTGTTCTTTTATTAAAGTAACTGTTTATATCGAGTTTTTAGTGAAAAACAATGAGTGAATCAAGTGAGTTTGACGAAAATGAAGGTGTGAGGAATAATACTCCTCCAGAAATAATTAATTCGGCACAAAATGCAACAAATGAATTAATGTCATCTTTATCAAAAGAGAAATACGAACCTACATACAGGAAGTTTATTAAATATTTTATCTGCGATTGATACGAAATATAAACATTATATCTTTGTTTAGATGCGTAGAAAGTGATTCTTTACGTACTTGTATTCATTGCGCATGCGCGTCTCATAGTTCTGAATAATTCCTCTTCTTGCAATGTTTAATTATCGATAAGATAATGGTTTTTCAAAACATCAATTGCTCACTTGTACAGTTCATTAATCCTATTAATGTATTACTCCTAAGAGTTAATCAAATGTCAACTAACCGGGTGAAGGAAGAGAGGAGGTACAATTGTTGTAGAATTAAGGCTTTTAGATAGCACTTAAATGTTTTACCTTAAAGAGCGCCTAAAATTTTAACGTTTTCATGGAACATCCATTATACGCGCTTTTGTATGTAACATACTTAATTCCTAGTAGTATTGCGTTCATTTTTCAAGTTTTGTGGACAACCATGTGACGCAACACTAGTTCTCCGAAGGGTTTGAGAATCATAGATTAGAAATGTAAAGTACGATACTTGCACCGATTTCTGTGTCATTTTTTTATCATATAAAAAGAAGAATTATAACTGTAATAATCAAGAGAGTTGTACTTATATTTATCGTTTAACAAAACACATTATTTACTTGTTTATTCTGTCTCGTGTCCTAAAGGAAACATAAAAAGAAATTATTTTATTTGCAGTTACAATTGTAATCACCAGAATAAGAAACCAATGCGTTAGATCTGAATAGAGAATCATCCCATTCATTTTATGAATGCGTTCAAATACAGACAAGCTGCTCTAACTATACAATCAAATTACAGTCTTCTTCTTCGACCAGATACAATTGCTGGCATTTAATTTCGTATTGTACTTTATGAACTATTGAAAAAAATACTGTTAGTGATAAACGACAATCTAACGATTATTTATACTCTATCATTTCAGGTTTAAACATGTAATATATATACCTATATATTTAAGTTCCCAATAAAATTTATCGTATTTCAAATCACTACATTAATTTTTGTTTTTAACTTGACGTAGGGTTTAATCTAAATAACTTCTCTTTTTTATGCATTACACCTTCATTGGGAGGTTTAGTTTGATAATAAATTTCATGTGAATAAGAAAATATATAAGAAGATATTGTGGTCCATGAGGATAAGGAAGGTATTTAATGATTACATCTGATCTGAAATAAAAAAAAATTAAAACTAGCAACAAATTTTTTAAAAAAATCACATAAAACATGAATTTATTAATGATTGTGATGTGTACATATGTAAGCATGTTCAAAATGTAAGTATTATAAATTATAACCCATTAATCATGTATTATTTATATGTATTTAACCTTTGATTTATTAGTTGATCCTCTTACAATTTTAATAAAGTTAAAGAAATCTTCTTATTTGTAAGTTGTTTTTGAAAAAAAAAAAATATTTGTTAACAAAACAAATCATTTAAGTTATTTGTTTAATTGGCTTTTAAATACGGTAATAATATTCATTAATTATAATTCTTCTTTATCAATTTTTACTCGAGGAAAGTATGTTTAAAAATATATTTAAGAATTGTATCTTGGAAGAAAGAAATAGCAGAGGCTCTATGTATAAAAAGTCTTTATGTATCTCAGATCTCAGGGCTCAATTACGCTCGATAACATTTGTAAACATATAGCTTGTTACAACTTAATACTCGTATTATAATTGATTACATCGATACGGATCTGTTGTTTCTGTGTACAAAATTTACGAAAGTATAATAGATATTCAGAATTTTATTTATTAATTTTAAAGAGTCAAATAAGTTCCAAATTTTATCGGTCGAAAAAATTAACTTTATTTTCAGAAACTTCGAGTATTAAAAACTAAATTCGCTCTTCATAATTTTTAGTATTAAAATATCCTTTATGAGAATAGAAAATCTGTGTTCGTTACAATAATTACAATTGGGATAAATCGCGAAAGGGTTCATTTTGTTGTTGTTATTTTTACCTAAAGTCCTTATCCCGCTCCTGTATTGCTTCCATAATGATATTAAAGTATATAAGGAATGTTATTAATTATTTTAGGAGTTTATTCGATAAATAATCCTCACATTAATCTTTAGCTATAAACATCATTTTTTTTTATTTGATTAATGTTTATCATATCTCATTTTGAAATAATTTATTATCCCAAGTTGTAATTAAGATGAGAAACTTATTTAGCATCTACACCTTCGCTGAAAAGTTGAATTTTATAAAGCTATAAATAAGTAATATGATATTCTTCTTTTGCAAACCAAAACCTATAAAGGCCATAGGGTGATTAAGTGTTCAAACCTTTGTTAAGATAACAGAGTTCTTAAGCAACTAACATGATATATTTTACTTTAATTTTATGCACTTTGAAATGGCTAAGAAATCATGTTGCACATGCAATGTAAAACCTATTTTGTCTATGGTACATGAGTGTAAGCTTTTCATGAAATAAACTTTGAGATATTTGCTTGAGATTATAAAGATTTACTGCCGTATACACGAATATAAAAAAAGATACTATGTTTTTTTACATGAGAACTTAAAAAGGGCAAGACACTTTCAAGCTATATTACTCACACTTTTGTATCTAAATGTTCGATTCTACGAAACACTAAATTTAATCTGATTGAACTGAAGATATTGCCAATCTTAGATCTAATAGAATTAAATTAAATGCCATTTGAATGCGATCTTTAATTCAAGTTATATTTTAATAGACTTGAAATCGATTCATGAATATAACATTAGATAGTCATTGGATTATTTATGTTCGAAGTAATTCCCAACACTTTATCCACACTTTCACCAGTCTATAATTTAGTTGCTTAAATATTAAGGCTTTAAAAATCTTTATAAGTTATTAAAAATTAATTTAACAGAATAAATATATAGTTTATTAGACGCCTTAACTTCTCTACTAAATAATGTTACAATTTATCTTGCGTAAATATATATTATGAGCCTGAAATAATAACAATGTTTAGCATGAGTGAATAATAGATTAGTATTTGTCTAAGAAATCAATCCATCACGCGCTATTTAACCAGTATAGCTGAAGAAAATTATCGTTAAGCGTTTTAACCCTAATATCACGTTTCTCTGCCAAATGTTTTCAAATTAAATTTGGTACTCACCTATTTATTGCAAATCTAAGATTGGGTAAATAGTACTCATTAGCCAAGTTGTACCAAAATTTAAACACCCAGGTTATCACAAATTCTTAATGAAATGGGTCAGTAATTAATAATACATAAATAAGTGGATTTTACATACTTTTTAAAATCATTTTTTCTAACATCTTCTCATTCCCATGTGTCAATTCCTTGCCATAAATTAAGCAACCTGTCTCAAGTGAACTTTCACTCCCACAGAAAATCTGCGATGTAGGTGAATGACAGTACGTTATTTTCATTCGTTCAAATTTAAAAAATAAAATACTTCTTTCAAAATGTCATCAAAATTACAAATACGCATTTTAAGTACCTTACCTTGCAGACATTAGATAAACTCTCACTCATTTAATCGTGCATTAAACAGAATTACACTACGGAAATATATACCTTTCAATTCCTCCATTACTCAATTATTTTAATTTCGCTTTGGAAAAATGTTATATAATTTTTCCTATTAACGCAATAAAAGGTAAATATATCGTAACTGACCCACTTTACTTTTTTGCTTCGATTTTGACCGTTTTTGTTTTGTTTAATTGTTCCATTTTACATTCCAAGAACGTTGGTCACTTTGGTTTTACGATTAAGTCAATCTATTCACGCACATAGGGCTAATGTTGGAAAATTGGGGGCTTACAGGTAGAAATTGCTAAAAACCTACGGAATCCACAAAAACACATATTTAATATAAAAATCAATTAAGCTTTAATCCAATTCACTTTGAGACAAAAGAATATCACACTTCTGTATATTATAAAAATAAAAATACTCCTTTTAGTCCAGTAAAATGGTATACATTTTACCTTACATTAGATAAGGCGGTTTTTTTGTATAATAGGGATAGCTAATGATAAATTTAAGTTTTCGACCTCGGCAAACCTCCAGATCATTGTAAAATACTTTTTAAATTAATTTTTAAACCACTAAATTTTTGAAGTTTCGTTAGTGTCAAAAGCGGTGAAAACTAAAGAAAACCTCTTAAATTGGCTTAGTTTGAAATTTTATCCAAACTTTGAACAGCTGTATCTTAAAACGTTCTGGAATGTAGAAACCATTTTGGTTTAAAAGAATGTTAAAAACATTCCCACCAAGTCTATTAGAAAAGTGAATTGGGGGAGAAGATACTCGTTATATAAGCCTCGTGTTAATATGTTTCAATTCCAGTTTCTGTAATTCTAAGTTAAGATTTACTATTCACCATTATTTTTGGTTTACAACTGAAGCCACTGACAAAAAAAATAACGAAGTTTCTTTCTAACTTGTTAATTTTAAGCATTCAAATCTCAATATGGTTATCAAATGCGCACATATATATTAATTTTGTTGTATTTATAAGACAGATTCCAAAAATAATGTTTAATAAAACAAGATGTCAACTTGATTGAGCCCTATGTACATACTATGACAGTGATAGTTTAGTAATATTTTTGTTCGTTGCACTGAGACAGAACAAATAAGTAAATATGCAAGAAGAAGAAGCTTTATTAAGGCTGTCAACATGTGTCATGTTCTCTGTCTGGATATGAGGTACTCACTCATTACTTAGTCTGTACTAGAGACAAAATTTAACCTTACTAATTCTTCTTATAATCTATTACCGTTTACCGTCATCCTTTCCTTCTAACGAAGTAGCGAACTCTTCATTATAGGTTAATAGTTCACAACGTGGCGTAGGTGGCTTTGCTTTTCCGGTTGTCTATTTTTATTGTTAAAGGTTAAACCTTAATGATGTGTTAAAAATGACTGAACTCAATGAAGACGCCAAAGGTTTGGTCTCATTTCTCTTTAATGTTTTATAACCCGATATTGAACTTTTAAACAACTGTTTACTTACTTAAGTTGAATGTTATTTTGCCGTCAAGGGGCGTTCTAATTTCATTGAGTTAATACTCAGTAACAATGTTAAGGTGCGTCCACATTCAGCAAAAAGTGGAAAATATGTTTGTTAGTGTAAAGTCACGATCCAGCAGGACTGACAGTTTAGAATGAGCAGTTTTTCCGAAGGCCTTCTACCGAGGACTGTGCGTATGATCCGGTTTACTGGACAGTTGTGACTGTTCAAATGACCGGAGAATAATAAAGAATACGTTGGTCTATCCGGCTGACTGGATGCGGGGTTAGGTTTAACAATAAGAGTTTATAGTACGACCGCCTATCAGGTCATCAGGCCATCAGTTAAGTTAAGGATCGATGTCATGTGTATATCTAAACTAGGTATCGCATGACTAACATCGAAGCGAGCTAACTAAAGCGAATAGTAAGCAATGCAATTTACTAGAAATGGTTGAGCATTGGACCGGCAATCTAAAAGTCCAGGTTCAAATACCGCCCGTGAAATGTATGTTTCCAACAAAATTATGATGAACGTGTGATAATATATGTGTCAATTTTTTTTTTATTCAACATAATTAATTATACAGAAATACATTTAAAACAATAAACAATAGTTATTGAAAAATTCTAAACATAAATACATAATTTTTTGTGGTTCTCCTCTACAAGGTTGCCCGAGCGTAGAGGAGGAGTCTGTTAGCCTAATCTTACTCGTATAATAATAAATTTGTTAAAATTTACATACATTATTGACCATGTTATACATATACTTATACCTACATGCGCACATATGCATACACACAAATACATACATATATACATGGTGACTGGCGTTATATGTGAAAAAATGAAGTGGGTTGATCTAGGCCTCAGGGGCTACAAAAAACACTATATAAACCATGGGGTCAAATATTAACCGTTCTCCCATAAGTTCAAATTTTATGATTTTTTTAAGATCGCATGCCTTTGCTCATAAAAACACTAATTGCTCCAAAAGTATAAAAGCTAGAACAAAATTGTTGGTTTCGTTGTAAAGCTGACAAAATTTCCTATCAGAAAAGTGTAATTTTAATTTTCATTCTCTCAAATTACATGAAAAAAATGTACTCAAATATGATTTTTAAGAAAAAATAAAAAAATCTTTTTTCTTTGTGGCTCCATAACTTAGAATAGAACCGAGCTTAAACTGTTCGGACTTCAGGAAAAACTTTCTCATTTACTAACGTTTCGATCAATATTAATATAATTACCTATTCATAGGGCGGAATTTTTAGTAAACTTAGCTGAAAGTAAAAAAAGAAACAAGTTTATTGTTGTTTTTGTTGAAATATAGGTGAGTATACTAAACCAGTCTTGCTTTTTTTCAAATGTTATTAATTATTTACTCACCTGTAAGTCAAAAATAGCAACAATAAACATGTTTCTTTTTTACTTTCAGCGAAGTTTACTAAAAATTCCGCCCTATGAATAGGTAATGATATTAATATTGATCGAAACGTTAGTAAATGAGAAAGTTTTTCCTGAAGTCCGAACAGTTTAAGCTTGGTTCTATTTTAAGTTATGGAACCACAAAGAAAAAAAAAAATTTTATTTTTTCTTAAAAATAACATTTGTATTCATATTTTGGTCATGTAATTTGAGAGAATGAAAATTAAAATTACATTTTTCTGATAGGAAATTTTGTCAGCTTTACAACAAAACTAAAACGTTTGTTCTAGCTTTTATATTTTTGGAGCAATTAGTGTTTTTATGAACAAAGTTATGAGATTTTAAAAAAACCATAAAATTTGAACTTATGGGAGAACGGTTAATATTTTGACCCATGGTTTATATAGTGTTTTTTGTAGCCCCTGAGGCCTAGAACAACCCACTACATTTTTTCACATATAACGCCAGTCACCCTGTACATATATATATATAGGTTTATAAATTTTATAATTGGAATTAACAAATTACTGCGAATAATGAGTGTTGTGAATCGTCATCTTTTAGAAGAATTGCTGCAGATATTCAGAGATTAGCAGGGGTACTGAGAGGTAGAGAATGCTTTTTAAAACGGCAAATTAATAAATTTTTAAATAATTATTTAAAATTAGAATGTATTAGTATCAATATTTCCCCTCACAACTAAAATGCAAAATCATAAAGGATTTATAATAAAAACTTGGTTTTTATGGGCTGGTATTATTATTATTTGTCTAGATTTACAAATTTTCCTAGTATCATATCTCGATACCTCATTGTATTTTTCATAAAACTAAATAGTGTTATATTGTTTTTTCCGTTAAGATGTAATATTATTTCTGCGTTTCCAAGGTATCAACGCCTTAAAATTTTAATCTAATTGCGCGTAACATTGGACACGACCACGACCATATAAAGTAAAATATATGTTCTATATTTCCACTTTGACACATATTGCAGTTTGCAGTGCTTGTCGGTTCCATGCATCCAGGGCTTATTGTTGAGGTCCAGGGGTCCTCTCTTGCTCTATAGATAGTGCTCATGAATTCAACACTGTTTTCATCCTTTATGTATGATCTACTAGCTTCATCGTAGTTTAAATTCTTATAAGATATATACTTGAAGAGCTTCGCGCCTTCAACCTGCACTCCTCTAACCAATTTTCGGACATGCTTTTTGTAAGGTCACACCGTTTCTTCCGCCATATAGTATCGTCCTATGAGCTCCAGTTCACCTTAATCTTGGCGAATGGTTTCCATTCTACAACTTTGAAGATGTTTATCATTTTCTCAAGCATTTGTTTAATAAATAAAACCAAAGCATTTCGGCGATTGTAAATTCTTTATCGCAGATTATAAAAACACCAATCTGCTACTTTTACGTTTTTAATATAGGAGCTAAAATAATGTTGCTTGGCACTCTGACAAGTCCCATCACAGAAACAATGCCCTCTCCCTGGAATTGTGCCGGGAGCAAGTCCAAAGATTTCGTGATTACAAATAAATTCTTTCAATTAAGAAAACAAACTAGTAATATACACCCGTCTTAATAGAGAAGTAATTCGACATCTATCAAACTACTTTAAGAAATTCAGATGTAAAATACGTTAATAAAACCAACTTTTTTAAAGTATATTATTAATATAAGCTGATAATTAAGTAATTCGACATCTAATCCATATTTTGTTTTCGTGTTCGATTTACAGTTTTTATATTAATAGTTCTGTCTTGACTTTCTCACCTTTTGAGTATGAATATTATTGGATTAATTCAATATTTTGTCCTAGATATTATTTAAATTCGCATATAATCAGCTGTAGTTTCTTATTGACTTATGACTACGTGGTAAAAAGTTTATAAAAATGTAGTTATCTATGATCTGTTGAGAACTTACCTCTCTTGTTGTACCTCACTTAGTACATATCTAACATTACATGACAATTTAAAGAAGTATTTACGTATATGACGTAGTAAATACGTCAATACGTGTTAAGTACGCAAAGCCGCGGGCTTCAATCAATTTCGCTTGCTTGTGACGGTCCCGCGGACGGTTCCCAACTCGGATGGATAAACCTACATATTCATAAATATTCGAATATTAATTTTTATCTTTTTATTATTAAACAGCAGCAAAATGTATCAAATTATATTTGATCTGTCTTCTTCAGTTACTTTATAGTTTGGATAGTGATATAAAACTTCCCCATTTCCCACAAAAATGTTTTGTGTGAAAGCTATCGTGTCTCTTTAAGTTTAATTTATTTTTTCCTTGCTTTTTATTTTCATTATAGTTTAACTTAAGTTGCTATACTTTTTATTACATATATGAGTTCAATTTATTTTTTTATATAAATTCTTCTCAACTGTTATTCTAATATATCTAAGATATTCTTTCATTTTAATATTTATGAGTTTAATTTAAGTTATATTAATTAAACAACTAATTTTATTTAAAAAAAAAAGAAAGGAAAGGAAAAAAAATGTATATATTTTAATTCTGTCATACGTTTTCGATTGATTAATTTTGAACTTTAAATGTATTTTACAAAAGTTTTTATCTGCATTAGCTTTTAAATAATTATAATATCAATATCTGAAAAAAAAATACTGACATACATTTTAAATCATTAAATAATGTAAAAATGTTAAAAGAGGTAAATACTTTTCTATATTACTAATTACATCCGAATATCAAATACCTGTTGCAGTTAATCTGACAGTTTCAAGGATTATTCCGGCATTTTATAAATCAGGCTTAAGGAGGATTTACATTCTAAACAGATATGATGGATTATTTATCCATCTCTATACATATTTTTTATAATATTGAAAGAAATTAAACACGTGCTTACGTCATAAACAGATCAAATATTGACCTTTCTATTTCCTTCTATAACATTTCATACTTCTGTTAAAAGAGGAAAAATGTTTTTTCAAAAAATCAACTAAGTTCTCTGTTCATAACTTCCACTCCCAAAAGTCAAAATAAAACAAATTTTACTGTAGAAAAAATATAAACTCAACTATCTTTTCTGGTACACAATTTTTCATCTGCATAACCATTATTTAATTTTTCAAAAATAATATGGTAGTTAATAAAAATAAAAAAACGAATGAAAAAATATAATAATTTTAGTAAAGTAATATTATAAACGATCGAATAATGCAACATCAACCCACATTAAATGCACTTTAAATTATTATAGTATTTTACGAAATGCAAAATGTATTTTTTCTTCACATGCATATATCCATCTCACTTTCTGCCATTTGTAGTGCAAAAAACTTTTCTTTTTTTTCATATGTTATGGACTAACTGCTATATGTAATTTAAATAAAAAATATAATACATTTAAATAATGCTACCCCTAGGGGGGATTTTATTTTTTTTAGAAATGTTCTTATCCTTCAATTATTTTACTCTTTACATAATCACAACGGTTTTGAAGTTTATAAGAGATCATTCATTACTTAGAGAAAATATATAATAAGGGTAGAAAATTAACATACATTCTTATTATAATGCTGTTATTATTTTGCAATGTATCAACATTTATTTTTAACAGCATCGATACTTTACTGTTTCAAATTATATTTATAAATAACAAAAAAAAATATATAAGTAGTGTTATGTTAAACGTTAATGAACGTTTTTAGAATAGAAGTCGGTTTACATAGAACCTCTCCCCATGTTTAAATCTACTAAAACCTGTAGAAGTGGTACACCGAATGAGTAGCTCTAGGCTTAAATTTGTTGATCTATGAGGTCCAACCCACGCTCTACAATCATTAGACCTTAAGCTAAGGGAGGTCCGTAATAACATTTTAATGCAATTTGCCCAAAGGCTTCGACACACAAAAAAAACCTCTTAATTCTTTCTCAGACTCTATAAAAATAAATCCAAATATTGAAGAAGAAATTTATTTATGGATCGGCTGCTCGACTCTTCCTACGCTACAGGGGACATTCATAATAAACTAATACGTTATCTATTCTGTCTGAAGGTAATAAAAACACCAAAAAAATAATAAATTCTATTTTTGAAACCTCCTGCGTGTTCGCGTGGAAGATTGTCCACTGGTTATTTTCATATTTTTTATTACAACTTTAAAATATAATCAATGTAATGCGTTTTTTCGTTTTTCGTATTGTATTAGCTTTATTTAAATATTAATTGCATTTATAACTTTATCTCGTGTCCTGTTCGATTTGATATACATATGACTATAAGACTATAAGTAAGATATAATTTTATATTGGGTTAATGAGTTGAATCAATAAAACCTTTTATAATATTCTTTTACGATTCGTTTATCCAGAAGTCTTTTAATTTGATTACTTAAAAATTATTAAGTTTATTTATTTATTTTTATTTTAGTTATTAAATAAATTAATGATTTGCTCAAAAAAAATAAATCCAAAATATTAGCTCTTCTACCTACACATTCCAGGGAGCTGCATAGTTGTTCTTGAATGCCATTTGTTTTATTATTATTATTGATTTTTTTATTAACTCTGTTTTCGACTCTCAGTTCACTTTCTTGGCTAATTTAAAACAGCAAATGTGATATTTTTATCTTGTCTTTTTATTTTAGTGTTCTTGGTAGAATTCTCATTTATTAAAAGGCCGCCATTTTTTAAGAAAGAAAGTACCGAAGTAGAAAAGAACCTAAGAGAAAATTGAATCATCTAACTATTTTAAGGAGTCTTTTGTTTTACGTTTTACTTTGGCTACTTGAATAATCTGAAAGAAACAGTGTCATAATATTAATATTGCCTGTCTAAAGTACAGTACAATATTGTCTGTACTTTAGTGTGAATATCTGTCTGTGTCTGTACGTGTAAATATTGTCTGTACATTAGTGTCTGAATATTGTCTGTACTTAAGTGTGAATATCTATCTGTATGTGGGAATATTATCTGTATTTTAGTGTCTGAATATTGTCTGTACTTAAGAGTGAATTTAGTCTGTACGTGTGAATATTGTCTGTACTTTAGTGTAAATATCTGTATGTGCGTGTGAATATCTGTGCCACATTTTCTTTATTTAATTCTATCATGACTATAATTAATTAATTAACTTTCAAATATTTGTTAATATTATTGTTTATTAATAATTGTTAATTAATAACCTTTCAAACATTTGCTACACTTGTAGTTATTTCTTATTCTGATTTAGAAACAGTTATATAGTTAGTTGACCTAAGATATTTATTCTAATCTGTATACAATCAATATAAGTTAAATGAGATAATGTTACCAAATGTCTCAAACGTGTTGCACTCATTTATTCTATGTCTCAAACTATCAAACAGTTATTTTTCTATTAGAGGAAGCTTAACATAAGATTATCAGTCTAGAGTAGATTAAACTCAACAAAACTATTACATAGTTGACACTGCTCTATTTCTAAATTGATACTGTTTTGCTTGTCAATTATAGTTTCTTCTCTAATAGAGTTATTACTCATTCTCAGTGTGCCTTGTAAGGCATTGGACTGTAGAAAAAATGCACATCTGCTTATACTATTAAATTGCAATCTCTTTTGATTTAGCACAATCGCAAGATATAAGAAATTTCAACCTCACTTTGATCAATTGTGATTTTAACTCGCGATAGAACATTTGAATCGATCAAAAGTAAATATAAAGTATAATTTTCGTTGAATGTTCTACTAAATAAAACAAGCACTGACGTGGATAAGTTAAGGACGGGGTTTATATCATTTGATGATCTCACGGTATAAATTGATCTTATCGGAATATAACTTTATTTATGCATAACTGATCATTATCTGATAAACCAGATCTTAAGTTACAATTTCGAAATCTATTTATTATTATTTCTTTTAATGTTTTATTAGGAGTAAAAACATTTATTTTCGTTAGCGTTGTATTTATTTTAATCGTTGTATTACAAAATCGTTTTAAATGTATACAGGTGTAGATCAAAAGGCATTCTACAATTTAATTTCTTTACGTTCCTGGATGTATGTGTTGTCTATTTTTAGATATGAATAAGTATTTATATGCCTGTTCATATGAAGTTGGGAGTGATAAAAAGGGGAATCCTTTTGTTAAAATAAATCTACTGTTAACACCTAGGTCTTATCTTGAAGTAAATAAGTTCTGTATTTCACATGTAATTTATTATGTGAAATACAATACAAGTGTTCCTCTATATATTATATGATCATTCTGAATAAGACTCCATCCCATGTTTATCGTTTGTTTTTTCCAAAACGATTAAAATTTTAGTTTTAAAGGTAATCAGATTAATATTTAAATATTATAAATGAGTTAAGAGGAAAATAAGATCTGAAAGAGGAGTTTGAGTGTAAGGCATTATTTTTGATAATGCGTGATCTCTATCTTTTCAAGCCTTATGTTAGACAATTGCTTAAATTTATTAATAAATTCGTACAGTGCTTGCACAAAAAAGAAAGATTTTCCGTAATCATAAATTAGTTCCAGACAGTGAACTTATATGATACATCGTCAAGATACTTTTGTACTTTGAAACGTGTTTTTTAAGACCGACCATATTAAAGATAAATATGTAAGTGCATTATTATGCAAGTTTTGTGGTCATATCTTTAGACCATATATCTCCATTTACTTCTGCTTCATTTCACTCTGAATACAGGTCATGTTATAAGAGATATAACTAAAGGATGTTAGTTCTAGGAGAGGTAAACTGATGAGCTAGTGGCTACTGGTCCCTGATGATTTTACGATAACTATATAGGTATAGCGTTCGTCAATCATTTAATGCTTACTAAATTAAATACTTTACCATATAATTTCCTTTACTTCTTTTGGTAGTATGGAAAAAATTATATCAACATTTGAATCATTCTTTAGATAAATCTTCAAGTTCCTAAGTTAAAATTCTTTGAGAAACTGATAAAAAAAAATAAAGGTCTTTAACCTAGGTAAACTAAATTTTATGCAGAAGCACGTTTAGCGTAACAAAGAGGAGTATTTGAGGACAATAATATGCCAACTGTCATAAGTAGCCATTATATAAGTTTATATGTTTATCTTCCAAACAGTAAAAAAAAGTTTTATTACAGCTATTGTCATAAAAAAAGCACCGTGTACGAAGAACTACCACATACATTTGCTTTGAAAAAGTTACATATAGTCCAGTCAAAAAACGGTTTGATGTGTTTGGAGATGAATATATCAAAACTTCCTAGTCATACACTAATACCATAGACCTACGTTTATGCCTAATACCGCGGAGTAGCAAACTGTGTCCCGTAATTTGTTTTTTTGCCTATATCTGGGAGACGGTGCGTCCTAGCACAAAAGTGCGGTTGTATAAACAATAAAAGCTGAATACATTCTCTACAGTATTTGTTCCTATTTCCTATTTCTTACCGTTTACCGTTTTATCCACTGTCGAGAATGGGACTGTGTAAACAAAATGTTTTTTGCACTACGTTTTCATTAGACTTTGTGTTTTTTTTCAAATGGCTATAACTTATAACTGCGGGAGATAAAACATTAAATTTACTTTGATTCGCCATTTCATAAACCAAGTTTCTAGGAGAAGAAGGTGCTGTTGGACATGATCGGAGGCTGTACAAGGAGACTTATTTAAGGATAGGATACATTGATCGTCGGCAAAGGAAGCAAGAACTGTTGAAGGATGCTGGGGAACATCGGAAGTATAGATGGAATAAAGGATAGGACCTAAAATGCTACCTTTGGGCACCCCTGCTTTTAAAGGGAAGATTGAAGAGATCGAGGAGTTAAGTAAGCCGACATGGCAGGTCTGGGATCTTTTGGTACAATTACCTCCAAACTCATCCCAAAAAGTCTGCCTACAACCCCTGCTTGAGCTTTTGTTGACTGGACTAATAACTAGAATATTTTCTTGGAATATCACACTATATTTTGAAATTTTATATCTCTCGGATTGTTACAATTTTATATAATAATCCTAGATTATCCTTTAATGGAACTTTTGTTGGCATTGTAAAAACTCCCAGTCTTTTTATATATTCATTTGTTTTGTCTATGTGGTGCTCATAAGCAAGAAATATTTTTTTCTTTATTATATAGCAACAACTTTAGTTAATTATATAAGTAGCTGATCAATAAAATAAATAAAGCGCAGTTACAGATTAGGAGACCCCCACACTAAAGTGGTAGTATAATCATTTATATTACAATAGAATTAATTTCTGAGATGGTCTCAGTTGGAGGAATATGAGGAGAAGATAGGTTCTAGGCAAAAGGATTAGTATGTGGTACATTCGCTTGGAGTGGCAGCAGTTGTAATGGAGGAGACTTGGATATTTAGGTCCTTTGGACATTTAGGTCCTTATGTTTAAACACTACTAAGCATGGAATTCGGTATGCTATATACAAAAAAAGTGTTGATTTTGAGTTAAAGTGGACTTTATTATGTACGGCGTCGTATGTCTACTCGTTTTTTTTATTTTCTTGTATATTAAAGCATTTCGATAAATCAATTTATTCAAATTTAAGTTGCTCACTGTCCCTTTTTCAAAAATGATTCGTATTACAAGATACTTGTCAATCGGAACCAAAAAAAAAAACTTTATTGACACTGCTTTCGACTCTAATACGTTTTGTTTTCTTTAAATTCCACAAGTAGAATCGGACAATGATTTATCGAGTCAATAATCAGATCAGGATATTCTATTTTATACCAAGCATTTGACTTTTAATATTCATTTCATACATGGGAACGTATAAATGCTAATTATTTCTCACATTTGAAAATGACATTAAAGTAATTCTGATACCTACAACTCACAGTTTACATTTACACATCATCTTTGTATAAATATTTATTGTAAATTATAAAGAATCTCGAAAAATCTAAACTGCCATATATATCATCGCGATCTTTTTTATTCTTCCTTATTCGATTATTATTTTTATTTTTGTAAAACTTGTAATTTTATTTGAAAAACAATGAGCACCATTAAATCAATTATTATATAAATAATATTCGTATGTGGGATGTAGTTTATAAAACTGGTGTGTGGTAGTATCGAGTTCTGTCTTTCAAAGATAGCTATCAATTCAACCAGACATCGTAACATATTTTCAAGTTATATATATATATATATATATATATATATATATATATATATATATATATATATATATATATATATATATATATATATATATATATATATACCCTCATATACATAAGTGAGAGTATATGATTTAAACATAAAATTTGCCCTAAGCAATCCAGGAAAATCTCTAGATAGTTATCAAAAATATTTATTATTTATCTTTCTATAATTATTAAAGATTCAGTTAATGATACCCTTTTTATATTAATCTTAAGGTATAGATAAATATTTCCATGTCATAATTATCTATTATTTTAAATGGACTATTAACTCCAAAGTTATGATATTCCTGTGAAAAACTACAGGTTGTAGTACTGATTTACTATTTTCCTTTTTACCTTCTTATATACGTAGTATTTACAGGGAGAAGGTATTGTGATAGCGCAAAAAAAAAATGATTTTGAGATTTTTTTTATAGATTTACAGGTTTGGAGGTTTTTTCAACTTGAGTCCAAAAATTTGGATCTTCAAAAAAATTTCTGCATGTCTACTGTCGTCTGAGCAGACACATCAAGCCTAAACTACTGGACCGATTTTGATGAAATTTATCATACATGTTCAGAAAAATCGTACCCGACGTGAAATCGAGCAATGTATTTTTCTTTTAAACGGTTCCGATGATTTTGATTCTTAAAATTAGGCCCTATAGTCGTTTACCCAGAAAAAACAAGTTTCCGAGGTAATGACGAAAATAAATATGATTTTGCTTAAAATCGAAAACAAAATTTTAATGATCACCTGTTGATCATTTTTTAGATATCTTTAATAATAAATTAATTAAATAAGATAATACTGAATTTAAAAGCAGTCTCATTATGTATATAAGAAAGTTTTGTTCATGTTTTTCATGCATTAACTGGTTTAAAAAAAAAATTAAATGCATTATATTAGGTTTTTACGACTTGATAATTAATATTCAATTCCGACTTAAAAAGTTGATTATGAAAATTCATTGAATTTTTATTCAAACTCTCATTTTTTTTATCTTTTTTCAATAAAACTGTATAGTTTTAATAGATTTTTAGTCTTAACGTTTCTCATGGCAAGTCCTCTACAATTGTCTTAAGAAGTTACTTAAAGACCCTAAAAATTAGTTCAAATTGACTTAATACTAATGAATAAATATCATATGTCTTTTTTTTAACTATAAGTTGCTAAAACATGAAGATTTTAAAGTCTATACTTACAAAAAATTGAATTCTCCAGGCCAATTACGGCCATAGCCATCATTAAGACAAATATATAACTATAAAGACAAGCACTTATCAATAGTTTATCAAATTTTACCTTAGGCAAGCACATAAATACCACAGGGAAACAAGACTTAGCACCTTCCGGGGACATTACACTAAACATGAACGTTAAACATGCAACACACGCTATAAACTTTTACACAGATTTACATAACACATCTAAATTCAACATGCAAAAAAAAATACTAATCTACAACACAATAATAAAACCAACATGGACATATGGCATAGAACTCTGGGGTTGCACCAATCCCTCCAATTACGATAGTATCCAATACAAGATCCTAAGAGAAATAGCTGACGCCCTCTTCTATGTTTAAAATTTCGCCCTTCATAAAAAATACCTCAAAGCACCTTTGTCCGTTAATTAGCCATTTCCAGATACAAATCCTTCCAAATTCCCTTGGTACTCTTATAGAAAAGGGCCCCCCTTTTTGTTTTTTATACAGAAGAGTTTACATCCCTTAGTCTAACTACCTATTAAGACAAAGGGATATTCAGTCCAATATGCTTTGGGACAAAGGAATATCTCACTTTTGCATAAAAAAAAGTGGGGGCCCTTTTTTATAAAAGTGCCATTCCCTTTTCGACCATTCTTATCCACTATTCCACAGCCTGTTTTCCAGATCCATTCCTGGCAATCCTCCTAGACGTCTGAGGAGGCAGTGGCCACGTGATCTTTTAGATAACTATATTTTATTTATTTTGATTTAATTTACTTTAATTATCGAATAATAATCAATTAAAATTAAAAGCACCTCGCAGTAAAATAATTTTTGGTCTGTGAACTTATTATTTATAATCAAAACTAAATTTGCAGCCATTTAAAATAAACCACCTTATCTAGACTGGAGTAGTTCTGTTTTCAGTCAAAAAGAATCAAATAAATGTATGACTTAAGATGTCTTAAGTCATACATTAAATTAATATTTTTACGGGAAATGAATTACATTAACATATTAACACAGTTTTTGTTTTTTATTGTTTCTTTCACGTTTTTTCTTTTTTAATTTATAGACTTTTAAACTGTTTTTGTAAGAGAAATATACTGAGGCGTCATATTTCTCAAATAATCGTTTAACATTATCAACAAAAAGATTATTGCTTAGAACTTTTGAATGAGTCATTTTGAATTGGCAAAACTCAGTAATAAATCAGTACAAAATGTGTAAAAACTATACCGCACTCGTCCTTAACCCGCTATTTAATAGCAGCGAAAGCGTAAAATTTCAAACTTAATTCTCGATTTATATCTGGTTTTTTCTTTATTTCTTTCATTCTTTCTCGTAGTCGTTATGTGATTGGATACATCTGAGTAATTTCAAATACAATTTCTAAGTTTCGCGATTCCGTACAGAGCCGAAATCGAAAGCCTTACAAGCCGTGAAACCATAAACTATAAATTTATCAGTTAAAGGTCATCGAGTTTGTCTCTTGTTAACTTTATCCGCATATCGTTCGATTTAAATTACCTTTTTCAAGTCATAACAGTGTTACATTATATTTATGTCGGTTCAATTTTTCCAATATTTTATAATATAAGTATATATATACTTAATATGGATGAATTGAGTTTGACCACAATAAAAATGTATTACATTTTAAATACAAGTTAATAAATATAATATTAGATGTTGTAGTTCGTGTTTCTAACGATTTTATTTATATTTATTTCTTCTCATTTTTTATATTATTTTATTTTATTGCTATAGATAACATAAATATTACATTTTAAAAATTTAATAAAAAATGTAATAATAATATATGATGATATCACATTATTTTCTCATATTACATTTGTTATGACATAATGAATTAAAGTTACCTGTCAACAGAAGTTAATTAAATTTAATATTATTACTCATATTTCAATATAAAACATTTTTTGGTTAAAAAAAAATAGTAATCTAAACTATAGAAATTGGTTAATTTCTTACAGCTACAAAGGAGTCATTGTCCGGCCGTAACCGATTTTACGGCGGCATAATTCAGCTACCAAATGAGGCTTATAAAGAATGGTATTTGATGCAAAAATTTAAATAATAAAGAAATATTTAGGGATATTTGTAAGGTTATAATAACAGTAATACATATATCTTTGTTCCCTTTCACACATGGTTACGTGTTACGTTATACTTTATTCTACTCCGTAAATTCACTGTTAATTACTATATTTCTATTGAATCAATTGCGTTAATTCAATATAATAGTTTATATGCTGTCCTAAATTTCGAAAAAATAACATATTTTGTAGTCACTATGCACACTATAGTCACTATGTGGTTTTTGATTGTAAAATATTCTAAATTTATTTGTTAATGAATCGGGTTTCTTTCACGCTGTCCAATCATTAATCTGTCAAGAAAAAGAACTAAGTTTAATGTTGTCACTTTGAATAAAAATTTGAGTAGGTACATAACTATAAAATTAAAATAATTATGTATACATCAACAGTTCTGCCATATTATGCTAGTCCCTTATGTAATAAGAATTGAAATGGAAGAAATGTCTTTATGTCAATGTTTAACCTTGTATCCTTTAATTTCTAAATAATCCACAATCGACAGAGTGTTATTATGTTATAAAGGTAAATAATAGGTAATGAAATGTAATTAAATTATTATCGATTCTCTTTTCTAAGAATTTTTGGAACGAAGTTCCTTATGGCACGTTCTGGAGCCCGGGAGTGAATCCAAAAAAAAACGACCAAAATCACCGTCACAAAATAATCGTCACAAAATCACCGTCACGCAAAATCCGTCACGAAATCTACCGATGGCGATAGCTAGGGTAAAAGTTGACCGACCAAGTTGAAATTTGGTACACATGTTCATTTTACCAATATCCGGGACAAGTTCGTTGGACAACGTTATCCGCCCAAGCGTTCACGCGCAACGATCGCGTAAACGTAAGCTTCGAATTTAAAATTGGAATTTTTGACGGGAAAAAATTCTAACTTCATATATTTAATGAGACAAACAACTTTTTTAAATATTTTTTTTTAGTAAAACGAACACCGACACTACTATGAAGTGATAAAGATCGCTAAATTTATTAAAGCGGACCAAACCCATTAAAATAAAGAAAACAACGTTTTTACCGATATCTTACGTTCTAACGTAAAGATTTAATTAAAACTTGAAGATTTAACTTGAGAAAACTCAAAAAAACTAACAAACCGAAAACTTGAGATTTTAATTGAAACTTTGTATACCTACATCACCTACAGTACAATTGAAACAAGCATGTAACATTTCAACCTGATACAAGCAGAAGTTTTTGTGAGTTAATGATTTATATTTTTTTATTTTAATTGGAGTAATATGCCGACGGGGCCTGGGAGGACAGTTCTTTTTTGTTCTACAACCATCTGCTTTAACTATAAATTTAACATTAACTTTTTTCTCAATATACAATACATTATTTATTGAAAGACGCTCGCTTCAAAGATAATAAAAAGATTTTCATTTAATTTTGTCTTAACTCCGCTAGTACAGATAGTTAGTTACTTTTAATTCTGTCTCTTTTCTAACTCCACCATGTATACGTAGTTATTACAGCGATTTTATCATTTATATTTAATGAAAAGCTTAAGGAACTTTCGTTCCTACCGGGTGTCCCACGACACCACACGTATTTTTTTCTGACACATTTGGCCATTGTTGAACATGCATGTATATTTTCAAGCCATTCTAATGCTGATTTTTTATTTATCAATAACTATTTTTCTTCTTTTGCGTTCTTTTTTATCTCTCAATAATTGTTTTCATTTCTTTTAAAATAGTTCATTTATGAATATAACTTATTTTTCTGTCATTTGTTAAACGACCATATTATTGTATTAATGCCATCTTCGTTTTGAAACGTCATGTGTACTATTTCTTAGATGGTATATCATATCATTCATCATTTTTTTTTTTTATCTCTCTTAAAGACTCGATTTATGTAAATTGAAGTTGTCGTTCATTTATAAGTTGTAAAAAAAACAAAACATTGGTTATAAATTGTAACAAATATATTCTTATTTCACTATGACATGAAAGGAAGAAACTTTTTAAATGTCTTTTATTTAAAATATTTTAATTTTTCTTTGGAATATTTGTTATTGGCGCCACATTAGTGATTTTTATGTATTCTGTAAAGTAGTGCGCATTTACACTCTGTAATATTGTAACACTTGTATTTTACTGAAGGTGTGGTACATGTATTACTAATGTTTGTAATTTATTGTATTTTGTAGAGTGTTACAAGCCAAGATAGATATTATAATATTATTTTAATCTATGATATTTCATCCAAAAACTAATTTTTCTTTAATTTAGTATGAATTATTCAGTTTCTTGTCTATTTATGATCTGATTAACAAATTACTGTTATATGTTTGTGCAGATTACAATAAATTATAAATTATTCTTATTTTCAAACATTTATTTCAGAGAATAAATAGTTATGAGAATAGTTATGACTGACACCAAACATTATTTCATATAATAATTATACATTGTATCCTTGTCTGCAAAGATTGTAAGTTGAAATTTTCTAGACTATTGTTCATTTATTTTACATACAGAAGTACAGCATTAGTATTGCTATTTTTACAAAGTAACATGTAAATATTACTCTCGGGTGTCTAAAAGGTACCATTTGACTGTATATGGAAGAGACAGGGGCAAAGGCTGGCGGCAGAAGACCGAGACATCATCCACACTTGACACTTCACTGATTGAAAAGTCAAAGAAGACATGCGACGCGGCTAAATGCTAGCTATAATATGATACGAATGTTGAGGAGGCACTAAGCGATAATTAATCTATGATAAATTACTGTGAAAATGCTGAAGATCATTATTTGTCACTGAAATAAACTACTATTATTTTGAAAGAAGCTAAGAAATAGAATGTCCTTTTAGTCCCCAGGCCACCATAAGAAGTGAGTCGCTGATTGATAAAGTTTTTTTTACCTTATGGAATCGCTTATTTATGCCTTGTCCACCGATGAATTGGTTATATGGCAACTGGGCGCTGGGTCATTTATTTTTTGTTGACATGCCAAACTTGCCCTTCTGAGGGAACATTAAAAAGAGATAGATCAAGTTTTGATTTTCACAGGATCCTTTAATTAAATTCTTTCAAAAACAGTGGTAAAGGTGGCCACCGATACGAGTAGGCCGTTTTCTTTTCAACGTCCCCGCAGAGCGATATGTTTGGGGTGGTGGCCACCCCAAACGGCCCACTCTTATCGGTGGCCACGTGTACCACTGTTTTTTAAATAATTTAATTTAACGATCCTATGAAAATCAAAACTTTATCTATCTCTTTTCAATGTTCCCGCAGAAGGGCAAGTTTGGCATGTCAACAAAAAATAAATGGCCCAGCGCCCAGTTGCCATATACCCAATTCATCGGTGGACACGGCATAAATAAGCGATTCCATAAGGTAAGAAAACTTTATCAATCAGCGACTCACTTCTTATGGTGGCCTGTGGACTATTTGTTTCAAATACAACATTCAAAATCTGAAGTGAACAAGAAAGAAGTTTGTGTTTAAAGAAAACTTTAATATCAAATAAGTTAAGAGGGTAATAGTTATTGACGCACCAGAGATTAAAGTAAGTCATTGTACACTGAGCGAGAAAGTTAACAAAAAACATTTAAAAAAATGTAAATGATGTAAATGAAATTCAATATTTAAATTAGATAGGAGAACCAGCTGGTAGCTGAGTCGTGTATTGAATAGAACTGCTAACTGATTTATATACATATGGATTGGTATATCTGCATTTAGAAATTTTGATTTCACCTTTAACTTGTTTGTTTGTTTTACTAATGAATTACCATGATAACCGTTGTGGAGGTTACATGAAATGTGTGAAGATGACATTATGGATTTTGAAATGAAACAAAAGTTAATAAATGAAATTGTGTATTTAGCACCAACCTTACTCACTTGTGCTTTATAAGGGCAACACTGAAGGGAATGATCAAGTCTCATAATTCCCTTATTTTCCATTACTCCCTGTTCAACCTGACAGGGTGCCATGAGTAACTTTTCTCCCTGTAAACTAGGGAGAAAACTTCACTTTTTCTCCCTTCTGGAGATAATATAATATTATTCAAATGTAAAGGGGCATATAATATATATATGATAAGAAAATTGAATTAACAATTATCTGTAAACTAGTCTTGAGAAATGAGATATCACATTTTGAAGAAGAAAATGGAAAAAGATGTGCAACATGCACACCACTGGGAATCCGCCTCAAGTTCGTTCTTTTATAATGTGCTATAAAAATAAGACACCATTCTCATCTTGGCAAGATAACTCAGAGAATTTTTGCTACTAACTTTACCCAGTTTCCTTGAGTAGCAAATTTCGTATGTGCATTATTAAAAAGCTAGAGCATATAGCTGTATGTTAGTATGTTATATCGATATATATTTGGTGGTATTAGGATAGTTCGAACTCTAACGTTCGCCTTTTTTCATCATTGTAAATTTATTATCATGGGAAGGTGCGTTTGTAGAAAATATTCTAAGAAAGGGCTTATAAGAGATTATCCATGCGTTTTGTTTTGTACGAGTTTTATTTACTTCATATACTAACTTCTTGAATAAAGAGCAAATCGCCAGCGATATGTCTCTTTATTTATTTTATTTATTTATTTTATTATCTTTATTTATTTTATTTCGTTCGCTTACCTCAATTGCTAGCTCCTGTCTTGTGCAATCTAATGATAAATCGGTTTTCCTTAACATTTTCGCTTACTCAACATGAATACTCTTTTAATAACTTTATAATAAGAGGCACTGCAAAGAACCTACTTATACAAGTACATAATAGAGTTTCGGACGTTGGTTTAATAATAATAAAATATTCATCAGCTAAATATGAAAAATGTTAGTTCTTTCTATTATATATTTAAAAGTTAATAAATAATAAATTACAACTTAATAATATATTATAAATAACAAAAAAGAAGTTGTTTTAAAAAAGAGGTTAGTTACTCTTTTAATTATTCCTATTAAAAATCCACATTTTACAAAAACAAAAAAAGAAGGCATATGTTTAATTCACGCCTACAAAATACACCTACTACCTTCTAGTTCTTTTTACCCAATAAATAGTTAATGAAATTCTACATAAGTTATTGGACTATAAACTGTGCATCATTGAAAAGACTACCTACAACAAACAAGATTTACCTAAATATTTTTATTAAACAAATATTAATTAGTTTTTAATTGAGCTCATTTATTGCATACTTAAAAAATAATTTGAATATACTTTTTTTGTAAGAAAAGTGACGTCATGATATCTTTTATTCAAAAGATAGGAGTATTATAAATGAAAAAACTTTACGTATAAAAAAGGATGGAAACTTTTTAGATTAAAATTTATAGCATGAGAAACTATTAACGCTATGCGTATTTTATAAAAATTGATTTCCTTCTGGTTTCGATTTATTATTCATTCCTTTGATTAAATTTGTCAATAAAACAATAAATTGATGGAAAATTTACACACGGATTTCCTGAAGGTGTTGCAAGTTTTATTCTCTCTTTTAACATCATTCATATTAATATTTAATAATCTCGAATGCTAACGATGTGAAACAATTTCAAAAGTTAATAATTTAGATTGATATTCATTAGTATTTTTTTTATTGCTTTTTGGTTAGTGCCTTTAGATGTTCCAAAAGTTAATGGTTGAGTTAGATATACAAATCAGAGGGTCTATACAAATCAGGTTCAAATCTTTTTATTTGCTTTTCTTATGAGCTAATTGGTTTTGAATAACGATCTTAAAGAATTTGGTTTTATCAAGTGATTCTTTTATTTATTTTTTATTAATTCTTCAATGCAAATTCTTATTACCTTTTTATCTAATGCAAATATTCATCTTTTATTTATTACAACCACAACCAAATAATCACGCTTAAAATCTCATTACAATATCACTGCGTACATAAACATTAACATATTGTTGTCTGTTTAGCCCACGATATAAAAATTAAAACAAACTTAGTTCTATAATATAGATTTATACACAATACAGTTTATTTATAATTTTAAATTATTTTTTTGGTCTTGTTATTTTCTGTTAACACTGAAGATGGTCTAGCTATACCATTCATTATTTTTTTCTTTTGTTATTGAACTTTTTTATACTTTTATATTAATTTTAGAGGAAAAGCTTTTTTGAGGCGGCCTCTTTTATGTTTTGTGTCTTTTTAAGATGTCTCTTTCACCCAAAAGTGACTTATTGAAGAAAGCTGGCTAGAGCTAGTAAGATTTATACGCTGCCTCAGCTCTTATCGTGACTTTATTTTATCGCCCGATGATTACCAGTGATTGATACACTGAGAAAAATGTTCGATTTGCCGACCCATTCCCGGATTTGCTTCGCGTTTAGTTGCGTATTCTGGGCTTTAAGTACGAAATTATCTCAAGATTATTGCATTGTTCCATTAACCTAATTAAGACTTATTTACATTTCTCAAAATGGCTTATCCAAAAAACACAGAATAATGGATAGTACCAAAACTAAGGGAATATAGTCCGTAGAACTGGGATTAATCGATCGACTAAAATTCCATTGCACAATGGAAATAACATTTTATCGGTATAATGTAATAAACCATATCCACCTGTACTTAAAATTCAGTCCTTCTGTGATGAAACCCGTTCTTTTATTCTGATATTGCAAATAGAAAATGTTTTAGAACAGAAATCCTGAGTCATAGTCATCTTTGAAAATCCTAGTTTCTTTTTTTTAAAAAAACATCATTATTTTCTAATCTAGTTATTCCACTACTCAACTACTCATCTATGTAATTTGTTGTTATCTTTAAATCATCATCAGCCAGCTAATATGACTGGAATTTTAAACTTATTTAGAATTTGTTGAATATTTATATACTTATTATAATTGTACTTCTTCGGTAATTCATTATAAGTTTTCTATAACGTCACTTTCCTCGAAACATACTTTCCTTTAAAGAACAAATATGAATATTGGTTACAAAATTGATTTGGAATTTAAAAACTACATATATTAATCGCTTGATCTAGTAAGCAGTAATTTATTAGATTATGAATATAATAAAACATTTCTTTTTAGTGACTTACCTCCATAACACATCTTCGATTTTTGCCCATCTTTAGTTCCAAGAAGATTGTACTTAGTGTATAATATGTAAAATAAGCTAATTCCTAGAAAACTTTTAATTGTAATCAATACTCTAGATTAGAGTATTTGCGAGAGTCAAGGCTTAAGGCTCTACCGCTCTTTGAGGTTAGAAAAATAATTAAATTGAAAATTTTATTAGTTCTAAGCAAGATATCAAAAATCTAATCACAGGCTTCATTCCTAATTTTAATTCTGCACAATTTGAGCCCTATTTCAACTTCCTATGATATTAGTGCAGGCGCCATTTCAATACAACGATAAAACTCGTTGTATTAAAATGGCACCTGTACTATTTATCATAGAAAGTTGAAAGAGGGCTCAAATTGTGCAGAATTAAAAATTAGGAATGAAGCCTGTGATTAGATTTTTGATATCTTTCTTAGAACCAGTATAATTTTAAATTTACTGTTTTTCCGAACCTCAAAGGGCGTTAGAGCCTTAAGGAGCTCTTCAAACAAAATCTAATCATCTGCAATAATCTCGGTTTGACTCTCATAGCATTCAGATATGTCCTACTATTTGGCCGTAAAAGATGGATGTAAAAGTAGTTGATCCATCCGTCCTTTTTCTACCTTAGCCTACTTCCAAAACCCTTATATCCCCCTTATATATTATTATTTATTACGGTGTATTAAGAGTACTTCGGAATCCTGTTACAGGCTTCTGTTTCATTTCTTCTAAGTACTTGAGGTAGTAGTGTTGTTTCGACGAGTCCCATATTACTGAGTACAACAGTTAAAATGTAAAGTGTCTTTAGACAAGTGCGAAATGACCTGGGAAGCACTGATGTGCTCAGAGTGGGGTTGTACGCTTTTATTCTCCGCCTCTACACTCCGGATGTACGCCGCCCAACTTAAAAACCCATCCTCCATCGAAAACCTACTCACAACAAATTAATTTTTTGTCTCCTCATTTTTTTTCAGTTAGGTAAGATTCTTTTTTTTATCTTAGAGCATAAACTAATAACAATAATTGCTCTCCTAATCTAGCACTACAAATCTTTTTACGATGCCTTTCATTCGTAGAGTTAAAATTATTAAGAAAAGATAAATTTAAAAAATAAAAACTTTTTTTTTAGATATATAATGATTCAGAAAGATAGTTATGTCTTCTAAGTGATTCAGGAGTGAGTCAAAATCGTTGTTTTTTACAAAAGAAAAAAATCACGAGCAAAACGATCCTAGAGAGAAAAGATACATCTTAAAGTCTATTGACTTCTGACAAGTTTAAAACCTACGTCATCCTAACTTGACGAAAAAGGAGTCTAAAAAGATACTGAATGAGAAGTTAATAGGTGAAATTATCTTTCTTTTTTTAAGAAATAGTAGTAGTGATAATTATTGTAAGGATCAATATCAGCAACAAAACCTATAATTAAGATGAGTAATGAGTAACCATGAAGACTTAATTATTTTTCAAGCAAAGTCCTACGCTAACTATGAAGATTTGAAAACTTCTAATTAAAATTTCAGTTAATGTGGTCATCATAACAATTTCTAGTTCTACCAGTGATAAATTACTCTTTAAAAAGTCCAACGAATTTGAGCATTTAATACACTTTTATGAATGTCAGTTAATGGTTTTGACCGAGATTTTTCAGTAATAATTCATAGTGTAAAAAATGTTTATTTTATTGTTAAAATATATCATGAAATTTCAAGTACATTTTCTGCAGTAACAGATTACAATAAGTTATCAACTGTGATCAGATAAATTGTAGCATACTCAACAATTTTTGAATTTAAGATGTATTCACTTTTTCATTTTGTTTTCATATTAAAATCTATAATAGAACATTACGCGTCTAGTGCGGAAAGTAGCATTTTGCATGCGAGTGTGGAGTTTGCACCCGAGTGAGAGCGAGGGTAGTAAAACCACAGAAGCAAAGCAAAACGCAGTTTTCGCACGAGTGGCGTACCGTACTATATCTACGGTAATTTGATTTTAATAATAAATACAGAAAATCATTAAATATACATTGTTTATCACTAAAAACTTGATAAAAACAGTTACTTAAATTAAACAAACAGAAAATTAGTTTTGTTAAATGTAAACAAACACGCTAATCGTGTGATAAGGTGAAGAATTCTTCTTCATTTCCGCACTAGTGCGGAAATAAAGGATAATTATGAAACGCGCATGCGCAATGAATACAAATACGAGAAGAATCACTTTCTACGCATCTAAACAGAGATAAAATGTTTATATTTCGTATCAATCGTAGATAAACCATCATTTATATAATAGAGTTGTGTCCCAACCCTAACGACGACGCACCACTGCTATAAGCTAATGCTACCACATTTAGTCCAATAAAAATATATGTTTGTTTTTATTTGTTGGGCCTTTAATTTGATATGCTACCTTATCTAAATATATATCTAAATTATTTACTTAATTTTTATTATTTTTTAAAAAATTTAAAATTAAGCCCTTAACGGGCTTAATAGGCTCGTATATTATAATACAATTTTCATATGTTGTGTTAATAATAAAACGTATATACTAATTCACTACATTGGTTATGACCATTTCAGTTTATTAAGCTCCTAAAAATTATTATGTAAAATATCAGTTTAGAGTTAATAACCAATTAATGTGGTGTCCAATGACGTACATAGTCTAAACTATGTACGTCTTTTGTTAGTGATATATAGGACAACATATTTTTTTTAATTCAGATTGTTGTTTGTTTGATTTGTTGTTATTGTTGTTTATTTTGTTTTGTTAATCATTGAGTATTCATTCTTTATTATACCTTGCATTGTTTTATATTCTTTATATAGTTGGGTTATAATTATCAATCTAATCCTTAAAAGTCTGAAATGTACATTTAACTTTTGTATTTTCCAACTTGCTGACTCCAATCTGGACCCATTCTCTCTATTAGGAATGTGCACTGAAGTCCTAATAGCTTCTATTCTAACACGTGTACTAAATTAACATCTTAACGACTGTTTAAATAACAACTTTTACACATTCTGACAGCTCAGCCCTCTCCTTAACAAGAGCTTTGTTTTAGCGATATCATGTTTTATTCAGTCTTCAAATGATAAGGATTGCGTGATTCTTGTTCCAAAATGCATTCATAATCTAACTACTTTTGATTTTGATTTTTTTTTTTTTTTTTTTTTTTAAATTGTAGGTATATTTTAATCTTCAATAACGGTAAACTTTACATCATCTTTCTAATCAAATTAATTTGAAATTATTCTGCAGTTGTAAATCATTAACAACAAGTTCTTGATTTATTCTTTAGTTAATTCTTTAGTTTATCATTAGTGATAAACTAAATTCAAAATAAATTTCAAATTAAATTGATTAGAAAGATTATGTAAAGTTTAACGTTATTGAAGATTAAAATATACCTACAATTTAAAACTATTTTAAAAAATTGAATATCTTAAATAATATAACTTATATCAATAAATATAATATAATCTAATCTTTTGATTATTAAAATTAATCAAAATAATATAATTAATATATCTTAAATTTAATTCAGTATGCGTGTGTTCCACCAAATCATGGACGGAGCTAAAATGATAAAACATTGATGTATGTATGTACATTAAAATATTGCACTAGCCCATAAAAACTAAGATTTTATTGTAAATCAGCGAATCCTTGGCAAGTTTATTTGTTAATAAATAAATTATATATTTGATTAATTACTAGATTGTCATATATTGATAATAATTAGTTTTAAGTTTTTTTTAAATCATTAAAATTAAGAATATATATATATTTTTTTAAATTGAATAAATGAATTATTTTAATATATTTAATAGAGTATTTTTGTATTGGTACAGAGTCTATGTGCCAAGTTTCAGCTCGATTGGATAACTGGAAGAGGTTTAATTAACCCTCCAATGATTTTGACTACAAAAGATACCATCCAAAAACAAAAAAATGAGCTAATAGATTTCACCTCAGAGGTACTCGCTATGCTATTTTTAAATATAACTGTGCTAAATCATAATGAAAGGTTCAACTTCATTTTAATTTGATTAAATTAGGTTGAGTTATTATTGCCAAATAGTGTGGCACATAGCTTCCTCGTATCTCATCACGCTCTTAATTGATTTTATGCTTTTACAAGCCATTGTCTAATTTATTCAATTGTTTCCCCCGTTTTTTTAATCTGTCAAAATTGTTTTGATTTTTTAAATTTTAAAGGTGGAGATACACATACCTGTATAGCTTGAACAAAAACATGCCAGCTACTTGGACGTGGATATGGTAAATGGCATGCCTGTACCTGGCAAGCAAGCAGATAGAATCTTAATAAAAATCTTAGTATGCCAGTTAATGGCAAATACCCTCTTTTGGCATGCAAGCTACTTCCCCAATTTGACGGCATGTGTATCTCCGCCTTTAAAGCAGTGTTCTTCAACCTTTTGGCACCCGCGGACCGGTGAAAATAACATTATTATTTCGCGGACCGGCTGAAAGCTAAGACATAAATAAAAGCCAATAGAGATATTCTCTTTATATATTATTTAATAGATTTATTGTTTTTAGAAGACACTTCTTGTAACAAGGATTTCCATTACATTTTTTTACAACGAAGCGCTGCATTAACAACTAACCGATTTCTCTGTTTGGTTTTAATTATTGACATAGCCGAACAAATCTCGAAAAAAATACTAATAATTTTATAGCTTTATAACTCAGCGATAGATATTAATTTTCTAGTGATTTCCAAAATTGGGACAATGATTGCATTTTATGTCAGAAGAGTGACATCAGAAGACACCTCAATCAGCTTCTCATTTTCACGAGAATCAAATGCACATGACTTTATATCTTCCAAGAATGGATTATTAATCCAGAGGTTACCTTTACGAGGATCCTCATTTGCAGGGAAATAATTATTAAAATTATCAGATAATACTCTTAAATGTTGACTTATTACTTATTATTATTATGTTGAATATTACTCTCTTGTTGATATCAGCAGCAATCAAAATTTCGTCTAAGGGTGGAAACATTTCTATATTTTTCTCTTCTAAGCGACTATTCCAAAGAGCTTAGCTTCTTTTTTAATGCATCCATTTCATTTCTTAAAGTAAAAATATTTGTATATGATCAATGCAGAGAAATATTAACTTCATTTAGCAGACTGAATATGTCTGCCATATAAGCAAGCTCTGCCAGCCATTCATCTTTCAACAAAGGCTCCAGTTCAGATCTTCGCTCTCCCAAAAACTGTTTTTCTTCTGCCCTCAGTTCGAAAAGTTGCGAAAGTACCCTTCCTCTTGATAACCACCTCACTTCTGCATGGAGAAGTAGATGTTGGTGGTATCCATGCTCTCACATAGTGACGTGAAGAGCCTTGAATTCATAGCTCGACTTCGAATCTCATCACAATGTTTAATTCAATAGAAAGCTTCTTTGCAGCTAGGTGCTCCTGTTGGATCATTCAGTGAGTGAACAAAATTTCAGGGTGCGCGACTTCTTGTATTTTTGCAACTACTCCTGAGCGACGTCCAGTCATGCTCACTGCTCCGTCAGTACACACTCTGACGCATTTGCTCCAGTCTTGCCCTGTGCTTGAACATACTCATTAAGAGCATCAAATATTTCTAAACCAGTGGTTCACCCAGGAAAGTCGAGACAATAAAGAAGTTCTTCCCTTAAGTTTTCATCTTAACTATACCTCACGAAGCAAAGTAGGTTAGCATGATTACTCACGTCAGTTGATTCATCAATTTTTTATCCCCTCTAAGACTTGATTTTCTACATCGATGGCCACCTCAACAATTCTTCTCATAATTGTGGTGTCTAAAAGCGGTATGGTCTCTAGTTGTACAGCAGCTTGAGGACCTAAACATTCTCTTACAACATCTAAGGTACAAGGCTTTATTTTTATTAACTCCTCACCAATAGTTAACGGTTTTTTACATTTAGCTATTTGCAGGAAAACTAAATATGAGGCTTGAAGCAGCGACTTGTCACTGGTCATCACACATTTGACTTTTCTCATTTATTATCTGGTCAAGTAACCTTTCAAAAAAGTCCACTGGTTTATCAGTAAGATCGGTATTTATTAGAGTCTAGCGTCTTAGAGAATCTAAAACGCACGGCGAAATCTGGAAACACCATCTGAAGTTTGTGGTATGAAAAATTGACGAGAGGCATATTATTGGGGGTAGTAAATATTTACATCTTTACCCGGACAAAAGTTAGCTCTGCCCTGACAATAAAAGTGCTATATAATCGTGAACAGAACTTTGTATCTACATGATTCGATCGAAATTTTTCGCGGACCGGCAGGAAATTTCTGCGGACCGGTACTTGAAGGACACTGCTTTAAAGTACCAATTATGCAAAATTTAACGAGAGTAGACAGTTAAAATCAATCTGGTGCTATCTGCGGTTTACTTTCGTCAAACCATCTAAATTTCATAAAAATCAGATGAGATTTTGAACTTTTGAAGATATAGGTATCTTATGTTTGTGTGCATGTTGATAAGAAAGAAATGAGCGCAGAAGGTTGAAACTTATATGGGACCAGCAATGGGCTATATATTACCTACCATAAAAATTTCATTAAGATCGGAGTGTAGTTTTTAAGATATTATGGTGCACAAATTGAGCGACAGACAGACAGACCGACAGAGGACACGGAACCAAAAATGTTCTTAATATCTGGAACGGATTTCTATCGTAGAATTTTTGAAATCGGAGACAAATATTTTTGCTCATCAGAATAACATGGCTTCCGTTACCTTCGGTAAGCTCGGAAGCACTATATGGAAATAATAAATTAATAGAGATTTGTTCGTTAAATTATGTATCAATTAGTCCTTCAGGTGAGACACTTGAAGTATTGGTGGTTTCAAGTAGATTGTGGATGTTGAACTCCGCTAATCCCTTAAGTCAAACCAGTATTGCTGGTTTGGCTGTTAAACCAAAATAACTTTACTTTAAACTGGTTAAGATAATATTATTCTTCGACTGTTATTCGAAATAAACAAATTTGTTTATTACCTAGCAGTTTTAGATGTCATAGAAAATAGCTTTCTGCGTTTGATGTCATCATAAAGTTCTGGGTCTTCCAGTAGTTCCGGCACCTGTTGACATCTTTAGGATTGTACATGTCGATCTAATAAAAAAATCAACTTAGAATCTCAGTGGACGTCCAGCCAAACAGGTCTTAATAATATTGGTGAAAATAAACTACAGTGTTAATTATTGTTAAAACTATTACACTTTTTTCTCCTTTCACTCTAAGTAATTATGGAACTGTAAATTTACCATTTTTTTATCTTTTCTGAACATATCTATTTCTTACCTTATTTAACTGCGGGACAGAAGTAAATTTGCTGTGAATTTGGTTATGCTAGAATAATAGTCCCACATAATAGAATATTTAATAAGACTTCATTATTTTATTTTTTTTATTTTTTTTTTTTCTACAACGGAAATTTTAGAAAAAATAAATGTTCTGATATTAGCGAAATCGGATTATATATTCTCAAATTTATTTATTTATTTGTTTACTACAGTTAATGTGTAAAACCTCATATTTAGTAAATTACACGTGTAGATATATACATTTAAATTAATTTTGTCCATCCTGTATTCTATGTATCAGGTTTATTATTTATTCACTGTTAATTGGTTTACTTATTCTTTATTAATATATTCAATTATGTATAAAGGAAATGGAATAATTGTGAAGCCATTTTAAATTTACATATTTGTCTCATTATTAATGGGTCACGATTTGAAATCAGTTAAGTTTGTTGCTTGCATATTTTTGCCAACCATTTGCACATTTAGGGTGGGGCTTGGTGGTGTGATTTTTGTTCTCTTTCACCCTCTATCATAGAGACATTATAGGTGATAAGGAATCTGAAAGTAAATTCGAAAAAAAAACTATTTTAAATTCTTAATTAAAACATTTGAATTGTTGTTAATTGGCTGTTGAATTTATTGAATGCAAATATTAAATTGTTTTACAACATGTACTACAATCTATGTTGATCCATTGAGTTAGCAATAATTTATTCCATTATTTTTAGTCACTCTGCCTTCACTTTACATAAGATAATAATTATTAGTCTTGAGAGATTGTCTCTTTGTATCTTTGTAAGTAACAAGGTGAATGTTTTCACTAGAAAAACAATTCTTTTACTTTTTATCCATTTTTAATATCTAATTTCACTCTTTGGCATAATTTACTTTGTTTAAAAGAATACCTAAATCCAAATTAATTTGTTGCATTCTACCCATGCCCTAATTTATACAACTACAAATTATTATATTGTGTGGGCGGACTGAGGGAGGACTCCCTCTTTCATATTAAATAAGAAAGTCCAGTCATGCACCATGACTTAATGGGCAAATTTTTAACCAAATCTGCGTATTATACAAAAAGATACAAACAATATTTTTTAAAAAAAATTGCGCATGCGCAGCTATTACTGATCCTAGGTGGCCTTATAGGATATTTTGCTTTGATTCCTTACTTACTACATGTTACTATATTTAAGATACTACTTTTCAGAAAATGAAAAAAAAATTAGTACACTGGGTACAAAATTCAAAATAGTATGTTGCCTTCAAGATCCATGTCGTTGGAAAGCTCTTTAAGAGTACAGTAATTGTTGTTATGTACACTTTTGTCATTTTTTTTCATATAAGAGGGGGGTAAAAAACACGTTCTTATGGTACTTTTTACCCTAAATTGTCAAAATTTGACCCCTAAATGGACTCCAAAAATTCTGGCCAACAAACTCATCCTTTCTTTTGATATGATTGGCATTTTAACATTTGATTGGATTATTACCTACATATAAAAGTGTTAAATTTCAGGAATCGATTAAGAATGGTCTAAAACGGATTGCCATGGAGAAAATTTTCAAAAATTTTGAAGCCATTGCAATAGCTTAATTTCCTTCGGAAATTCGCTAAAACAAATTAATTTAATAACATAACTATTTTAATTATTTATCTTAGAAACGGAATAAACATTTAATTACAGCTAAATGAGCTTACCGGAAAAATATTTCATAGTGTTGGATGAAAGTATAAGTAAGTACATATATAGGAGAAAAGAAAATCACACTTCTAGCTCTGTACGTCTGATCTTTACAAACTCTTCAATTAAAGCGTTAATTTACTCACCTATATGATCCAATAACACGTAATTCAAAATTATCAAAGGTGCAAACTTGTAAGAATTATTCTTCAACTGAGTTAATTTAATTTCCCATCACACAATTTAGAGGGCAACTAATCTAATTAAATTAGTAATTTATAAAGTATATAAGTTATCAATAAATTCCCCTATGACATTACTTTGAATTTGTCTTAAATTATACCACATAGGATTATATTTGTTTCTTTGTTATATACATACATATGTACACACATACATTTTAAGTTCATATCGCTTAGTCGCGTGTTTTTCTAAATTATCATAAGAATGGCATCCTGATGATATTTACGTTAGTTATTTTACTCACTCATGAAGATAATTGCTTCTTTAGCATCAATTCAATAAATGTTTCATTTATATAGGTTTCAATTTTATTTCAAACTTAATCTCCTTAGAATACTCTACTTCTCTATTTTCATTGTTAACTACTATAATTATTGAGTTTACTTCTGTTTGTATTCCTTCAGTTATGAGCGTTAAATATTTATTTGGATAACATTCAGCTACTTCAGGACTAATATAAGGACCTAATTTGGAGTACTCAACTTTTACCAATTAAGAAGAACAACGTCTGTGATGATGTTTAGAAGTCACTTTTAAGAGTATTTGAGTCACAGAATGATTCTTGTTTAGTTGAAGTGTTAAACTTATATAATAAGTCCGACTAGCAAGGATAACCATAACTAGACTTCCTTCACAGTACTTGAGGCCGTCGATATAAATTGTAAAAACACCTTCTCAACACCTTTGTCACGAAACCGTCATCCATTACTAATTCCAATTGTGTCATTATGAAGCCTTTTGACATTATTACTCCTAAGATGGCGTGCAGTTCTTTAACAAGTTTAAAAACTGCTTTAAACCAAGTTTTTTCCTTAAATAGAAAAAATAAATTGAAAATTGTCATTATCGTTTTCTTGTCAAATTACACTCTCGTCAAGAGTATAATTTTACATCCTTTGACGTCTACGCGCTCACGATCTTATTACGCGGAGTAAATTCTTTAAGTCCGATGATTATTTAAACAAATTAACGACACACCCAGATTTTTGTTATTATATTATATATTTCGATTTGAAGTTTTCGTTAAATACATGTGTTAAGTCAGAATATCTTATCGTGTAACTTTATTATGTAATAACAACTAAATCCCAAATTCGTCCTTTATTTATGATTGGAGTAGCACGGGCCATATACACTCTCAGATTGGTTCTTTTTCACAATAAAATAACTTTGAGGAAAGAAAATAAAAATAGATTTGAGAAACATTTTCAACTCATAATTTATCGTTAAGTTTCACCAACAAGATGATAACAGACTTATTTGCGCTTTGTTGTTTAACTTAAACAGCTTTTTTTTCCGGAGCGGAAATACCTTGCGTGCCTCATTACTCGTCTTTTATTACTTTTATTTCTATCTATATAAACTTTGTTATTAAGAACCTACATACTTTGTTAGTTGTTAATAAAAAGATTGATTTATTGAGTCGCATAGAGAGACAAGCGTAACTTTTTCGGTAAAAGAGCCGTCTGACTCCTAACCAAAATGTACAAAGCTTAGAAGGAAATAATTCGGGTCTTTAAAATTCAAAGAAAATTAATAACATAATTTTCAACCACTTGTAATTATTTTAATATCTTTACACTTCATTTGACTTTGCTGTTTCGAACGCTTTAATTGATCGTTGCAGTAAGATAATGAACGAAGTTTTAGAGAGAGGCAATCATTTAAATAATCGTGTAGTGTCCCAACAACGGTGACGACTCACCTAGAAATAATTTTTTATAGCTATCTAAGGCAACCACATTTATTCCAATAAAAGTAAATGTTTGTTTTGATTTGTAGGTCTTCAAATAGATATAATAACTTACTTAATTAATTAATTTATTTAAATTTTCTTTCTCTTCCAAATATAAAATTAAGCCCATTGCCACAGGCTTAACGGCTCATAATATAAAAAAGATAATAAAATATATAATGAAAGCTTACGACTTCAAAAAAAGTTTCAAATAATCATATTGGTTATTTCACACTTTTGGAAGTGGTAAGCTTTAATTGTATATTGTATTATCTTTTATATATTACGAAACAGAGCTGTAGGGTCTATCTAATTAATGTCCTCAAATTTTGATTTGATTGATAATTTGGCCAGTGTGTGTATAATCCAATAATATTTATGCATATATGTCTACTTTATCTTATATTTATTTAAAGTTGGCCAGCTTATAATTTTTTGCTCCGTTTTCGAAAAGTAAAAAGAAAAAAGCGAAAGATCCATATTATAGAGGAAAACTGCGAATTTTTACGTTCAACCGTTTTAAACTAGGAACGTGTTCATTTGCTTTAGTAGTAATATACAGTTAGGCTGATAGAAAGATCGATTTATTACCGAATCAGATAAACATTTACACTTACTTGTATGTATTACAAAATCGTCCTAAGCCTAAGAATTTGAAGAAGTTCCTTTAGTTGTGTCATTGTACATAACAGAGATAAAAAAAAATCGTTTCGTGGCTATTTCCGGATCCGGTCTCTGATTTACAACTCTATATTTAATTCTTGAACAGATTACTTAGAAGAAATCGTAATTTTAGATTTCACACAATATTCTAAGAAATATTCGTGACGATTGGAATATCTTACAGAATAGCTTGATGTGGTAATTATGACGTTTTTAACCATCAATGACGTTTTACCTGTATATACATTATGTTTGTGACGTTTACACAAATCCTAGGAAATAGTTGAGGTGTGCTTGAAACTTGTGTGGCTCACGTCCTCTATGTTTGTCTAGTTCAAATATTAGAGCAGTATTTAGACTTATCTACATATTTATTTTGAGCAACATGTTTATTCTAAGTTTGAGAGGATCTGTCAATAGTTACTACCTCATATCATAATGTGAAAATATTCCATAGCATATTCTATAAGAGTACGTCTATAGTCTAGACGTCGGCGTCGGTTTTCAGTGAGGAGCCAGAACTTGTTTAATCTCTAAACTTTTCCATTGAAGTGGTAGGAACTTAATTCTCTTTACTTCCTTGATCGAATTTGAAGTAAAGCTTATGGTTTATGGAGATTTATAATCACTTATGATTAATCCGAGATGACCTCAAATCTCACAATATATTCAAAAGAGTAAAATTGAACCATTTATTATTAAACTACAAAAAATTGTTAAACATTTTAATCTCACAGTTCACTTTCAATTTTGTATTCTTATTTCAAAATGTACTGGTATGGCTAATTTATAGTCAAAGGCGAAAGGCTGTGAATCAGAGAATTTAAAGCATAACTTTCTTTCGTGAAAACTATGTACCTCAGTCAAGTTGAGGAGCGACATGGTTGAGATAGTTAAACTCTATATATATACAAAATATACAAACACTGTATGTCTCTCCCAATCAGTGGATATAAAATAAGTTATGTTTACTAATAAATATTTGAGAATGTTTTTATTAATTATTTTATATTAGGTATTCACAAACATAGTTATTCCGTAAAAGTTTTGCAAACTGTAGTCATATTCTTGGTTTCAAGACGAACTTAATTTAAATTCCTTGTGACTTAACTGAGCCATTCTTATCAAGACGATCTCATTAATATGGCATCCTCTTTATGAAATCTCAGGGATGTGAAAAATGCATTTCTTTCTTTGGAAATTCTGTATAATTTAACTACACCGCGATAATTTCCTTGGTAAAAATTGTCCAGGATAAAATAGTAGAATGAACCCAGAATCTTGCAACATTCTAGCATTTATACCATAGCCGTAGTGATTTTGTTTTTTGTTATTTAACCATGAAAAGGTAAATTTTACTCATTCCTTTACAGTACAATATCAGTAAGTTCAATAAAATTACAAGAAATTAGTAGGATAATCAGAATTACACTTATAAATAACAGATACACATATGAAAGGACAACATTAAAAATCAAATGTAATTTCAAGATAACAAAGAAGTTATTAATCTTAATATATATATATATATATATATATATATATATATATATATATATATATATATATATATATATATATATATATATATAATATTTTTATTACATATTACTAATGAAGTTGGCTAATTGCTACATAAATCTGCAAGGCATAAGTACCCAATAAATCCTAACGATAATAATACTAATAAATAAATGTCTCAGTGAATGAAAATGAATAATTCATTATTAAATCAAAATATAACTGACTTTTAATGATTATAGTAGGGAAAAAGTGTATTATCTTTAATCTGTTAACAGTTCCATTATAAATTTATTCTTCAATTAAAATAAAAGGAGACATCATATGAGCACGTTAATAAGAATTATACAATAATTTGCATAAAATTTAAGAAATAATATACATACTATTTGTATGTATCGTATGGTTCATACCGTATGTTTGATATGTGATTAAATTGGTTCATTAATTACGAAAAATAAATAGATAATATTACACACCCACACACTATATACAGGGTGTATAAAAAACATGGCATAAATTAAAGGGGTTATTCCTTGGACTATTTTAAGAATCATTATATCTTAGACCATTTTTCGAAAATCGTTTCATTTTGAAGATACAAATCCAGGTGTGCAGTGGACTTGACTGGAAATCTTTCTTGGAAGATCTATCTTACAGCACCGAAACTACTAGTCGTATTGAAAAATAGTTTACACCAGCGGAAACTAATTTTAAAAGATTTACTTTGGTTCTATCGGTTGTAACTTAGTTACAGCTGAATTTGTTATTTTAATTTTTTTTTTTTTCAATGTTATTATTGGTCGTATATCATTTGAAAGGCCTTGATGTGTACATTAAAGTGTGTCATTTGAAGATTTGTTGAATTCCAAAACAGAAATTCCTTTCGGACATCAGGGAATATTTTCCAGGTCAGACTGTCAGTCGATCTGTTGCTAAATTTTTGCTAACCAACATACTAGTACCTTAAAAATTACCCATCCCATTGTATTGAAATTTGGATGGTAGGTCATAATTAGCCCATTGTTGTTCCCATATAAGTTTCAACCTTTTGCGCCCAGTTGTTTCTCTTCCATATGCCCACAAACATACATTTATTTACCCCTATATCTTCAAAAGTGCTCATCTGATTTTTATGAGATTTAGATGGTTTGTCGAAAGTAGCCCGCAGATAGCCCAAGATTAATTTCAACTGTCTGCGCTCTTTAAAGTTTGCTAAATTGATACTTTAATTCATGTTAAAATATATAAATAAATTTGTCAATAATAGGTTGTAAAAGCATAAATTCATTAAAGTATGCGAAATAAGCCATGCCACACTAATTGGCAGACAATTTTTCATTAAGATAGCTAATTCCAAACATCGATAAAAATTCAGATTCGGATACCAGAGAGACGAGGCCTGGTTCTACACTAGTTTCGCATAAAGGACGAATTATGTGGACAGTCCTTTCAAGCTTATGTGATCTAATCCTGAATCTATAAAAATCATATTTTCCACAATATAAAAATCAAAACAATTTGACTTTACAGATGAGATTGAAAAGGTTTGAGAAGGTAGAAAGAGAGATTGATTACGAGGTGTGTTTGCAAAATTGGAAACCACTACGAATAGTCGAGGCGTTATTTTGGGCCCACTTTTTGATAACAATCAAACCAAAGACATCTGTATTTATTAAACATCTGCTATTATGGCTTGTGGCTTGATAAACTAACGTAATAGTTTTTCCAATCGTAGAATTATTTAGAGAAAGTATAGTTTATGCAAATATTGACTTAGCTAAAAGATTGAGCTACCATGTGTTTCTATAAACTTTTTAATCTTCTATGCGTGTCTTATCAGATACATGGAATCACCTACTTCCAATTTGAGTCGCTCTTTATTTACATTTAGTGGGTAGGTAGCGGATAAGGTCCAGACAGGTAGTTCTCCGGTAAACCTGATTTCATTCATGTAAATGTATTCGTTCTAAACATATAAACCGTTTGTACATGTAATTGTAAATCTGCAATAAATTGGAAAGAACAAAATCTTAGCTACTTTTACGTAATGTTTCTGCGTTCTTTACATGTTAAAGGTCTGGTGTAAATTAACTTAATTTAGAGACGCAAACTGTTTATTACCTTTAAGCCTGCACCGCTCTGACTAAAAATTGTACTTATGCCATTATACTTTGTTATTCTGAAAGCGCGGGAAAATCGGAAAAACGGGAGGGGAGCCAATGAGAGCTCGAGATTTTGGTGGGTAGTAGGTCAGGGGTCAGGCCAACTAGGCAAACAAAAATATTACTGCGGATATTCTTAAGATAACCGCCTAGTCGTTTTATGTTTCCCTGACATAGGTTGAATCAATCTGAGCTGTCAGATTTACAAAGAAAAATACCATGAGTATAATCCATCTGAAGTGGATATTTGCTCACATGTATAATTTATTTTTTCCCTTCCAGAAGGGAGAAAACATTAACATTCCGGCACTTCTTTAGATTGTTACTCCCATTATAAAAAAAACAGGGGTGTAACAATCTAAAAAAGGTGTTCGTAATGCTCTTCTTTAGACTGTTACTCCCCTTATAAAAACATAAGTGAGATATTCCTTTGTCCCAAAGTAAAGGACTAAACATCCCTTTTTCTTAATAGTTATTTAGTCAGTCATTTTTATTTTTAAAACGACATAGGGGAGTAACAATCTAAAGAAGTACCAACATTCCACCCTAGCTCATAGGAAGGAATAGATCCCACTACAGCCTAGTTGTGAAAACGAGGGAGGAAAGTAAGTACCCCATTAGCTTAAGTAAATAATACTGACGCTGTTTTAAGAAATAATAAAATTATACGATTTGTAAACAGTAGAGCCAACATATTTTTCTTTAAAAAATAATCAGTGTTGCACGAATTGCGTATTTAATTTTCGTTCGTTTTCTTTTTTTTTTTTTTTGCTGTAAGATGTTATAAAACTTTTTTCTTTGTTTTTATATGTTTTTGATAAAAATTAAAGGTATAAAAATTTGTAAATTTAGTTATTAATACCTAAAAAAAATTGTTAAAATCGAAATCTTTGGTTTTCTTTCTCCCTTTGTGAGGAAAAAATCTTATACGTACCACGGGAGCAAAAAGTCATAGCAACCTTGCTATAAATTACTCCCTCGGCTACGCCTCGGGATTTAGGCAGTATAGTTACCTCGGCTACCCCTCAAGAACGCTTAGGGTGTTTTGACTTATTTTTCCCTTGGTGCGTGAATAACTACTGCTTCCGAGCTCACTTATCGTGATCGTTTGGTCTCCGACTTCAAAAATTCCAGGACAAAAATACGTAAATTTTGCTAAATTTATAATTTTATTCTTGTAAATAATCAATCCAATTTTGAAAGTTGATATAAAAAAAAAAAATTAAATAAGTAAGACAATCATGGGTTATAAAAGCATAATATCATTAAATTAATTAAGCTATGCGCTATATACAATGATTGACTATTTTAACTAGTAGCATGAAAAAGGTAATTGGCAAGCAAATTTGAGAGGCTAGAGTCCAACTAGGAGTTAAGATTTCTTTAAATAAGATAAATTGAAGGAAAAAGTCCAAAAATAATTTGAGGGAAAGTTAAGAGGCAATTGTAAGTGGTCAAAAACCAGATACGTAAGTTTTACAACCGATCATCCGTATTGGTAGAAAACAACTCATGCTTAAAATTGTACGCTCAAATTGTAGATTATTTAGTATTTGGGTGATTCCAAGTTAAAGTGCTATTTTGGAACCTAAAAATGGACTTAGACTGAAAATTTTGACTTTTTAAAAAAATTCAGGAAAAATTATGGAATGTTCTCAGACCAATTTCAGATATATTACAGCATGCGGGACAGATGGGAAATAATGTTTTAAATTTTTAGGCCGGAATTAAGTTTTTTTTAACCATGGCAATTAAGCCACGTGAATTACACATTTTCGAGCACGGTTGTTACATTTCACACATTAAGAAAATATTTTGGTCAGTAGTTTAAAATAAAAATCCAATTAAATAGCACTCTTAAACACCTAAACAATGAAGTATAACTTAACCTAAAAAGTTTTGGAAAATAGACTTTAATAACATGCACGGTAATTACGTTTAAAAGAGTACGTAACTGGAAGAACAATCGGAATTAGCGCTAGCTTAATACACCATTAAATAGCACTCTTAAAAACCTAAACTATGAACTATAACTTAACCTAAAAAGTTTTGGAAAATAGACTTTAATAACATGCACGATAATTACGTTTAAAAGAGTACGTAACTGGAAGAACAATCGGAATTAGCGCTAGCTCCCAACTGAAGGGTTCAGCTCATCCCCTATCAACTGTTGCTAGAAAACCAGTGTTGCGGCATTCCAAAAATCTCTCGCCACTTAAAATCTCCCTGCCACAACCAGAGTAGGGGTCACATATATATATAATGCCACGGTAATTACAATTTTTTAAAGGACAAACTTTAACTTGAAGTTTAACTTTTTTTGAAGTTCCGTTTAGTAATAATTTATTATTTTTAATAACTAACACATATTTTAATCCTGGTAGAACCCTACTTCAAAATTATCCAATACGTTTTTAAATAAAATTATTAATGTATGAGCTAGAGTGAAGTGAATAAGAAAAACTGACTTTAGGACAGCCACGGTTGTTACAAAATCGCCTTTTGAAAATTTTTGTAGCGATTAAAATTAAGCGGCGCATTATTTTTTTGCTTGGTTGTAGTTCTGTTAGCTTAACTGAGTTACCATGAAGAAAAATCCTGTCAATTATGTGAAAAACGCTCCAGTTATTCATCTAGGACATGAAAATTGCACTTTAAATTGGAATCACCCATTTAGGCTATTTTAGGTTACTTAACAGAAGAATATCTCCCTAAATACTCTATAATATTTTCATTTGCTCCTTTTATCAAAACAAACTTTTTATGCACAAAAATAGCAGTTGAACACTAATTGGCACTCCCTAAACATTTAACAATTTTAAATCTACCTTTATATCATTTGTAACCTTTCTTGTTACAATATAATTGAGATATAGTAGAAGAATAACTCATATCATAAAGTGAAACTATTAGATCATAAAATTTTAATCATGTAAATATTAATCATAAAATAAGAGAAAAAGGCTCACACAAGAGTTATTAAGAAGCAAAAGACTTTTAAAGTTACAAGTTGCTTTAGGTCTTGTGTTCTGATTAACGTAACAATGAGTTATTGCTTATAATTTCAATATTATCACAATATAATATAGAACAGGAAATTATACGAATAAAAAAAGAGTCAACATCCCAAGTTAATTCATAAAGAAGAGGCGTTTGTTTTTTCGTATCTAATGTGTATCCGTGATTTGCCATAACAATATACCCATAAATATGTAATTTTCTGTCTCCCTGTGCTCACTGAGGGTTGTTTGAAGAGATCTTTTGCTATAAATTATAAAATCTGTCAGATAATAAAGAGACGGTTTTAAAATATGTGCGTATACGTAACTCCTTTACGATATCCGTGGACCATTGAGGAAGGAATGAGATACCTCACTCATTTGCATATTGGAACGATTCATTTACACATCATAAGGAGGCGACGATTGTGTTTTAATTAACTTGCACCTGCTGATTTAATAATGAACAGTTTTTTTTCTCTCTCTCTATTTCATCCAGAGATTCATATTTATTATGAAAAAATGAAACTATACATTTTTTTCCAATCTATAATATTTCTTCTTTTTTTTAATTATCTTAAATAGATTCAGATTATTAAAAACAAAAATCAATGGGTGGTCTTTTTAAAGGATTCAAGATGTATACATTTATCCATTTGCAAATTTTCACCAAAGATGACATAAAAAATAGTAGGTTGATTTTATGATAATTAACCTGTAATTAAAGATGCTTTTATAAAAGGCTTGTTGAGATCTGATACCGACAGGAAACTGATTCATTAATTCATTCATATCGTAGTAGTATGAATGAAATGTTTTTATTAATGAATCGGAATATCTTCATTGAATTTTTTTTTTTTTTCCACTTATTACCAAACCCTTGAAAAGATTTATGTATTAAGCGGATTAAAATTGAGAAAGATTGATTATATTTGACGTTTGTAAGCAGCTATAAGCAAATATTCATTTATGAATCATTGAACGGAAAGATAATCGATGCTATAAATTGAATCTTCCTTTAATATATAAACGCTGTTTTATCGAAGTGCAAAAAAACAATTATTAAAATGTGGATACGGCATTAAAAATTCGACTGATTGAATTAATTTTCTATAAAAAATGAGTTTCGTTGACCAACTAATTAAACCTACTTCATTTAAATCTTGGATATTTTGGTGGAGTGCTAAAAACTCGAATACGTTACATTTGTAAGTTTGTATATTTGCTATCTTGAAATGTATTTAGTTAAAGAAAATACTGATTGACCATTGCCACTCTATACGGGTAAGGCAAGATTTTTGAAGGAGTATAATTTTTATATATAAGCTCATCATTATGGCTTTCGATTGTCAGCAAGAGGTTCCGAGTTCAATTGCCGTGTCCTTTATTGTCATGTAAATGGATAGCTGCTTATGTGAAGTGGCGACTATCGAGTTGCTTATATCAATAGTAAGGTATATACAGCTGATGGAGTTGACAATAATCCTGTGTCTTCCATTAAATATATCTCTGCATAAGCCTTTGGCAACCTAAGCCCTCCACAGGCTGTTGCGTCAAGGAATTCGTTAATTTTGAAAGCTACCTTGATTTGCTAACCAGGTTGTTAAGTTTGTTATGAATTTAAATAAAGCTAAGATTATTTTAGAGTTAAAAATCTAAAATATGGCAGCCATAATGATATAATTGCACAATTCTAAAGCATTTTCTTGGATAAGAATAAATATATTGGATGTTTTTTCCAATTTTATTTATAACAAAAAATAAGGGGCTCTGCCCCCTACTCGCTTCGCTCGTCAACCCCCAAAAAGCGGCCGCTGCCTAGTATAGAGTACATATTAGAATTATTTTAAGTCTATTTATGCACTATGATTAGAATTATTATAAAAATATATTTGCGCCTAGTGGCAGTTTAATTAAATTACTTATTTCAAATCAAAGTACTTTGTCCGCTAGGATCGCTTACCTCTTGCCTCGGGAATGACGTCACAGTTCCCTCGATATTCCGCTCAGCACCGTCTCCTCCTCCTTACCGGCCTAACTCCTCTTCTCGGGGTATTCTCCCACTCTCTTACACAGTTTAGTATATATCACTCTCACTGAACTTGTTTGTTTACAAAACTTTTTTAATAATATAGATAGATACTTATTTATTTATTTCAATTGTGGGCTCTCCACAGCTAAATACAGGCCACAAGGGAGATGCACAAAACAAAAAACATTAAGTATTGTTAACATGCATTTAATATAAATATAAACCCAATACAAGTAATAACAATAATGGTAAACAACGTAGGGTAGAAGAAGATGAGGAAAAGGATTTAGGAGTTCATGGATAAGAGAGGGAATTAACACTACTAAATTCATAAACTAATGACTGCTGTCATGGCAGTGGCTCAAAGAGAAGGACAAGCTTATATATTGACAAGAGAAAAAAACGGTCCGAGACAACTCAGACAAACTTTCTCATATACGAGTTCATAATTACTTACCCAAGTGTTTTTCATTTATTAGTTTTTGTATGTACATTTATTATTACTGAACATTTCATCAAAATTTACCATAAAAATAACTTTTCCTTGGCGGGGAATCGAACCCGGGCTCTCCCTGTCCACGTTTTAAGCTATTTTCTCAGGAACTAGATTTTTTCCGGGAAAACGGGTTATATCGTTACATTCTTATTTAAATGGACTATATTTTAGAATTTTATAATAAAAATCGTAAGAACCGTTTTCAAGAAATAATTTTTTTTCACTTTTTTTTTAGAGTTTTTCGGGGGTAGCGCCCCTAAATTTGGAGCTAAAATTAATTTCTCGATTTCGCCTCGGGGAATGATTTTTCTGAACATGTATGCCAAATTTGGTCAAAATCGGCCTGTAGTTTAGGCTCATGGCGTCTGCACAGACGACAGACAGACATTTTTTAAAAACCACTTTTTTGGACTCAGAGGACCTCAAAACGTGTAAATCCATCAAAATCGAATTTTCGCGCCATCACAATACTTTCTTTTTATATGACAAAGTAAAAACGGTAACACCAACTCTCCATCAATAAGATCAACAATTTACTATAAAAAAAAAAAAAAAAAAAAAAAAAATGTGGTAAAAACTTACACCATTTACACTGACATAAATTATTCATAAATTAATACTTACGATTAAACGCAATTAAACTAGGTAATAACCATAAAAATTAAAATTACATAAAACTTATGCGATGATTAGATTTAATTAATTAAATTTTGGAGATAACATTTTTTAGTTTTTGAAAAGAACATATGGCTTCACGCTGTAAACCAAGAGAATTAAAATAATGAAGAGAACGAACAATCGGGGAATCATTGGACAGCTCGACGGCTTGGAAGAAGATCGTCACAAAACCGATTTTTTGAGAAAACCTTTTTTTGTACCAAAACACTCCCAAGGAGTAGTACTTTTATGTAGAATATTGTCATATTTCTAGTACAACCACAGAACGCCAGAATGAGTGAAGTGCCAGTCTGGCAGTAGAGTGGATTATATTAGTATTATGGTCTAAACTGTAACAAATCAGTGTTCAACTTGGCATCTAAGTGGAAACGTCGCGTTTTTTTTTATTACACTGTCACAAAAGTGTTTCTTGCAGTCTTCATAATAAGGTAAGAAACTATTTATATCTCATTTTTGTTCAATAACGAATCAAATGCTTTTATGACTATTTAACCCATAAAATATTTATTAAATGAATTGATCAAAACGTCATACGTGCGATATTATGACAATTTTGATCAAAACAATTATTTTTTTATTTTTTTAAAACAATTATTTTTTTAAAAAGTGACCCTCTTGCATATAATGTTATCTACATTTATATCATTTTGTAACAATATTATTATTTTATAACAGTTTTCCACTAAAATAAAGCTTTATTTAAATTAATAAATATAATTTTATAACAATTACTTTTTAGAATTGTCAATCGTGGATTAGTAACCTTTCGTCATTCACGAAATCGTTAACCCTACTACTTCTTACCTATGTGTTCTCTGTCGTATTCCCTATATTTATTTACCAATCGGAGTTTTAACCCTGCAGTGGTCGCGTGGGTGACAAGTGACTATTGTCATTCATGTGTATGTTATTTTGATTATAACTTTTTTATCAGCATTGGGGTGGAGTTGAGCACCCTCTAATTTAGTCTATTAATTGGAGGCAGAAGATTGTTCCGTTGGATACCTGGACTCCAGGCCTTGTGAAGGTGATGTTATTATCAATTTAAGTTTTTTGGAAGACAAAAGTTTAGCAGCAAGATGGAAATCGACCGAAATAAAAAAGGTTAAACTAACATCAGCTTATAAACAAAAACTGGACTCAATGGTAAAAAAGGACGCTTTAGTTCAATTAATTGAAAACATAAAAATTTATAACTTGTTTTATTTGTGTTTGAATTTTAATGATCATAATATTTTTTCTTTCTTTTTTTAACTTTTTATACCTACCTGATATGTTTTATACTATATCTAATTTTTTAATAAGTAAGAAAAATACAAGCATAGCGTACAATACCTATGCATGATATACTGCTTATGCATTTGAATATTTATTGCAGCAATGATTGTATTATTATTTATCGATTCCTTAATAAAGACTCAAACTGTTTTTATTTTTGCCTCAACTTATTTCAATTTGACTGTTTTTACTTTTCATTGTCATGGCATTTTATGATCTCATTTTATTTTATTCAATCAATATTCAATTTGAATAAATTATAGAAATCAGTAATTATATTTTCCTATTTCTATAATTATTTTTAATGTGTAACAACTTAAAAGATTGTGTGCCATAGAGTCCAAGGTAATTTGGTAAATCTAAATGTCATTATATAAATATGGAAAAGTGATATTATTTTTATAGGCACTAGTTTAGACTAAGAACCTAAGTCAATTAATTTTCAGTATTATTATTTTTAAGTCTTTATTTATATAAGAAGAATTATATGAAACAAAAGAACATTTAAAAATAAGTTACTTGTCTAAATGCGATAGCCATGTCACTAACAGTTCCTATTTATTTCAACACTGAATTTACTAACTAAAGACAAAGACTGAATAGAATTGTGCCTGATCTCGTTTTATTTGACATGTTATATAGTTTATGTATGATTTTGATTTTTGTACTTTTAATTTTAGTAAATAAATTATGTTAATTTGTAAAATGTTTTACCAAATTATTATAAACCCTTCTGTACTAATATGCAATTTGCTTACTTTTTTTTATGGAAAATCGTCACAAGTACTGATTTTAATTGAAAAATTGCCTAAAAATTAAGCACTGAGCTTAATATGTAAAAAGTAGTAGTATGGCTAGGTTTTCTGAAGTATATAGAAGAAGTTATTATAATATAAAGCAAATCCAACAACCATAAGGTCAATAAATTCGACATCAAAAATAGTCACTTTTTTCTTTTGCTTCTCCTGTAAAATTTGAAAACACGGTTTTGTGACAGTCTTCTTCCAAGCCGTCGAGCTCTTTTATATAGAATAACCGACCAGAGCGACGATTTTGAGGCAAGAAAACTTAAATGACCTGAGTTCAATAACTCTCTAAACTAATTAATTTTGGAATACAGTATTTTATTTGCAACAAATTCGCACCTTTGAGGAGTAACGTGAATCTTATGAAACGTACAACTTTGACAACGCTTGCGGTTGAAAGCCGGTTTTATCTTAATAAAAGCAATCGTGGAGAGATATTATTTTACCCCAATCTAGTATAACTCCACTACTATATTTTATAGAAAACCTTAAACTGTATGAAGTTGATATTTTTTAACCCTTCCTTGAAAACAATTCTTATCCCTCAGAGAAAATATAAATTGAACTAAAGTCGTCCAACCCGGAGTAACTTAAACACGAGCTACATGTGTAAAAGGCCCTTTAAAATGCCCTTGAATGACCCATCCAAAAAATATATAATTATAAAAAATTGACAAGAAGAACAACATATGAACTTTATGGTATTATGGTTAATTTAGCTCTTTGAAATTTAATTACCAACGGGTTGGACAAAAGTACAGCTGGATTCGTCTCTGATTCTAATATTTATTTTGCAAAATGCAGATTTTTTAATATTTCCATCAGATCATGGATATAATTATATTATTATAATTTTTAATTTAAATCAAATTATAATTATTATTAACTACGGGAAACAAACAGTGAAAAATACACTATAGCGTCGGGATCCCGGCGCTAGAGTGTATTTTTCACTGTCTGTTTCCCGTAGTTAATAATAATTATAATTTGATTTAAATTAAAATTTAAACTTTCCGTAGTATGAAAACTACCAAAAACTTAAAAATTATTAAAATTGTATTATTATAATTATATCACTAGATATAAATTAAAATATATTTAATAAAAAACTGTAAATCCTAAAACATGTTAAAAACAACTAACAGTACTTTACAACATCCGTCAGTATTGTACATTATTACATGATAGATTCTTTATTTAACAGTCAATGAAAGTGGAGCGCTTTTCAAGATCTAAATAAACAAGAATTAACAAAGGCATTTGAGTCATAGCTAGTACTTGTAGTGGGCGAAAAGTATGTGACACGAGAGTGATTAGTTCCGCATCTCGCTATAGGCTAGAGGGCGCTACTGATTGTTTACTTAATTTAAGCAAAATCTGTTTAATTATTATCTGTTAGTAATTAATGGTTGTAGTTCCCACTGAAGCTGACGTAGTTATAGTATCTCATTGAGTATTATAATATGAATGGAAATATTTATCAACTCGCTGTTTTGATTATCATGAATGAATTTCATTCGCTTTTTTCCTTGTTTTTTTTATGAGGGTTGAATATAATAAAATATATCACTTTTTACAATAAAATTTAAGATAAAATATACTTGTCTCTCTCCCTCTCTTTCTTGTTAAATATATCTATATGAACCTACGTATAATGATTTTTCCTTACAGCAATCCACTTCTCTTTTATCTGGCCGCTATGACATCTTTCCGAGACACTCGAAGAATGCATGTTTTAAGTTAATTTCATAAATGCCTTGTATTAATATACTGACATCTGATGTCTCCTCTAGTGACTCATTTAATTACCTATTTCCCATCCATTGAAACCTTATTTAGTTCATCATAAAATTATTTAAAATCAGAATATAAGTGAAAAGAGTAACCCAACTAAACATATACATTTTTTCGATTCCTAGACAACATATTATAATCACTCAGCACAACAATAATAGGTGTATTGAGTAGATGTTTAAAGTTGATTATCAAAAGCAGTAATAGCCTATCATAATTATTTTCATTTATTTTTTTTATTATTGAATACCACAACTACATAAATGATATATGTTATAAGTGATATTAATATGAGCATTGTTTTTTTGGACGGTGACTTACATGACAAAGGCAATAATCCATTAATTACTTCTTTTGGAGGTAATGATTTGAATCAGGATGTGAACAAGCAAAATAATAAATAACAAGTGAGTGAGAAAAAGAAAGAAATAATTAAAACAATATTTATAATAATAATAATAATAATAATAATAATAATAATAATAATAATAATAAGGAATGATAAGGTAGAAGTTGGGTGATAATTAATTATTAATGAGTAATCCTATATTTAGTAGATGTCTGGACCACTGCCTCCTCAGGCGGCGAGGTGGGTGATCAAGGATGGATTGGAAAGAAAAGAATTGGGGTAAGTGAATGAGGTAAGTGAATGAGGACTTGCGGAATTTCCGGTAGCTAGATATAGATTGTTCAAGGACAAAAGGAATATTGAGATTATTGTCAAGAATCCAACCTAACCCCCAGTTGGATACTTAAAGAGGAGCATTGGTGTTTTTGCGAAGTATCTTTGATTGAAGAGTTTGTAGTTGTAGTTTGTAGTCGACGGGAGTTGGAAGGCATGGTGGCTACCGAAACCCCCAGAACGTAGGTCCAAGCCAAAAGTTAATTAATCAGTGTAATTTAAATCCACGGTTTAGTAGACGAAGCAGCAGCTTGTAGCGTCTTAAAATGCCATTACGTTTATTCTTAGTGTGATGTAGCCGGGTGAGTCGTCGATTAAGAGTCGGGATTTAAGGGAAGGCCAAGGTAACGGATAATGTTAAATTGAGGAATGAGCACTTAGTTAAGAATGACTGGAGGACAGGTGATATGTCAAAGAGTAAAATTGACATGGACACTTTTCCACATCCAAATTATTTATGGAAACATGTTATTTCATTTGATACAATGCTAGTTTAAAAATCATATGCACGGAAAGCAAATGACGGAAACACGACCGAGGTAAAGAATCCGAGGTAAGAATCCTGTTGTAGTTTTGTTAAAGTTAATAGTCCACCTATGCATATACTCCCTCTGAAACAGCCGAAACACTATATCTTGCGGCAGACGTTATAAAGAAGGTGGCAAATTGAGTATAAGTTGATAAGCATCTAGAGCTATTTTATATCAGCAATATAACTAGATAGATACGGCAAAAACATTTTAAATCCTCTGATCTGATTATATGTGACCTTCAAGCGTTTAATGTAATTAATTTATGTTTATAATTTGTTTGCAGGTGGGAGTCAGGTGAGGGTGGTGTTGGTGCTATTTCTTTTGCTGAGGCCAGAAGGGTTCGCTAAGCCCAAGCATCGCAAGAAACCTCCACCCGCCTGGAAGAATCCTTGTAGAATACCTTTAGAGGTTTGCTTTTTATAATTTCTTAAATGATAATAAAAAATAATAAAAAATTGATGACTGGTTACGTCTCAATGGGTTATTATAGATCCAGAATTTTTGAGTACACGTTATTCTAAGTAAGAAACGTGATTTAAGGTGATTTTCCCTGGGATGAATGAATGTCCTTATATTATCTTTCCTCAGGTTTTTGTCGGTGATACCCTTGATATATTAATAGTATGTGAACGCAATTATTTCGGGTCCCGCAACATGGCCGTAGTCCTGGAAAGAAAAGCTTGAAACGTTGTACGTAATTTATTAAAATCCTTTTAGAAAAAAATACTTTTAACCCACTCTTGTTTATTTTGATGCATGTGATTCATGGTCTATATGCGGAAATAAAAAAATACTAGTATTTTTAATCAAAATACCTTATGTAATTATATTAATAATTAATATAATTATTATATTTATATTTTATAGAAGGGGGAAAAATTACGATAAGTATCAAATATACATAAGTACTGTTATAAGGATTGCGTTATGAGTTTAACTGTTAATATTTAATTATTTTAGTTTTTTTTTAAAAGAGTTTTATTTCCTTCCTTCTATTGATTTACCATTCTTTAAAAAATGTACCCTTGATTATCTTAGTATATTTTCTCAAAACTATTTGGATTTTTCTTGTTTTAGATGTGGAAGCCGCGTCACAAAGACAGACACGCTAACAGCGCTAAGATCACTGTAACTGGAAAACACAGAGCCAGTCCTAAACCTCTGAGAAGGCTTAGAACACAAATGAACACGACGCTTGTACATTTCGATCATTCACTCCTTAAGATAGATAGCTGCAATCAGGTAATTACATATAGAATATGGAATATATCGACAATATGGAAGATTTTTACTGTAGTAGTTTTTTACTGAAATTGAATGTTGAACCACACCGCATCTATACAGTGATACAATAAATTAGGCCGTTTTTTAATTTATAACTACTTATTCTTCTTATTAATTTTTCCAAATTAAAATTGGCATGCCAGAGATGAATCAAGAGTTATTGCACATTTGAGAATCCGCATCAATGGACTCTTTATTCAATTCTTAACTTTGCCTCAACCACTACTGTAACTGTTTCTCTTCTCCAGCATTGATTATTAACAATTTTTTTTTATTTTTATTCTATACTGGTTTACTTTACTTTGCTCAGCCTCGCCGAGGAATACTTTGACCGTGTATCTTTTACCTCGAAGATTAGTAGGCATGCAGGCACGATTTCTCTGTCGCTCCACAATCAGTTTACAAGTTTGTTTGTAACGCATGAGCTAGATACTTTTCTTGTTTACTTGTTTCTCATTTTGTTTTTCTGCTCAGCCCAGTGTTAGTTTAATTTCTTGGGAAAGTCACGATTCTAAGAGTAATCTGATAAATAATTTAACCTGTCAATGTAGCTCGCTCCCTTTTTTTTTATCTTGCCCTAGCTCAGTGGTCATCACAATTTAGAGTGTTCATTTCATTACTACTTGATGTTGAGGATACGACTTTCAAATCCTGAGAATTGTTATCTCTATTTTATATATTTTAAATTAGTATATTTGTTGTAAAAAATTTCATATTTACAAAACTAAAGGATTTTATTTTTAAGTTCTCATTTATAAAAATGTATATATGTATTTATATATATATATATATATATATATATATATATATATATATATATATATTTTTTTTTTTTTTTTTTTTTTTTTTTTTTTTAATTAATATTTTTTATACATGAAATCCATTTTTACTACACACAATGTCGCTATATGTTAAATATAAATATTCCTTATACTTTTTCCATTTAAATTACATCAGAGACAAGATTAAGTGCGTTGTAACATGATCATTTATTGTTTTACTTATGTTTTTTCACCGGATTGAATGTTCGTCTGGGAAGCTAATGTTGTCATCGGTAATCGATAGTCGTAAGTTATTTGTCTCCACATTGTTTTTTTTTATGTACTGGATAATCATTGGCAATTATTCTAAAGCCCAGACTTAGTTGACAGTTCGACACAGCAGAATAAATGCAGTGCATCTGATCTATATATATTGTCACCGACCTAGACTTAAGTGTTGCCTTTTAACTTATACACACTTTGTGATAAATTCCTTTTTAGACCATGTTTTCCGTCGAGTCTTACTTGAACACAACCATATTAATTGACACATGTCATAAGACGTATGAGATAAAACTTAATACTTTGCTCATTAAGAGCTGCATTTTCAATTAAACTGTCCTTTCGGAATCTTAAGCAATTTTTTCCCCTATAGCACTTGGGTTTACTCATTTTGTCTGAGACTGATTTGAATATGCAAATGTATGTTTGAGTAAAAAATGTTTTATTTTCTTTCATTCAAAAATGAAAGATCATTTTTATTCTGTACTTGAATGGTAATGGAAAAATAATTATTATTTAGAACTTCTCCCACGGCCATGTTTTCTTGCTTTTTCTATGTTTAACTTTAGTACCATTAGAGGTAAATGAATTATTTTGAATTTAAGATAAATGTAAACACAGCAGATTAATCACTGTCTGTGAGTGTGTAAGTCATACATTATAATCGACTAACATTAAGGTTATATAACCGATATATATATTTGTATTCAAACGCCATAAGCAGCTTTATTGAGCTGGGATCCCATCTAATGAAATATCTTTATGTTAATCAAATATGCTTCTTATGGATATGGTTATTTTATTTAATAATATATAATTTCTAATTTTCAGGTGAGTGGATTCGATATCGGGTTCGACTGGTTGCCCCACAACCCTCTTAAGTGGTACAAATCGGGGGCCAAATGCCTTGACAAAAAATCAAAGGTAAAAGAATATTAACTGGATTAGAATTTACGTTATTGGCAGAGACTGCTAATTATAAAATTTAATGACATATGTATATGTAAACAATACAAATTGTAAAAATGTTTCCATTTATAATATAAAAGTCAACGATACTAAAGCTATTTACTTAACATATTATAGTAATATATAATTTTGTTTAAACTATGTTAAACACTTAGTAGCGCCTTCTCGGGAGCCGAAATAAGTTTTGTATCTGTATTACACACTTTGAATCTGTTATTGTAACTGAATGTGTCTGAGTTAATGATTTATTTCGCTCTTAAAAATCATTTTACTTATATTGATCATTAAATACGTAATACGTCATCAATCACATAATACGGTACATGGTTGTTGTAAATTACAGTTAGTTGAGTTTTCTTTGGAGATATTTATGTGCTAAAGACAATTTTAATAAATAAAACCATTTAAAACATAAAGGCCAAAAATCAGCTTTGAAAGTCGGTATTTTTGTTTGATGAGTCAAACGGAAAATATTTAAGAATTTTGATGTCACTCTATAAATAGACTTAGTGGTTCAAAATCATTTGTTTCTAGCGACATTTTGTGGAATTTACTCATCGTGTATGAAACCTGATTAAAAAGCAAATTGTTGAGTTTATTTGAAAAAAATGAACCCATATCTCATGTTTAAGTTGGACCGGGTATGCCCTCCTAAGTTTCAATTAGGAATTGAATAAGGCGCAATATTCATATTATCTACTTGGAGTAACAATTTCCTTCATTAAAGTTACCATAAATTATTTGTCAACCATTTTTTACTTTGACTTCAATAAAATTTTATTTGCAGGTTATGCTTGTTCTCCCACGATTGCATGAAGATCTGCAAGTTTACTGTGCGTGTTTTGAAAGACTCAGACAACTAAGGCCAACGAACAGTGAAGCTTGTGACCAATATAAGAGAGCAAGAATATTCGCTGATATTGGCAATAAACTTAATCAGGTGAGATTCCTATAATACCTACTGCCTACTACCAATGAGTTATGTTTGCTTTCTTTCTTATCGAAGGAAACGGAAGGGTCCTCTATACCTCCGAATTCAAAAATCCGTTTTAGACACTAGGATCATATTTGGTCTCGTGTCTGTCTGTCTGTCAGTCTATCCGTTAACATTTATGCAAACCACTTTATCTTAAAAACTACTTATCCAATTTAAATTATATTTGGATGGTAGGTCCCCAATAATAATTTGAACCCTCTGAGCCCATTACTTCAGTTCTCTTGTTTTATTGACAGCTATATATCTTGAAAAGTATTCATACGATTTATAAAAGAAATTTTGAGGGTTTGTTAAAAGTAGCCACAAATGGTCCCACATTAATTTCAACCGTCTATGCTCATTTTAAATTGAATAAAATAACTGTGGTCCTACTGGGAATCGAAACTGATCAAAATTGCATGTGATTCACACACTAATAAGATTGCGCGAAAGCTATGTGCCACACAAATTGGCAGACTATTTGACACAAAAGCATAACATTGACCTACAATACAAATTGAATTACATCTTCGTAACATTGTGATAACATACTTACATTATATGTAGTAAGTTTTATAAAATATTTGCCTCTCAATCTAAGCTAAAGAGCACCTACATCTGGAATAAAGTTTATACAAAATTGTTATTTATATTTGTGTAAATTACGGGTTTATGTGACATAAAATTGATAAAAGATGTCTATTTACATTGAAATGCTCTTAAATGTTTACGTAAGTATAGTTGGAATTATGTACATAGGATTTCCTCCTATATAATATTACAATTCAATCATTATTTAATTAATAATTAATATTAACATTTATATGGAATAAAATAATGAATTTATTCCATATAATATACTATTTAGTACAACGGTTTTATTTTTCCCCTCTTGTGTTTTCTGTCATACTTCCAGTATAATGTTTGGCTTTGTTGTTTCACACCTTGTTCACACCTATAAATGTTTGTTTTAAGACCTCTTCCTTCAAGCTAAAAAAAAGTTCTCTATTATCAACCCTTTTTTGTTAAGACACTAAAATGCACCGATAAATTATTGCTGTGTGACATTAATAACACTAAAAAGTCGTTTAAACGACTTTCTTGTCCTGATCTTGAAATGCTATTGTGTGATAATTGCTATTGTGTCACATGTTAAATCTTAGATAATTATTGTCAGAATTTTAGATGTCTAAGATCCAGTTGTTTCTTATATTAAAAACCACAAAACAAACACTAAGTATATTTAAAACCTTGAAAAAGTAATGTTTTAAAAAAGTGAAAAAATCTCATTTTATGATGAATTTGGCAACAATTTCTAATAATTATTAGCTTTTCCTAGTTTTAAGACATTGCTCTTACGATTTTAAATGATAACCCACTATTTGTATACAGGGTGATTGGCGATATATGTACAAAAATAAATAGGGTGATTCTAAACCTTATTGGCTTAACTAAAAAAAACGTCATATAAACCATGGGTCTATTCTCAACCGTTTTTCCACTAGGTCAAATATTATGATTTTTTTAAGATCGCATACCTTTCCTCATAAAAACACTCATTGCTCCAAAAGCATAAAAGCTAAAACAAAATATTTGGTTTCGTTATAAAGTTGACAAATTTGCTTAGAAGAAAAGTGTAATATTAATTTTCATGCCCTCAAATTACATGACAAAAAATGTATGCAAATTTTATTTTTAAGAAAAAATTTAAAAAATCAATTTTGTGTGGTTCCATAACTTGGTAAAGAACCGAGCTTAAAGTTGTCGGACTTCAGGAAAAACGTCCTTACTTACTAACGTTTGGATCAATATAAATATTGATATCACCCATTCATTAGGCGGAATTTTTAGTAAACTTCGCTGAAAGTAAAAAAGAATCATGTTAATTGTTGCTATTGTTGACATTTAGATGAGTATACTAAACCAATCTTGCTTTTTTTAATATGATTTTCATTATTTACTCACCTGTAAGTCCAGAATAGCAACAATAAACAGGTTTCTTTTTTACTTTCAGCGACGTTTACTACAAATTCCGCCGTATGAATGGATAATAATATTAATATTGATCAAAACGTTAGTAAATAAGGAAGTTGTTCCTGAAGTCCGACAAGTTAAAGCTCGGTTCTTTACCAAGTTATGGAACCACAAGAAAATGATTTTTTAATTTTTTCTTAAAAATAAAATTTGTCTAAATTTTTTGTCATGTAATTTGAGGGTATGAAAATTAGGAAATTTTGTCAGCTTTATAACGATATCAAACATTTTTATCTGGCTTTTATACTTTTGGAGCAATAAGTGTTTTTACGAGCAAAGGTATGCGATCTTTAAAAAATCATAAAATTTGACCTTGTGGAAAAACGTTTGAGAATAGACCCATGGTTTGTACGACGTTTTTTGTAGCCAATGAGGTTTAGAATCACCCTATACATTTTTGTACATATATCGCCAATCACCCTGTATAATTTAATGTACATTGTTAACATATGTTTAATCAAACAATTAAAGTTATATCAAGATATCGAGATTCATTTTGAATCACTTATATTATTAAACAATTATCTATATCTATTGATCTGTTTAGTGTTTGAGCAAGATTAAAACATCTGAAATAATGTAATAATGACTGAAAAATAATGATGGTTACATTTTTTATTAAATATTTTGTAAAACTTGTCGTATGTTGGCGATAAATAAATAAATTTTAATTGTGATCTTTTTCAACTGTACACTATGAGACTATGGTATATAAGGACATGCAAATAACATATGAATGAGTTATAAGTTTTATATTATTGAGTGAATAAGTTAGTTTAAGGATGAAGCTATATGATCTCTATTAAAGATATTTCTTTAGATTCCACTGTTTAATAAGTATTAAAATTGCGTGTACAAGTTGAATGAACTCATCATAGTTCCGTGTTAGAATGTGAGCGATGAAATAATAAAAGTGCGGGAAAAAATCGTGATGGTATTAAATAGTAAAATAAGGCTAAAGAACAACCTTTTTCATGTTCGGTATACTTGTTATTTGTAATATACAGAGAAATTCATGAGATGAAACACAATTAGTTTTACCCGTTTCGATATATAATTGGTAAACACTTCACTCTTCGATTCTGTGTTTTACAAGTAGATAATCAATAAGAACAGCCTAAGGCAACATACATCCAGACGCTGTAATAACTAATCATTACTGGTTTTGCAGTTTTTCCTTATTATCTTGCGGTATATGAATTAACTCTAAGAAGAATTCGATATTAACATTGCATATATCTGTTGAAATAATTCTTTAAAATTATTTTTTAAAAAAACTCAGTAATAGAATCTTATCAGTATAATAATAGATCAAATTGCATTAAAAAAATAAATGATAGGATCAATAACGCATAAATTTTTTTCTTTCTATTTGAATTTTGAATTCTATTGAAGTCCTTACTTCATGCAAGGAAATAAAAACCCTCAATAGTCTAATTATAGTTCCGTGTTTCAAAAGATAAACCAAAATGCAAGGCATACCTCCAACTTCCAGATTACCGATTTGTTGGATATTATAATTCACTAAAAATGTATTATTAAGCTTAGAATTAAAAATAGACGAAAACATAGTTTTAATCAGTCTGTAATTTTTATTTCCTCAAATATAAGAAGTAGTAAAAGTTTAAAATCCGAACTCTGAGAGTTTCAGTTAAATTTGCTGTACCAATTGTAAATGTTTTTATATTTGGTGGTGAATTAGTGAGTTTATCGATCCTAGAGCCTGTTATCTGCATTTTAAAACAAAAATTAAATTTAACTAGATGGGTCATAAATGTATATTTGTAAGTACATAAAGGTTGCAAACAACATAAATTAATTTCTTTATAAGTAATTAAAATATTTTAAAACGCCAAACATATGTAAGGCGTTTAGTCTCAATAGCTGTAAACTATTATTATTTTCTTAAAATAATTTAAATAGAATAGCTAACTTAATGAGAAAGAGCCCATTCCAAGAATAAGAATCTGAAGTATAACTTCTCCGAAACTTGTTATTCTAAGTTTAGCCTTAAATTCTGAGTAAGAATACGCAAATAACATCAATTAACTACATTACATGTAAGCAAAGAGTTTGGTAGAACAATTGTTTATAGCTTTCAAAACCCATTTCTTGAGAAGGCGGTTTTTTCTTAAATTAATTTTCTTAGAATTTAAAGCAGAGTCAAGTATTTTAAAATAAAAATTAAAAAGATTGCTTTACGATTCTTAGAATCTTGTAAAACTAATTGCACAAATTATGTTGTTAATAAAGCTGATCAAGTAAAACTATATATTTAATGAAGCTTGTAAAAATTACATTAAAAAAATAAATTTAGATGTCTCGGAAGCTTAACACAATTATAAAAAATGCTTTTGAAGAAACTTGAAATGTTTCCTAAACGAATTTTATTTAATTTATTAACAAACCTAATTTTTATTTAAAGTTTTATAATAAAATTCATAGAAATCAGGAATAAACCTGATCCCTAAGGTGTTTCAAATTGCAAAATCCTGTTCGAGCCTTCGCGATAACAATGTCTAATGCAAATGATGTTTGCTGCATATGCAGATAAGGTATATTCAGTCCTTACCTTATTCTCTAATTTAGCATATTTCTAACTTAATTCTTAATGTAATTATCTATGGACTAAATGTGATGCAAATATTCGGGTTTTTTTTATCCTTATATCCAAAGAATCTTTGTATAAGCCTACAGGCCGTTGCGCTAGATTATTATTATTATTCAACGTATCTATAATTTTATTACTCCCTATTTACACCCTGATATATTAGAAATCTATTTTTGTTTTTATTACAGCTCCTTTGTGAAGTTGATTGGACCATACGACTGCTTAAGTTGCCTGCGCCTCATTCCATGCCCGAAGTAGCAGCAGCTCGGCTAATGCCACTCTACGGCAAATCCGAAACATCTTCTGGGCTGACAGAACGTGCCGTTATCACCGCTTACGGAAACTTCATTAAAGAATGGCATCGAATCGTTAGAAATCTTGTCGGCAAGAAGGGCGACCGACGGTGTAATCAGCACCATCCAAATAGTGTTCACACTGGGCTCCTTTACGCTTCCTGATCCTGGATTAAAAAAATTAATAGATTTTCTCGATGTGCTTCCTGCAAACCCCGACCTATCTTTATTTACTTCAACCTAATCTGCACATTAAACAATTTTGAATCTCATCCATTATCTGTCTTATCGTTATACGACTTATACGTTCGTTATACTCAAAAGTATTATTATTATTTAGAGACATGAAAACACTAAAATGTCTCCAGGTTTTTGTTAATTAGATTAAATTTCACTTTTTTTCGTTCTATTATAAAAGGAACTGCTAAAATACTAGTAGCATGATTTGAGTGAACATTACAAACCAGAATGGCAGTAAACATTTATAATTATTGTGTTATAGATCTTCCAGAGGAGACTCTGTCAGAGATTTTTCGAATCGGTTTCGAACCTATCATAGGGATAATTCTCAAGGGAGTTGCTCATGATGAGTCACTTACAACTGGCTCTTTATCATGAGTAACTCCCTTGAGAATGATACCTGTAATGTGTTCGGTACGCCTGGATTCTTAAAATCTCTGACACTGTCTCGTCCAGAAGTCTCGTCCGGGGGCCCCCGGTGCCAAGAGGCCCCCAAAGCCAATGTACCAATGTCGTTAGGGACCCCCTTTAGTGCATACTATATCTAACTACTTACTACTTGGAATCATACTTCTATACCATTGTCAGGGGACCCCATTCAGTTCTGCGCAAATCCTTTTTTTTTTTTTTTTTTTGCTCATCAATTTTCTTTGGCGAGGGACCAAAAAGTTCTTGCGGGGGGGGGGCCAAAAAGTTCTTGCGGGGGCCCCTAAAAAGTTATTACGGGGGGCCCCCAATGCACTGGGTATACGCTGTAGAATTAATAATTGAGACTTCCTCTTCTTTTACACTAATTTCATCCGATAAAAGTTCAGAGTCACTAGGTAAGCTAGCAAAGAAGAAAGTTCATCTTTCCATTAATTAGGTATTACTATTTAAAGAAAATAAGAGAAGGTGTCGTTGATTAGCATTATCCTCGTACATATTGTGCATTCTCTACAGAAGACGATAAATCTAGTTTCCCTAAAAGAATTAGTTCCTGTGTTTTGTTTTGTTTATACATTAAAAACCCCCTTCCGATTGTGTATTCACCTGGTAAAATTCAAGTTTAAAAAAAAAACTAATCAGTTTTTTAAATTTAATTAAGTAATATGTACTGTAACTTTAGTTCGAAATAAGCCTCCAATGAACTAATATCACTGAAGCATTTAGTTATTATTTTCAGAATTAATTTATAATTTTCAAATCTTCATCAGTATTATTGTAATGTTATAACATCCATGTTTTTACCATAATCATGTGATCCAAATAAAATAGTTTGTTTAAGCTATATCTTTTTTATTACATTTTTTTTTTTTTTAATTATATTTAATTTGTTTTAAGGCCAAAAGTATTATTGTAATGTAATTTAAATTTAAATATTTTATACACTTTTAAATGACATAAAAAAACAAAACTAACCACATTTTTCCACTAGTCATATGAAGTTAAATGTAATAGATTTAAAAATTAAAAATTAAAAATAATTAACAATGTTACTTGTTTTAAATTTTGAGATCAATTCAATATATATTTAGTTAATTGTTTCGATTAAAATTATGTAAAACCCCTGAATGAATTAAACATTTTAATTAAATTAAAAGGGTTTACTTAATTCACCCTTTTCTACTATTGTATCTTTTACCATTTTTAAATAGTAACCTTCAATCCACTAATAAATGTATAATTTACGGGTTTTTTCTATTAAGGCTATCTCTTATATTTTGACATCATATACACAGCAACAAAGCCTTCTATTGACAATATGAGTACGGAGCATATTTATTTGTTTATTTGTTTATTTTTTTTTTTTTGTTTGAACAGATTTTTAAGATACAATTTAAAATTTATCTTTAACAATTTATATCTTGATTCAGAATTGCAAATCATATTTAGACTGTACATTCTTTAATTCTTTCAACAAAAAACTACAAGAGATTTTTTTTCTCCAGAAAAATCTCTAGCTTTAGCTTTTTTATGCTTTAATCCTTATAATCTTCTTGGGCCAAATAGTTTCTTTAAAAGAAAATGCTACTTTCCAAATAAAACTATAAATTTATTCATCGCATAAAAACTACTTTTTATTTTGCTTTAAACTATTGAATTTAAGTTCATTAAATAAACTGTATTATGCTTGTAAATATTATTATTGTAGATTATATTATTTAATAAATATATATATATATTATAGATATAATGCTATCAGTATTTTATTAATTATTATTTAATAATTTATTTTTATATATCAGATATTTATTAATTTTTTATCTCTTCCAAATTTATTAAATGAAATAAGATTGTATATTTGTAGGATATAAGTTGAATATTTATTGCTTTTTAATTTTAACTTCGATTTTCGCAAATAAAAATTGAATATATATATATATATATATATATATATATATATATATATATATATATATATATATATATATATATATATATAGACACACACACACAGGGTGTCCCAAGAAGAGACGTTCACCACCGCTTTTTGTTATTTCGCAGGTTTCGAAAAAAAAGGTTTATTTTTCTTGAGGATCTCATGACTATTTTTTCGCACCGAGGTGCCGAGCCGTCATTAACTTTCTTATTTTAAAAAGTCAACCATTATTATCATATAAAATAAATATCTCTTCCTTCTTAAGGCTCTACCGCTCTTTGAGGTTAGCAAAATCATTAAAGTGAAATTTTTATTGGTTCTAAGCAAGATATCAAAAATCTAATCACAGGCTTCATTCCTAATTTTAATTCTGCACAATTTGAGCCCTATTTCAACTTCCTATGATAACTAGTACAGGCGCCATTTCAATACAACGATAAAACTCGTTGTATTAAAATGGCGCCTGTACTATTTATCATAGGAAGTTGAAATAGGGTTCAAATTGTGCAGAATTAAAATTAGGAATGAAGCCTGTGATTAGATGTTTGATATCTTGCTTAGAACCACTATAATTTTAATTTTACTGTTTGTCCTAACCTCAAAGGGCGGTAGAGCCTTAAAATATTTCATTTAGAAGTTCGTAAGACTTTCAACTCCTAAATTTCTAATTTAAATATCAGGTAATTAATGATTTGTTTCGGAAAAATTGTAAGATTATAAAATTTAAAAGAATATGGAATCATCAATAAAAAAAAAGTTTCTTTGGAAAGGGTGGGGGTTGACCCAAAATATTTTAATTAATTTACTTTTCCATGAAGTTTGATTCCTTGTCATAAAATAAATATTTTTCAGTAAAAATATTTAATTTCCAAGATATTTAGGTTTAAAAATATGTATCTTACGAACTTCTAAATGAAATATCTTAATAAGAATGAGTTTAAATGAAAAATTACTGAATTTATTTATTTAAAAAAAAAAATAGTAAATTTATTTTTTCAAGTATTTCAAATCCGTGATAAAAGAAAAAATAAAGTAATATTGGTTGCACACATTGCTTACAGATCTGAGTTTATGAAAATAATGGAAGTACCCGGGGGGGGGGACCGTTTCTTGGGACACCTGTATGTATTTATAATTAATTTATATAAACATACATTTAATATATTGTAATTGTCTTTCGCTGGTTATTTAATAAATGTAAAATATGTACTATTCATTATTGCATTGTAATAATAAAGATATTTTTTTATAATTTAACGTTTTTGTATAATTTTATTTTCTTAAAAATAATCATCATTTGATATATAAATCCTTATTTAAAGCTTCATAAGTTAGCTCTTTCTAAAATAATAAGGAAAATTATTTACTATTTATCTTAAATCAAATTATAATTATAATTAACAAAGGGAGGCAGACAGAGAAAAAAAACCACCGGCCTCTAAATTTCCAGTATAGCGCTCTACCAACTGAGTTACACTAGAGAATAAATTCCTCTGTCAGTAACGATAGCTAGTCCCGAATTAAGCTTTCAATTTTCCACTTATGTTGACTTCTAGACTTGTGGAAAATTGAAAGCTTAATTCGGGAATACGTATTGTTACTGACAGAGCAAATTAATCTCCAGTGTAGCTCAGTTGGTAGAGCGCTATACTGGAAATTTAGAGGCCGTGGTTCAAGTCCCGGCGCTGGAGTCTATTTTTCTTTGTCTGTCTCCCTTTGTTAATAATAGTAATTATAATTTGATTTAAATTAAAATTTAAACTTTCCGTAGTATGAATACCTACTTAAAAATTAATATTTATCCTTTATAACAGTTTTCTTCGTAGTTTATAATTGGTATAATGTAGTGTGTTTACTGTTACCATTATTTCCTAATGTTTAAAAATTACTCACAATAATTAGGAATATGCAACACTTCATCACTTCTATTGCACTTTATCTTTTACAAGCATTCGTCGGGGTTCATGCTTGCAATCAGTGGCTGTATTATTACTATTTTATATCTATTACCATCATATTGGTTAATTGAGTAGGCCATTTCATTGAATATAATACTTTATACTTCATTATTTGTTTAGCTTAATACAGAAAATTAAAATGGCTTAAATATTAAAATAAAATAAATTACTTGAAAATGGGTCCTCCCACAATATCGCAGGACTTTTTCCAAAATGATTATAAAATAAGGATAAAATTTAACTACGCCTCCCTTTCCTTAATAAAGGAATTTCCTCGCCAACCGGAGGAAACATATAGCTAGGCCATACCCAAAACTATAATATAATTACACAAAATACTTTTATCTACGATTGATACGAAATATAAACATTATATCTTTGTTTAGATGCGTAGAAAGTGATTATTTACGTACTTGTATTCATTGCGCATGCGCGTCTCATAGTTCTGAATAACTCCTCTTCTTTACCGCACTAGTGCGGTAAAGAAGAGGAATCCTTCAGCTTTACGCACGATTAGTGAGTTTGTTTACATTTAACAAAACTAATTTGGTGTTCTTTTACAAAGTAACTGTTTATATCGAGTTTTTAGTGAAAAACAATGAGTGAATCAAGTGACTTTGACGAAAATGTGGAGAATAATAATCCTCCAGAAATAATTAATTCGCCAAAAAATACAACTAATGAATTAATGCCATCTTTATCAAGAGAGAGATACGAACTTACATACAGCAAGTTAATTTGTTTCTGTATTTATTATTTAAATCTAACAATCGTAGATAAAGTACGGTACGCAACTCGTGCGAAAACGGCATTTTGCATTGCTCGTGTGGTTTTACCACCCTCGCTATCGCTCGGGTGCAAACTCCACACTCGCATGCAAAATGCTACTTTCCGCACTCGACGCGTAATGTACTATAACTATGTAAAAATGGATAGTAAAGAATTTTCCGTGTATAAGCAATTCCATCTGTAAACCTCTCACATGGTACCAAAACTTGAATGAAGAAGCTACTTCTTATATACTATGACGTAAAATTGGCCGGGGCTTAAGACATTTTTCTGAGATCCACACCAATAAAAGATAATGTTTGACCCTGGGATTTATTTCTAATGAACTCTGATAATACATAACAAAGATGGTTTTCTAACTTGAATAAAATATTTAGATACATATTAGAGATATACCTTAAAATATTAGAGATATTGCTCGCTATTAAAAAGTACTTCAGGAGGATACACGAAATCAATAAGGTCATTTAAATTTTTTACATATGCAATTCCATTAAGAGGTATTGATACGTCACTTCGTATACAATTTCTTACTCTTTCGTAAGATTGATCAACCATCTTTATTTTCAATCAGTGGCTGTATTATTACTATATTATACCTATTACTATCATATTAAGTGAGGCCATTTCATCAAATATAATACTACACACTTTGAGATCCACACCAACTAAAGATAATTTTTGACTCTGGGATTTATTATTGTCATCGATTAAGCTAATTTCAGAGGGAACTGTCTACGCATAGTTTCCTCACCTCTATTTCCAACTTAAAATTTAAAGTTATTCTTGGAATTATAGGTGCCTGAACATAAGGTTTGACCTTGAAATAGGAGTATAGCAAGGCATAGGAGGTTGTTTGAATTTTACGAATTTTTAAAACCCGTCAAAATACTTTTCATTGTCCATTTTTAGATATTTTTACGGGTCACCCCATTTGTTTCTTATTAATAATTACTACAGTAGTCTAAAATATAAATCGGCATTACATGGCAAAATGTGTCATCCGAAAAGAACAGACTTCATACCACAATTTCTCCATTTTTTAACCCTAGAACGTCTATTTAAGAGAGGGCTTCCTAGAATTCCAGTTTAAGAATAAGCGTTCTCTAAAGCCTGAAAATACAAATTTATTCGTGATTAGCCCTTTAAAACCAACAAAATTTGCGAGTAAGTGCCACTTTTTATCTTTGTCCAGTTTTAAGGACTTAATGGTATTTCACTCATTGAAGATGCCATTAATTGCTCCTTTGGTGGTGCTTAAAGGACAGTTGAGATTGTGATATTAAGTCGAAGGGAAAGCTGGTAAAACTAGGATACCCGCTATCTAATAGACGTTTTAGGGTCAAGAAGTAAGAATGAAAAGGTATTACGAAATCCCATCATTCCCATCATGGTATTTTCCTTCTGTATCCCCGTGTTTTTTCACATCCCTGAGTTAAATTTGGAATTATCTTTGATTAAGATATTATATGTTTACATCCAAAATAGGAGCCCTTTCTCAATTATTAACTTCCTAACTTTAGAAGATCGGTCTGGGCTTAATTCCCCTTCTTTTCTTACTTTCCCTATATCCCCCTTAGGAATAAAATTTTGTACAATCCCTATTGGCAGATATCTATATAATTTAGAAATTATTATACTACGTATACACTCGAAGATTTTATTTTAGCGTTTTAAAGAAGTAGTGATGCTTATGTTATAAAGGTTTAGGCATGGTCGGGTGTGATTTATAAAAAATTGTCTTCTTGATGATTTTTAAACTATTTAAATAATATATGTTTAAAAAAAATCTAAATATTTTTTGACAGCGATTGAACAGTTCTTCCTACAGAAATTTCCACAGAACATGAAATATTGTCTGTAGCTTCTTCTGTAATTTTGGTTAAATACATTTTTTATAAAAGAAAAAATAAATAAATAAATAAAAAAAAATAGAATTTTTAAATCTATTTAGAAGCCCCATTCTCCGCCCCATATAAAGCTAGCAAAAAGTTGTATAGCCTATAACACCCGCAGAATTAAGCTTAACATTGTACCCAAAAACCAACAAAATCTGTTCAACCGGTAGGACGTGATTGACGCACAGACAAACAGACATAAAATTATCTATAAAATTCGTTATCACGACGAGTATATTTACAAAATTTGAGCCCAATCGGATAAATGTACAGACACCACTCCTATCTTATAGTGTATATATTAAAGATAACGAAAATTTGAGGTATCAGCATAAGTATGTTTGGTTTTAAATGTTCACTTAAATTATGAATTACATTTAATGGTGTTACTTAAGGCATAGAGGTACTTTTATTAAAATGGAATTGTTCATTGTATGTTCTTGTTCTGTGAGGAAGTTCGGTATTACTAACATCTTTATCGGTGATGATTATAGTGTATGTATAAGGTTAGGGTCCATAGTTCCTTATATTATTTCAATTCCTAAATATTATTTAAATAATTCGAGTTTAGTGTATACATTTTAATTTAAATTGTAGAGCTGGTTTCAGGAGCTATCTATAAGCTGTCTGTGGCAAAGGTAAAATTATTGTTGGTTATTTTAAATTTGCATAGTTCCTTCCAGTCGCATAAAATCGCAGTGTAGGTGTTGATCTTTCGATGGGTTTTATAGTTCTTTCTTTGTGACAGTGTCAGAAGGAGTAAATGTTTTTCTTCATCTTCGTCCAATCGTGAAAAAAATACGCCAAATATACAATTTTATGCGAGTATATGCAAAAATGCAAAAATATGCGAGTATACAATTTTAATTCACTCAATAAGTTAATATGAGCATTTCTTTGTTACCAACCTGCTGTGGTTTACACCGCATACGTTTCATTTTTTTTTTAAAAAAAAGGCAAGTCCAAACTCAACAGTTCAAGCAAACTGGGCTGTGGATGTATACTTGTACCGCGTGGTGGCTGGGAGAAAGTGGTGCAAGCTTGTACATAAGCTTGTTCGAGCGCGGTTGTAAAATATGAAGTTTCCTTTATAGCCACTTTTATTTGCAAACTATTTATTAGCAATTTGCATTGATTAAAGAATGTACATAAATAGCTATAACATCCTATAATTATTCCTATAATTTTAAGATTAGCTATTTAAAAAAGTACTATTTGTATTTTAAAGGTAATATTTATCCCTTATAAGTATTAAAAAATTAAAAATATATAATTGGTGTTTGGTTACTTTTGAAGAAAACGTTGTGGCTTAGCAGGATTGATTCCGTATTATGTTTTTACGATTTTCTCCAAAACACTGACTTTCCACATAAAGCGTTAGCGTTATAAAAAGAATGGACTAATTAGTGAATCAGCATCCAAATTTTAGATCAGTAGCCTTGTATGCGGATGAAATCATGTAGCTTGATTAATTCATAGTGTAAAAAAGAGTGAAGCTGAGTGTAACAAAGTGTTTTGACTGGATGTTTACTTTTACGTTATTCATCGTGGGCGTAGTTAACGTAGAATTGGATTATTCTACGGGTATTTTGGTGTCTTCAACCTACCCCAAATCCATGAAGAGGACGTCATCGACTAAAAATCCTTCGTACTTAAGCCCCGTTCAATCTTCAGCTGTTGCATACAGATATCGTCAGCTGTTATTTGAATACCTATACTCTATAATATCTTGGTCACTTACGTCAAACTGTTAAAGCTTATCAGCTCTACCGTTTTTTTTTCATCTGATTCTGATAACAAGTAACGAGTATTTAAAGATACACTCAGACTTGATTTGACTCAGTCTTGTACTATCTCTTGAAGAGCGTTTGACATCGTTTAGTTTTCGTTCTTAGATTATTTTTTTGTGAAAGTTCATACTCGTCGCCATGGAATTCATCAAATCATCTGACATTAAAAGTAAGAAGATTATTTTTATTTATTTTACGACATTGCTATCAGAAAAAACACTTGTTATATACTCAGTATCATAAACTTGTCTCACAGTAACCTTTATTTAAACTGTTGTTGTTTTGTTATAAATATAGTATAATTTTTTTTCTATAGCCAACATAATAAAGTTATGATTGGCCAGAATACGTATTAGATGCAAAAACTAGCCCTTTGATACATTCTTACACAACTAGTAAAACATAACAGTCTCATGTCACACATTTTGACAATATTTTACGTCGAATACACTATAATTTAGGAGAATATATTATTGAAAAAATAAATGAACTATTATATTGTATAATAATTTTAACTTCTTGTGGTGACAAATAACTCAAAGCCATTTTTGACAATCGTGAATTATTATTATTACTAGGCATCGCGTGGCTCTATCATTGAAGCGAGCGTATAGTAATAAATATGTATTGAATATTGAAAAAAAAGATTATTGTGAATCATGATGAGTTGATAGATAATGGGTCTGGTAGTAGTGCAGCGGCTAGTAGTAAGGGAACCACCCCGCATTCTTACTATTCTTCTAACCACACATCTCTATTTCAATATTTATAATTTGTATCTCTTTGCTACAAACAAACTACTGCATGTATCAAATTGAAATTTTGCATACCTGTTTCAATTGTGCATTAGATGGTGTATATGAAGTTTTATTAAAATCGTTTCGTTAGAACGTAAGATATCGGTAAAAAGGTTGTTTTCTCTATTATAAACGTTTAGGTCCGCTTTAATAGTTTTAGCGATCTTTATTAAGTCATAGCGATGTCGCTGTTGGTTTTAGTAAAAAATGTTATTTGAATAAAATGTTCGTCTCATCGAGTAGATGATGATAGAATCTTTTCCCGTCCTGAAATTCCAATTTAATTTTTGTACCTCTCGTTTACGCGAGCGTTGCGCGCGAACTCTTGGACGGATCACGCTGTCCAACGAACTTAGCCTGAGTATTAGTAAGAGAAACATGTATACCAAATTTCAACTAAATCGGTCAACTTTTACTCAAGTTATCGTCACACGCGTAAACGTTACTGACAGACAGACAGACAGACAGACAGACAGACAGACAGACACGGAGCATATTTCATTGAATGTAGGAAGCTCGCTACGCTCGCTTCAATTAGGCATAAATGACCTTAGTAGTAAAAACTACCACAACAATCCTATACAGTTTCAAATAAACTAAAACTAACTTCAAAACTATATTATTATTTATTTTCAAACACAAAAGCTGAACTTAAATTACTCACATTCTTTATTTATTTTTAAACTTTATTTTATTTTATCATTTTTTAAAAGTTAATATAACAGTGTACCTACTCCAGTTGCTAAAATAAATGCGTATGCTTAAAATGTTATCGGTACATTGATTTCCTTAAACAGATTATTTAAGAATTTAATTTAAGTCATAACTAATAACAACTAATAGAATCAAGAAAATATTATATATGAAAATTCTTTGTTTTAACAGAAATGTCTTTAGTCTAACACTTTGGGTATTATGTTACATTAGGTCTGAAGACGTGTCTGTTGCTACTGACACTGGTCGGGCCCGTCTTGTGTCACCCTCATCATCTTAAGATTATGGAGATATCTGAAAAGAATTTACTAGACAACTGCAGAATTTCCTTGGACGAAATAGACTTTGAAGATGAAGTCGATTTACTTAGGCTGAAGACCATTTTCTCTGATGTACATCAATGGTTGAAAGAAGCCTTGGATCATTTACACACAGAGCAATATGAAGTAAGCTTATTTCATTGTATTAAAATATGTTTAAATTTGTGACTACGACAATGAACAATCCAGAGAAAGCATTTGATATGCAGAATTAATTAAACAAGCGTTAAACATATTTCTTCATAATGCGTTAAACATATATTTCTTCCTTTGCTTTTGTTCATATGTTATTTGGCTTTTTAGAATTCGCAATATGATTAAAGTTTGTTTTGGTTTTGGTTTATAAGCCTTCTAATTATCGGCCACAAATAACTTATTTAAGTTTAAGCGTATTTTTAATAACAATAATGTTTTTATAACTTTACTGCAATTGGCTGCAACTAACCAAAATGTTTTTCTTTTGTTTAGTCTCTTGAAGTTGACGGTTTCGATTTCGTACCAAGTATTTCTAGTCACAGTCTAGTCAACAAAGTGGATTCTCTTGGCGCAGTAAGTTTCCTATTTTATTTATTATTGTCAATTTTGTATACAATAAATTTTCAATTTTACATCTTCGTGAATTAGTGAATGCCATATACAATTACGTATTGGGCCTGTCCCAAATAAGTTTTGATAAAATTTTAATCGTTATGTGTTTGTTTCAGCTGTCCGATGCTAACGTTGTGTTTTTTAAAGAACTAATAAAAGTGTCAACTAAGATATTCGATTTGGATGATTCTATCTTGGATATTTTCTACTCAAGCCCAGAAAAGAAGAACGCCAACATAGCTATGAAAAATTCAGTTAGAAGGGTAAGCGATGTTGTATAATTAATTTTAATTTATAAGATAAATGAGAGAAATAATAGGTCTATGTTATTCGCAGAGAAATAATAGGTCCTGTGGGGTCAATTTATTGTATACATATGTATTGCTTCCGAGCTTACCGAAGGAACGGAAGCTATGTGATAATTCTAAAGAACGAACTTTAATTTATGTCTCCAATTACAAAAATAAAAATTACAAAAATAAAATTCCAAGATAGATGCCCGTTTAAAAATCGGGGAATTGGAGGTCCCGTGTCTGTCTGACAACCGATAAATTAGACAATAATGGGTTGTAAAACCATAAAATCAATAAATTACGTGATAGGATTTGAGGAAGCTATGTGCCACACTAATTGACAAACTATTCATATTATTACTAATACTATATGTAATGTAGTATTTATAAAAAGGCATATATCAATCTTGTTTATAAAAGTGGCCCTTCGTGCGTTAAGAAACTGTTTAACAAATTATAGTATTACTTCTATAATCAAAAAGAATATAAATATATTTTTTATATTATAAAAATCAATAAGATGTGTACATATATCATATATGAATTAAAAAAAATATAATTTTACTTTCGACTTCCGAGCATACCGAAGGTTACGGAAGCTACGAAACTATTTTGCTCCGATTTCAAAAATTCCAAGACAGAAATCCGTTTCTGACATCAGGGAACATTTTTGGTTCCGTGTCTGTATGTCGGTTTGTCAGTCACTCAATTTTTGCGAACAAACATATCTTAAAAAGTATACACGTCCGATTTTAATAAAATTTGTATGGGAGGTCATAATTACTCATTATTAGTCCCATATAAGTTCCAACCTTCTACGCTTATTTGTTTCTCTTCCACATGCGCACACATGTACCTACAGCTTCAAAAGCAGGGGCACGCTTAAATTACTTGGGAATATTGGGGGTCCCGTATCTGTTTGAAAACCGACAAATTAGACAATAATGGCTTGTAAAAGCATAAAATCAATAAAGTATGTGATAGGATGCGAGGAAGCTATGAACCACACTAACCATACCAGCTATGAACCACATTGGCAGTCTATTTTATTTAATGAAATTGGCATATTTATTTTGATTGGTAATTTGCTTATTTATCAGCCAATCGAACAATGTCTGTTAAATTACTCCTACGTTAAAATCACCTCACAAGTATTGAGAAGTAAATATCTTAGTACATACATTTCATTTTTGCATCGTTTTATAAATTTTGGTTTTTTTTTGTGTTACAGATGGTCTGCAAAGTTACTTCTTCCCTTTACGAAGATGATAAGATTCGTCGTGAAATCCGATCTATATTTCCCGTAAAGATAAAAACAGTGACAAATCAGAGTTTAACGAATCAGGCTATCGTCATATCTCACTACGTGAACTTACTCAAGTTCTGGGAAAAAAGCAGTAAGTCTGTCTTGGACACCTATAGCATTCATACTGACTGCTCAAACAAGAAATAGAGTTACATAACATAAGAAATCATTCCTATAAAAGTCTTTCAAAGGTTCCTTGTATGTATTTAAGTAAATATTATAGGTTAAAACCTATAATATTAAGAAAAAATATTGATCTGGCATTTAGTTTTAGGTATAGTTTTAAAGATGTATTGCTGGTACTTAAAGAAGTCGAAATAGATATTTGTGTATTTAAACGGAGTATTATAAATCTTTTTTACTTTTACTTAATCAATACTTTTAGTAAATCATTTTGTAATGAAATTAAATCCAAAATTATATTTGAAACATAGCTTTAATAACATTTATTGTTATGCAGTTACACTGATGTCTTTTCAAAAGTGCGAGACCAGACAGAGAAAGTGCCAAACGTATTTTTATGATTTCATAATGTGTCCGAATCCCTTTAGCTAAGACTAAAGCCTCCTGCCTAATTTTGAAACTAAGTACTCGTATACCATCTCAATCAGAGATATCAATGAATACCAATTTCGACTCTTTAAAGCCAAATTTATTAACTATTATAAAAGATAAAAATACATGATTATTTGTAATATAGATTTGAAGAAGAATTTACGGTATGATTATTATAATAATAATTAGCACCATATTTTATCTTTTAAATAATTATAATTTATTGAGATTCTAACTGAATATTTTGTCTCACAAAATCTATTTATTTTATTAAATAATTTATTTATTTGTCTTAGTAATCTCTCTTTTTTTGTGTTTAATTGACTGAGCTTAGAACATAATTGGATTCAATAATAATTACGATAAAGAATCCTCTATAAAAGATGTTCCATTAACATAAGTTGAATAATTTACATAATAAATCAAATCTTTATGGAATTGAACATAATACATTTAAGTTCCATTAAAAAAAAAAAAAAATAATAATAATTAAAAATAATCATCATGATTATTAATTTTGACTGATTAAATAATAATTCAACATTAAAACATTATTTATTAATTGGAACTAATTAATAATTTAAATAAAACTTTAACACTCCCAAATAAAATTAACTTAAAAGGTCATTACTTAAATTTTAATTTTAATAAAACATATATTTTATTATAAGTTTCTTTATGTAATTGTTATAATATTCAGTGGCGTAGCTGGGGCATTGCCCTAGATTCCAAGTTTATTATGCTCTAAAGGGTATATTATATACAGTGTATTTCCATCGACATTGATACAAAGGTAGTAATTTCATGTTAATGTTTTTTCGTGGATTTAGGGTCTTCTGGCACCGGGGGCCCACCCACATTTCGGGCCCGTGCGGACCCATAGTTACGTCATTGATAATATTATCAATTAATATTTGAGCCAAATTGAATTGTTATATTTTGTACATAATACTTTGTAATTAAAAGAAAATTGATGTCTTTTTATATTTATTTTTAAGTACACATACTTTGTTTGACAATTGCCAAACTATACTGTTAACTTCGTAGGGAGTTTATAATTTTGAAAGTAAAATAAAATTGTATGTACAATGTACATTAATCCTTAATTATTATTTATTGTTTTGATTAAGCAAGTGTTTTTATAATTTAATTATTTAAATAAATATTTTTTTAAACAAATTGTCATGTCTTCTTTATTATTAAGACGGCTCCCCCACTTCACACATGGGCAAAACAATAGTTAGATAATCTAACACGCTGACTTTTCTTTTATCAGAATGGGGCATCCACATATTAAGCTAAGCAGTAAGTTTATAATTAATAATTATCAATAATCAACCATTCCGTTGAAAAAAAGGAAAAACGAAACTTTTATTCAGGTGCTACAAGCCTCCACGAAAATAAAGGCAAAGTCATAACGATAATTTAAAGTTTTATAATATTAAATACTTATTTATTATATCCTACGTAACTACAGAAGTAAAATTGAAGATTAGGTAGAATAGGAGGGGGCTGAATTTGGAAGGGGGTGTCACCATAGGCCTTGGTGGAATAGTGCACAGTGCACAGGAACAGGAGGTAGTCAGGCCCGTCGAGAGCCGTAGCGGGCCCCACGGCTATACCTATATGGGCCCCCTCTTTTTACTCGTTTTTATTCGTCATTTTGGGACTTTACACTAATAACTTGTGTATTGAATTTTTCAACTATTATAATAAGTACTATTTTATATTTATTGTAAGTACTACTAATAAACTCCTATTACTGATAACTGCAGACAAACTACTGATAAACCAAAGTAAAACAAACTCATTTTGAAGAATACAACTATTTTACCGCAGTAATGTTAAAAACCCAATTATGACTTAAATTAATATGGGTATATGAGTCATAATTATGACCTAAAATTAGACAAAATTGTTTGAAAACATTTATAATTTCTTATTCCTCAACTAAAACACAATCTGGACACAAAAAGTCCTATAACTGTAAAATGTTGTTTACGTTTTATACAATTTTATTTTATATATTACTAGGGGGCTCTGCCCCCTACTCGACAAACCCCCTCGCTTCGCTCGACAAACCCCCGTAAAGCGGCCGCAGCGCGGCCGCTGCCTAGAATAGAGTACAGTAGAATCCCTTGTTTTCTTTTTAGGAGGGGGCTAAATTTAGGATATTTGCAAATTATCTTATCAAAAAGAGTGGTATAGAAATCAGTGGAAGGGATAAAATCTAGATATTCTCTCATAGTAAAATAATTTAAATGTTTCTTGATGGTAGTTTACAAACTTATCAAATTAAAATAACACTCCGTAGCAAAGAACGGGTATCCAGCTAGTAAAACATAATGATTTCGAAGAAAAAGTAAAACAAACAAAGAATGTAACAGAAAATAAGCGAGAAGGAAGATTAAGGGGGTGGGAATGTTACGTGGTCTATAAGATAATTCCCTCCTATATTAAAAAAAAAAAAATAATAAAACAAAAATCTTCACTTTTTGAATAGCTTTTAATTCTAAGGAAATATGTAACTAAAAAAAAAAACAATAGTTTGATTAAGAATTTAAATAAAATTACCTCTTACCATTATCGTTGTGTAATAAGATTGTTTATTATAACTAAACATAAATTATTCAATTTAACTTAATAGGTAAATAGAAAGAATCAATCTACCTTTATAGCTTCGCTTCGTTTTTTCGATCCATCCTATGTATATCTTCATATTCCATTATATTCTCTAAATGCTGTTATAAATATACGTAGAATTAACTTTCAAAGATATTATCGTCAATATTACACTGAATAACAAATCGATCAATCTTTAAAGACAAGATTTCAACACAGAACAACCGATAATGAATAAAATATAAACGACACACACGAAAGATGTACTTTTCGAAAGAAAAATGTATAGATATCAAAAAGAAACATTTGAATTATAACACACTGTACAAATATAAAGACCCGCTACCCGATTTAAAATACTTTTCCTCGATTAAGAAGTGAATTTAAAGTAAGATTCGACTAAAATTACTGTTGACCTAATTAGAGAAGTAAAAACAATATGGCCGACACTCTAAAACTATGGGAAACCGCAACGTCGCAGTGACTCGCCTTTTTCAGGGCTACCACACTACCACCGTATCAAAATTAAATAATCTAAAATTTATTATAAAAAAATATTTAAAATAAAAATATTATAAATAATAAGTATTCTTCATGGTAATATTATATTTTAAATATGTTTTTAGTTAAACCGAAACAAAATATGTTTAAGTTATTTTATTTTTTAATAATTTTGTTCGCATTATTGGTTTAACCTCGTTGTACTGTGGTAAGTGAAAAAATATTTTGTTTTTATAAGTTTAAATTAATAAAAAACTTAGTTTGTAAAAACGAGTTAAATCAAATGGTATTTTAAGTTGAAAGGAGAACTACAGTATATGGACCCCCTACTATACTATACATCGTAAATCGCTACAATCGATTGTTATAATTGACGCCATATTTCAATATGTCCAAATAATGTGTGATTTGCGTAATTTTACACATTTTAACGAAAATGTGTTTGTTTTGGGTTTGAATTTAATTTTGTTAACCTTAATTTTTTTTTTGCCCTAGAATTTTTAATCGCCGTTCCACACCGCTTCGCGGAGCGCTCATTTCTAAAGAAAAACAACCCTCCTGCGTCCTGCATATAGACCAGGTAGAGTTCCAAATCGAAATATAAAAGAGCTTAACAGACAAGATATATCGATATATTAAGTCTTGAAAGAGGTCGATAGTGAGATAACGTGTTATCAGAAAGAGCCCCATATACTGTAGTTTAGCCCTCAAGGTATATGTGTATGTTCTATATACAAAGCTACAGTTTTGGTCCGATCTCGATGAAAATTTTCACACTTGACCTTCAAATCAATGGGAAGGTCACTGTCTACATGAATTTTCGAAATTTAAATTTTGGTACACAGGGGTACGGGGTACAACTCAAGTGATGAATATGGGGTCAAAGTAATGACAGGGTTCACACTGACCTGGAAAATCAGGGAAAGTCAGGGAATGTCAGGGAAAAAAAATTAGGTCAGGGAAAGTCAGGGAAACTTTTTGATATAGCCCTAAAATCAGGGAAAATAACCAAAATTTAGGTAAATTAAACCAAAAGTCAGGGAAACCAAATTTGTCAATAAATAGAAATAAACTAACCGCAACACATTATCTTAATCTGGGTTTAATACAACAAAAACATTTGGTTATTTATGTAGCCCCACTAGAGATGTAAATAAAAAAAGGGTTTATAGTTTATTTTAAAAAAAAATATCGTTTGTTATTTATTTATTTTTTTAAATAAAAACCAAACCACCAATACCATGTTGGTTTACATAAAAAAAAAAAATCAAAATTGAATAGCTGAATTATAGAATAGAATGCTGAATATGGATCATAAACTTTAAAACTCCAATTTCCAACAATGTGGAATCTGCATATTCATTACTCTGGTATAGGGGGGTGGGGGGGATATTATTTATGATATAATATGTAATCTTATTATCAAATAAAATATTTTAAGAAGTATACAGTAAACAGGTTGTTCCACATAAGTACCTACCCAGAAAAACCTATGAATCTACATCAAAATTCTGACCAAAAATTTCAAGTAAACTTAGGTCCTATGGACCTTCGTTTTCGAGATTATATCAATTTTTTCATTTAGGTCTTGTTTTCAGCCATTAACTGCCTAATAAATAGAAATCTAATTAAGATAGAAAGATGCAGTTTGCAGCATCGTAAAGAGCATTGATTTAAAAAGTCACTAGCTTTAGTACTTAATACATGCGTTTATTAGCTTAATTAACATCAAAATTGGAAATTAAAGGTATTTTGAAGATGAGCAGTTAAAAACATACCTTCTTTAACACTGGAAAAAAGAGGCTCGTGAAAAAATACATAAAAAACAAATTTTAAATTAGAAAAAAAGTCACCAGGAAAAAAACGCTTTTTACACCTCTAAGCCCTACTAATCGTATTGAGGTGGCCATATTTTGTGATTTCTTTTAAAATATTAAATATATACTATATTAGGTATATTAGTTACTTACTGTTAAATTATATTTAGGTATTAATGAGAGCATTTTACTTAAAGAAAAAAAACCCTTTTCTTAATATTTTTACTTTAATTAACAAGATTAACTATTAATTAACAAAAAAAAAGATTAAACTGTGGTGACTTTTAAATGTTTATTAAGGTTTTACATTACAGTCCCCAGGCCACCATAAGAAGTGAGTCGCTGTTTGATAAAGTTTTCTTACCTTATGGAATCGCTTATATATGCCTTGTCCACCGATGAATTGGGTGTATGGCAACTGGGCGCTGGGCCATTTCTTTTTTTTTGACATGCCAAACATGCCCTTCTGCGGGAACATTGAAAAGAGATAGATAAAGTTTTGATTTTCACAGGATCGTTTAATTAAATTATTTAAAAAACAGTGGTACACGTGGCCACCGATACGAGTGGGCCGTTCACTTTTCAACGTCCCCGCAGAGCGACATGTTTGGGGCGGTGGACACCCCAAACGGCCCACTCTTATCGGTGGCCACGTGTACCACTGTTTTTTAAATAATTTAATTAAACGATCCTGTGAAAATCAAAACTTTATCTATCTCTTTTCAATGTTCCCGCAGAAGGGCAAGTTTGGCATGTCAAAAAAAAAGAAATGGCCCAGCGCCCAGTTGCCATATACCCAATTCATCGGTGGACAAGGCATAAATAAGCGATTCCATAAGGTAAGGAAACTTTATCAATCAGCGACCATTTCTTATGGTGGCCTGGGGACTATTACTTTAAGTGGCACATATGTATTCATATCATTTAGAATAAATATTTCCGATAAATTTACGAGATTGTTATTCTTTTTCTTTCTTTTTTTTTTTTTTTTTTTTCATTTGTCAGGGAAAAATTATCAAAATAGTCAGGGAAAGTCAGGGAATGTCAGGGAAATCAAAATCAAATTTTAAGTGTGAACCCTGAATGAATACCCTTCATGATGCATATCGTTGAAATGCTCTTTAAGAGTACAGTAATTGTTGTTATGTACAGTTTTGTCATATTGTCATTATTGTCATTTAGGAGGGGGTAAATTTGGGATGTTTGCAAATTATCTTATCAAAGAGGAGGGGATATAGAAATAAGTGGGAGGGATAGAATCTAGATATTCTCGCATAGTAAAATAGTCTCTTGACGGTAGTTTGTAAACTTATCAAATTAAAATAACACTTCGTAGCGAAGCACGGGTATCCAGCTAGTATTGTAGGAAGTAGGAAACAGTGGCTGCAATAAGGGTCCCGCAGACCCCGCCGCGCGGGGGCCCCTGGAAGTGAAATAGAGGGGCCCCTATAAGTTTCCAGGGGGCCTCCAAAACCTACTAGTAGGAAATATGAATTTTTCTGACTGAAGAAACCATTGTAGTGTCTTTCTGGCTAGCATGCCGGATTTTTCAACCATGCATGGTTGAAAATGAACGGTGGTGTATTTAATATTTTTTCAACTTTGGATATGTCCAAATAAAACTGAACAAATCAATAACCATTGATTTTGTTGACTACTTGGTATGGATCACTCAAGTTTCTAATCACACTGTCAATTAAAACATAAAAAACTTCAACTTTGAAGCGATTTTTTGGGTTCTCTGTGGATTTTTACCCATCGGGATACGGGTTAGTAATTTTTCGCTTCTCAGTCTCGGTACCGGGAAATTCTCTCTCAAACTTAATCACCACACCTGGCTGACAACTTTAATATTAACTAATATTATTTTTAATTATTATTACGAATATAATTATTTTATATTTCAATCATAAATATTGGCGTGATTGGGTGTTCGGGGCTTGAGAAGCGGGGCACTTTAGGGGAGGTCCGGGCCCCCCGGCATCAGCCGTACCTGCCGCCCCCTCTCGAAGGGCCTGGAGGTAGTTCGAAGTTCGATTTTAAAAAATTCTTTAAAAAAATCCCTTAAATTTCCTCGGATATAGTAAACCCGCAATACCTAAATCAGTTAATTTGTATCCAGAATATAGCATCATTAAGTCAGATTGGTTTTGTATGCATTTTTCAAACCTGTCAAAATACACTTAACACAACACACATAAACTTTTTATTTTTGTCTAAATGAAAATTTAAATGGGCAAACCCATGGACTTTTCTTAATATTTATCAAAATAAACAAAAAAAAAAAAACGGAAAAACATGATTAGGTGAAGATTATGTAGTAGGGGGTGAATTCGGAAGAGTGGTGGAGACAATTTATTGACAATCAGCTTTATAAACCCGACAAAATGAGTGTATTTTGCCACTTTCTGACTGTCTATTTTCAAGAATTTTTAGTCTCATTTATAGAAATTTATGCAAATAGCATATTAGGCCGTGCTTAAAGAACTGACTTTGATACAGTTTCATAGTGGTTTTTAGGCTGTTAGGATTGCTTGTTAACTAGGAAATTAGGATGCCCTCTCTCTAAAAGACGTTTTAGGGCCAAGAACAAAGAAAGAAATGGTGTTACGAAGACCGCTCTTTGAGGATGACAAAATTAGCCATGTTTTGCCGCAATTTATTTTTGTCTATGTATTTTGAGAAATATTAAGGAATATCCATTGGTTTGCCCTTGCCTGTGCAAATTTCTAAAAATGAACAGTAAATAAAAAGTGAACATAAAATATTTTGACAGGTTTGAAAAATTTGTAAAAATGGAACTACCTCCTTTGCTTTGCTATTTTCCAGATACTAGATGACAATAATTGTTTCTGTCTCGGCTTATTGTGGGTTTATTATAACCGAGGAAATTTAAGGGAATTTTCTCATAATTATTAACCCTTCGAGACCTGGGTTGGCGCATGGAGTGCGCCAGCCCTCCGAGGAAAAAAGTTTCTGCAAATCACAGATTCACGATGCGAGAATAATAAAACCTCAATTTACCCTACCACTAGAGACCCCTAAAACAGAAACAGTCTGCTTTGATTATTGCTTCGTTCTGCATTGTTTTGCCGTGTTTATTTGGCTTGGTGTACTGTATTTGCCGCCCGTGCCACCATGTCCGGTATAGAAAAATTATGCCATCCGATCAATATTTTTTGGTTTTGCATGAGTTGTCGGATTAGGATGATGGTTGTGAGGAGTTATCTTAGGACTTTGACAACTAATAATAATAAATAGGGTTGATAATTAAGGTTGAAAGCCTGATACTAAGTCAGAACGCTGAAGGAGTAATTACTGATTTTTTATAGTAATTTTTATTTTTATAATTAAAGATATCATTGAAAAATAAATATGTAATACATCAATTGACTTTTTAGTTTAAAAATTTCCTAAACGCAATCTAGATAATCTGGATATAACCAATTTATGGTTTGAAAAATGCATTGGCGCATAAAGTGCGCCGCTCGTGCCTCATTGTTTGTCCACTATAGCCGTGCCACGAAGGGTTAAAAATCAAACTACCAACCTAGAAATATTGAAGTGTATTATAGTAGAGTATGATAGTGCAGGTAATAAGAATAAGCATGGCAAGAAGAAATAAAATTTTATTAAGGTGCTATTAGCCTAGCCTACACGAAAAGGAAGTGTCATAACAATTATTTAAATGATTACAAATTTAAATAAACAAAAATTGTTATTTATTATATCCTACTTAACTACAGAATGCTAGGTTAGTACATTCAATGTCACGGGCATTGGTAAAGTTGAAGATTAGGTAGGGGTAGGGGTCTGAATTAGGAAGGGGGAGGGAGGTCACCATATGCCTTGGTAGAGTAGGCACCCCCTGCACAGGTTGTAGTTTAATTTTCATAAATTCTTTTTAAAAAATCCCTTAAATATCCTTGGTTATAATAAACCTGCAATACGTGAATCAGTATGGAGAAAAATTGTCTATTTGTATCCAGAATAAGCAATACACAGGAGGTAATTTGCTTTTAACGAATATTTACATTTCAAGGTTATAGTAAACCCACAATAATTAAATCAGTCTGACAATAAAATGTTAATTTGAAACCGGAATATAGCAACATAAAGGAGGTAGATAGATTTTGTAAAATTTTTTCAAATCCGTCAAAATGCGCTTCCTTGTCTATTCTTGAAAATTTCTTGTCTATTTTTGAAAATTTAAACAGGCAAACCCATGGATTTTTTTTTAATATTTCTCAAAATAGACAAAAACAAATAACGGAAAAAACATGATTAGGAGAAGATTAGGTAGGGGGGGGGGGGACGACATACATCTTAAGATGTAATTATGTCTTCTATGGTCTTGATCATACCTGGCCAGAAGAATTATTCTAAAATTTTATACATAGTAATACATATTTTTCATTTTTGTACAACCAAACGTTGGTGTAGACGTTCTTCATTCTTTTCCACTCTATTCTATCCGCAGCCACTCTTTGCCATGCTGCACCTCCACAAACTTTCCTCATCTCTTCGTCCCATCTTTGTGGTTGTCTCCCTTGTGATCTTCTATGTTCCCCGGGTACCATTTAAGTATTATTTTTGTCTATCTTCCATCTTTGCTTCTCGCAATGAGTCCAGCCCAGTTCCATTTCTGTTCCATCATTACCTTGCCTATATCTTCCAATCCTGATTATTTTCTAATCCAAGTATTTCTCTTTATGTCTCTCCAAGTTATTCCCAACATAATTCTTTCCATCCTCCTCTGCGAGCACCTCATCTTTCTGACTATTTTTTTCAGTTGAGACCCACGTTTCTACGCCATAAGTCATTACAGGAAGAACACATGTCATCCAAAGCTTTTTCTTGGCTTCGTTTTGAACGTTGGATTTAAATAGCTGTTTGTACTTATTAAAAGCCTTCCACCCTAGTGCAATTCTCCAACTTACTTCTCTTTCCTGTAGATTAATTTCTTTTTTAAATTAGCCTTTTTTGGGTTTTTTTCCTTTTTATAAAATTATCTATTAAATATAATAAATAAAACAGCAAAACTTCCTCTCTTTTTTGAAACTGCTATATTTTGCTATCACATTATGGCGTCTACAGGCTACAACAATGATACAATTTTAACAAAACATTGACAATACTATTTTAATGACTCAATTTTTAAAAAATTAATAAATTACTGATTTAATTACTTATAAGTATTCCAAAATTTGTCTTAAAAATTTACTATAACAAAATTAAAATTCTTTCCTGGTTCCGATCTTGGTTACATAAAAGCACACCTAAGTATATATAGTCATTCACCATCTCCAATTCCCTTCCTTACATATCTATAATTGAATTTTCTCTATTCCTGGTTTCGGTTTTATGAACATTGCTTTACATTTATTTGCATTGATTTTCAAACCTATATTTTTAGTTTTTTTCTTGCAGCTTGTTCAACATTTCCCTTGCTTCAATGGTATATTTAGCTATTTAGCTATTACAACTAAGTTGTCCGCAAACTTCAGCAGTTTCAGCCACCTTTATACCTTTTCCTTCCCACTGGAGTTGATTGCAGGCAGTCTCCAACTCATTGATGAAAACTTTTCCAGATAGTACATCTCCTTGTCTAATGCCCCTGTTAACTCTAATGTTATTTGATTTATCTTCCACACTGATTTCTAACAATGCATTTTCATAGACAAAGTCAATGCTCTATATTTATTTTCTACATTTATATCATCTGATCTAACATGATATAAAAAAACTGCTGGCCCCTCTTATGGTTAGTAATCAATGAATTGACCATATTTAATAAGTATACCAGTGCTTTACAAAACAATGCGTTAATGATGAAAATCTTTAAAATCACCAAGGTTCAAACCTTGGGGGCCAGTTATAATCAATTATAACTGGCAATATAGTTTGAACAAGATGATTAAGTTATCTTTTAGTCAGTTTGAAGATAACCCAAATAGAGGTAAAAGTTTGCTTATTATTTTTCTTAAGACCCAACCACCAATGAAAATATTATAATTTAACCCTGTATAATGGTTTCAAATAAATAATTTAATCTGGGTATGTTCCTATATACCCGAATGAATATAAACATGTTTACAATAGGTTTTGTATAATATCATTGTTTTTTTAATATCTCAGGAAGGAAATGATTCTCTTGGAGTCAGAAGAGTAGATGATTTAACTTCTAAAGCTAAGATTCTGTTCAGATAAACTCAACTCTTAAGGATAAGGATAAAAATATTTCGTTCTTCAACTAAGTTATCTTCAACAAAGAGAATGTTGCAGCTATGAGAGAATGTCTTCTGCAGCTAGTTCCTTGCTTTAATGTATTAATTGGTTTTTAGAATATAAACAGATCTGCCTATATTTATAAATATGTATAATGTATATCATAGAATTTTTATAATATTTTTAAAAATGTGTAAAGGAACTCATTTAAAACCCAATTGTCTGAGCCCCGGCTTTGGCCACTTTATGATGAAAATACATTTTAGTACATTTTTTTAAGTTTTATGTAAAATTCTGAAATTTATGTTAAAATTATGTATTTTTTTTCGTAATAAATGGTATTTTTATATTATATGATGGTTTGTTTCTAATATTACCCTTTCCTATTAATAACTTCAAACTTCTAAATGCTTTTTAAACCATTATATCACATATTATCAAGGGTCACTATAACTTGATTTAAATTTGTTTGCTAAAGTACCTATTCAACATTATAATTTTGTTTTTAATTTACATTGTGTAATATATTGGATTAGAACATGTAGAGTAAAAAAAATTAAGATTTGATGTGAATGTAAAAATAAATGTAATTTTATTTTTTTTCCAAGTTTGTTACTTGGTTTTTATATGCATATACTCTCTAAAACACATACCTTAAAAAATTTAAACTGACTGCTAACTGCAAACCATTAATTGACATTTTTAAGAAACAGCTTAACTTATTAATATCTGTTAAAACATCACGAATGATAATTAGGTTAGAGATTTGATTTTAACTATATACCTGGAGGTAACATGCTTATTGCAGATTCATTATCCGTTACGACACTACTAAAATTAATAATAATGATGAAATATTTGATAAAACCATTGTAAAAAGATTAGTTTTCGTAAATTTGTAACCCAAATGATCATACCAGTGACCAGATTCCCAACGGAAAATTTTACAAAAAAAAAAAAAAATTGTAAAAATTTTACAATTATTACTTCTCTACAGTTATCAAGGCATCAATAGAGCTAGGGCCGTCCCTAGGGGTTTAGGCGCCCGGGTCAAAGGCATCATTGGCGCCCCTCCCCCCCCTTATTGCCAATTTCACCCAGTAGTTAAGAAGGGGGCCTGGCGGCGCCCCCTAGACGTGGCGCCCGGGTCAGCTTGACCCGGTTGACCCCCCCCCCCCCCCCCCCCCCCCATTTGATTATCACAATAATCAAATGGTGATTTGATTATCACCATATAGCTCAGTCTATTTACCTAAGAAAAATTGCACAAATGATTTTTAAGTAGGTACTATTAGTGTAAATAAAATTGCCATTATATTTATATCCAACCAAAAATGAATTTTTTTCATAATAAAAGTTGTCAGTTATGTTGTTAGCTTTTTAAAAATGTACTAGAAGCTCATAAAAATTTCATCATCAGAAAGCTTGGAAAATTTCCTTCAAAAAACCATGTATTTTTTACTTTCTCATACATGAAGTATATATAAAGAGAAAGTATTGCGATGACAAAAAAAAAAATCCATTTTGAGAGATTTACATGTTATGAGGTCCTGGAGTCCTAAAGAGTGGTTGAAGCCTAAACTATTGGGCGAACTACTGGGGGATTGCGGTGAAATTTGGTATACAAGTTCAGAGAAATCACATACCAAGGGCAAATGCATTTTAGCTCCAAATTTTGCCCCCCATTTTCTTGGTTACCCACCCCAAATTATTTAAATATGTAGTTATCCTCTTGTCTTAATAGTAATTTAGACAAAGGAATGCCCTATAAAATACACCTGATTTAATGATAGGATTAAGGATAATTGGGCATGTTTAACAAAAAACTATTTAAGACACATTTTTCCACATTGGCACTTTATTTTTAAATAGCACTTTCTGTGTGTGAAAAAAATAATAATTAAAAATTAAAATAATTAACAGGCTTTGATTTTTTTTTAATATTTCTTTTTTATTATTAAACTCTTTTTCCAAAAATACGACAGAAAAAACTGGGTCCGATTTTTTTAAAGTAAAAAAAAAAAATACAATATAAATTACAACCAAACTGCACTGAGTAAAAAATAAAAAAAAAAAACTTTCTCATCTTTCTGATCTCTTGCCTACCCCACATTATATTTGAATGAACAAACATAAAAAGAAAGCCATTTAAAAATAAGGGGAACAAAATAAAATACATATATTTAATATAATAATCACACCGAAATTTATGTCTCAAGTCTTTGTTATTGGATACATACATAATGTACATATATTTAGTATATATGTATAATTTTAAAAAAAAATTGTTGTTTTATTTACAATACATGAAGAGACAAAATTGGTAACGAGTAAAAAGGTGAAAATTCAGATTTATTTACTTTTTTTCTTAAGTACTGTTAGTTATACAATTTGAAAATGTATTTGTTTGTCTTGCTTCAAAACAAATGGGGAGACAATAATGATGTTTTTTTTGTTGTTTTTTATATTATTTTTTGAAATATTTCAACTATAAAACAGTTAAAAGTAAATATTTATATATATATAATTACAATACATACAATTATTATTTATAATGTAACCTATTTATCCATTTATAAAATAGACAAATGCGAATTGCACTCTTGTTTTAAACATTAAGTTGAGATCACTAAGTGCTTAACTTTTTTCAAATATTTAGATTTATTATTTTTTACAATTTTTTTTAATTTCGTTAAGTAAAAAAGCACTTTTTCCATTGAGAATTTTATTTTGAAAATAAAGGACAATACAGACAAATAAAAAACCCTAGCATTGCCCCTTGGGGAAATAGTTTATAAACTTTTGTTTCCACCTAAAAAATAAACCTAATATCATCGTAGAAAAAAGTGAATAGTAGGGCAGGAATACGAGATATTTATCTAATTAACTTTAGTTTAATTACATCATTATATACATGAAAAAAAAAAATTATAAACCCCCAGAAGAAGTAATATTAAAAAGAAAATATAAAATTCATAAATTTGTATATTAACACCTCAAAATCTGGGGCAGAAATAAAAATAAAAAATTTCCATATTATGTATCGACCATTCTCAACTCTAACTTAATTCTTTCCATCTATTAATTTAAATACAAATAAGTAAAATAAAGCTTAAAAAAAGTTATAATATACAAATATAAACCTATATACAATACCATTATTTAAATATTTACACTGCAACCGTAAATAACAAACAAAATAATAATTATACAGCACAGTCAAGTTATTTAAGGATATATATATATATATATATATATATATATATATATATATATATATATATATATATATATATATATATATATTCTTTTTGAGAAAAAAATATAACAATGAATTTTTACAAGAAATGGTTTCATAAACCATAAAAAATATTTATCAAACAAAAAAAATTAACAGAAAAAACTCTAATCATACTTTAAATCTATATATTACATACATTGTACAAAAACAAGTGACTTGAGGAAATAAATCCTCTAAAAAAGAATATACCTTTCAAAAATTGAAAATTTACCTACATATATACATAATCAAAATTTTAGATAAATATATACATATGTAGGGAGAAAGGAGGAATTGAAAACTTTAAAGCTATCTAACCGTGGTGAGGGTCATGGTTCCACCGTGGTTAGTCGGTGGGCTACGAAGGAGTAGGTGGTGGGGTGGGGGCCTGAGGCTCCTGTGGCTGCTTTTCAGCTGGGGTTTCTGTCGTTGTTGTTGTCGATTCAGGTTCATCAGGAGTTGGTAATGGATACGGTTTGGTGGTTGATAGTACGGCCAGTGCGTCTTTGACTGCATGGTACATAATGTTCTTGATCTGAAGCTTGTCTTCATGATTTGTATGAGTGTCTGTAAGATCTCTGAACTCCTGAGTCAAGTTGAAACAGTGGGATACGTTTTCAGGTGATACAAAATCTTCAGCCACTTTAATACAATTATGTAAATTCTTCACCTATAAACAAAATCAATAAAATTTGTGAAATCAAAGAAACTAAGAATATTATTTTCAAAAAGCAAACTGCAGTTTATCAGAGAGGTGCAATGATTTTTGGTCTTTTTCAGTAAATCCCTCCCATAAACCTTAACACCTAGTAGTAATTGGTTTTCAAGATTTCTGAATAAAATATCTGAACATTGAAATCTCAATTTATTAAGGTAAAAAATGTTTAGAATACTTAACAATAATTTCTAAAACTTTAGCACAAGAAAAAAAAATTATTTGTCATTAGCTCAAAATAAAAAGGAAAACAAACCTGATGGGGTGCACCAGCTGGTATGAAGACTGCATCTCCAAGGCACTGTACTATGGTATATCCTTCCACTCCATACTCCTTGTACAAGCGGTCTCTAAGAGTATGATCCAAGTACCAGCTTTGGTCATGAATAGGATCATGATGTGGCTCCATATTGTTACCTCTCTCGAGAGAAACCTATACAATCAAACAATCAAAATTAGTTTTTCAAATGATATTATAAAGTATTAGCAGTTGCTCAGTTATCTTTAGAACTAACATATAAAAAGGAGTTTGATGTTAAAACACAATAGCTAATATGTTCAGTTAATTTTTATTTAGATTGATATTTTAGAGTTTGTTAATACGATAAAGAACTTCTGTGAAAAGTGATGATTTTTAGGAGTGAGATATCTTAAAATTTGTAATACATTTATGTATTGAAGTAAAATAAGTATTTTATTAACAGAATTTTATTAAATATTGTTCATTATAATTATATTTTCCTAAATATCTGATTCACCAGGTACACCAGATACAGATAATATCTTATTACCAGATATACTAATGATAATTCAAGTTAGATAATTAAAACTAAAAATAAAAAATAAAAGAGAAAATCTAATAAATACAACTGTTGTATTAAATTATCATCTTATAAATTTATATTTTTTGTAAAATTTAATTATAAAAAATTATGTTTGTGATAACAACAAATAAAAAAGAGGTTTTGCAATATTATTATGGCTTACCTTGTTGAGCAGGTCCCTGATTTTGTCTGCATCCCTAGCCATATATATATGCCAGAGGGCACCAGGTATCTGGCCCTTTTCCCTAACCCTTCTCCTGGTCAACATATCACAGCCGGCTTCATCAACTGCTTTTAACACTTCTACAAAAAAAAGATATTGTTAGCACAATCATAAATATTTTATGTGACAAGAACAAATGAGAGAATGGCAGAGTAATTAGGAAACAACTTAGTGTAAATAATGTGTCCAAATTCTACTTTTAATAGTTAACAGAGAAAGTTTTACTAATTGATTTGTATAGTTAATAAAACAAAAAAGATTATTATACACAATATTACAAACACCAGCATTCATCTAGGTTTGATTTCTAGAAAATTTCATGATCGCAACAAAAGAAAGGTAAAGTGGCTGATGTTACAATACTGCAATATCCGAATACTGCCGTCAATTATAATATATTGTAACACCTAATAAAGTAAAGCTTCCATATTGAAAAGTAAATTTATTCTTTACTTTTGAGTTAAACACTTCTCACAATGTCAATATAGTAAATAATTAAATATATCATTTATAAATACCTTTGACAGATGCATCATAGTCGGTGTCAGTGGGAATACCAACATGCACCATGACATTGACCGCATCACTGATGTCAAGATGAAGGTTAGTGGTAGCAACAGTTTGACCCGTCAGGCCATATGCAGTATACATTTTAGGTCCAAGATCAGGTCTGACAAAGCATTCAGGTAATCTACTCGCCAAGTTAAGTTTACCATTCCTCTGAGTATAATCAGGCATTGGAAGTACTTTCATTAAGTCACTAAACCTGTAAAAAAAACAATAAGCAAACCATTAAGTAAAAAATAATAGTATTTAGGAGAAGCTGGGGTTCTGGGGGCACTGTGAGGCATTGGGGAAATTACAATGATGTTAAACATTTATAATTTAGTATCTGAGTTTTCTAAAATGAGTTAACTAAACACAAAAAAAAAAAAATAATAATAATAAACTTGAAACAAACCTGGATGGAAGTATGTCAGCAAAGTCATCACCAGAAGGCCAGTCTTTAAGCTTAAGGTACATTGGATTGCCTTGATTATCCTTAATTCTCTTAGTAATAGAGGTAAACCCTTCCCAGAACTTTCTCATGGGTTGGTTAAGAAGAGGATCTCCCCCAAGAGAGTCAACCAGGTCACTACGAGTATCACCAAAGTCCCTGTTAAAAGACTCAGGGGTCCACAAGTCTTGATTGAGGTCTTTAGTAACATCACTTATTACTATAGGCTGACCTCTTTTCCACTGATCCTTAACAAAATAATAAAACATACAATTAATTTCATTTACATAACAACCACAGAAAAAAGCAGTTTATTGTAAGTTCTGACAAAAGCCTTGGAAAACCCTTAAACATTGCAAACACAAACCCAGCCTTCCTCAAACTAAAAAATGGTTTAAGGTCATCAAAAACTTTATAGGTTGGATATTTTGTTTTTAACAAAAAATTGATCCCTGTCCACAATTGTACTTTAATCAACAGAAGTGTCAGAGCCAGTTAGTCATCATAGAATAGAAAAAATAGCTTAAAGTAAGGTCTGCAAACAGTCTTGGAGAACCCTTGACCATTGCTAACACAAACCCAGCCTTATTCTACCTACGAGAATGGTTTAGGGTCATCATACACTCTAAACTATGAGTTTGATACATTTTTTAAAAATCGGATTAATTACTGTATTTGACAATTGGGAACTTAATCAACACAAGTGTCAGAGACAATTAGTCATCATAGATTAGAAAAATAGCTTGAAGTAAGGTCAGCAAACAGTCTTGAAGAACCCTTGACCATTGCTAACACAAACCCAGCCTTACTCAAACTAAAAAATGGTTTAAGGTCATCAAAAACTTTATAGGTTGGATATTTTGTTTTTAACAAAAAATTGATCCCTGTCCACAATTGTACTTTAATCAACAGAAGTGTCAGAGCCAGTTAGTCATCATAGAATAGAAAAAATAGCTTAAAGTAAGGTCTGCAAACAGTCTTGGAGAACCCTTGACCATTGCTAACACAAACCCAGCCTTATTCTACCTACGAGAATGGTTTAGGGTCATCATACACTCTAAACTATGAGTTTGATACATTTTTTAAAAATCGGATTAATTACTGTATTTGACAATTGGGAACTTAATCAACACAAGTGTCAGAGACAATTAGTCATCATAGATTAGAAAAATAGCTTGAAGTAAGGTCAGCAAACAGTCTTGAAGAACCCTTGACCATTGCTAACACAAACCCAGCCTTACTCAAACTAAAAAATGGTTTAAGGTCATCAAAAACTTTATAGGTTGGATATTTTGTTTTTAACAAAAAATTGATCCCTGTCCACAATTGTACTTTAATCAACAGAAGTGTCAGAGCCACTTAGTCATCATAGAATAGAAAAAATAGCTTGATGTAAGGTCTGCAAACAGTCTTGGAGAACCCTTGACCATTGCTAACACAAACCCAGCCTTCCTATAACTACGAGAATGGGTTAGGGTCATCATACACACTATAAGATTAATATATTTATAAAAAAAAGGGATTTCACAACACAAAATTCAGAAATTAAGATCTTGATCAACTTAAGTGTAAGAGCAATTAATTAGTCTTCGTTGAAATTAATTAAAATAGCTTAAGTAAGGTATACCATCAGCATTAAAGAAACTTTGACAATTGCTAACAAAAAAAACCCAGCCTTACTCTAACTACAAGAATGGATTTGCCATCATACACTCTAAACTATGAGTTTGATACATTTTTTAAAAATCGGATTAATTACTGTATTTGGGATCTAAATCAACAAAGTGTCAGAGCCAATTAGTCATCATAGATTAGAAAAATAGCATGAAGTAAGGTCTGCAAACAGTCTTGGAGAACCCTTGACCATTGCTAACACAAACCTAGCCTTATTTTAACTACGAGAATGGTTTAGGGTCATCATACACTCTAAACTATGAGTTTGATACATTTTTTAAAAATTGGATGAATTACTGTAATTGGGATCTAAATCAACAAAGTGTCAGAGCCAATTAGTCATCATAGATTAGAAAAATAGCTTGAAGTAAGGTCTGCAAACAGTCTTGGAGAACCCTTGACCAGGGCCGCAGCTACATATTTTACCAGGAGGGGCAAGCCCTAATTTTGCCGCCCCCTTCCACCACTTTATCCTAGCAATTCGCCAATAACTATTACTCTTACTCCTAAGTCAGCTTGTGAAAAATCTTAGTATATTTATTAATATTTGAGATAAAATATAAAATCATGATTTAAGTTGATAACTAAAGTTTATTTGAAAATGAGAAACGACAATTCAAGTACACAATTCAAGTAAAAATGTTTTAATATACCAGAAAATATTATACATTATACATAAAACAATTCTTCCAAAAACTAAAAGTGTATTTATGTAAATTTGACTTTGCGGGTGCAAAAGTTTTGATTATTTTTTTTCGATGCTCTTTGATGTTTAATGGAAAAGAGACTTACATCATCAGAGACATCGAAAAGAAACAACTAAACTCTAGTAAATTAAAATCTATTTTTAAATAATAAACTCCTGTTCAGTTCAGTTAAAATAGGTGCCAGTCCTACTAATCTCTCTTCTGTCATACATGAACCTGACCCAAAGGGGGGCCCGGGGGGCCTCCCCCGGAAAATTTTAGAAAATTAGGTTCAAAATGGTGAATTTTGGGCCTTTTTTTAGATCTTTTTCATCTAAAAAAAAGCATCACCTAAAAGTTTGTTTAAAATTGTTTCTGCAGAATTTTTAAAACATTTATTAACTAAATCGGTTTTTAGACTAAAAAAAAAAAGGTTTTACCTTTAACGCTATACTATGCTATTAATTCTTTCTGATTCATTATGAAATACCTTCACAACGTCCTATACAGCAACTGAACTAGGGGATACACACTCAACTGAGTATATAAACAAACAACAATTAAGGTATGCAAATAAACAAACACAAAATAGTTTAATGTTTGTATCCCACATAAACATGTAAGTTTGGGAATCCCAGTTTTAAATGTTAATATTAACTTGACTATTGATCCATAAACAATAATCATTTATTTGCAAAATAATTATATTATTAGTTTTAAATGAGATCTCTCCTAATTTAAGTTATTCATCTATCTTTCTTTGTAAAAACATTGACTTCTTGGTGGGCAAGTATCTTGCGGCGCCCCTCAGGCCCTAGCGCCCTAGGGTCGCGCCGGCCCTGTGTCTAGTTCGTAGGGATAGGGCGCGCATCGTCGAGACGGACTACGTGAAAACTACACTGTGACCCGACCTTGCAATAGGGAATTAAGAAGGCATCTACTCACTGACAGTACTGCTTTCATATCGCTCACTCTCTTCTGCCTAGTTCGGATGCCGCCCTCTACACCTACATCACTGTGTCATATTACAGGTCTTAAATTAGTTAAATAAATTTATAGTCTTATACTCATTTTGCCGCCCCCTACATTTTGCCGCCCGGGGCAAAAGACCCCCCCTGCCCCCCCCCTAGCTGCGGCCCTGCCCTTGACCATTGCTAACACAAACCCAGCCTTATTCTAACTACGAGAATGGTTTAGGGTCATCATACACTCTAAACAATGAGTTTGATACATTTTTTAAAAATCGGATTAATTACTGTATTTGACAATTTGGATCTTAATCAAAACAAGTGTCAGAGCCAATTAGTCATCATAGATTAGAAAAATTGCTTAAAGTAAGGTCTGCAAACAGTCTTGGAGAACCCTTGACCATTGCTAACACAAACCCAGCCTTATTCTAACTACGAGAATGGTTTAGGGTCATCATACACTCTAAACAATGAGTTTGATACATTTTTTAAAAATCGGATTAATTACTGTATTTGACAATTTGGATCTTAATCAAAACAAGTGTCAGAGCCAATTAGTCATCATATATTAGAAAAATTGCTTAAAGTAAGGTCTGCAAACAGTCTTGGAGAACCCTTGACCATTGCTAACACAAACCCAGCCTTATTCTAACTACGAGAATGGTTTAGGGTCATCATACACTCTAAACAATGAGTTTGATACATTTTTTAAAAATCGGAATAATTACTGTATTTGACAATTGGGATCTTAATCAACACAAGTGTCAGAGCCAATTAGTCATCATAGATTAGAAAAATAGCTTGAAGTAAGGTCTGCAAACAGTCTTGGAGAACCCTTGACCATTGCTAACACAAACCCAGCCTTATTCTAACTACGAGAATGGTTTAGGGTCATCATACACTCTAAACAATGAGTTTGATACATTTTTTAAAAATCGGATAAATTACTGTATTTGACAATTAGGATCTTAATCAACACAAGTGTCAGAGCCAATTAGTCATCATAGATTAGAAAAATAGCTTGAAGTAAGGTCTGCAAACAGTCTTGGAGAACCCTTGACCATTGCTAACACAAACCCAGCCTTATTCTAACTACGAGAATGGTTTAGGGTCATCATACACTCAAAACAATGAGTTTGATACATTTTTTAAAAATCGGAATAATTACTGTATTTGACAATTGGGATCTTAATCAACACAAGTGTCAGAGCCAATTAGTCATCATAGATTAGAAAAATAGCTTGAAGTAAGGTCTGCAAACAGTCTTGGAGAACCCTTGACCATTGCTAACACAAACCCAGCCTTATTCTAACTACGAGAATGGTTTAGGGTCATCATACACTCTAAACAATGAGTTTGATACATTTTTTAAAAATCGGAATAATTACTGTATTTGACAATTGGGATCTTAATCAACACAAGTGTCAGAGCCAATTAGTCATCATAGATTAGAAAAATAGCTTGAAGTAAGGTCTGCAAACAGTCTTGGAGAACCCTTGACCATTGCTAACACAAACCCAGCCTTATTCTAACTACGAGAATGGTTTAGGGTCATCATACACTCTAAACAATGAGTTTGATACATTTTTTAAAAATCGGATTAATTACTGTATTTGACAATTGGGATCTTAATCAACACAAGTGTCAGAGCCAATTAGTCATCATAGATTAGAAAAATAGCTTGAAGTAAGGTCTGCAAACAGTCTTGGAGAACCCTTGACCATTGCTAACACAAACCCAGCCTTATTCTAACTACGAGAATGGTTTAGGGTCATCATACACTCTATTAGATTAATACCTATATAAAAAAAAAGGGGGGATTTTCACAACACTGTATTCAACAATTGAGACCTTGATCAACTTAAGTGTTAGAGCCAATAAATTAAGCATAGTTGAAAAAAATAAAAATAGCTTAAAGTAAGGTAAACCAACAGCATTTAAGAAACTTTGATAATTGCTAACACAAACCCAGCCTTACTCTAACTGCGAGAATGGTTAGTGCCATCATACACTCTAAAATATGAGTTTGATACATTTTTAAAAATTTGATTATTACTGTATTTGACAACTGGGATCTTAATCAACACAAGTGTCAGAGCCAATTAGTCATCATAGATTAGAAAAATAACTTAACGTAAGGTCTGCAAACAGTCTTGGAGAACCCTTGACCATAGCTAACACAAACTCAGCCTTATTCTAACTACGAGAATGGTTTAGGGTCATCATACACCCTATATGATTAATACCTTTATAAAAAAAAGGGGGGATTTTCACAACACTGTATTCAACAATTGAGACCTTGATCAATTTAAGTGTTACAGCCAATAAATTAAGCATAGTTGAAAAAAATAAAAATAGCCCAAAGTAATGTAAACCAACAGCATTTAAGAAACGAGAATGGTTAGTCATCATACACTTTCTATATTGGATATATTTTGTTTTAAACACAAAAGAATTGATCCCTGTATTTGACAATTGAGACAATAATCAACACAAGTGTCAGAGCCAATTAGTCATCATAATAGAAAAAATAGGTTAAAGTAAGGTCTGCAAACAGTCTTGGAGAACCCTTGACCATTGCTAACACAAATCCAACCTTATTCTATCTAAGAGAATGGTTTAAGGTCATCGTACACTAAATAAGTTGGATATATTTTGTTTTAACAAAAATACTTAACATAGAATAGCACTAAAAATGCTTTACTTTTATATTCTATATCTGTTACTTTTTGTTACAGGTACAGGAACATAAGCCGTATATAATTTTACTTAACTGAATGTTGTACACGTTGTATAATGCAATTTATAACACATAGTTCCATTATATTTGGGGTAACGTGATGAAGATTATTAAAATAATTATGGTGTTTATTATAATTTGGGAGGAGAACAACTGTTTCAGCAACATACTTGCAAGTTCTAAAATTGTACTTGGTGCTCCTACTTAATACTTAGTCGTTTGTTTGTTTCACAATAGCATCCAGGAAATATGCACAATCTATTATTGCATGTATCGCAATCAATACTAAAAGTATTTTTCTAACTATGGGAATGGTTTGGTATCATCACTTACACAATTTGGGATGTGGACAACTAACCTAATTTTCCTATAACTTATGCTCCTTTTTTTTTTTTTTAAATATCATCAAAAACATTTTTTATGTTTAAGTTTGTTTCATAAAAAAAAAAAAAATTATTGAAAAGACAAACCTGGAATATTTTTTGGTTTAAGGGATGAGTAGCATCAAGCAGCCTCAGAAGTTTGCCATCACACAGCCAGGAGTGAGGCACATCGTTGTACATCATTAGGCTTTCAGTAAGGGTCATTATCCTGATAGGCATAGGTTCCCTTCCCTTGATAGCTCTCGTAACTCTGAAATAATCAACAATAATCCTTTTGAAGATTGTTTTTTAAAGGTGCAGAATCCGCTTTATGAAAGTTTGTGAACAAGCTTAGGATTAAAGGATAAGGATAAAGCAAAACACTCAAACATATTTAAGGATATGAAATGAAATAGAAAATTTGAAATTTGATGAATTTTCCTGATTTAATAATTAAAAATGCAACAAAAAAAGGACCTTAGTAGTTATAGCGTAATAAGTAATAACACTACAAAGAATAGAGTAGCAATGCCAGACTTACCAATTCACAGGATACTTCTTTTGCTTTTTTACAAATAAAATTCATCAAGTTCCAAAATAAACAAAAATATTAATGTGACATTGTAAATTAATGAAATGTGTAAACAAGATAACAGAGGTTACGTGCATTTCCACAGAGTCTAAGTGTCATACAACTCTTAACATCTGCAAAAATTAGAAGTGATGAGACATGAATAATGATGAAATGGAGGAATGTCAAGCACAAGGATAAATTGTTAGAAGGTTAAGAGTGTTAATGAAGACCGCCACACCAAATATTTCAAATTATGACTATTACCACAAAAGGAACACGACAACAGAAAATAACTGACTCAAATTATTATCATAGATGATAATAATTCAAAATTATTGACTATGAATAATGTTCTGCAATTGCCAACATTGAATACTGCTTTCCTTAAGGATATTCTGGCTCAGCTCTTACTTTTAAAGTAACAATTATAATAAAATCAAATATATTATAATATAAAAGAGAGCTAGAGTAGGCTTCCTTTCTATATATTTCATTTAGCAACAGCATATTCAAAAGGAATTTACAGAAATTCAGGCTCAATTATTAAACTATAACACATAACAGCCTAAGTACCTTCGGACAAAGTGTTTAAGCTCGGGTATTTTAGCAGGTGGTGGAGGTACAGAGCTCTCTATAACACTGGATATGACTTCATCCAAAGTCTCTAGATTTGTGACGCCTCCTTTCACCTTGGCCCAGAGTGGATTTGAAGGATCAGGAGGTGTTCCATTAGGTCTAATGAGTAGCTGGCGTAATGTGCTGAGACCCCCAGGGTCCCCGTCCCCGGAACCTTCACTGCTAAGAGCCACATCAGCCAACCACCGTAGAGAGTCAGTCTTCCCATCTCCCTCCTTGCAGCTCCCGTTCATGTTCTTTCTACCATTGGCTAGAGGGTTAACGCAAATACAGAACATGGGTATTCCCCATTGAATCCTTGCTTCATGAACGAGTCTACCTAACCTCGCCAGAGAATCTCCAGCGATAATTTGAGTCAACATCAACTTCTCCTGCTCATGAGGCTGCCTATTGGTGCAGGGTAACCAATCGAGCTGATCCCTTTCCTTAGACCCTTCAGAAGCCTTAGGACAACCATTTCTCTTTGACTTGTAGCAGTCTATGCAAACCACAAAACCGCATTTGCCACATGCCCAATGAAGATTAAATAGTGTTGTCTCACAAACATCACACATTTCTCTCACACCTTGCACAACTCGTTTCCATGCAATAGTTTTGTCTGAAACAGAAATTATAATGTCTTATTATTAAGGATGACAAGAAAAAATGAAGCAACAAAAACAAATATAATTAAACACAAAAAAAAAAAAAAAAAAAAAAAATCGTATTTTTAAAATTTCATAATAAATAATAAAAAATAATTCTAACCTTCGGACATATGGATTGCTGTTGCTTCCCTCTCCTGCTGTAGAAGATCACAGAACTGATCTCCAACTTGTGTTAGAAGAAACCTGGACATCTCAACATCAAGCCCTTGAGCAGCATCCGTAAGAGGCAACCACAGTTTAATATCATCCTAAGAAAAAGTAATAATTCAAATTATACAACGCCAAAAAGATAATAGATTATTTCTTAATCTTCGCAAAAAAAAAAAAAATAAATAAAAGTGAACAAGTATTCAGTAATAGATTAAGTAAAGAAATTTACCTGAGAGGCATCCCTGTGAGGGTCAGAAAAGCCAGCGATGGCTAATAGACCATTCTTGGTAAACCTCAGCCTCCTAAAAGCGTAGAATCTGCAAAAGATGTTAGGCATATTCTTGGATCGCTGATGAGGAGTTAGTCTGCATTCTCTACACTTGGCTAATTTAGGCGCTACTTCAAAGCATGGTCCATCCTGAAGAAAGCTCTCTCCACTCTTTTTAAGCTGCCCCACAGTTGGTTTAGACAGGGAGTCACGCCCGGGGCTGTCCTCATCCTTCTTGCGCGACTCCTCATCATCTCCGTTTTTTGACTGGGTCTTTGGCCTTCTTCCCCTCTTCTTTACAACAGTCTTCTCCTCCTTTTTCTTAACAGGAACCCCTGTGTCTGAGTCCTTGTCACTGACACTCTCCTTATCACTGTCAGTGCTGGAAGCTGAAGTTTTCTTCCTTTTAGCATCCTCATTAGCTGCATTACTTTTCCTTCCACCTCCTTTCTTTCTTTTCACCTTAGGTGGTATTCTTTTCTGAGGAGATGATTTTCTTTCAGGATCTGAACTTGAAGAGTCATCTACATCCGGTGTTTTGGAAGTAACATGTCCATTGAGCTCCTTGCTCTTTCTGCTAACCTTGGGTTTTTTGCTGATTGAATTTACAGCCATAGTACCTATGTTATGAAGAGAATTGACTACAACAGGTTGTTCTTTTTTAATCGGGGACGGTGAGGGAGGAGTAACAGGAGGAGGAGGTACACATGGTTTGGTATCAGTCGTGGTGTCCTCTCCTGAATGCCTTTGCAGCCATGCCTTCTTTAATTTGTGTACCGGGTACGAAGGTCTTGGAGAAGAAGCCTTTTCGTCTTGAAGAGGAGTGGTGGGTCGATCAGGACTAGGGGCGGGAGGTGCAGGGCTTGGGGCAGGGGGAGCCGGACTCACACGCTCCACAACAGGAGGGGTCACGGCCACCGGTGCTGTACCTACAGATGGCGGCCTGTCTTGGCAAAAATCCTCCACCTTGATCTTCTTAACATCTAGGTCTTCAGGGACATCCAAACTCCTTTTCTTAGGGGAAAGGGGTTCCTCTTTGATAGAGGAAGATATGTTGAGGTCAAGGGGCTGGGTCTGGAAGTTCTGTGTATCGGGAGGAGGAGTAAACGCAGGTCTCACAGTGTGAGAATGAGCCACAGGAGGATGAGCCAGACCAACAGCTGGAGCAGGCGAAACTGGTGGAGGTAGATTGTGCTGACTGAGCTGTTGGTAGGGTGAAGGGGTGAGAGGTGCTTTACTTGGAGGGGGCTTAGGTTTGGTCTGAGGACTAGGACAAAGCCTAGGCCTGTAAGAAGTGGTGACAGGGTACGGATAGGAAGTTACTGTAGCCTGGGGAGGTTGAGGTTTAGAGGGATACACAACCTGGGGGCTCAGCCTATGAGGACTCTGCCTAGCTTGAGGTAAAGGGGAGCTTCTTGCAAGATGTTGATTATTCCTAGAAACCTGTGCTTGATGAACTGCAGATGGATGCACTTTACTTATGCTGGCTAGATTATTGCTAGCCTCCATATACCTGTAATCCCCAGGACTTTTGGCCAGTGGAGGAGCAGAAGAATATTCTCTGAGTTTGGGGCTAGGAGCAGGGTGGACCACATTCTTATCATTCTTAACTATGACGGAATTTTTAAGGTCTGGGACATGAGCTTGTACTTCCAGTTGTTTGGAACCTATCACAAGTCCAGATTTGAGCTCGGACTTGGGTTGCTGTGCCAGAGTTAGAGTAGCCGGAGAGTGGTACGGGGAACTGTGGTATCCTTGATAGATGTTGAAGTTAGGTTCTGCTTTTGGGAGATGAGGTACTTGTGCTTTATCCTGTCGGCCGGGAGGTTTATGATGAGCCGGGGGAGGGTAGTCAACTTTACGAGCCTGCAAACTCGCTTGTTGACCAGGATAGTACGAAGAGGGCCTAAGTTCTTGTCGTTGCATTTCTTGCCTTTGCATCTCGGCCCTTTGCATTTCATGACGCTGCAACTGTTCTTGTCGTTGCATCTCCTGTCGAAGCCGATCTGAAGGAGGACCCACACCCTGCTGAACCCCTTTCTCGTCCATTCTAGATGGATGAGCTCCACTGCTTAAACTATTCATCCATCCCATATTCCGTTGCTGCTGCTGAGCCGCTGCAACTGCTTGTTGCTGCAATTGTTGCTGCTGTTGTTGCTGCTAAACAGAAAAACAAAACAGTCATATAATACTCATCATATGAAGTTAAATTTATAATAAAAAATAAATTCAGGAATACTTTAGTTATTACAAACAAGAAGAATATACATATTATTAGTTATGTATGTCACATAATTTGAACGCAATTAATTCAATAGGTTATTGTTGCGATTTGTTAATATTATATTAAATGCTTGTTAAGCCCCTCATTGGAACTCTGATAAAAATGACGAGTAGGTAATTATTTAAACAACAATACTTTAACCCAAAACAATAAAAGTATAGTACTAAAACTTAACTTAAAATCGAAATATATATATATATATACTTTAATAAAAGTAAAAACACAACAAATGAAAAAAGTAGTAATAAGGTCAGTGAACATTGAAGATCTAAGAAAATAGAGGCACGGAGCCCACAGAATGCCGTTAAAGGGGAGATTATTCTAGCGTGAGATATTAGAATAAGAAATCAATTCTTCCGTGGCTTCATTAGCATAATTAAACTTGAAACTACAAGTGGAATAATAAAATTCTAATTATGATCTACTCAAACGCGACTTGAAAGAAACATGAAGGGAAGAGAAAAATATGGCCATGACAATAAAACTAGCTCGGTAATAAATAATGGCAAACGATATGCACCCACGGACACGATACAGTTTTAAATTTACGACCAATTAACGCACTAAACTAAATTAATATTGTTACCCAATAAGTAGCAGAAAATGGAAGCAATGGTAACATAAATAATGATTATTTTATTAATTATTGTCACAAGCAGAGCTAGGAGAAAGAAAATCTTAGCCATTTACCAACGCTTATCCTTAAAGGTCACATAAAGAAATAAAATATAGAATTCACTTCAATATTTAAATTTAACTTCACCGTCGATATTTTTTAACTATACTTAGTTGTTCAACTGGATATATGCATAACAATTACTATTTGTAAATACAAATGGAAATGTATTAACAACACAAAAGGACAGCAACAATTGATTAGTGCAACGATCTAACACATTGTTAATGAGAGGAAAAAACAATAGTGTAAAAATGAATGGAAACATAAAATGCTTTAATTATTCTGTATCAAGGTTACACAGTTTATTTAAATTATTTAACTGTGAACCAGACTTTTTATTTCGTGGGAACAAATTACGTGAGACCGACAAAAACAGACAAAACTGTAGCGTGATTCAGAGCTATAAGAATCTATGGATGTATTTTGCTCTTAGGAAAGAATGCTCAAATAGTTTTTCCGCTAGCTAATGAGCTGTATGAGATTTTTTTCATCTTAAACTAGAGTTGGACAAATAATGATAAATGATGATGTTTTTATTGTCATAACTTGTACTAAAAGAATTAAGGAGAAAGTTTAAAGATAAATTGCCATCGGAATTATGTTTAAATAAACATAAGGAAATAAGAAAATTATGAACAATATTGTTCCAGCTGATAATCCTTTTTAGATTAAATTCATACCTATCATTTGAAATTAAATTTATCCTTGAAGATATGCGTAAAAATTGTCACTATTAAAAGAAAATAAAGAGATGCTCTTAAAACGCAGGAAATGTACAACTGTTATTAGGTACGAGCCAAAATTTAAATTTAAAATAACATTTAATAAATGCACAACACTTTTTTTTTAATAGAACATTAAAATTTGTACTTGACTTGTGTTACAATTAGTTTTATGTATGATAAAAATATTACTTTTTTTCATAAATATGACAGTAAAAAAGCATAATAAATAATCGAGATTAGAGATAATAAAACAAGTGTAACAAGCGAACGGAAGAAAAAACCTTAACTATTCAGTCCTTAGCTCCCCGACTCTCTTTCTCACTTCCCATTTAACACTGTTGCCAAAAACATTTCATCATAGTAATTAAGTATTCTAAAGCAAGAGTCACAAGAACACGCTACTGAACGACTTCCTTTAACATTGCCAGAAAGGTTTAATAATTATTCTATTCCAAGACTATTCAGTATTCATGGTGGGGATCAAAGCAAGCCACAATGAATTCTAATAGGAATTCTTTCCTTTCTTGAGTAGTTTTGCTTTTCCAGAACACAAGGCTAATATGTACAATGGAAAACACACAAAAAAACTAGTCTGGGACGGTTTAAAAAAAAAATAGTTTTTTATTTATATAAGTAAGGAACTGTTTTACGTTTATCGAAAACGTAAAAATTCAAAAAAGTTGTACTTACTATAGAATTTCACAGAAAATAATACGAACAACTAAAGTAAACTGTTAAAATGATTAATTAGATTATTATATTATCAATAAATTACTACCAGAATATATTTAGAGAGGCGTTTTGTAAATGTTAAACTTTAACAACACCAGCAAACGAGTGTTTTAAATAATGAGCTAGTTGAGTTTCGTCGGGTATTTTCAAGTAAAGTCGTTCCTATGCATAAGGTATGATAAATTAATGACAAGATAGAAAAGATCGAAGGTCTCCCTGCTATTTACGCACTCAAAAAGCTACAGGGGTGAGGATGATAATGAAATATTCATGAGGTTACAGAAACACACAACACTGCGAGAGCATGCATATTCCCAATATGTTTCCAAGCGAAACTTATCAGTGACACGACACTAATAGACTGTATCAAAATATAAAACAAGTCTAGCCTAGTTCACAATAGTAAGGAAAAACAACTTTACCTTCGATCCTAACAACTCAATAACAGCTCGATAAACTAAACAAGTGAAAGTTAGAAATAGAAGGAAAAATTCTCTAAAATTAGCAGATCGGCTAAATAAATGATTGCCTACCTTCTGTTAAACTAAAAATAAAATGAAAAATGGTTACAGTAGTAATTTCCCTATTATTTAAATCTAATCTTTTTCTCCCAACCCACGCAACGTCAGATAATCTAGGGTGTCCAACAGTTCCGAGTTTATTTTCTTTGCTTAAATCTTATAACAAAAAGAGGTTTTAACGTCAATTCTCGCATTATCTAAACATATTATTTTATTTATTTTTTTTTTTTTTTGCTATTTTTATTGATGCACGGATTAGGTGTAATAATATAACCAACTATTTTCCTTCTGTCCTTCTTTCATGAGACGTTTCGACCTTTTATAGGGTCATCTTCTGACTTTTATTCTAATATAATAAAAATAAGATTGAATTAATATTTTTAATTAGTTTCTTTTCTATATAATTTAAGAAATATATTTTTTTCTAAATACATAGTATAGACTGTAAATTTACTTTAACGCATTAATTTTCATGTTTATTTCCAGATTAAATTTAATTTATGAAGTTTGTATGATGAATTTAATTTCGGAAACAAAACATTTGCCTACTAAAGTTTTTTCAATAAAAGAACATTTAAAAACAGATTATTCTTTGTTTATTCAAGCCAGAGAATAAACAAAAAAAAAAAAAAAAAATATAGATACGGTTATAAAGATAAAAGGTCATATAAGAAGAATATAAAAATTGCAAAACTAAATGTTATTTGGTTGTTTCTTTTTATCAAATTATAGATAAATAAAATAACACGATCACAAGGTATGAATTTTAGTAGCATTAATGGTATTTTTTATCAGTCCTCATTTTTAACTACACATAAATTATCAGAAATATAAATAAAATATCTATAAAATTCTTAACAAGAATAACGTAGCAATAATATTCAGAATAATTTAAATTTAACTCTGAAATCACATTTAGAAAAAAAATCCAACAAATCTTTAACAAAAATAAATAATATTTTCAAAATTGAACATTTTTTTAATTGGAATGTATGATCAAAATACAACTGTAACAATTGACAAAATTTAAAAAAAATATATATTTTTTAACGCATGAAGAGTTAAGTTATAACAGAAAAGAACATAGTAATTTAAAATTACCATTAATAAACAGGTAAAACTGGTTTCTCACAAGTTTAAATAGTAGTTTTAAATTTTATTTACATTAACTTAAAGAACGACGGAATAGATCCGGAATGATGTAATTCTACTTAACATTAAAAGATTTAATTATTTCCTCTGCGGCCATAGCAAGGAGGGTAAAACAAGAAGTATGTACATCAAGAAAGGAAAAAATAATTCATTCATAACAAAATAATCTTTCTCTCTCATGTACATATATATAATGGCAATTTAAAAGATAAAAAAATCTACAAGTGCAGTGCCTTATTTTTTAAGTAAGGAAATAGTCATATCTATAAATATAATGTATGTGTATAAAAATATTAATTGAACACAAATATAAAAGAGTGCATGGTTCAGAATTGTAAATGTAAGGTAAAAAGAAAGATAAATAAATAAAATGAGATACATTTCTCTGAAGAAATAGTTGGTTTTTCTTTAATGAGCTTAAGGTACTTATATTAATTCCCAAAGCACATTGAAATGAATTAACCCAATATTCGCCAGCGATTTTCCTTTCTAAGTGAAAGGAATTTTAAAGATAGCTTTGTATTTTTAGGAGACCATATTGTAAATGGTTTAATTTAAAACAAACCGTAAAAATTAGTATCGCAGATAAAGAAAGCATCAGATTTATTATTAATAATATTATTTAATCAAGATTCTAACTACTTTCTAACATTTAATATTTTATCTAGTTCTCAAGGAAACATTAATTAACCCTATTGTGTCAAGAACTATAGAGGATAATAACAATAGGCCTTAAAATATCTATACCTTTGTGAATATTCACATAACTAAATATTCAGTATTAATTGTTTTAAATATATATATATAATTACTGCTAAATAAAAAGGTATGTGAATATATATATATATATATATATATATATATATATATATATATATATATATATATATATATATATAAAACCTACCTCTATTTAACTATAGTTTATATATATATATATATATATATATATATATATATATATATATATATAAATATACATACATACAAGTACGCACTTATCACACATATAATTAAGAAATATTTTTCCCAATGTTCCGCCTAAGATTATTGTTGATTAAGCTTCAGTAAAATAAATGACAATGAGAATGAAATGAAAAACATTTTTATAACAGTTCTAATACGGACATTATCGCCTCACAGTAAAGAATTCTATAGAATTCAAACTAAATAGTTACAGCCACGTAAACAAAAAAATAAGTTAACCTTAGCATTCTAATTACTTTCTATCTATAAAACCATTTATTGCTAATCAAGAACTGTTCTAAATAACAGAAGATATGATTAATTGTTTAAAATCAAATATAGACTGAATAGATATTAGTGCTGAATACATTTTAATTGTTTAATTAGATTTATTTAATATTAGCTGTGTCGTTCATTCATCAACAACTTATTGGCTATAATACAGAACTTATCTTATCAGTAGGAAGCACCAAGTGTTATTTATTTATTCTTAAATAATGTTGGACATATTTATAATCAAAAAAATAAATAATACCACGAATGAAAATTAAATGAATTAGTTAGCAACTGTAAAAAAAAGAATAAAGTATCAGTTAATATTACGGAGATCGCTGTCAAATAACAACATCCGTTCCCACAACCCAAAGAGAAATTTAAAACTCCTTGTGGTAAGGAGAGAAAAAAATAAAATAAAAGTAAATAGGATGTTAATAAGGATGAAAGAAGTGAGAAATAGGAAGAGACGAACCATTAAGAAACTATAGTTTTTTAAGTAGTATTAAAAAGAGCAGGCTTGAAAGCTTCTGCATTCTGAATTCAGAACAGTTTATAGGAAAGAGGGAGGGCTTATAATACCTATAATAACTACCGACCTTCTAAAGAAGGGGGAAATAGCAAGAAGATTATTAGGGTAGAGGTAGTGAAGGTAAAAGGAGTAACGTACCTTATGAAAGGTAGAAAATAAGTTTTAGGGTTCAGGGATTTTTATTTTTATAACTATACATAACTGCGGGCGACTGAGAGACCTTGAAGGATGTATTTCTTTTTTGTAGAGGTGGAAGTTTCTTACTAAGAGGTTAAAAGTTTTTTATATGTGTGGGGGGAGAATATAGAGGTCCGTGTTCCAGGTAGAAAGAAAGGTTCGTAGGGTACCGTGAAACGTGTCAGGTGGATTTACTATAAGTAAAAAAGACAAGGAAAGAGTGAGATATTATAATGCTTAAGTTTTTTTGCCTTGTTTGAGAGGGTGCGTGTATCTCAAAGGGGATAATGTGCGTGCGAGTGTAAAAAAAAAAAGTTTAGGTCGAGACTAACTCGCTCTGTAACGTATTGTTAAAAGGGGATAGAGAGGGGTCTGGAGAGTTAGATACGCACACACGCACAATACTAGAAAGGGATTCCGTTGAGGGTCGGATAGGGTCAGATGCCTCGGGTCTCTATGTGACCGAGGTGAGTGGGTGCAACGGAATGAATACACCAGTCCCAAGCATTCTATTCATTTTTCATTTAACAGTAACACTAGACTTTTTCTCTTTTAAATTGACAATGCTTTTTATTCATACCATAAATACGTCAATTGACAAATCGATTAATCTTGTAAAGAAAAACATTTGATATTCGTTTCTACAAAATGTAGACGTAATAAAAAAAAGAACTTAGTAAGACAGGATTATATATTGTATTATTATACATGAACATATTATATTGAAAGCCTTTCCTTAATGATTTGAAGTTATTCGGGGTTTTTTTAGATCACAATAAGCACTTCTCTTTTTTAAAATAAACTGCTACACTACAGAACAAATGTTAGTAAATAAAAACAAATAAAATATAATGAACTCTTAATACAAAAATAATTATATGAATAATTTATCTTTAAAATAGTAGAAAGCAAGCAGACTACTGTTTTTTGGCACATAATTTAAGCTGTTGCACATAGTGAGTATGTTTTATAAAGTAGTACATTTTATTTAAATTTACAACATTATAAATAAATAAACGAAATGCAAATTATGGATCATATTGTACATTCCTTATTTCATAACGACTAGGTGGAACGAAGAAATAGAAACGAGATATGGGTTAGTAAAAAAGCTTAAGACACATGTCTTTTAATCAGGATGTTTTTTTAACCTTAATGTAAAAACCTCTGAATGCGATTAGGGAATAAAAACAGGGTAATCTAAATAAATAATCGAAAAAGTAAGGATAGGCTATATTACGTGTAAAATAAATAATCTTTCACAATAAGTATAGTATGGAAGTAAAAGTTTTTTGTTTTTTAGATAAACAAGACGACATAGGGTATAAGTAAGTGGTAGAGGGAAAAAACACATGGTGCTTATAGACTAGACTAGGTGGAAATGGTTTTTTTTTTTATTATTATTTTGAGTGTGAGATGTCTTGGTAAAGCTATATAAAGGATGTGGGCGAGAGAATTAAAGAAGAAGATGACCTTGTACATGAGAACCCTACCCCACTCTGTCTACCACAAGATACCAACGGGTGTAATAACACTTATAACAGAGAAACTCATTCCAGTTAGACAGGCTTTAAAAACCAGATGGAGGGGAAACTCAGACACAAACCAGAAACCTCTGTTTAGGCGCTTCTTCAATAACGTGAAACTTTTTACCACACGTCTAAATGTATTACTCACATGTTTGAAAAATATCGAACATGTCTCTTTATAATAAGAAATACTTATTGATAAAAAAAAAATTAAAAATAGCCCCGGAACAACACAAGTCTAATAAACTATAAATAAATTTAATAAAATAGCAAATGAAAACAAACAACAATATCAACCAACAACAATATCTCCATTTTATAAAAAAACAATGCATTAGGATATCCTTTTGAACACGTCGTTTCAATGTTTTTACACAAAGTAGAGAAAACCGAAAACCAGTAGCCCAGTAGGTATACATTTGTCTAATTAATATGTTATTTGGATCTTAATGTGTGAAATTATGAAACATTAAGTTATTTTGATTACAATTTGGTCCGCTAGGAGCTCTGATATAATTTTATATAAAATTTAGAACTATCGGCATAATGTATTACTACAATGAATACGAGTAAAAACCGATTTACCTCGTATCATATTTTAACTTTTTGGCACAATATTTTAAAGCGCTAAATTTCAAGTCGTTTATTGTAACTTCAGCCTGCCTGTCGTCAAAAGATTTAACTATAAATGAAAACCTATTGACCTCCTGTTAAATTCTAACTTCCTGGGACGATATATTAAAAGTGTCACATTTTTCATGTCTTTTTTCCGTACCCCAGAGCTAAAACATGTCAATATAAAAAAAATCTTGAGTAAGAAAAAAGTCCAAAACACGCAATGACAACATATAGTGTCAAACGAACAAATCGAAAGCATTTTAACAAATTAAATTTTCCTCCTAGCTTGAGCCATACGTGAATGAGAATTTATTTATAATCGTGCCATATGGGTACATTGTTATTGTACATAGACTATATAGAAATAAGGATGATTTTGTATGCTTCAACCTTTAAACAAGGAAAGTGATAACCGATAGTAAAACACTATCGCCTACTCATATAAACTACAGCTCCTTTAGGTAAATATACTCGTATTTACCTCGGGTAAATCAGGGACAGAAAATATAAAAAGGTAAAAATTTAAATAGTAAACATTTTTTAACATAAACCCTCTCTATAAAGGTTTTTTAATTCTCAAAAAAGATGTATAAATAGTCAATGACATTGTGCAAAATACCAAAAATTGTTTAAAAATAAAAAAATAAGATATAAGAGACAATTTTAATAAAGGAAATTTCAATGTCATATAAAAATATTTCGTAATGCAACAGTATGAAGAAAGATCTAAATAATTTAACCTCGGCTTTACAATAAACAAACAATTGTAAATATTTATGAATATAAAAACAATAAATAGATAAATGTTTATCGCAATAAAACGAATAAACTCTGGGTGGTTCAATAGATCAGTTTGCAGTTTAACAATTGACTTATTTAACGATGTACTTCAATATTTTTAATGTAATAATGTTAACACTAAATAAAAATGTAACTTCTTTTTTAGATTTATTGATGTATAAGAAGATTGTGATAAAAAAATAAAAAAAACACTCGTGAACAATCATAATAAAAAAAGTAGGAGAATATTAAAAAAGATAGGAGGCGATTGAAAAAAAAAAAATATTATGATACATCATCTAAAACAAGCATACAATTATTGTAGGTAAACCAATTTACAACAAGACGTGACGATGTCCCCATTATAAACAATGATTTCGAATAATCAATATGCTAAACATGGAAACAATAGTCCTAATCTTAAACTCAAGTTGATAATAAAATGGCAGTAACATTTATCAATAAAATAATCACTTCACTAGCTTGTTTTAAACTGACAGATAACGAAAAAATTAAAAAGTTATCAGATAATTATAAATAGTAACTGTAATTAATACTATATTTGTCACTCGAAACAATCAATAATACTAAGAAGGGAGATAGAATATTGCAACAAATAATACAAATTAACTAACGCATTAAAAGAAAATTTTAGCTAAAATATACTTTTTTGATATGAATTTATATCTCTAATCTCCCTTCACCGACTTGGATAATACATTGTGTAATAAAAACGTAAGGAGGGTTCTTATTGAAAAATGTTCACGTGAATAAGTATCAATAAAAATATTAACGTTTGAGAATAAACGACAAAAGACAATATAGAAGACATTTCTTAATAAACAATACGAAATTTGTTATTCTCTGATAAACATTTGTAACATAATTTATATATTTTAAGCTATCAGTATCATTCCTTCATCTCTTTTAAATGTCATAAACAAATAAAATAATTATTTCCTTAGATGACGTCAATGAATTCTATATAAATAATTATTCTGCGTAGAAAGGAAATCAGCGTCAAGGCCTTTTAAAGAACCAAATGTAGATAAATAAAAAATTATAATTAATTAGGGACTATAAAAAATCATAAATAGCTAATTAAATGAAAATAAAAATGGGGTGAAATCGTAATTAACAAACAATAAATAACTAAAAAAATCGATGATTCCTAATGAATTTGAAAAATACGAAAAAAATAAGAACTTAGTTTAAGAAGACAATTCTAACTAATATATACATTAAAGATAAGTAGATTAATAAATAAGTTAATAATATCTTCTTCTATATTTTAATAAAATCGTCATTTATTTTTAAAATGTAGCATTAGGGAGAAATGTTTAACGAAATGAAACTTGACCTTTAAGAAAAATACTCAAATTCCAGGAAACCCATAACTTGAAATGAATACATGATAAGTATAAAGAAAAAAGTCACTAATTCACAATATATTTAATTGTTCAGAACAAAAGATTCAGAAAGATGCGTAGGAAATAGAAATAAACCATTAAATAAAACGAGTTAATGAAATATATTAACAGTACATAGCATTCAATAATAATAATAATTTAAACGTAAAGAATAGAAACAGCACTATAAATTATAAATAATTATTTGGTTGGAATATACATGGACGTTTGATTTTAAAGAGATGAACAGTTAGCTAATAAAACAACTTTTGATTAACACACTAAAAATAACAAGCAATCAATATGGTTGGTCTATAGGAAGAAGAAAGAAACAAAGCACTAAAGAATAAGAAAAGGTAAATATTTCAATGAATAAAAAAATAATAAAGCAATATAATGTGTATAGGGCAATAGGGCTTAAAACACAGATAAAATTTGTAGGATCTATAAAATATTAATAATATTCCATTATGGCAGTGTGAATTGGTAAGTTAACAAGCAAATTGGCTTGTATTTAATTAATATATTGTTTTTTAACTAAGATGTAATCGGTGCTGGTAATGAATATATTAAATAAACTGGTATGTAGATCTTATAGAACGCTTGCATCCGGTAGATATTATATACATCTTTAGTTTAATAATAATAAACAGAGTGTGGAAGTTATTAATAAAAATAATTAAAATTCTCTGGAACATGTGATCCGGAAAATACAGATTAAACCCTTCTTTTTAATAAATAATTAATAGTATATATAGATGATATTGTAATTCGTTTTTATATAAAATATATATATACCTATATAAAAAAGTGGGAGTATATATATATATATATAAAAAAAAAAACTGCACGTTGTAGTTGCACGCGTGACCGCCATGGTTAATTTAGCCCATAAAGAATAATAAGCAGAGAAAAAAAAAACTGCTGTTCGTATTATAGCTTTTAATACAAGGGTAGAGATAGGATGTATAGAATTGAAGAAAACAATGGGTTGGCTGCCACGTCAGAATGGCTTGGGGAACTAACGCGCAGAGCTTTATAAGTTATGTAACTATAGTTTCCAACGCTGCTATTATATTAATAGCATAGTTAGAGACGCGGCCAGTTCAAGGAGGGAGTGAAGAAAAAAGAAAGTTCACTTCTCTCTTTACTCAAAACCCAACAGTATGATAGAAGGAAATATTAAAGAACGGGCCACCGTTAGGTTTCGTAAAGCTGAAGAAAAAATACACTTTAAAAAGACATTCTTGTAACATGGAAATTATTCCTCCGTAACGAAACAGTCTTGGAAAAAAACGAATCGGTATATAAAACGGTACGATTACACCTTTTTACTTTTTTGTATAATAGTATTGAATTGAGTTAAATAATAAAATAAGTAAATAAAAAACAAATAATATGTAAATGCAGGTAAAAGGCAGATCATTTTCAATTCGTTGAAATTATAAAATCTCAACTCTCACATTTCTTAAAATGTATTTTAGTTGTATCTAAAATGTGAATTGATATAGGATAATAGCAATGAATTTTTTTTAAATGTAAGTATAAAAGGAAATAAATAATTATAAAATACTCTTAGAACCATTAAGTCTATGAACACAGTTAACACTAGTTAAAGATTACGCTAATAAAGCTACATACGATATAAAAATAAAATATGAGACTAATGTATCTATTTAGACGCATTGAGATAAAATTGATGACCTACTTGGAAGTCATAAGTTTTATTTCAATAATTTAATCATAATAATATTATTAAAGACAAAATAACTTAATATTTCGGAAAGAGTTCAATTCAATTGAAACTTATAAAAAGATTAATTATAAAAAGTATATAAAGCTTGTTGTTTATTATTACTAATTTTTTAAAGATGTCCTCTCGTCCATATGTTTTTTGTTTTTTTCCTACACTTACTTTTTGTTCAATAGATAAATTGTAATTTATGCCCTTCATTCCTTTATAAGGTCCTTTTAAAGGCAGACCACATGTACAAGACCAATAATATTATGATGGTCTCCTGACTCCTGACATCTTTATAATACCATTGTAACATGTGGTATAATATGAGACTTGTTGTCCCCACTCTATACTTATCCCACAAAAATAAAATCATCACATTACCTTGAAGAAGGAAATGCATTTCCCGAAACGTCAGTAAACTAAAATATTAATGTGTTTTACTTTTGGCTGATCCTAAAAAAAAATATTAAATTATTTCTCAGTCGATATTCACCAATTCTCAGTCATAAAAATATATTATACGTAAATAATTTAATTTAATTTATTGAATTTATTTTAATTATTAGTTCATATTACGATGATGATGACACATTGAACTAAGATTGCGATATACAATAAGGATGTATAATATGATGCATATGCAAATTATATTCCTGCAAACTGATTTCGTGAAATGCCTCGAAGGTTATGATCATAAATTAATTATTCTTAATCTCGTTTATTTTTATAGTCTGCAAAAATGTATTTAACTATCTTCGACTGAATAATTGTTTGATGTAAAAAAAGAGAGGGAAAATAATAATAATAGCTGAGTTCAAAAGATTGAAGTTGGATGCCAAATGATAGTGGAAACAAATGACGTAAAATGGCGTGAGATAATTCCCAGCCGAAAGATTCATATAGTAAAGAAGAATGAAGGTCAGTTTTGCGGAATAACTAAATTAATTACGAAACCCCACAATCCCAAGAACACGAGAGAGAAAATAATAATAAGAAATATATAAAACCATTCGAGTTCTAAGCAGTTGTAAAATCACCTACACAAAAAAAAACAGTATAGCGAATAAACAATATCTAACCGAAAAATGTTTAAGTTAAAAATATAAATTCCTAACATGATATATTATATTAATAACTACAGTGTAACGCTTATAATTGCTAATTGATTCGAGATAAGTAAAATGTTTCAACATGAAGGTGAATAACTACGTACATCAAAGGCACTTCTGACTGACTATAAGTATTTAAACTAAATATTTTATATTACAACTTCAGACACCTAAAAATTGAACATTTTTGTTTGTTCGATGATGACCAATTAAACTAGTTAAACCGAACAATGTAATTCATTAAATATAAAATAATTTAATTACAAATAGACACACATGTTAAAAAAAAAAAAAAAAGAGGGAAGTTTTACCTGATCAAAAATTGAAAGGAGGAAAAAATTAAACCTAAACGTGGTTAAAGAAATAACTGAATAAGCAAAAATATTTAAAACATGACAATAACAAATATTAGATAAATTAAACAAGTTCTGCTTAGTCTTTAAATTAAAAGATAAGATTAATACATTGAAAGTCATTAAAATGCTATAATTTGTGAAGTAGAGGAGGGTGAAAGAGGCGTGTAAAAGCATTTTGGGGTGTGGGTAGAATGGAATTTGCATTCCCCTTATACGAACAAACAAAACATTATCAATAAAGGCCAATTTTAGTTCAAACTATTAAAAAAAAACCTTAAGAAACAACAAGACATAAAGATCAAAGAGTAAAAATACTAACTTGGATAAATTTCTTTGTCATAGTTGTCTAAAGCCCATAAAAAATTGAAACAGTAAGAGGAAAAGATGTTTAAGAAATTTAATCAATATCTTCCATTTAATTCCAAGGCCAGACTAATTTCTAATTCGAGAGTCTCAACTAATTATTGATAAAAATACTTTTAAAGGAAATCGCCAAAACGAAAATGAATTATCGAGACAGGAGAATGTCTTAATAGGTTGTGTAGTGGAAGCGAGTATGAGACCTCTAAGTAGGTCATACAACCAACTCGATACAAGCAACGCAATTCTACAGTTATTTCAATAACTGTTAATTAATAAATAGAAATTAATATGCGCGCATTACACTATTTTGACTTCAGTTTAGAAACATTCCGTACTTAATTTACACATATGATTTACTTTTTACATTTGAGATGGGAATAGAAGTGAATCATTTTAAAATACATAGCTAATGGTACTGGGAGAAAATATTATAACAATAATATTAAATAATTACTCATGGACTAACTGAACTTACATAACATTTCTAATAACAGATACAAGTATTCTAATAACTCATGACAGGTTAATAAAATAACTTTTAAGTCATCGTAATGAGTAGACAGGAAATAGATTTCCTTTTGATTTAGTAAAACTTAAGGTTTACTGTTCAGATTAAAAAAGCTTAATTTATTACAAGGAAGTCTAATTGACTACGCCCTAATAGCATTTTTAGTTGTTATTCCAAAGTAACTAGAAAAACTTGTATTTTTACGTAGTACTTTTACTTCTAAAAATAACCTGTACGTGATTCGAATATTGAATCGACTTATGGAGAAATCAATTTTAATACCCTTATAATATTTTATTTTAAACTAAATATTTATTATAGTAGGCAAATGTAAATTATTTTGAGGGAAACTATAATGAACGAATAATTAGGTATTGGTTTTGCATTGACTAATATATTCTTGTCATGGTAATAATTCGTAATTTATTTCATATGGACATATAATTAAGCTAAGCATTTTTAAAGGAACAAGTTAAGTAAACGTATGAAGTGAAAGGAGCATTACATACCTTTTGTTGAGCAAGTCTAAGCGATTCCTCAAAGTGTTTATGAACAGCTTGTTCTGCAGCTCGCTGTTTCTCCAATTTTTCACGATCTTGCCGCTCCCTTTCAGCTCGATCCCTTTCCTGCTTCTCTTTTTGTTGCTTCTCCAACTCGCGAACGTCTTGCTCCCTCCTATCCCTAAAATTGGCACAAAACACATTCACAATTGCAATTTTGTTTCGATTTTTATTTTGAGTACAAATAAAAAATAAAAAATGAATGAGATATAAAATTTTATGATAAAACTTATAACAAAATTTTACTACACTCGTTTTTTTCATAGGGGAGGGGGGTTAATAATAAAAATAAATAATAACTTTTGGGGATAAAAAATATCTTACGGTAAATAATGGGTAGGAGTTGGGGCTAATAAATTTTCAACCATAAACATATTGTCGGTACGATTCAAGTGAGGCATTTAGAAATGATAAAACGTGACATGACGCGTTTAAAAATAAATATTTTTTTTTTTTTAGTAATAATAAAAAAAAATAAAACGGAAATTCACTCGCGATAATCAAACGCGGAAAACATAACGATTCAGTCGACGTCGAAAACCAGACTGAGGAGTTTCAACAGTTCACAATACTGGGCGGGGGTGGGGGAAGAGGACCGGATCGTTATCCAAGATGGCCGACTTGATTTTAACACGAGAGGGAGGGCTAGGAAAGCGTGTGTGCGACCCCACTACCTGCTTCTTCTCAAACAACCTTGGCTGAATTGATGACTTACAGAACACTACAACGCTCACACTCTCACAGAAAAAAAACCTCGACTCCCTTTTAAAAGCTGATTCACTTCAAACGATTCTAAAAACACTCACTCTTTCTAAAATGTTTCACACACGGCATTCCTTTAACACCACTCAACCAAACACACACACACACGTCTAAAACTCAGTCCCAATTATAAAAACGCATACCCACATTTCTTGTTTTACTCGATTATATATATATATTTATATTTTTGTAGCTTCTACATTTTGAGCACACTGTTTGTTTCTTTAAATAATGGTAAATATGTATGTATGTACTTTTCTTACGATGTGCATTATTTTTTTCTTCCATCCACGTCTTTACAAATAAGGAATAAATATAGGGTATGTGAAAAAGGCCTCCAAACAAAATGTTTGTTACTCTATAATAATAGACAAACTTTTATAAGAAAAGAAATGCCCTCTTGAGGATTTTAATTCATATAATTTATGTACTAACAAACTTTTATAATATCTGTACAGCTCAAAAAACATAATAAAGTTGTGTATTTCCGCACAGAATAACACCTAATGGATAACTCGTAAATAAATTTAATATAATATTATCATAAGAATCATTTTCACCTAATGTTTTGTAGTTTTGTGGCATTTCAAAGTAAATTAAATTATAAAGAGTACAATTGGTCAGTTTTTAAATATATAAATACGTATATTTTGCTTAATTTAAAATGTCATTCTAATACGTTTGTTTACCAAAAATAACGAAATAGATGCTTGAGTTATACTCTACAAAACGTTTATGGAAATAAATGCAACTAACTCTCCAAAAAACCTCGTTTTTTAGATAAAACAAGAAATCAGTTCACTAAAATGGCCGAAAATAGTGATAATAATGGTATACGTAATGGAATAATCATTGTTCTTTCTTTAGGATACAATATGACAAAATAAGTCTTAAAAAGAAAGGATTGTTGAAAACAATAACCTTTTAGATTGTTTATATTTTGCAGATAAATAATTAAAGTTAGGCTTACGTCTACTGAATTTTCGGATTTTTTTTTGTTGTTGTTGTTAAATTATCGATTCGAAGTCATAATATCTTACAACATATTTTAGAGTCACTTAACTGTTTGAAAATACCACTTAAAATTCAGATATTTATCATTTTAAAAGCTACTATTTAAATGATTAATAATGTCAAAATACCTTTTTAAATTACACATTTCATTCGTCATTTGAACGAACCATATATTATTATGTAAAACCACAAGCTAAATTAATTATTTCAAAATAAAAGATCCGAGTTAAAAAACAAAAAGAAAAAAAAAAACATTTGTTCAATTATTTATCTTTAAGATTAAGTTAATAATAAAAAAAAAAAAAAATGTTTTTCGGTTCTTGATAACCTTTACATAATCATTCAAACAAATATTTATCTTTTGATAAATTCTTTTATGACAAAAAAGTGTTGCCTTGGTGATTAAATACCTTTCAAAATTCAAATTGATCATAAATAAACAAATAAAAAGCACTAATAAGTCAAGATTTAAAATAAAACGTGTGTAATTTATTAGGATACAGATTTCACGCGGTACTTCGTCGAAATTATCAATAATAATAATAATTATCAAATAATTAAGAATATGTTTATTGAATCAAAGTTTATCAGGGATCTTCTTGATAGTTATTATAGTTATATATTATTCAAATTAACATAAGAGTACCAATAATAATAATTTTGATCACATAGAATCTATCTATCTAATTCAAAGTCATAAAAGTAAAAGAGATAAAAAAATAATAACTGTAATATCTGCATTATAATTTCGTTGTAATTTTGTTGTAAGTTAAAAGTACTTTTGTATTGTTACTATTAAATATTCAAAATGTCAATTCTAAATAATTAACTTTTTGCTTCCGAGCTTACCGTCACTACTAACGTAATATTTAGTACGAAAAGTCTTAATTTTTAAGTTTTATTATTTTATTTAAGAGAGCAAAAACAAAAAAATTAGTAAATAAATTACACAAACAGAAAACAAGTCTCAAAATATATGTTGCTCTAAAAATAGCATTACGAGAAAAACATCTTGTAACACTAAACACAGAAAAACCCTAGTATCTTAGAAAACAGAACTTCTAACACAACTGTCTGGTCCAGGTCCAGTAGACAAAAATAAACGATTTATTTCTCTTTAAGAGAATTTTCTTAATTTTTTTTTCTACCAGAATCTCTGTTTAGTTCTTTGTTAAAAAAAAAGTTATAAAACTTTTTTTACACTTCCCCCCTCTTTAAGTTGAAAAGAGATAGACGATGAGAGAAAATAGAGCAGATACATTATTCAAAAATAATAATAACTCTGAGTGCCAACAACACAGAATTAATCTATTTATAATGAAACAAACTACATTTCTCTGCCAAGTTTCTCACCCCGGTCTATCCACCTTTACGCATCGAGTCGCAATTAAAATTTTAAACCAATTTATGAGACACCTCATACACATTTCATCCTTTTGTCCCCTCTCTTGTAAAGTAAAATAATAAATTGCATGCTTTAATGTCATTCTCATCGATATTAATCGATGTTTAATGTAATTTTTTACAATGTGCTATCTGACAAAGGTTTAATCTCATTTGTAGAGGTTTCAATCACTTTTATAATATATTTTAGTTAGTTTTTTTTTAGTTTTAGGATAACTATGTTTTAAAATGTCAGTTTCGACTCTAATTAGTTCTCATTGTTGAGATGATGAAGCCTTGTCATTGTAGTGACACAATAAACAACGTAATAATAAGGTCAAATAAATTCTTCAAATAGCTTTGTGTAAATAACACACAGTAAATACTCGTAATACTCAAATGGTAAACAAAATGATAAAGTATATGTGATCTCTGATTTACAAGTAAACAATGGTTAGTTAATAAATAAATAAATCAACTTTAGAACACTGATGAATTTTATAATTGGATTGTATAATTAAGAGAAATTATTCGCTTATCATCTCTTTAAATTTAGTTTAAGATACACATTGTTAAATTTATTTGTTCTTTAGAGAACTAAAGGCTGTTTTACAAGAAAGTTAATGCATATAAACAATGAATTTAGTAATAAGTTGCAAATTAAAATTTAGTGTGCAAGTAAATACCTAAGTAGAATTGAATTTTGTCTATTTTTCGGTTTAGTAGGTGGGCGTGGCTAATCGCTGGAAATGCGCAAATTAGTTAAATGCACTGCAATCGCTTATAGATTAGTAGATCTTTGTTTATATACTATTTAGAAACATTTTATAGGGTTAGAAAAGATATTGGACCAAATTTCGTAGTGAACTAAAAAGCTTACCTAAATATTAAGAGGAAACGTGTAAACGCTTACTAATAATCAAGTTACTTAAAATTTAGTTACCTATTTAATTACTTAATACGTGTAAATCAGCCTTATGTTTTTAAAAAATTCGAAACTAAAGAGCACAACACTGACAATGATTCTTAAAAGCAGTAACCTCATCTTAAAACTTTTTTATTATTGTTCATTTAATTCATTAATTTTGGTCCGTATCCGAAAATACACGAATTAAGATTAGAAAAATAAAAGCCATTAAAAGTGATTAAACATCAACATGAATGCACAATAGAAACAAGATAAATCTTAAAAGGTCGTAACGTTATATTTTTTTTCTTTAAGAGAAGTTAATGCATTTGATATCTTAATATCTCATGTACCCACCTACTTTAAGTAGAATTATAACGGCACGAGACTTGACCTAGTTTTTATATCTCTTTCACTACTATCTATCTAATGAAATATAGTAAATTAAACATTGTTACAAATTTAAACAGCATTAGAGAAATACATAATTATTAACTCCTTTCCTAAATAGATAAAATGTCGAGGACTCCTTACTCCATTCACTATACTTAATATCTTTTAAACATTAATTTGTGAATCATTCAACTGTCATTCGAATTACATATTTGAATTCTCTCATATTTCTTTAATTTCTTTTTAATTTTATCCATTAATTGGATTAATAAAGATCCTAATAATTTATAGTTTATTGTAATGCAATGGCGTTCTCCGTATTACAAGATAATACCTGGTTTCTCCTAATTGCTATTAATGCATAACCCTTTACAGAGCAATTTCATTGCATTTAATCAAATATATTTACAACAATAATAGTTTAGTTAAAAATAAATTTCCAATTTTTTTCATTCTGGGATTTATTTCTATCTAGACACAATTTTAAAATAAAGATAAACCAAAATATAGACAGTATGGTATTTTATATTCACGCTAATCAATCTCCAGAAAAAAAGCAATATTAATTATCTAGAAAATCTACAACTTTACAGATTTACTAATATAATTTTCTTGATTATTTATTTATAATTTTACTGTTCTACTTAAATAATAATGACCTCGCAGTTAACATTCTGCTTTTACATTTTATTCTGATTTTAATTATAAAAATGTTCTATAGATTGTTTTTGTAATTCCTTTAAAAAGTTAAATTTGTTAAATTAGGGAAGTTAATTTTGTTTAAACCCCCCCAAAAATACAAATTAACTGGACAATTAGTTAAGTTTGATTAATTTGTTGCGTTGTTTAGATAATGAAGAACCTTGTAAATATAGTTAAAAAAGTATTTTTGGTAACTAAACTACTTAAAAAAAAAATTAAATATTATAACTGTAAAAAAAGAAAGAAAACAATGGTTGTGAATAAAAGGCATGAGGATAGGCCCTAGTGAAAACTATCGGTTATTTTCACAGGATAAACTCTTTTTTTCGAAGATTTTTATTTTTACAATGGTTGTTGTTAAAAACGTAAGAAAAAAAAGAAAATGAGCGAGAGGTGGTAGTTGTAACGACTCGAGCAGAACACGAGGCGTTCGACCCACAACTGCTTTCAAGAAGGATCGTTGCATTCGAGTAAGGAAATCTCAGAGGCTTGAAAACCTAAGGCACCGTGACGTAATTATACCGGTGACTAATTCGCAACCAAGGTTTTTTTTTTTTACTTGCGGTTATGGTTTTCAATTTAAAGGAACGTGTTGTTATAGATGGTTAAATGATTTTTGTCAAGGGAATCGTTAAGAAGTGAGGGATCAAGGTTGGAGTGTGTAACAAATAAATCTGAGGACAATAAGTAATCAATGAGTTTTAGAGGCATTTAAAATAGTCTTTCATCCAGATAATGTAAAGAAAATTATATATATATATGTGTATTTGAATAAAGACATAACTTTTCTTTTAATCAATGGTTAATGTACATACCTAAGTATAAACAAGTAATGTTCTAAAATCATTTATCTTATAATCAAATTTAACTTCCTTAAATTAACTTGAAAATAAACCGAATAAATAAATAGATTTATTTTGTAAAAATAGTACAATAGCATGAATGAAATAAATAAAGTAGAGAAAAAAGACGGAGTAGGAAAGAAAAAGTAGAAAGAACAGAAAGGAGGTAGAAGGGAATGTTGTTTCTAGAAATAATTAAGCAAACAAAACAAATTAATATTAAAAAAAAGATAAAAGCAAAAAGCTAGCAAACACAATTTAAGATAGTATTTTAATTACCGATTAAAAACTTCACACGGATATGATTAGAAAAATGGCCAAATAAAACGATAACAAAGGTAAATGAATAAACGACAACAAAAAAATTCGAAATAGAAAAAAACCAGGCTAATTGCAACATCGAAAAATGTATAATTATTGACAACTATTTTAATAACCGGTCGTTCTTAACCATTATATCGCTCAAGGACTTTAAACCCGATAACAAAATTATGTTGGAGGGGAAATAAATAATTAGTTTATGACTGCCCTATTTTAAGAATTATTAAATAGCGAAATATGTTATCAATAAGCTTGTTGTGTCATATTATAAAGGCAACGTAAAATTACGGAGCCTTCTCTCAATCATAAATCATAAATATACACCGAGAAAATCAGCAATTCAATTTATTTAATGTTACAAGAACAAGAAAGAACTTAATCATTCTTTATAAGTTCTTTTTACAAACCTATTTACATGTGAACACGACATTCATTTTTTTAAAGGAAGTGAAGTAAGTTTCGTCTTTCTATAATACAGCACATAATATTCAGTATATAAAAAAGCACCACGGAGAAAATTCAAGGCAACAAAACAGCAAGGAAATCGTAACAAGATCCGACGACAGGGCGTCGCCGTTGTTAAAATATTGAGTAAATAACCAGATTAGATCGCTTAAAACAAACTTATGACGTAACTCAGTTAACTCTTCCCCTCTTTTCGTCCCAATACACAGAAGAACTCAGTGAAAAACAAACGTCTGTTAAAAACCAGACTGAACAAACAATTCAAACTCAACTAATTAACAAGCAACCTTGGTTACATTTTTATTTTAATTGTAAATAGAGACAAATATATCTTAGTGCTCCTTTAAAGTGAAAATATGGTAGCCAGGAAAATATTTTAGCCATATGCAATAAAACTTGAAAGTAATAAAAATATTACTTATTATGTGAGATTTTTAGAGGTCTACTTAATCTCCTGTAAGAAATCTTTTGAGAAGAAAAAATGGAAGAGGCTTTATTACCATTTAGTAGACTTTGATGGCAACCACACACAATCCAAATCGAAACTAACATTAAGGATTTAAAAATAGCCTCTATTTCTTTCATTATTAATTTATAATCTGTTTAATAAATAAAACGTAATTACATTCAGAATTTTTAAGCTGAATCCCCTAAATAATGTTGGACAAGATGTAAATAAAACAATTTAGATTAAAAAAAGGAGTATGTTTAATAATAAATAAACAGGGTCAAAAATGTGCATTAAGAGAGTTGTATAGACAAACTTGTAGCTTTTTAAAAAATATACTACAAGTACATATTCAAATATAATATTTACATAATAAATTATCATATTAAAAAAGGAACAAGGTCGATAAGATTTATTCTGAGCTGAGTATTTTTTATTGTATTAGTTTTATTATACTTTTTTCATGGAAGGATTATTTGCTCACTCAAGCCTGAAGGACATAACGCGTTTTGTAGTCAGAATCGTGGAATATCTAATATTACAAAAAAGAAAAGAATGCAATGATTTGAGGATGGAAGCGTTGTATATTAAAAAATAAATCGTGCCTTCATTAATGTATGAGTATTACATCAATTTTCAAGCTTGGATTAATTTAATTCGTATAACTGTATAATTAATAAATTGAAACCTATTAACATAAATGCTATGTAACCAGAAATAATTATTCTTTGATATACATATATTTCTTGCGTCCATATGGTCAATAATATAACTAATTGTTGATGAGTCTTTAATAAGATAATTAATAGATATTATTAAGATGAAAAATAAAATGAATATTTAAAAAAAAAGAATAACTTATAACATTACTAATTACTAGGCTATGTGTATAATCCACTGAGATTGTTTCTAACTTCAATAAATTTAGAGGGATAACTGAATAATTTGAGATATTTTAAACGAACAGTGAAGTTTAAGGAACCTAAAATAATAAATTATATGTAGAGATATAAAAAAGCTCTTAATTATTCATTATTTTAATATAAAAATGTATAATTTTATATTCTTACATGACTTAGAATTTTTTTTTTAATAACTTAAAAATATAAATAAAAATGGAATTTCATAATACGTTACAACAACATAAATGGACACTGCTGATTATAAGATATAATTATAATTTATAATTTAAATGAATTAGAATTAAATACAAAAGCTTAACTGATTGTATAAAGTTATAAATAAGCTTAATATCTCTATCTAGAGTGCATTTATAAGTATTAATTTTAAATTATAAGTCCCAATAAATTAGAATAATTCTAAAGTAAAAGAATTATTTTGATAGAATTTAATTATTTGTATTAAATTAATTATTTAAATAAAAAGCAGTCTTTAAAATAGAACAGTGAAGAAATAAAGAGAAAATATAATTCTTATAACCTATATTTATGTTTCAATATGTATTGAGGTAATTATATCTATTTACTCAACATATAGTAAGAAAATACTGAGGCGTAGGAAATAACTCAAGAATATTTAGTTCATTCGCGTATCTAGCAGGAAATATGAGAAATGTTTATTTCCAAGGTCGTCTTTTTTTATGCAGTGCCTGATAGTTGTTTTATTTTACTATCAGTCAATAAACTTGTGGAAAAAGATAACGATGTTACACAGAATGGTTAGCTTGTTTTACCAGTTACGATTAGATTATTCCATAAAGGAGGAGTGAGTTTTTTTTAATTCTAAAATAATTACTTATTCGCTGAATATTACATAAAAAAATGTGTTTGATATTAATATTCATAGAAAGAGAAAAAATATAGAATTATTAATCATTATAGGCACATTATATAATTAGTTCAATTTTTGTAATGACATGATGTTAAATACAATTATTAAGTAAAGAAAAAGAAGAAGCAAATATTTGCACATTAATCAAGAAAATAAAGATAATACGAAGAAGTTAAAAAAACGAGAAACGACTTTTATATTAATATAAAACAGTTAAAGAGTTGCTTCGGCGAGTAAGAATTCACAAAGAATTATGTACTGAAGATTACATTTTTGTAGCTTTAGGAGTTCAAGAGTGTTTTTCTTTTTTTGTGTGTTTGGTTTAATAGAGATAAAAAAAAAGATATGGTAATAATAGGAAAGGGGATATGGAGCAAGGTGTAGGAGGCATGAGATGAAACATATGGGGATTATACAAGTGTTAGTGCGTGTGTGTGAAGGGTGGCGTGAGCGTGCAGGCGAGAAGAAGATAGGGAGACCCCCGTACAAAACTTGTACATAGTTATGGGGTCTTCGGTCGAGGATGAAGAGGGGGGCGGGGGGAAGCATAAATAACAGGGTTTGGCGTGCGCGTCTGAGCAACGACCCCCGGAGGGGGTAAAAGGAAGGAGACCAAGAGAGGGAAGGATTCGTGTGGGTTGGGGCGCGACGCCCAGGGACCGGGCATACGAAAAAAAACTGAACTCTGGGTCGTAGAACTGGAAGAGGGGGCGATGCTTCAGGCCCGCATGTTGGGGAAGACCTCATCAGCTGGGGGATGCTCGCTTGTCAGTGAGAGAGTGAAAGAGATAGAACGAGAAGAGCAACCGATTGAACTACATAATACTGTTGAAGCACTGAGAAATCCTTTTCCTAACAACAATAGAAGCCTTTTTTTTCATGTGGGTCACGTGTGTCTGGTGGTTCAAACTATGTCCGCAGTTCGAAATGCACAATGAATTTCTCTCTTTATCGAATGAGGTGAGTGCAAATTTACACAAGGAGAAAAGGTCACCGACGCACCGCTTGATTGTCTAAGACGATTGTACAATTCTATAAATAATTGTTTCCTTTTTAAATGAATTGAGATTTGTTCTTATACATTCTATACTAAAAGTAATTAGAAATAGCCACATTATTGAGACAGTGGCGGATCCAAGGGGGGGGCAATGGGGGCAAGTGCCCCCCCCCCGAGAGAGGGTACCCGAGAGACAATAATATACAAAATTATTTTGCATGTCCTGATAATATGTACACGTACACTATAAAACAGGTAACAACAAGATCCACGCTTGAGAAAATGCATATGTTGCAGTTCAGGGCCACCAAGGGGGGGGGGCAGAGGGGGCAATTCCCAGAGGCCCAGGCCCCTCGGGGGCCCGTGCCTCTGGGGGGCGGGCGGCCCTGGTTTTATTACAACCAAAAAGGCAAGGAGGATATTGTTATCAGTGGCGTGACTATTCGGGCCTTAAAAAAACATGAAACTTATATTTTTGTACTAATGTCGATGGGGACCCCTTTAGAGCATATGATAAAATCTAACATGGAATATTACTTCTACGCCACTGTCAGGGGGCCCATTCAGTTCTAAACGCAATTATTTTTCATTTTTGTTTTGGCGAGAAGCCCCCTGCCTATGCCTTAGCTACGCCACTGAATGTAATAAACTTAAAATTATTCCTAATGTGTCATGAGTATGGAATTTTGAATTCTTGTGTTTCATTTAGTTACTAAGATTATTGTGATGTTTTTATCTTATTCAATATGGTCAATGTTAATTTACAGGAGAGAAACTGACAGATAAATCATATTAACAATCTGATATTAATAACTTTTACATTTTTACTTGTAATGCATTTTTTAAAAATAAAATGTGTTATTTAACTATTTTTATTTGCTTACTCTTAATCTCATTATTTTAGCAAACAATTTATATTATGTTTTATTTTATATTATACTAGGTGTAAAAGAAGATTTTTTAATGAAACTTATCACCTACAAAACAACTTAATTATTATTTTTTTTTTTTTAATCCATCTTAGTTAAACTCCGAAATTCGTCCCCACCAAACATCTTTTCCTGTAAGGACAAACTTGCCCCCAGAAACCCTTAAAACTCATCTTTTTGCACTTAAATTTTAAAAAATTCTCCGGGGGAGGACCCCCGGACCCCCACCGTTATTTGTTCAAAGGGGCCCTAATGCTAACTTGCCCAGGGGCCCGGAAATCCTCTCAGCGGTCTTGTAGCAGTTTCTAGTTTGTTTCCATAAATCATGAAACCTTACCCTACCATTGTGATTAAAACTCAATTATTTCATTCAAGTTGTAATTAAATTTAGTTATTCGAAAGATTTTGAGCCGTATTTACTTTAAATGTTTTCTTAAGTTTGTTAAGAGTAAAACACAAATTTCTATTCAAAATTTATACATTTTTCCCCTGGACCCCTCTTTTTCTTGAGGGGTATTTCATACCCCGAAAACCCCTCGGTGTTGGATGGATTGCCCCCCCCGAAATTAGGTCCTGGATCCGCCACTGTATTGAGAAACTTAACCTTAATAAAAAAGAAAATATCTCAAGGATAAATAACATATTTCAAGTCCCATACAAGAAGAGGGAATTTGTGTATTTATATAGACAAAATTAAAAGGGCCTTGATTATAAAGACCTTACTTATGACTTTTTTTTTACTGTTGCTATCACTTAAAAATATACAAATTTAGGATGACTTCTGAATCAGGATGTATTGTAAGAAAGAAACAAATAAAATTGATACTACGAATACTCGTATAATGAAGTAATATAAAAAGTATAATATACTACGAATTCTCGTATAATGAAGATACAGCCAGATGCAGTAAAGGAAGAAGGTACCTGACCTGAATAATGATGAATGCAAATCAAGTATATTATATTTTCAAATAATAAATTAAAACAAACGATTATTTTTTATTATTATAGGTCACAATAAACAGACTAAAATCATAACCAAAAAATGAGTACAATACATTCAATTGTGCAAGATTGATTTATATTAAACCATACTAAAAGGGAACTACAAATCCAAGTAAGATCTAAGGAAATATATATGTATGTTCTTTTCCAGAATAATACAAGAACGTTATTGTGGCGTTATGACTAACCGGGGTCAAATTATTTAGCTAAGATTTATATTCATTGATACTCGTAGCATTATTAAGGAACGTTATTCATAACTAAAATTAATGGGCATTTCAATAAATAGACTGATACAGAAAACCGGTTTTGACTGATAATCATAATTACAATGTTATGCATTATTCGAAAAGAAAAATAACATAAATAAATAAAAAAACTGATCGACAAGAGAGTTCAAGGATAACGATATAAGAGCTACCTACACCTACTCACTCGCAGCAGGCTGTAACACTGGAAACGTTTCAAGCCACACCTATCATTGTGTATAAGGAGCACCAGCATTCGTTAAAGAGAAGATATATCAAAACAAGTAATCAAACCATTTAATAAAGAAGGTTTAAACGTATAATAGAAATATAAACCTTAATTATATATATATATATATATATATATATATATATATATATATATATATATATATATATATATATATATATATATATATATATATATATATATATATATATATATATATATATATATATATATATATATATTTCTTTTTTTTAAATAAAATTTTAGATATAACAAATTGATAATTTAGGTCATTTGAAATATTTTTAGAAAATAGTCCATAAACATTATAGTACAGTACTTTATATATTTATAAATCTAAGAACATATCATTAAGGCAGTTTTCAGAGTATTGACCTAGACCTAACCAGTCTTGTTCTACCAAATTGGGCACGATATTTGACTCATTCCAATTCTTTTCTACCTCTCGGTGTAAAGGATAATCACACTATTAAATTTAACTCCTCCCATAGCAGAGAAAAGGATTTCAGGAAGTTTTAACTTGTACTGTTTCATAAAATGTGTATGTATGTATAATATGTGTATGTTTCATAATATGTGTACATTAACATTACTAACATTTCAGATGATTAAGTGCGGAGGTAACACCAGAATTGAAACAAGATTCAATAAATGTTGCTATAGGGTTCAATGGACAAGCTTAGGCAGCTTAAATGAATTTCCCTTATCCATTTGGGGAATCCAGTAATGAGGAGAATTTCAGCCAACAAAGTAGTACTCTACTAGGCAATTAAAGACTAAGATAAATATAACCCAGCTTAAGAGGAAAGTTTAAAAGCTACATATTATTATAATGTGATTAATTATATACCATTAAAAAGTAATATGCCAGTGGCCAGAAGTCTAAACAAATGGCATGGCACTGAAGACAAAGCAGCTCCTTTTATTTAAACTTCTATTTAACTTTAAAATTCTAGGGTCGAGAATTATGAATTCAATAAAAAAAGGCTAAAGGTGAAGAATTCTTTTGTAACATGATATCCACAATCCTTGCAAAAGTATAAAGGTGAAGGAAGTGCAGGTAATACGTTAAAAGAAAGTTTAGTTGAGAGTCTAGAGGATTATTCATCCAATTTCTATTCGAACTTTTTCTTGGCCCATCTATATAATATACCTATTTTGTCAGTGAAACTGTAATAAAATAGATACGTCAGCTTCTAGGGTTCTGAGGGTCCTGATCTACGATCTCAAAGTCTTTAGGGGCCTGCCAGATACCAGACGACCCACCGTAGAAATGAAAAACGTAGGGGATAACAAAAAAAAGCAGTTATACAGGCCAGACATGAAGACGGAGGGGATAGTTTCCGTGAAGGGTCACATCATACGGACCGACAGACTGGAACACCACAAAAAAAAACCGCACCTTCCCTTCTCCCATCATCTTAATGCCTTGACCGCAACGAAAACAGAAACACGCCGAAAACTTCTTATTTTCTTGCCGTCCTTTTTCCTTTGACGTCTATCAAGACACTTTTTATTTCAGACCATTTAGGCCCAGAAATCGGCCGTTGTTACCGCTTGGGAAAATAAGAGCCAGTTTTTGGCACTTAAGTGAGAGTTTCCAGAAGGGTAATTTTCGGCTTTTAATAGACACTATGAAAGTATAAGCGTCCTGTAGATAAGGAAAGTACAACAAGAACAAGAAATTGTGAGTCATAATATAATAAAAGCTGACGGTTAGAGCCAACAAAAATCATGTTTCCTTTTTTATTCACAGGTGGTAATCAACCGAAGATTCTTTCGTTGCCTTATATATTTCTACACCTGATTATCGATTCTCATTTCTAGGAATACTAATCCATTTAATCGTTATAGTTAACTTCCAGATAAGCATTTTTAAAAACAACTAAACAAGTGTCTCATCAGATTTATTGACTCATCAGAAGTGGAAATCGTTGAAAATTAATAATCTTGGAAGAGAATAAAAGCAAATTTAGCCTAACAAAGAGATTAGTGCAATGAACTAAAATTATAATCAGCAAACAAAGGAAAGTAAAGTTTTGTGTATATGTTCCCTATTTATTTAAATTAAAAAAATGATCATACTTTTTTTAAATATAGTATTTAGATTTAGTAGAACTAAATTGTAATTCGTACTGTACCAATTAGTCATTAGATTTTTCAAATAAACCACCAGACAAGCAATTAAAGAAAATAGAAATAAAAAATGAACTTAATACATAATAGCGTCAATAACAATTCATTGTAGTGCTACTATATTATAAAAACATTGCATTCTTACATCATGCAGCGTATGAATCATCACATCAAGACACGACTTTAAGTGACTTTCGACTCACAGCATGACCTAATCCAGTAATCAACTACTAATGGGAAAAAAGGGGAAGCATAAAATCATTGAATTAACTCATCAAAACAATTCACGCTTTCTTCTTATTTTAATAATAAACAAAACACTAGTGCAATGACAATAAGACAAAGGGAAAATTTGATGAGATAAAGTATACAATGAGACGATAGAAGGAAAGGACAAACCCTCGTGAGGAAAATCTATAATATAAGTGGCAATGTCCTGATTGACTGACTGACTGACTGACTGACATAGAATCAACGCACAGCAAAATCTGCTTAACCGAGAGACTTGAAATTTTGAGGATATACTCGGTTCATATCATAGGCATCCACTAAGAAAGGATTTTGCGAAATTTTTATTTTTGTACCCAGGGGTACGGGGTACAAATGTCAAAGTAATGAATACTTTTAATGATGCATATCGTTGAAAAGCTCCTTTAAAGTACAGTAATTGTTGTTATGTACAGTTTTGTCATATTTTCATTTAGGAGGGGGTAAAATGGAAAAATGTGTATAACTACATCTTATATAAATGAAGAGTGTCTATGAGTGTCTTTTATCTTATATAAATGAAGAGTGTCTATGAGTGTACTGCTTACATGAGATTATAAAGTTAAAATGTTGGTACACAGGAGTACGGGGTACAAATGTCAAAGTAATTGATATGTACCCTTTATGATGCATATCGTTGAAAGGCTCTATAAGAGAAAAGTAATTGTAATGTACGTATTTGTCATTATTTTCATTTAGGAGAGGGGTAAAAAGGAAATTTCAACGTTAGTGTGTGTGCGCGCGCGCGCGAACGGGCGCGTGTGTGTGTTCTTTATTCAAATCTACCGTTTTATTCCGATTTCAATGAAAATTTGCACACTTGACCTTCAAAGCAAGGGGAAAAGGGGAAGGTCACTCACTTCATGCATTTTCGATGCATTCTTGATGGTAGTTTATAAATCCATTAAATTGAAAATAAAACACCCCGTAGCGAAGCACGGGTATTCAGCTAGTATATATATATATATTTAACAATATACAAAAATGTATTGATTAATATTCTAGAATACTTAAAAAAAGGCTTTTTATCTTAATGTCGCAGTCGCAGAGCGTAATTTTGTTGAAACAAATTGACGATTGACGGTACATTAATCAGTAAAAGTGACGTTTGAAGAGAACTCATTTGAGGAATTTTATTAGCACCTCTACAGTCCAACAGATTATTCCATGCAAGACTAATTTTATTACTGTCAGTATCTAACACAACGTTTATTTATTCATCCACTTCCATTATCTTAATCAGTATTTAACTAGCGTGTCAGAACAGCACCGGAAAATAGGTATTGCAATATTCATCATTCCAACACCTAACTGTTTAGTCATTTTTTCCTGCTAAAAAAGAGGTAATAATTGATGTTAATTTATTATGTATGTGAAGACTAACGTCTTTTCTTTATAATTTTTCTATTTTTAAGCTAATAACAAGGCAACTAAACTACTCTTCTTTGAAAAAGTAACCGACTAAGAGAACCTAATATTACAAGTTAATAGTGGTAAAAGCTAGATAAAAAAAATAACAAGATTAAAAGGGGTTTTCCTAAAAATAAAACTAGAAAATAAATTAACAAACACTTTTTAACAATCATTCTTAAGCGATATATGGTAAGGAACAATTATTCACAATGTCTTGGTTTTGCAACATTAGTAAAGAATATTTTTTGAAAGTCTAATACCAATAGGGAAATGAATGACACTGAAAATCATTGTTAATATGTGAACGTTTTTTTATGTACCGAACCATAATATGAGAAGTTCGGTTCATTGTTCATTCATAAGAGGTAATAGTACTAGCTAAAAGACTTTCTCTTAAAAAAAACTACTTTAGACTAAGGTGAAAGCTTGACTTCAAGGTTATAAGAGAATAAAAATAACTGGTAAAACTTAAATATTTAACAAATAAAAAAAAACGGAAAGATTTATTAACATTATTTTTTGCACAGTTAAGATAAGAAAGATTAAGTTTAAGTGCATTTATTTTTTTAAGGAGGCAGAGGTGACCTAATTTTTAAGGATACTTTCAAGCAAAGAGAAAAAAAAAAAAACATTTGATAGATCATTTAGTCAATAACACAAGTAGTCACTTATTTGATTAAAGGGAGTCAAAAGGTCGTTATAAATAAAATGTTACATTACATGGTAACAGGAACTATACGTTTCCAAACAAAATAAAAATGTTGCGTTTAGTTCCCCATGCTCGCTGATCTAAGAAATGTCGAGCTGTGAAGTTCGTAGAATTTTGCCTGTTTTTGGGCAAAAAAGCTTGTTATAAACTAAATTTTACTAAGGTAAGTATGATCCAAGATGCGACGGACTGATAGACGAGCTACCAAAAGCTTGACACTAAAAGGTCTTAATAAATACACATAACTGCAAGACCGACACTCCTTAACAACCAGAAGAAAATATTACTGCATTAACTTTAATCACATTATTATTTATTAACAAAATTACTTTTAGCTAATACGAAAAATATCAAGATAGGTAATGAGTTTATCATTAAACCACAAAAGCACCAAAAACAAAACAGAGTATGGTTAGTTGTAACTGTAACCGAACCGAAAATTACATTCTTCCCCCGTAGCAAAACATACATGGATTTGTTAAATTAAATACAGAGGCCCAAATGGTGGTGGTTAATGCAATAATCGACTAAAATAAAACAATAATTTTCCTCCTTCTATTTAAAAGAAATAAAACTTCAATTAAAAATGAGTTGTTTTAAATTATTTTCTTCATCCATTTATTTTGTTACATTTTACTTTTAACATAACAATTAAATTTAATCCAATTTAATACGTGGCTGACTTTTAAAAAAATATATATTTTTCTATAAACAGAATCACTTATAAAAAAAAAAAGTTTACTCAGCTCGTTCTCCCTTATCTTATCTTTTTTTAGAGAGCACAATTGTGGAAGATTTTTTTTTAACAGAAGTGTTTTATGGCTTTTGTTTGTTTTAAAGATTAACTTGTGTTTATCAGGCCAAAGTCACGTAAATACCGTAGTAAAAAAAAGTCATTATCAATTATGTTTGTATTCTATTTTTTATTATTTTTTTTTAACTGTATTTTTGTAAATTATCAATATTTTGACTTTGTTTTCTCCTTATCAGTAAACGTTTGACTTAGTTACGCGAAAAACATTTATTTCTCTATTTTTTTTTTTTATCATACATTGAATAATTCATTTTTATAAATATAGCTATTATGAGTTTTTAGAATTATGTATTTATCTAATAAAAAATGAATAATACAATGATATATTTATAATATGTGTAAGGCTTTTGAGATGTTTAATATAAATAGAGTATTTTATTATTTTACGTTCAAATTTTATGCATTTTAATTTAAGCCATAATATACAATTCTAAGCACTTTCCCAAGAACATTTAAATTACGTAATCTTTTACGTTTGACTTTCATCAAATTATTTTCATTTAAAATAGAGAAACATTGTTATTTATACTATTATTTCTATGAATTGTGTTTTTAATTAAAAATTAATTGTCTAAGTATGTGCTTTCAGTCCATAAAAAAGGGAAGTAATTGGCCCAGCTATCAAGATGGCGGCCATTTAAAAGTTTGTTATCGCTATATAACGTTCGAACAATTTATTTTAATTGCTTAAAACAAACGCCTTGCATTTTTACTGTCCAAACTCAATGATATAACTCCAAAGTGTTTAGCGTAATCTGTTGCCAAGATAATACATTTTTAAGATTTATTTTAGAGGAGGGAAACATTTTTTTCTCACAAAATATGCGGCGTATGAAAAATTCCATTTAAAAAAAAAACAAAAAAAAACACAATTATTTGTATAATTTTCTTTAATTTTTTTGTGGTTAATTTGTTAAAAAAAATAGAGAGGGGGACACAAGAAAAACGTAATTTTCAAGGACACACGGCGTAAAGATATGAATTTGAACAAAAAAATCATATTTATACTCAGGGCATCCTCCTCTTTCATTAGAGGAGGACGCCCACATAACTATTTCATTCCACATAACGTATTTTGATTAAAAAATAAAAAAAGAACCCCTAAAACTTTAACCCCTAGTTTTTAAGGGATTATTTTATTAGGGCTTCCCTATAATTATCCTGTCTTTGGGTTATTACTTATTACACATAAAACAACCACTAAGTTTCAAATTTTTGCGTCGGGTACTTTCGGAGTTCAGGTACGTTACGCAGACAGGAAAGCGAAGGAATGTATAAGAGTCCTTGTTTTTGCCTTTTGGCTCCAAAAACACCCTAAAAACCTTTTTTGGAAACCTCAAGAATAATCAATTGAATCTATAAAAAGCTTCCTCTTTTGGTACAAGCTTTGTAACCAAATGCCATTAAATTTTTTATTTATTATTAATTATTATATTACTATTAAGCTACAGTCAAGGTAATTAAAGTTAGTAGTAACTATCGAGATTCTTCATATTGAATAAACTTAACTATTAAAAATGATGATTCCTATTGTCAAAAAAGTAATAGCAAGTATTATACTATATACCGGGTTCGACCACTTTTATAACTTACTAGCCTAAAATATGTTTGAGTAAATAACACAAAGCGCAGAGCTGATTCATTTAAAAAAAAGTTAGCGTATGTCAAAACTGAAAGTAAGATTTAATAATAACGTAACCACAATTGTAATATTAAATGACTTACTACCAATTCTAAGAGACATGAGTAAATATATGAAAAAGAAAAAAAAACCAGTTCCACGATAATCAAAATAAATATCTTTTTTCGAAGGAAATTAATTTGGACCCAAAATCCCTCGAAATAAGAGATAAAAAAGTGAATTACATGGAGAAACTAAAAATGTTATTTGTAGAATTTTTTTTTTTCATTCTTTTTTAACCCGTGCCAAATCCAACGTTGCATCTTGTCTAAGATTTTTTATTTAAAAAAAATTCATTTATAAGAGGTGTATAAATATGAGAAAAAATAAATTTAAATAAATTACTGATTTCATTAAATAAATTAATAAAATATATTTAACAAAATAAACTGCAAACAAAACAATTAGATGAAAGAGAAATTAAAAACAGAATAATTAAACGTCAGAAAATTATCAAGATATTTATATTAAGGTCATTTGTAATCTAGTCAAGGAATTAGATAGGCTACGAGGAAAAAACCTATTAGTTTTATGTAGTTTCATTTAAATTAATAACTGCTATAAATAAAATGTTATTATAGTATTTTTTAGAAAACAAAATTGTGTGCAAACTAGAAACGATTATTTTCGGTCAGCTACATAATTGAATATTTATACTTACTTCATAAAAATGTTAATTAATTATGATTATTTTTTTTTAGAATTAATTCATTATAATTAATTCTTTATTTAATTATAAAACGTTTTGATTTAACACAACATAAGCCTACATAGCACACACAAAGCTTAATTTAACTTGTGGTTTGGATAGGCGTTGCTGAATGGTAAGGAGTGGGTACTCGCAACAACACTTCTAAGAGTAATAAGATATAAGATATTTCAATAAGAATTCTAGAGAAATAAGATATTTTCACACAAATGACTTCATTACATAGGCGAGTAAAGTGACCGATTCGTTCAGAAATAACCTTGAAGAAAAGAAAAAAAGTTTTTTCAATATCAGTTCACCAAGAACATTTAGCTTTGGTTGATAACAATTTGATCAACTTTGCTCTAAATGAATTAAAAAAAAGAAGTCTTGTGTGTGTGAGTGGAAATGTCTCTCCACATAAAATTAAATTTTCTGTTTAACAAAGCAGCTTTCGGTCTTTATAAGCCCATCATTATGTGTCTATGAAAAGTGATAAAACTAAAAACATATAAAACCGATACAATAAATAATCGAATGAAAGCTATAATGAATAATTAATACATTTAGTACATAATAGTAGACAAAACATAATTTTAAAAAGAATAATGATTTAATAAACTCTGATTAGCTCTATAATGTTTATTAGCTATGATTAAGGCTCTTCAAAATCTAGGTATTAACTAATCAGAGTATATATGCCCCTAACCGGTTTATAATGTTATTCAGATTTAGTAACAAACTAATCAAGTTTACTCTTCGAATTTAATTAATGGTATGAGTAGGTTGTAGGTTGTATAAATTCGTTGTTGCGAAAACTATTACACTAGCTTACTACACGTAACTTTGTACTTGTTATTAAATGAAGTATGCAGCTGCAAAGATTATATTAAAATTTATTAGCAAACTAAAAGTATTTTATTTTCAATTATATTTGTAAAGGTTTATCCTTCTTTTAAAATTTACTATAATTTTAATTAGGATAAAAATATCCTATAAACCTAATTTGTGTTTTAAAATAATAATCTATTAGTTTACGTAAAGTTTTATTTCTCTATAAATAAAATTAAATAAATTACTTCGCAAAATACAGTATAAACAGATTTACATTTATTTACTATTTTTTGTTGCAATAACATTGACCGTGCAATAAAAAAACGTGTGTCCTCAGTCGACTAATCTTGGTCAGGGTTGACCCGTATCAAGTCTTTCTTAAAAGGTCAACATACAAAGAAAAACAAGAGTTTAGGTCAACAATATTTTAAATTCATGGGCAGCATAATAGAATATAAAAATAAAAACGAGTTGATATAAAGCTGATATTTACCACGAGACTTGGCTTGAATTCACTTGTATTGCAATACATTTATATATAGTTTTAAATGTTAAACTATTTTATTTAAATTTACAGCATTCATAATAGTCCAGGAGATAGCGAGTAAGAAATAGAAACTAACATCAAACTAGAATTTTGTGCATGAGTTAATTTTTTGGTGTCCATTAACTAAGAATACGTGGTGGGCAAAGTTCGTTTGAGGGAACTGGCCAAAACTTTCAAAAGAAACGGACTGGTGGAGAGTGGATAAGTCTATGTCCCGTCTATTTTAGTAGAAAATGTTATTTTCATAATCCTGATGAGAAAAAATTAATTAGTAGGTCAAAAATCAAGTTGATATTTTTTTTTGTCACTTAATAGGTGACAGCTTTGATTTTGATTTGAATAACTAGTCTATCAAGTGCAGGGCCAATCCATATCTAAAACAACTAATGACCTTACGCACAGAGGAAAAATACTTTAAGTATATATTATTAAATAAGATATAATAAAATGTTGAATATTACCAGATGAAAAGATTGTATATAAAAAAAAAAAATAAAAAAAAAAAAAAAAAAAAAAACGGAAATAATCCTTGTTTCAAAATAAATATCTTTGTTTAGAAATTATATATATATATATATTACACGCGCGGAAAAGGAAAAGTGTGGCTAAAGTGATAAACACGGTCGTATTAGGAAACATGCACCGTTAGATAGATCCCACGTTTTTTTTTGCAAAAAAATAAAACTCCCAGACAGGGTTTCCAATAAAACCAAGAGAGAAAAAAAATACCTCGAATAACAGACCTCTTTTTAAGCCCTGTTTTTTCCCCAGCACAATATACAACGACCACCGAGTTTTAAAATGAAGCGCCATCGGAGGTCACAAAAAATGTTTTGCTGGGAGAGTAAAAAAAATTGGGATTACACTACCAACATAATTAAAGTGTAATAATAATTTAGGCAAGTTCATAAGCGGGAGTAAACGGCTTGATTTATTTTTATTTTTTTATAAAATTTAATTATTAAGCAAATTGGACAATTATGGTGTTTTTAAAAATAGTAAAATTACCTATTTAATTTATTTTAGTGTCGATTTTTTTGGACTTGTTATTAAAAATTAATAGATGGATCCCGAAAATCCGGAAACTATGAAAAATGTAAGCACCCACCCAAAATGTAAATTATTCTAAAAGCCTCTTTATTTATGTATGTAGGTACTAGAAAGGGAGTCAGCTGCTCTGCTAGTCACGTGATATGACGAGACATCAAGCTCAAGCAGGGGTATCGCCAATCGCTTCCTACAAACACTCTCGCTCGCTGAGCCTGTAGCCTGTGCACAATGACAACTTAAAAATATAAATTAAAAAGATTGTTAAGAAAAAAGTGTTTAGTTTTGATCTGTTGGGCGGTGTCAACATTGCTGATCGCCTACATTCATTTGTAAAACCCTCACTAATCTGGGAATCCCGCAGCGTCGTCTGGAAATCCAGACGACCCTGTGCCTGAATTCGTTCGGATTACTAGGGTTCCTTACAAAATTATTTATTATGCATTCTGAAAAACTAATTTAGAGCATTTATCTAGGTTTATACATTAGGTCATAACGCAGTCATATATGAAATTCTTTCATATATTGTGTTTAGAAACATGTCTTTATCAGTATGTATATATTTTTTTTTTTTTATTAAAAGTATTTTTTTTTTTTATTTGTCAAGTGGTGCGATTGCGAGCAATAAAAAAGATAGCGGTTTATTATGCCATGTCAATTGAGATAAGACCTTATCAGAATTTTATTTTTACGATTATTACAACATGGCACAAGTTTTAAAATCTACTTGTAGTGAATAATAAAATGTACACTCCACACAAATTTTAATTTTCTTTTCTTGAAATATTTAGAATTGATATTATTATATGTAGATAACTAATAAATTGCAGCAGTAAATAAACAAAGACTTTAAACACAAGATTATTAATACTTATCAATACAGGAAACATATGACAGGAGAATCTAAATAAGATAGAGAAACGATTGAAATATTAGTTTCAACATATTGAGTCTCTCAACGCAATCAACTAAACCTTCTGGCCATATCATTATCAAGACTAACATCCTCTAACAAGCAGAACATTACTTAATGAGATTATTTCTCTTTTTCAAGAAAGGTTAAATTGTATATTTTCAAATACCAAAACCAAATACCTACTTCTATTTCAGATTATGATAATTATTAATTTTGAAGTCAAAATATTCGTTTTAACTTACCTATTAACACAGTATTTTGTTTATTTAAAAATAGTATAGGGGTAATACAAAAATTAAAAAACAATAATAAGTTGCACCTAAATAATGTATTAGGCTCTTAAAAATTCAAGATTCTATACTGAAACAATTCAAAGGTTGATTTTGGATAAGCTTTTAATAATGTAAATAAATAATTGGGTCATTATTTAGTAATATTATTCTTTTGTATTTCCTTTTATTAAAAATACAGTGGAAGGGAATTTTAAATTTTGGAATACAAGCAAAGTATAAAATGATCTAAGGGGTTGCTTGTTTTTTTACAGGAAAAAGGAATCCTTTTTGTTGTTGATTTAAACAATGAACATAATATATCACAAGGGAAATGAGAAGAGCTGGGTTTGAGAGAGAGGAGAAGGGGCAAAGTGGTGAACTTCCAACTGGTAAAGGGATCTCTCTCTCACTCTCTCTGGTTCAGAGTTAGTGTCCTCAAAATCAATAAACCAAATACGGAAACACCGTTAATAATGCATGTAGCTAGGGGGAGTTGGTTAGGAGGGCGGGGAAGCTCAGCACGGTTGTCGGAAGGTTGCGCACGCACACATTTATTAGGGGGAGGGTTGTAATTGCATTGGCCAGCAACGAGCACACCAGAGGAGGGGTCATGAAAAGCAATAAAATACTGCAACAGAAAGGGGTTTTGGTACGATATGGTAGCGAGACATGAAACATTTTCTCCTTTCTTCTACTGGTAATTTCAGAAGAGAACCAAGGTCGAAATTAAACCCGGAAAAAATTGAGAACTAACTATATGCATTTATAAAGTTAAAACGAGAGACTTAAGTAATAGGGTTGATTCTATTCAGTTGATAAAATTAGGGAGCGGCTCTCATCCTAAAGAGGTTATAGGTCAGAGACGATTTTAAATAACTTCAAAAATCGTTCAGATAAAATTAGCTCTTGCAGGTGCCGCCCTCCACACCATACTTATTTATAGAAACGATTAAGAGGTTTATATTCAAATAGTGGAAAGAGCAACATAATTAAAATGAAATTACAAAAAATATATCCGTGCGCACGTTTCTATCATTATTTTTTAAGAATGTGCGTAAGGCACTATGTATTTTTTAATTTATGCTATCAAAATTGTTAAAGTATAATAGAAATAAATACTGTGTATAAAATTAATAAAAGTATCGACAGCTTACTTTAATAAACTATCATTATATTCAACTTAATAAGTGGCTTGTTGTAAGTATAGAATAAGAATGTTCAATGGCCTACTCAAGGTCAGGTCTCAGTACAAAAGGGTGGCACAGGGCGGGGTGACTACTAAATCTGCTCCCTACTGCCTGTTTACGCACTGATGCATACTTACAAGGGTGGAAAAGGGGAGCAAAGGTCCGGATCTTGGCCTGCTCTCAAACAGAGCAGCTGATGCAGACAATAACTGTTATAAAACTACCTGCGTTAAAAGATGAGGGAAGGAATTCATGAACTTAATGGACCATAATTTAGCTTTATGTTCCTGTACCTGGACAGCCGTTATTATTTAGGAAACGTTTAAGAGACCTAAAAAAATATAGGATGGACTTCGAACTAATTTTATAGTTAATTTATAAAGACAGTATACCTCATAATCCTATCGGCGGTGACAGCAGCCTGAAGGTGTGAGTCGGGATGGAGAGGTGGAGGCACGGGTGGAGGCAGGCCTGGGTACCTCTTGGCCCAAAGCTGAGCTGCAGCCGCTACAGCAGCCGCTGCCCCGTAGGTAGGTACCTGGGGGTGAAGAAGAGGCGGATTACCGTGAGCATGGTGAAGTTCCGCCGGTCCACCCCCATAACTTGGTGCTCCAGACATGACTAGCCTGCAGTGCTGTGGTGACTCGACGTGTCGTATTTCGCCCACCACACTAGGGTCCCGCCACACCTAAAACACCACCAAAAAAACATAAAATACACTCTCATTCATCTTATTTTTCATACTTTACAAGTTTTACCATAGAATAAATTATCTTAATTAAGCATGCCATGCAGGGTGATATATTGTCTTAGTAAAGTTAATAAAATTTAATTAGAACTCTGATATGAAAAAAAGAGTGAGAGTTGACACACGACAAAAATCACATTTTCAATTCAACCTAAAATTCAATAATTAAGTACTATAAGAGAATACTAATGACATGACAAAACTTTGCGTAATTTTGAAATTTATTTATTTTCGTATTGGTGTTTTATTTGTAATATAGGAATAAAATTTATGTTCAGAAGAAATCTGTTTACGTTAGAGGTCACGCCGTTGAATATGTTTTCACATGAAAGGATCACGGGTCCAGATGTAGACTGGAGGTAAGGGAAGCCAGAAAGAAGGCATGAGTTCTAAAGGCAGGTATACTCGAGGTCACACCTAACACCTGCCAGGCAGGGAGGATTACAAGAAAACTTGCCAACAGGTGGTCCCCAGGTCCCTTCCAGGCACCAGGCGCCTCCAAGAATCCGGATCTAACCAAACAATTTAAAGGATGGAAGGAATCGTTTAGATATATCAGGGACCTCCGTCCGACAATCCTACCAAACTACCAACGGAAGGACCCCCACCAGGTATTTTCAAGACTCATCTTCAGTATCTGCAACTTACTTTCGACAGGATATAAAAAAACAGGATTAAGCATAAAAAACCATGCTATAATCCTCTCAAGCCCACAAGGCATTCAGGAATAATTTTGAAAACTAAATAAGAGAAAAAATAAATAATAAGACTTGAAAACCAGAATATAGGTCAATGACAATATCATGATTCATAGTAGGTATATATACAGATTAACTCGTTGCAATTGATGGTCATGCTTTGAGCACGAAATGAAGGGCACTTTAACAAGAGTATTATTTGAAAATAACCGATTCTTATTGGTTTTTAAATAATACATTGCAAATAAATGCGTTTAAATCAAGCTTAAGTATAGATTTATTGATTGCAAGAGCCAATGACACCTCTCATAAATGCTTAAATACACCAAATAAACCGTAAGAATTAATTTAATATTGAAAAAATTTAAGATAGATTTCAAGATAAAAGATACTTAAAAGAGCCTTCAACACTGTATACATACGATTTTTGTGCCATCACAATAATTTATGTATATGTACTAACCATCTCCCCCACGAGTGGCGCGGGGTTAATGCTAGCAATCAGTGGCTGTATCCTATTGCTAACATATTGCATTATGATGTAGGCCATATTAATATTATTTTGAGTAAGGGAGAGGGTGTAGAAACTGGCCAACCACTACAAAAGTTCTAGGCGTGACAAGGTTAAAATATGCTTGTTTATTAATTAATCTTTTAGGTCGAAAGTGTGTACTCAACAACATGTTTTCGACAACCTTATACAAATTATAGGTCATTTTAAAAATGGCGTAGAAAAAGAACGAATCAAGCACGAGAATATGCTCGATTAAAGTTGCCAAATTTCAAAATTTGGTTAAAAAATATGTAAAAAAAAAACCTTTTTGTAATTTCCTCAAAGGTTTTAGCCAATTTCCGACCAAACACAAAAAAACCAGCGATTCTATATAGGTGGTTTAGAAGTACCCAATCATTTTGATTAGTGGGGGAGTGGGTTTTGTGACTTTATACATTTATGTTACTTTATACAAATAAATACATAATAATATGCACTGCGACATGAAAAAGTAATATACTAGGGTAGAGAGAAGTGAAAACGTTTAATTTTATTAGACGCCAAAAGTCACAACAAAAATATTTCAAAAATAGTGTGGTCAATCTTATCTTGTTCGCTATCCTAGAGTAATTCGATGGCTTCAAATCCCCCCTTACAATAATTAGAAGACGATGCATATTGTAGATACTAAATTAAATTTAGTCTGACATTATCATTATATTAATTTGATACTACAATTTCCTTAGCTTTATTTTATCTGCCTTTGTATTCGTAGAATAAAATGGAACAATGTAGCGTTGAATAAAATAGCTGGCTCTGCTTTTACAGTATAAAACAACTTAAAGTGATTATACTTAAAAGTATTTAGTAAATTTCATAAACATATAATATTTTAATGAATAGGTAGGTATTCAGCTTTTATTTTCTTTTATCTCTTCAAATTATTTCCAAGTTAAAAGTTTTTAACACATTTATTTATTCTTAAAAACAATGTTATTTAAAAATAAATATAAAATAACTGGCCAGCCACGAAGGAACCGGTCGTAAAACTAGAGCTATAAAAACCTTTTTTAAAATCTCAACTTCTAAAAACCCCTCTCTACCACTTAAAAATCATGAATAACCCAAAAGCAAGATTTTTTTTTTTTATTAAAAGGGAGAAGGGAGGAATAACTGGGAATTGGATGAAAAAAGAAACAAGTTCCAAAAAACCCCTCATAAAAATCGAGGTTGCATTCCCCGAAACGTTGCATCCAAGACACTTAAACTTGGGACAGCTTGATGGCAGACTCGAAACCACCTCTCTGTCATGCTATGGGAAACAGAATTCAGCTGTAAAAACTAGTTATTTTTTATGTTTAACAACTACATCGAATATATACGTTGAGGGTGAGGGCCGTGGAACAAAATAAATAGGGTAGGATAATGATTTAAAAAAAGATAAAAAAATATGTATTTTTAAAAACACTTTAAACCATAAAAATTTAGAAAGGCAATTTAAGTAAATTATGGTATAAAATAAAATAATAATTAATACTAGAATGAAAGAAAGAGAAATAATAAATTGAGAGAGGTGTGAAAAAAGGATGTAATTATAAATTGTTAATGTATAAATAATTAAATTAAGAATTAATTGTTTTCTATTCAGCCATGGGCATTGAATATTTTTTATAGTATTCTATTAATTATGAGGAAAAAACAATAATCTAAATTATTATCCGATATTCATTTATTGACAATACTTATTCACATAACGAGCCAAGAATAAAAACTATCGATAGAGCTATTTTTTTTAACTGGAATGCTTTTAACAATCGTAAGCTATAAAAAAACGTAACCAATGCAATAAAAAGGAAAAAAAGGGGTTTTTGGAAAAGGAAAGATTGAAAATGTTGCTTGGAGTAGCAAAAATAGGGAGAATGAGGTGTCAGGAGGGACGATACCGCTGATTCAGATGTCTTTCCGTAAGGGACTTGCAATACAGTCAAAATGCGCACAACAGTTTGAAAATCGAGACAAAACCAGACACGGCTTGCATCAGCAAGAAAACACTTTGTGACATCTAACAATGGAAAATGACAATGAAAACCAACACAAACTAAACCTTTATTGAAAGGAGTAACAATAAGACAAAGACAAATATCTCCAAACATGTCTAAATAAATGTTTGGGGATTCATAATTATTTCAACAAACTATGACACATGCACTCTCTATATTTCAAATTAACTCTGAATTATCACAGATTTTATGAACATTTTACTCACTCATAACTCTTTTAAAAGCTTAATAAAACATATTTACTGATTTTTGCTTTATTCAACCAAAAATCTTTAAAACGCAACACAAAACACAAATACATAAGTAACAAAATTTGATTTATAACTCTTCCATTTTAATATACATACAATGAAAACTACCTAATTCATGTACAACGGACCAATTAATAGGTATTTCATATTTTATGAGAAAAATAGGAAAATCAATAAGTTCATAACACTTAAACAACTATGTTACTATGAAGTGAAGAAACTGAATGACAATGTTGTGTTAAGTCCTTAAGTTGATTAGTTCAAATCAAAATCTCTGAATTTAAAATATCTTTTAATTAAAATATTTAATAATGAATTCGTCATTTTTAATTACAGCAGAGGTAAATAAATAATTAAAATTCCCATAAAACAATTTGCTATAGCTTAAAGCTTTGTCATTAAAATTATTTAACAACCTACATGAGTAGAGAATAAATTTCAAACATCCGACCTCATTCAAATAAAATAAATAAAAATAACTATAATTAAATCACCTACGCATTAATGTCAGTGAATAATCACCACTCAACATAATAACATGCAAATAAACTTATGTACCGTATGCCATAGTATTACATGAGACTCAATAATTCCTGGAATGAGAACCCATCAATAAAAATAAAGGCTATCGTACCGCATTCTTACCACGAAGTCTATTAGAGAGGAAAATACGCCTCTCTGATATTAATCATGAATCATGACTAATATAAATATATAATTTAATGCCCGAGGATAAGGGATAAGACTGTTGCCACTTAAACATAATAAGATAAAAATTTGAAACTACTTATTTTAAAAGTATACTCAATATATTATACGACTCTTTTAAACCCGAAAATATTGCTATGATAAGAAATTAATAAAATAAATATTCTTATATTTTGTTCATTCTTTTCTTAAGACTCCGAGTAAGTTCAAAATAAAACCAATAATTAAATTAAATTAAAAATATAACACTAGGTATTTTTTAAGAACTAAATACTAAAAGAAAATTAATAATTATTGGTAACATTTAACATCCATTCTTTTGTATGAATAGTAAAATAATTTAGAAAACGTGCAAACAATAGAACAATGTCACCTTGGAATACATTATTTTAGGGCAAACATCGTTGTAGAGTTTCATGTATGATATTAGTCTATTATGAGTAGCACTCACTGCAAATACATGTATATGAAAATAAAAAATAAAATCAATGAGATATTTAGGTCAAATTAAAACAAATTTCATACTAATTCTATTCATTTTAATTGAAATAAATTTATGAAATATCCAGGTCATGAATGAAAAAAAAAAAAAAAAAAAAAAAAAAAAATTATAGTAAAAATGTATAACGATTAAAAAAATTGAGGGAAGATATTACAAAATAATACAATTTATTTCGTCCTTCGGGTGACAAAAACATTAATCGCATGATTATATTAGGATGAGGTCTTGACACGTAACAATACAAAGCTGTTGTTAAAGATACAGCTGCTTCTCTAAAAGTAGGTAATGTTAATAACTTTTTTGAAAATAACTAAATTATGTACGTACATATTTACTTATTTCATTTTTAAAAAAAAGTCAAATTAAAAAACTTTTTTACAACCTGTAACATTATCTCGCTTAAGAATTAATAATTTAAAAAAGTATAGAATTAAACAGTATTAAAAAATGCAACTAAACGAAAAAAAGAAAAATCCTGTCTGCTATTAAAACAAATTTGTGGGAAAGATTGTAGTGTTTATCAATGAAGAAGAGGTTAGACCGGTTTGGCTTTCATCTGGATTTTTAATCAACCGGAGTAATTCTTTAGAAAAAAAAGTGTTGGATAAACTAACTCTCTAGTTCCTCTTAGAGCTTGAATACTAAAAGAAATTAATAGTAGGTCGGCACTGGCACCTAGATTATACCAGTAGTTTCCCTTTCGCCTACGGTCAGAATTATTATATTATTAACAGTGTAATTGATCGTTTCATATTAATAGTGAAATTAAAATTAAAAGAAAAAAAATATTCAGAAATTATATACATATATTACATACCTACGTATAAATGTATATTAACATGTATTCTTGACATAAAGGTTCAGTAAATATTGATAGCTTATTGAACTTTTATAAAGCGGTTGACGTTAAGGGGATAATTCCAAGAGAGAGTTCGAACATGATATAAATATATATATAATATATTTATATCCCACACTAATGATACATCGAGAGATGTATCATTAGTGTGGTGTGATGTGTGAAGTATATGATCTTTTCGTCCAGTCGAGCCAATTTATCATGAAATTGCTGAATTATTTGCAAAGTTCCAAGGAAGAGATAGTAAATCTTTAGGCACAAAAGAATAATTTAAAAAAACAGAGGTCATCTGGGGAACAAAAATAATAAAATAGCAGAAATGCATAAGAATGAAAAAGAAACAAAAAAAAAAAAAAAAATCGGGAAGTATAAGAAGGGCCATCAGCAGTGAAATGTTGAATACGGCAAGACAATAGAACTGACACAGGTCGTTTTTATTTAGAAACAACAATAGACTGAGAAGGGGAAAGAAATATAGAGATGATTAGTGTGACGTCACAACAGCTTTCGAAAATTTAACTCAGTGTTTGTTATGTTCCTTTTTCTTATCACCTCTTATCAAACCCATGTAAAATGAATGGGAGAATTTTCTCAACTTTTTAAATAATTAATTATTAAATTATTATTAATTTATAAGAGTTTTCACCCTTTGAACATTGTTGTACCAAGTCTTTTTTAACGAGTGTAACAAAGAAAACATTAAAAACTTTCGTTTCAGTTATTTAAAATGAGTATTTGTGTGAAGGGTCATAACATCGAAAAAGCTATTTGAGTTAATAATCTTTATACTTGATTTTTTGTATTTCCTGTTGCCATAAAAATTCACAGGGTGTGTTCGTGTTCATATTGTGTGTCCGAAAATAAATTTTTCTCAAGTTTTGAAACTCAATGAAGTATACTCAGGGTACAGGACTTGTAGAAAGATAGTGATACTTAATCTGCTAGGTAATGAAAGATTATTTGCTAATAATAGTTTGTTCCTGGTTACTTACAATGTGCATTATATTTAACCGATGTTGGACCATAATTATATACTATACAATAGATTAATAGATCACTGACCATCATAGGAAAAAGACGTTGATGACGAGACAATGAGCAGACTGTTATTACTATTATTATTTGTGTATTTTTTGTTATCTATATTAACGAGTATAATAATATAAGATATGAGTGTCTCGCATGTATACTTGTTTAAAATTTTGATTAAAAAACTAATTTAATACATTAATTTAATATTACTTAAGTACTCTGACATACTTTTACGAAGAATAGCTTTGTCCTCCGAAAAAAATGAAGTATAGATGAAATTTTCATAACGCTCGAGAAGGTGGAAGACAATATTATACAAACTAAAATAGAAAAACGATTTAAAAAATAAACAATAAATAAGAACGGACCCGGACGGTATCACCACAATAAAACACACTCGCAATAATACTTTTTTAAACCACTAGAACGGCAATTTTTAATGTTTTCTTATCTTATATTGTTAAAATAGACTTAGTATAATAACGTTCAAAGGTTGAAAAGTCTTATAAATTAATAATAATTTAATAATTAATTATTTAAAAAGTTGAGAAAATTCTCCCATTCATTTTACATGGGATTGATAACAGGTGATAAGGTAAAGGAACCTAAACAAACCGAATCGAATACATATCGAAAGCTTACGCCATCTTGTGACGTCATTACTAATCATCTCTATATAGTTAGAAAAGGGGTAGGGAGGAAAAAAGATACGTCTTTTTATAAGAGCGACACATTATACTGAGATTGTAAAGGAAGCTTTTGTTTTCAAGATCTAATCATGAGAGAATCAAGCGTTGTAGCGACTCCGGTGCGTGACCTATTTCAGTATATAATGACTAGGGGTAAGAGAGGTCGAGAGCTAGACGTGACTGCCTGCCTTCAGGTTCAACTAGTCATCCAGGCTATAGACAGAATTAACCCACCGCTTTCAAAGACGCATCACGAAAACGTTTCCCCTTTACTTCTTACCTTTAACCTGGGTAGACCGAAAAGGATAGAGCAAAACACTCAAATTTACATTACGATAAACCGCAAATAAAGATAAATAGCGATAAAATAAAAGAGAACTGTAACTTTATATAAATAATATAATACCGTTATGTGTAGACAGCAATTCCGACACTAACAACTGGTTTACATTTTATAAAACAACTCCCATTAAGAAGGGAACGGTAGTACGTTGTGTGTAAACAGCAAAAAAGAACTTAATATTTGGCTCAACACATTAAACCACCTCAACTAAGTTCTTAAATAAAATGAAAAACAAGAATTTACATGAGAAGGCTAGTATAGACTGGAGCCCGGGCCAAACAACATTTCGCCTCCCTCTCCCCCATACTCACCCGTTTCACGAACATAGGGAAATTTCGTGTATCCTTAAATTTAGTTTGAACTTGTAAGCATCATAACTTTCGAATATTATTTTATTATCAAAAATTAACATTATTATAAAAGATAATATAAATATATATGTAAAAATAAATAATTTTTTCACTCTTAACCCCCCCCCCCCCCCTACATATTATGTATATGTAGATTTCGATCTATATTCGATCTATACATATGTATAGATCGAAAGACGTGTTAAATGCCTAATCCTACCGTTCTGTAATGAAGGGGGAGAAAAAATAATTTAATTATGTAAAAAGCTTCCCCTCTCAAACTAAGAAATTCCCTATTCATCAAAACGAGCAACTTCAATTATCTACCCATGAAACAGATGAATAAAAAAAAACCACATAAAATCTTGTACATTTTACTTAATTAACATGTCTTATAAGTAAACGTACACAAAAATACACTAAAACGTGAAAAATTACGTTACTGATATGATATGAAATGCTACATTTTACTAGATACATTAAATTGTTTATATGAGCTGAACTAAGTTAAATAATTCGATCAATTTTACCAAAATTCGTAATTTGTGATACACAGATAATTATAGGTCTCAAGAGCAGCTTGTACCTCTTACATAATAGCTTCCTCAACTCTACTTCATATTGAACAATTATTTAACGTATTAAACATGTTTTAGGGAGTAAATAAAAAATAGTAGTTTAAGAATTCATATAACACCACAAGTGGGAAAACATAAAATAACCTCTTCAAATATCCAATATGTATATAAAAAACAAATATTATTATTGTTGTTCAACTAATCTAGTGAAAAATCTTTTTATCAAAAGTAGATAAACGTCGTTGGATATAAAGAAAAAAACGACAACTAATATGTTGATGATTGTAATAAATTATCTTACTAATGCCCATTGTAATTTTTGCATTAATCACAATTAAAATGATTGCAATATTGTTTTTTCTAATATTGATTTATTGCTATCAATTTTAAATACTTCTTTAATTGTGGTAAAATATTTGAAAAATTAAATATTGTCAGTTATTAAAAAAAAAATGTAATAAAGCGTTATCTTCATTTGACCTTTTAACTAATTTATAAAAGCAAATGGGAATATAAGATAACAAATTTCATAACAATTCTATAATTATAAACAATTTGAAATACATATATTTTTTTTAAGCTTTGATTAATGGTGTTTTTTTTTTTTTAAAGAGTATATTATGGAGATACTAATCTATTTTTATTTTTTTTTTAAAGGGAGGATAAAAACAAAACTATAAGAGGATAGAACAATTACAAATAAATTGGGCAATGTAGATAAAAAGAAAAAATAATTGATAAACAAAAAAAAAGAGGGCAGAGGATAAAAAAATGCAGTTTCAACATTTCACGAGCAGGAGAGTGGAACTGCTACAGTCTGCAGAAAAGTATGCAGAAACCGGATATGGTTTAACTCTAAGAGACAAAACAAAAGCTATACGATAACGGAAAACCTTGGACAGTTTAAAGTTGGAGTTGTATATACATAAATTATTTTTAATAGCAATAAACATAAATAAATTCTAGTATAGCAAGGTTTGAAATATGTCCTTGTTAATTTATTTGTGAAGACAGTAAAGATTTGTAACTTATGATCCTGGCAGTGAAAAATCAAGTTTAATGAACAATAAATGATATATTGTTAAGGAAAATAATCTAAAATGCCTATACATTTTATAATATGTTTAGTTATTACGAAAGAGAAATACGAAGGATTTAAGTACACGAAAATGTCATAAAATTTAACAATCTGTACTGTAGTAGTCGAAATAGAATCACAAAAATCGGGTTCGGGGTACCTCGGAACTTTTCCTCACTTCAGAGGCCACTAAAGTGGGCACTAAAGTGGCCTCTCCTGCTGCTTCGCAGCAGGAGGAAGCAGCATTGGACGTGGTCAGTACTTGGATGGGTGACCGTTCTGAACTAACTGATTTATTATCATTTTTGCAAAAAAAAAAACAACCTTATTTTTAATACCTAAATTTTATTTAATTATTTGAAGTTTGGCGGTATTTTGACAGATGTAAACAAACTTTGACGTCATCAAAATTATCGCACTAATAAATAATTATATTCACTTATAATTTTTAAACTAATTAATAGAATTTCATCGGTTTTTTTTTTATTTGTTCCTTAATTTTTTCCGGTTCCAACGATATGCTATAAGTCAAAAACCTATATGTAATTTTAGTATTATTAACCGTCAAGTTTAAAAATTCAAAAATTTATAACTTTAAAATGGCGGCCAAAATCAAAATGAAATTTAGTGGGCTTGTTTATCATACATTACGATTTTTTTTAATTTTTGCTGACTCAGCAAACTGGGTTCAAGATGGCGGAAGAAGTTGATTTTCCGGGCGGCACAACTACAGGTTAGGACTGATTTTTCTGCCAAGTTTCAACTCTCTAGGTTAAATACCTTGGGCGCTGCGATGATAACACACATACATACGTCATGCTGAAAACCACTCAGGAGGTCTTAAAAACACCTAAAACGGATAATTCCGTTGAAATCTCGAAAAAAAAATTTTTGGTGAAAACAATACTTTTCCTAATATTAGTAGTGAGGAAAAGTAATAACTTGAATATCATAAAAGCAAACCCCCTTTCGTAAATGTTTGGACCCGATGGCTCTAAGCATTTATTCTACATTTCATTGAGAATAAATGCTTTAGGAGTCAAATGAAGGAGTCAAACGAATCCTATTTTTATTCAGCACCAGTTTCTTGGTTGCTCTTACAAAGAACTAGATTAAAATAGATTCCTTAAAAGTTACTTAATAATATGCACATATTATACAAGAGAAACAAAACCTAAAGAACAGAAGGCACCATTATTATGTGATCTAATTTAAGGACGATATAATCTTAACACTATTGCAGTACATATTTCACTTAACCTACACGTTTATGCTTTATTACAATTTTTGCCTTAATTTCTTATGAAACCTGTTTCATTTCCTAGCTAGAACTCAAAGAAATTCTTCTAGTAAGAATTCTTGACTCTTCAAAGTTCACTTCGCTTTAAATCAAGGCAAGTACTATGTTGTTACCTGGGGTGTAGGGGTTGAAGGCTTGGTATTGGGCGTGGTTGATTGTTCTAGCTCAGTCGAAGAGCTCAGACCACTCGAGCGAGAGCCGGAGCGCTCATCGCCGCTGCCGCCCGTGGCAACCGTGGTTCCTGTTCCGCCGGGCCCAAGGACAGGACCGCTACTGCTGCTACTACTGCTGCTTGAACTACTACTACTTCCGCCGCTACTACGAAGAGAACTCACCCCACTGTCCACGGACCTGTCGTCACGTACAACTCCTGAACCACCGCTATCGTCCATCCTAAAACATTAGAAATCAATTTATAAATATTCCATTGATCATCAAATACATTCAAAATACACAGAAATGTATAACCAGCTGAAGAAAGGAACAGTTAATGGAGCAAAAGTAAGATATTGACCATGTCAATATACCAGAATTTGTAATCACGAAAACAAGAAGCTTTTAATAGGTTATGGTTATGTTATGGTGAGACGGAACTTGTTTTTAAACAGGACATTATTTATCTCCCTTCTAAAATACATAATTCATAATAAATAAATACTAAGAGTGATACTATATCATTTAAAGGATGACATTTTTATTTTTGATACAATCACGATTATTCATAATAATACGATTGAGCAATTTTAATAGTTAACATCGCATGGGAATTTTATAATTGAGACCCAAGCAAAAATTCTTTATTTCATAATTTAATTGATACCCAGCTATCAACTTTCTTGCGAGGTATGCAAGACAAGGCGCAGGTTCAATCAATACTCTTTCATTCTTTATCTCCCTTGAATACCGAAGGATACTGTTAACAGTCTTCCGCCATTTAAAATATGAATAGTCTGCTAGTTGGAAACGTAATTTTAACAATAGGTGGAACACACGATTTACAGGAATGTTTGCCGAAAGATAAATCGTCAACGCTTGATTGCATTTTTCTTTAAGGAAAATAAAGAGACAATGACATAAAGAGATAATGAAATAATAAAAAAGTGTTCTCTTTATAATTCCTGGTGTAAACAGTTGTAAGACAACATCAGTAATTATAATTAATGTTCAGGTATCTCACTGAGGCCGTAAACTGTAAGGGCATAATGATCATCGAGGGGAAACAAAACAACACAATAGCGTCAGGCTTTCACGGGACTTCTATAGATCTATAATTAGAGGGTAAAATAAACGATAAAATGAACGGAGGAAGGAGCAACACCGGGGTTAGCCCGCGAGACGAAAAGAGTGAGATTATAGTCGAGGGGAAGTCGAGTTTAAAATGAATGAATATTGTAACAGCTGTCGTTTCCCAAGCGGCTCGTGCAGCCGTTTAGGTGAATTCATAGCCCCCCTGTCGGATCCAGCTAGCCGAGACCGAGACTCAGCGCCGCCCTCTCCTTATCACTCTTAAAAACAACCAGAGCACAAAAACTACTTCCAAAACAGCTTCCGGGGGGCAAGGAGACACACAATACTCCGACACTAGAGAAAGAGCAAGAGGAATACGGGCATCGAGAATGGAATAATAAAAGATAACAGACACCGAGAAGAGTAGAACCACAAGAAAAATACAGGTCACGCATAACAACGGCACAGAACATTTTTCACAATTCTATAGTTTTCGCTTCTTCCCTTACACCTTTAACTTTTTAACTTTTGTGATTAAATTATGTTTTCATTTAGTTCCAAAGCCCTAAGCATTGCTGAAGGTTACATCAAGCATAATGGAATTACATAACGAATCTAATCATTAGATATATATTTTATTTTAACAAATAATACATAACCAAATACATTCTCATGTCAGAGCATCAAGATAAGTATCATATACCAACAAATAAAACCACAGTTTCTGTATTTACCAATTCGTTCCGTCTAATAGTAAAATTCTTTAAATTATTAAAATCTTTAGTAAAACGAACACTTCGTCAAAATATTGTTTTTTCAAACATTCCCACAATATATTACACTATATTTTGTTAAAATACGTTTTTCTAATTCCTTTTCAGTAACGGCTTACAGGAAAAAAACAAGTACCTACTCGTACGTAATATATAACTCGTAGTATTTTCTGTTGTGCTGGAAGAGTTGGATTTGGTTCGAGTAATTTGAACAAAAAAGTTTGTTATCGAAGGAAATTCTTGACATTTGACGTTCTAAAAGGGAGCTTTGTTGTTAGTCTGATGAGACGAGGCAGACGTGACATGCGGGGCACGTCAATACCCTGCTTTCGAGTTAGCAAGAACAAGAAGAAGGATGACAGTTTAGGGCCCAACGTCAAACCCTCAACAAGACCAGAACGTCAACATAGTTGGCGTTGAGGTAAATATGGAAAAAGTCAACTTCAGTATAAACCCCTAAAAAAATGAGTGGACTAATTTAAACTTGGTCAAAAAAGCCTTTAAACTAATCCTCCAGGAATATAGGTATTTTTGAAAAATTGGTTCGATATTTCGAACAAAACCTTTTCTTATAGATATCGGTACTGTATCTAAATCCAACGATATATCATTTAATTATTTACTTTTAAACATATTTAAAACGTATTTAACAGGCTGCTATATACGTACTGTTTCCGCTTTTCAACAAAAACAAATGTATTTTCACCAATATCTCGGGAACTAGATTGTTTCCAGCAAAACAACTTGTATGGAGAGATTCTTATTTAAATGGAATACAATTAAGCGTGTTTTCATCAAAATCGGAAGTTTTTATTGGAAATTATAGAAACAAATTTATTTTTTCCTCGTGAGTTTAGCGCTCACACTTTTGCTAAAAAAAAATTAAATCAATTAAGTAGTTCTTAAAATTATGCATCTACTACATTAGTAATCTCAATTAAATAGGTACTTTTTATACCTACGAGACTAAAGCTTTTGTTTATATAAAAAAACTAAGGATTTATTGCAGGTTACAAGTAGAACTTAACTTTTAACTAAACAGAACAGCTTCAACCAGGTTCGTCCTGCTTCCAGTTGAGAGAGTTCCATAGTTCCATACACTCGATATACAGGTTTTACTCGAAACAACTAATAAGACTGAACCGTGCTACCAGAGTGAAAGAAAATAAAGAGGTTTGAGATCACAACCAGGAAAAAAAGGAAACACGTTTATAATAAAACAAGCTATGAGAGTATTTAAGTGAAGTTATTCCTGCAAATAATAATCACACAACCTGATGTTATAATAAGACAAAGATGTAATGACTTGTTCCTTACACGGACGGTAAAGACGTTTTCGCTAGTAAAAAAACAACAACAAACGAACTTCTTGTTTTTCAAACTCGAAAACGTTTTCTTTCGAAGGTGAAAGGCAAAAAGGATCTGTGTTTAACGGTAGCCAAGTTACCGAGACATAAAAGAAACTCCTCAGAAGGTGATTTCATAGCCGTAAATCTTTCAAAACTATCCCGAGCTATAGCTTTCCAAACCTGGACCCAATAGAGAGACATTCCAAGGCCAAACAATTCTTTTTGGGATATAGCTTCTGTTCCACCTACCATGCAACCAGCAGATTTAACAACGAATACCACCTGGCTATTACATTGACCTTTAATGCTTCAAGATCGACATATTGAATAGAAATAATAATACAACAATACTTATATAAAAAGTCATTTCCTATTGAAGTAAACACGCCACAAACCCGAAAATAAGCGTTTCCATTAAAATATCAATTTATTTTAATTTAAAACAAGAACTATACATATATTAATTTGGTCGATTTAACCAGCACACGATTGGACATCATCACTAAAGTTCAAAGTTAGGAATAGCTTTTGAAGGTGTCAATACTAACGTAGGATAACTAGCTAATTTTACTTCTTCAAGTATTATTATTATCTCAAACATAAAATACGGTACAAGTATATATGGGTGCACTAATACTTCGAATAAATGTCTATTATTTCGTTTGCCATAATTTTCCTTGGAAAAATGCTGACTAAAATATTGGTATCCTGACACAAAATACTGACCAAACCTTTTTGTATGGTGATATGCTGATTGCGTATATTTTAATCCAAATATGCTGACCAAAAAATTAGTAAATAATAGTTATTTATTTTAAAATTAGAGCTGAGTCTCAAGTATATCATCTCCGCAACAATCAAAGGTATTATTTTTGACCTTTAACGTTTTAAAAATTTATAAATAAGATTTCAATGATTTTATATTTATGATACTTCGCATAAGGCGGCTTCCACACTGCAGGCGAGGCCCGGCCGAGCGATTTTGTATTCACACTGCGCGCGAGACCGAGCCGATCAGCCGATTATCTACCAGTCGTACAAGCGTACGAACGCTTAGCTAACAAAAACGCTCGAAAAAAACGCGACCGGTCTCGCTCGGCGTTTAATGTGAATAGCCCCATGCTAATACATGTATTTGTTTCTCAAGCGGAATCGGCCTCGCTCGGTCTCGCACGCAGTGTGAAACCCGCCAAGACAAGTTTTGATTATCGAATGTTAAATAATCCGTTTTCCAAAATAATCTGCTGCTGTCAGCAGATAATTGGGGGAATAGTCTGTACTTATAAGAAATATTTTGTTTGCTTAATATAAAATGAATCGAGGAAAATAACTATTTATACATATTCAAATCCATTAGAACAAAAACCACTTGAGTTTAACAGATAAAATAAAATAAATAATACGTAATGAAAAAACAATAACATTATTTGAGGAGTAGTGACTGGATTTATTTATAATTTTTGTTTGGTATTAAAGTGATAAAATATGAATTTAGATGTTTTTAATTCCAAAGTCAAGGGGTTGTAGAAGATTAATGTGCATAATCTACAATATATTTTTAAACAACAAATTTCATCTTAAAAATAAAAAGTTTTAACTTATTGGATTGTACACATAAGGTTAATATAGACAAATTTGGCCATTTTTTTTTAATAATATCTAAAGAAATATTAAGAAGGTATTAAAACTTTTTTAAAAAAAAAAATAGAAGAAGCTCCTAAAACAAAACCAGTTTTGTTTGATATTTCGTCCTGTCTTGATTTGATGTCTAATCAAAACCGGATGAAGGGGATATCTATTCTAATGAATAAAAAATGAGATGAGAAGGTTGGGTCGCGGTTTAAGAAGAGAGGGGAGACTGCTAACAGTCTGGAAGTGGGATCCTAAACTAAAACTAGCTATTGAAACCAGTGTCCAAGCCAGATGTATGAGGTCTGGACACACACGCCATCTTGTTATTCGATATCCTATCTTTTTTTGGTGTCATCCAACACAATGGGATCAAAAGCAAAATGATACACTGATACTTTACTCACAATAAATACCAATAGAAAGGAAGAAAAAAATTGAAACATTGAGAATAGAATTCAATAAGGCTCGAAGTTACTTATTTTGTTGACAGTTAATACTAAATTAACAATTCCTGAAGATACTTATTCATTTTCTTTTAAATTTATTTTATTAGTCTTAAAAAAATGAGAAAAATAAGGTCTTTCTTCTTTATAGAATGCTGACAGAAGAGAATTATAGATTATAGGGTACAAGTTATAGGGATGAAACCTTAGTCTTAAATTACCCAAGAACTGGGTCCTAACAAAAACAAAAATCCTTATTTTAAATTCATAGAAATGTTTAGAAAATATCTTTTAACAAGACATTTTTAAGGAGTTCGAAGGAATAACTAGAAAGGAAATAATTTCGTGAAATCGTTGTAATGAAGTATTACCTATATATGTTAACACAAATATAATATGATTGAAGTTAAAACATTTTTTAATAACAAAGAACGGATAAATATAAACGTATGTGGATTAATAAAACATTGTTATACATAAATGTGATATAACGAATACTTGGACCAAAAAAACAAACTATTTTTATCTTAATAAAGTTTCTAGTAATATTAACAAAAATGTAAAGGAATATTTATATTTTATAAATATACTACTTTCTATAAAAATAAAACTTTAAAGTATTATAACATGTATGTTCGTATTTTGTTGTAAGAACAAGTTTAATTATGAGGAAAGAAATCAGAGTTTGTTTAATTGTTTAAATAAATGAAATCGCTTACTCCAACAAAGAAACTTCATTTGGGAAACAGTCAGGAGAGTAAAGCGATTAATCTATCAAGATTTTAATTGAACTTGCTACATTAGTAGATGTAACTTATATATCATAGATAGGAAGTAATAAAAGATGGGGTAAATGATAAAGAGGTGCATGGAGGTGAATTTCACAAACACTATTGTTAATAATACTGTCTATGTAAATAATAGTAGAAATCTGCCAAAACCAATCACAGTATAATAATGCAAAGTTATAGGTAAATCATATTTGGAAATTATCGACACTGAAGTGCACTGTTCAAACGATTAATAGAGACCGCATAAGGATCAAAGATGAAAACAATGAAACAATACAAATAGAAAGATAACAAACCAACAATTCATACTATCACTTAGGGGATGTGTAAGAGACCAAATGTCTCTGATAATAAAACAGTAGTACATAATATACACAACCTGATAAGCTCACTGATAACTTAGAAATATGTAGAATACGACTAAAATATCATTCGAATTAAACTGAACTATGATATATCAAACAATTTTAATGAAAATTACTCAAAAGCTAATTATAATTGTTTAATAATAAAATAGATAATTAATTGCTGTCGTAAAGTAATATCACTAGACAGAAGAGAGATTTTATATATCACTTCGTAAACTAATTTGGCGACAAAAAGAAAAAAAGCAAGATACTTTCATTATATCTGATGGGATGGTATGGTAAACAAAGTTTTTTTATCCAACAGTTACGATTATTTTTATGGCAAAATATACAACATTAAGTTCTTTAAGCTAAAATTATTTTGAAGTACAAGATACTTTTAAAAGTGTTAAAAAAAATTACTAACATTTAAGCAATTACTAAACCATATTACTGGTTCTCCAAGGATTTTTTTTTTCAATAATTCTAGGAGAGTGTTAATTTGTTTCGATTTTTTGTTATCAATAATTATAAATCACACAACTTAATTTTTTTTTTTATGGAAACCCAAGTACATATAGAGGAAGATCGACTGAAAAGTTTACTATTCTGGGAATAATACAGGACCATAGACCATTTTCGTATTCTAAGAGACTGTTTAAGTACTTTCTTAAAGCAAAGCAAATCCACACAATTCATTGTTCAAGAATATGCTTCCTTAGTATAAATTTATTTAAAACATTCAGAAAGTTTCCCATATTACTAAAATAACATTATTTTAATTAACTTAATAACTGTATCACGCCTTTCACAATAAGAACAATAAGACAGCTTTGATAAATGTTACATTAATTTATTTATAACTTATCAACAACATATTTTGAAAATTCCAATGGCATTGTAGTTAGGAACCACAAAGAAAAGAATGATTTATTATGTAGATCTCTAATTGTGTTTTTCAGTATGTTAACATGATTAAAACTAAGATAATTAATTATTCATATGGCCAATACCTTTAGATAGACATAATATAACGAGTAATCAATAAGAATATAGAAATAAATGAAGATAAGGTCGCTAAGAAATGGCGACAAAAGAATTCGACATTATGATTTGTAATTTATGAGAAATTTATAGAATGTTTTTAATTAAATATTCTTTAAAAAGACTGATAAAAAACATCTGAAAGAGGAAAAAAGGAGAAAAGGTAAATGTGAAACGGAATCAAACAAATCTGGGCAACATACACTGAGGGGAAAATAATTGTTTTGAAGAAACAATATCAAAGTATAAAAGAGTTAGACGGATGTAGTGAGTAAATATAGATGACTTGGGCGCTGGTCCAACTCAATTCTGAATAAAATGGTCTTGGGTGAAACCCAACAATACTTCCCCAAGCATTCTTTCATTAAAAATAAATTTGGTATTCAAATTATTTCTCTAGCCTCTGGCACGAGTAATTGACATTAGGGAAAGGACAATACATTATGAACTATTTTTCATTTGAATACAAATTAATAATGAACTGCCTTTACTACGAGATAAGTAGTTATTTTTATTGTTTTATTTGAGAGCAATAAATGTATTCAATATGAAAAGGATAGTAAATTCAGGAAGTAACAATTTTAATTTATTTAGGAAGTATATTTATTTGGAGATTCATATTATTAATTTAGTAGGAGGTTTTAGGTTACTAAATAAGATTAACATAACTAACCTAACACCAAAATAAGACAGAGTTGTGGATGGATTGCCACTAATTAATTTCGATACGATATTGTGAATTCTAATTCTAGGTTTTTTTAATTAGAAAAGTAATAAATAAATTGTGGAAATTATGACGGTTTAAAGTTATTGATAATTTAATATTATGTACCTACCTATTTTTACAATATTCATAAAATTTTAATGACAAAAAAATAAATGTTCTGTTTTACTTGTTTTACTTGCACGAAACATCAGATTGAAAGATCAGAATAAATCATTAAACGTATTCTATTTCTATAAGCGACAGAAGAGCATAATCATTCTAATCAAGAGATAAAATATGCTAAAAGTGTCATTTGATAAATTGAAATGGAAGAGAGAACAAGTATCAAGGGTAAAAGTTAATGAGTATAAATTGTTTTGGGAAAACTGGGTTGGCTTTTGAAGGCCCTGAATTTCCTACGAGTAATGCTGCATATGTACAGTACAGAAAACGTGGGAGGTGTCAGAATACGAGGGAATTCTCGTTATTATTACAATGAACAACAAACTCATCTACCCTCTAGGGGCGTAGGAAGAAAGACAGGTTTCACATGAAACTCAAACTACAGGAATAGTATTAAAAATAAAATACCAGTGGTGTTCCAGGAACTAACAAGACGTTTTATAAAGATAGAGGTGGAGAACATTCTGAGAAAACTTGAAAGGATTCAAAGGGGCTTTAATGACAAAGCGCAATAGTAATAATAAGTTAAGGAGGATTAGCAATATTACAGAGTGAAATTATTCATGAGTATAGAAGATAAGGAAAACAAGATGCATTAAATTCCTTAGTGACTTATTAAAACAATAACAAAAGGAGTTATTTAAAAAGTGAGAGAAATTTATAGAATATACCATTATAGATTACTAGGTATGTATTTTTCTCAAGGTTTCTAAAAAAAGCAATATTAAATAAGACTAAAAAATTCTAGATAAGCTAACATAATTCGTTATTGCCCAATTAAATGTTTACCTTTTCAGTACAAAAAAAGTCAAAGTAAATTTTAAATTAGATATTATTTCTATTAGCAAATAAAAACATAACTTATAACACTTAAGGCTGGAATATTTCTACAAGCTTTCAATAATCTGTTGTTGCCTCGGGCAACTTTCTATTATACCCGAAAGAATTCGTTACATTGTTGTATTGAGAAATAAAAGGTTTTAAATGTAGCCACGACTAAATGAGAATTAGTAATTTCATCACATTTTAGGTAATGTGCTAGATTTAACATATTATACTAGCAGAAGAATATTTTTAATTCGAAGATAATATGGGTCATTCAAATGAGAGCTGCTAACTGCAAGAGGAATTATTTGGATTCCTCAAAAATGGCTCAGTGCTTATATTTTCCAAAAAGTTTTTCCCCTAGGACACTATATAACCCCAGGGCAAGGACATTATAGATTTAATGCCTATCTATAACTTTACCTCAGATAAATATAAGTGTATTATATTTATGTTACCTGAAGGGGGATGCAGGTTGTTGCGGGATTGCCTCATGATCCTCCAGTGGAGATGTTTGTTCTTCAGGGTCTCCCCTTACCTCTCCCCCATTATCTGCCACGTGATTCTGCTCCCCCTCTTCTTCTTCGTCTCCTCCGTCTTCCTCTTCTTCTCCTTCTTCTTCTGGTTCTGCTTCTTCTTCAACCTCTTCCTCGACTACTTCTTCTTCCTCCTCGCTTTTCCGAGTGTCCTCCCCTTTCTTCCTGACGCTTTTCCTTCCTCCTATAGGGCTACCGCGACCCTTCTTACCGCGGCCCTCCTTAGGCTTCTTCTTTTCGCCAGTCTTTCGTAAACTGCTACGAGTTTTAAGTACTCGCTCTCGCTTTTCTGCAAAAAATCAACAAAAAAACTTTATTAGTATATTAATTAATTATAAACATAGATATTCTAATATTTAAATAATTTAGATAATTAACAACATCACATTATATAGTAGTATCTAGACTTAATGGTATAGCAAAAATAAAAACAATTAAAATAATACATAATCGAAATAATGACCCATAGGTATACACGTGTATTTTTACATAATAAAAATAACATTAACACGACTATAAATGTTTAACAACAAAGTTCTTTGGATATACGAGTGTTATGCTAATATCTAAAAGCCGAAATAAATTCCTGAACTAAGATTACTTTTCTAACAGAAGATAATACCGATAAGATAACATAAATGAATAAGAGATGAAAGAATTTGTTTAAAACATCAAATAAATGTATTTCTAGTATTAATTATAATTATCAAGGCTAGTTCCCATATCGTATTAAACAAAATAAAAAAAAGCATACCTTATGATTTATTATAGAATCAATTACTTGAAAAACAAATCAAATTTACTTGTCTTAGTAGGAATGCGTCACATACTATTGTTCGCAATGAATTCATTAATTGAATAAATTAAATGTGACTGAAAAAAATACTATTTATAAACAGGCGTTTAAAAAGCTTGTCTTAAAATGAGAAGCCTATGTCACACATTATTTCCTGTCGTATTAAAAATATGTGCATTTAAATTAGAAGCTTATTTGCTTACATTATATTTATTTCTCAGCATTATATGACTTGTTTAAATTAATCTCACAATAAAATCAATGACACATAAACAATTGACAGGGACAGGTTGAAATATAACTAACTAAATTTAGGACTAAAATGATAATTTTGGGTAGAATGCTACTCCAGATAGTGTGCATGAAAGTGATTGACTAACTATAATTATGACGAGAGAGAGGTTGGTAGAAAGTAACACAACAATATTGTCACCATAATTTTATAATATATGAAATTGTGGTGACAATATTGTTGGGTTACTTTCTACCAACCTCTCCAGTCATAATTATGAAGTGGTACCTCAAAATCTCGGTCAAATCAACTAATTATTTGATTGACTAACACCAAGCTTTATCATTTGGTCCTCTTTAAAAGTAGTCGGCCAAATTTATCTGCGGGACATAGCTTGGCTGTTATAAAAAAAACAGACCGATGGAGAGCGGGCATTTACCATCCTTTTAGCGGAGAATGCGATTTTCATGATACAGAGTACAAAATTTGTTTGTAGACCGAAAATTAAGTTGATATTAGTTTATCACTTGATAGGTTAGTTATTCAAATACTGCTTCAAATCAAAGTAGTCACAGAGCTAGAGACAAACTAATATCCAACTTCAAGTTTGGTCAACTAACTCATATTTTCCACGGGATCATGAAAATCACATTGTCCACCAAAATGAGAGGGACATGGCCGCTCTCCACAAGCTTTTTATGGTCAAGCAATGTCCCTCAGATGCAGACGAACTTAGCCGATCACACGTTCTTAAGAGCACCAAAACAACTTCTACACAATTCTAGCTCTATTAATATCGATAAAAGTTACTGATAAATGTGTCACTTTTATCCACGCTTGGACTGTTAGTTTAAATAATTAATATTTAAATTACTACTCTTATAAACTTAATATAATAATATCTTACTACATACTGTACTATAATAGCTTAATACAGAAAGAACAGAGAAGTATGTTACTTTTAACGCTACGAACGAATGCAAGAGATAAAACAGACGATTTAGCCTACCCACTTTATTTTTATCTGGAAGAGACTAACTGGGAGTTTATCAGTGAGACGGATGAGAGTTGGCCAGGTCAACTAGCTCTTATGTAACTCTGGGAGTATATTTTATTACATTCATATCTCATTTCAACACTGAGATTCGTCCTGGCCAATAAATTCAAAAGCATAGAGGACATTGAATGTCAAAATAAAAATACGAAAAAAAATTGCGTACGCCGATGTAAGTTAAATGCTGTCCTAATTACTTACTAATTCATAGCTTAATGTTTCATTTGTAATAGTTCATTTGTAGTACTCATTTGTAAGGTTGTTGTAAATAGTAGTAAGTAGTAGGTCATGTCTTTTATTATCAGCGGCTACCCCTCATTATCCGTATATATTAATAGAACAATAAATTTAGATAAGTGGGTCACAGGAAAAATGCTTCTGAGCAGTACAATTCGTCATATCAAAGTAAAATCAGTGTAACATGGTAAAACTAGAATTAATTCCATTCGCTGTACATAAATACCTCATAAAATTAATTTAATTCCTCAAGTGTAAATGATCTTATGATGAACATAGTAATAATAAGAGAATAAGTCTAAGATGAACATTTAACTCTTTATGACAGTATATGGGAAACAAATGATCATAAGTTTGTGACTTATTTATCTTGGGATAAATAAAAATAATTCACGCAGTTTAATTATTAATGTGAAAATGTTAAATTAAATGCAACAAGGAACATCAAATAACTTTACCCTAGTGATGAATATCATAATCACTAACAGATTAAATGTTTGTAAAATGTAATATGGACCCTGAGTAATATGACACAGAGACGATAAGATGAACAGAAACGAGAAAGGAAGATAGGTAGGGTGAGAAGAGGAATTCCAGTAGGGGAGCTTAGACGGGGTGAAGGTAAAGGAAATTCGATATTAGATTCCCTGATTGGTAAATGGGTTTTACGTGGGGCAACAGCATGAAGGAAATGAAGTGGTTACTTGAAAAAGAACAAGACAGACACCGGATAGAAAAGGACAAGCGTTCAATATAATATGTCTTCGCGTAAAAAGATATGTTAATATGAATACACATATATTTATAGGCAATGTAGAATCGATATGTGAGTTGAAATGCCGTAGTGATTTGAATTGAGATAGCATAAAGATATACGGATGTATATTTAAATATACATGTGCAAGCATTATGCATATAACACATGTAAGAGGAGATTATCCTGCACGAAGATATAGGAAGGGATATACACTACGTTCAAAATCCCGCAGATGAGTTAAGATAAAGTAGGAGAGAATATGAAATGAGACGTGATAATACACAAGTTATTGAACCGCATCAAGGGAAAAGAAAAGATCTTACTAGTTATGGGATAAAATAGAATCGATGTAGAAAACGGGTGAGTTTTGAAAAAATTAAGTTAAAAAGAAATGCTATAAGTAAAGGACTTAGTTAGATTATGAAATATATATTATATTATATGTTCGACTCTAAAAGGCGAGGGTGTGGTAACTTGTAGTTAAGATGTATGAGCATGTACTGTTGTCGGATAAAGAAACGACAGAAGACAAAAAGGATAAGGAGGTAAAAAAAAGGCAGAGTTGAACCTTTTTCTTATTTCAAAGACATCAGACGTGTCCAGAGTCCTTTTTCTTGTTGCTTTTTGGGCCTATCTTTCTTATGAGAAAGAGGGAGAAGTAGGTACAAGGGTCCTGACACAAAAAAAAATATACATTGGGGGACTGGGTTAAAACTGGAAAATGAAAAAGAGAGACAAGGTGGGTTTTCAAGGACAAAGGACAGGTCTGGAGGACAAAGTGGCAGATGGGACCTTACACGAAATAAAAGTACGAAAATACACCCCACAAAAACAGTATATCTTTGTTCCACAATCGTTCTTTCACTCTGCTAATTTTAATGAGGTTTTAAAAACAATCACTTAAAGGATTTAAGCTATATTTATTAATAAAAGCCTAATTATTATTACTTTCACATAGATGTACGAAATAAACAAAGTAGGTAAAAAGCTGTCTGACGCTATTCGTAATAAACCTTTTCCACATATAATTAATCAAAACCTAACGTCATTTCTATTCTAACAATAGATGTATTGACATCCATCAAGGTAATATTCCAATATAAGTAATATTTTCTTAAAATAGAGGAAGAAAATGCATATTAAAATTAAATTTTAATAACTCTACGTTTGAAAAAGTCACAGATTAAAAATTCCATATCAAACTACGATAAAATAGATCATAAAAAATAAATAAAATGAAAGCTATTAGCTACCTTAAATAAAACTAAAGGATATAAATCAAATAATAAAAAAGTGGGATATTTGATGTAATGCTTGGAAGAGAGCTATATTCGAGAGAGAGAGAAAAAACGATAAAGTAAAACGGAAAAAATAGCATGCTTTATGATGGGGCACGTCACGACTGTTTATTCATTCAGAGCGGGTAACGACATGACTCACGGGATAAATATACGCTACACACAAGTCCCCTCTTTCAACCACAGTCAGACTGTAATTGGTTTTTCAATAAAAGAATTCCGCAGAAAAAAAATATGACAAAAGAGGTCATTTGGTTGCCCATTAACAAGAACTCATCACTGACAGAGAAAGAAAACAAATAATCGCATTGTTACGAATAATAACCAACTGGAAATTAGGTGGAGAGGAAGTTTAGTATTAAACTATTTATTCCACATGATAAACTAAATTGATATACCTGTTTGCTATCCAATTATAAGACAATTATATTGATTACCTTAACAATGACTAATTATAAAAAAAGTAGCTGATGTGAGTGGTATTTGAACAATCTAACTCTTACACAATTCCTAAAACACAAATCAACTAAAGAATTATGTATTTAAACCTACTTATAACTTGAGATATTATATTTGAAGCATATTATTACCCACTGAATATTTTTAACAGTTTTCTAAAACAAACTTTTCATAGTTGTTGTGTGTAAGCAATGTTTATGTACATAAAAAAGCGAAAATAGTCAAATTTCCTGTTTATATCACACCATTCACAACCAGGAAACAGTGGGCGATGCATTCAAGCTTGATTTGTATACTAAAATTCATAATTCTTACAATGCAAATATTCAAAAGGATCAGCTTGCTTTGCTCAAATTTCAACTGAGAAAATGTTATTTCTATTGTATTTATTAAATATTCTTGTGCGTATCGATCTATTGTATGCGTAGACATTTTTCAGAGGTTTTGTACTTTGTTACTCCCATTTTTTGTATTAGACATATGAGGGCGTACTAAAGGGAAGACGAGCATATGGGAGTTATTTATTTTTTTGCTGCACCGTCATTTAACAAAAAGTGTAAACGTATATATTATCCATTTTTCCCCATCTCCCGATGTAGTTTTTTTTACCCTTCAAAGATTTAACGACTGAACTAGGGTTGTTTTTTTTTGTACATTTTAAAATATTAGGTAGGATATCTGCATCAACAAAAAATACTAATAACATACACGAGACAAAGTGTGAATAGTAAACTAAACAAAAAAAAGAAAGATAAAACGGAGGAACTATCTAAAGGAGGACGAACTCCATTTTTTAAAAACAAAGAATGATTTGACTCATGCTAAAAAAAAAAAAATAAATAAATAAAAAAATAAATAAATAATAATAATAAATAAATAAAAAGAAGAAATCTGAACACTCTCAAAGATCAGTAAAACTACTTCGAGTACAATGAGCAACACCATCTGCCCTAATCACAAAATAAAATAGTCTGCCAATTAGTGTGCAAGCTATGTGCCACACTAAGCTGTCCTATTTCGTTTACTTATATGATTTTATTTTTGTAAATCTTTAAATTTAAAAAACTTTAAAGAGCTCAGACGATTGAAATGATTGTGGGATAATCTGTGGGCTACAATTGACAAACAATCCAAATTTCATAAAAATCGTATGAGTACTTTTTAGGGTTTCGTTGGTAAAACCAAAAAAAGAAACCCTTATAGTTTCGTTCATGTGTCTGTCTGTCTGTCTGTCACTCTGTACGGTTCCAATAACTTTTGAATAAAAAGAGATAGAAACGTGAAACTTTCCAATATTACAAATTGTCTTGACGCGCACAAAGGAAATATATAGCGAACTCAAAATTATCAGCTGTTCAAATCCAAAATGGCGGATAACTAACGTCATGCGAAAAAAATATTTTTTTAAAATTTTGAGTGGGGTATCAAATGAAAGGTACTGAAGAGTAGATTACAAATATATATACCACTTAGGGAAAGTGTTAAATTATCGGCGCCATTTTGTCAAAAAAAAAATCAAAATTTTGCGTGTCCCCCCCCCCCCCTAAAACTATATTTCCGCTGTTACTAAAAAGTTTAAACACTTGTGGAAAGCGTTTAATTTTCTATGCTATTGTGTCAAAAAACATCTTGCCCCCCCCCCCTTACTAATTTCATGTTTACAAACCAACGAAACCCTTTTTACGTGAGACTTAACGCATACCAATTTATTAAGATATAGGTGTAGGGTGTAGATATATGTAATTTGTGTGCATATGGAAAAGCAACGAAAAAGCGCAGGTTATAACTTACATGGGACCAATAATGGGCTAATTATGACATATACTATCCACATTTCAATAAAATCAGACGGGCAGTTTTTAAGATATGTAGGTACGCATAAATTGAGCAACAGGTTGACAAAGAACCAAAAAATGTTCCCCGACGTCTGAAACGGATTTCTGTCTCGGAATTTTTTAAATGGGACCAAACACATTTTCGTTATATAGAACGATCATATAGCTTCCGTTACATTTAATATATGGAAGCAATATATGTATCAATAAGGACATCGTCATAAAAACAGTTGCTATGACAACTTAAAGTAACCAATCCTACAGAAAAAAAATAAATAAGGGTAGACCATTAAAGTCATAACAGCAGAGTTTAATGAAACCCTTGTTCTACCATCTTCTAGCCTAAAGGGATTTTTAGGAAGTTTGGTCGGTACCACAATCATTATAAGACGAATACGGGGAGTGTCGTGTGTCTTCAACTGGCCCCACGAGTCTTAAATAACCAGTTGGTAAAAGAAGCTATAATTATTAAGAGTAGGGGGTTATTCTTAAAAAAGAAAATTTCAAGGTAGGTAAGTAGTTTGACCAGTACCACCATCCTGTTGAACCCGACATTCCTCCGCCAATTGAACTGAAGAGACACAGATGGGCGCGTGTTCTTTGTAGCGCCAGCTGCGAGACAGCACCACCGCCAATGAACACTTACAAGTTTTGGACTCAGGTTTGTATAGCTTAACGAAGAAATAATCGAATACATTTATCATTATTATAACCCAATCTTTACTTTTTTTAAAAAAAAAAACGTGGTTTGAAATAAGAGACAAAAAAATAGCTGGAGTCTTCTTTTTTAAGACTTAAATGCAAAGTCAAAATATTATTTATATTTTATGATAATTAAACATATGAATTTATTTAGAAAAAAAACTAGATTGGGTTAGAAACGTTTAATTAAAAAAAAACACCCTTTTAGTCTACGAACACGGTCAAAGACTACAAGGTCTTCGAGACGACCGAAAACTGGTCTTGATCAAGAGTTCTTTCCCTTTTAAAAGCAGCTCTTGGGAGAAGAAGAAAAAAAAATATTGAATACCCCAGGTGTTAAAATGTTGACCAATTTATCAAGTAAAAAAATTAAGACGGCGTTCAACCTAATCTTAATTACTGTAATAGGATAAAAAGGGAACACCGATACCGGTAGCTATTATCTATCAAACAAAGAATTATAGTTTAGAAAAAAGGCGCCAATGTTCCTCCACTCTCCACTGTCTCTGTTAGTTCTTTTTTTAGTCTAGTTAAACCTAATCCGGGTATTACCCCTATGCAGCTTGCATTCATGCACCTGACCAAAAGCCCCCCACCCTAATAAGAGTTTGAAATACCTTGCTCAAAGATTAGAGCAGGTTTATTTCTATCCTTTCTACTCTAACTTTCACAATAGAAGAAAAAACGAAAAAACCGATGTTATCTTATTCTAAGAGTTAATAACATATTAACAAATCACAATATTGGTTTACAGCGTTATGAAAGAAGTGCAACTAACAACTAAGAAAACAATCACAGTTCCATTCAGCTTAGTGAAAGCATTCATGCATAAAACTTTGACCATAATTAAATTAAACACAATAAAAATGAAAAAATAAAAATCTGAGAATAGATTTTTAATTTAATTTATTTTTTAATATTTCTTTATATATATATTTGTTTACAGTATATATTTAAGCCATATTGTAAAATACGAGTGTTAGCCCCAAATGATGTTACAAAAGCAGAAGTTAGAAGTTAAAAGACACGATAGGTAGCATTTTTTTTTATTTTTTTTTTTGTTTAACGCAATTCATTATTTTCATTTAATCTGTACCTGCAATATCAAAAATAAATACCCAATATAAAAATATCTAAACATAAACATTTTGATGGGAAATAAAGGAGAAGAAAAAAGTAAAATTAACTTATTAAGAATTAATCCCATCTGTTTCTATTATCCTTTGTACTAATTAATTTCATTGCACGTGAAAAAAAACAAACATGTAAAACCAATTCTTAATCAAAAATAAAATGTGTTAAAAACATTCTGTGAATCTCTAAGGAGACATACTACACTATCTTTTTCTTTATAAAAAAACCCAGAAAATCGAGAGAATTACATAAGAGAGTATACAAAGAAAGAAATATTCAATTTTTACCAGTTTGTATCTTGGAAGAGTAGAGGGGGTTATTTATTTTTCCCCTTGGGCTAGGGTAACACACTATTCGGGCTATGTGCCAGGTCAGTTCACAAAGATAAGAACAAGTGGAGGAAAGCAGGAGAAGAATGCGATATTTTGGCACGCGTTCCCACATTAACAGACCAACAACATTTTCACCTCAATATTTCATTTCATGTTTTATACACAACACATATTCCAGGCAAAAGAAAATATATAAAATTGTTCTATACATTCCAAGATTACCTTGTGTTGGAGATAGGAGCCGAGATTTTTTTTTTACATCATTTATATTTTTTAGAGCACCACGGGTAATTATAAAAGGTTCAGTCAAACTTTCACTTATTCATCATACTGATGAATGATGAAGCTCACATTCTATCGCTCGGATGTACTATAATTACTTTTCTCTATTAACTAGAGCTTCTATTGTTACCTTAACTAACCCCAAAAACTATTATATTATTTAAAAAAAATAATGTATTTATAATATCCTAGAATTAGTATTCTACAGTTTAAAAATAAATATTTCCCTGCTATAACAATAATCTATACAGCCATTTAAAATAAATGTTATAATAGGTGGACAAAGAGAAGAAAAATAGTAATTAATTTTTTTAAATAAATCTTTTTTAGTGTGTGGTATTTACTGTTCTGTTTTTTTTTTTCTTTAGTCGTTATATGTGTGTATTTTGATTAATAGCCTTTTGCAAAGAAATCCCGCTTTGATCCGATAAATCGATATAAAGTTATTAATTTAATATAATCCCCTCCAAAAGCAATAGGAGCTTTAGTGTCTGGCACAAGGTGAACAGGGTATAGAGGGTGATCAGTTCACTGTACCCCCAAGTGTGGCCTTTATAAAGCACATAACAGAAAAAGATACCATCCCTTCCCATCACTGTAATGTTTGGCAGCCATTGTTTTTCCGGATTAATTAATGCGTCTGAAGGGAGACGCATCTCCCCTTTTAACTGGGTGTTAAAATGTAATATAAAAAAAGAAAGAAAATGAAGAGTGACAGAGGCTTACTAAGGTGTAAGGGGGAAGTCATTGGATCCATTTACGGGGAGTAGAAACGATTTAACGCAAGGCTGACGACAGTAACACGCTAAAGTAACCACGTGAGTTTTCTGTTTGTTTCCCGTTTCAATTAATTGAACAGTAAAAAGAAAGAATATATATATGTATATATATATATATATATATATATATATATATATATATATATATATATATATATATATATATATATATATATATATATATATATATATATATATATTATACAAAAATAATTAATAACGATAAAAGAACATCCTGTAGAATTATATATGACGCATGATGAAGGAGTCATCTATAAGAGCAAATCTTTCGTCTGCAGATATTGTTATTTAGAAATAATTTTATAAAATAAATTAATTAATACTGTTTACTTCTAATACATTTATGTAATATAATATAAAATACGATAACACAATAATAATAATAATAAAAAAATAACCCTGGAAGGTAAAAACTTATGTCGAAAATATGTCTAAGCCATAAAAAAGAGGGAAAATTATGAATTAAACCCTATGTTAAAGTTTTTACGTCAAAGAACAAAATAGTACAAATAGAGGGTTGGAACTTAATAACAAACTATGTAAGCCGTTTTCCCGGTAAAAATCTAGTTTCTGAGAAAAATAACTTTACACGTGGGCGGAGTGAGGCCGGGTTCGATTCCCCGCCGAGGATAAGTTATTTTTATGATACATTTTGATGAAAGGTTCAAAAATAATTAAATGCAACTACGAAAAATAATATATGGGAAACACTGGGCTAAGTAATTATGAACTCGTATATTAGAAAGTTTTTCTGAGTTGTCTCGGACATATTTTTATTAATTAACTACTAAGAACCATTAAAAGAAAAAATATTTACACTGGAAATTATAATCAAGGTTAAATTAACAGCATAATAAAAAATAAGATACATAAAGACCATCTATAACAAGGTCCCAGCTTATTTGTTTCTCTCTAATGGGGCTTCTGAACTTACCATATGGGAGTTCCCCGGCACTACATCAAGGACAACTTGTAATTATGTACGAGTACAAGCCAAGAGCAAAAATTCTACAGCGATCTTCCTAACTCTTCATAATTAATTATAACAAAAGAACACAGAAGGAACTTGTATTTACATTTACATTAGTTATCTTGTAAAAAACAATAGTACTTATGAATTTGCTTTAAGTTCATTCAGCAAGTACAATTAAAATAAGTGATTATTTAAGTAAGAAGGTAATAAAAATGGTATATATTTAGAAAAATTACTAGAAAAAGATAAATGCCGACACAATTTAATGTAAAAAAGTCATGACAAATTATGAATAATCTAGTGTATACAACAGCGACAAGGGGCATACAGATAATTTAGACTAGACAATACAGCAACGTTTTAGGGAAGGGGGTATATATTTAGTAAAAATCCCCCGAATCATCAAAATTAAAAGAGAAAACAATTTCAGACATAATAGTAATAATCAAACAATAATTATTAAGAGTAAAAGATTTGGCGAAGAAAACTCATTAGATGAATTAAACCCAGCCTAGAAACTATTTTGGAAATCATTAGTTCAGCAAACATATATCAAATATGAATATAAACTCGATAGAATCAGAATGAAAAATAGAGATTACAGAGACCAGAGTCGGCGAAGAAAATAAGAACAAAATAAATGGTTTTGAATTGCTTGTCTTCTATTTGAAGTCTGCAGATTTTTAAGGATACTGGTAGGGTATAGCAAAGGCAACTCATATATTTAGTATCAAAGAAAAGTACAGCAAACTGCACATGCGATTCTTCTCCTCTAACATCTCAGATCATATGAACGGTAAAAAATTTGGAATTCTAGAAAGCTCAAACCGTGGTGCCCAAACATACTAATAGGTGAATATACTTCAACTGTATACAATTGAAATCTATTTTGGAGAGATGAATGGATTAATTTTCCTCCCGTCTATGTCCCCCCCGAGTTCACTTGTAAGGATAGGTAGGGAAAAAGAAAGAACAAAAGAAAAAGAAGCTTGCCTGCACCTTGTTAACGAGGGAAGGAACGTTAAGAGTCATGCAGCATAAGCAATACCGACAAACAGACAACAACAGGGGGGGAGAGAAGAGATTGTAAATTCTAAACAAGGCTAGGGGACTAACTGACTCGACTTATAGAGGACAATGAACTCTCCAGATATACAGGTAACAAACAAGCCTCTACTAGAAAGAGAAATATCTGTCAGACAGACACGCATAGACGCGACCCTTATACTCCTTATGGACGCCACTTCCAGCTAGATGCGGCACCTAATCCAAGGAAAAATAATATAATAATTTAAAACGACTCTAGATATTATTTATTGCCAATTGGTTAACTGCATGAAAACAGAAATCAATAACTCTACAATGCAAAATAGGTTCGACAAGCTAGAACAAAACTTTTTCATATTATGTACATAGCAAGGTTGAATTTAAACCCAATAATATCCAATCCAATCAATTTATTTTTAAATATACGTATACAAAGTATTTAATAGGTGGTTGTTTACACTTCATTTCAGATTTTCAGCGAAATTAGATTTTTGTGGGGTAGAGCACCTAAATTAAAAGCTAAAATTAATTTCTCGTTTTTACCAAGGGGTATGATTTTTCAAAATATTTATACACAATTTTGATCGAAATCGGTCCAGTAGTTTTGGCTTCACGCATCTCCACACACAACAGAGAACAGAACTTTTTTTGGGTACTCCTAATTGTTATAAGTGCAACGTATAATAGAATATAGAATATACATACAATAATACCCACAAGAATATTTAATAAATATAAATCTGGCACATTTGTTCAACACAATATAATTGATAACAAAATCAATGCAAAGAAAGATCCAGCAAGCCATTCTAAACGAAATAAATAAATTCCATTTCACTATCTGCTACTTCGTTATCAGAACAGACAAGACAAGAAAACAGGGGACATTATACATCATTAGAAACTCAAATTCCAGGTCAACAAGGTCACTCTAGATACCATTCAACACAGGAGTATTATCTCTTTTAGATAACAAATACTCAAGCCAACACAAATATATCAAAACAAACACTCTGACTAAACAATGTTAACTGCGCAGCTACTTGCACAACGTAGGCACACGTGCTCTTTTTCTTATACCTCATCAACAAATTATTAAATTTCTATTTCTATTTATAATTATATTTTAACACATAAGATGAAACGAGGAAGCAGACAAACTTGCCAAAACCCCTACACAACAATCTGAAAAAAAAATACCATCAAGAGACCTCATAACACTATCCAAAAAGAATATGTTTGAAAAATTTAATACAAAACTACAAGAAGAACCAGAAAAAGCAAAAAATTTCAAAGTAATAGTCAAAAAAATGCCACTTAAACCATGGTTTTGGAAAACAAAACTACCACGTACAGATATAATCAAAATTAATAGATTAAGAAGTAACCATGCACGATGCATTCAGTACAACTATATAATAGGACTAAGTGATTCACCAATATGTTATACTTGTCCTGAAAAAGAAGAAAATGTAGATCACATCCTATAATGAGGTACAAAAAAACATACTTTGCCAATTGTAAATAAGAGCAAAAATTGAAAATAAAATACTTAGGACAAAAATACATTTGAAAGGTTTTAGGTTGATGACTGTAAAAAATAATCAAATGAAAGAAGTAGCTGTGTAAAAACAAAAGATCAACGTTTTTATTTGTTTGTAACAACAAAAAGAAAAAATAAAACTAAATAAAAATAACCTTGTAATATATATTTTAAAATAAAATATTAACATCAAATGTATATTCCGGAACTCTAAACGAGATCTTATAAATTATGTAAGAGCATATTAAAAATACTCACGAGAGAAATATACTTGTATTGGTTTGTGTAGAAAAAAAAGAAAAGCATTAACTAGAGAGATGACATGATTTTGCTGAGCTGTGCCAAATGATTCAGTAAATATCCACAGAGTAGAAACATTCCCCTTGCATCACATGTCTAATAATAAACTATAAGATGGCTGCCAAAATGACGGTGGAACTTGTTATAATCTTTATTTAAACAATCTAGAGAGCGAGTTATCTTAAAGCTACAAAATACATTTTTACAAACCAACAAAAAAAGTATTGCGTGGGTGCAAGAAAAAAAAATTGTTGTTACCTAATCCTTCAATAATGAAGTGAGGAGAAAAAAGTGCTAAAACAGAAGTAAATTGACGCAAGATAGAAATTGGCAAACAGACAAAAATATAAGATATTCTTTTAAGACGTAATAACATGAAAATAATCCAAATGAGTTGACATTTATGCTACGTTAAAAATGTAAAGGTTATAACTTTTTCTCTGAGTCAGAACCGAGGTCATTAAAATAAAATTATAATTTGGTTAGTTAAATAGGCAATATTATGAAAGAACACAAGCAGAAAGCGATAATTATTCTGTATCTGTATAGTAAAAAGTGTAAAATTAATGGTCTTTAAATTATTTTCTGGTAAAAAGAAAAGAAATTAAAATGAATTTGTATAAAACTCTAAGAATTCGATGAAAAAACTAGTTTTTATTTATTGGGGTTTTTATGTAACAGGGATTATGACATTATTGTCTTAGTCTAATTAAATTTTGTTTTTAAAACAGTTATTACAAGGAAAATAAATAAATAAAATTCAAGGTCAGAGTATAAATAATAAAGTACATAATTAGAAAGTTATGTTTTTAAAAAGATAATAAGTACTAACCATAATTGTAATTTAGTAAGTTAAAAATTAAAATTTGTTTTTAATTTAAAGATTTGAATTAAGACGGATTGACAACGATAGCATTGGTGGTTTATCAAAATAGCCAATATTTAATTATAATAATATATATAATGTATGTATATAAATATACATTACAGCACTTAAAATGGTGTTTCTTGTTTTATTAATTAAACAATATTTGTTATTGGTGCAAAACACAACATTTGTGTTCCAACTATTTTCAAAAATGTGGTAATACATGTTTCGTGGTTACATTAATATAACCATGTTATATATGAGTTCGTGGTTATATTGAATATGTAATTTATATGTTTTATACTATCTACTAAAACGAAGCTATATTCAGCCATAAAATATGGAATCTATGGAACAGACTGACCATGCTTTCTTTGACTTTAATAAAAGAAGAAAATGCACATCTTTATATCATACTTTTATATTATTAACACTTTTATATCATACTTCTTCTGTTCAGAGAAAGTTTAATAAAAACAAAACAAGCTTCACGGAATAACAGGGAGCAGATTTAACATTAAGATAGTCCTGGAGGAAAAATAAATTTGAACTGAGAAAATCTAATTACTTCATTCACACATCATAGTTACTATGAGTCCCACGCAAATTAATACAAAAAATCTTAAGGTTCCCCCACGGTACCTTCCTTTTATATTTTCTCACGAATTAATTGTTTAGTGTGTTATGTATTTTCATCGTAATAACAATTTACCGAACTAAAGAATGTTTAAAAAATCAGAAAAAAAATAAAAGGTGTAATGTAAAAATAAAAAGTAGTAAAAATAAAAAGTAGAATGTATTTTGAAAAGCCAATGAAACACTATACAAAAGCTGTAAATTTAATAACACAGTAATATATAAAAACTTAAATGTTAAAATTTACAGTAAAGCACAACAGTAGAATAGAACAGTTTACAATAGAGCATAACAGTTTACAGCAGAATAGAACAGTTTACAGCAAAATAAAACAGTTTGTTGTCTTGTCAAACACAATAGCAAATCATTCCCGTATCGATTAAATCGATCCCGTTTTGAATACTCCAATTAAAATTGACAGGGAACTTAATATTATAAATAAAAAAGTACATTCACGGTTACAGTGAAAAAGAGCATATTAAAATAAGTATCCCCCTAATGATCACCAAACGTTAATTATCGTTGGTAAAATTACTCACTTACATTAAACAAAATTATTTTGAATTGTTCAATAAACCAATCCAAAGAGAAAAGAGATTTCTATGTTAAATCACAAATCAGGGCTTTCCTCTTTCCTGTAAAGATTTTGAATAAAGTAGTAGCAAAAGCCCTATTATAGGTTAGAAATAATTTCTTAAAATCTTATCTGCTGTATACAATTACAATAATAACACGTCTTTTATGTGGTGTATTTACTAGTGTAATATGATAACAAATGGTTCTAAAACGTTTCCTAAGTGAAATACGGCCTATAACAGAAAACACTTTGTATTAAAAGAGGAACAACTGTCAAAAATACAATGAATAGCTATATAGATAATTAAGAGTAGAATACAACTCAATTTATTTGGAATAACGTTAAATATGTTAACATTTGAAACACTGCTTGTCTTTTTCTAGAGCAAAATAAAATTTAAAAAAAATAAGGATATCCGAGTGTTTTTATGATAAACACAAGGGTTACAAAGAGGAGAGAGTTTAAGAGAGAATAGAGTAAGGATTGCAGTTAAGAAATAAAGAATCAAAAGAGATAAGAAGAACAGCTGATAAAGGATAGTAAATGGAAAAAAGGTTAAAAGGAATGTTGAATACAGATAAGGATTACTATACTACCTGAGAGACTATTACAGGACAAGAACCTTCTAACAAAAGGCCCTTTTAGAATAAAATGTTTGTGCCTTTTAGATCCTACAAACCGGCTTACTATGGGCATAGCCTCAGGAAATTCAGGAATCAAAACAACTCCCTTCTGTAGTTTCTCCCTTTAGCAAAGGTCCAACATGACCTTGTTGCATAAAGGGACAGGATATTTAAAAGGAACCATTTTTAACCTATTGTGAACAAAGGAAGGATTATCTATATTGATATGTCATTTAATTTGAGAGATAAAACCTAATAACACCATAATAATGTTATAAAACGCAAATCTATACCTAATATAATACAAAATACTTAAGTAACAGATATATAATATTAATAATAGATCTGGCAAATTTTAACTTTTAAACGGCAATATTCAAAATAATAGTTGATAATGCTTTAAACCTTTAAGCAATAAAATTATATATTTTTATATTCGAAAATAATTAATTATTAAAATATTAATTACACCTATATACTCACGATTAAGATAGTAAGACTGATAAGGATTTGTTTTTAACTCACCTGAAACAATAAAGAAAACATTTTGTTAAATTTATGTCTGAATTCACTTGATTAAACGCATACAAACTATTAGAATAACATCCATAATTATCTCAGATTACACGCGATAATTACAAATGAACCATATGTTGTTATCTATAAATATAAAACTCCTAAGGGTGTGTGTCTTTTGTTGTTGTCATTCTTCGAGATATCTAGACCAGGCTTAGCACTGTATTTTTTATTCCTCTGGCCAAAATACTGGTGTTTTTATCCCATATTAACCTATTCATGTGCAAGATAGCAGCCATTTATGTGCTACTTATTAGGGTCAAATCCCACTATTCCACAGAATCATTAACTATTGGGGAATTGCTTTCAGCTAAAAAGTAATTACCACAACATCAGTTTTACAAAACAAACCATTAAAACGATAACTAACCTCATTTATTTAAAACTATTAAAATACTTTAAATTTGCAGGATGGTGGGGGGGGGGGATTTCGGACATCCGTTTTCTCAAACATTTTTGAGGCAGGTTAATTCAATCAGGGGTGGCCACAGGGGGGTTTGATGTTGGAAGGGAAACAAATTTTGGGGTATTTTTAAAATACTCACTTAAATATTCCAAATTTTAGGCAGTTTTTTCGGGGGGGGGGGGGGATTTGCACAATAGCCTTGGGGAAATAGGCACAGCTGTATTTAATTGACAACTGACCCTAAGTATAATAATAGGTGGAATGAAAAAATAGTTTTAGGAAAAATGTAAAAAAGTATAGTTTTATTTAAAAATCGCACATTATAAAAAAAAAAAAAAAAAAAAAAAAAAAAATATAGATTATGATTTATAAATAGGTCAGTTATTGTATTATAAAAATGTATTATTTATTATTTGTATGTATGAAAATGTAATCTCCGCAAATTATCCACAGCTACCAGCTGATTTGGAAATATTTATGTAAAAAACCTAAAAATGTTTTTGTATTTAATGTATTTCCAATAAATGGATTACTTACTTACTTACTTACTTACTTACTAGTGACAAAACACACAATCTAAGTATAATAAGTAGAGTTGACAAAACACAATTTAACTGATCTTAGTTAAAATGAGTGGAAAAATAATATATATTAACACAGTGATAGATCACGGCTTAATCTCGCTGCCATCGTCCGAAATCCTAAAGTGAAATGAAAAAAGGAACATAAAAAAAAAAAAAAATCCTTCTAAAATTCCAAAGAATCATGGAATATTTAATGTAAAATGTAAGTATGACTAATAAGAATCCTTACTCACTTTTAAAGACTACAACAGTTGCTATGGGGGAAAGGAAGGAAATGGCGCATTCATGTAAACCCTCCTCCTTCCTTTCAGCGAAGAAAAAGGTATGTTCCAGAGTTCCAGGTAGTCTAATTACAAACCAGGTGTAATAGAGGCCTGGGGGCTTCTTCCAAGCGTATTGTAAAATAAACTCATATAACTGAAACTATAGCTACCCCACATCCAACATGCAATAAAAATAATTCCAAGGCACGTTGCTCAAGCCTAATCCAAAACCCGCAGGCCTCCACTTATTAAAATTGCACGCTAGTATTAATAATTCATGGATTTTTTTTAAGTCTCACCTTTCCCTACTTTTCTGGTTTCTTTACCATTGTTATTGTGGTTTTACAATAGTCTCTCGAGACGGGAAATTCCCCCAGATGGCTCTAAATTATTCTTTTGTTTCTTCTCATGAGATAATGAACAAACTAAACCAATATAAATCACCTACTGAATGAAACAAAAACACGTATACATTAGAAATAGAAATATGTACTTATTAAATAAAAATAGAACTAATTCCATGTCCCCTCATTTCTTAATCAGATAGCTATTTACTATTTCAAAGATTTTAAAGCAGTTTATAAATAAAGTTTTTCGGAATTTCTCTATTTAAAAATTTCAGCATTCCTAAAGGTAGGCAAGAAAAATTCAAAATGCTTTTCATGATAATATAGTTAGTTTTAAAATAGTAAATATACATACATCGAATTATAACTTTTATAAATCAATAGTATAAGTAATCCTAACGGTTATTACAGGGCCGGATATAGCTACCGCCAGCCCCCGCGGTGCGGGGGGGCCCACGGTCCTGGGGGGGCCCACTCAGAGATGTTGAAAAAGGTTTTTTTACAACAAAAAAAGGCAAGAAGGATATTGTGATCAGTGGCGTAGCTATGGGCCCGAATTGCGAGCACGTCCCCGGTGCCAGGGGGCCCACAAATAAAAAAGACAACATGAAACTACTATCTTTGTACCGCAATGTCGATGGGGCCCCTTTAGAGTATAATTAAATCTAAACTGGAATTATACTCATATACCTTAGTCAGGGGGCCCCATTCAGTGCTGAGCGTAAATGTTTCAATTATCATTTTTTTGGCGAGGGGCCCACTGCCCTAGGTACGCCACTGATTGTGATAAACTTAAAATTTTTCCTAACGTGTCATGAGTACGGAAGTTTGAATTTTTTTGTATTATTTAGTTACTTAGATTTTTGTGATGTTTTCACCTTATTCAATATGGTCAATGCTAATTTAAAGGAGAGAAACTGACTGACAAATCATATTAACTGATATTAATACATTTTTTACTTGTAATGCAATTTTTAAGCTTGCCAGGTACAAAACACCTTAATTATTTGTGTTTTTTTAGCCCACCTTAGTTAAACTTCAAAATTCGTCCCCGCGCCAAACCCCTTTTCCTGTAAGGACAAACTTGCCCTCAGAAATCCTTAAAACTCACCTTTTTGCAATTAAATTTAAAAAAATTCTCCGGGGGACCAGCCACTGTTTGTTCAAAGGGGTCCAGATGCTAACTTGCCCTTGGGCCCGGAAATCCTCTCAGCGGCCCTGATATATAATACATATATCTGGTCATTATACATAACAACTAAATCAGCTCAGTTTTTATTTTACCTAAACGATAAAATAGGTATCTTCGAAAAGGACTAACGAAAAAAATGTAAGACCCCATAGTCGGATAAGCTTGACATTTTTTTTATTTGAAATATTACAAAAGTGAATATGGAAGGGGAGTAGTTATAGGACATTCGGTATAATATTGTTGTTGTTGTGAGGAGGTTAATTGCATTTTTATTTATTTGAGAGATATTTGCAGTATACATATTACCCTTCATTTCCATACCATGCTTATTATTCTTATTTAGGTCTTTAGGGCATTAATAACTTTAAAGTCAATCCGTTTTTGGCTATATTTTACCTCCTTTGAGGCATCTTCAGACCTAAAAGATTTTTAAAATTTTATTTCTTATATCTACATTAACTTTTAACTTACGTCTTTATATAACATGTTGACACAACTTTTAAACAAAACGTAACACTTTTTTTAAAAAAAAAATACGTGTGGCGTCGCAGGGCGCCGTTAGGAACGAAGTTCCTTACGCTTTTCATTAATATACAAATTATAAATTCACACTACTAAGTATACGATGATTACGATGCTAACTTCTTATACACGGCGGTGTTAGAAAAGAGACAAAATTAAAAGTAATTAACTGTTTGTACCTAGCGGAGTTAAGACAAAATTAAGAGAAAAACATTGTTTATATCATTGAAGCGAGTGCCTTGCAATAAATACTTATGAATTGAATATTGAGAAAAAAAATAATTATGATGAGTTGATATAGTTAAAAAGGAAGTGGTAGTAGGTGGGAAACAGGACTATTTTCCCCTACCCGGCCTACTAATTTAAAATATTATAAAATATATCTCTTCACAACTCAAAAACGTCTGCTTGTATCAGGTTAAAATTTTACAGCCTGTTTCAATTTTACTTTACTTTACTTTGTATTTTACGTTTTATAAAAATCGTTACGTTAGAACGTAAGATATCGGTTAAAACGTAGTTTTCTCTATTTTAAACGTTTAGGTCCACTTTAATAAATTTAGCGATCGCGATCATTAACACTTCATAGCAGTATCGGCGTTGATGTTGATTTAACTAAAAAAAATTTAACTAAAAAATTAATTTAAAAAAGTTGTATGTCCTCATTGAATAGAATAAGTTAAAATTTTTCCCGTCCAAAAATTTCAATTTTTACATTTGAACGTTTACGCGAGCGTTGCTAAAATAAACATATCTTCCACATTGGTCAACTTTGGCTCAAGTTATCGTCATGGGTCGATTTCAGTTTTGTGACGGTGTTTTTTTCGGATTCACTCCCGGGCTCCAGGCGCTGTAACGTGCCATAAGGAACTTAGTTCCAATAAATATGAAAAATTAACATATAACAGTAGATTAACCTTTAACAAAATCTCCTAAAACATAACTTAATTTATTTTCTTAGTTATTCTCTTTCCTTGCAAGAGAATTGTCATGAAAGAAAATAACTAAGAAAATATATCAAGTAATATTTTAGGGGAAATTGTTAAAAGTTATGTCAACGTGTTATATAAAGATAATGTAAGTTAATCTAATATAAAAAATAAAAATTTAAAAATCTTCTTTTAGGCCTGAAGATGCCACAAAGGAGGTGAAATATAGCCAAAAATAGGTTGACTTTGGAATTATTAATACCCTGAAGACCTAATTAGGAATAAGCATTTTTTTGAGGCAATTACCTCTATTTCGGCGAGGTAGTTCAAAAGTGAATTTGAGATGAAGAATGAATGCAGTGAGTGTAATTTGGTTGTAGTATGTAGTTTTCTTACTTTCTTTGGCCATCACGAGGCTCACCGATAGTGTAGGACTCCCATTATACGGTGCACTAACCAGTAAACACCCTCCCCCCTCCCGTTCCGAATAGGGCCTGGCCTGAGTAGGTTGGGGGCCCATGGGAGTTTTTCGCGGGGGGGCCCGAAAATTGAAAATCCGGCCCTGGGTTATTACGACAAATTATTACTCTTTGATAATAAGAGAAAGGTGATTTTTTATACCAATAATATGCATTATATTCACGATAAATTATGTATAACTATACTTATCAATAACATAATCTATTAAGTGCTCGTAAATTATTCATGATACATTTATCATATATATAGATATAATTAAATGATTCAGTTATACTATTGTGATTTATTGATTAATTACTTATTGATTATATAAGTTATCATCTTAAATTTTTATTGATGTTAACCTTGAATTATGTGGCTATCATACATTAACCTCTTTAAAAATATAATTAATCCAATTTAATTAATTAAAGAATTTTATTAAAGATTAATCTTGGCGTTTTAAAATTAAGAATATGCTGGATAAAACCGAGGTGAATAAACCAGATGAAATCACCTGCTCTATTATAATATAACTGAGAGCTCGACCCATGTGGGCGCGGATCCACCTGCCCGCAAGCTCAACACTAACAAACAATTTTAATGGATCATTCCAGAGAATATTATATTACATATGTTGGATTCCACAGAAAATTAACCATAAACTTATACTGGGTAAATGATAATATGGTATCTAATGATAAATATTAATCAAAGTGTAAATTAATTAATAGCATTTGAATATAGAGAAATAACTGAGCTTATTAGCTTGATAAATGGTAGGTAAAATGCATAGTAAAATAATAACAATAATAATAAAATATAGGCTCTTAGAACGATCTAAAATTCTATATAAGTCCATCAATAGAAGAGACTGCGTACAAATTACATTTTGTTAAGTTCAGAATGTTCATGACAGGTTACGCCATATTTAAAGAATAATATTACCATTGACAAAATGACAGCATAAGGAAACTACTTTGGATATCCATTCAATTAACTGTCAAGACCATTATTTTTGCTTAAGCATTTATTATAAAAACCTAGTTTATAGTACTGTGAAAGACAGGTTTAAGCTATTTACGTCAACAACTCACCTTAAAATGTAAAATATGTAAATTGTGATTTAATAATAAATAGAATTTTCTCTTTAAGTAAGAGGAGTAGAAAAGAGAATACATTTTCTAGTAACTTAGTTTCTTTTTCTGCCAACTACACCCTTGGACACGGTGACCGGTATTAATTTTAAAACAGCACAAATTCTTCTTAAGATTAGTGGAAATATATCCGACGAGGGTCTCAAATTACGGCTTAATTATTCATCAGCATTTCTAAAACATTTTGCTTACAAAAGCATTTCTAATGGGGGCTTAAAGAAATAGAGGTTTTTAAGTGTAACATTACCAACTAACGCTTTTTAAAACTGCAAGGAAAAAATCTTCTTTTTTTTAATTACGTAAATCTTATAAATAATATCCTGTTTACAATAAGATATCACACTTAAAGAGTTAAAAGATTAAAATATCACCAATCTTTACACGTAAAGATTGGTGACCTTATAATCTGCTAAGACTTACAGTGTTATATCTTACTGAAAACAGAATATTACTTAGGTACCTTTACTGTATAAAGATTGGTGATCTAGGTAGTCTTTACTAATTTTACTGTAACCAGGCAGGTTTCCTTTGTTTGTTTTATTCTTCTTAAAAAGCGCTATAATAAAGATGAATGAAGTAATTAAACAGAAAAAAGCTATTTCTCTAAAATATTCTATCCTATTCATAATTTTTTAGGTCAAAACTATTAGGTCAGGTATACAAAGAAAATGACAAAACTCCACACAACTCCACTTTGATACATAAAACATCAGTAGTAAACCAAAAATATGAAAAATTCTTTAAAAACTAAAATTACCGAATAAAATACTTCGTACAAAGAAATAAAGGAAGTTATGTAATTTTAAACCTACTTCTTCATAATTCATTAACATAATAATATGTAAATAGCTGGAGGACAAAAAAAAAAATAATCAGATACATATTTATTTTAAAAACCGAAAATTTAAACCAAAATTAATCAAAATAAAACGACTCACGATAAAGGTTCCTTTAATAAAAAAAAGGCTTAAAACCGGTAAGGCAAGGTCTAAACAAGGATTCAGTTCCATAACTCGTTTGTTCGGATGAGTTTTTTTAAAAGTTCTTTTTTTTGCAATGAACCTGCGACGTTGTTTAAAAAAGACATATTATAAAAATAAATATATGTATAAAGAAGTGAATAATAAGTTTTACGAAGTGGCTTTTTTCGGAATGGTGATAAATAACGTATTTATTTTTATTTTTTCTTCTTTCTCGAAGAGTTAGTTGGTATTCTTATGATGTTTAAAAATATGCCACCAGACCCGCTTTTAGTAACCCTCATGGGATGGGCTTGTTTCTTTTACAAGGCCTACCGGTACCGGGTCAATCACCGGTTATTAGAAAATGAGCAAAAAACAAGTCAAGTAATTTTAATGAGCAACCCGTAGTCATACGGGGGAAATTGTATGTTTATGTTGAAATTAAATTTATTTAGAGGAATTGTTTTAATGTAAATATTTATATACTTTTTTTATTACAAAAAGGCCGGATATTAAATTTTTTTATAACTAACGGTTCCAAAAAAATAAAAATATAATCATACATACTGCTTTATGAAACAAATAAAGCTGCAATGTAGTATCTTGAAGGGTTAGTAAATAAGATTATTGCTTCAAAACTTCTTAAAATTAAGTATACAATAATAATTTGACTTAGATTAATTTATCAGCAGGTAAATTAATATAGGTAATGTACAAATATAAGTAAATATGTATATATGACTTGGTAATAAATGGATCTAATCAATAATAAATCTAATAATTAGCTATAATAAGGCTTAAATTGTAAAATAGGTAATACTATCTTCTTCATCGAAAGGTAAAAGAGGTAAGAAATCTTTTATTTGTAAAAAAGGGAAGTAAATATCCGAAACGATTATTCTAATTTCTTAGAGGAACCATGACCTTATAAGAAGGTCCTATATCTTACAATAGTTTAGTTTCAAGTTATTTCAAAACTACCTGATCTAAGTAAAAAACGGATCCTTTAGAGAACATGACCTAACAAGGAAACAAGTCTAGGGGAGGATAAAAAAGGAAGAAGAGAAAGATTAAAGGTATTCAAAGGTTTAAGGGTTATTAAGAAACGAACCGTTAAGTTACAAACCCAACCCCCCAACTAACCTTTTTACATGGAAATCCAAATTAAGGACTAAGTTTGAAAAAAAAAAAAAAAAAAAAAAAAAAAAAAAATCCTCAAAGTGATTGGAAAATGGAAATTGCCTTGGTAAGGATTTTCAGATTACCCCAGTAAAAGAGGATTAGGGTATTAGTTAAGGGGTTCTAAGTCGGGGGTAGTGGAAAAAAAGGTCACAGAAAAAACCTAAATACAAATTCCTAAAGGACTTATAAATGATTTATAGCAAATAAAGAATTTAGAGCAATCCCAAGCTACTCTTATGATGTAATGAAAACCAGTTAATATTTAGATATTATAGGACATAATCTAATAAAAAATATTAGATGTTATGATTATTGTTTAAAGGTAAAAAATCCCTAGATTAATTTGATTATATATAGACAATAGGACAGTACCTAAAATTAGAACTGAATTAAGAGAAGAGGTCAAACATAAAAGCGAAGTATGATAAGAAAAACAACAAATAAAAACTAGTTGGATTGATTATATATAATACAGCTGAACTATTCGAAATTCTTGAAAGACCACGGCAAAACAACTGGATTGTTTCCTGCACGCGATCTCATGAAGCTACAAACGTGACTTTGAACTGAGAAAATCATAATGAAATAGAAAAGGAAGAGAAACATTAAACTCACTTCTAAAGTGCATAGAAACAGCCACAAAACACACAACTACTAAACAGGCAAAATAAAGGAGAATGTAACAAGAGTACTAAATCTTTCTATTAACTATGATTAAACGACTAAATATCACTTTATATAAATGATTCCAATGATTGAATAATCTAACTATACAATTTTTTTAAAATTGCTGACGCAAATTATTGTATAAATAACTTTAAGTGATAACTTTTGTGTTCCAAATCTGAGCTTTCGTGTTTTAAGTTGTTTGTTGGAGAGTATTAAAAAGTTAGCATTCAACTTCAATTAATGCTTAAATAATGTAAAGAGATCAATGTACTTAATTACCTAAGTACAAATAATAGATAAGGTAAATGAAGAAAATAAATTACTTCAAAATAAATATCGAGACATAAAATATTAAGATATCATTATATGCGGACGAAAAAAGAGCAAAGTAAAACTCTAAAGAGATAAAAAAATAATAAATAGGAACAATGTGGCAAAAACAAGAACTAACAAATCAAACCGCATAAAAAGGAGACGTCAAAGAAACCATTAAGGCAAGAAAAGACTGAATTTTATGTGGAGATAGAGTGAAGACATATGCTGTGGTGTGAATGCGTCTGGAAGCCATATGTCCGGTATAAAGATATCTGTAGTTGAATGCATTGTTTAGTTGGATGCCCCCCCCCCCCTTCCAAGCAGACTCTTCATTGTAATGCCATAGACGTACTGAAAACAACCCTAAAACATGACACCACTTACTTCCTTAACAGAAAACACAATTTAATAATATAATATTTACTTCTTTTTAACTTCAATATAGTTTTTAAAAAAACGAATCCACGCTGGAGTGTTGAGTTTAAAAATGGTTTAGTTTTTAGATCCAATAGAACATTTAAAAAAAAAATCACAAATTAATTTAGCAAACAGAAACTTTGTAATATATTATCCTTTTATGAAAAGATATGAAAAAAAGGAATATCATACCTTGAACACGTTTTATTTTATTTTTTCATCTAAAAAGGCTATTTAGTGTGGTAGATTAAATATAATTGATATAAAATGTTTAACATAAAAAAACTAACAATAAACAAATCTGGGAATTATAACATTAATCTACTTCTAAGAAGAAAAGAGAACAATAACTGCTTATAAATTGCTATTGATGTAAAATAATTCAACAATTTAAAAAACAAGATGAGCCAAAAATAAAATTAATGTTTCTCAAAGTATGTGCACATAAATAAGATAGGGACATATAAAAGATAACTGTTATCAAAATAGCCATTATTTACATTCATAAAAACCCCTCTTTTTTGCAAAAGGCTAAAAAAAGATGGAATGGAGGTCAGAATTAAATGACTAGAATTGGGTGGGGGGGGGGGGGGGGGGGGTGTTTGTTGTTATTACTAGGCTGGAAGGAATGAAATGGAGGTGTCGAGGAGTAGAAAAAGATTTTTATCAGAATAATGGCATTCTAAAAATAAAGGAAAAAGAGAGAAAGAAAATAAAAAAAGAGAAAAATACAGCTGTGGTGTAAAGAGAGGTATCCCGAAACAATGTGTTCCGGAATACATTTGAATAATTACGGTACAGAAGCATTCAAACAGAGTAGGAAGATAGGTTTATATTATTTTAAAGGGTTAGAAAGAGATAGGGAGAAAACCTCGAGAGAGGAGGTAATGCGACCTTGAAAACAAAACCAAATAAACCAGAGAGAGAGAGAGAGGTGGAGCGTTGAGAATTAGTTTCAAAGAGGTATATGAGTAAGAGCGACTTGCCAACAGAAACCGTAAAGTATGCACTTTATAACTAGAGCAAACGAAATGGAGAATAAACTCCCTTGTTTTTCACTTTAACTTCTACAAATCGATTATAACTCCCTCCTTGCTCCAAACCCTCTAACTTCTAAATGCTTTCCAAGTTGTTAGCAAAAGTCAGGAAACACCTTCCACCCAATCCTTTAGTTTAAATGAGTTAAAAGCACTCTTTCTTTTAAAAAAAACTATTTTAAGTTTACAAAATGATAATTTATTTAAAATTATTATCATGCAAACATAAGAAGCATGTTAAAGAATCGATTTTTATATAGAATTCAATTAATTAGTATATCTTGGTTCTGTTGTTTCCACATTTCTACCTAGTATAAAGTAACTTCATACAAATTAATATTTTTTAAGTCAGCACAACTAACCTAAGAACATCATGTAAAATAAAGATTCGAGTTCAAATACGGGAAATTGAAGTAATTTTTTTTTATATATATACTTCTCCGTATCGAAAATTATTTAATAAATAAAGAAATTAAAAATTAAAATATTAGCAAGACTGTATTAGTCTTGGAAGAACGACATTATAAAAAATAAATACAATACAATAGTATAAATAGTTAAAGAAGAAGTCCAAAACTTATTCGAGACCTAAGTTTATTTTTATCTATCATTTAATTTATAGATTTAAATACCTAATTGACTTACTAATGGCATAGTAAATATAATGTGCGTTTAAATTCATTAACACTATATCTATAGAATGATGTCCTCAAATGTAAGTAATTAAAGCACTATTTAAAAGGTAATTTATTATACTCGTACATATTAGTATATTGACATCTTTAAATAATTTTAAAATACTTACATATATTTTTAGTTGACTATAGGCAGTTTAAATAAAATGTAAGGACTGACAGTTAACAAAATTTATAATAATAAATAATATGCATTAATAAATTCTCATATTTTATAAAATTTATAATCTGTAATAATAGTTGAAATAATTTAATGATTTTGTGTACAATTAATAATTCTAAATAAACACTCATTAGAAAAAATAATATTATTCGTTTTATACATTTATACCTAAGCAACAGTTACTAAATTATTAAACAAAACAATAAAAAAAACCTAATTACTTTAAGAAGTTTAAATGTGTTTACCAAATTTTCTACATTAATTCCAACATACGTTCTAAGGGCCATTCCGGTTGGTTAAACCAGCATAACCTTTTCGTTTTGCGGTCGAGGGACATTTTAGTATTATACACTCGGATGCTATAGATTCTAGAACACCAGCGCAACATCATTAATATAATTTATTACCAAAATACTTTACTTTTATAATTAATATTTTGACTACTTTAATTTGAAAATTTATAACTTAACCTATTAGTTTAATTGTTTAATATTTAAATACACTAACGTAATACGAGTAGAGTTTAATGTCCACAAATGCACATTTTAAATTTTGTTAATTGTTATATTGATAGTTTATTTCTTTAATAATAAATTATTACAGTTTCTAATGATTGTTCTTACTGAATTATTAAAGTTATTTATTATGGCAGAGATGAAAAGAACATTCAAATGACAAATCAAAGTTAAACTTTGCAGAAGGCAACTTAACAAACTATTTCGGAAAATTGCGAGTTTAAAGTTTAAAACTACTATAAATTTAGCCAAGTCAAACAGAAAACTTTGCGGTCAACTTGGAGACCTTCGAAACTGGAACAACTGACCTTCCACTAATGGTGAACTTTAACCAAGTTTTAGACTTTCTCTTCAGCCCCCAACCTCCCTTGAATTATAACTTTACAAATTCCTAAACTTGCCATCGAACATTTAAAGTTTTAAGCAAAGTAAGATGAGGAATTATCCTTTTAGAATTTGCGGTTAAATAAATTTGTATCGCTTAGACTTAAATTAAAAAAGTTTTCATTTTAAAGTCAGAATTTCGAAACGTTACCTCAACATATTTTATTTATTAATGAAAAGTAATATTTTGCTATTTAACATAATAACAATATCCAAAATCAACAAAAATACTCAACTCATTTTATTTAATTAATTCACAGTTAAGATGGTAATGTGGTTAAAAAATAAAAATGATTTTTGAACGGCTATAAATAACGTAAGCTATTAAAAATACAATAACCATAAAAAAAGTATTAATAAAAAGTTAAAAGCAGTTTAAAAATTCACTCTTAAGAATTATATACATATGATTTAGAAGCGAGTATTATCCGGGACTGTCAAAACCTGATATATGACATTTCTTCAAAATTTCAATAGGTAGGGTGTAGGGTCAAGTTTTATTGTTAGATTTTCTTTTTAAAAGAATATTAATGGAAAAAAGTTTAAGGTAAGAATCGTAAAACATTGAGAATAAATGGACCGTAAAGACTTGACAGTATAATAACCACATTTTGAATTTTAACACCTCAAAGACATTTGGCGTTTAAATATACATGAGTATATCCTTTAATGTAATTTAATAATGCGGTTTTCTTAAAAAAAAAAAAATATAAGTCCTATATCAACTTACATGATTCTAAAAATATATAAATATATTTCATGATAAGGGAAGTGTGGTCATATTTGTAAGTTTATTTTTTAGCTTTTAAAATAAGTTCGTAATATCTACACGACAATAATGATTATTTTTCTTTAAATAAAAGTAAAACATTTGGTTAAAAAAATAAGTTAGCTGTTAAATTGATAATTTCTTTTACTCGCTGTTATAGAAATAATTTAGATTAAGCAATTTTTGTTATAGTATCGGACATTTAATAGAAGCTAAACAAATAAATATAAGCGTAATTGAATCAAAAATACCACAATAGCCATAAAAAAATAAATAATTGTATAAGATAATTGTATAAGTTATTTCATTAATTTTTCCTTCGTTACATAAAAAATCCATTTTAGTATTGGTTTACTTACACTATAAACTGATAAAATTATCACTTTTACAACATTCGTACTCATTTAGATAAAAACAAAGTCGAAATTACATCAACAATTCTACCCATTGTATAACACGCTGATAAATTCAAAGTTATCAATACGATTATATTGACTTATTTGACCTGGAAATATAAATAGCTGATAAAGTTAAAACTTATAATTCTAGTGTAATAATTACTAATAACTGCGTGTTATTAATTAATTATTATTTGAAAACGATTTAACTAATTTTAAACATATAACATGATATCAAAATAAGCATTAATAATGTCGGACTTCAATATTAATTACCCTTGGATAGATGCAGCATTGCCACGCTAGGTTAAACTGAAATTGCTAAATAATTCTCATTAATATTAGAATATTTTAATCATAATATAAGCGTTAAATTATTGCTAGTTGTAATAATAATATATGTATCGGCAAGTAACTATGTCTTTTCCTTGAATATTCTCTACCCTTATTCCATAATTTAATACTACAATGCCTAAAATTAATGTAAGCATTTGAATATTATTTTATTGGAAATTTAATTAGAGAATGAATATATTTGTAAATTAAATGATTTTTAATAATTTATCATTCTTAATTAGAATTATAAACTAAATAAATACTAAACTAGTTATTTCATTCCAGATCGACCAATACCTGATCCGACATACGAGACTTTTATTTTATTTTACATAGAGATTTTTATTTAAATAAAAACTATTACTTAACAACCTTTCATTTTATATTTTGTTTGAAGATTTGGCTAGCGGGAGAGTATCATTTATGCAGTTCTCTATATATACACAATACTACTTATATTCTATATTCTTGAATAGTGATAGAAAATGTATTAAAAGATCAATAAACAATAGTTTTTTTTTTATTTTGAGAATGAAGAAACAACAAAAACGAGTCTGCCAATTAGCATGGCACATAGCTATCTCGCGTCCTATCGCACAAAATTAAATAATTTTATGTTTTTATTACCGTTATTGTTAAATTTATTTATCCCCCCCCCCCCCCCTCCTTTAAGTCTGCCAAAATTGTTTTGTTTTTTTACTGGAATAAAAGTATAACTCATATCGGAGCAACAATGAATTGTTGCTGGTATTTATAACAACATATTGTTTGATGGTACAACAATATGATGTATCATCCAAATTTTCTTCAAATTAGGAGAATAGATTTTTTTTAAAGGCATAAATATGTTGGAAAGAAAATATTATATACGCTTCTAAGAGAAGTATAGATATAAATTTTTCATTTGTTTGTTTGGTATAAATAAGAAAGATTATTGTAGATTTTTACAAATTCTTATTTGACAACTCATTTATCTTTCCAGAGAAAATATTTAATTAAAAATATAAACATTAATAATAAGTCGAGAAAAAAAAAAACCTGGAGATACTAAATATATGACAAGATATGAGTTATATTTGTATTATCTTAATAATTTAATACTAACGGAGAAATTATTATGATAGCCGAATGAATCGTGACAATAATAATAAATTATTATCTTTATTCTTTGGTGCCAAAGAAGCAATCGGTGATAAATCGAAACACGTGACGCTTGTTATAAGTTGCATAATACTTATAGATTGCGTTGTTAGATGTCTGGCGTTAATCGTCGACGAGCCAACAATGTGTGTAAAGAAACATTTTGTCACAATCATCCTCATTAGCAGGGGGAAATTATTAACATTTTTAACGTCTCATCCGTCAATTTATTAACGGTGATTTTATAATATGCGTGTTAAGAAAAAAGTATGTCATTCAATTTAATAATTTTGTGGTAGTTTTTTTTAGAAAGATCTACTCAATAATAGTAATTCGTTTTTTAAGTAACAATTCAATTATTTACTTAAAATCATAATTCTTTCATTTCAAACCACATTTTCATACATAGTTTTTAACTACCCTCTAATGCAAACATAACACACAACTATTGCATTTTTATTTTCTTTTATAAAGAGAAGGTATTGTGGTGGCTCGAAATTTCGATTTTGAGATCTTAATGGATTTACACGTTTTGAGGTCCCTTGAGTCAAAAACACTGGTAATTGAAGAATGTCATACGGTGTTGAAATTTGGCATACATGTTCAGAAAAATCATACCCCGAGGCGAAATCGAGAAATGAGTTTTAGCTCCAAAGGGTTTCCACCCCAAAAACTCTGAAAATATTATTGAAAAATGTTCCGACGATTTTAATTAAACCATTCTAAAATGTAGTCCATTTAAATACGAATCTAACGATATAAGCCGTTTTCCCGAGAAAAATCTAGTTCCTGAGAAAATAGCTTTGCACGTAGATAGAGAGGCCTGGTTCGATTCCCCGCCGAGGAGAAGTTATTTTTATGATACATTTTGATGAAATGTTCAATGATAATTAAATTAACCTACAAAAACTCGAAAATTAATAAATAGAAAACCCTGGGCTAAGTAATTATGAACTCATATATGAGAAAGTTTGTCTGAGTTGTCTCGGACCGATTTTTTAATCTTGTTACGAAGAATTAATTGAATCATTAAAACTTTAAAAGTCATATTTTAATTCTAGTTGAATGAAGAATAAAAGTACATACTCTTCACTTTCAAGGATATTTTTGTTTCTATTCTGGAATTTTAAAATAGAAAAAAAATGTATACGTGTGTATTTGTGTGTGTGTCTATGTAATAAAATTATTAAGAAAAAGAATGAAAGCTTCACTTATAATTATCTAGGTGAAGCATTCAACAAACCAAACCGGTTTTTTAAGAATACCAAAACTTACAAAGTGGTTTTTTCAAAAAAAGAAGTCGCTTTCATAAGGAAGAAAGAGTTAAAAAATAGGAAAAACAAAATATTTTACAAGCGTGAAAGGGAAAGACGATAACCGGTTTTAAGTTGGTAAGAAAAAAACCTTTTTTTATTAGTCCTTTTATTGTTAAGCAAGAGAGAAAAGAAATTCAAAACCTGCCGGAGTCGGGCAGGTCTTTTAATAGCCTGGCTTTGAGTGGGAGGGTCAAATAACTTTGACCATGGACCCATAGCGCGGCCTCGGGCAAACATTTAATACCATACCGGTAATATAAATTATGTATGATGTATATACCTCTGCATCTTTACACTTAAACTTAAAAGATATAAATGTAGTCGTTCGTTTAGCATTCTTTTTATAGATATGGTTATTAATTAAAAGGGGGAAAAAATAAACTAAGACAGCTGGTGTAGACAAAAAAATATTAAGATTTTTTATTAATTCTCTTTTTAATTATAAGGTTTGATGTAATGGCAATCGTGTTTTTATAACTGCTACCGTTTCCCTTACTACATACATTAAAAAAATATTTTTATTAAAGTTAATTGTTTAAAAAAATAAATAAATAATAGAAATAACTAATTAATAAAAAAAAAAAAAAAAAAAACTATTATAGATAGACGAAAGATATGAGAGTAATACAAAATAGTCTGGCAATTAGTGTGGCACATAGCTTCCGCGCGTCCTATCGTGTATACTTTATCGATATTATGCTATTACAACACATTATTTAATATTTTCCCTTTTTTAAAATCCGTCAAAATAGTTTTGATTTTTTAAAAGTAAGTAAAATTAAAGTACCTACCAATTTAGCAAAATTTAACGATCAAAGACGGTTCAGATTATTATGGGACCAAATTTAATTAAAATTGGACGAGTAGTTTTTTGAACATGTTGGTTCGCAAAAATTGAACGTCAACCGACAGACACGGAGCCAAACATTTATTTATGTCTAAAACGGATTTTTTTTTTTTATTAAATTGGAGACATACAAATTTTCCTATAACTTCGGTAATCTCTGAAGCAAAATAATAATGAAGACAAGTTATAGAATAATATAATTAGTTCTAAATTTTTTATGACACAAATAAAAATAAGTGATTCACTAGAAATACAATTAAAAAATATTATTTACATATTACTTGTTCGATAATATTAGTCAAGGTGCGCCCATAGGCGCTTTTCATTATTTGAACCCTATAACTTTGACGCATCTGACTGGAAAATCGGGAAAAGTTCTTCGTCAGACAATATTAAAATGTTGACTTATAGGGCTCAAATAATGTATCTTGAGAAAATCAGCTGGATATTATATTATATTAATAATTAATTTTCAAGATACATTATTTGAACCCTCTAAGTCAACATTTTAATATTGTCTGACGCAGAACTTTTCCCGATTTTTCAGTCTGACGCGTCAAAGTTATATAGGGTTCAAATAATGAAAGCGCCACAAAACTAAATAAAATCACAGAGGAAAACGGTCTCAGACTTGGCCTACAAAGAGGTTTGGAAAGAGTATGTATAATTGACTTTTTTTGCCTATGGGCGACTACATCCCATATGTAATTTACGTTTTATCTTTACAAAAGAAATAGCCGTCAGTTTTATAGTGCTATAACGTCGAAGCAGTCCAAATCAGCAAGCCGCATTTTTCAAGTATGTATACATTGTTACCAATTCCAATATTATTATTATATTTACTAACAAACTCACAAATCTTAAATTACTCAGTTTAGGTTAAATTAAAACTTTCTTAGTAATAATATGCAGGTAAAGAATCCTATAGTCAAAACGTAGCTTTGACAATATTAGCGTCTTTATTGGACCCCCCCCCCCCCCTCTTTATTATATTAAAGATTTCTATTCGTAAAAAAAAAACTTCATCTCTCAGGAGGAAAATGAAAAAAACAAAAAAAAAAAACGTAATTTACCAGTTAATTAAATAATCAATACCGGAGTTTTAATCTATCTTAATCAATTGTTTTATAATTCAGCTTGCACCAGCATTGCATAGCCAAACCATTTGTGCCAGGTAAATAGTTTATATTATAATATGATATGATACACATATAATTATATTTTACTCCGGAGAGATCTGTTTAGTCATTCTAAAACATTTGGCTAGAGGATTTGAATTTTAATGATTTCATTTTTTTCAAATTTCTCCAGAAATCGCTTTATTTTCGTGTAGGTTAATTATATGATAATTGAGTTGTTTTTTGGTCCATCTCCAAATAAAAAAGGCGAAAGAGAAAAATTCTCAAAAAAAGTTTAATAAAAAAGACATTGAAAAACTACAGAGAAGGTTAGATAATCATTTCAACTCATTCTAACTTAATGATATAAATGGAAAGTCATTAGTGGAGGTTCACTCTCTCTCTAAATCTCTTTCAAACTCACTTCTTATTTCCAATAATAATTATTTATAGCTAGCGATGTTATTATAATGATGGAGGTTCCCCGGCGGCTATGCCACGGAATGTTTTCTCCGGCTCTATCGTGTGAAGGTTCATTGTGACGTCATAGCACAATAACCCGCATTATCATTTTCTGTTGTGCTGGGCCCGCCTCAAAGCGCCACGCATAATCAACTTTGAATTGTTTAACTAAATGGAATTTTAATTTGCATTCTTTTTTTTATCGTCTGTTCGTTTTTATATAAAGGAAGAACATTATCATTAGTAGCCACATTCATTATTTTACATAAATATTATCTACCTCTTTTTTCCAGTCGTAGTTTAGTGAATATATATATATATATATATATATATATATATATATATATATATATATATATATATATATATATATATATATATATATATATATGTTGTTTATATTTTCAGACAGTTAAAATATCTAGTGATAAAACGTTTGAGCTAAAAATCGATTAGAATAAAAAACAAATATTTAAAAATAAGATATAGATTAAATTTAACACTATGTAGTTGGTTTTTTGTGTAACCTATATTCTTATGTATGTTAAAAATGTTGACTTACTATTTCCTAAAGACTTATATTTGTACATCACATGTGTAACTTTGTAACTCTCTGATAGTAACTCTCTGTTTAGTTTACAGAACTGTTTTTATAATATAAATATCTCTACTACGGTCGTTTCCATATAGCATTGCCTGATTACATTGAATCAGATAAATATCATAATTAAAAAAAAAAAAAAAAAAAAAAAAAAAAACAGCGGCTAGTATATTCATTGGAAAAAAATAAATATAAATTTGTCAATAATCATTTATTTTTTATTGATAGATTAACTTATCGATAATAGTGAACATTTTAGTACACCAATAAAACTAAAAGTACTGTCCGTTAATGTCAATATTTTTATTCATATATTTATTCGTTTTTCACGTTTCACAGAAAAAGACTCTTGACTCGGATTTCAGCCTATAAATCATATCTTATGTAATAAAAAAAAAAAACTAGAATAGATAAATATATTTACTCTAGAGAGATAAGAATGTTTGAAAAAAATCGATTTGTGTTTAAATTGGGCGTGAGGAAAAAAAAATCTATAAAAGGTCAACGACCTTCCAATGATTTTAAAATCAGATGTTACGAGTTTTTTTTCGGTCACAAAAAAACTAAGGGATCAGATATTAAAGGAGATAGTGTTACCTCTAGAAAAACACCAAGCTACCTGAACCCTGAACCATTCTAGAGGGAGGATAATACGATATAGAACCCAAGGCTAAAGGGAATAAGGGCAAGGGCCTCAACCGCCAACGCATTCATACAATAGAGGATAAGCCGGGAAGGGATATTTTTTTAATAGAGGTGTCTTCTAGTAGAAAAAAGGGTTTCTCTTAACAGCTGTTCCTACCTGCTTTCTTCCTATAAAAGAGTTAAAAACACATTCCAGCATCTCATGTATCTCTCGGTTAGTCATGTGTACAACACAGATGTAAACTTAACCTGTAATCCCCTCCGATAAGGCTAGTCCATTAAAATCTAACAATCTCTTTTATAATTAAAACTTAAACCCATACTATTTTGTTCAGATAAAAACTAAGTTCTTTGACATTGTAATTGCACAAGGTTTTCTGAATTCTTGGTAATTAATTAATATGCAGTAACTAAATAAGCTATCAAAACACGAACTACAGTATTATAAAAGTAAAATACAAAAAAAAAATTTCATTAGATTAAATTAATTAGTTAGTCAATGGATTGAAGGAAATAAATAAAAAACTCGGTCACATAAGTCACGACTTTTTAAGATCTATAACAGCAACAGCAAAGTATTGTGTGATGCGAATTGTACATAAACGAGGTAAAATAATTCTTAGCTTGTTCCTCTTCTTGCTTTTTATTTATCTTCTAAAAAACACAATAAATAAAATGAATGTACATGATGGGAGGCGAAAAGCAATAAATATAGTGAACAAAAGGAAACCACATTACAAAGAACGAGAGAGAGAGAGAAATTATGGCAGGATGAAATATATCAGGAAACATTCCAGAGTAGAAAGATAAGATATCTAATATAGGAAGGATTAAAAATAAAAGAGCTTTAATGGCTCTTTAACTGTTGATTTATGATGGGTTAAAATTATTATTTTTCTATTTTCCAAGGTTAAAAGCTGTAAAATAATCATAATATGAAACCTAATACCATCTAAGTACCAAGCTCTTAAAGTCGAGGACATCTAGAATAGATTCTGTTTATCCTATAAATGTATCGATCAAAATTCTGTTTAACTTACTACATTTACTTTGTCTGATTTCGAAAAAGTAACCAAGAACTAAATATTATTTAAATCAATTTCCAATATATTGTTTTTTGTGAATGCTTCAGTTTCATTTTCCAAATTAATAAATAAAAGCATAAGCTACTGATTCTTTTACTGGTTTACAGTAGTTCTCTAAAACAAAACAAAAAAGAACTTACACAAAAAAATGTAGTTTTTAAGTTAGAAATGTTTGTGTTAACAGTAGAAATTGGATAGAGAAGCAGAGATAAATAACTTATCAACATATTTCTAAGAAGTATAATATTTTTTTTTTAATACAAGCGGGAGAAAAAAAAATGTTTAAGGATGGATATAAGAGTGAAAAGTAAATGGGATGTGATCCGGTGAAGGACACTAGCGTATAAAGTGGATACTATCCGTAAAGAATTTGTAGGGAAATATTGTCTGCAGAGCGATGAATATAAGAACACCCAGAGGCTCTTCCACACAAGGTACGTAACGAAATAAACAAAGAACACAAATAAACGAAATAAAAAAACCTAACATACAACAACACTAACAGACCTGAAGAAGTTTTTCTCTTTTTCCTAGATGGCTTCAAACTTTTAACAATGGTTTTATGGAGGCGCCCCCTGACTGAATAGTTGCAGTTCCCCTGGTCTGTCTTTGTTAAAGAAGTTTTTAACCGGAATAAGAAAGTTTCTTTTTATACTTGAACAGTGGGAGTGAGAGAGATAAATTTAACGTTGGAAGAAAAAGGGAAAAAAATCTGTAACAATGGAAAAAGGTTTTGAGATTCTAAAGAAAAGAACTTCAGAAGTGGAAAAAGGACAGAATTAGAGATATGAAAAGGAAGGAACCAAGTCAGGAACTTATTTTTGTGTTTCTTTTTAAAGTGCCGTTAATTTAGGCGAGCGACAAAATCTTAAACTGCATTTATTATTATGGTAATATATTCAAAAAGGATTTCCACCACTCAAAAGATGGTTTCAATGCGTAATTTAAAAAAAAAAGATCAGCAACATTTATTTAAACAACATTTATTATAATTATGAAGGACCGTTATGCATTCATTTCTTACACTATTATATAGAACGGAAGGATCAAAAACATTCTACCTAAATAATAGTCTATATATGTTCATAGGTTAATATAATCTTATTTACTATTAAATGAATGCTAAAAGTGACTCCCCTGTTTATCGCAAGGCAGTGTAAAAAAAAAATATATATATTAGAAATATTTAATCGTAGAAGAACATAATTTATACATGTGAAATGGTAAAATTTTAATAATTAAGGTGTTTACATAAAAGATTGGCAAAGAAACATAAAATCTATTAAGTTCATTTTTTTCTACTGTAATCTCTCAATTAGCATTTTACGATTTTTTTTACATATTCAAGTACAATTTATTTTTATTGATTATTATTTTCAAAGAAATTATATTCAATGAATTTCATATTCTACCCTTTGCTATATTGCCTCTTTAGAGTCTATATACTTTACACTTACACTATCCATATTAAATTGAATTCTACGGAATTTATCCTTTGAAGTGGTGGTAAATAGGGTTACATTAAGATGGCGTTAACACATTGAGGACGGAGGTAAAACGTTGGTTTACACATTGAGTACGGAGGTAAAAACGCTGGTTTATTCAGTAGGACGGAGGTATATGCATGGGCCGTACTGATTGGACGCGCCGGCGCGTCCTCCCCGGCCTTTAGCTTGACTCACAATTAAAACGGACGCGTTATCGAGTCCTGCCGTCCTTTTGGCATTGCATTTTTTAACAAGCACCAGATTAAATATCTTAATATTTAGATGTTTTCTTTTTAAAAAAAATCTATTTAGCTTTGAAGAATCAAAAACCATTATAACTCTTATTATTATACTCTTAAAAATTTACAAAGACCTGAGGATTAAAAAAAAAAAAAACTTTGTTTCTTATGTATAACTGTATAATATAAAAAAACAACAAGTATTCTCGTAAATATTTATGCACTATAATTTGTTATTGCTCAGACTATAACTATATAAATATATATATATATATATATATATATATATATATATATATATATATATATATATATATATATATATATATATATAAAGACAGTGTTGTGCATTAAAAAAAAGCTATAACTAACATAAATATATATGACTAATAGATACAATATAAAAGGAAACATGAAATTAGTTATGTAGCTAATACTACAAAAAAAACTATCTAAAATAAAGTGTAACAAAAATATATATCTAAACTATAAAAAAAAAAAAATTATATTAGGTAACATGGTAATTAAAACAAAAATCTATAACTAACTTTAAATTATGAAACTAATAAATACAACAAAAAATACGCTAAATTTTTAATTTTTTAGCTAATACTATAACAATATATATATATATATATATATATATATATATATATATATATATATATATATATATATATATATATATATATATATATAAAGACAGTGTTGTGCATTAAAAAAAAGCTATAACTAACATAAATATATATGACTAATAGATACAATATAAAAGGAAACATGAAATTAGTTATGTAGCTAATACTACAAAAAAAACTATCTAAAATAAAGTGTAACAAAAATATATATCTAAACTATAAAAAAAGAAAATTTATATTAGGTAACATGGTAATTAAAACAAAAATCTATAACTAACTTTAAATTATGAAACTAATAAATACAACAAATAATACGCTAAATTTTTAATTTTTAGCTAATACTATAACAATATATATATATATATATATATATATATATATATATATATATATATATATATATATATATATATATATATATATATGTATATATACATATATATAAATTGAAAATGTTAGATAATAGTAAGAATATATTATAAACACATGTTATTTTTCCATACACACATATATATATATATATATATATATAATGTGTATATTCATGTTTTTGCCCCAAAAAAATTTATTACAACTTCATAAAGATATTGTTAAAACTTTTTTCCCTTTTTATATAACAGTATATCAGAAAAAGTATTATAATTATGCATTATCTTACCTTGAAAAAGACGTAAAATCCAATATTAGCGGGAGGTGTGTAGGGGAATTTCAGGGGGGATTTACTCGAAAAGTTTATATAAAAAAACCGGAGCCGAAGGTCACAGTAGGTACATGTACACTCTTAAGAAGCTAGAGAGACATTGATAGAACGTTTCCAAGAGCCTCTACCCCCACCCTAATGATACATACATACAAGGATTTCGGACGCGCTGGCGCGTCCACCCGTCCTTTTGGCTTTGCACACTGGACGCGCTGGCGCGTCCGCCCGTCCTTTTGGCTTTGCACACTGGACGCGCTGGCGCGTCCGCCCGTCCTCAACGTGTTAAAGGCATACACGATCAAACATTTTGACCGTGTATGGGGGCCTTAAGAGGTCATTTAAAGAAGTGATAGGTTTTTACAAACAAACACATCAAGGAATTTTGAAAATCAAATCTAATTTTTTTAAAAAAAGAGAAATGAATATTGACTAGAAGAGAAAAAGATTTGCAAGAGTGATTTAAAGTTTACTGTATATCTTCAACACTTCAGATACACATTAAACAGCTAACTCTTTCCAAAAACATAATTCAAGAGAGTTCCATCAAAGTTTTATAACTCAAAAGCACGAGGAGAGACTTGCTTACAAAATATTCCAGCTGGTGTTGGCAGGAATCCTTGGTTGGGGACGGGACACGATACATTCCCTAGAGAGGATGTAGGGTCTGTAGGAAATAATAACGAAAATAACTTGGCTCTTCCATCTTCCCTTCCATCTTCCTTTAAACAGCCATCTCTACAGAGTAGAGACAAATAAACAAACATCTCACACAAAAACAAATAAGAGTATTACACGCTACCACTGATACCACCTGACCTTTATTAATATTTTATACAAACCCTGTTTTAAAATTAACACTTTGCAAATTCATATTTCTTCTCTTTAAAATCATATTTATTTAATTATTTAACTACATCAAGAAAGTGTACTCGTAAGTAATTGTAATCACTTTTCCCTCTAACTTTGATAATTTGAGTCCACATAATACCTTTTGAGACAGCCTTTATAGCTTATGAATTAGGACCAAGAACAGACTTACTCTCGTGACCTTTATAAAACCAATACGATTGAAAGTCGACTCTCAAAGTGTTTAAGTAATATTTATAGATTACATGTTACGTAATGTTAGATAAATTTAATGCCATTTTATAAAAATGTTTTCAAACCTCAATACATCAAGATTGGACATCTTTGTTCTACAGGTTACAGTTTGGTTAAAAATAACACTCTAGTTAACAAGGGTCTATACTTTATATCTTGTTTATGTTTATAAATTTAAAAAAACAAACAAAACGATTTAACCTACAACGCTATTATTAATTATTGCAACCTATGTTCCAATAAGTGTAAATAAAACAATATTTTATACTTTAGCAACCCCTTTAAAAAATCTAACATACTTCGAAAAGGAAAGGCTCAAAGAACAAAATTGATGGCAGGTCAATTATCAGAGCATCTAAATTTATTTATTATAAATTATAAGTAAAGTTCATTAAATTTTTGGGTCATGGACACCCTTCCGGGGCCCGCTCTTACACGTCCGTTTTAGGGGCTTTTTCGGGGACGTGTATCTTTTTTCCTATTCACTTTAAAAAAACAACTATTTTTTCCCTTTTTGCGAGACCTACAAAAAAGGTCCTTTGCGTCGGACCGCTGCGGTCGACCGTATTCGAGTCATGAGGGAAAAACGTTTTTTTCCCCCCGAAATACCGTTTTTTCCGCATAACTCGAATACGGTCGACCGCAGCGGTCCGACGCAAAGGACCTTTTTTGTAGGCCTCGCGAAAAGGGAAATCATTTTTTTTTTTTTTTTTAAAGTGAATAGGAAAAAAGATACACGCCCCCGAAAAAGCCCCTAAAACGGACGTGTAAGAGCGGTCCCCGGAAGGGTGTCCATGACCAATTTTTATAAAAATGGATAGCTTGAATGAAAGTTAAAGTTTAGTGTTAACTGGGTAAATATTAAATAGTAATGGTATAATAAATACATCATAATGTTTAATTATAGAAAAAGTCTAAACATAAGATAATCAATAAGATGCGTTTCAAAAGTTTTCTCCAAATATTTTAGACAGCTTTTAACAATAACACTGTATATGTAGTTATGTATAATTAAGAAACCCGAAAGATAGTATAACAAGCTTATGCCAACCTTTCCTCAAAAAATGGGGGGGGGGGAATTCTTTTAAAATTGTTAATTAATTTAGATTAAGGCCGTTCCCTATAAGTAAGCCTCTTTACTCTACAAGATACCTTTTGCCCTATTAAGGGAAAGGGTAATTATTGAGCATGAAAAAAAGAAAGGTAAAATAGCTTATTATCATCCCTTATTTCCCCAGTAAAATGATAATAGAATTAAATATAATCACCAAAATATAGTATCTCTTTACTTTCTCATAAAAAGAGAATCAGAAAGAGATTTTGTAAGGATTTACACATTTTGATTTCACCTGAGTCTAAAAAAGTTGTTTTTAAAAAAAGTCTGTCGTCTGTGCAGATGCGTAAAGCCTAAACTACTAGGCCGAGTTTGACAAATTTTGGCATACATGTTCAGAGAAATCATACCCCGAGGCGAAATCAAAAAATGAATTTTAGTACCAAATTTTAGTTCCAAAATTTCCCGGGAAGAATCTAGTTTCCGAGATATAGATGTAAATAAATCTGATTTTGTTGAAAACAAACAGTTTCTTGGATCTAGGACCGAGATTATATTTATGAGAAAGTTCTGAGTTACGACGTTAGAACTACGAGCTAGCCGGAATAGCGTCTATCACCTAAATCGCTTTTAATATTTCGGGGGACAAGGAAGTTAAGTAAATAAAATAATTTCTATATTCTAAATAAATATCAAGATAAAAGAGTCTAAGGTAAATTTGTGTTTTCCTATACAAAAAAGTGTTGTTGATGGCCAGTGCCAGTACTAGTTTTTTCCTCATATACTTTTAAACATTTCTGAATAAATATATAATTTGTATTTACCAGGACTTGGAGTTCGAAGTTTCCTTAGCGACCTCCTGTTTTTACCCCTTCCTGAAATCATAAAATATAAAAACATTAATTTCAAATTAAATAAAATAGAATAATCACAAATACAAGTTCTTTAAATAGAAGAAGTTTCTTCAAGCTTTTGAAGGTCAATCTTTATTTTTATTACTATAATAATATATGTTCATACAATCATTATTTATATTAATAAAAATAAAAACATTATTAACACGACAATCTTCTGATGATGGATCTCGTAAATGTTTCTATTGCATAAAATGTACCACATGTTATTAAGTTATTAATAAAGCTTGCTTTTATGAAGTATCTTACTTCTTTATTGTTTGAAATATTTAATTAATTTTTAAATTTGCGATATTTATATTATTCATGTTCATAACAATCGTTCTAATATTGTATTGTTACTAATTTCTGTAAAGAGTCCTAAGAAACTTCCATATTCGTTTAAAGAAATGTTAAATAATGAGTATGTACTAAATTATTTAAGTCTACCAAAGAACAAAAAGAAGTACATTTCTCTTCCAAACGAACCAAATTTCAGCTAAATCTGTCTATTTTTAAATGATGCAGTCGTCAAAAGCTGTAAGCGTGTCAGATAAACAAAGAGACATGCTTAACATTGTTGCTTTTATATTAATAGTAGTCAGCTTCATTCTTAGAAATATTATTTCTAATGTTGATACATATTTTTTATCACCATTCGTAGACATTATCTATATCTAGAATTCTGTTCATGTAGAAAATTATAATTATTGTTTTACAATTCATAATTCCATTGAAAGTGTTTATCGCAGAGCATTAATTAGTACCAGTATTTTATAGTGTTGTTTATTTTTTAATGAGAAACAAAGAATTCTAATAATATATGATGATATACAACTATACAAAACACTATGCAAAAATAATATTAATGACAGAGTAAATATACAAAAAAGGTTGTTATTTGAGTTCATGTAGTTGTATTAATCTGTAAGGTAAAAACTCGTGGCTTAAAGAATGGAGATTTTTTACCCCTGGGTGTAAATGGAGGTGAATGTAGAATAATATGGTAGGTATAGCAAGAGTGAAAGAGGTCAGAAATGAGGCGCATCTAAACGCATTATGACTACTCCAACCTCGTCCCCTGGCACTGAGTCATAACTCGACATTCTCTCGCTCAACGCTCAACCTCAATTACAAAGCAATGGAAAGAGTTGAAAACACTGTCACTGTGTAATAGAGAAGGAATTATGTCACTATTACTCAAAACAAGGCCATTATAGTTTCCTTATATAAATGACAGTACTTGTCAATCTTTAATACGGTATTTATTTATTTCCTCTTTTTTATTTTCGTGTTAACTATTTTTAAGAACACAAATGTATTTATACACAAATGTATTTATCGTTATATTTCAATAATTAGTAAATAATAAGAGAAACTACTTCTCTGATTTGCAAATATACTTATCCTCCATAAGACACATATAAAGCAGAACTAATTTTAACAACATACAGTTAATAAAAATCAGCGAAATATTCTATATAATTACATTTTATTTATTAATTTTTAAAAACTAATTAAACTTAATTTTTAAAAACTAATTAAACTTTTCTGTATACGTATTTAGTGAGAATATTTGTTTTAGCAGCGTCTTAGTGAAAGTATATTTAACAGTAAAAGAACCTCAAAAAGGGAATTTAATTTCAACCAGCATTGCACCACTTTAATATCCAACCAAAAAGTAAAAGTTTTAAGCAAAGAAGTAATAGCATTAATGAAGTGAATATTAACAAATAAAATAATGTGATATACAGGGTGTCACCTAATATGGAACAGCGAACAGCGAAATATCTCCCGAACCATGATAAGGTAGAAAGATGGGGTTTTCAGGGTTCGACAATGGTTATAAATGCGGTTCCAGAAAAAATGGTGGTTATAAATGCTTCCACGAAAAACAAAATCAGCAAAAGTGTGTGCAGTTTACATAATTAAAAAAAAGTGAACAGAAAGCCGTATTTTTTTGACTAGATTTGGATTCTATGGCTAAAAATAAGAATTTTTTACTCTTAGAAATGTTTCGCTCCGAGCATTAGTTTGCCTCTGGAGAGCACTGAACCTGCTAAAATTGAAACTTTAGTCCATTTTACAGTTAAACTAATGGATTTAGGAAAAAATTGAAGAGACAAATAGTACTTATTTTTAGTCAGAATCCAAATCCAATCTAAAATTCATACCTTATATGAAACGGTTTTTTGCCCCAAAAAAATGTTCAGCAGGGCTCAAAAAGTGAAAAAAATACCAATAATGCATGTTTTAAAGTATGGATTTGGATGTTACACCAAAAAATTAAAATTTTTTGTGTCTTGAATTTTTTTCCTAAATCCATTAGTTTAGCTGTAAAATGGACTTAAAGTTTCTTTTGTTACAGTTTTTTAAAGTTTTTTTAAATTTTAGCAAGTTCGGGGCTCTCCAGACGGTAATGCTCGGAACGAAAAATTTCTAAGAAACTTTTTTTTAGTTGTTAAACTCAAATGTCAAGCATATAAACTATTTTTTATTAGTTCTTGATTAAAAATTTAAGTCAAGGGTATTCTTTATCAAGAAATTGATGAATTACACAAAACGTACAAGGAAATAAATGAATATGAATAAATATCAACATTGTTTTTATAAACGATATTTCATTTATCTATCAAATTAAAGTGACTAGTATTACTCAAATTTATGAGAAATAATCAAACGATATAAACAATCAAAATAGAATTAATAATTATATATTTCTTTTGCAATAGGATGCAATACTTTAATTATAGTATACGTTTTAGAGCAGTTGTTTTTGAAGGAAACAATCTCCTTTTTTTTCATTTAGTAGATATATGTTATTAATTTTTTAATTAGCGAGTTATTTTTTTATTGGCAATACGAATATGAGTCAATTGATTATAACCAAACAAAAACACAAATAGCAGAACAACAGCTAATAAACAATCATATTTAAATATTGATGTAAAGAATTTTTATTTTTTTATTTTTATGTGCGGTGAAAGTACCCAAGAAGTTAAAGAAGCACTATTAAAGCCAGACCTTTATAAATCTGAAAATGATGGGTAAAAATAATTATATAAATAAATTATATAAATAGGGTAACTATAAACATGTGAAAGCGATCTACAAATGTTTTACTAATAATTGTTTTAAATATATATGTAATTATTTTTACAACACAATTTAAAAAAAAAAAAAAATCGTGTTTTATTTTGTTACTTTAAAAATAATTAAATTTCAAATAGAATATAGAATAGAAGAAATCTATTGTAAATAAATTACGATAAATGAGAAAACATATAGGAATCAATAACTACACCTGCAAACCGATTAAGGTCATTTAAAAAAAAAAAAAAAAATCAATTAGTAAAGTTTTGTTTACATGGATATTTCCATCTGGGTATTTCTACAATAATACTGTATAATTGGATTCACCATAAACGTTTCGCTAAGAAAGAAAAAACAACAACAACAACAATATGAGGTTAATTATAATTTTTAAACAACATGTGTCAGCACGACAGCAAGTAGAGTACATCAATTGTATTCATAATTATAAATTCAAAGTAGGGTATACAAACTCAACTAAGTTGAGTGACCATAGGGGCTAGGTTAATACAAAAGAGTTACTGTTATAAAGTATTAAAAACGCAATAAGAAAAATAGTTTATAAGTGTTTTAAAGATATTTATCATACACGATTACTAAAGTAATTTTTCATTAATTCCACGTTACTTGGGGTATTGTTATTATGGAATATTGCTTGTACGAGTATTATGTGTCGCTATTATATGTAATCATATGTTAAATGCGAGTGGGCGTCTAAGCCTGACGATATTTAATATTAATATGCATGCAATAAAGCTGAGGGGAGAGGGCTTGGGTAGATATTGCAGAAATATATACGTATTATAATGCAGAGAGAGAATTAATATATACAGGGAATTACGATAGAATGCATGTACATAAAGATATGTAAACTGTAACGATCGATAGATATGTACATGAATATATACACATATATATATATATATATATATATATATATATATATATATATATATATATATATATATATATATAAATATATATGAACGCACACAATAATACAAGAGTGACATAGAACAGAAACACTTGAATTAATTCAATTACATTGTATGTAAGCAACATAATCTAACGGGCTACACACTATCCTTTGGAATGGAGCTCAGGGTTTATTGTCATTCAAATCTAAGTACATGTCAATGATTAATGAATCAATATATAAGGTCAAACTGATAACGCCCTGTTTGTAAACTTTTAACACTCCCCTTTTAATCAATTCAGGATATTGAAGTAACGATATTTCAAATTAGAATTGCAGGGCGAAACAATCGGAGGTTTTTTTTTATTAAACACTTGGCCTTGAGACCAAGCGAAAGCTAATACCAATTAAATATACCAATCATGTGATACGTTCCTATCAGGGAAGCTTGTTGAGAGGTTTAATATTACAGACAAGATTTGATTAGGGTAAAATAAAGAAAGACCTTAATACTCTATAATTTACAGAAAATATAACACACATAATATGATGTATATTATTTACATATTACTCAACATAGAATAGAATGTAATGTATTCAGCAAGTTTAAATACATGCGAAATAGTTAAGTGCAGATGCTAAATTGAGTTGCACAGCAAAAAATAAATTCATTGTCTTAAACACTCACAGCAGATGAAGTAGGACGAACATTATCCAATGAACTCCATAAATATCTTTGATCAAAAATGCATGACTCTTCGTCTCTTACATTAAACAATGAAATACTATCCTATGCCCAACATGACAATACATAACTGAGGCTAACTTTGTCTCCAAATAATTCTTTGGCTAAGCGCGTTTCTTATAGAAATATAAAAATAAAATCTGTTAAGACTATTCCTTTAGCAGACCTATTAGCCCGGGCGCACATTGAGAGGCAGGCGACGCTGGGCAGGGCAGCACAGTTTTCTTCATCCGCAGATATATACGAAACCGCACGAATTGAGGCGAAGAGCAGGGTAGGGCGGTACTAAACCACACGTGACCTACCCAACGATAGTGGATTTGACGACTCAATTTGCGCGGTCTTGTATATTTTTTGCGGTTGAAAAAAAGAAACTGTGTTGCTCTGCGTCGCAAGGTGCGCCAGGTTTTTTTGTTCCTTAATTATCTTAATAAAAAATGACAGCACATCTTCGATCATTCTGCTTCGCCTCTATCCAGTCAACAGTTTTTTTTTTTTTTTTTTTTTTTTTTTTCTTCATTACATATTCGAAAGGTGTGGTCTACGCCTACGCGTCTCCACAATATTGTAAATAACATCAAGGGGGAGAATTGAACCCTGGAAGTCCGACAAGTGGTCAAGTTGTCTAGCTTCCTCAACTCGATTATTTTGGTTGCGCTTCATAACTTTGACCTAAAGTATTAACACGAGTTTAAGCTACAACTGTTTTTGCCTATGGCCTCTGTAGTACGTTGCACAATACTGTAAGCACTTCAGACACGGGATTGGTTTTTGCCAACCTAAATAACTGCACGTTCTCCTCATCACTACCGTTAACTGTATATTTAACCCTACCCGACCTAGACATTGTTTCTTTCATTGAATGTTAAGTATAACACAAAGGCTCAGTCACACTATTTGAATTTTTCGAATGGATACTGGTTAAACCTATCCTGCTTTTTTCTATTTCTAGGTACCTAATTTCCACAAGGGAGGTTTAAAATAGTTTGCCAATTAGTATGCACATAGCTTCATCGAGTCCTATAATTAAACGAATGGTCAAATGAAAATTGAGCCTGTTTCGATTCCTAGTAAGGTCACAAAATTTTGACGACGGTTGAAATTAATATGGGTCCATCTGTGGGCTACTTTTAACCCGCCATCTAAATTTCTTTAAAATCGGATATGTATTTTTGAAGGTATAGCTGTGAATATCAACAAGTTTTTGCACACTCGAAAGGAAGCAATGGGCGAAGAAAATTGACATTAATATGAGATCAACAATGGGCTAATTATGACCTACCATACAAATTTAATCAAAATCAGTTTTAAGATGTGGTGGTTCGCAAAATGTTGATGGACTACTGACAAACAGACAGGAACGAGACCAAACCATAAATGTTCCTTGATGTCTATTTTTAAGGCTTGATAATGGCAGGTTAGTGCCGAAACGTTACCTAGATAGATCCTTTTAGGATAATAATAAAAACATTATTATCCTAAAAGGATGTACACTAAACTCTGAATTGATATTGATGTTGCCCTCTTAGTAAAGTATATTGGTGTGTTCACTGTGTTGTACCCGCTAATAAATCTAAAATGATATTAGGTACCTTTTTAAGAAGCATCATTGTCTTAATTATAATAATTATAACAATGATTAATTGTTAAAACCCTTTTTAAAAATTTATTGTTGAGATACCCTCTTTATTTAGTGCTAATTCAATTCAGAGGAAGGTTACATCTAGTATGTTAAACTTAAACAAAAATACTAAATTATCATACAACTGAGAACTGAGCGACTATTTATACAATTAAAGAGAAAAACATTAATTCTTTTGATGGATGTTTTGACAATTCTGAAAACCTTTTTACAAAAAAATAACCTGTAAAAAATTTCTGAATGAAGATACAGGGAAGTGGGAACAGCAAATTTCTTATAATATACAATATATTAAGCGTCGTCATTCGTTAAAAGAGAAAAAAAAAATATCATTTTGGCAACATGAACTTTCTTTCACCGTTAAAATTAAGACTAATTTAAAGTAACAGTATAGTAAATGAGATAAAAAGGAAGTAAAGAAAAAAAATAATAAAAAATAAGAGTAAAAGAGTAATTTAATTACAACTTAAAGCAAGCGTGAGTTTTAAGTTTATATAAACTTTTAATTAGTTTTTACTTTGAATTAATTGCACTAGAGACAGAAATTAATTTGCACAGTTTTAAAGCCATTTTAATATAAATTAAAATTCGCGACATGAATACTAAAGAGAGAAGAGTTTAAGGCCACCGCAAAAAGGTTTAATTATAATTATGACTTGGTTTTTTCTGTTAGTGATTAAAGGAAAAGTAAAAAATAAAAATATAGTTAAAATTAAAAATAGTTTACAGATATTTTTAAATAAAAAGGAATCAATTCATAGAAAATAAATAATATGACAAACTAAATACTTGGCAATATAAAAAGTTCCTTAAGTTTATAGTATTGGGCCTAGCGTTTTAAGAGAACAAATTTACTACAGAACGTAATTATAGTAAGCAAAAAATGATGTATTAAAACCTTAAAATAATGGCATTAATGAAATAGCGAATCTCAGACAACTCAATGAAATCAGACAATTCACGAGGAAGTAGATAGTTAATCTGTGTATCACAGTCCAAAGAGTGGTGCATCCAAAAGATCGAATTCAATCACAGCTCTTTTGAAAGGGTGTCTAACTGGACAAGCACCCTAGGGAAGGGTCCTGAAGATTAAAAAAATTGCCCAGGGGACCTGGGGGAGTTACTGATTTCCTCCTCTTGCATGTTTTAGAGAAACGAGCAAAAGGATCCATTTATTCACCCGTTTTGCTTGCATAGCATAAAATAAAGAACAGACCTTGCATGCTTAAAGTTATATGACAAGTTTTTTATTCATTCTCCTTAGCTGCCCACAGTAACTAATCAATTTTGTTTTCTCTCTCCCAAGATTTTTTAGCTGCAGTATGTTCTTTAGAAAAAAAAGTTGGAAATAGTTTCATTTTATTATTCTGGTCAGTTCAAAACAAAAAACACAGAAATTAAAAAAATAGAGTCGAATAAGGTCAAACAATTAACGCATTATTATATAACATAATAAACAGATTAAGATAGTCATAAATATAAAACAAAATAATTAAGGGTAACAAAACTATTTTAAGTGGCATTAAAAAAAAAGAAAAGTGAATTGAGAGGAAAAAATAAATAAATAAAATCGCCATAAAGCATTAGTAATCTGAAACCCTCTATTAATTTTTAACTCTTTACAAATCGTTTTCATGGCAACAGTTACAAATTATCGTTCCAAGGACAAAACTAACACTTTCAGCAGCTAAAACATAAAGATAAAATAACATACCTCCGCCATCTTTAAAAACTTGTAAATACTTATAAATGCATTCATTACTTTGGTTCGTTTTTAAGTAATTGACTACAAAACCTAAATAGAAGGATATACACAAATCAAGATTACCATTCTCACAAAGTCATAATTTTTGTAGTTAAAACTGTAATTAACTTCAGTTAATTGCTTACTAAGAAGCAATTTGAAGTAGGCAATCTTTGATTAGTTAAATACTAATTATTGAATTAAATGTAATCTACACCGACAATCTGAAATTATTAAAATAATTTTTTTTTTATAAAAATAACTTCTGTTTGTTAAGATACAAAACAAAATTAAGGATGATCACACTTAGTGAAAATTGTGAGAATATATAGTTTATTTATACAACAAATTATCATACTTTTTTTAAATTTATGAGTCAAGAACAACACCATTGAATTTACATTGTTTAGTTTTTACATTGAGTTTAAATGTGACAACTTGCTTAGTTAGTTATTTAGTTATCATTGAGGGATTTAGAAGTTCTGTAATAGATCATTAAATACATTTTGAATGGTAAAATCCTGCAATTTAATATTTTAGAATTGACTTATTCTTACGTTTTTACCAGCGTAAAGAAGATTAGTAGGCTTTGTTCAAAGCAATTTATAGGATGTTCTTTAAAGCAGTGGATATATAACCACTGATCTTTAGCGTGAAGAAATTGACTCAAAGCAATAAAAATCTAACATAACAAAAAAATAAAATAAACAAAAAATACTTCAACAAGGTTTTGTTTGTTAACATAGATAAAGAATTTGTTGATTACATATGAAACAGCTATTCAACAAAATATCTACTATACAGTGTATTAGGCTGAAATGAAATTAATTACTCAATACCCAAGTATTAATGAAGATTGTATTGTTAACAAGAATCAGGAACAAACTAAAATTAACCATCATTTGAGTTAGTTTCAGTGTTGAGTCAACACAACGATTAATTAAGTTCTGTAAAAAATATGACCAAAAAACAATAAGTAACACACTGATTCAGTGTGATTAAGCTTTACGTTAACACCTCCAAGTTTAATATCTATAACATAGAATACAACTGAAAGATCGGATATTTTAGTTAGTTAATAATGGACAACACTACGGTTGATCAACATAATTTCCAAATTATATGTACATAGCTCAGAGCAACAAAAAGAATTGAATTAATTTTGTTAATACATGTATGTATATAATTAATGCCACTATTAAAATCTTAATCAAGAGCTTTAAACAAATAGGAAACTCTATTTATAGATTCTACCTTCATAAGAAAAACATAAATAATTATCAATCAATTCTTTGCAAGCTACGTTGTAAAGCATATATAATTAATATCAATTATCCTATAAGTTATTTCTTTTTCTTTTTTTAATCGTTTTACACTTTAAGGTCAATTAAAGTATCCTTGATATATTAGTTATACTTGAAATATTTCATACATTATTTTTATGACCTACTTTCTAAAAGAAAAATATAAATATACATATCTAAAGTTATAAATGATGGTTTCATTACTTTTTAATTTTTTTACATAATGCTTTTCATATAATGAAGATAATTTTAAACCAATCAATATTATAAACTGAACTTAAATAAATAATTGTTTAAACGAATTAGCTTCTTTCATAGTATCTATAGATTCCTTTAGCAACCTTCAACTTAGCGTTCGAATAGAAAGAACATCTATTATTTAAAGGCCAATTCTCAATTATAAGTTATAAGTTTTTAAGGTCGAGCTAATCATATTTCAATTTTTAAATCGTCTGAATAATAGTATTGAATTAAATATTGAAAGTTAGAATGCTAGAATCAAGGAGGGGGGGGGGGGTCAATTATACCTACAACGATGTATTTTTTGTTAACAAATAAAATTTAAATAGCTCTCAATCATTAGTAAGGAAGAGATGAATTCATCATACAGATAATTATTCCATTACTTAAATAATCCATTAATTAAGAAAGAATAAAGAAGTTATTTATTTCATCATCATAATCACTTCTCAAAAATTACAGCTTTTCTTCTTGTTCTAGTTTATTTATTTATTTTTTTTTAAAAAAATACAAAATTTGTAATGCAAAAAAAAAAAAAAATTAATGAATAATTTATATTTAATTCCATTGCTGCGATAAAAGTTTATTTTCTTGCATATAAAGTTAAAAACATATACTCGTATTCATAGAAAAATATATTTATTTAATTATTAATAAATCACAAAAAAAGAAAAGTGCAATATAAAACGTTTATATAAAAACAAAAATTGAGATCGCTTTCAACTTTTGTAAATTGTCTTTCTACATATCTAGTAGAGATTGGTTATGCGGCTCGTAAAAATGATAAGAGGTCTATATGACGAATAGGCAGTGATATCAGAAACAAAAGAACCATTCAAATAATATGATTCAAAAGGAATTAACTTTTATTTTACTTCTCTTATCAGCAATAAATAACCTCTTAATAATATATAATAACGGTTAAAAAATTATATATATATATATGATTACTACTACACAAGACAGATAGGAGCCTTTTTAAATTTTAATGAATATTGACCGAAGTATTCTTATTTAAATTAAAGACTATAATATTGGTAAAGGGTATTAAATTAACACATTCAAGTAAATTAATTTATATATTGTGGTGTGTACCAAAATATACAAATAAATTTTTTATTTAGGTTTAGGTTTTTCAGTCATCATTGTATCAATCAAGTTGAAAATATTAACTTATTCTTTGAGGAAGTTATTGAGCAAAATAAAACCCCCCTTTTAAGCTACTTTTTAAATACATTATGAGTCGATTAACAGTAATTTCACAATTAATTATCATTTTAACAGTATTTTTCGCAATAAGTTATCTGAGTGATTGAAAATTCGAAGGCAAAAGTTATTAGCATATATGTCAAAAACAACAATAGCAAATATATAATAGATATTAGGTTTCGACTAAATTAGTAGTTTTAGGTTTAAGATTTAATTAATTTTGAGTTCAACAAATTTTTAAAAAGGTTCATAAAATTATTAGGTACTTGTTGTTTTTGGCCCACGCTAATAATAGACATAGAAACTATATACTACCAATATCTTGGAATTATATTTCAAGATAGGTAGACATATTTTTTATTATTACAGATCATGGGGTAAAGTATCTGTAATTACATATACCTATACTTTAGTCGATTAGGGGGTCGTACATAATAAATAAAAAATATAAAGCTGCTCATACAATACTATACCTATGGGATACATATTTCAAAACAGTTTGGCAGAGTTAATGATGTGATGAAAATTATTTTGTTTAAATTTGTTAAACAAAATTTAACTTAGTGGTAGGTACGTATAAACGTATGAATCTCATAAAAATAGAATGTTATACGAAGAACAACTTCCACTTCCACTTATTCTTTTAATAAATTAATTTTATATGATGGTGAAAAATCACATTACGTCGAAAACCACAAAATGTTAACATTTTCAAACTCTTAAAAACGTGTTGTTTTTTCAATCTCTTGTTTGAATCAAACTATTGGTTAATTTTTTAAAAAAAAACCCCTTAAAATGAGTCTTAATCTGATAATTTTTAAGTATCTTCTTACCAAAAATTGTATGTATTAATCCAATTTCTTATGAAGAAGGGACAACAACAAAAAGTAATTACATTATTCTGTCAATCCCTGCATAACTTTCTCTAATGTAAAATGTCTGCAGCACAGATTGACAACCATAAACGAAAGACCGTGTTACCTAACCGTACTAACAAAAACATGATACATTTGTTGACCTTTCTTTAAATAACTTTCGTCACTGACAATATAAAATATATTTACATAACTTATGACAATAAAACAAAATCTACCTTTATAGCAGAATTGATTATACAAAAATCGGTCCGAGACAACTCAGACAAACTTTCTCATATATGAGTTCATAATTACTTGGCCCAGTGTTTCCATTTATTAGTTTTCAAATGTACATTTAAATATTATTGAACATTTCATCAAAATTTATCATAAAAATAACTTCTCCTGGGCGGGGAATCGAACCCGGGCCCTCTCCATCCGCGTTTTAAGCTAATATCTCAGGAACTAGATTTTTCCCGGGAAAACGGCTTATATCGTTGGATTCGTATTTAAATGGACTACATTTTAGAATTTTTTAATCAAAATCGTCGGAACCGTTTTCGAGAAATAATTTTTTTACAGGTTTTTTCAGAGTTTTTGGGGGGTAGCGCCCCCAAAATTAGAGCTAAAATTCATTTCTCGATTTCGCCTCGGGGTATGATTTTTCTGAACATGTATGCCAAATTTCGTCAAAATCGGCCCAGTAGTTTAGGCTCCAGGCGTCTGCACAGACGACAGACGACAGACGACAGACGACAGACGACAGACGACAGACAGACAGACATTTTTTAAAAACCACTTTTTTGGACTCAGGGGACCTCAAAACGTGTAAATCCATCAAAATCTCAAAATCGAATTTTCGCGCCATCACAATACTTTCTCTTTATATGAGAAAGTAAAAAGGAACAAGAGATTCAAACATTTATTTGATCTTAATAAGCCATATAATGATAAATAATTGAATCAGGGTTGCTTGCTATAATGTTGGTTTCATACTACTTCATACGCTATATTACACAAAAACAATCGATCTTATCGGTTTTAAAGCTCTACCGAGATCGCATGTTTATTTGTATTGTATAATTAATTAAATTGTATAATTGTCAGTGGAAATAAAACCAGTAATAAAATTGATAAATAAACAACAAAAAAATACAAGGTAAACCTTAATACTCTCCAGATATTTCCTTCTTTTTTTCAGAAATTAAAAAAAAAGTTATTAGGTTGTCTTAACTCGAGAATAAAACACGTTTTAAAGTTTTCCTTTGTTAACTGGATAAAATTAAAATTAAAGCTATAGTTATACGAACAAAATAAATAATTGTCAAATCACAACAAACCGTAGATGTTTTATGATACAAGTTAATGCATATTTATTGAAATGAACTTGATTGATTCATAGATATACATACTACTTAGGGTGTAGATGATTTGACCAATCAATGTGGTCGAAATCGTTTGCAATTATGATTTGGCAATTATTTTTTTGTAAAAAAATAAAATATAAAATAAATTTATCATTTATTCATTGACTTTTATTTAATACGAATAAGTAACGATAATAATTCGTAGAATAAAAAATAGATAATAATCACAAAAATATTATTCTTATGCAAGAATGTGTCATCAAAATCACATCTTATACAATTAATATAGAAGTAAAATTCAGTAAGTTATATTACATTATATTACAAAAGTGAGTGATGAAATTATTAAATTGAAACAACTAGGGCATAAATTTCCCCAGAAAACTGTAAAGGACTAATGATGTAAGAGCAACAATAAACCAGGCTAAATATCAAGTTTAGTTAGCAGATTTTTGAAATGTAAAAGGAAGTGGGCAATTTGGCACAGTGCCCCGATGGCACTAACATAGCTCTGAATAGACCAGAGACCCCAGGCTGTGAATTAGCATAGCATTACATCTTCCTGCCTACTATCATTATTCCAAACTCTCAGATAACAAATCATTTCAAACTCGTTCCAAGCTTTGAAAACCATTGTTTCAAGGCCTGTTGTTTAGAAATGGTAGTAGGACAAATAATCAAAATAGTTTTTCCCACATCATATAAGCGTAATTTAAAGATCTATTAAAGTTATTCTAAATTTAAAATAGAAAAACAAAATTGTTCTACGTTCTTGTATTGTAAAAACAGATCTATTATATTCACTTTAAGCTTTGAAAACCATTGTTTCAAGATTTCTTTTTTTCGAGATATTGAATGAACATTGAAATAACCCATTTTTTCTTTACAACGAATAAACAATTAGATGACTTAATAACCGGAAATATATTTATTTAGCTAGAACTTTATGTTAATGTATTATTTTTATTAGTTTAGACATAAGGAAAAAGTAATTTAGGCAATTATTAATTTTTGTAAATAATTTATTATTTTTTAATATCTATATATTTGATTGATTCACAACGCAAACATCAAATAGCCCCATACACGGTCAAAATGTTTGCGCAAGGATTTATACGGAGTTAAAATTTAGATTAAAAAACAAAAAAAAAACTTTGCTTTGGAAAGTACGCGATCAAACATAAATAGAGCATTTTTTATATGGTAAAAATTCATTTTTTTTTTCTTTTTAAAACTCTTAATTAGATTTAATTAAAAACATTTCATACATGTATAAAATTAACATATTTTAAAATATTAAAGATAGTCTATTTCTATGTGGCACGGTTACCTTGAATAAATAAAATTAATTTTGTATACACTATATTTTATCAATTAATAAACTTGTATATTTATTTTCTTGACAAAAAATTCAGAATCTATGATATTATATAACGCCATCATATAGTTAAACATGAATTGTAGAAATTATAACAGTTAAATTTTAGGGGAAATTTAAATTGTAATTTTAAGGCCCCCATACACGATTAAACATTTTGCGCAAACCTGATGTCGGGCAAATTTAGGCCATACACATAAAAACCTCATGTTTGCCCCATACACGGTCAAAATATTAGCGCAAACATTTTGACCGTGTATTGGGGCCTTTTAGGGAATTAATGTAAAATATTTTATAAAATTCTAACATACTTACTGTATTTATTTTCTTATTTGAATTGAGGAATAAAAAAAAAGCTGGGCTATAAGTAAACAGTTTCATTATTTAAGTTGTGGCTTAGAAAAATTACCCTAAATCAAATTAATAGTAAAATACACATGTGCCACAATAAATATAAAATAAATAAAAATGTAACAAAATCAGCAAAAAGGCGCATTAAGAGCAAAACACCATTAAAAAACACGAATAAATATCAGATAAATTAAACTACAAATTTCAACTTTCAAGTACTGTTAAGATGGGTAAGGGAGATATATATTGTCACTCTTTTTATATAAGGGAGTATAATGACTTTAAATGACATTAATATATGTACATAAATATATATTTTAACTATCTTTTTCTTTAAACGAAAAGTAAATTTTTAGTTCATACGTGGGATATGAAATAACCAAATTTACATACTCCCTTTTTATATTTAATATCACTTGAAAAATAGGGTCAACAAGAATTAAATCCTGAGGACCTTGATAGTTAAATTTAAATTTATTGACCCTCTTAAACATTTATCTAGAGCTAAAACAAATAGCTGGAAAAAGGGGAATTTCAAATTAAAAACAAATTTCATTTGTATTTAATTCAATTAGAAAATTTATAAAAAACTTAATAGTTAAAATTAAATTATTTTTTGAAAGGAATAAAGAGAGTGTACATTTAATTTGTAACATTGAATACTCCTTTTTTAAAAATCTTAATAAAACATAAAGTTTAATTGTGTAACATCATTGAAAGGAGAAGAGGATTTTATAAAATCATTTGTCATGTCCTGCAATAGAAATCTCTTTTTTAAAAAAGATCTTGTTATTAAGGTTTAAAACTGAATACATTTCTTTTAATTAATAAAGGCATTATTATAAAAAACAATCAAAAAAAGGTGGAAAGAAAAGTTAAAAGATTTAGCAAAATAGTTAGTATTCTTTTAGAGCTAAAGTGGATTCTGTCGCATTTTGTGTTTTAGTTAAATTAAAAATGTTTTCGTCGAAGATAAAATACTTCAGAGTAAAAGAAAAACTTCAAGGAAACTTAAGGATGCCTAACTAACGAAAAATCTATTTCCTAAATACTAAGAATTCTAAAGATTCTCTTAAATTATAAATAAATACTGAGCAAACTCTAAGTATTTCTTGGAATGGGGATGTTTCTCTAAGAAAGCCATTTGCACTTATTGGGTAATTAATATTTGAAGCATAGAAATATTATAAAAAAGGAGAAAAATAAAATATATTTGTAATAGAAATATCCCATTTTATTTATCTGTGCAGTTTAGACCCCCCTCCCCCCACACACTTCGGTGTTTTTAAAGTAAAAATGCATTTAAATTGATTATTGGAATCCAAAAGCACAATGTATGAAGATATAACACTTCAACAGCCACCCCAATAGAATACAAAATAACTATTTTATTTTATTATTAGGGGTATACATAATAAACAAAATTTATAAGTACCTACAACATATTTAACTAATTAATTAACGATAAACAAAAGAAAACCCTTATCGATAACCTCTTAACGAACGATGATCATTATTTTATGGTTTTCTTAATAACACAGTTAATCATTTACTAATTGATTTTAAAGTGCTTTAGAGTTGAAAAAGAATGAAAAAATATAAAAATATCACTACACAAATGAGATAATCAATTGCGATAAGCTAAAATAATCCTTTGATAAAACAAGCACTAAGTCGCTTATACTATTTATAGAAAATACCCAAGAGTTAATAAATTAATATGGCGATAAAGGAAGGTCAAGTGAGAAGAAGACTGAATGAAGGGGGACATAAGAGGGAATAACTAGAATGACTTCATCAAATGACCTTGTTTGTGAACTAACTTGGCTTCAAAAACTTTCATCGAATAATTCGAATGAACAAAACAAATATATTTTAACAATCAAACTAAAATAAATACGCAAGATAAAAATAAACATTGAACTAAATAAACAAACCTACAATCAATATAATATTCTATAACTCACTATATGACTCGTTTTAAAAGGATTTAAAAACAAAGTTATATAGAAAATGTATACATACAGTGGCGTACACAGGGGGGGGCCCAGGGGGCCCTGGCCCACCCCGAAATGATTACATACCTAAGACCCGCCATACACTTAAAACCAAAAAACCACAGTAATGACAGATGCATTCGAATTGGCTGTAAATATTTTCCAATTAAAGGAATTAATTAAGTATTATCTTATGGTGTGTATACACTTAATCACCCTTAATCAAGCTCGGCCCGGATTTGCCGATTGAATTAAATTCATTCAACACTATACCGGCCCGACTGTCGGCTGGAACTGGATTTTGCCGATGGAATTAAATTTATTAAACACTATACCGGCCCGACTGTCGGCTGGGCCCGGATTTTGCCGATGGAATTAAATTTATTAAACACTATACCGGCCCGACTGTCGGCTGGGCCCGGATTTTGCCGATGGAATTAAATTTATTAAACACTATACCGGCCCGACTGACGGCTGGAACTGGATTTTGCCGATGGAATTAAATTTATTAAACACTATACCGGCCCGACTGTCGGCTGGGCCCGGATTTTGCCGATGGAATTAAATTTATTAAACACTATACCTGCCCGACTGTCGGCTGGACCCGGATTTTGCCGATGGAATTAAATTTATTAAACACTTTACACTATACCGGCCCGACTGTCAGCTGGAACTGGATTTTGCTGCTGGAATTAAATTTATTAAACATTATACCGGCCCGACTGTCGGCTGGGCCCGGATTTTTGTCGATAAAACTAAAACTATTAAACACTATAGCGGCCCATTTTTGTCTGGACCGAGTTTTTTGCTGATGGAATTAGATTCATTGAATTAAATTAGGATGCATGAAATAAATCGGCTCATTTGCCGACTAGGCCTTGATATTTGCCAGTGAAACTAAAAACATTAAACTTGATCGACCCGATTTCGGCTGGGCCCGATTTTTCGCCAATTGAATTCAATGATTTTTTTGTGGTTTTAGTCCAGTTCACTAGCATAGGTTGCATAATTGGACAGCTTCAATTCATTACGAATCCTAATGCAATGAATTGAATTTGGATTCGTAAAAATAGACTGCTCCGATTGACAGCTAGGCCCGGATTTTTTGCTATAGAATTAAGTGCATTGAATTGATTAGGATGAGTACAATGAATCGGCCTGATTGCTAGTAGGCCCGATTTTGTCGATGGAAATTATGCATCAAAATAAATTGGGATGCGTTCAATAATAGACCCGATTGCCGGCTCGGCCTAGGTTTTAAGCACATTAAATTAAATGCGGCCCGAGTCAACTCGAATTTTTTCCGATCCACGTTTGCTTTTGCAGTATGGATCACGTTTTGCTTCCGAGCTTACCAAAGGAAACGGAAGATATGTGACAGTTCTGAAGAACGAACAATTTTTATGTCTCCGATCTCAAAAATTCCAAGACAGAAATCTGTTCAACATCAGGATACAGTTCGGGTCCCGTGTCCGCTTGTCCTTCAATTTTTGCGAACCAACATATCTTAAAAGCTATTCGTCCAATTTTATTGAAATTTTGATGGTAGGTCATAATTAGCCAGGTTATAACATTGCTAGTCCCGATAAGTTTCAATCTTCTGCACTTATTTATTTCTCTTCCACATTCGCACAGACATACATTTATTTACACCTATATCTTCAAAAGTACTCATCTGATTTTTATGAAATTTTAATGGTTTGTTTAAAGTAGCCCGCAGATAACCCAAGAATAATTTCAACCGTCTGCGCTCTTAAAATATTGCTATATTGATACTTTATTCATGTTAAATTTACTCAATTTTCCCTCCTTTTTTAAATTAGTCAAAATTGGTTTGATTTTTACATGATTTAAAGTATCAATTTACCAAAATTTAAACAGCGCAGACAGTTAAAATTAATCTGTGTGCTTCTATCAGATAAGTTTTATAAAATCAGATGAATATTTTTGAAGATAAGGTGTAAATAAATGTATGTGTGTGCACATGTGGAAGAGAAATGGTGGCAGGTGGAGAAATGTGGTGGAGGGAAATGGGACCAGAAGATTGGACCTTATATAGGACCAACAATGGACTTTTTATATGCTAATTAACTGCCATCCGAATTTCATTAAAATCGAAAGAGTAGTTTTTAAGATTTGTTCGCCATGATTGAGCGAGAGACAGACTAACAGCCAGAAACGGGATCAAAAATGTCTGATAACTGGAACAGATTTCTGTCTTGGAATTATTGGAATCGGGGATATAATCGTTCTTTAGAACGATCACATCACATAGTGAGGTGTTACCTCATAGGATTTTAATTTAATTAAATATGAGGTTAGAAATTGAAATTAGAGTGTTGAAAAGGGGGAGAAATTACAATTATAATAAATTATGGGGTATGCTAAACCCGCATATAAGTTAAATTAGGCTGGGCCCCCCCCGAAAAAATTTTCTGTGTACGCTACTGTATACATACATAATAAATTACTTCGTTTAAATCATTTGCATTGTCTGTCCAACATATTTTGATTTCCTACCATTTATTTATTGTTTTCTTAGTATTGTTAAAACATTTTATATTGTTAAAAACAAAAATAGAATTTAAAGACTATAGTGCAAACATGTAAGCACATGTAAGCTATTGCTTAGTTAGAATAGGTATGGTTTGATATGGACACTAATAGATAAAAATTGATTTATTTTAAATATGCATATAGAATACTAATAAAATATACCATTTTAACAACAAAAAAAATAGTGGAATATTTTTTTTTCGCAAGTGAAAATAATGGAATGGTAGCCTTGAATTATTATCGGGGCTAGCCTTAGAGGAGTTGAAGCTCGTAAGAAAATTAGAGCTTCTATTGTGTGCAGATTCGCAACAGAAAATAACAATGACAAAAAAGCTTTCCCCTCAGTGTGAGTAGTTATAGAAGCTACTGTGCTGGGATAGGGAGGGGCGAGTAGTCCCGCATAGTAGAGAGTAGATCTTGTAAAAGAATCGGAGTAGGGTGGATTGTTATTGTTATGCAAAAAGCTTCTAGAGAGAGAAAGAAGTAGACTAGAGAAAACACACCCCTTATTGCACAGCTAGATGGCAACTTTGAAAACCTTGTACGCAGCATCATAATGCGGCCTTGGAGTTGAAACTCTATAGCACTAGACAAATAGAATAGAGAGCAATTGGGAATGAAGAATGAATGCAATGATACTACCACGTCCCCGTGACAAGTAATTCCACGCAACAAAGTGATTCAAATAAGGAAAAGGCATTCAGTTCCTATTACGGTTACAATAGTAATCTCAGTAATAGTATAGTGAAGTGACCCAATATTCAATATTATCAAGAATATACTACGTGCGTTTGTGATTTGACCGTGAGAAAAATATAAATCCAATTTGCGAGTAAAATTTAATTGGAAAAACGGTCACAAACAAAAATAATAGGCACAAGCATTTATACAGACGTCATGGAGTATTTGTATTATTTTCATTCGTCAATGGTAGTAACCAAACATTTCATTATTAATCAATAATAAAAGTTTCAAGTATAAATTTTGTAAAAAAATATAAAAAAAACAAGATCATTTCTGATTAAATCCTAGTTTCCTTTCTGTGCTATAGTATTGCTTATTTAGTATTATTAAGCTAATGTTGATACATTACAGCTGAGTGATTGAGGCTTATTAAAAAAAACAGACACTTAAAAATGCAATGATTAGGAAAATGTTCAATTAAACAGTAGATTAAAATCAATTACAAAATCAAATCCTATTTGAATGACAATACGAATGAATGGTTCAACCTTTATAATTCAAGGACAATTCACTTTAGAATATAAATAATGCTTTATCACCCATTTAGTCATGGCCATGTACACACAACACAATTAATAACAAGAGATCGACAAATTATTTAAAGTAAAGATCATTTTCACTTGATCATTATGTATGTACTTAAAAGAAACGAATTGTAACGAAAGAGGAGAGAACTTAGTGTAATTTGCTGGTAATTTTCACATGGTTTTTATTCAGTATGCACGTCAGTGGAGTGGAGTTTAGTTGAAAATAATATAAGATAATGGATTTTTAAGTTTTTGATGAAAAACATATTGAATGTAATTCTTGAGGAAATATAATCTCAACTTCCGCAAAAACGAAGTTCTTTTGATTCTTATTAACGCTCCCATAATTCAAACCAAACATGGTTTTGACCATCCATGGTTTTGACCTATTTCCCAGCAGGAACATCAATTTAATGTATATAAGTGTATATGCATGTATAATTGGTAATAAATGGATCTATCTATCAAAGAAATAAAAGGTAATCTTCGTTAATTTCTGTTTTAAACACTTATAATAATTATAATAGTCTGTCGTCATAACCAAAAGCGATGTCAAACAATCTCAACATGCATTAGCATCTGTATCCAAATGTAACAAATTAAGATATCATTTATATAATCGAGTAGTGTCCCGACGACGCGACGCCGACGACTCACTTCGAAATTATTTTTTATTGCTAAGCTAAGGCAACCACATTTATTCCAATAAAAATATATCTTTGTTTTGATTTGTTGGTCTCCAAATAGATATAATAACTTATCTAAATAGATTATCAAAATTAATTTACTTAAATTTACTTTAAGTAAATTAAAATCTAAGCCGTTAAGCCTGTTGCCACGGACTTAACGGCGAGTTATAAATAAAGTTAAGAACTAAAATTTTACTCTATGGACAATCAAAACAAAAAATGTAATCTAAGTAATTTCAAAATGTGTAAGTTATTGCATACAAAGAGAAGGTAGATTAAGCTATCAAATTAACTGACTTTAACCAATACAGCTTTTTAGCTTGATAGGTCAATGCCCTTCAAGGGCTGTATGCTGTATCACTGAAGAAGTAAGCAAAGTAAGCTAAATGATAAAAAAACATTTGGTAGCACTAATGTCATTATAACCACTAACAGAGGTGCAGTAAACGAAATAACAGACAACATTTGTAAGTAATTGTAATGTCCATATCAAAGAAACCAAAGTGAATGCAATGTAAACTAAATAATATGAATTATATTGACATTACATATTTCATTTTGACATATTTTTTTTGGCTGAACTGAACGAGATGATACGGTCGAGAATCGCTTGGCGGCACAACTTTGCTTAATTTATACACTTGAGAGATTATATCCCTTTGTCAAACAGTACATTTGTATGATTTAAACATTTGAGAAATTATATATGTATGATTTGTTCATAGGAGGGTTTATATCCCTTTGTCAAAAAAATACGTTAAGAGTCAAAATACGTTAGAGTCCGCCATCTTTTCTATAAACCGTATCATATTGTTCAGTTTTACCTTTTTTTTTGATGACATAATATAACCAATTAAAAAAAACGTGGTTTTAATAAAACTAGTATAAAAGCGAACAAAGAAAAAAATAAAGAAAAATAATGACCTTCAACAAAAAAAAAAGAAGGTGGGTAGGTGATTACGAAGCCATAAACAGTTTTAAAACGTTATTATATAGTTTTATTACTAATATTGATTTGTTATCACTTGTTAAAAAAGAGAAAATATTTTCACTCACTTCACGTTTAAAAAATAGAGTTTATTAAAAAAAAAATGTTTCAAAGATAACTTCCGTACTTCATAAAGCAAATGAGACGTGTTAATAGTATTAAAAAAAATAAAAAACGAAAGCTCGAGGTCATAAAAAAAAGCTAGAACTAGAGACAACGTGAAAACCAGACTGAGATATTTTCAGTAGGGGAAGTGGGCCAGAGGAGACCGGAGTAGGGGGGAGAAGAAGGCTATTAAACATAGTACCAGTTATTTCCGTCAAGAACCCCTTCTCTTGACGAGAGCGCCACTATACTGCACCCAGACATTCACAGATCTCAGAAGCAGTCTCATCAGATAAACACGTGACCGGGGGACCTCTCACAAACACGCATACCTTTAACTCATTGTATTGTTTCTCATCCTTATTGTTCCTTCGTTTTTAACTTATGTTTTTATTACAAATTAGAAAAAAAAACAATACACCTTGACAACTGTCGTGGAGAAAAAACGATAAGCAAAAAATGTATATGGAACAAAGGTGTACATAAAAAATACAACAAACAAAAAGTATGGGAATAATCCAAAATAAATTTGATAGCCAATGAGTTAACTATTTTATACAAATTAGCCTTCTTCTTGTTTTAAACTTTAATTCAGGTTTTAGTAAAACTTTTTGTTACTTCATTTGAACTGTTACTTTTTAAGACGTTTACTCATTTATACAGTACCTTATTTAGTTTCTACAGATTATACAATTTGGCTAAATTTCTTATAACGTATAAAAGTTCTAATAACTTAGATTTTATGGCCACATAATTTACTTTTTCAACTTACCTTTTCATAAATAGATAACTTAATATTAATAAAAAAACTAATAAATAGCTTACCTTTTAAGCTATTAAATTGAGTACTAAAACCATACTTGTATTTAAGTCTACCTTATTTTTAGTTCTTGTACCTTATGAAATGAAAGGTTAATTAAAATGTTAAATGAATTATTTTGACTGAGTTAGTTAACTGAACCATTAGCTCTTTAGATACAACCTAAATACTTCAACTGAAAATTTTGGTGGATTGTAGTTTAAGGTACTATACAAATATAATTTATAAGGTTCAACTACCTAGGCTTTAGTGGGGCTTAAAAATTCGGTCACTGGAAAACCCACAAGCATGATAGAACACAGTATACATCAAAGGAAGCAGAATGAATAAATTATTTATTAAAGAGCCGGAAAAAGTAAACCAGCCAATTGTGTGGTTGAATTAATACAAATAAAAGAACACAGAGAATAAAGTATATTTTACTAAAAAGTAAGTATCTTCTAACTAAATAAAAGTTGAAGGTTAAAACTATTACTAGTTCGAAGTCGCACCAGAATAGGAAACATTTAATGCAGAATTGATCGTCATTAGTACATTGATAATAAAATCGTTTCACAGTTTAAAATAAAATACAAACTCTAAGTAAATCTGCAATTAAGGAGGAAATATAAAAGCACTTTATACAAAATAAATGGAATGACTCTGTAGATAAATTATGTAATACAAATTAATATTCACATTAAAGCCAATGATATAGCAATAAACAACCGTGAATGTTGACAGTTATATTCACCAAAACAAAATAAATATTAAAAAAAATAGATCAATGTCACGATTTAAAATTTAGCTCTTATAATCGAGTAATGAAAAAATATATCGAAATTCCATTACGGCGTTAAATTTTAAAATTGTTAAATTCCAAGAGAAATTCATTTTTGTTAAAACATTCGGACGAAAAGGAAAGAAAAGTAACTTGAGTGGAATGGGAAACGACCCTTGTTCTGGTTCCGGAGATTCCAAGATGAACAAGGCTTGTGCTATATTAAATTATCTGCTCATGTGCTGCGGATGCCTTCTCCTCGTCTCCTGCTTTCCTGTAGTTCTGTTCGGTATTCACCCGATCTTCGTCATTATACCATGAAATATCAAAAATACGGTAAAACCAAAATATTAACTTCTTTAACTTGATCTGTTTGAGTTAACAAGAAGGTTAAGCGCTACTATTAACTTATTATATAAAGCATTTGTAATTTAATATAGCTATAAAGGAATAAGTAGAAATGCTTTTTAAGGGGTTTCAAGACAGTACAAAAAGGCTAGATATAATAGAAGGTACCGTAAATTATGATTTTTACCATTTTATCTATCATTTATTGGTCAATGAGTAATATTCCTCTGCCGAATACATAAATTACAAGTAACAAATTAGATTTTAATAAAAATAGCGATACTAGGTATTTTATAACATGATAACATTAATTTGTGTAGTTTACCCGTTATGAGCGTCCAGATAATTCTGTTTTTAATCAATTTGATCAAATACACAACTGTCAATGTAAAATGTTAAAAGAAACAAAAGAGCAATAGTTTTTTACTGTTAAATATTTGAGCGGATTTGTTTGAACTGTTAAATAATAGTGTTATTATGGTTCGACAGAAACTGATGAAGTTTACTTGTTAAATAAATATTGACTAGTACAAACAATAAGTAGATAGTAGACATGTGAAAACCTTAAATAATTCTGTTCTTTTTTCTTCTTTTAAACTTAACTTTTTATTTTCAGCCAATTGCATATGGGATATATTTCAAATAAGAAAAAATAGGAAAAAAGCAGAGAAAAGCTTAGGAAGAAAAATACAACCGGAAAGAGACTGTAAACCCGAGTAACTTTATTTTAAGGAAAGAGTACAGAGAGAAAATAAAAATCCAGCCAACTAAAAAAGGACGAAATTTTATTTGCTCCTTTAATTAAATATTGCGATGAGGGAAATAAATAAAATATTCAAATTCCATTTCTGTATATTTTATTTTAAAATTAAAAATGTAGGTTTAAACTAAACTGAACGATAATAATTCTTAAGAAATCCTAACCCTGTGGAAAATTTATTTTTTGAAGATACTAAAATTAACCTCAATTTCATTTAATTCTTCTGGTTCAACAACTCTTTATTTGCATGGGAAAAGTTAAAGAAAAAATCATTTAAAAGAATGTAAACCCACTTTTTTTTATGATTTAATCTGATATCAAATATTTAAAGAGATGTGCATAAATATGTAAATAATTAAAATTAGTTGAAATTTATATACATACCGGCTCCACTTTTTTGTTTGTCAGGAGTCTTTTTCTTGCCTGCAACAAAAGGAAAGAAAACTAATAAATAAAAATGATACATAATATAATGTACATGTCATTTTAGTACTCTAATACCACGCTTCAAACCATTACTTAGCTTACTATGAAGTGCAGAATATTTGTAATTTAACAATGTGCAAAGCTCATTAATTATCACTGTTCTGCAAAATTTAACGAACTTTCGGGATCCAAGAAAATGTTATCTGAATTTTGTTTTCGTTCGAACTTTGTTGGGGGTTTTCGACCCAACAAAATTGGGCGAAAAATTGGGTCGAAAATCCCCCAAAACACAATTTTTCCGAACTTTAGGCGCATTTTCCGGGAAAACTGTACGTATAGGACAAATTTTGACTTCAGATTCAAAGTCAGCACACAAAAATAGTTCAGAAAAGGACATTTTCATTCTGAAGCTTTTTTTTTGCATAACATCAGCGTTATTGATGTTCCATAAAAAATACGTGGTAAAATATGTGCCAATTTTTAAAATTTTTAATCAATTGTTACACTTTATGCACCGGGCAGTAAGCGAGGTCTTGTAATAATCCAACAGTGCTTACATAAGTTGACCTTGTGTGACTATTTTAACAGGTTATGACACTATACCCTTGAGTCATTCACACATTAATTCTATAGCATTCCATTCAAAAACCTATAACCAAAGCTACTTTATTTTCTTTTAAAGCAGTAGGGGGAAAAATCCAATATTTAAAACAGAAGTAAAAGATCCAATAAAGCACGTTTGTGTAATTCAACGCAACTATCCCTTCTATACACCTATCACGAGTGAAGCCGGGAACGCTCTGAAATCCTACTTATTAAGTTTGAAAGTAAAAGCCCCTACCGGTTCTGCTCCTTGCAGTCATACATAAAACAAGGTGCCGATAAAGATTAACGTTATAGGCCTTCCACCCCAACCTAGCAGTATTCCCATGGGTAATAGCTTGGGGATATTGGCATTAACGGCACCTCCCTTCCAATATATATTGCTTCCGACTCGGCGCAAACACCCTTCACTATCGGTTATTTTCACTTCTGAGCAAGAAAAAAACTTTATCCTACCCACGTTATTTTTATATTTTTTCAAAATTTACTTTACGATTACATTTGTTTTATAATTAATTGTTCACAAATTTAACATGATTCTCTCACATTTTATGTAATGTGAAAAAGCACAAATTAAATAAAAATGTTAAATATTTTGAAAATATATTTTTTTAAAGGTAACGGAAGCTGTGAGATTGTTCTGAACCTGATGTCTCCGATTTTTAAAAATTCCAAGACAGAAATTCGTTTCAGACATCAGGTGACATTTTTTGTCCCGTGTCTGACGGTCGTTTGAGTTTTGCGAACCAACATGCCTAACAAATACTAGTCCAATTTTAATGAAATTTGGGTGGTAGGTCACAATTAGTCCATTGCTGGTCCCATATAAGTTTTCATCTTCTGCGCCTATTTGTTTCTCTTTCATATTATTTACATCTATATTTTCAAAAGTGCATGATCTCATTTTTCTGGTTGGAACTTTTTTGATGGTTTGTCCAAAATAACCCACAAATTGTGCCATAATAATTTTTACCAATTTACATTTTGCTATATTGATACTTAGATTCAAATAAACTATCAAAACAATTCAACATATACAAAAAAAAAGGGGGGAAACTTATTTAGAACTTAAATTTAAAAAAATTGTACAACACAACAATGTACCACACAAATTGGCAGACTATTTTAATGAGTTTTGAGAACATATAATTGCATATTAATAAATAAATGATCAAGCATTTCTAATTGACATAATTGTACTATATTTCACTCATTGCACTAGCTTAAAAAACAAAAAATTGCATTATACTCAAATTATTTTCAAGAGAATGAACAAAATAACTAAAATTGAGTCCATCGTAAAAGGGTTATTAGTTTTATTATGAGTTTTTAAACTAAATAACTAAGTGGGGTCATTTAGTACTTAATTAGTTGAAACCCCTTTTCAATAATAAATATATTTCAAGATCTGCATGCCAAAACTAATTAATCTCACACACATAAAAACGTTGTTGCCAAATAAAAATGACAAAGAAGCAGGTGTGGAGCGGACACAACACCTGCTGCAGCGGAAATAAATTTAAACGGCAATACAACTTTAAACCCGCATTGGTTCATACTTCTTCTATAAATAAAATTATAACAAAATAATAATTCTTAGCTCTTTATACACTATTCAGATATGGGTATTATTTACGATAATGTATTTAGCTGTAAAAAACTTACTAACAAATCATTTTTAAAGATAAACAATTTAAACGAATATATATACAACAGTGTAAAGAAAAAATAATTATATTACACCTACTATTATACCTTTTAAGAATATGTGGTCGGTTAAGTTCTTCTGCGGGACATAACTTGGCAATAGGCATTGGGGGGGGGGGGGGGGGGGGGGAGGGGAACGGTGGAGAGCGGCCATGCGGCCCATTTTGGTAGGCATGGACGCTGTGATTTTTACGATCCTGGGTACAAAATTAGATACTAGACCAAAAATCAAGTTTAAAATATGTTAGTTCATCACTTGATACGTGGCAACTTTGATTTGGAGTAATATATGAATAACAAACCTAACAAGTGACAAAATAACATCAACTTGATTTTTGGTCTACTACCTAATTTTTTTGTTCTCAGGATCATGAAAGTTACATTTTCCACCAAAATGGCAGGGACATGGCCGCTTTCCACCGTTTTCTTTTTTCTTTTTTTTTTCAAATGCCTATGTCCCACATCAGACGAACTTAGCCGACCACCTACTCTTAAAAGGCTCTGAAAGATTAACTTGTACACAAAATTCTAGCTTGATGTTAGTCAAAACACTTTTTTGCACGCTATCTCCAGGAGTATATAGAATATTCGAATAATTATACCAAATAGAGGCTTAATGTTAGCTAAATAGGTTTATGTTTATTTTTACTACTTTTATTTATTCCACCTTTATTAATCAAAGAATAATGAATTATTTACTTCTTTATAACATATATGTTTGTGATACGTGCTTTCTATACTAGATTATAAAATCAATAAAACGAAAATAACGTAAAGATGTGATCAAATTGTATAAAAGATTGTAATCTTTTATCATGTTTCTAGTACCAACTTTTAAACTTTGCTAATAATAATTTTTTATTTTAAGTTTTAAACTTAAAAAAAAAAATAATACCTATAGTTTTATACAACAAAAAATGGAAAAATTCTAAAACTTATTAACTATCTCACTCCAATATCCTAAAACTCTATTTTTTATAGATTGAAACATTATAAGAGAAAGTGGTTATGAAAATTAATAAGATATTCCTAAATTTACACCATATTAAGAAAAAAGGACTAAAAGTTATTCTTATTTGAGATGAAATGAAATTATCGAGACCAAATAACACTTGTAAATTCTCTTACCTAGTATAGAGTTCTGAAAGAAATTCAAATTTTATAAATGATATTCATTCATTTATTATTCATTGGAAATAGAAGATTGGTAGGCGTGAAAGACGTGAGACCCGTGATACCTTTATACACATACAAAACTCGAGAAAAAACTTTATCCAAAGAGAAGCAATAAATTCAGTTCAGTTGTCAGACCCTTTCAAGTCAGCAGATGAAACTCAGAGCCAAACATTTTCTCTACGAAAATAAAGCGAAAATTCTTGGGAAAGAAAAAAAACATGTAAACTGTGTATAGCGAAAATTCTCGGGAAAGAAAAAACATGTAAACTGTGAATATCAATAAAATGTTTTTTTTTTATTTAGGTTAGGGAAAAGAAGAAATCTTTAGTAGATATTTAAAAAAAGATTAAACCGGTCAATGAATATAATGAATCGGTAATGATACTATGTTTGTTTTTAAAACAGCATATTTAAGAAAATCTCAAAAATATGACGGAAAAATAAACGAATAAAAAAACCAAAAAGGCCAAATAAAAAAACTTATTTAAGATTCAGTGTTTTCTCTCTCTAAACAAACACAAAAAAAGAGATTGGCAAGAATAGTAAAATTTAAATTTTGTTGAGGCACGTGGAGATTATCTTATTCAACGTTTTATACAGCCTTATTCTAAAAGTGAAAAATCAGAGAATGGTTTTTATTAAAGAGTTATTTTAATTAAACAGAAAGAACCACTTATGTATAAAAAAAAGATTGCACGAGTACAATTTATTTTACTTATTTAGTATGTATATCAAAGAGGAAATAAAACAGCGAGCCCACTATGCCATGATAAGGATTTTGATAAAAAGGTTATCAATATAGGCTATTATACTAAAAAAACTCTTGTCCTTATCATATTCAACGGTAGACAGTTTAAACACGTACACATTCAAATATATTTATACATACATGCATAACTAGAGATAACGTTATCAACTCATTGTATGACTTCATATAAGATATCATTGAATATTTAATGATTTCAGTGAAAAAAATAATTGTAACTAACTTGAGAAATAGTAAAATATAAAATGAAACTATAATAAAATATTGAGTAAATTTAATTATGCATGAACAACTAATACTTTTTATTTATTCAATTGTGTGGCTTCGAGTAAATGATGCGGGTATGAAAATAGCGTTGTATGGAAAAACGAGAATGCGTAATATACATGTATACATGCGTACGTGCTCTGCAATAAACCTTTGTTACTTCAAGTTCACGTTTCGAAGCCTAACAGCCATTCTACAACAGTTTGTTGTTCATTTGCCTTTGCAGGAAATGATTCGTAAACAAGTTTCCTATATTATTTTTACTGTACATAGTTATTTATAGCAAACGATATAGTAATGTATTTAGTTAGAGTTAGAAGATCAAATAGTATAGCTCAGGAAAATTATTATAAATTGAAAAACAAACTATAACGAACATAGAATCAAAGCTAACGAACAATGAACTGTGAATCTCTCAGTCAGTATGCAGAAACACCTGCTTTTTAACAAGGCAGGTGCAGCTATTATTACTGTTCCTAAGGGCAAAACTTAGTGTATGGAATGAAAAGACGTGAAAAACTATTGAAAGTAATTTTCCATTATCTTCCTCAAAATCTAGGAACTTCGAATAAATGGCGAATGATATCAATTATACCTAGCAAAGAGCCTGAATTATATTTTATATAGAAAATTATGTGTACTTGAGACAAGGCAGTGCACATGACAATTCAAGGTAAATAAAATTTAAGGGCAAACAAGACTAGTTAATTGTAAATCGATAATTGAGAATACAACACAGAATTGCTTTTTTCCAAAAACTTAAGTGCAATGAGAGCAAATTCTTGGTTATTGGTGAAGGGTAATTTATCGTAATCTCTATAAAATTTCATCCAAGGAACTAATTCTAGATCAATCTTGTTTCCTTAATAACTCAATTCATTTAAATTATGGAGATATATTTTTTCTGTATCATTTCATTTTTTAATCTATTTAAAAAAGTAAAAAGAAGGAGAGAAAGAAGCAAAGGATAGCAGTAAAAGAAAGAAGCAAGCAGGTTGATTCGTTTTCACAGCATAGTTTGAACAGGAGATGTTAATCACATGTTCCCGGTCACAACAACATCTGCTTCTCATACCCATCAATTTTCTCACTCCAGCTGTCTTACAGCAGAAACACATGCAACATTCTTTCGTTTTTTTATTGTAAGCAAGCATTGTTTGTTTTAAAGCTTTTAATAGACATAGAAAAGAAAATAGGACAACGCTACCTCATTCAGACAACTTGTCTTTTTGTTTTTTTCAACAAAATATTATTAATAACTGCCACACAAGAAGCAGTATTTCTTTGTTTGTTTCCTTTATATAAAGGATTGTTAAAAAATATCCAGCTAAATCAAGTAAAGTTAATATCTCAAAAATGAAACGAAGAAAACAAATTGTTTAAAATGACACTGCTCAACTACACTGATGCTTAGAAAAAATAAAAGGAACTAACCTTTGATCAAATTAAAATCAGAAAATGTTTTAGAAAATAATAGTTTCAGACACTTTTGGGTCATCGCTCTTTTATTATCTGAACCATTAGGAAGTTGTAGATTGAGAATAAACTAATTATATTTTAAATTATAGAGCCGATTTGGTTAATATCGACCGAAATAACTATTCTTATTAATCATGTATCAAATTTGAGCAAAAAATAACTAACTTATATCCTCTAAACTCTAAACGAACACGTCGACAAGAGAAGTCAGTTTATCCACAAATGTCACCGTTTGATGTAGTCTGTCTAAGAGATGATTTAGAAAAATATAACAATACAGAAAATATTACGCATAAAGTCCTCGGGACATTTTATTTAATAAGAAACAAATACTTCATAAAGACTTAAGTGTTCTTTTCTCAGTAATGGTAATTTAATAAATGCGCATTCCACATCTGAAGTGTGCAATAAAAAAAAAAAAAAAAAAAATAAGGTATAATGAAATAAAATGTTAATACATAAATATAACTATATTCACTGTGCCATAAATAAATTCAAGGATCATTAAGGACATTAAAATGGTCACAACAAGGGTCATTAACCATTTCACAAATAAAGCAGTCATCCTTGAGTGAAAAAGCATCAATTTTATTAAAATAAGACAATTATGCGAGAAGATAAAGATTATTTTCGTTTAACAAATCAGGATATTATTAAGTGAGAATAAGGTTCAATGCCTTTTAATGCGACTAACAGTCTGGTCAACCTTGGATCTTTAAATATAGGATTATATATACATATATCAAGATGTCTTATATTGAATTAAACTAGATGGGTTGGAAGAACAAGCGTCACTGTTGCTAATTCAAGGTCAGGCTTTTTTACGAAATATTATCCTTGTAACGAGGTTACTAACAAGTTTTCATAGTTTGTAGTGTGAATTCAAAATGCAACATCATTTTTAAAGCTTCTTATTATTTACCTTGAAAAAAAAAGAATTTATATACGCAAAAGATTAAAGAACTTAGAGGTTTCTACTAAGTTTCTGTGGAATTTAATTATAGTGAATAAAAAACGAAGAGCCAAATTAATTAGTTTAATTATCAATAAATATTACCTATTTTGGTTTTTAACAATAAACCAGTAAATTTTACTCTTAGTATACTCCAACATAAAAACATTAGTAGAATGTAAAGGAGTTGGTTTAAGGAAATAAAATATATTTTGATGAATTCAATTATTATTATATCAGGCTTTCTTCTCTATTCTTCCACGTTACTTAATAATTAATACCAAACGAAATGCGCTTTTTTCTTAATTAAATCCAAGTTTAGAAAAGAAAAGCAATAAAATACAAAAGGTGGAGGCGTTAAGAGTTATAATGAGCCATTATATTGGCTCAATGCGGCAGTCCATTTAAAAAGGTATAGGCTTATTAAAAAAAAAAAATCTGAACGGACCGGCTTTAGGTTCCTCCTATGATGCGTAATCTCTTTCAGTCATCAAGGAAAGACGGATATAAACCTGAGGATGGTTTTCAAGAAAAAAAGGTAACTGAATGCGCGGATGCTGAGAGCTAAGAGTAACGGGATCCTTCAGCTGCTCTTGGCTCTTGAGTAACCCCCTGAGGAATCAGCCGTGACGAATACCCCGATCTGGCGCTCCTCGGCAAGCCATAAGTGAAACCGGTTTGCAAAGGAGATCAAAAACGGGCTCAGGCAAAAACCTTTTCCTTCTACTCGTAGATCAGTGGAAAAATAGAACTCTCGTTCCACTATTCCTCGGAATAACGAATCTAAACAGAGTTAACAGAAAAAAAAAATCTTCCTGATACACTTCGATACCAAATCTACTCGAGTTAGACATTTCAAAGGATCTTCAGAAAAGATAGCTTAAACCTTTTTTTTATTATCATGAAAATCGTGTCGCGGCATGGAAAATAGATAATACGTCGAGTTCCACTGTCACTAGAAGTGTGTGAATTACACCATTTTCATCTCCGGCATTTTTTATTAAAGAATCTTCAGTAATTTCTTCAGTTCTATAACGTTACTTACAGGTATACAATCGTAAGATCCGATTGAAGACTCATGAAGTTCACTATTACCAATGCACTGGTTTCATAAAGAAATGAACTCCACAATTAATAAAACATCTGTCAATGCTTCAGTAGACAACTCACAACATCAAGTCAAATGCCATCAACTTACATCTTGTATTCTCACTAATATTAAAAAAAGAGGTCAGTTTTGTAATTAACTTAAACTTTGAACTAAGAAAACCAGCTAAAAAAACCTTCACTACAAATATGAAAGGGAACCCCTAATAAATTAATATGACATATGAGTAAGGTCTCTACGAAATGAAAATTCTCCTTATCGTCATTACGATGCTAAATAAGACGTTCTATGTCACGTGCCAATAATGCAAATTAAGTCATATGGGAATTTTTTGTAGTTAAAATGAAACATCTTCATTTGGTATTATATATAGAAGAAACTTCTAGAATCACGCACCTATACCTTCAAGACCAATGAAACACTACTTGGACTACTCAATTCTAACAATAGCAACATTGTTATCATATAACTTATAGATTTATATAAGGTAAAATTAAATGCCACTTGACTTAAGACTCGAGAAAATCAATATCAAGAGCAATCGGCCTAATTAATTAGCTTCCATTACTCTACCACTTGAACATAAGAGAACTTGTAGGGAGTTGGTAAAACAATCATCCATCAAGCCTGACGTGACATTCAGCAGAAACATTTAAGAAATATAACCCCGCCTATGACAAATAATAAATAATCAAATATTATTAATAATCATGATATACGAGTGGAGGGAATGTTTTAAGTATATAAATAGGATTATTGTGTGATAAAATGTATTAGGTTTTGAATAAATGGATATAGAATGAGGAACTTTTGTTAAAATTATTAAAATAAACTATATATATATATTTTTTTTCTATTGAATAGTATTTTAGAATTCAGATAAAATAAGAAAAACAAGGATTCTTGCAATGTCAAGGTTAAGATTTAGCAATTCATATTTGCAAGGAAGAGTGTAGTTGATTCTAGGGGTCCGAAGAAAAACTACTTGACATTGAAGGATGGGATCTTTTGAAATGTTTGTTTTATATTTTAAAGGGTAGTGCAAAGAACACAGCTGTAACAATTAATTAGTACATTTTTTATTCAGTTTGTCTTGGAACAGAAAACATAACGAGCTCTTCTCTACTTCTCTAAATATTCTACTGCGATGCATTTTCTAGATGTACAATAAGTCCTATTGTTCTTTAACATGTTGAAGTTCCACGAAGAAACATGTTGAATTAATAGATTGTTACCAGAGAAAGGAAGTAAGATGGTATGATCTTTGACAGGAAAGTGTAGTGAGGGAGACCAGGTGGTAATGTCAAGGGTGGGTGTTGCACCTCAACACACATTCAACAGGAAGTTACTCTGAGTCATGGCTCGAAGCTTGGGCCCACCAGGTGACTAATACTACTACGTACACTACCATCGAGACAACACCCCAGACAAGACGCATCCACAACAAAAACAAAATAAGTAAACATGACGCAAAGACCTTAGACAACTTCACCAATACCGCATTAACACATAAATTAACAACTAATCTTACCAAAATACTAGATAATTAATGAATCAGTAATAAATCAATTAACGAACATTTCTTTTTTTTTTTGCAGAGTTGTTGTTAATTGTATGCAAGGCTAATTTTTGCAGCTTTAAAATAAATAACACACTAATATATATGGGAAAAAAATGAACAAGATAACACCATAGATCAGATTTTCACCCTTCACTTACTAGCTCTGTTGGGTGATGGGACTAAAAAAATTTATAATATTTTCTAGTTGGATAGAATTTCAAAAATAAATAAAAAAGCACAAACTTTCCATACACTGACTTTATTAGAAGCTAAACTACTAGACATTGGATAGTGTTTTGATTGATTCAGTTTAGAGGTTTCTTCAAATTGATTGAAACGCACATCACACAGTCAAAGTCACTTAGTTTTAAGAAAGTTAGATTCTTAAAAGGTTAATGATCAAGATTTTACTTTCTCTTTATTACTAATTATGATTAAAAGGGTAAATAATAGAATACGCATTAGAGAAATAGTAATAGCAACACAGTATTCATTTTTGGAATTATATCGTTTGTTTACACATACAAGTTATTTTTGTAAATACATTTTACCACAAAAATGTTTATTTAATAGTAAATTATACAAATAATTGAATATGCATAAAAAAAAGAAGGGTCGGAGACATAGTAAAAAAAATAAACAGGTCAAGTGTGTGCTAGTCAGCACACAGCGAGGGTCCGTAGGCCACACTATATAGTGTTTAACTGTAAAGTATATTAACAGTGTTTTTTTTTAAAATACTAAAAAGCTTACTTTGAACCATTCTAAGGGTCTAATATTCTCAAAACACACTCTGATAAAAGTATTTTTTTGCCACTAAACCGGACTACAACCATATAAATACATCGAAAAGACCATAATTATAAAAAAAACGTATGTTTTCAATAAAAAATAAAATAATATTTTTTTCGAAATTTCTAAAAAGTGGTATCTTTACTTTTGGTCGAAGAATGTTCAGGAATTTTTTCAGATTTTTTGCACTTCACATAAGCGAGATAGATGGGGGGGGACACGTTTCAAACCCGCTTCAAACTCGCCTACGCTCGCCCTATCAAAGTTATAACCAAAGAATTATATATTTTTGTAATCAGCTCGACGTACCCTTTCATATGATACCCCTCACGGTGTCGAAAAAAAAAGTAAAATTTTTAACCCTTAAGTTTTTTTACCCTAATTTTTTTGAAAAATATTTTTTTTAAGCCGCTATATTTTTAAAATATGTGGGCAGGTACAAGACACATACATGCCAAATTTCAAAGTGATCGGACGAAAGGTGTAGCCGTGAGAGCACGCGAGAGGACGGACGGACAGACACACGCAGGAAAATATAAGGGTCCTTGGTTTTGCCTACGGACCCTAAAAAATCACAATGAATTGTCCAAACTGACCTTAAGCCTTATTTTGATCATATTGATTTAAATAAATTTATACTACGAATTAATATTGATAAATTGGCCTTTATTGCAAGCGAACAGAAAATACAATTATGTAAACCACAGATCTTATAGTCTTCATGTTCATAGAACTAATAAATAATACTAAATGGTAAATTAGTACTGGTAAAGATAAATTGAGCTATGAAAAATTAATGAATCGTACCATAGGTCCATAATTAAATAAAAATAAAACCATAACATTAGTTACCTTTTTCAGGGATTATGGACAGTGTAATATTTCATTGTATATAGAAGTGTGGTGTGACATTAACAAATAAGAATAAAAAAGCGCTCCAATAGCTTCAATTTGACTCAATAACAAGCAATGTAGTTTTTTAGTAACATTATTTTTTTAAAAATGGGTTCAACCTTTCAAAAAGGTTTCAATCAATTTAAATTGGTTAGCAAAATCACCTACTTAAGAGTTAAATATAATTTAAAAGATGTTATAGAGGATTTTAGATAGCGCAGGTCAAGGAACAAAATAAAAAAGTGTATACATATATAGATAAAATGAAGATCTTTCACTGCATATTGTAATACATAAAATATTCGTGATGTTTCAAGAGTCGTGAAAGTTATGGAGGAGGGGGGGGGGGGGGGGGGATTGATCGAAGTTTGAACTTGCACGGAGCTCGAGACCTGCAAATCGAAATAACCCACTGCGTAGGGGTTGAGAAGAAGTGCAAAGATCAACACAGCTTTAAGACGTTAAAGAGTGAACGAGACAGGATGAACAAGTCTTCGTGACTGAGCTATCAAAAGCTTTTTCTGAAAAAAAAAAAAGAAACACAAGAGATGCAGCAAGGGTCCCTCCTTCAAACACGATAACCAGATAGTTAAAGATTATATGGTATATATAGGTAGAGGGAGAATGAATCACGCCTACATACCTTCTAAAGGAACACGACAAGTTCAAATCAGAACATTACCTTCAGGGGTGTATGCATATATATATATATATATATATATATATATATATATATATATATATATATATATATATATATATATATATATATATATATATATATATATATATATATATATATATCCATACAATAGATCGACCGAAATAAGTACATAACCTTCACAAATCCTTAACACCTTTGTAAGAAAAAAAAAAACATTCTTGGTTCTACAAAAACACCTTCGCACATATTTATTCTTCATGCCTGAGCTATAGGAAGAGATGTTTTATCTTTAATCTTTTTTCCCCTCCTTTTAATCCTTTATCGGGAAAATCTTTGAAGACATTCATGACCCGAACATTTTATCTATTCTTTTAAAAGAATCATTTCCTGTTTTGAAATTCCAAAGAAGGCAGACGTTAAGGTCAGAAAAAGGTCAAAATGCTTTAAATAATTATACGAAGTTAAGACTTATAACAAGGCAAAATTTCTTCAGTACTGAGAACAGAGGAAAAGATTAAAGTTAAAAATACGTAATAGAATTGAAACAGATTAACTTCATCTATTGTTAATAATCGATCTTACAAAGATCCAACCTTTATTTCATCATCTTTATTTTAAGAAGATTCATTTGTCAAAGGGAAGTTGAAGGCTTCCTCTCGAGAACTTAAGTCCTCTAAACACTAAAAATAATCCGGGTTCAGTTTTAAGAGAAATTAGAAACAATCACATAGCCAATGACTTATAATGACAAGATAGTAGTATCGATCGAAAGAAATAGATTCTAAAACTTCATTTACATGTATATATATGTAGGTATTTAGAGATAATACCATGAAATGATTAATAATTTCTAATTACCTGAAAAGAACCATTACTAAGAAAAGTGGCTGCAAGATAACTTTTAAAAATGGACTTCTGACGAAAAACTATTTTTATCTTTAGTGAAAATAGATTTTTCAATTAAAAAACCTTTATATAAACAAGTTAACTTAATTAAAATGTACAACAGTAGTTAACCAACTCTCAGATAAATCAATCAGATTAATAAATAAAACTTCCATTTGCAAGACTATACGTTACACGTGTAATAGTGTCATTTATTAATTAATGCGAAAAGCAATTAATTACTATTCATGGAAATAATTAAATATACAAACATAGAAGAAATAACTAAAATATAAGCAGAAAGCATAAAATTAATCAAAATTGTACAAATAATTCCAACACATTTATTTACTCTACTTTGCCACTTGTATTCAAAATATAGTACGGCTTCACATGTTGTAAATAGTTATTGCATGAATAAGCTGCTTATAATATGATGTTTATTTTTACATCGTATTCTTGGCCTCTTCCATTTTACCATTGAACGCAAAAAAAAAAAAAAAATGAAATTGAATGAAAACGTGTTAAGAAGTAAATAAAGAGAAATATTTAAAACATTTCATTTCCCACATAATTTACTGAGTACTAACAACTAACAGCAATTATTCAAATTGCTACTAAAGAATATGCAGAGTAAATTATATTAACTTTCTTTTTTCGAAAACTTTTAAACCTGCTGTTTTCAATTAGTGCCAAGAAAAAACATCGCAGCCAAAATTAAGTAGATTTTTTTCCATTTCCTTTTTTTTAAATAATTTAGGTGCCAAATACCGTATGGACGATTTTGTTGCGGGGTTTTTCCAAACATCTGGCGTAATATTTAAAAATGAGTAAGACGTGCGTCACGCAATGTCTAATTAATAAATATAATAGGTTTAGAGTGTTTCTATTCAAAATAAGTAGGTACTTACTGTGAATGCGATGAGACAAAACTTATTTACAAAAATATAAATAAATAATAATAATAATAATAAAAATAGAAATATCTATTAGTTTGTTGAATTCTTATATTTCATCTTTACTGGTGAAAGCATTATTGATAACATTAAAATTTCTGCTAGTTAATTTTGTTTAAAATATAATTTACTTTATACATATAAAATTTAGTTTCTAAGTATAATAATTAAGTAAGCTTCATCAGCCTCACACGGTTATTGCAGTTATGTATTATAGAAAACCCGTGAGTATACTCCTGCAAAAATTTTAGCAATTTACCAACCTTTCTTATACTATTTAGCTGTCCTAATTTTATTATTTATAATTAATTTAATTGAGGTAATGGTTCTACATTAATAAAAACCTATCAAATTACTTTGAAAAGTATTAAAAATACTAAAACATAATAGGGGAAAGGGTATTCAGACACCGTAGTTATTTATCTGTAAAAATATATTAAAGGCAATAGAATATAAAAAAGAAGGTACATTTATAGTACATACTTGCTAATGAAACTCTGAACATCATTTCCGTCAAGAAATAATTAAAATAAAAATAAAAATAGACTGCCAATTGGTATGGCACATAGCTTCCTCGCATCCTATTCACGTACATTATTGATTATATGCTTTTACAAGCCATTATTGTCTAATTGGTTTAGTTTCCCCCGTTTTTTTATCTGTCAAAATTTATTTAATTTTTTACATGAATTAAAGTATCAATTTAGCAGAAGTAAAAGAGCGCAGCCGGTTAAAATTAATCTGGGGCTATCTGCGGGTTACTTTCAAAAAACTATAAAAGTTTCATTCAAGTCTGATAAGTACTTTAAAAGTTGTAGGAGTAAATAAATGTATGTTTGTGCACATCTAGAAGAGAAACAAATAGGCGCAAAACGTTGAAACTTATATGGGACCAACAATGGGCTAATTATGACCTACCACCCAAATTTCATTAAAATTAGACCTGTAGTTTTTAAGATATGGTGGTTCGCAAAAATTGAACGACAGACCGACAGACAGACACGGAACCAAAAATGTTCCCTGATGTCTGAAACGGATTTCTGTCTTGGAATTTTTGAAATCGGAGACCTAATATTTTTTCGTTCTTCAGAACGATCACATAGCTTCCGTTACCTTCGGTAAGCTCGGAAGCAATAAAACTACATATTTTTTTAATAAAAAAAACAAATCATTAAAAAATAATGTAAAATTGAAGAATTAAGTTTTTATTAATGATATATGGTACATTCATCGATTTTATTAAATTCCCTTTAATCTGCCGGGGGAGGGGTGGGGGAGAGACCGAAGACGGGTTTTATACGGTAATAAATAAAATTATAGAGTTGGTAAGGAAAGGGGCGAACAGTAAAAACAGGTCTGACCGGTATGGGATGGTGAAGTGTGCGCCAGGCTGACGGACCTTATAGCTTGAGATATAGGACAAAACAACCTGGGACAGGGCTATATAGAAACCCCTTGCCTGTAGGCGGACATAACAGGACATAAAGGTCATCCGGGGGTACTTCATTAGCATAAATACTAACACCACATAACAACAGAGTTAAACCTCACACTCGGTCTCAAGTTATACCACATTCATATCATTTTATACTCTTAACAACCCTACTTCTTATATTTCCTATACAAAACGATTTGACAAAAAAAATAAACGTATATAGCCATATTATACATAAATATAAACGATGAGTAAAGTTAGTTTATTATAACCCATAATTGCGTATCTATGATCTAATACAATAATCTATATATTTATGTATTCTGTACAACTGTAAAGGAGGCAGATGTAAATAGAAAAAATGGAAAATTACTATTTATATATACATATATATTATACTCAAGCAATTATTATCCAAGGGAGGAAAACAGATCGCAATATTCTTGGGTAATTGCCCGGCTACCCCATGGTCTAGCGCCTTCTGGCTATATTCCAATAACCAACCTCACAGTCAGTCGGCCATTGTTAGCTGTACTAAACATAGCTGGTGACAACAAGTATGCAGGTAAAATAAATTAAACTTAGTCGTATATTGTTTGAATACATGTATTTTGGAACAAGGAATTTAATAAGGGCATAGAAAATAAACATTTTCTAATGCAACTCATGCAAATATAAAATGCTCTTGGTGCCGAAGTAATGAAGAATATGATATGCTATGTAACTTCCATTATTATATCTACCTTGAACTTATAGTTTTCTACAGGCGTTAACTTTTATCGAGAATATGACAATATATATTCCTCTCACAAGAGGTTGATAATAATAAGTATGATGTTTTAATTATTAATTAATTGTAAATCTGTCCAGAGGCTGGCGCCCCTGACACCTGCGTGGCACACCACTGAGTCTTAGTTCTCTCTTCGTATTTCTTTTAAATCAAACAAGTATTGATTTGATTTTAGACACTTTCATCTTTAGAAATCTAGGTTTTTTTTTAGAAGGAATCAGTAATATGTATTTATACTAATAATTGTAATAAATGTTAGCCAAAGTAAATTAGGCGCGTCACCATAAACCATACATTTAACATTGGGTAGACAAATAATTAAAAGATTAAATAAAGATAAAGGAAGCCTTAATGCAAAAGCTATATAATAAATTGTCATTTACACTGTAATTACAACATTATTACAAATATACGTAAATTATAATCAGTTGTATGACTCAAATATCAGAAGGCCATAAGAGAGAATAATATTAGTAAACAGATTGAGCTAATAATTAGTTTTATGTAATCAAGATTAACCTGATACTAATTATTTTATGAGTAGATGGCAAAGGAATTCAAAATAAATAAATAATTCAAGGTTAAATAAGAACGATATACTATATAATATAATGCTTTAAGGAATAGGTGAGGGCGGGAAGAAGCATTTCCTTACTCGAGGCTGTAAAGATCAAATATTAATTTTATTGAGATAAAATTTCTAAAAAGGAGAGGACCAGCTGATAAAACTGAAGTTATGAATTCAATTAGTTGCTTTGTAGCACAGCACAGTTGTTTAACTTAAGCAAATGTCGATACCCCAGCTGTTCAAACAAAAAATAATATTTATCATTGGCCTCATCAAAACAGATCCTGATAGCCAAATTAAATATTCACAATCAGCGACGACATTCATAATAAAAATCGATAACGATAGCAGAATAAGAAAGAAAGGAACGGGGAATGGTTGGTTTCAATGAATTCTAAAAAAGGCCATTTCCACACCCTTTAATATTCTTTAAGCAAGCCAAAAAAAAATTCTCATTCCAGGAACTGTAAATTTATCTCAATTCGAATTGTTCTCTTTGGAAAATTAACACGATAAAAATTTCTTTAGATAAAAGTTTTTTTTGTAAAACTCCAAATCTAAACCATGACAGGTTATTATGAACTGTTACATGCTGAACAAATTGCCTTTAATATCAAAGTAACGAACAACTTATATAATTTTCACTTTAACCATTGTTCACCTTGTAATTGATTTCATATGAAAAAGTTAGTTGGAATTGGAGAGATGTTACGAAAAATAATCATTCTAAATAAAACTTAAGCGTCAAAAGAAATAACGCATTTATTGAGACAAAAGAGAACACATTTATACAGGAGGATAACTGTAATAGCAAATATTTAAATTCAAAAAGTTTTGACTAAATTAACTGAATATAATACTAAATATATCACAACTTACAAACGAAATTCGTAAAACTATAATGTTTATAGGTAAAAGTTTTGGTGCTTAAAATTAAACAATATTACCTCGGAATATAAACACAATACTCACACAGAAAATTTAATAATTTATTACCAAACAACCACTATGGGAAATATATAATAATTTAGACTGGTTTTTACCACTCTAGTAAATAACAAAATAACACCCGTGAATTTTATCAGTCAAATCAAAATTTCACAAATGATGATTGATTAAAGTGCTCAGACAATGATTGGTCATCATGATAGGGTTTCGTGGCCTGAATGATGGGAATCATCGAGTTTAAGGGTCACGGTTGACTTCATATAGATTTTTGGCAATAACCTAATAAATTTTGCTCTTTAAAGCATTCAATGTAGCTCAATGAATAAAAGATAAAAGTAAGATCAATATATCGATATATCTAAAAATAAAATCTAGTCGACAACTAATAAAGTTATTTAAAGCAAAGGCACTTCTAAGAATTTAAATTTCATTATTTCTCTTTTTTTTAAAAAAAAAAAATTCTTTTGAAAAAAGAATTTACTTTATAAAAAAATTGAGGAACTTTTTCAATGTAATTTCAATTACATAGAATTAATATTAAAAGGGGATTGTAAATAAAACAGGTCATCTTCACGGTACTCCCTCTTGTCTGTTTCTACTTGACGGAACTTGACTTCAATTTAATAATATCATCCTTTCACCCTCTCTAGTGTAACATGCCCCACTTTTATATATTTTGTTTAAAGCTTCGCTTTTCTTTATACCTTTAAAAGGAAAAACACAGTGGGAAACAGAGAGAAATAATAATTATATATATATATATATATAAGTTAAAGCCTTGAAAGTATAAAAGGAAGAAGCTTCTCGTTCGGCTTTTATAAGCGGAAAAAATTAATTAGAATGTTTCTTTTATTTTTCATAAAAATAAAAGAGAGTTAGCAGAAAGATTTTAATTGGAAAAATATAAAATACAACAATATTAAAATAACTTAATGAAGAAAAGGGATTTTTTTTTTAATTAAATCAAGTTTAACAACTATCAAATATCTTTTACATATATGTATATAAAAGATGGTAAGAAAGAAATTGCTGATTTTCTATTGCAACAAAAAAATCGGTCTGAAACAACCCCGACAAACTTTCTCATGTATTTAAATTCCATAATAGCTCATTAATTGATTTCTGCTTCCAAGCTTACCAAAGTTAACGGAAGCTATTCGATTTTTTTGAAGAACGAAAATTTGTTTTGTGTCCAATTTCAAAAATTCCAAGACAGAAATCCGTTTCAGACAACAGGAGTTCCGGGTTCAACAGGGTTTCTTCAGGGATTTAGGGTTCCGTGTCAATTTACGCGCCATTACAATATACTAGGTATATGAGAAAGTAAAAAAAAATACTTTCTCTTTATAGGAGAAAGTAAAAATGTGGTCATTTTTGGTTGAATTAGATTTTGAATATAGATTTTTTATTGGATGGAAAAGTAATGAAAGATATATTAAAAATACAATACCTGGGGAATCATTCAGTTTAAGGGTCACGGTTGACTTCATTAGGAAAGAGCAATGAAGGGGGCGAACCAAATTAGGTGCAATCTGGTACGCTGTGTAACTCCGGAATAAAAGGTTCGATGACCCATTTATAAATTGTTTTAGAGAAACAAGCATTGACCCTTACAAAAAGATCATAGATAACTTGAATAAAATAAAATCTAGCAAAATATTCGATCTATACTTATCTCACCAATCCAAGAGAAATATGAGTTCAATTTGAAATTTGTTAACTCACCTGAAACAAAAAAGGTAAAGAACATTAATAATAAATAATTTTTTTTTTTTTAAAAGTAGACAATAAAATGTTGTGTACCCGATTTCAAAAATTCCAAGACAGAAATTCGATTAAGACACCAAGGAATATTTTTGGTTTTTGTCAGTCTGTCTGTCGTTCGCTCAATTTTTGCGATCTAATATGTCTTAAAAACTACACACGTCTGATTTTAATTAAATTTGGATATTAGGTCATAATTAGCCAATTGTTGGTCTCATATAAGTTTCAACCTTCTGCGCCCATTTGCTTCTCTTCCACAAGTGCACACACATACATTTATTTACACCTATATTTTCAAAAAGTACTCATCTGATTTTAATGAAATTTAGATGGTTTTTCAAAAGTAACCGTCTGAGCTCTCTAAATTCTGCTAAATTTATACTTTAAAATTAAATAAATTTGACAATAATGGTATGTAAAAGCATATAATCATTAAAGTATACGAAATAGGACACGAGAAAGCTATATGCAACACTAATTGACGGACTATTTTTTTAAGTTAGGAGGAATAAAGTTCAGATACTATTATGTATGAAGTTTTAAATACATATTTTTTTCTTATCTAAAATGCATGTAATGTTCAACAGATTAGTTGATTTAATAAGAAAATATAATTATACAAATGACATACTTTTATAGAGATAATAAAGTCAAAGCAAGAGAGAGAGGTCACATTGTTAATAAAACAACAAACAACTAACATTTGAATAACTAATAACTGCTATATTACGTTATCAATAATTACTCAAGAGAGATATCACTTCTAAATAAATAAGAGATAAAAGAAAAAAGTAAATAACATACTCGCATTTATATCAGTGATATTGCACTCCAGACGAAAGTAATATAACTATGTAGATACAAGTGTATTATCATTTAAATGATTAGAATGAACTCAAAAAGATTGTACAATTATGTAATACGAAATTATAGACTGAAAATATACAATAAACAATTAACACAAAAAACTACACAATTAAAATAATATTAATAATAATAAAATACCTTTTTAAGGTAAAGAAAATACCCAAATTAATGTAAGCTTAAAAAGGAAAATAGACATTTAACTTTTTTCTAACAACATCCTCTAACACCATGTTTCCTGTATTGTGTTATTGCAAAAAGTATCTCGCGCTATATCACGGAAAACACTAAATAACAATTTATCATACACGTATAATTTTTATTTTTAATGAAGAATGGTATCCTTCCGAGGTGATTATGGTTATCTAATTATGCAATATATTCCCTACTCATAAAACAAATAATATGTATTGTTATTATCAAAAATAAATGGTTTAGTCGGTCCAAGATAATAATTTTAAGCCAATAATACATTTCAGGTTCAATTTAAAAGTAATTACATACTTTTAGCTTTGTTTTTTAGTTGTACATTGGCGAGTCAAAAGACAATACAACTCTTGTTTATCTTCTAGAGAGCTAAGCTCCTAATATATTAATTAAAGAACTACTACGATTGCTTTAGAAACTAGTTAAAAGTTATCAAACCATTACGTCAAATTAGAATATATCCATTTAAATTATAATGTGTCTACAAGTTATTACATAAACAATGCTTCTAAATAATGCTGAAAAATTCAAGGTGCTATAAGTGACATGGTTCAGAGTGTTAGCTATCACAACTTTGAACTTAACTCAGGTCAGTAACATCGAATGAAACGTTGTAGCGTTTTGGGAATTAAGGAAAGAGAGTCATCAGAGAACAGGACAAAACTTGGACAAGAGACAGGATAGGATGGGGAACGAGGGGGTTTTGGAACAACTAACTTAGTTTGCCGAGTTCTGGATGAGTTTAGATAGATCCTGCAATCCAAAGCACCTACGGGTTAGCAAGACCCCTTAGTAGAAGGACAAAGTTTGACTTCACCAAAACCAAACTAGTCAAGTTTTACACAACACTACTGAATACCAAAACTGACACGGACAGACAGGCCTGAAACAGAATTATCCATTTAACTTTACAATGATCAATGGTTGAGAGTTGAAAACTGAAAATTTCCTACATTGTGACAACTAACATTATTGTTTTCACCAACTGCTTAAAAGTTAGTATTTGATCTCTTGCATATACTTAAGTATAACGAAGATATGATGAGAAAACAATACACACTGTACAAGGTTGTTCACTTTCAATATCGATTATATTTAATACCAACGAAACTAAATAGGAGCTATATGGACGACGAAGATATTGTCTTTTAAACTTAAATAACCCTCACAAACATAAGCTAAAGATTAGACGTCTCAAGGCCAAACTGTTCAATTAGATCCAGTACTACAAAAGACTTCGCAGTTCAGCCAATGTTCAAATTAAACATCATGGAAGCCACAATGATTAACTATCACCCACCAAGATACCAAGCAAGATAAAAAAAACTCAAAAAGATAAAGTGAACGTGTTAAACTTAAAAAAAAAGCTTTTAGTCTTTTATAGATATCACCGAATTATTTAGGACAAATACATTGATATTTTGCAAAATTAAAAGGGGATATATAATATACGTTCTAATCAATTACTGTTTGCTAATTAATAAATATGAATGAGAGACGAATTTTACAATTTTCTCTGGCATAATGTAGACAATTTCGTCTAATAATGTTATTAATTTGACTCCCAATTGTTTCCATAACTGCGGTACTGATGATGAACATACAGAGGAAAGCTACTTAAAAAATTACAAACAAACATAATTATCTAGGAGAGACAATTTCTTTAAATCTATCAAGTGACTAAACTTTTAACATTATTATATTAAAGTGAGAGTAGAAACAAATGCTGAATAATAAAAATAAGTGGAGGACTAGACGGAGGAAAGGAGTCATCTCCTAAAAAAAAAGGAATTTTTAAAAATAAAACGGACAAAAAGGCAGCGAAGAAGCAGTCATTATGAATATTCATGAGTTAATTATAAATTTTGAACGAGTTTAGAATAAGGACACTTAAGGATAAAGAATAGTCATCTTGAAACTTAATATGAAGTTGAGAGAAGTGCTATTCATAGATTAATTTTTCATCGATTTTCTCTTAAGAATGTCCTTGAATATAACCAACACGATTAGAATAAAAAGTTAAAGCATAAGAGAATAAATGCATTTTAATTATGTATTCATGAAGTAAACTTGTTTATATATATATTATATATACATACGTGTGTGTATGCATGTCAGTACATTATGCCCAACATAGTTAATATAACAAAAGATTTTGTATGGAATAAGGTTTTCTTTGTTTTTAAAAGAAGTTTGAATAAATAATTAAATCAATAACTCATCAGAAATTCCCTTAAAGTTGTCTGTTCTTTTAATCCAGCCTTTATTCTTAGTAATAAATTCTACTTACGGTTCAAGAAAATGACGTATAAACAGATTAGATTATAAATAAAGCAAACAAAAAACTAAATCGCAAATTATAGAATTAGTCACATTTCAAGGTATGTCTTTTACGTTCATTAAGTTTTTTTTTTTATAGGGTTTAAGCCAGGTGATAGAGTGATTCACACAGGAAAGGCACGCTTTCTAATTTAAAGCGTAGAATTAGACAAGGCATCAGGAGTTTTTGAAGCATTTAGCCATCTATTTGAGTGTGGAACTAGGCAGAGAGGTCACGGCTGGGTGGACTGGCCTTGGGAATAATATAGCATCTCGTCGTATCCACAGCCCCCAGCTCTTGCATTAGGCAACAAGTTACTCGTGTAAATACCACCTGCTCCATTACTTCTTTCTTTTTTTTATACAACAAAACAATGTAACATCCCATACCGTATTGTTACATCACGCATCACGCATACAGTTTAATAATGGCGGTTTTGTCAAACCTATTACCTTGCCAGAGAGAATTAATAATAATATCAACAAATGATCATCAATTAACAGCTTCTACAACACTTAACTCTTCTAGTAATTAAATTACAAGGTAACTTAGTTAAAGAGTATCATGTCATATTATGGCGGACAACTTGTTATAATAACGAAAAAAGGAAATAAAGAAGTCTTATTTCAACTTCATAAACAATAAGAAAAGAATATTAAATAAAAAAAAAATGCATTTTGGGAAGGCAGTAAATTTAAGTTAATCGTTTGGATTGGGATTTTGTATAACTTTCTTAAAAAGTAAAAATCATTAGTTTAAATTCAAACAACAAATTTATATTTTATACTTAAATCGTATGTTTTCTTTTTGTCTATAAATGTAAAAACAAGCGGTCATATTGTTATCAAAAATAAATTATTATTATACTACCATAAGTTTTCACCCTATAATTGACGATGTACACAAATCTATAGCATATAGCATTTATAGGTATTATAATAAGTAATAATAATAATAATAATAATTATATTTCCACCTTTCTGATTTTTCTTGCAATACATAATAATAACAGTTATAATTTAATTAAGTTAATATAAAGACTTTGTTACACTTGTGTCGAAGATTAAAAAAAAGACTCAGTAAAAATTTTGAATTAGTTCCTTACGGTCAAGAAATCTTTTAGTGCAAATAAAATACATTATTGCACTAAAAAGAACATAAATCGATTTGAACGATTCTGGACTAAACACATTTTTTCTAAATAGAAAGTAGAAGGGGATAAATAAGCAATAAATAAAATTTAAACTTATTTTTTGGCTATTGCACCAGAATTGTTATTTTTATCAACCAAATAACAACAAGCAGCAGAACTCCTTAAAAGTAGGTTACAAATATATATGTATATGCTTTTTTAAATTTTGCATTCCTTATTGGTTTTATGAGTTAAAATGTACCCCCAAAAAAATTCCCCCTCCCAACCACCCTATAATGGCTGGTACTAACATTTTGAAATAATACATGCAAATCCCTTATAGGGTGATGTAAATTTCCCGAAAAAATTTAATTTACCTTGTTATCGTTACCGTTAAAAAACATTGTGACCCCCCGGGGGATCAGTACTGGATGCAAGTACATATATGTTAGATATAGGAGCAGGAGCGTCTACGGAGTTCATCTTAAAGGAATAACAATAAATGTCTCTCCACGTAAATCCAAACTGGTTTATACAAAGCAGCTTTCAGCCTTCATAAGGCCATCATCACTGCTGATTAAGGAAGAAAAGAGTTACTTGAAAAAATAAGAAATTTATTTATTGTGAGAGGTATATCATGTCGGAGATCAACTTAAGAAAAGTGTGTAACTAAGTGGCTTATGTCTATCTTCGTTTGGATGCAAAAGTACTTCCCAGTGATTTTTTGTAATAACCTTTATCATTCATTTAAATATAAAGATAATAAGATGTTATCTAGGTTATAATAATTATCTAGATAAAATCAATAAGAGTTTTGTTACCTCATTATAATTTTAATAAGAATGTTAAGTTACTGAAATACCGATAGAAATAAATGTGGAAGAGTAAAAGTAACAACTTTTGGTGAAAGTTTATGAAACTCTAAAGGAAAAATGTATACAATAACAATTGAATCAGACAAAATAAAACAATGTGATCTCGAGACTTCTCTGGACAAACAAACATACGAGTATAAGAAACCTTTTCGATTATCTTAAAGGTTAAATCTGAAAAAGTTCGAACAGACACTGTGGTAAAAAAGTTGATAGGTAATTACTATTTTTCAACACAATAGAGTAAACTTTAAACTTGCATTTCACCATATGAGATGATTTACTTAGAACAGTCATGAGTCATGACATTAATTTTTCAACATGGTTTTACTTGTGAAATGCCTTCTTTGTAACAGACGTCAGACTTTTAAGGCTGGTACCGAAGTGCGCCAGCCCCCCTTCGGATTAGAAAAAGGTTCCGGTCGAAGTGCGCCAGCCTCTTAGTCCACCCGGTCTAAACCCAAAGAACTTTGTAGTGGACTTCGAAATTGGAATCCAACAAGCCGTTCGAAATGTTTTCCCAAGCACTTTGGAAAAAATCAGGATTTAGGATTTACTGAGGAATACGATGTTCTACCATATATTTATAATATACATATTTACAATAAAATAATCATTTTAAAAAGCTAATATTTGTAGCTAGTAGTAATATTGATTACCGAGTGAATATTTCACTAACTGGTGTAGAGTAAAATAAAGGAATTGATACAGAATTGTGGCTAGTTTATTCTCGTAATCTGAGTCTGACAATAATAGTAGTTACATGCAAGAGTGAAGCAAGATTAACATGGGTTTCCGTTGCGGTCTAGATGCGTGTCGGGTGTTAGTAAGGAGACGTGTAGTATGAAGGTTTCCTTATGGGATCGTGCATTGTATAGTCTTGCATGACTGGTCCAAGGTTATATTCTCCATTCTTCTATATCCATTGCTTATTCACATTCAGTTCCAGTCTGAGTCGAGTATGGAGCCGGCAACCATCTCCACATCTAATTCCCTCAGATTGTATCACACTCTTGTACATTCGAGCTTGGCTTCCCATTTACAAATAACATACAGTCACCAATTAGATCTGGTACATGTTCTATGCTTGCTGAATCCCAATAACTCCTCTACTCTGGCTTTACTAAGGTCCAATCACCTTGATTTTAAAAAGACCCACTTGTCGGATAACCTTGGCCATATAATGTAGCGAAAAATAAACTTATTAAGACAAGAGCGTTTTATGTGGCATAGATAAAAGGCTTTGGAATCGAAACTATTTGGGCATTTCATTTTGTAGATAATAGGAAACATCCACTTATTCCAAGGATGAGCCCCGTGCCGACCGCAAAGGTAAATGCTAGTTTTACATAAAATTACAATGTTAGGGGTATGTAATTGTTATTTATTCGTCCTGTCATTAACGATTCATTTGATTCTTTTCATTAAAAAAAGATAAATAATATTTGGAAATGTAGAGAAAGCGTTGTCTTTTTTTTTCAGAAGTCTTTAAACGTAAATAATATTGTTTATACATATGTATAAATCGCTTTAAAATTTACAACCGGCGAAAACGGAGCAAGACTGGCACGAAAAAGGTAACGATAAAAACTTGCGAGGGCTAACAAGGGAGCGTGAGGTACCTCGGACCCACCGCACCCAAACGATAACTATCGCCTGAATTTTTAATAACACCCATAAATAACAATCGCAGTCCAGCTTCGAAAAAGCGTAGCAATTTCAAGCTGACGCTATTTTCAGAAGCCATTATCATGTAACACATTTTAAAGAAAGGAGGCAAACAGATATAAACGCTTTATACACCCGAGGGGAGGATAATGGATCCTCGCTTGAAAATGCATTCCCGTTTATGGCAGGCAGCAATTAAGATTTATAATCTATAAACATGGAAATGCAGGGGCGTGTGGAACCCAGTGGTTACAAATAAAATAAATTGGTAATATTTTAATACCTTTAAAAGGGTGTTAAGATTGTAAAAATAAAAACTTAACTCCTTTCGTTAATAGAAAAAACAAAAAGAGTAAAAGAGAAATAAATAACTGAATTAGTACAAAAGAAGATATAATAATCATTGACATCTGTAGAATAAGCACAAAATAAAGCAATAATATTAAGCAATATCTTTGTAATAAGATATCTAAATTCCATGTTTGAATCTATACTGTGTACTTTTATGTAGTTAGATAATAAAACTAAATAGTATACAAACTGATAGGCAATTAGCGTGGCATATAGCTTCCTCCTGTCCTATTATTGGACGGGGAATTAAAGCTTGCTTAAATTTTAGTTTCGATCCCCAGTGGTGTCAGTAATCAAATTAATATGGGGCTATTTTCTTTGGGCTACTTTTAACAAACCATCCAATTTCCTCGTGTATGTAACTCGTATGAGTACTTTTAAAGAAATAGTTGTTAATAAAATAAAAAAAAAGTTCGTCAGTATGCAAAAGAGAAATAATGCTAGCAAGGGTAATTTAGAAGGTTTAAATTAATTAGGTTAATTGTGACCAACTATCTAAATTTAACCAAAATCGGATGTGTTTTTGTGATTGGCAATTATGTTATAGTGATGTAGTGATATAGTGATTGACATTTATGTTGAAGGACAAACAGACAGACACGAGGCCAAAAATGATGTGTGAAACTGATTTCTATCCAGAGATTTTTTTATTCGGAGACAGTCGTTATTCAGAATAACCACACTGATTCTGTTACTTTGGATACTGTTACTTGGAAGCTCGAAATCAAAATTGTATTTCGCTGTTTTTCCTTCAATTATCAGCGAACTGAGCATGAGTGAAATCATCTGCATCCACTTATCTTATCTCTCTGTTAAAAACAATATTAATTTTAAAAGTTAAAAATCGATGAAGTAGAATTGGAACAAAATCTAACTGTGAATTCTCGTTTTAACATACATATTATATAGTTAATTTTTAATACTATCCACCATGTAAAAGATATAAAAACCAACAACTGGATATTAGTACATTGTACATTTTTATACTTATATAACTACAAAATAAACACCAGTCACGCAACGATTGACAATATACGACCTGTTTTTAAGAAAGTAAACGAAACCACATAAATAAAAGAGAAGCAAATTAAAAATAAGAGAAAACTGGTGAATGAAAATCAATACCATGGGGCTGGCCAGATGTTCAACCAATAGGGAAGACTAAGGACAGAGTATAATATAACAATACTATGTGTATACAATAATAGATTTAATTTTTTTTTTTTTTTTTATCAGACATCAGTCGTGAGTATACATGCATAAAGAATATCACATTACTATGTATCGTTATACGGAATTGAAAAGAATAATTAAGAAAGGTGATCGAACCAAGAAACCAAGATAAACATAATAAAAAAAGGGAGAAACATAATTACTTTAGAACTTGAGTCTTAGAGTAAATTATATTTTTAACCAGAAAAAAATATTCAACAACATTTTTAAAAGTTGTACATTTGTTGGTCTCTTTTCTTCACTTTTACTAACATATTTGACTAAAACTCAATATTTTTAAAACTCATTTACCCATTCTCTTTCTTATGCACTAGACTTACTTGTTTACAAAAATGTTTTAATAATATAGAAAGATAGGGTCTTGTGTATTAAAAATCTTTGTAATTTAGTTGGCTCTTAAAAGTTAATTCTATATTATCATCACACTTAAAGTGTTCAAGATCGGAAGTTCGAGACCAAGAACAGGGGACAAACGCAGAAGGCAGCTAGCTGTGAAGCTATACTTATTTTACAATTAGTATTAATTTTTGACACTCAGTTTGCCAACCTACAAGAGGAAATATATAAAGCCACTAGGACTATGGGAGGGGTGGAGCCAGTGACATTTTATTTGCCAAGTTGGCCCGACCTTCTCGAATTCAACAGTGCAGAAGTAAGAAGTTACCTCAAAGATACAGTCATGACTTCTGATAAGTAATAAAAGTTCAAATTCCTCGAAAAGCACCAATTTAGAAATATTTAACCAAACCCATTTATTTTTCTTATTACACTAAATATAAAATGGAGAAACAAACATATATTTCTTATACAAAGAAGTACATTTTAGTTTTCTCTTCACTAAGACAAACGAGTGAATTAATATTAACACAGATAAGGGAAAATATATTAATAGTATGCCAAGGGGAAGAGTTCAGGAATGAGATTATTTTTCTTCCTTTATTTCCTCCCTGTTTTTGGAAAGCCGCCATTTTGAGGTCTAATGGTTTTTTAACCAGGATGAATGGGGTGCGCTTTTGTGTTGAACTACGGGAGGGAAAGAGAAATACACAGGTGCTGAAATAGCATCAAGACCCTGTGGGTCGGAGCGCACTTGTAAGCAACCTGCATGCATTTCTTTACTTCTTTTTTTTAAAAAGAATTTTATAAATATACATATTTCACACCATCTGCAATAGGGGAGAAAGTATTTTCTAAACATTCTTCTAAATTATTTAAAATAGGCACTGACTTTTTATTTATGTGTTCTAACTAAACTAATGAAGGAAGTCTATTTATAAATTATACGAAGAATAAAGTTGGAATGTTTGACACATGTTTAAACTAAGAGGCGACGAGACTATTTTGTTGTGTCATAATGATAACACTCTTTTTTTAAAATGAAAACTATCGCCTTAGGCCAACGGGGTCTTGGATATATTAAAGGCATAGATCAGAACTAAAAAAAATGTTAGGGGCTATGTTAAACTTACCATTGTAGCGACGATGAAGAAATCAAGTTATCATACAATATAACCAATTATAGGTGATGGACGGGGAATGGCTCGATTGGGTGAATGTACTCTTTAATTACAAATAACTCACCTACTTCGAAGAATGCACTACCTAAGAATGTTTACCTACTATAACTCACCTACTGCTAATAAATTCCACCTACTCCTCATAACAATTTTTTCTTTGCCCAAATGAATGTAAACATCGTGATAGGTTTCAAAGAAACTTAATAAGCGGTGAGGTGAACCTTTCTTATATGATAAAAAGTCTTGAAACGTTTAACTACACCTAACCTCTTTATCATTAAATATGATTATTAAGGTCATATTTTTTTGCTTTACAGTCGATTAAATTAATCTATAACACCGACAAAATAACAGTGAACAACATAATTCCATTACCAAACAAAAATGTAGGAGGAAACGAAAATTATACTTAAAGGACATAAAGGAAATGAAAGAGAAAGAATGAGATGAGAAAAAAAGGAAAATGGTTGAAAGGAAGTGAAGAAATGGGAGGTAAGAATGCAAGTGAAGCCTGAATCTGAGTCTACAGAAGAATATCCGTTATGTTACAGTTATGAAACGTTATAGCAGCTTAATAACACCTTTCTTTCTCTCTTATATACCACTCAATCTCTATTTTCTCTTTTGTTACCTTGCTTCCCAAGTCTTTAATAGGACAATGACTCAATGTTGAAATGTCAAAAATGATTATAATTTTGCAACTAAAGTTAAACTTGTGTTATTAACGCCAACAGTATCACTGTACCTACAATTATAGCTTTTCTTCATAACATTTCATCATACAACCTTAGCTTACATTTTCTTTTTAATGTTATTTAATTTATAATGAAAAAATGTATGTAAATTGGATAGTGCAAACCATTAGCTGAAAGTACTCCTCTAAGATTAAGTAAATACTTCCTCTAAAAAAGTACTCTATCTAAAAGAAAGTTAAGATATTAATAGGAGGAGACCGCTTCAGGGATTTTGTGAATCCCGACGTTTTGAACCCATTACAAAATTCATTCTCAATGGAGTTACTCATGATGAGTCATTTGCAACATAGGACAAAGAGAGTCAGTGGCAAATGATCATCGAGCCCATGATGATCTGTTGCAACTGACTCTCTTTGTCCTATGTTGCAAATGACTCATCATGAGCAACTCCATTGAGAATGAATTTTGTAATGGGTTCGAAACGCCGGGATCCACAAAATCTCTGATGCGGTTTCTTTCGGAATACCTAATTTTTTTATTCCCTGGGAGGGATAGAAGGCTTACTCTTTGGAATTAACAGAGTACGATCTTAATCTTATGAGTCAAAATAAGGACAAGTTAATTCCTATCCCAGCGAGATAAAGTTCTAGCTAATTGGAATAAAATGTGCAATTAGAGGATTTGGATACTTGATTTTTTATGGCAAATGTACTCCTTATATAGAAAGACGTATGATTGATGAAGAAGTATATTGACTTTTGAACGATTTTACGGTTTTCTGTAAATTTTGTAAGCAATGATAATATTATTTTTATGGATGTAAAGAAAAACGTTGTACAATATTATAATAAAATAGTTAATTAAAAATAGCTTGCAAAATTCTGAGCTGAGGATATATTCTTTCATAGAACTGGCAAATGAAATTAATTATACTTGAAGTAGGATTAAAAAGAAATGTATAATTTGAAGATTTATCCTCTATAAAGATCTCTCAACAATTAGATAAAAAAGAATTAATCCGCATCTATTTTTAATTTATACAAATATAATAATTTATATGACTAATTTACAGTTAGAGTAAAAGCTACGCGAGCCAAGTCGTGTAACAAAATTTAGTCAACTAACAAGAATCAATTTCAGTACAGAGGTTTGCGTTTTAAGACAATAAAGGAAAGAAAAACAAGCGAAAGTGTCTCGAAGACAGGATTTGGTCAGTGAAGCGAAAAGAAATTAGAGGGACACGACTCAAATGAAAGAAAATTACATCCACTTTTATCAGCTGAATCTGTGTTTTTAAACTTAGCTGGGTGAAAACTGTAAATAAAATCTAGTGTTCTACTTAAAAGTCACGTTATTGTAAGAAAAATGTTATATGGATTTTCAAGAAACAATCTCGCTCATCTTTAAAGAATAATTTATAAAGATTTACTTTTTGGAGATACTTACTTATTAGATGCATGCGATTGAAAAATATATTAAACATTATTTTTTAACATCAAATCAATGATTAAAGCAAAAAAACCATCGTTCTAACCACATTAATCATGCTTCTTGTTTTAAACAAAAAAGACTATTGTAACGTAACAATGTTTACTGACTAGAAAATAAAAATTATTTTTAGGGATTTAATAAATAAAAACAAAAACTTAATAAGAACAGTAAAAATAAGAGAAGTTAAATCCACTATTGGCTAATCTTGTGACAGCTTGATTAAATATAATTTAAACATTATTAAAACAAATGTCACTTATTATTGAGTATACTTATTTTAGAAGCCTTGTTACTTTTAGTCAATATATTTATTTTCAATGAAGATCTGTGCGACAACACTAATACATATATAGTATACAGTTTACCTCATGAGAGAAATGTTCTTTATCGGAGCGACAAAAAAAAACAAGATAACACACGTAAAAAGCTAACATCAGATAAGGATAATATGGATGTTATTTACTCAAAATATCCAGGTTTAGAAAAGAATTCTTGTTAACGGTTTTAATTTGTTATCGAATTACAAATATTTGTTGCAGTTTGGTGTCATGATCTCATTAAAAATATGTAAGAATATAATTATAAATATATATAAGAGAAGTAAGTGGGTAGAAAAAATAAAAATAAATGAGCGTGACAAGCTATTTTATATGCGAAATGAATCATTTGAATATTTTTTACAGAATAATTTGAAATATTGGTACATATAAAACAACTTAATAAGGATAAAGAGGAAACAATTTTTATTAAAATTAATCCCCCTTCTGCATGCATTAGATGCCACAGCAAGACTAAGACAAATACGAATTAGAAATTATGTAAATTTACTTTTTAGTAAGAATCATAATATTTTATTATATTTTTTCTTTTCCCCATCTTTATATTGTTTATTTAACTTTTTAAAATTTTATTTTGACGGGGGTTTTATAAAAATAAAATTGTTTGTCATATTGGCAAAACCCATAGGCTAGTGGCCAATTTTTGTTCTTTTTGGTTGACTGATTAGAGAAAAAAAAGTGGGCCAGATGCCAACAATCTAATTATGTTTTATTATGCGTTTTCTTCCAACTTCAATAAATAACATTAAAAAAAAATAATAATAAAAAAAAAAATAAATAAATAAAAATAAAAAAATTATATATTTATATATAAATAATTCTTTTATTTTTATTTGGATTGAATAATAATTTACTGATACATTATCACAAAAAGAAAAGTTTTCTTTTTAGAAAAAGAGGTTACATAAAGTAGTGTAAAGTGTTTTGAGTCTAACAATATTTAATTATCCAGTCTCTACGAGTATTGGCGTGTTATTATATTGTAATTGTGGGATTTTTTTTCTTTTTCGTGAAGAGTCAATGAACTTGTGTTAAATAAAACACTCTTCTTATTAAATTAGCAATAACTACCTACTTTATTTAGGGAATTTATAAGGAAAAAAGAAAAATTTCGAAAAAACATTATTCCTGTATAATGATGAAAAAACTGTATTTATATAAGAGCAATTATACGGGTGCTCAGGATTGGATCAACCTTGAAGGCTTCAGAACCTCCAAGGGGAAATTAATTCAGAAAATAAATCGTTCAACAATTTTACCTACAGAGATTGGTGAGATCCTATCACAAACAAATTATTTTCAATTTAAATAACTCGGAGAAAAATCAATTCTGATTTTAGATGAATAAAATTAACTCTAAACTTTATTATTAAAACAGACATTAATTCGTTTTATTAATACAGTTAATATTAAGATAGAAAGAATCGAACAGAGAGCAAGAAATGATTCGATAGAACTTAAAACACACTTACTCATAGACATACCTTTAGTATGTAGTAGTCCCCATTCTATTCATATGTGGGGAATTATTACTGAAATTAAACTTTTCCTGGTCAAACGACATTATTAGTTCTATATAAAATACACTCTTTTGTGTTAGGGTTTGACAGAAACAATGCTACAAGCTACAATTATTATGAGAATACTAGTTATAGATTAATAATAATAAAATATGTAATTTTGGAACGATTTTCAAATAATGTTAAGGAGTTATGGCATTCATCTTTGTAGATTATAGGTGAATGCTTAGAAATAAAAAAAATTCTAATATTTCAATTAACATTAAGATCAAACAGAAAAATCGGCACCTGATCATCACAAAAATATTACTTGAGATTCACGTGACCTTAAAATGTAAAAGAATATGATAATAATAAATTGAGGAAAATACTTAAGTGGAGTTCTAAACGTAGAACAATTAATTCAAAGAACATATTGCAATTAAATGGCTTTTAATTAATAAAGTAATTAAATACATAACTTATCATTTAAAGGAGAATCAAGATTATATATAAACTTTGTTACACATATAGGAACATAAAAAATAGAGGTTTTATAACTATTATGTATTGAAAAATTATTTAAAAAATTAAAGCCCGGATGGCACAGTGGCAAGATAGCAAAAAAAAGAGGAGGCGTCCTAGACCACTTATCCAGTCCCGTCGCCAGACTGTGCGCCCTCTTTTCACAGACCGGTTGAAAACCGGTCAGACAGGGTTCAAGACTCGGGGCGGCTTGTTTCTTTTTTTTAACCAACTCTTTTTTTTATTTTTTAAAACCGGTTTTACATCCAGCACACCGGTTGGAACAAGTAAGAGCCCGGGTATGCCGAACCACTGCCCTTTTACGGTCAGAAAGTCATCAATTTTTCGAAGTCCTTTGAATGCGCTTTAAAGCCTTGAGTTTCTCCCTCCTTCATATCAGCTAATGACCCAATGAGTAAGAGTTCGGTTCTTTAAAATTAAACTTGATTTGTAACTGACTGGTCGGTTTTTTATATACATCCATATACTTCATACATATTTATATGTGATTGAATACCAGTTGAAAATATTCAACTTTCATTGTTACTTTCACAGCTTATTTTTTTTTTTTTTTTTAAAGTTGATTTAACTATGTATGTAGTATAATTTATCAATTTTGATAGCGAAATTAGAATTCGACTCTTACAATTTCATACAGTTTTAATAATCAAATTTTATTGTTACTACTTCGCATCAATCCTAACAAAATAAAAACAACAATAACATTTTATGCTACAAACACTAATTAACATAAGATTTGAATCTTTTATAAATGGTTTTTGCTAACATTCTGAAAAACAAAAAAAATGACGAAACATAACAAAATATAAAAGACCAACTAATCAACTAAAAATTTGAATTTAATTACCCTACCAATAAATCGCATGCTAGCTTATTAGAAAATAACATTGGAATCGAGGAGTTTCAGGTGTGACTTATAAAATGTGTTCTGAAAAACACAGAATACCACGTTGTTCTAGCCACGTCTTCAACTAGATTAACCTTGGTCTGCCCTCTTACAAAACCAACCCTCTCTCGATGATTTTCCATAAGAAGAAATCAATTTTTAAAATAATGACGTCTAGGACAACTATTTAACATTTACTGGTTAACTAAGATTGTACAGAGATAACTCTTAGTTATTATAACAATAATAGGAGTTGAATTGTGTGGATAATATTCTGATGCACTCAGAAGTATAAAGTAGAAGTGTATGTACGTATAGCATTCTTTTAAGTGTAAAACGTACTAAGTTTAATGAAGTTGTGTAAAGCAAGGAATTATTGTATGTAAAATGTAAATTCCTTTGAACAATAAATATATCTATTATACTTTTTTTAAATACAGACCTATAAAGATATATTGCTACATACTTTAATTGAGACGTATATTTCCCTAACATAGATTAAATTTGGGTAATATTATATGCATAGATACATATATTTTTTTAACAATGGTAATGACCTTTTTAGAATTTACTGCACTAGTCACAATAATTATTCTAATTATAGGATTACAATCGCGATAATTATATTTATAATTTTCATTCTCTTTTTCTTTAGATTATATAAAAATAATAGTTGAGTATGAGCTTAAGGAAAGAAAAAAAATTACATTGTTAGACTAAGACAAAAGTGAAAAATGCGTTGGAAGGTAGTTATTAGATTGTTTTGAAAAATAAAAAAAACCGCTTGAATTCTCAATTCAAAACCTTAATGTAACAAGAACAATAACATCATTAACTTAAACGAGATAAGAACAAGAGCATGGGCTAGCCATACAAATACTCTGTATAACCCATTATAAGCTCAGTAAATTAATATTCACTCATGACGAATTTAAGATAGTGATAACAAAAAACTAAGTGCGTTTCCTCCATACATTCCTCGATAAATACATTAATACTAATTTAAGATTTCGCATTTTGTATGTAAGAGAAAATCATATAAACCTTGATATAATGGTATAAAGGTTAACAGATTATACTACTGATACTGATACATAACTATTATAACTGATACATAATACATTCAGAAAGGCTATTTATTCTCATCTTTGACCTTATCGATTAATTATAATGTTAAGGAACATTCTTTTAATAAAGATATAAATGGGATATATGTGATGTAATTTTTTTATATATATATACCGTAGGTTTATTTCAGCCAATTTAAAAAATATTAATGTTTATTTTGAACTCCCCCCCCCCCAAACCACCCTATAACGGCTATTCCTATAATTTTGAAATATTTATGCTAATACCTTATGATGTGCCTAGAAAATTTTCTGAAAAAAAATTCCCACTTTTTATAAATTGCAAATTTTGCGTGCACTTTTGTTCTTTATATTGAGTGAGGATACCACTTTTTATAAATTGCAAATTTTGTGAGCAATTATTTTATATTGAGTGAGGATAGTAGATTACATATGATACAACATTTTTTTAACATTTCATTTTGTAGTTTTTAAGTCGAAATATACCAAACAAAATTTGCCCTCCTCCCAGCCACCCCATAAGGGATTGTCCTAAATTTATTGAAAAATGTATGATATTATCTTTTTATAAAAGCTGATGAAAATTTAAATTGCCGTGAGTCATTGATTTATTTATATACATATTTTTTTAAATTTTGAGAGGTTATCAAATTAATAAGTTATGAAACTGTTAATATTATAAATGTGTACAAATCTTATTTTGCGAAACCCTAAAAAGTATTTTTATGCAAGAACTTCCCTTTTTTTAATTCCACCTTTACAACAACTAACAATCTTGATAAAAAAAGTTTCCCAATCTTAAGATTCAAGATTTTATCTTGAAGAAAAAAACGAGATGCAGTATGAAAGATTTAGGACATCTCTGCTTTAAGATATTATGAGTGGGTGAATAAGAGGAAGATGAATAAGAATAATATGTGTGGTTGGATAATCTATTAAGTTAAATCCATTTTTTAAGTCAAAATAACTTATAAGGCTCCATTGTTTTTCCTATTTATAAACAACTTACTAACCAAAATAATCAATAACGACATTTTTATTGCTACCTTTAATAATAAAATAACTAATTAACAAGTTAAAAAAGCGTCGTCAAACTATTTTCTACACGCTACTTTATAAAAAATTATAAAGTTTTAGCATTGACTTTGTATTTACAAAGCAGTTTTAAAAGTATATTTAACTTGAAACAAGGTAACATGTTTTTTCCATCTGTTCGTACAAATTATTCGTGAGACATGCTATCTGACATCGGCAACATTGCGTATTTAAAATAAGCAGGGAAAGAGATCGCGGCACAATAAGAGGGGAAAGAGATCGCGTGTCATATAATAATATAGGCAGGTATATTCGTGAGACTTTTAGAAACCATGGTTTTTAACCACCTGGCTAACGGGCCTATAATTTATGCACACAAAATGGCTTAACAAAAAACTGTAATGAACATCGATATCAAATCAATAAAGAAAAAAATAAGGCTGATGGTGAATTTATACTTTTTCAGACGTTTTGTACAACATAAAATATTAGACCACGAATCACATCTATTTTTACTTCCTAGTGTACATAGTAGGATAATATGTTTTATTAAAATCGATACGTTAGAACGTAAGATATTGGTAAAAACGTTGTTTTCTCTAATTTAAATGTTTAAGTCTGCATTAATAGTTTTAGAAATCGTTAACACTTGAAGGGTCCAGGGGAAAAGGGGTTCATGACCATCTAACTCAATTTTTCAGGAGAACAAAAACTAACTTACCTAACTCTAAAAAGTATAACAATGGGATACAAATAAACTTGTATCAAGTTTAAAGTTAAATTTGAACACTATACTTCACAATTATGAGGATTTTTTTTTTTTTAATTGTGGAAAATAATGAACAAATAAAGAAAATAAAAAAATGAGGTGGACATCAATACTTTTTCACAAGTTTTTCAACCATTCTTCCCTACAATCTTTTGGACAGCAATTTACTCGTATTTTCACCAGCATTCAATTTATTTTTTACGTGGCTCAGATCATTATATTAGCCACACATGAACATGAAACACCATTTTGTGGTAAAATCTCGTCCTGGACATTGGTAAAATGAACATGTGCACCAAATTTAACCAAAATCGGTCAACTTTTACGCAAGTTGTCACACGTTTCCGACACACACTGACAGGATGCATAGTTTTTGTTTGATATAAGAAGCTCGCTTTAATTAGATATTTCACACGTCAACAAAATGTATCCTAATATACTTATTACTTAAAAATAACAGTAATTTAATTTTGACTCTGTTATTTTTTATTGATTTCACTCAAGAATTTATTGTTTATTTATTTTTATATTGATTTCTATAGCATCATAATGCAATAACCTAAGCTCAGAGGGGCGCTACTAAAAATAAAAAATAAAAAAACCTTTAATATTGGTTTAACTTAAACTACCTGTAACAGGCGACTATAAAGTTCTATTTTTATCTCCGCTTCAGCTCTATTTTGCTTATATTGTATGTTTGATTCATAGCTTTCTGTATATTTTATGGTGGTCGTCACGCCACCTCGAATTCCACCTCCCACGTAATAAATTGATCCCACTGTTTTTTTTTATGTATTTATGTTGTTCTTTTATTCAATTTTAGAAAGCATTACAAATTACCTTACTTTTGAAAATATTAATTAATTTAAACTCAGAAGACAATGAAACACTATTATAAAAATAAACTCTTAGTTTTAGATAACAGAGCCTATACATTCATTGTAATAAATAAAAGTAATAAGTAGTCAACCTTCCGATTTACGAGCAATGATAACATATAAGATTTCTTTTTTATGCATAGATATAGGCACATAAATAAATATATATATATATATATATATATATATATATATATATATATATATATATATATATATATATATATATATATATATATATATATAAACATATATATATGTAATTAAATTTTAAGTTGCAACCGTTGTTTTTTTTGTTTTTTTCTTTAGACCGTATCTCACTAACTCTCTCATATCTATAAATATAATCATACACTAATCTTATCGTTATTTACTATATCTCAATATTTAGCGATAAAGATTATAGGAGGGAATTTTTTTTAAAAATTCTTTATATATACTATCTATAACAGATCAACATATCACTCTTATTATCAAGTTAGTATTTAGCTTGAAACGTTGAACTGCATTAATTGATTTTTTGGGATATTAATTATAAAAAAGTAATGATACAATTATTGTAAGAGGCAATGAAAAACTTTCGATAATTGTACGGACAATAATTCTAATTTATCAGTTAATTTTGATAATTATTGAACGATCTTGGTAAGTTTTTCATTTCAAAGACTTAAAATGAAAAATTAACTAAGGAAATTTAAATTTAGTATAGTTTGTGTGTTTTTAACGATAAGTGGAGTAAAAATATACCGATTTGAACGAAATTCAACACATAGGTGCATCTCAACATTTGTGATAAGTGATAACTGTATAGTTTTTGGAAAATTCGCACTTAATATTTTCAAGATGGCGGCCAATATACAATGTCGGACAACTAATCAATCTATGTGAGTTCTCCATGAGCCGCAACACTAGTTAGTTAAATATTAAACTGATTAATCAGTATACTCCCAATTTTTTAAGATTATACTTACATACCAACCGTTATGCTAAATTAATTAATAAAACGATTAAATTAATTAATAAAATGTAATGTGTTTGCTAGTTTACATTAAACTGATAAATCTTACACAAAATTATGAAATGCAATATTGATTGGGTCGTTTAAATATTAAAGTACTGAGTATTAATAACATGGGTTATCTAAAGTATTAAGAGCTTTTTGACATATTAGCAGTAAAATTTGTCATGAGCTTATTTTTAATTAATTCAATTTAAATAGCAACTTCATGTTTCCCTTTTCTGGTTTGATAATGAAATAATAATAGATATAGATCGCTAGACAAAAGGGAAATTAAATAAAAAGTTAAATAGAAGCTTGAAGAGAAAATAAATAAAAGTAGGAAGAGATTATGGCAAAGCGGAGAGTTCACAGAGACGGAATGACGTCATCAGTGTCCACAAATAGAAAGCTCTGAAAGGGGATCCATTATAATGTTTGTAGTGTTGTGATAAACTATCAGAGTAACAAGGAGAAGGCAGGGTTAGAGAGGCGAGCTGTCTCACATCTCAGCACTATAAGGGAGGCAAAACCAAGGTCAGGACAGATTGCACCAATATAAAATTCTTTCTATTACTAGCTCGCCTTACAAACTAAACAAAACTAACTGGTACCAGTGTGGAAATTGCATGCATTTGCTTCCATGACAAAAGGGAATGAAGGGTGTTTTTATTAAAGTAATGGCTTAAAAAAAAGGGAGAGGGGGGAAAAAACGCAACTATGTGCAAATAAAAATAAATTCTCTGTTATATCGGTCGGGAACAGAATGGAGGTCAAACATATAATCACGATTAAAATTTAGTATTCCATAAAAATCAATATCTCTACAAGAGAAAAACAAATAAAAGTTTAAAATTATAGATATTCTTTTGTTTCTAAATGTATATTGTATAAATATGCAAACAAGAATATTTACTGAATTTAAGACGGCCGGACAACATTTAATTAATTATAACTTCAGTCACTTGTAATGTTCTTATAATAATAATGTATTACATTTTATTAATTAAACATAAAAGCCATAGAAAAAAAATAAATAAGAAAGTTCGGTGTAGTTGAGAGGTTAGTCATGACACCGACAAAAATCTATCGATGGATCGAATCCCAAAGATGTGGCATTTTTAACACATAATCTCCCTGGATGGATCCTTTATAATTGAGTAGAAAAGTTTAAAGTGTCTGTTCCCTCGTCCTATAATAACTTTAAGTGTAGGTCAGAACGTAAAAGATGCGGTTAAATAATAATAATAAATTTAAATTATAATTAAGCATTCACTCAATTCTGTAAAAGCTCACTGATATTTATTGCAACAAATAGATATTTGTTGCAATAAATTGACAACTATAATGAAAAGGAAATAGACATGTATAACAACATGAATAATTAATAAATTAAAATTAATCAACCAAATAAAAACTTACGTGGAAGATGAAAACATTAATTTATAAATAAATCACTCACCTGAAACAGAAAATAAAACAATGGTAAGAGACACGATGTAACAATAATCATATCTGTACATTTTATTATAATAATGCCAATAATTAACCCATTATGTGTTTAATTTTTAATGATTAGCTAAAAGTAAATAGCAATTAAGTGGTTTGTTAATGGAAATGGAACGCTTCATATTTTTATAGCTATCTCCTAGATTTAATCCTTTTAAAGTCTTTTCTATTAATTATTCTTGAGTAGGTAGATCTGTGTAAATTTGCCTTCGTGAAGGCAACGTACCCAAAAAAATATAAAGCGTTTTATTTCCATTGATGGCATATTCTTTTTTTCAAGTTAGGTCCTCTTGGAACAATATTATAAAAACAATTATTTAATTAGAGGAGGGACCATGCCGGACATGTAAATACTTCAACTTATCGATTTCATGCTAAGTAGATAAGATAAACCTAAAGCTACGGAGACCTAGAACTGTGTGATGAGTGATGACCCCAACTACTAAAGCCTACGAACTTTGATTGACCAGATAAGTTCATTTAAAGAGGCACGCATTTAACGATTATTATACGGTTATCAGTAGTGCACTAATTGGATGGCATTTTTACAAAAAGGGCAAGATCTTAACCAATTTAATTGTTGCCATTTATGGTTAGTTCAAGTAGAAAAATTTAATTCCAGTTATTTGTTAGGTATAATTTTATAAAAATTGCTACCAAGGAAATAAAAAGTGAAAATAGATAATATTACAGAAATGTATTCCTCTCATAAATGAATTCAAACGTACATAAAGTTAAAATATTTCATAGCCAAACGCTAGTGATAAAACAACTGCAGGTAATATACAAAAACAAAAAATATATCACCAAAGTAGAAGCTTAAGAAAACTTAAGGCAGAGGTATAAAATACAATAAAGAATCGCAATGGCAAGGCACAGGCATTAAGTAGAGGAGTAAATGTCCTTATAGATTGGGATAAGAGAGGAGGGTACAGACAGACAGAGGAGAGGGCTTCGGTATAAGAGGCACGCTCAGAGAAGATGAGGCCAAGAGAGGTTATAGCGTGCACGGAGGAAGGTCGCTCTCGTAAGATAAGTAAGGCTCCCTGTAATAAATTCCACAGTGTCTGACTTCCAACCACCTCGGATAAGCATGGAAAGAGAAAGAAGGAAGAAGAAAAGGAAGATATTACAGTAGGATACTAAAAGGAGAATAAAAAAATGTCAGATAAAAAAACAAGTTTCTTTCGACCGGTTTCAAACCACGAAACCCTTTAAACATACCAAAACAGTATGAATAACAAAGACACGTATTGTTTATTTTTTTATGAAAATACAAACGATATTATTTATTCGATATATACGATAGTTATTTAAAATCAATCAACCATATACAAGTAATATAAAATAGTAAAAAGAAACAGCTAAATACATCATTCACACGTAAAAATGTCAATATTGATCAAAGCTACCTAGCATGAATATATTAAATAAACATTTCTTAAACACAGAAAGTGTCTTTGTCAGAAATATGGAATAAAAGTAAACAAATATTTAATAAAATAAATAATAATTATTATTAAATTATTATTATTTTAATATAATAAAAAATTATTAAATAAGCAGGTAAAGAAGGCTAAGGGTAAGTAGAATTTGTCATCCCGAATTTTTTTAAAACTGTCAAAATTGTTTTGATTTAAAGTGTCAATTGAGCAATATTTAAAGAGTGCGCAGACAGTGGAAATTGACCTCGGGCTATCTGCGAGCTACTTACGACAAACCATCCAAATTTAATAAAAATCAAGATGAGTACTTTTGGAGATATAGGTGTAAATAAATGTATATTTGTGGGCATATAGAAGCGAAACAAATGGGCGCAGAAGGTTGAAACTTATATCGGACCAACAATGGGCTAATTATGACCTAACATCTAAATTTTATAAAATTGTACGTGGTTTTTAAGATATGTCAGTTTGCAAAAATTAAGCCACAGCCAGACAATGAACCAAAAATGTTCCCTGATGTCTGAAACGGATATCTGTCTTGGAATTTTTAATATCGGAGACAAAAAAATTATGCTTTTCAGGACGATCACAGCTTCCGTTACCTTTAGTAAGCTCGGAAGCAAAATTTTTATTAATATTGAAGACATGAATATGACCAGGTATATCTATCTCCTGGTGTTAAACCAGAATGCGAGTTAATGTAATTTCCTCTATATATAATACTTACACTAAATGACCAAAGATGATGGATTGAAGTACAAATGATTAAGTTTGATAGCAATTATGAAAAAAACAAAAATGATTTTGTTTATTCACTTTCGACAAAAATTTTAAAAATTATATTATATTTTGCTTACTATTTGCAGCAAATTTATTAATAGTTTGTCGAATGGCTGAAAGGGGCGAGTGTTAAAGACAAGGGCTTCTCAACTTCATGGACTTACAATTTCCGGAGAGCAAAGAGAAAAAAAAAATGAGGTCGTCTAACTCGAAAACTGAATTCAAGCGACAAGGCAAATTGAATTATACCTTTTAGCTCTTGACTGGAGCCAGGATAACTGGAGGGTTAAAAGAGAGAGAGGAAGGCAGAAAGGGAAAAAAGGAAAAAATGAGAAGAGAGTAAGATGTTAAACGTTGAAATAAAAAAATAAAAATCTCTTCACTGGAAAATTAGAACATAAATTTTTCATTTTCCTAATTTTATTTATTACTTGAAAAGGTATACTTAGGATAAAGTATACGTTTTCAATAAAATTTTAAAGCGTAAAATTCTAAGATTCACTCGTATTTCTGTATGATAACTTTTCCTACTGATAAGTATTTTTTTTTTTTTTTTTTTTACTGTCCCCCTTTATATTTTATATAATTTCTACAGGTGTCTTCAGGGGTAATAAAGAGATGTAATTTTTATTTGTTATTATTATTATTTTTTTTTTTTATAGAAAAGGTGATATTTCATCCCTTGTTTGGGATAATCTCAAACCTTATTGAGTAGCATGCTGTTCCTCTCATAATTAAAAGTTGATATGTACTAATGTACTCCTTCTTTACTGTAAGTAAAATTGTCAAAACCTTATATAGTCAAACCTAGGAACAGCGTGAAGCTAAGTCACCGAGCTTTAGCAACTGAATCACAGATACACTCGTATTTCTGTACTGATAAGTATAATAGATTATAGATACTTAATAAAAGTTGCAAAGCATAAGTATAATTATAAATTAAATACTTCAGCTTAATAATAATATTTTATTTGATAAATAATGAACTCTAATAAAATAATATATTAGGCATTACAGATTATTATGAAAACCCCTATTCTCTTTGCATTATATAAATCTCAAGGTCGTTAAAAATAATTTCAGGTTAGTTAAAAATTGAAATAAAAATCTTATCAATTTGAAAATCTATATAGATTACAATGACATTTTAGATAATAAATACAGCAGAGAAAATACCATAGAAGGTTGATTATATAAGAGGCGCTGTTTATTTTTGTGGTATGATAACAGGGGTCGCAACGTTGATAAGATATTAATTCAACATATTTTTTTTTACTGGTATGAAAATTAACTCGTAGAACAGGAAATGTAGTTGCAAGTAATAAAATAAGAAACAAAAACTCTAAATCAATAATTACGATAAATATTCATCGAAATCAAATCTTACGTATTCCTTTTCAGACTAACTTTAAACTACTTTTTTCAAATCTGATAAACTAAGGCGATTTTGCTTGATAGTTGGTCTTCAGGGGTTTTTAAGATAGGACACAAAATCAGAAGAGAATTAATAACATTTATAACTGTACCGTTAATAATAATTATTTATTCGTGGAAAGTAATAAACGGAAATTATTACTTGCAAGTAGAATTAATCCTTAGGCTGCTAAAGGGAGATAATATAGCCATTCATGAAATTAGTATTCCATACTTTTATTATAGAGCCCAGTACATGAAGGCGATACCATTTACTACCCTCGTTATTTATTTTGTAATATACGACAACAGTATTAGTTAATTACTGGGCGAAAGTCGAATCGTAATCATTAGTGTCAAACCTGTCTCACTTCTTAGTGACTCCATTTAGATACGTTGGTGTGTTGACTGGAATTTCAGGATAAGAGCTATTAGCCATTTGGTCATACAGAATCTCTCTAAAATCGTACACATTTAATTGCTGAATTAAGCACTTATTGTGCAGTGAGACGTTACTTGTTCTTACTAGTCAATGAACGTTACTTGTTGTTAAATTACTAGTCAATGAATTTATAAAACAGCACTTTAGTTAACGTTTTTAGGTACTAATATTCACTAAAATACCTTAGTAGTTTAAAAAATGTATTAATTTAAATTTAATTGAGAGTGATGGGTGGATTTTATGTTTTAACTGCTTTTGATTTGAAGGCATTTACCGCTGTGGCGTTATAAGAGAAGAAATGCCTGGACATCGTTTATGCTGTTAGCCAAATTTAATCGGACAATTAACTGAAAAGTATAAAAAAGGTAAACACATAAGAAGCAATCATTGCACAAATAAAACAAAATTTAAATACTTAAAATTAGAATGCCACGTCAATACAGCAAAAATAAACAGGTATCTAGTCAGAGCGAATTACTTCTGGCTTTCGTAATTCCACTGGCTAAAATCCAAAATATAAACATGCATTTTTGTTTAAGAGAAATGTATGCAATAAAAAAAGTATATACTAGCACTTATAAAGAATGACGAATGTTCTCTACAAGATTAAAGAATAAACTGAAAAAGGAAAGGTCAAGAATAAATCTTCCATAAAAAACACTTCATGATCCATGGATGTTTTTTTAAAAAAAGGCATCATTAGATTGCAGAGAGCAGATTGAAAGAGGTTAGAGTAAGAGAACCACTATTCTTCTAAATACGGTAAGTATTACGGTACATAAGACCTGGCAATACACCAGAGAAAGAAACCAACTTGAAATAGACAAGAATATAAAAGCTGTCTAATACTACTAAATGTTAAAAGAGAAACTATGAAAACCTAACAACATTATTTACTCTGTACGTAACAGGCACTAAGAAAATAATAATTGTAAAGACATTACTCCAGCTAAAAGTAACAATTTAAATCGTGAATGCATGACATTAAAAACACAACGTGAATCATAGTTAACAATTAAAATGCCACGGGTTGAGGAGCAAAGATCAAAAAATAAACTAGGCTAGTTTATAGAACAATAAAGCATTCGCTAGTTTGACATTATAAAATTTTATAAGTAAACTATAATCATAGTTAAGTCTTGTCCTTTTAAACTTTCACAAAGTAATTTTTAATGGGGCGAGGCAATAAATGTATTGCGGTTGAAAGAGACGAGTAGGCCAAGCAAATTAGCAGCAAAAAGGGTGTCCCTTCGAAAGAAAGGGTGGAGTTTTGGAAACTGTAATTCAATCAAGTAGGCCTCTAATATGAATAAATTGAAATTTGGCGTACGTGTTCCTTTTATCAATACTCAGGCTGAGCGTTACCCGCCAAAGCGTTCACGCGCAAAAATTTGAGCTAAAAAATGTCATATTGAAATTTTAGGACGGAGAGAATTTCGAATTTTTTCAAACACCACGGCTAAAATTCCATTTGGATAACGGGGAAAAAACAGATAAACATATCAGAAACCCATTTGAGCGATTTCTATGCAAAATTCTTATTTGTTTCGCTTAGAGAATGAACGAAAATTTATTTAAAAAGCAATATTATTACATCTTAATAATTAAACCCTCGAATCAAGACATATTGCTTTTATAGAATAAAAAAAAAAAAAAAAAAAAAAAATACTGTTAAGGCATACATTAAAGGATAGTAAATAAAAATTATAACACATTTATAAAAATAAAGTTCCTATCCAGCTTATTGGCTTATTAATTGAAGCAATGGAGATGGGCTTTCTCTAAATATTTAAATGACGTTAGGAGGCAACACTGCTAAGGAGATAACGAAGGCTAATTTTTATGTAATTCAAATCTTAATGAATAATTGACAAACTAAATAAAGAGGAATAGTAAACGAGAGGTTATAATACTCTAAATATCAGAGTAGATAGACCATGCAAATTATATAAAAAGATCATTAATCACATTGTAACGCTTAGTGAGATGTAAAAAAAGATTAGAATATTTCAACTTTCCCAATAGCCCATGTATTTAGTTAAGACTGCAGTGAGTTTATAATCCTAGTAACCTTGAAGTAAACTAAACATTAAATGATTTTTAAAGAATATTGAATGGCTTATACCAGTTGAATAATAATAAATCTTTCAATGTTGTTGGATAGATACAATTTATTAGTCAAAGGTGTGAAGTATGCTTATTTATAAAATACTTAGCATAAGTATAAAGTGATTCATTGATGCAAACACAGAATTAAAGTCTATTCAATCATTTGTATAAGAGTTGTTTACTGTCCGCATTTAAATTAAGTTGAATGCTTAAAAAAAACTGTAATAAACAAGTGGGTGGTAATGTGGAGGGCAGAATAAAAAAAAACCTCATGAGAGACACAAGAGTTAATATCATTCATCAGAATAGAACAACATCGAACCCTCAAAAAAGGTTCTGGTTTTTTGAGTAGGCGATCACAAGTGGGAAGACAATCCTTGGAACAATTTAAAATAAATCAAAAATCTACCCATATTTTACTAACGTACAAAGAAAGTATTGATATCAATACATAAAAATATACGAATCATATTCATAACTTAATATTTAAGTTAAGTAAGGTAAATACAAAAAAAACTTGTACTTACATATCTGCCAGATAAACGGGTAAAAATTATTAGTAGTATCAAAACTAATATAAGTTACGAATTTAAGAAAGAAAGTCAAAAATGAAACCAGTAATTAACCTTTTAAAAATGCAACAAAATAGATTCCTATGGAATAAGCGTTACTTATATAGTTAATAGGGAGTCCAAATACGGACACTATATTTGTGCAATAACTGTTATTATACGAATAAAAGTAAAAACTTTAAATAATAGGTTCCACCATTAGTATTTATAGGTTCCATTATTTGCCTCCGTAGCAAGCAACCTCTGATATTTGTTATTAAGTTAATAGTCTCGACAGTTACATTATTAGGTCCATTATGAAGTTGCATTTCAGATATTATCAGTGCCCTATATAAGCTATGCAGAGAATTTTTTTCTCTGGTACAACTTGGTGATTAATTAACAACCTAAAGGTGAAATCATAAATAAGTATTTATGATTAATCTACTTTCATTTTGACAGTTGAATGCCACATTTTGTGGCTATGTGGTATCAATTTTATACCAACTGGAAATATCTTAACATACATGTCTATGTCTATACATTTAGGAATGGAAATAATATTTTTAAATATTCTATAAAAATAACGAAGACCATAATATCAACAATATGTAACATGTGCTTTGTAAATTATAGAGTCAATCTGTAAGCCAATTTTGAATATTGTCATAAGTAAAAGTTATTATCCATTCTACATTAGATATAAGATAATTATGGTGTAATGTAGGGAGTAAAATGCATCTAGTTAACCGTGCAATTATATTTAAATAAGCTATAACATATCAGTCATAATTACTTTAAAAAAAGCAAATCTTAATTTAAGAAATAGATTATCCAAAATCCAAAGATATATAACTTAATTACGAAAAAGTGCCTAGTTAGACCTTTAAAGTTAAAAGAATATATAATTATTTCAGAATTTTTTTTACTTTGAAAGATTAACTTTAAATCGTGTTAAACTAGTTAAACAACACCCGCCTACATATTTTATATCGAGTTTTGGCTTCCATATTAAGATTATTTTGGAGGGCTTTCACCTCCTTAGGGAGTTTAAACCTGACTGAGTTAAGAGTATCTTTTATGAAGTCAATCCAGCCTGTGGAGCAGACAACTCGTTCTCTACTTTCACTCTATGAGATAAACAGGGCAAACCTGACACTTTCACTAACAAATTAAAAACCCCTTGAGACTTCGGCTTTATTAACAGCCCGCCTACAACCAAACAAGGATTTCTTGTATTAAATTTGACATCTGAACTTCGATTTATATTAAAGCGAAGACTTAAAACGAGGCCAATAGTAATTCTCCTTCTGAGCAATAATATCTAATGATGCAATATAACAATTTTAACCTACTGATAAAAGTTTCAGTTGAACACGCCAAGTGTATATTGTTAATAATAAATTACTTTTTAAACTAGTTAGTTTTTATTACAAATTAACTATAAAACTGAATAGACAATAAACCTGTTCCTAGTTTTGTTTCTATAAGAACACCAGTTAAATGTATGCATTAAAATAAAATAAAAAAATCTTACTGACTTCGAGAAGAGAGAGCTCAAAGCTCACATAAACTTAATACAATTAACAACAGAACTAAAAGGATAGTTTCACATTATTCTTAACGTACATACTTATTAGGAGATAGTCATATCCAGCATTGAAGGATCGCCTTTTTGAGTCCACCTCTATATGACTAGAGCTTATTATTGTGAATATTTAAAGAATACGAGTCAATAAAAATACGTGTGGTGTCGCGGGACACCCGGTAGGAACGAATTTCCTTACATTTTTCATTAAATATAAATTATAAAATCACACTGCTAAGTACGTATACATTGGTAACTACTTATACATGGCGGAGTTAGAAAAGAGACAAAATTAAAAGTAATGAACTGTTTGTACCTAGCAGAGTTAAGGCAAAATTAAAATAAAATCATTATTTGTGTAATTAAAGCAAGCGTCTTACTATAAATATATATTAAATATAAGAAAATAGAGTTAGGATTAATTCAGTTACTTCATTGGGAAATAATAGTTTGAATTATCTTAGAACTCTCCTACACATAATTTTTACCGTAAGTAAGTAAGGTTTCAAACTAAAAAGAACTTTATCAACAATACATACCTCGATTAAGAGATCTGTAGATAAGTTTTTCTCTAGACATTAATGTCCAAACTTACTAATTTGCGGTAATAATCAGATATAGGAGAGGATCATGATTACTCAAATTAATATTCCTTAATGAATTATCTAAATTAAATAACTTAAACTTATGCCTAAAATCTCAGCTAAATTCATATAATTGTTAAGATTGTTCATATACCATCATACTTTCCTCAACAATGAGATGAAATTTAGAATGAATGTCATCAATTATTTTAATTTTCAACCAATAATATAATCTATTTATGATCTAACCTTCCTTAAAGACTATTAAATTATAAAAAATCTTTTAACTCGTAACATATATTTATAATTAAGATTTATTTTTAACAACACGTCCTTTAAGTGTAATAGACATTAACACACCCACTTTCTAAATAGCCCAACAAGTAGTGAACATAAATAACCAGGGTATACAATTAACCTCTATAGATCACACACCTTAAAAAGATTCAATATAATTTGACCTTGAAGGAGTTTAAGAATTAAAACCACAACGATTGACCTAAAGCAGCAATAGAACAAATAATAAGATTAAATTATTGATTTTATATTATAAAAAATTAATAATTTAATATTATTAACATTTATTTATTTATTTAGATTAAACAGTACATATTAAGTACAATGTCGTGTGGTATAATTGAGGACCACGATTGCTCAAACTATAATCCTTTAATGAACTAACTAAATGAAATAACTCAAATCTATGCACCACTTATTACTGGATAAAAAAAAATCCATTTACATTAATCGCTAATAAAACAAAAAGCAGTAAGTATTATTTTTTATGATTGCAGGGGCTACAGGAAAAAAATTAAAAGCCCACTTTTGCAATACTTCAAGCTGACTAGAAGATTACTGTTGCATCCTGTTCATGCTAAAAAATCGATTTATTCAAACTAGGGTGGTTTTAGTCAATTGTTAAAATAGGGGTTAATTTTTCAAAAATCCATAGTTATTCAATGTCTGTCACTATTCTATTGTTTATGCTTCACAATTGATTTTGTTTTTTATAATGTGTTTTAATATCACTTCTAAAGAAGAATAATTTAAACTTTTGGTATTTCCCTAACACCTATATTTATAATAAAACAGAATGCCCAAATATGAATATGTTTTGATAAACGTAAATTTCCTATATTAAAAGGTGCGTGGTTAATCATTTTATATAACAGCTACATATTATGAATTTATAATTGTATTTTAACAGAATAAACACTTTTCTTGACTGAAAATAAAAGTATGTAGTATTCTCAGAAGCAGTGTGATGTGTATTTGAAGAGTAGATTACAATAGAATAATTATACTAGTGCCAGACAAACAGTAGTCCATGCAAAAAGATCTCATATAAAGGCACTTCATTTAAGATATAAAGAACAGAATCCTTTCCTTCCCCAGAAGAAACGAGATATGATTAGAATTATGAAGAAGAATTAAAAACAAATATGTGCTAACTAAAGGTTTGAAGCACTCAGCAAAAAATCTATTTACAATGCACAAAACCTTATTTTCGCTACATACACAAAATAGAAAATAATCTAGGATTTCTGAGAAAGCTGACAAGGAAAAGAAATCTAATGAATACGCGAGGAAAGCATTTAGAAAAAAACTTGATAAATAAACAATATAAAATATTGTCGTCTTTTTTTAATCTTTAGGTAAGTAATGATTAAAGATTTTTGTAAACTAAAGAATGTAAATGATTTATACTATAAAGATCAAAGAAGTGCAATTGTATATTATATATTATGTGCATAGTAATTTATTACCCACTGAATATTAATTAAGAAATAAACAGAATTGAAATTGTAAAACAGCAAAAGCCTCGAAGAAGAGAATATATGTCAATAAGAACAGGGTCAATTATTCGACTGGAGAGAAAGGATAAAATGGAGGCAAGAAAACAGTTTAGTCAAGTGAATTAATTAAATTGAACTATTCCGAGACTGTGGGAAATTTCTGGTCGTTGTTGTTCAAAGTCAGGTTAATAAGTAGCCACGAAGAGTAAAAGCACTGAGCAGAAGTTTTCTTCGATGGAAAATAAACTGGATCTAAGCAATGTACGAAGTTTGCTCGAGATAAGTTGAAATAATTTACAAACTGTGAAACTAAATAGTTTATGTAACAAGAAGCAAGAGCAAGAGAGGTAAATCGATATTCAAGCTAAACTTTCAGCTTAACGAGTTCTTTGAAACAAACGATAATAACAGATGATAGAGCGCTAAAACGAGCTTCCTCTAAGTTTTATTTACTTAGGTCTCCTTAAAAGCATTAAGCTCCTTTTTGATACAAATGATTTTATTTTTAAGAGCAAAACATTTTATAGAAGTAGTGAATTGAGAAAAAACGTAGTCATTATACATTTTTCACTTAATTTTTATTCTAAATTATTGAAAATATTGAAAAAAAAAAAAAAAAAAAAAAAAAATTATAATAATAATACCCATTTGTATGGAGATCAATTAAAATACTGATACTATATATTATGTAGTTTGAATATTATTGATTGTAGTGGTTTAATTAAATTATTTCCCCTTTCCTCCCTTTAAAACAATATTCAATGGACTTAAAATAAAAAAAAAATAAAAATAAATAGATTAAACATAATAAATAAAAGGGGTTTAAAGCCTATGATCCCTAAGATGCCTACAGGGTAAAGGTACTTGTAAATATGTATAGTCTGACCTTGAGTTCCAAGTAGAACCATTCCAGACTCTTAGGTTTATTTCTATATTTTGAACCATCGCTATTTAAATGTATAAACTAATAACAATAAAAAAAAGTTCGAATGGAGATTATTAATAGGTCGTAATTCCAACAAAGAAGCGCAAATGCAGCTACTCACTACTTATGTCATATGCACATATTTCTTCGATAAAAAAAAAAATCTTTAGTTTAATTATAGAGCTTGAATAAATGTATAGACTATACATACTAGGCTATAGAACCTTCAATGCACGTAAACACTTAATAATTCAAAGGAAGTGATGAATGCAAGATTCGCTCCATAACTAGTTTAGAATATTTCATGAGTCAAGGTCGGCGCTATTGCTTGTTTGATATATATATGTAATCTTCTGAATGCAGGAAGCAATATTGTCTTCATTCCTTTATTTCATCAAGGTCACGGAACCTACTTACCCATGTTGGCTACTTAGTCTTCTTAACAAAAAAATAAAAAATGTTATCGAATTGTATCTCCCGACATTTCTCAACCGTCGGGTTAAGAAAAAAAAATAACAATGGAAAAGACTTGGCAATGTTTCTAAAACAAGTAAAAAAGGAGAAGTTGAGTTAAAGATATTTATGCAGAAAACTTATGCGTGTAATAAGTTAAAGAGAGAGGATATTAATCTTAATGATAAAAGAAAAGAGAGGGAGAAACTATAAAGTCGAGTTAAATACAAATCACGTATAAAGGGCGAACAAAAGGTTATGGCATGACTGAGTCTGACAAAAGGCGTCCCCAGAGTGGGAAGGGAGGGTTAGCCCGAGCCTGCCGAGGCCATTGTATGAAAGGCTTCTAATAACAACTCGTGGCTAAATTGGGCGAGAAAGAGAAGCCCACTGGAATAGAAAGAGTCACCCACTTCCCATTGTTGTAAGCCTTTCCAGACATCTAGTTTCTCATTCAACTTGCCCTCTCATATACGGACCCAACAACAACAATATCTTTTAACAATCTGTAACTTTCAAGCTGAGAGGAAGGAAACGATGATCCACGACAAGGATGAGATCAAGGTGACAACAACTTAAAAAAAAAAAAGTTTCAAACTGAACGGCAATGACCTGGAAAGACACCTGAAACACCACATTACAGGCGCCAATTAATTTGGTGTGGAAAAAGGATTTTTTTTTGTTATCCGATATACGATGAAGAGATGCAGGAAACTAGTTTCACGCCTGGTTATACGGGCTAGGAGAATTCAAGGACAGTGCACAATGGGCAATGTCAGCCAATGCGGGCATGCGAAATTCAAACTGAAGCGTTTTTGAACAGTACAAATAATCCCAGTACAATCAAGATATTCTCTCAGTTAATCCAACCATTTCTTCACAATACATCACATTGTATTTTCCACAGAACTAATCGAATTATATCAACGGTTAAAAAGAATCATTTCTAGATATTAATTCTATATTATATACTGTAATAAGCTAGAAAGGAGCTATTCTGCTAGCATATTTATAAGGATAACTAGAAATATGATTTAGGCATACAACAAAAACATAAATTGTATCTTTACTACTGAAAAAAACATTTCCTTAAAGAAATTATTTATTCATAAAAATAGTTTTAAAAAAGTAATTATGAAATATTTATTTATGTTTATTATTATACAGGGTGTTCTTCTGCAACCCAAATTTATATACTTTAGGAGGTGATGGAACACCTAAAATACAGCCAAAAAGATGCCATGATGTTGAAGTATAGAGTATGGACTACATACCATTTATCTGACCCGTTCAGAAGTTATAGCCTTAAATTAAGTTAAAAAATTTTCTACTCCATCTTTAAAAACTTTTTTTGTACTCAAACGGTTATAGTTGGAGCATTGTGGTGTATGCACCATTTTAAAAATCAAGTTTACATAAGTTGGCACATTTAGCGAGATTTTAATTAGTGCTTTTTAATCTAAAATATTCCTTATAAGTCGGAGAAAGTGCTAGTGAAATAAAATAAAGCAGGCCTTAACCCGAGAAATAAATGTGTAAGAGGTAGTTGTTTTATGAGGTCACACGTTTTCTTAGATTAAATTTGGTTGTGAATCCGCCAAATACCAGTGGTTTTATTTCTGATGTGCTCACCCTTCTACTCTTCATTTATCCTCTTCCCTACCCCCCTCTTGATAATGTTAAAACTCACTTTTGAAGAAAGTTTCTTAATCATTTTATAATTTATGTCCTCTGAGGAATTAATGATAATGTTTAAAATATAATCATTGACATTAATTCCCCTTTTTTGCTGTCAATTTATTTTGTGTGTTACTTAGGGTGTTACATAAAGGAAAATTAGCTGGCAGCTGATTTGCTATGAATTTAATTTTTAAAATAATCCTCAGGGTTCATTTAATTAAAGAAAGGAAAAGTATACCTAGAAAACGTATATATAAAATTTAATAATACTCCAAATGTAGTATAAATAAATAAAACCAGAAGTGGCCACCTAACACAAATTAGGAATAATAAAATTTTCTACAGGGAATATAGAAATCTGGTCAAATTGACCAAGAGGTCATATTAGCAAGTTTTTCTGTAGTTTTAACGACGTTGAAATTGTAAAATGTAACCATTTTACTAATTTCCTTACTAACCTGACATTAAGTAATATTAATAGTAATATATATATATAAATACAGAGGAAGTAGAGAACAATGCACGATTATCTTAAGAAATTTATGTATATGTAGGCGTTTCAATAAGAGGAAATACTAGCTTGTTTTCTTTTATCTCAGTAAAAAACATTCAAGGGGGCATTCATCGTTGAATAACTTCAGTGTTTACGGTCGAGTAAAAACGAATCGCGTGCAACCTTTATACACTAATTAGTAATTGAAGAAACATTTTAATGAACATAGTAAAGTATTACTATCTATAATCATTACTTAAATTACAATTTTAACTCGTACAGTCTTAGAAACTTAAAAAAAAAACAGCCTGAATGTGTGTTTTTGTTAACGAAACCTAATTCAGTGTATGAAATCAGCATACCAATCTAGGTTTCCGTTGAAGTCTTAGATTAAAAGTTCTATTAACTCCAGAACGGGCAAGAAAAAAGACAGTCTACATTCTACTGTCTTAGATATTAGAACCATCTACAGGGTGTTAAGCATGTGATTTTTTTTCATCAAGTTAAAAATCGAACCGAGACAACTCAGACATACTTTTTCTCATAATTACTTAGCCCAGTGTTTTCAATTTAATAATTTTTGTGTATTCGTATGTACATTTAATTATTATTGAACATTTAATCGAAATAACTTCCCCTCGGCGGGGAATCGAACTCGGTCTCTCTCCGTCCGCATTTAAAGCTATTTTCTCAGGAACTAAATTTTTCCCGGGAAAACAACTTATATCGTTAGATTTAAGTACTAATTTAACAATATAAGTTGTTGGACTACTTTTTTTCTCTTATAGTTATTATAGGGGCCAATGGGCACTCATTTATCAATAAGAAGTGTTCCTATCATCTATTGATAAGATTAGTGTAGATCATGTATTATCTTTCTAGGAGTATCTTAAATCTTAACTCTTTGGTAGTTTTGAGTTTAGTTCTTAAGTTGTTAGAAAGTTGTTGTAGGTTATTAGAAAGTTCTAAATTGTAGGTTCTAAAGCTAAATAAGTTAGATTGTTGGTATAATTTAGAATATAAAATCAGTACAAGGTTTAAATAAATTAAAATGGAATGACGGACAGTCCGATATACGGGACCCAAAATGTATGGGTGGAATGGATTTTTGTCCAGAAATTTTTGATTTCAGGGACCTCAAAAAATATACACTAACCTTCGCCTGACCACCTATCGAGTAGGCTAGAAGCCGCACGTGTCGATAAAGTTTTGCCACATAAAGTATTCATATCCAATATATTTAATTCAAATTATCGATAAAAAATAAAGTTCTGATAATTGGATTGTTTAAATAATAAACTTGATTACTTTATGGTACTGGCAAAGACACAGAAAAGCACTATCATAAATCATAAGTTAAGACTTCAGCTTGTCACTAGGGTTCGATCTAAAGTAGGATTTGTATTAGTAATTTCTTAATTTTAGATAATACATACAATATTTGTATTTTGAATAATAAATCGTAAGCATATACCAATTCAAATAGTAAAATATATTTTAAATAAATCTCAGTGCGAAATTAATTTCTCCCACTTTTTCTGTTTCTTTATTTTTGTAAAGGGGGACAAAGTGCAAGTACAAAGATAAACAAATAGGGGTAAAACCGACACAAATAGAGAATCGGTTAGGGGGAAAAAAGGAACGTTGAAATGGTAGAAAGAGATTGGGGGGGTTTTGGAACGTTTCATTTGTATAACGAATGGAAGCGGCTGAGAGAGATGAAGGGCACCGGTCTCATTCTAAACAAACTCTTGTTTACCTCTACCCAAAAAACACCCAGTAAACCTAACCGGGGGAGAGGGAGGTTGAAAAAAGGAGGGAGGTACTAAATCGTTATTGATGTTAATTCCAACCAAAGAGAAATAGGAGGGGGGGGGGGGGGGTTCTGGTGCCGATACTAATTTTAGAACACAAACTTGTAAACTGTGTTCAGGGAGAGCCCCAGACACGAATAAACTCAAAACACAAAGCCGCAGTGCCCTCAAGAGAATATACCGAGAAACAAAAGAGTAAATTTGTTTTTCTGATTTACTTCACAAATGGCAGTCTAATTTTTTAACTAATTATAAAAAAAAGAGATGAGATTGGAAACACGCAAATCACAAAAAAAAAAAAAATACTAAATAATTCAAATACATAATTCTATTTAAAGGGGAACCTTAAAATATAACATAAATTAAAAATAACACAGGGGTACTTAAATGTCACACATATTATAAATGTCCTTTTTATGCTTAAACGTATTTAAGATATTATTATATACAAGAACATTACTAGTCGGGATTTAGTGCTTAGCGAACTTACATATAGTTAATATAATTTTAAGAGCAACAATTGTGGATTGTTTTTTAAACCATAGTAGTAAAGGTTTTTTAATACAGATAGGGTAATTTTAAATTATCAGAAGATGAACAAGATGCAGAGTCCTGTCAGTATTAAATATTTCCTGTTGTATTATCACATTGAAATTGATTTATATAGACTTCTTTAATACAAATATATTAGAAGTCTGTTTGATAGGTTCTTATCAATTATAAATATAGGATTAAAAAGTAGCATCTTAGGATTATTTACTCAAGGATTATACTTAAGTTCGTAAACAATAAAAAAATATAAGACTACATACTTTTATAGGTCACATCATTAGTTAACTTGTTGGTCTGCATTTATTGATGGTCCAATTATTAAAGTAGTTTGGTAATAAACTCAAATTTACTTCTTGGAATATACAGGATAACCTCAGGGATTTTTACAAACGCATCAAAAAAGTACATTTTATTTATTTTCAAAAACGTTATTCTTAGATAAATCAGTAGTTTCAATCTAGTCGTCTGCGAGTTATAAAAGTAAAATATATATTTTTTCTTTTTTTGTTAGTTCAAAATGCCCTAAATTGAAAAGTAATAAAGCCTTGAATTATAACAACACTAGGATTTATATACCCTAGATTTATTTTATTTTAAAACGAAAGAAGACAAGGCTAACTAGGTCTTTACATAACAAGTCTTTCATTCGAGGACAATCACTTGAATGTGAATTATAAATTAGATAAATAAATTATATAACATTAAACTAAACGTAAAATTTGAAATCAGATATAAAGAATGTGTGTGTGTGTGTGTATACATATATAAATAGAACGAGATAAGTTGATTATAGGTTGTTACATCAAATTTCTAAGAAGAATATTCTATGCACTGTAGGTTAATAACATAAAGATTATTCTAAACCGGTCTCAAATTTTAGAACCGGAAAAAACAACTTTACTATTCTAGGAAATAACTGAAGAAAGTATTAAAAAATATAACTCTCTATAGAAGCTGTAAATCTTGTATATTAGTTTTCTCCTTCACAATTTGTACATACATGCTATATTTCTTTTAACCTTAACAAAGTATATTTCTTGAAAAATAGAATGTCTATGAATAGAATATCTGGTAAGGCTATTTTTAATTTGTATTATTAAGTTTAATAATAACACGATAGAAAATCAAAATATAGAAGTACCTACAAGCAGAAGGTAGATGGTTGCATGTGAATTAAAGGAGAACAAATCGTGAGTGGTTATTATTAAAGGCCTTTCGTGCAAACAAAGCTCTTTAAAGATCTTTCTAGAAAGGCATGAGCGTGAATGTATTTGATTATAGGCAACTAAAGCAGGCAAAACCATTCGGTATTAATATATTCGCTATTGCGCGTTTTTAACAGTAAATTTATCATTGGCAAAAGAGGGACTTTATGACGCTGATTTCAACAGAAAAGTAAGACATTGTTGTTAGTGTCCTACGCATCTAAAAATATATAATTTATGAAAGAAAGAAAAAAAAGGTACAGGAGTTTCAACTCTCCGCAATATTAAAATAAAAATTCAAATGACCTGGAAACAAAATTCCAGAAAGTTGTTAAGAAAATAATGACAAAAAAAAATCTTTAAGATTACAGACTTTAAGCTCGATGTACAAAAAACATTTAGAAAGAAAAAAAAAGTTACTATGACATTAAAGTCCGTATAAAGACTTTCTCTTGAACAACTCTGAAGTAGAAGAAAATATAACAAGTTTTTTACTTCTCCAAAGAACTTGCTTTAGGGAGCAAATTTTTCCAGGAGTTTGTGCAACTAAGTTTTCCTTTAAGTAAAGAAAAAGTGTAAAAAAAAAAGCATAGAAAAATACTGAGAGAAGGGAATAAGGCCTTGAATTTCAGACTTAAAAAAATATAAAACCTGCTATGAAAACTTAAAAACTACTATTTCAATATTCTGAAAAAGCACTTTGATAGTTTAAACATAAATTAATGAACCAAAATATAATATCTGAAGTCTATATATGTACACATAAGTTACCTAAATAAGTCAGTTAAATAAAAATTATATATTTTTTTAAATTGATAATTCATTTAGTAAATATTCTTTAAACTTGGAACGAAGAACAACTTAGACGGATAATTTTAACTTAAGAGTAAGGATAACAATTGAAAAGAACAATTTTATCAAGGTGTTCTCAAATAGAAATTACAGCTGTTAAATGCTAACGGCTTGTCTGTTTGTGACTTTTATCGTACGTGCTAAAGATTTTTAAATAGTGTCATTAAAGTTTACAAACCAAGTAATTTTTAAAAAATATGTAATTGCTTATAAAGTAGAGTATAGCACAAGTAATTTAAAAACCAAGAAAGTTAGATTTTGCATCCAATTTCAATATATATATATATATATATATATATATATATATATATATATATATATATATATATATATATATATATATATATATATATATATATATATATATGTGTGTGTGTGTGTGCGTGTGTGTGTGTGTTTGCTTTAAATGATTATTAGAACTTGCTCGTGATGAATAGAACTTAAGATTAACAATTCTCAAAATGTTTTAACAAGAATATATTAAAACTAAATTTGAATTATTATATATATATATATATATTTTCCATTAACGAATGTCAAGGTAATAATAAAAAAAATTGAATAAATAAAGGTCAAGTGTCAAGAATAGAAGAGAATTGCGTGAGTCATAAAGACCAGCAATTATTTTAATTATATGTGAGTGGAACTTTCCTTTACAAATATATAAGTATATTCTATTTATATATATTCTATATATATATATATATATATATATATATATATATATATATATATATATATATATATATATATATATATATATATATATATATATATGTATGTACCTATATAACTACTTAAACTTCATTCTCAAAGTTCTTAAGTCAATAGACACAAATTCTATGACTGCTCACTCATAGAATCAAAAGCATATACATATTTTGAGATTTTAAAAGGCCTAAATAAATTAACATTATTATGTGGTGAGGGGAGTTTTAATTGATTATAAAAATAACTATCAAACAATTATATCCAACTACATAGTCGGAATAATTGTTCTATGGTTATTTTAAATTTACTACATAGTAAAAAAGAACAACTGTATGTAAAAAAATATCTTAAATTACAGTTTAATTAATTAAACTTTTTACCAGTTTACTGTTAAATAGGAAATATTTTAATATATACCAGCTCAGCCGCTTTCATAAACCACTATTAATAATAATTAAGCTATTTGAGTTCAAATTACTCCGAGGAAATACCACTAAAATAAGAAAAGCTTAACGTTCTATCTTTGGGGTTTAAAAGCTAAAAATGCAATTATAATTAATTATAGCGGTTCTAATCAACGGTAATTGGACTGATATACCACCTATTTCAATATTTATATAATAATATGACATAAAGCTATGATTTATGTTTAATTAGCTCGAAATACTATTTCAGTAAACAATATTAATCAATTGGTTATATGGTTTATTGAATTTAATTAATTCGTTAATTTAATCACAATTCTGTATTTTTTCATTCTCTTCTTGGGTTTCAAATTTTGTTGCGTTATAAAAGTATTCAATTTTTTAAAATTATAAAATGGGAAATTTATTATTATCTATTAATTTTCCTTACCTTTAAATTGAATTGTCAGTACATTATGTGAAATAAAAAAAAATATAGGTCAACAAGATAAATTGAACGAGAAGTGGCCAAGTTAAAAATAGTGGTAAGAATATTAAGTAAAAAAAAATGAAGCGTGACATTAGCGAAATTAGGGTGAGTACGCAAGGCGTAGATGCCGAACGGTACTGAAGCAATAAAAGTGCTGGAATACTGCTAAAGGACACTCAAGAGGATTTGAGAGTAAGCAAGGATACGAGTTGGGGCGTAGCTAATGATAAAACCGAAAAACCGTCAGGTAGAACGTAAAGAACCCTATATAATGCCTATTACCACTCAACCGCAGACTAAGAAATACTATTATATACATATATATATATATATATATATATATATATATATATATATATATATATATATATATATATATATATATATATAGATATATATATATATATATATATATATATATATATATATATATATAAACTTTAAAAAACCTTGGCTTGTTTTCCGACCACCGTAATTGAGAGGGTGTCCCGGAGGCGTTTTATTTAACCAGTTCAACCTCTTTTAACTTATAAGACGTAAAACTATAGATAGTTTATAACTTATAAAAAGTAAAAAAAATTAAAAGTGAGAAATTGGAGAATTTTTAAATGAAATCGGTTTAAATAGAAGCATTATTAATATGAAGTTAAATTTGCCCTTAGATGATGATTGATTAATATTGGTGCTTAAGTTCTTTATAAAAAACACAAGTATAACATAACACTTTAAACAACATTTCAGCTTCCAAGAGAGGTTAAAAAAAGCGAAACGTTCCGACAAGAGATATTAATAAAAAGGGTTTTAATAGGAACGTGAAGACGTCGAGACAAAAGGTGAATGGTGTTAAAGAAAGAAAAAAAAAAGGATTAACAAGTTTGAAAAGTTGAAGGTATAATGGTAGAAAAGACACAAGATAAAAACTCTTTAAGATGACGCTGTCACACTTTGTTTCACAGCACTGTTTCTCTAGCGAGTTCTTTTTTTTTTTTTTTTTTTTTAACTCTGAATGGATCATTGTTGACGGCGCCGATTGTAGTGGTGTTCATCAATCATAGGCAATGATCGGTGCTGGAGTGAACTTCCTCCATCAAGAGGAAACTACACTCAACATGGTAACAATATCTCAGTCCTCAACAGACACCGTCATTACTAATAATAGCTTATGCTTATAATAGGTTTGTCTTCTTGTATCCATGGGGGCTCAGTTAAAAGCTCACACAAAGCCATAACCAGCAACGAGAAACAGATTATATGTTGATAAGAAAGCACTATCAAACATAATAAAAAAAGAAATTATCATACTACAAACGAATCAACAGATAAAAAAGCTCATTAGATCAATCTACTCAATTAATAATTAAGAAAATAATTAACATAATAATATATGCACCTAACTTACCATCAAGTCAAACCAGTTCTAAATTGCACACGAATCTGCACACTATTAAACTATAAGAGATTTGCAACAAGGTCAATAATGACTTAATTTAAAGCGCATAGTCTTCTGTATTTTTTTCATTTAAATAGGATATCCAATCAAAAGCATAAAAAATGGGACAATCAGCTATTTCAAATTTTATAGTAAAATGCTCAAATAGATATCACTTACTTATTACTTTTTCCATACCTTATCTAGAAACCTGTTAATTCTTTATTTTATGAATGATTGATTGTACCATGAACCAAACATCATGTATAAACTAATTTAAAGACGTACTGAATAATATTTTATTCGTAATTCATCTTGGACATTTCTGTAACCAAGGGGTAGTAGTTTTTAGTAAGTTAGTAGACAGTGTTGTTCTTGTACTATCGATGGCAGAGGTAGACTTTTTTAAACCATTAATGAATGATATCTCTTGAATGCCAATGAAATATAGATTGCGGAAAAAGTAATCATTTAAGTTTTGCATTTATCCATAATATATAGCTTTGTCTAAAATTGTTATGAAAAAATTAATACTTATATACTGGCATCTGCTTACATGTTACATGGCAATTGCTTTAGTATAATAAACAGAATGTAACAAAATAACAACAATATAAAAAACATCTTAGATGCTTGAAATAAAAAAGACAATTGTCGAAGAAGCTTTGCACTAAAGAGCGAATAAAGAACGCAAATCCAATAAAAGATGTCTAAAAAAACTACCAACTTAGAACAACAAATTGTAACACGAGGGTAGAAAAGTATTATACAATAAAGTATCACGCAATAAAGAAAATATTCAATAAAACCAAATATTAATTGACTAAATAAAAATATTGTATAACTATTAAGAATAAATCTAAGAAAAATTAAACAAACAAATAAATGTTTTAATTTTCAACTTAAATTTATTTTTAAGCATGATACACGGTAATAAAATTCAGATAAACGAATTAGAATATACGTATATACATCTGTATTAAAATTTAAAATAAAAAAAGAGTCTGTGACGCAAACGAGTAGAAAATATTGATAATAATCAAAGTAATTTCTGACATGTAAGTTGTATTTTCCTCGTTAAACTTCTTTAAATGTAATAAAGAAAGCGTAGGAGAAATCAGATAGATCATACTTTATACTACGTTTAAATGTTGGCTTACTTGTTTCCAGAATGAAATATAAAATTATGTAGGAAGTCATGTATATAATTTATTTAATAAAAGAATCACGCAAAAGTAATTTAACGTGTTTTTTTTTTTGTTTTTTTTTAGTATATAATAATTAAAATGTATTAAGGTAATAATTTTAATTCATATGAATATGACTGAATAATAAATAAATAAAAAGTATGAATAGAAACAAGTCATAAGTATGGCCTTGAGGTAGGCAGCATTGTTGAGTGAAGTAATGGGGGAAGGTTGACTGACTCCAACCCTGGCAAGTTATCTCATTAGGAATGGAAGCGAACCGAGAGGTGGTAAAGGGTGTTATATATAAGGGGACATAAGTAGAGTGAGAGAGATGTGGCATCACAATACAAGTAAAGGCACGCGTGACTACCATCACTCGAGCTGTAATAACACATTGCCCCAGCATTAACAGAGGGACACTCTCAAACATTATATTGTACTGTGTACTCGAACTCCTTAATCATATGAACCGTGACAACTCACAGCCAACCATTTTCCTCAGATGTACAAACTGCATTCTTAGTTACAAAACCGAGACATTTCCATGCTATCATTAATTTAGTCTTAACAACTCATCCTAGTAAACTAGTTAACAAGTTAAACGTCCAAGTGTCTTTAGGTCTAAGCGCTAAAGTTTAGACTGGCAATAAAACATTCTGAATGTAATTATAACAAATAATAAACGCGAGGAGGAATATCAAAATAATGGACAGAAAATATAAAACTTTTAACGTTTTAAATTGTATCCATAATAGACTAATTAATAAAAACTAAAAGCAGCTAAGTTTTCTTGAAATAAGCAATTAATTTAAGCAGATAAATTCATTCATTTCACATCATAATTTAGAATTTAGATATGCATCACAAGGTCAAGGAAGTTATAATATATTAAAAGATAGATAAACGGACTAAGTTTAATATTTATGATAAATGATAAGCATCGTCAAACTTAATTAAGTTAATCTTAAACTAAAGGTAGGTTCATAGCCTGCGTTTTATACGCGTTTTAGAATAATCTATAGGCTGTCATAACATGACGCGAGAAAAGTTGGTTCCAAACCAACTTTTCTCGCGTCAATGCTAACCTGAATGAAGCCTTTCCGTCCTCTTCCCTCTTGCTTATACATATAATTTCATTGAGGAGTCATCCATTTACACAGAAAATATTAAATTCATACTTGTTCTTCATTTTATAAGCACCTTTTTAGAAAGTTATTATTATATTTATTTTAATTATATATTCGGTTTTTTTTATAACCTGAACGGAACACTACGCAAGTGCACAAGGAAGGAAGGGTAGGGGAAAACACTGACGTCTTTTATGATGTATTATTATCTATATAGCCCAAACGCGTGTAAAAAACGCATGCTATGAACCCCCACACCTTAAGGAAACTTTTAAAGCAACGCGACAGACTTTCTTCTTACTCATTACCCACGTTTATCAGCATATATAAAGAAGAATTACTGGTAAATTCAATAATTATAATAGTTACCACTGTTAGTTCAAAAGTTATTGTCAATAGTTTTAAATTATCAGAAAAAATTAATATAAAAATCAAAATAAATACTAATAATAAAACGAACAAGATCATTATCATAATAAATAAACATGAAGGTTCCATAATGCTGGTTTGATCACTAAACGAGCATTTTAATTGTTTCGATTTGTTTTGATTTTTACCACTCTGGTTTTTATATTTTTCATTATGGTTCTCTACAGTTCTTATTATTATTCATTCATACTTCAAGTCTGTGCTTCTCCCATCTTTAATTTAAGTTTTTGTTCTTAGTCTAGAAGACCTTTATGTCAAAACCTATAAGATCAATTAAATAAAGGGAAAAATAATAATAACTGAAAGGCTCTTTTTCCTATTCCTTCATCCAATAGTTTTTATTTTACTTTTTTTTATTCATGCTTAGGCAAAAATCAGTTAAGTATTGGCTTAAAACCAATATTATTATTATGAGAGATTTAAAAGAATCAATAGAGATTATAAATTATTATAGGACAAATATGAATAAAAAGAAATGTCTATTTATATATTTCAAAAGAGAAATAAGTTTTAGGATCCAATTAAAAACATAAAAACCTCTTTTCACAAAAGACGGATCAATAACTATTTGCATTGCCTATCAGTTGTTAAAAGAGTCCTCTTGAAACACTCCAAACTTCCAACTGAAGCCCTGGGAAGGGCTCAACTAGAAAGGGGAGGCCTTTTGAAGTTCAGCCGACCTTCCTTGATCCCCGCAATCACGCTTCGCATAATTCCCTAAACAAAAACCTCGACACTTCAGTAATTTTACTCCGAATCGTAACCATCAAAGCGAAAAACGCTATTTTTAAGGAGTTCAAAAAAGAACAATTTTTTAGAGAAAAATAACAGATCAATAAAAAATTATATAATTCGGAAATCGATTAATTAAAATTATGTATTACATTAAAGATAATAACTAGTATACATTTAATAATTAAATAATTAGATCAGTGTCAGTGCCACTTATTCATCAAAGTATAGAAATATAGCTTGACGTAAGGTCTGCAAACAGTCTTGGAGAACCCTTGACCATTGCTAACACCAACCAAACCTTATTCTAACTACGAGAATGGTTTAAGGTCATCATTCACTGCTTTAAACAATAAATATTTATTAACGGAATTGTCTAAAATGAATCCTATTATATACTTAGTACTAATCATAATATGTTAGCTTACTGAAGAATCATCGTTGTGAAGGCCATGACAATAAACACACAAAGCTTTAATCAAACTACGACAATAATTCAAGGTAATCATTCAGCAAATCTAAGCATTAGCTCCTAATACTAAACTAGAAGTCAAATATAATCATTGTCTAAATGGTTTATTATCATTCAAAATTCAATAAATACAAGATATGGGTGATGGTAGGGTTTTACATTCTTAATTGAGAAATAATTAATTAATTCTCTTAACTGAGGAAATTCTTCTTCTTAGTTAAATTAAACGTAACATTAGTTGGGTCGTATAGAAACAGGTTATAAAAAAAATGCAACGATTTCTCTATTAACACCGACATTAAAAAAAAACAAAAAAAAACAAGAGAAAATCCTGAAATACGAAATGATATAATGAAATAATATAATGACCCAGATACCAAATGATTTTTTTATTTGCAAGAAGTGGCGCAAAATTGCATATTTATTTTTTCTTATTTATTCAAAACGGGATACACAAGGTTTTTATAAAGGAAGGGACAGCCAAACAGGTTTTTTTTCGTCGCTTGCTCCGGCACCCTTGTTAATATAAGATGATGGAATCGGGGCGGCTGTTGGCTAGGTAGTAAGGAATTATAAAAAAAAAAAAAACGTAGTGTCGGCAGAGAGAATGAGATATTAGAAGAAGGTGTATGTCGTATTATAATTTATCACTGGGGTCGAGAGGAAGAGGGTCAGCCACGGGCCCCGGTATTATTGGAAGCCGAGCCAAAACCGGTTTTCAGCATTAATACGCCCTCGCAACGAGTCGACTATTCCACCCACTCGACACGGAGCACGCACGGCTCTACGCCATTAAGCCACTCACCCACTGCAATCTTTCTATTTCTGGCACTGCAACCTCCATCCGAACCTTTTCATCTCCCGTCTCGACAGAAAGAATGAAATACAATCGCCGAATCCATTGTAAACCATATTTAATAAAGAGATTAACCGAGAAGTTCTCAACACGTCCCTTGTAAAGTTTTTATTAACTCCGGGGACTAGAAAGGAGGTAATGTTGAAGAAGTAAGGTAATGAAAAGCGGTAATGGTTCTAGTAGAAGGTCGAGGAGAGAAGGAGGGGGAATGAGAGAGTGCAGTGCCCTTTCAAACCGTTCCCCCGGGCCTCTGTTGGCAGTAATACCACGTCTTTTTATAAATTCTCCTGGCCCGGCGTCCCACCCCACTGATCTCTATCTGTAACAGATTCCGGATCGATAACCCGGGGCGACAACATCTCCCGCTTAGAGCCGTCCGTCCCCCAGTCAAGGTCCCACCATTAATTTCTTATAAGAGGAAGCATCCCAATAGAAGCTCCTTACTTCCACGTAGGCGAGATAATTTATTAAAAAAGAAAAAAATGAACTAGAGCCAAAAAAACTAAGCAAAACAACAAAATCTACATCATAATATAATATTTGTACAGTTTTGGAGAAGAGGAAGGTGCAGAAAGGATTCGGTCGGTGCCCTAACCACTGTGCAGCTAGGCTCGTTTGCCTCAGCCGAGAGAACTTTGAATAGGTTTGGGCAAAGGTCCAGGGCTACGAGATGCTAGCCTCCTTGCCAAATACAGACTGACACGACGAGCCGTGGCCAGGATTAATAGCATCGGGAGACGGCCGGGAGGGTTCACTATGTCGAGAACATAAACACTACCGAACGCACTGCCAATTTTAAACTACAAATCTCTTAAGGTGATAAACTGTTAACAGAAACATAAGAGAAATAATCGTGTCCGTTCTCAACCATCACTTACCTCAATCAATTGATAATTCAAAAGAACGGACGACTGGCGTAGAGAGAGAACTTGGTGACAACGTGTCCTTGACAAGCAACGGGTTCAATAATATCACCACACAACTAGCGCACGAGAATTAAAGGTCGATGCACGGGTGGAACGATGGTTGCGAGTGAGTAAACAGAGGAAGATTAAAGTGTAACTAGATAGTTTGAGTGGCGTGGGGACGGGTCGAGACGTACAGAGCGGCTGTTAGATAGAGACTGGAGTGGTCGGGAGCGACTAGGGAGGGGATAGCTGCGCAAGCTGCAGCCACACCACCGCTGCCATGACTACGTACCCCGGCCCAGCCTTCACTTCACCTCACAACAAGTTATATTGGCAAACTTGTATTAGTCCAGCCCCCACTCCTCTCCAACTTTACTCTTCTTTAGGGCTCAATTACCCTACAGGGAATTAACCCGCCCCATATAATTAACTTTTCTTTAGCAATTTTCCCTTCTATAAACAAAAAAAACTTGTTTTCTCCCATTTTAAACTAAATAAAAAAGCTCGGTAATAAAATGAAAAGGGAGGTTATGTTCGTATTACAATATTGAAGAAAAGGAAAATACAAAAAGGAAGAAAAAGAATAAAAGTAAATATTTTACAGGGATCAAAAATATTTCCTACTAAATTGTTATAAAAATAGCTAACTTTTGAAATAAAAAGTATAAACTACCGACTTTATGACGATTAAATAAAACTTTAAAGAAAAATAAGCTATAAAAAAATCAGTTCTAGACAACTTAAACAAACTTTCTCATATACGAGTTCATAATTACTTAGCCAAGTGTTTTCTAGTTATTAGTTTTCGAGTTTTCACAGGTACATTTAATTATTAAAAAACATTTTATCAAAATGTATCATAAAAAAATAACTTCTCCGTCCGCGTTTAAAGCTATATTTTCTCAGGAACCATATTTTTCCCGGGAAAACTCCTCTTATTGCGTTAGATTCGTATTCAAATGGACTTTTTTTCCAAAATCGTCGGAGCCGTTACATGAATTGATTTATTACAAGTTTTTTTTTCAGAGTTTTGGGGGGTAGCGCCCCTAAATTTGGAGCTAAAATTTATTTCTCGATTTCCCCTCGGTAATGATTTTTCTGAACGTGTATGCCAAATTTCGTCAAAATCTGCCCAGTAGTTAAGGCTCCACGCATCTGCACAGACTACTGACATACGAAACGACAAACAAACGATAGACCACAGAATTTTTTTAAAAACCACTTTTTGGTCAAAACGGTTAAATCTATCAAAATCGAATTATCGCGCCATCACAATACTTTCTATATGAGAAAATACAAATCAAAACAAAGTTAAATATCTTTGATATAAACATATTTGATTCAAATGTTGTGTCCTAAAATCAAAATTGTGTCAAATCAAGTGTTTTAATTAACACAGCGCTTCACACGGGCATCACACTAAACTGAGTATTATTGATTAGTTCACAGGAAACCTATGTACGTTTGAAAACATTTAATTACTTGACTTACATTCTTGTTATAACCGAAAAAACTACAAAGGCTACACAGTTATAAGTCAGGATAAATGTAAGATATTTTAATGTTTCCTCGCCTTTCCGAATATCTTTGAATAGGATATTATATTTTTCCCTCACATTGCTACAGACGGTTTTAATTCATCTAAACTAAAGAATACAAGTATGAATATTTCTTTTGTTAACTTACATGATTTCATATATTTTCCTTTAGTGACGCCTGAATATTTAAATTAATGTTTTTCTTTTTTATTTTCACTTCAATGCGAAATCCACTTCCCATTTTCTGAGAAGTGTAACTGAAACAAACTAGATAATTCTTATAACAGAAAACACTTGTACTAGTAGTATAATAAATGTCACTGCACAAAACTCCTATAACGTTTAAAGGAGTTGTCATGTTGTGTCTGTCTGCCAGTTCAATAATATGCATTTATTATGCTATAACTATTTACCATAAGTATAACTAAAGTAATAATTAATTTTACAAGTTTATAGAGGTTGAAAAAAATATATGAATATGTTTTATAATTAAAGTCCTTTATAACTTAAACTCACAGATATATAATTGCAAAGAAGTACTTTAAGGCCTCGGGTACGATATGAGCGGCAGAGCAGTGAGCGGTGGGCGACAGAGCGATGAGCGGCAGAGCGGTGCTACTTACGCTTATGTTTACATTGAGTACAATGGAAGTAGAGGACGGCCGCCTATGACAAGCTCGAGCGTCTGAGAGAAAAATGTTGCCGCTTGCCGCCTACCGCTCACCGCTGAGCCTAGTCATTAATTTTCGCTCCCCGCTCAGACTTTTTAGTTGATTAGAAATTCTCGACAAGTAAACATGGCAGGAAACTAATGGGAAATACCGCCCAGCCTATTATTATCGCTCTTATCGTAACCAGCGCTGCTTACCGCTCTGCTGCCCACCGCTCCCCGCTCATATTGTACCCGAGGCCTAAGTGTTCGTGTCTGTGTTCGTGTGTGGCATATTTGTATAATTATACCTTTTTGTTCAAGGTCGTTAATGAAGTACAGATCATATGACCTTATCAATTTGAACTACGATATTACCTAAACAGGTTACAGAAACAATTTTAATGGATGATCTTTGTTGTAGATTATTGAAACTCAAGTTTGCGAACAATTTAAGGGAAAATAGTAGTCTTCTTGCACAATGAACTGAAGACGGCTAATCTTCCTAAAACAACTAGGTTTACAACTTTATAACCAATCTTTGCATATATAGCAGAGACCATAGATTTGAAGGGATTTCGCAAAAGATTTAGAGCAGTTCATGAGAGAAAGGAGGACTTGTTAAAGCCTTCTGCCAAGGAATATAACCAAGAAGCAAAGGACTAGAGTCGAGGGTAGTAAGGGGTAGGGGACTAGTAGATGGGGTTTATCGCAGCGCCAAGTTTCATATCCCTCCGACAAAGTCTCTTCCAACTTCGATCTAAGAGAGTTTCAACCGAGTAAATTCAAAGTCTATAATCGCGGAAAGTTTAACATAATTCAAGGACTCAGTGGAGTTTTGCTTGTACGGGGTCTAAAGGGTGATTTGAAAAGGTAACTTTGTCTTATCTATACAATTTAGAAATTACAATTTCATCAACACAAGACTCTCTAAGGAGAGAACTTAAAAGACAAGATTTGCTTATTTCAAGTATCAAAAAGTTGTTACATCCCAAAGAAATTAGTTTCTAGGCTTATTAATGTAGATCAAGATTATGTTTAAAAAATATTTAATGAAAGAAAACCTTTTGAATCTGTTATATGACGAGTAAATTCTCACAACCAAAATCAATTAAAAATTACGTTTTGTAAGTTCTCGAGGAAAATTTTAGTTTGATGTTGTTTTATACTATAAATCCGAAATTTGCTTCATTAAGTGACAGAGATACAAACACATATTATATATAAAATTATTTCATCTCTTCGTAGATACGCTCTTTTTAAGAAAATACATAAGGGAAGAGTCGAATGGAAAAATAATATTTTAGAATTCATAGCTAAATAAAAATGTTTATTATTTTTACCTACCTTGTCTATTTATTTTTAAAAATTGCTACCCCACAGTATATTAAAAGCAGATTCCTGGGTTTACGCTCCAGTGATCTAGCAACTGGGCAACCAGAGACCACAAATAATAGAACTCATTCTCATTAATATGTATAATTACATTTATAAACGATTTCTAATATTTTAAGACGCAAAAGTCAAAGCATTTACTTATAAATCGTACTTAAACATTAGCTTATACATTTCTGTAATTTAAAGTATAGAACAGCAAACAAACAAAACCTGCGGAATTGCGTTCCTCCAACACTTTTTATTATATAAGAGCCAAATTTAATTATAATAAAAATATATCTTATATACTCATAACCACATAACGTGGCAACTTACATTTAAATACCATTTGTTGAAATACCTTACTTTAAGTAAATATATATTTTTACTTTCTCATATAAAGAGAAAGTATTGTGATGGCGCGAAAATTCGATTTTGAGATTTTGATGGATTTACACGTTTTGAGGTCCCCTGAGTCCAAAAAAGTGGTTTTTAAAAAATATCTGTCTGTCTGTCGTCTGTCGTCTGTCGTCTGTGCAGACGCCTGGAGCCTAAACTACTGGGCCGATTTTGACGAAATTTGGCATACATGTTCAGAAAAATCATACCCCGAGGCGAAATCGAGAAATGAATTTTAGCTCTAAATTTGGGGGCGCTACCCCCCAAAAACTCTGAAAAAACATGAAAAAAAATTATTTCTCGAAAACGGTTCCGACGATTTTGATTAAAAAATTCTAAAATATAGTCCATTCAAATACGAATCCAACGATATAAGCCGTTTTCCCGGGAAAAATCTAGTTCCTGAGAAAAAAGCTTAAAACGCGGACCGAGAGAGCCCGGGTTCGATTCCCCGCTAGGGAGAAGTTATTTTTATGATAGAACTTAATGAAATGCACAATAATAATTAAATTTACATACGAAAACAAATAAATGGAAAACACTGGGCTAAATAATTATGAACTCGTATATGAGAAAGTTTGTCTGAGTTGTCTCGGACCGATTTTTTACTGTAGATATAGGAGCGTCCATGGAGGTCATCTTAATGAATAATATATATTGTCTCTCCATTCTTACCTTGATCTCCGGCTTGAAGTAGACTGGACTCTATCATTAACGTTTCATTTTTATAATGTAACTTAACTTCTTCCACATTCCAGCACTGATGATGACCTTAATAAGGCTAAAAGCTGCTTTGTAATTTCAAATAAACAAATTAGCCAGTTTACTTGGAGTGACCATTTATATTATTCACATATTTCTTATATCATGAAACCATAACAGTAAAATATTTTTGTTTTTAAAATATCAACAGGCTGGTCCCCAAAGATGGTAAATAAAGAAGAATAATATTTTGTAAATTCTTTTTGAATTAAGTTACAATTGACCTCTTTCCTCCAATTATTTCTAAGTATGGCTTCTTCAATAACCCCCCTCCCCCAACAAAAATTGTTTTGTAATTGAGTTTAATAACTGAATTGAAGTCTATCCACCCCTCTCCTGATCTATATAAAAAGAACTTTTCGAATAAAAACAAATTTACAAAAAACATATTTTTGACAAATATATTACGAAAAATAGAGTATGATAAACAGCGCAACTGATTTCAGAGACATCAAAATAAAAAAAAAACCTTTAAATCAACTCAAACAACTGTAAACATACTGACTGATATTACAAAAAAATAGAGAATGATAAACAGCAACTGATTTCAGATTTATGTATCTGAACTCAAAAAACATTTAAATCTAAACAAACAACTGTTAATAATATACTGACTGATAAATCAAATACTTATCAAATCAGGGGAAGGATATATTAATTATTAGGAAGTGCACTGTGTATAATTTAAGTACAAAATGATCAGGTTAATTGCCAACATTTGTTTTAGAAGACCACCACCGACCACATCAAGCAAATTATGGGACTGGAATTAAATACTTCGAAATGTATCATCGGCTCCCTGAGGATATTGTGATTTCCAATATTTAATACTATGAAAAATATTAGAAAGTTTATTTTAAGACTATATTTTTAATTGAATACAGAAAAAGAAAGTATGTATAGATTATATACTAGCAGATTTATAATTTATTTGTATTTCTCTCAACTCTTTTGAGAAAAGTAGATATAATAATATTTTTTTAATATAAAACACCCTTCATTTTCTAATTCCTTCTCACCACAGATAAGAAATGAGGAAGAAGACCTTTCAAAAAAATAAAAATCCCTTATATCTCCTTCAACCCTGTCTGACGATAAGGAAATAAAATTCTTTTTTAAACTTCCCATCTCATTCTAAAATCATTATTTTCCTTTTCAAATAAACTTTTTTCTTTTTAGCAGTTTTTTTCACTCTTTCCTTAGCTTTCTTCTTCAATTTTTATGTAAAGGAAAAATAAAAAAAAACCACTCCATTAGTGTTATGACGAAAAAGAAATTAAATGGAGGTTTTATATTTTTATAATATACACGCACACAATAATATATACCTATTAAAAGAAAAGATACACTCACATAAATTACTTATTCAAATTAAACAAGATGCACTTAAGACGTTGGTTTTTTTAAAAAATAAAAATTATTATAATTATTTTAAACATTTTTTTTTAAATGCATAAAATAACACAAAGTGAAGAGGCGTTATACCGTTAGTGAATAAAAATTAATTCAGTGGTTCCAAGAAATTACTTTTAAAAAAATAATGAATGTGTTTTCCATTTTTCGGAAAGATTTTTTTTTTCACTACAAAGATTATCATTAATGATAATAAAAGTTAGTATGATAATGTTGAATACAAAATGAGATTAGTTTACAAGATGTAGATTTGTTTAAAATAGGTAGCTGAAATTATACGGTCGATTGCAACATAATAAACTGCTTGGCGGAAGTGGTAAGAGGTAAATACTGAATAGTTACAAAATCAAATCTAAAATGCAAATGATGAATTATAGGATTCCATTTACATTTTGATAAGTATAGTAATTCATTTTGAAGTTAAGTATAACATTAGTTTTTATAATGAGTCAAAATAAGAGTAAATAATATAATTTATACCTATTTTATTACTTAAAAGTCAAATGCGAATTGGAAAAACGAGAAGTAATTATTATATTTGAAATATTTCTAATTTTAAACTAAATGAAAAATGCATTTGAATATTACTATTTTTTTATTGTTTTGTTTGATTATAAACAAATCTATGATATGCTCTTACAAATTTATAGAATAAATAATTTTAATTGACAGTCTTAGCAGCTTATATTAAAAATAGATTTTTAAAAGAATCAGACGTTTTATACCTAATACTTTGTGGCCTAGTGCTATTATAGTGTCATAAATACATATATCTGAAGAGTAGTTTCATTTAAATTTTTACCAGAGTAACTTATTATTATAACATCGTTAATTCCACCAACAAATTAGCATTTGTCCAAATATGGATAAAATCGTGACTTTATTTTAAGTATGATAGAGACATTAGGGACAGTATGTTAGAGACAGATAAATTTACACTCAAATTCCCAATTATTCCCCTATTTAAGAAAATCAAAATAAATTTCACTTGATTCACTGAAACTCTAGACGCACTCAAGAGATGTTTGGAGATAGATGTTTTTACTTAGTGGACAATGTAAGTATAGTTCATTTTTGTCATGGTTTTCTTTTATGTAATATAATAATTAATTTTACATTTAATTACAATTTTACAATTATTATTATAAAATAAAAATAATAAAGTAAGGAACTTACTATTATTAATTGAGAATGTTTAATAAGAGTTAAAATATTTATACATTTTTACCTTTTACTGTTTGTTTTGTTAGTAAATAAATTAATACGACTGAAGATATAATAAACTGTTTTTTTATAAAAACCGAAACGTATTAAATATGAATTAGTTTCCTACTGTTTTTATTTCTACACCTCAACGTTTCTCCTTATAGAATAATAGGGTGAATCATATTAATTATTAATTAGTAGTAATTAACCTCTATGTTAGAGAATTTAAGTATTTTATGAAATATGTACTTAAATTCTACATACTAGAGAGAAAGAAATTCTATAATACTACATATATATATATATATATATATATATATATATATATATATATATATATATATATATATATATATATATATATATATATATATATATATATATATATATTATGAGAGAGATAAAAATAACTTTGGGTAATTGAAAACTGACCAATGTGAGCATTGGATACATAGAAATGCTTTCAGGTTAAATCAAATGACTAGAAGGTTGAATCATGGAGAAGCAACGCTATCGGATAGGTTTACTGAGTACGACCATCTCCCACACACCCAGAGTTCCAGATGACCTATTTATTACAGTGGAACAAACTTGTTCCTAACGCTCCACGCAGACTAAAATAGAAGAGTAAAGAGAGATGTAGAAACATGTATTGACATAATCTTGCTGTTTTTCTTTTGGTGCAAAAGTCTACTGACCTTTACAACTATTTCATCGATATCGATGTTTACCTTTATGTTTGAACGGGCTTAGACGAATTTTATTTATGGAACTAAAACACTAAGATAAAAAAGTCTTCGACTTAGTATTCTAACCCATTATTGCCTGATTTATTTAATTTTTCCACTTTTTTATTTTGCTTCCGAGTTTAGTTCTTCCGTTTTAGACATCAGGGAACATTTTTGGTTCCATCTCTGTCTGTCTGTCGCTCAATTTTGGCGAACAAATCTTAAATAACTCGTTATATTTTAATGATATTCGGAAGGCACGTCATAATCAGACCATTGTTGGTCCCATATAAGTTTCATTTCAACCTTCTGCGCTGCGCCAATTGATTCTCTTCTAGATGCGCTCAAGCATAAGTTTATTTACAAAAGTGTTCATCTGATTTTTATAAAATTTGAATGGTTTGTCGAAAGTATTAGCCAGGTAGCCCCAGATTAATTTTAACCATCTACGGTCTTTGAATTTTGCTAAATTATAACAAATAATTAATTAATGCTTAATTCACGTAAAATATCAAAACAATTTTGACTGAGATATAAACCGGGGGGGATTAAATAAATTTGACAATAATGGGTTGTAAAAGCATAAAATCATTTAAGTATACGAAATGAAATAGGAAGTGAGGAAGCTTTGTGCTACACTAATTGGAAGACTATTTAAAAATCTTTTTCCAGTATTGCTTGCGTGCAAAATATCAGGTATAAAAATAGCAAAAGAATTAATATAATATAATTGACCAAAAAATGAAATATTGATTTTCTAAAGGGGAAAAAGCAATTCACAGAATAAATGAAGCAATTAGGAATGAAAGGGGACATTATCGTTAAAAAAAAAGCGAATAATTTATCAAAACAGACTACACAATGATACTGTTATAATACTGGATAAATGAGAGAAAGAATTACACGAGACAAAACAAAGAAAACAGACTGTTAACGCATTCAAACAACTCAAGTGATAAAAAAAAGAAGTCGTTTCAATAGATTATAAACCTGTTTCGTCTGTAAGTGTAATTGTAAAAATGGAGGTTTTGTTTGTGGTGATTATGTCAACAAACGAGTCATCAAGGACATCCGACTAATTATGTAGACATTAACGCACTCAGATGGGATAACACTTGTAGAAAACACACACTCCTATAGAAATCGACCGATAAAAAAAAACTTGTGAATTATTTTTTTTTTCTCTCTCTCTCTCTTTTTATTATCGTGAGAATTATATTTATACTGCTATGGGAACCTATTACCTCACGTCATCTACAATACATAAGCGAAAGAAATAACTAAGAGAAGTAGTTTGGTACTAACTTGTTCATGTCTACGAGTATACTTATTATGGGAATGCTTAGTTAACTTGAAGCATTAACAGAATGAAAATGACAAGAAGGAAAAACCTTTATAAATACAAGCCTCTCAATTTGACAGTACTCAAAACAAACGAATAGAGATAATAGCAGATAAGAATGTTGATAGTAGCTAAAATAAATACAAATAATAAAATATTCGACATAGTAACAGATTATATCACAGAAATTACTGTATAAAAGTAGCAACGCAATGATTAGTAAGAAACATGTTAAGCATTGCTAAAATTCAATATTTTACAAGAAAAAATCGTAGTATGTTTTCTTTAATTAAAAAACAAAACAGGAAGATGCCAAAGCACCAAAGAACACGGTAAGAAAAATTTAGTTTACGTTCTAACCTTGGGACAAACCCACTGACTCGCTTATCAAAATGTTTGGGTACTGCTAGACCACCTAGAGACCCTGGGTTTTTTGAGTTTGGTCGGAAATTGGCCCGGACTGAAAAAATCTGAAAAGTTAAAAAATAGTATATTATGTTACAAGGCTGTGAAGTGAGTTTTTTCTTTACCGCGGCAATTACATTTACTGTTGAGCGAAGCGAGACAGTAAATATTGCCAAGGTAAAGAAAAAAACACTTCAAAGTCGCGTAGCATATGCTATTTTTTCCGAGGTAGCAGACAATGAAAAAACATTAAATATTAATCACTAATCAATATATAATAATAACAAATATTAGTACACACTTAAGACTTAAAAAAAGAAACCTTAATATGAGGTTACACTATAAGAAAAGATAAACAAAACGCTTTGACATCTAGCGGATTTTTATCGTACTAGAAGCATTTCTACAAAGACTGCAGCACTACTAACGGAAGTTTTGACAACTACCGCCGTAAAGAAAAAATCTTTTAGTGCCTAGGACGTAAAAGATTTTTTCTTTACAGCTAGGAGTAATAAAAAGATTTTTTAAGTCCACGTAATGAAAAAATGGATTTTAGCTATGTTTTTTAGGCTCTAAAGTTACTATTTCACAGCCTACCACGGAAAAAATATATTTTTAAGCCCCTTTAAAAAATGGCGGACGCAACTTTTAAGATTTTTGGAGGGTTATTGCGGCTGAACGGTAAGTCGTATCGAAAAGCAGATTGCACCAGCGGTAACTGATTTTAAAAGATTTACAACAAAACTATTTAGACAATTCATTTAATTGCTAGACCTACATGATTATTGGAAACATAGTCCCGCGTGGAGCGCGAGGTGAAGGCTATTAATATATATATATAAATACATAAAGAATGAAAATAAAACAAAACATTATGAATTAGTAAAAAAGGAATGAGAATGGTGTAAAGTAGGAATGAGAATGTGTGAAAAAATCGTAGTATGTTTTCTTTAATTAAAAAACAAAACAGGAAGATGCCAAAGCACCAAAGAACACGGTAAGAAAAATTTAGTTTACGTTCTAACCTTGGGACAAACCCACTGACTCGCTTATCAAAATGTTTGGGTACTGCTAGACCACCTAGAGACCCTGGGTTTTTTGAGTTTGGTCGGAAATTGGCCCGGACTGAAAAAATCTGAAAAGTTAAAAAATAGTATATTATGTTACAAGGCTGTGAAGTGAGTTTTTTCTTTACCGCGGCAATTACATTTACTGTTGAGCGAAGCGAGACAGTAAATATTGCCAAGGTAAAGAAAAAAACACTTCAAAGTCGCGTAGCATATGCTATTTTTTCCGAGGTAGCAGACAATGAAAAAACATTAAATATTAATCACTAATCAATATATAATAATAACAAATATTAGTACACACTTAAGACTTAAAAAAAGAAACCTTAATATGAGGTTACACTATAAGAAAAGATAAACAAAACGCTTTGACATCTAGCGGATTTTTATCGTACTAGAAGCATTTCTACAAAGACTGCAGCACTACTAACGGAAGTTTTGACAACTACCGCCGTAAAGAAAAAATCTTTTAGTGCCTAGGACGTAAAAGATTTTTTCTTTACAGCTAGGAGTAATAAAAAGATTTTTTAAGTCCACGTAATGAAAAAATGGATTTTAGCTATGTTTTTTAGGCTCTAAAGTTACTATTTCACAGCCTACCACGGAAAAAATATATTTTTAAGCCCCTTTAAAAAATGGCGGACGCAACTTTTAAGATTTTTGGAGGGTTATTGCGGCTGAACGGTAAGTCGTATCGAAAAGCAGATTGCACCAGCGGTAACTGATTTTAAAAGATTTACAACAAAACTATTTAGACAATTCATTTAATTGCTAGACCTACATGATTATTGGAAACATAGTCCCGCGTGGAGCGCGAGGTGAAGGCTATTAATATATATATATAAATACATAAAGAATGAAAATAAAACAAAACATTATGAATTAGTAAAAAAGGAATGAGAATGGTGTAAAGTAGGAATGAGAATGTGTGAAAAAATCGTAGTATGTTTTCTTTAATTAAAAAACAAAACAGGAAGATGCCAAAGCACCAAAGAACACGGTAAGAAAAATTTAGTTTACGTTCTAACCTTGGGACAAACCCACTGACTCGCTTATCAAAATGTTTGGGTACTGCTAGACCACCTAGAGACCCTGGGTTTTTTGAGTTTGGTCGGAAATTGGCCCGGACTGAAAAAATCTGAAAAGTTAAAAAATAGTATATTATGTTACAAGGCTGTGAAGTGAGTTTTTTCTTTACCGCGGCAATTACATTTACTGTTGAGCGAAGCGAGACAGTAAATATTGCCAAGGTAAAGAAAAAAACACTTCAAAGTCGCGTAGCATATGCTATTTTTTCCGAGGTAGCAGACAATGAAAAAACATTAAATATTAATCACTAATCAATATATAATAATAACAAATATTAGTACACACTTAAGACTTAAAAAAAGAAACCTTAATATGAGGTTACACTATAAGAAAAGATAAACAAAACGCTTTGACATCTAGCGGATTTTTATCGTACTAGAAGCATTTCTACAAAGACTGCAGCACTACTAACGGAAGTTTTGACAACTACCGCCGTAAAGAAAAAATCTTTTAGTGCCTAGGACGTAAAAGATTTTTTCTTTACAGCTAGGAGTAATAAAAAGAATTTTTAAGTCCACGTAATGAAAAAATGGATTTTAGCTATGTTTTTTAGGCTCTAAAGTTACTATTTCACAGCCTACCACGGAAAAAATATATTTTTAAGCCCCTTTAAAAAATGGCGGACGCAACTTTTAAGATTTTTGGAGGGTTATTGCGGCTGAACGGTAAGTCGTATCGAAAAGCAGATTGCACCAGCGGTAACTGATTTTAAAAGATTTACAACAAAACTATTTAGACAATTCATTTAATTGCTAGACCTACATGATTATTGGAAACATAGTCCCGCGTGGAGCGCGAGGTGAAGGCTATTAATATATATATATAAATACATAAAGAATGAAAATAAAACAAAACATTATGAATTAGTAAAAAAGGAATGAGAATGGTGTAACTTGAGCCAGAGTTTGTCCAATGTTTGCTATAGTTTTCTCCAGCTATACTTTCTCATCCAGACCCTTAACGCTAAGTTTTAATGCATTGTTTTCGAAGAGGGAAGGGCAACAACTCCTTCACCTCCCTATTTCACAACATTCCTCTTCTCGCTCTAAAAACTTTAAAACTCATTGTACCAAATTAACTCGAACGAAATAACGTGAAAAGAGCAAGAGAGCTAAAAAAAGAGAAAATCTGAAGAAACTTGAATAACGTTGAAAAGTTTTTACCCTAACGTTGCCGTCAAAATCTTAAAACCAAGACTATGGAGAGAAAAACTCCCCTGCGCCCTTTCTCGGTTTCCCCACATTAACTAAAACCATAATAAGAGTTAGCAACTTAAATTAAATTTTCTCTTATAAAATCTCCATCTTTCAACTTTTCTAAGTTAAATAGTTGGAAAAACCAGGAAAATGGGATATTCTAAATGTTTAATTTTTTTCTTATTCATCTTCAAAAAAAAATTGTTCTGGAAGATAAATAATTTTTTTTTCTCTTTAAAACAAAGGAAAGAACTTCAATTGCTCTTTAAGACAGTAAATTACGACTTTATATTATATAATATGAAAAAAATATGTAAACAAATTAAAGGCAAAAATTTCAAAAATAGTCCTTGACTTTTTGGGTACAAGGTTAAAAAATATCAAATACATTTTTGTTTGACTTTATTATTAAATAAAAGATTTTAAAAATGTATTTTTGTTTTAAAAAAAAATGTTTAATGTACTTTTTTATTAAGGGAATTTACTTTGATGTTTTGTTTTATTAACTTTGTAGGGGACCAGAAGCTAATTAACTGTTTTTTTTTTTTGTTTTTTTTTTTTTTTTTTTTTTGTTTTTTTTTATTAAACTCTTCTTATTTTAATTAAAGGAGAAAAAAAGGAAATGAGGAAACAAGTACCTAATGAACTCATAATTACAATACTTATTATTTTCATTTAACGTAAAAAAAATTAAACTCACAGTCAGACATTATTTGTCATGCATTTATAGAGACCTTTATGTAGCCTTTCATTATTTAAATTTTTAGTTCAGTTTATTTTTAAACTTTTTAGGTATATTATTATTAGGAATATATATTATTATTATTATTATTTAATAAACCAAAATAAGTAATTTTTCCTGGTATTAGCATATACATATATTCTTCTTGGTTATAGAGTCCTAAATCTGTTATCTTTACAACTTTGTTTTTTTTTCCTCTTTTATGGAAATAGTATTGAAAGTGAAAAAGGGTCAGACTTTTATTGATTTAGGACAGAAAGGCCCACCCACAAAGGGTAAGAAGGAAAAGGCCCTGTAAATACCTTCACAATTGTTTACCTCCTTCTAGCCGTGTTTACATTGGAAATGTAAACAGGAAACAAGTGTTGCTAAGTCCTAAGAAACTTAAAACGAATTTAATAAGTGATTAAAACACTAGAGTTAAGAAGGTTGAACTACCCTATACGGGGCATCGTGTATAGAAATGCAAAAACACTGGCACATATAATTAAAGTCTTTTCAATATATTGATAAAAAATTCACCAATTATGGACTCTTCTTCATTTCATAAGTTTTCTTTTAATGAAATTTCTATCTTCAGTCCTCTATTTTGAGACACAGCTGTATACTGGTCGATTTTGGGAATCTTGGGCGTATGTACCTGTTGTAGATTACCTGGGCTTCAATGTAGCGTATCTGGTTTTTCAAGAGAGTATGAAATGAAAAAGAATACATAAATAATGCAATTTATATCAATATACAGGAAACACTTTAATTATGTATAGGCATTATATTTGTTAGTTTTTGCATTTCTATACATGATGCCCCATATAGGCTACTCCAACCCACACATTAGAAGTACATACTTAACAATTGCTTATTTGTCTAAAGAAAAAGTGATCATTACTAAAAGGGCAGTAGTAATGTAGACGCTACCGGTTGTTTAGAACTAAAGCACGAGGCCTTAATTTTTAAGCTATATAAGCATTCAGATAAATAATTTGTTGTACAACACTTAAAGCAATTAAATGTAGCGCAATTTAGAACAAATAGCATAATATTTTTAAAAGCTCTAAAATAAGACAAGTGAGTAGGTTAAGACTATAAGGGTCTATTCTTTTTTTAAGGCCGGTGCAGCACAAAATAAATCGTGAGTAACTAATAGGAAAATGGGAGCTTTTTGGACGGCTTTCCATAACTTATTAAAAAAAATAACTTTGAGAGTTTAGCATCCTTTAGGAACTGTTTTCTTAACTTAAACATGGATTAGTTAAGCTGTTAAGTGAGTTCCTATTGTTTAGAGATGCCTTATACACATATGACATATTCTAGGATTATTATAATAATATATGTATTTAATATTTTCTGTTATAAAAGAGAAATAAATATTTAATATGGAAGAGCAACACTGCTGTTGACGAAAGACCCAAATTCTCAATTGTTGTTTCCTTTGATCCCTGTACCTGTTCCTCAGCGGTAAATAATAGGAATAAGAAATAACTTCTAAAAAAAGAAATACTAAGGTCAGACAAATAAAAGAACCACTTGCTGGAAGTTTTTTTTTTTCTTTTTAAACTCCCAACAGTTATTAAGAAGGTATAGCAAATATTAAATACTCTTAAGTGATCCCTTAAGATATTTAGCAGGTACTTTAAAACCAGCTAACCTACACAAAAAATGGCTATCAAAATAGTAATGTTTTTATGGCGTAAATATGAATTAGTACAAAAACAAAACCAAATATACATAATATATGTGTACTCTCAGTCGTCCTCTTTAATGCAACACTCCACATGACGTATTTAGTATTTGCGTTAAAAAAATGTTCAACCCTATGTTTTTGAGGGATGAGTTTATGGGACTTCCCCATATTTTACCTATGTTCGGGTTATTATATGCATAACTGACATTATATATTATGCATTATAAGGGACCAGATAACTGACACAGACAACCATTCGACCATCCACCAGACGACACATTTTATAAGTACTTAAAATAATATTATCTCCTTATGTGCATTAATTCCACGAAGTGGGCCACAGGTGATGATCAAGAAAACATATTAATAAAGAAACCCGTTTAAAATAACGTCCAGGTGTTTTCCACGAAACAATTTAGAATGAGAAAAAAAAAGTCAGACCTCAGAAATTGAAAACCAGAATTGAATTGCCATAATAAACATCTTCCTTATTTCATAATATGAAAACGGAAATAACATTTTAATACGTCTTAAGAATATGTAAATTATATAATTAAAAAAAAACTGAAAGAACAGTTAACACATGTATACGACATAAATAAGAAGAGAAGAACACGTAGAATAAGAATAAAATATTTATCAATAGAATATAATAGATTTCCTGTTCTTCTTTTCTTTTCTTTTTTTTTGTTTTATGGCAGTGTCTAAAATTAGTTATATACTTGTCAAATGCCATATTACTGGAGTTTACTTTAATTAAAATAATAAGAACAATAATAATAATAATATTGACAGGGGAGAGGATAGAACAAGCAGTAGAAGTGAGCATCAGTAGGAAACTTTTATTGGTTCACGACATAATAGTTTTTAAGTTATTGAGTTTTGATCTAAAAACATTAAAAGAATTTAGGATCATATCCAAACTCCCAAATCTACAACCCTCACTTATGGGTTGTAGGTTATTCTCATACAGTTAAACAGAATGTAGTATGTTGGGTAACTTAATTAAAATTGTAAAAAGTTATATGTTCAGTACACGTTTGTCTTATTAATTTAAAGACTGTTTCGCATTATTTTTACCTAGGCAAGTGTAAATTTATCAATTTAATTTACTTAATAAGTTCATAAAATGTGTCAAAAGTTTTAGCAGTTCCTAAGCTATAGAGCTAACAAAAAAAACAAAAAAAAAAAAAACACTTAATCACATGAAGCGGCAAACATGCACAACTAAAAATGTAATTACCTTCTTACAGAAGCAAACAGCTATGTATGCTAAATTGCATACATTCTCTTGGATTATCGTGATATTATTAAGGAGTGAGGATAGAACATGGAAAGAAACAATGCGAAAAAGAGTCTAATATGTTCAGAGTGACTGCATCGATTAACCAGTTAAACTGTTAATGTGTTAACTGTTTTGTGTTAACTTTGATTTACAAAATTTGATCAGATTAATATTGAATGCTTGAACTTATTTATCAAAAGACAGGCATATTTTATTTTTAAGAGGTTTATCAGCATTACTATTGTAGAAACACAACTCCCTTAATTATATATGTGTTTACGCCTTTAGGCGTATAAATAAATCAATAATATAAACTAAATTAGAGACTACCCTTGACATAAAAATTTCTTTCAAGTTATAAGAAATTTAATAAATATTTGCTCATTTAAAGATTTTCAAGATAAGACAATTAAAAGATAAAATTAAGTTAGATAAACAACTATGCCTTTAAATAAAGTGAGAGAAATGCGAGAAGCAAAAATAAGAGAGAAAGAGTAATACATAAAATCACAAATAATTTTATTTAGAGCAGTATTTGAGAGCAGAGTGGAAGCAGGGTAAAGATATGAATGAAAAAAAGTGGTTACGGTATAAAGCGAAAAGAAGAAGAAAAAAAAAAAAAAAAAAAAAACCTTACCTCCCTCCCTGGAAATAGAACAGGGTCCTCCCTTAACTGTCCTACACTCCCTACTCCTCTAAACGCAATGAAAGAAAATTCTTTTGGTTGCTAAACCCCCTTTTAAAACCCTCTAAACCCCTAGAGCTCCAAAAGAGAGCCGTTGTAAAATGATTGGACTTTAGAATAGGAGGAGAAGCCTCAGGACAAAACGCTTTTGATCTGTTTTTGAAATAAAATAAAGGACGGGAAGAATAAAAAAGAAATAAAGAAAGAGTTATAAAGGAAAAATATTTTTATTGGTTTCTCTCTCTCAATAATCCTATCAAAATCCTTATCAAATATTAAAATATATTTTTAATCTAACAAGAGCAAGCATAACACATATAATTATGTGCTTGAATATAAATTATTAAACGTAAATGTCAGCTGTAATAGTTAGGTTTTGAACACATGTTAACTATTAAACATGAATTGTTAATGTATTTAGCATATTTAACATTGTTCTGAAAATTCCACACCAATTACTATAAAAAAGTAAACAGTCAAAAAACCTGACCTATTTTGATGACTTAAAGTTGATAATAATACAAATAATAATATCCATTTATTACTTATTTAAATAAAATATACAAAAACACCATGGTTTTAATTTGACAAAAAAAGAATATTATATGGTATCATATGTACGACAAAAAGAAAATAAAATAAAGTAGAGATGTGATATCACTTATTATTAATTAATTTTGTATTTTATTTTATTTTTTATTTTTTTATTAATAAGTGTAAATAGGCACTTAGGCTTGAGTTGGTCAATTAAATTAAATAATTGAACAGTTCTATTGAAATTTGTGTTATTTTAATTATTAATTTTACTAAACATATAATATTATTATTAGGTTAGGTGCCACAGAAGTCAATCAATTATTAAAGTTTTAAATTTATTTTATTCCTTATACTATTTTTAGTTCATTATTTATTTAATTAATTTAATACAGTCCCAATTAACCTTATTAATTCTGTGTATTAGCTATTTCTAAGTTTATGTAAATAGTCCCTAATTTAATTATTATATTTTAAGAGGGTATGTTTACTTATCTATGTAAAGCCAAACATCAGAGAATATTTGATTCATTTTAGCCACTAAAAGTTGATAACTAGAAAAAAATAATAGCAATGATAATAAATAGCATTGGCCGAACTAAATCTGCTTTTAATATTAAAATCAACAACCAACCGTGAGGGATAACAACATTGACCACCTGCCACAAGTGGTTAAATTAAATCCTGGTCAAATTTTATTATTTTGTCAAACAATAATTATTATTAAAAACACAGTATTTTATAATAAACCTGAAATATTTTTCTAAAATTCAGATTATCCGTTTTTATTACATAATTATGTAATAAAAAAGAAAGAGTTTAATTATACCTACATACTAGTATAAAAAGGTTATTAAAGTTTTGTGCCTCTTTCTGCAACTAACTATACCTTTGTTTGGTGAAGTGCGCTTATAAGAGTAATTATGTTTTTAAAGAGAAGAGGTGAAATAAAAATAAAATATAATAATGTTTTGCCAGGATTAATAATACCCCCATGCAGGTGAACACTGCTATTACTACACGCATACTCGCACAACCGAATAGAATTAATTCCGCAAAAAAAGTTGCAGCGGGCTATTATCGTTGCATAGTGACTAACTCATAGTAGATTTTGAAGGACCGAATAATTGTTGGCCTTGAAAGGAAGGAGGTAGGTCTTACTTTAAGTTGAGTTGGGAGCAGGTAGACCTCCTCTCCACGGATGGAATGAGGTTTCGTGACATCGTGCATGGAATTCCGAGCCAGATTCAATTAACTGACGGCAAACTATCACGTCAGGGTCATGCGCCTCATGACTACGGTAAATCACCAGCGTTTTACGCTCCCACTCCAGCTTTATATATAGCAGCTATCTAGACTTGAGACAACAGCTAACATTAATTAAATATTCTACTTGTTTTGCCTTTTGGTCGAGGGAGAAAAAAAATTATTGATGTAGCTATACAGAATTCTCACGCAGAGTCCTAATGATTTAGTAACTTAACCTTCTGTATAACGCAGAAATTAGATCGACGTCGAGACGAATTAACATGTAATTTAATATTCTAAATTATGATCTGATTAAAAGAAAACAATAATTTAGAATTTAGATAATGTATTTGCCTGTCATCCACATCCAACAGCTTATGTTTGAGGTAAGTACTGATGTTTGAATGAAAAGGATAAAGGTAAGTACTGATCTTCATATAAAAAATTAACATGAAAAGGAACATAAATTTAAAACGAAACTAACCCCTGGATGTAAAAACATCTTTTGAGTCTTCAATAATAGAATTGGTTATAGGAAAATGTAGCAATGCATCGAAGTTAGAATTAGAAAGCCGTATAAATCAAACAATGCAAGGTTAACCTTTTTTCATAGCGAAGAGTCCAAATCATGGATTTATCCTTAGGGGTTATCTTTTATTTGTATTTATATTCTTACAAAATTATTTTTTATACAAACATCAAAAATTACCTCAAACAAAGCTGTTGGATAACAGACAAAGTACGTTGTATATATATATATTTTTTTCTTTTAATTAAATCTTCACTTTAATTAGATCTTCATTTAATAAGATCTTCTCTGATTAAAAGAAAAAAAATTCAGATAATGTATTCATCCAACCACTTATGTTTTAGGGATGTACTGATACTTGTAATTTTGTAAGGATATAAAGACAAACAAAAGATAAGGCCTAAGGATAAATCCATGATTTGGACTCTTCATTCTGTAAAAAAGGTTAACCTTACATTATTTTATTTATAAGATTTTCTAATTCTAACATCGATGCATTATGCTTCATTTTCCTATAACCAATTCTATTTTAATACTCAAAATACATTTTACAACCAGGGGTCAATTCCGTTAAATTTTATGTTCCTATACGATAACCGATCTGATTGAGTCCATGGTAGCGCACCGTAGTACTTTGGTGCAGATGTTTCGGATACTCATCCTTAGTCCCGTGCTCTTCCTTCTTTATTTTCCTTCGATGCCTCCAGGGAATTCTCGTTCTAGATTCTATTTTAAGTGAATCCCACCCTGAGACCTCCCTTTTTTCTGTCGTGCCGAAGCCATAAAAGCTTCCCTTCTTGTAGCCCGAGGTCACGGCTCTCCCCCCAAGTTGGTTCAACGACGCTGCGCTGGTCTCCCTCAGCAAAGAGCTTGAACGTGCCGGGACTGGTTACTCGTTTCTTACCTCTTTCGTACTCTTAACTCGTCCACATTCTAGACATATCTCTCCCACTAGTTTATACTTAAAGAAAAAATACTCTTGTTCTAGAAAAAAAACAAAGGAGGAAAAAATATACTAAACGACATTAGAACGGACTTCATGCAATCATGAAGAAGGTTATGTTAATGTTTTAATGAACTAAAATAACCTATAAAAGAACTTTTATCTATCAAAATAGGTATGTACATATACATATTACATTTCAAAAAGCAAAGTCTTAATCTACCACTGACAGTCAAACAGGGGGAGATTGAAGTAAATTTTATCTTATTTTATTTCTCAGTAAATGTGAATAAAGGACTTTTTTTGTTTAAAAAATATATATATTTTTCTTAAATTGTTGATCCAATGAGAAAATATTATAACCAGATATTTATTTATTGAATTACGTATAATGATTCCTTAGTTTTATAAATTTAATTTGTCTCTGTTCATGTATAAGTATATGAAGTACAAACAGTTGTTAATTCTGTAGCCTAATGAAGCCATTAGGTGCAGGGCAAAATATAGCTGAAAAACCTTATAAAAAAATTATCTTCAAATAGCAAAGAAGATATAGGTACTCCTTATAACAGGACAGTAATTACTATTAAAAAAACACAACTAATAGTAATGTACTAAGCATAAATATTAGGATACACATTTAAATTGGCTATAAGTTAATACATTAATTGAAAGCATAATTATACACACTATTTATTATGTAACGATAACATGTAATCTAATTCTGGTTTATTAAAACATGAATATTGTTCATTATTGTATCAGAACTGGAATTCTATCTAGCGTCATGATTACATTACAAAACATAATAGAACGCAAAAGCTTTCGTTACTAAAAAGAACATTTAATCCTGACACACAAAGAATTGAATAATATACTAGGATGAAATGCGTTTGATGTAATTAAACCACGCTAACATATTGTCGTAGCAGATATCCGTTAATAAGTTGCGTTATTTCAAGCAATCTAGGAACCAACTGTTTTCTATTTTATGTGAAAATGGTGACATGGAGAGTGTACAGGATTAGAAGAAGTTAGTTTTCTATTAAAGTAGGCTTTAGAGTTACATTTTACATTATGGAATTATCTAACCAGCCTTGCCGAGGAGTTAATAAACCCTTAACTAAAAAGCTGTAAGATCGAAGATCTAAGAAACTTAATTTTCTACAATATTTTTATTAATTATTTCTCAAAACGTATAAGTTTTGAAAAATATGTTTTACTTAAATGTGGATTTTTATTTTGCATATTCATATAACTTTGAGACTAACTATGCTTTTTATTTTTTTATTCTTTAATATGTATGAATAATAGCAGTTTTAGAAGTTTATTGGTTTAAAGAAACTTAGTTAAGATGAAAAGATTGAAGTTGGTACGAGTGCCAGAACTGAATGCTCAGTTCATGAGTGCTAGAAACACGAGGAGATAGTGGTAGATTGTTCCTTAGGAAGAAGCCCAAGGGAGTGATTAAGTTGGGCATGTGGAGTCTAGCCAGAGGAGACCGGTCCCCACTAAACCGGTTTGCCAGCTAAGTACAAGGAATCACACACCTACACCTACAAGAACTCAGAGTATCCAACTGCGGGATAGAAATGAAGCCAAGCACTACATCCTAGCAGCTAGCCGCTCCCCTTGCAACCCGTATACCCACTTCATCTACACTACATGGGATTGTATTTCTCAACCAAGAGATCTCTGCATCCTCTCACTCTATTTCTTTCTGCTTCTAGTAAATCAAAATCAACGGCCTTGACCCTTCTTCTAATCTCCTTACCTTTTTATTGCACCTTACTTCTTTTATTTCACTCCTTCTTTTCACATACATATAATGCAAAGTCGAATCAATTTCAGCAGTGATTACAACAATAGTTATTTACATAAGACAAAATTACACTGCTGGGATCATTATTGTTATTATAACTACTTTCAGCCTTCTTCTCTTACTCTTAAAATAAAAAAATGGTACCTACTTGAGAAAGTTGAAGTAGCTACATCTTACTCCGTAAAAAATAACAGTTTTTTTTTACATTTTATGTTATATTATTTGATCCAAATTTTTAACAATGACTCGTATTTTTGATTTTCAAGAAACCTTCTCCAAGAAGTTTGTTTTAAAGTTCAGATTAAATGTTTTAATTTCCTTTTCATGATTAACAGCTGATAACATTAGACATAATAGTCAGTGCCAAAGAAAGTAATGCAGACGGAAGGAAATTTCACGGTTGCTACAATAGTTTACACCCACACCCATATCGAATATTATCTCTTTACTCTTCAATTCTCATCTTACCAAGGATAATTACATGAACGTATCCTTGAAAGGGCAAGTCTCAAGACGTTAGGGAATCTAATGCCTCATGTCTCCTTTTTTGTTTTGTTCAAGGCCAGCCATCTTCTATAAGACCCATTCTACCTGCCCCAGCCTCCTTATTACTTTATCTCCTTCCTTCCCTCCTTTTTAAGAGCAGTTCTTCTTTTTTCCTATCTCTTTTTTTTCTTTCTCTTTGCCCTCATCATCATCATTGTGTAGCCTTTTGATATAATAGGGTCAGGCCCAGTTATTTAAGGAGCCTTTCCATTGCCGTCACACCGCCCAAAGCTGCTGGGGTCATTTCCCTCATCTTGAAACCTTGCGCCATTCAATTCACTTTTCCCCTTTAGAAGCTAAGCTATCAGTTCTTTTGATGCTAACATAAATCGACTTATTTTTTTTTTTCTTATAAACTCTCCTTCGACACTATACACGAAGCCAAACAGAATGCATTTTTTATTTATTTATCAATTACGAATGTAAGGACTTATAATAAATATGTTTGTATAAACGCAAGCTCTTTCTAACATATAGGGTTACAAAAGACCAAATGCCTCCCCCATAAAATAAGTAATGGAGGAGGGTTATTTACATTTCTAATCCTCTCCCTCCCCACAGTAAACTTTCAAAACCAGTCTACCTCCTACGGCGGACTATATTCCTGGCACATGTTTTACTTTCTGCATTCATTATACGAAGGAAATTAAAACCTTTAATGGAGGTGTAGTTTTATGGTCATCCTACGTTATGCAATAAAAATAAGGATTGAAAAAAACAATCAATTATTGATTTTCTTAAATAATACTTCTTTCTATACTCCTACAAAACTAAGGTTTCTATAATTATTATTGTCTTCTCAGTAATTATGTTAAATAATTTAACAATTAGTTTGTGCGCATCGTCTTAAACTGACTTTAAGGTTTTTAGTGTTTGGGAGCAACCCTAAGGTTTTTAGTGTTTCAAGCATAAGTCGAAGTATATAATTTTCATTAAATTTCTTTATAGGTAGGCGGGATTAGCCACTTACATATCTATAATTCAGGGAATTGAATCTAGATTATTAATGTTGGCGTTATGGTTTTCAGCTTTAAACCTCGCGGACACTTTGCTTCATCGCTACAAAAAAAACCATGGTAATGGGATAAAATATTGGACATTATTATATTTACCTAATACAATAGATTCGAGACAAAAGTTAAATGTAATTTATTAATTTTATAAAAGAAAAGTACAAAGCGAATATTCATCAAGAAAATTTAAGGACAAAGCAACCAATAGTTAACGTTCAACTTAAAAACAATCCTTTACATGAGGTTAAAGAGGAACGAACTAAAAAATAATAGTTTCGTAAAAAAAAATGGTCCCAAAGGCAAGATAGTTTAATTCAAGGTCAACGGCAAGCGAGGGTTCAGGCTTCCGAGTTCAAAGGAGTTTTAAGACTCCTAAAGTCTAACGGGACTCACAGGGTTTCAGCTCTTAAGAGGTTGCTTCGACACTACAACACTGCAGAAGAAAAAACTTTTTTAACAGTCCGAACACAGGAACACAAACAAAAAAAAAAGCCCGTCCTTTTTCATTAAACAAAGATCTGACAGTTGGTTACACCACAAAAAAAGCGTTCAGTAAAAAAAGGCGTGCAAGTACTAAAAACAAAGTAAAAAAAGGACAGGGTTCTCTTTATATAAAAATAATAACAGCCTTCGAAAAGGATCATTTTACCATTTCCAGCACTTTTTAATTGGCTCGAGATACATAAGTAGAAGAAACAGGACTAACATGAGATGGTGTGACCGACATTACACAAGAATTTTTAATTAACTACAATGTAATTACATATATATATATATATATATATATATTATACCTATAGATTAAGAAACTTATATCATAATCTAAAATCTCCTTTAAGACAAGATACAAGTACATTCAATGAATATAAAATGACCAAGGTTTGAAACCAAACATGAATAAAATGTTTCTTTTTTAAACGGAAGAAAAAATAGTTAATATAAAATATAAGATAGAAATGAGTTAACTCAACGAAGAAATAGACACATTTGTGATTTTTGAGTCAAGGTCATGCAGAGATGCATGCGCAAGCGGTTTTACAACAGAATACATTAGAAACTTACCACCGTACCGACAAAATTGGGGTTGAAGCCAATGCAACAGTTATTTAAAACAGGCAACTCTAAAAAGTCCAATAATGCTACCAAGGATTTAAATTTTAAATTGTGCTAACAATTTACTAATCAGCAGTGGGAAAACAGAAATAATTTGATGAAAATATAATTTGAAGTAATAGTATGATGGTAAATATTTATAAAAATTGTTTTAGCAACTGCGACACAATTAATTCCACATAAAAATCAAATTAAATATGCATGACAAAGCGCGAAACGATCCTCCATTGTTCTCCACGGACTAGTAACTCTGAATATATCGTTCATCTTCAAGCATGGCTGCTTATAAACAACCCGGGTAATTAAGTTATATTCAGCCTTCTTCAGTAATATTTGTACCAAATGAAATAAGAAAACTAAAGAGTTGCAATCAGAAATCGGATAATAATTAGGTAAAAAAAAATCCAACAAGAGATCTACAGGTTCTTTTTTGGAAAATTAACAAAAAAAAAAGACGAAATTAAAGATTTGTAACTCGATGAAGAGTTTAATTTACGGTCAAGAGGAATTAGAGAGGAAGAGGATTCGAAAAAAGAAGAATAATCAAGGCCGAGGTTGTTTTTTTTCTCAGGAAAAACTTGGAGAGTTGATTTTGCTTGAACCGTGACCAGCGTTGCATCCAACCTTCTCCGACTGATCGCCAGATAATAAGGGATAATCCGTGAGGCTCGAGGACATAATGGTTAATGGTCGGAACAATAGTTGAAATTATACTTTAGGTTGGTAACTATTTCGCAGTTAGTCACACAGGTCAAACCGTGAGTAAATGGGTCAGAACAAAGCAGAACCTCTTTAAAAGTTGATTTTTCACACTTCTGGACACAAATGACAAAAACAAATTGAATACGCTCTTCATATTGTAAACGTGAAGTGCAAGTTAAAAATTAATAATAATTAATACTAGGTACAATATTCTGCCCATAGTTAAAATCTTCTCATCGATAAATTTGCTTATTCTAAAAATTTATTTAGAGAGAAATGAGCAATAAAAAAACCTAAGTAGGCTTTATCAAGAAATGTTGATAAAAGGGGGTGAAAAGATCCTATGAGAAATGGTAACGTTATCATCGGTTATGATTGCACAAGTTAAGGGGGCCATATGAGAAAAGTGAGTAATGATACACTCATCCGTCGTTGACTTGTATCTTCTCAAAATTCCTCCTTATCCCATTACCTGCACAATTCAACAGATGGAAGGATCATTTGACATCGGCGGCAATCACCTTCCAGATGACAAGGTCTTCTCCGACATTCCTTCTCTACTCGGACGAGTAAAAGAAAAAGAAGTAAAATGGGTAGACACAAAAAGAGGAATCCTGGAAGTAAACAGAAGCCAAAAGGAGTTGAAAGGCAATAAAGGAGACAGGATCAGGATGAAGCAGCTGGAGGGTGAAACGTGTTTTTTTTATATGAGGTAAAGCTTCCCCACCATCACAAGGTTCAATAAACCCAGATCTCTAGAGCTCCCTAGAGCCCTCGATACAACCTGCAACTGTATCTCCCTTCTCATCCTCGGCACACGGGTACTACACCATACAGTTTATCAAAAGACGAAGGACACAGGACACAGACTTACTACCAACTCCGCTCTATTCCCATTCTTCAACATCAATCCTTAACAAATCTCATGACGGATCTAAATAATTTCAGATTCACAATGGCAAAAAAAAGCTTTTTCTTTCTTAATATTTTCAATTTAAAAGAGCAATAATAACGGAAGATTATTAATCCATCATCTTTTAAAAGACTAGTAAAAAAGAAGCGTTAATAAAGCTGCGAGATTATTTCTTCAATCGAAAGCTGTAGTTAGTTCTGGACTTAAGTCTGGTTATAAGCTTATCGTAGTTGGGTGTTCCTCTAGGAACGAATGAAGCATGACTTGTCGTGACCTGCTTGCTAAAGCATAACCACCCAACAAAATACTAAAAAGCCTTTCTCTGAACCACATAATATATATATATATATATATATATATATATATATATATATATATATATATATATATATATATATATATATATATATATATATATATATATATATATATATATATATATATATATATATATATATATATATATATATATATATAATATAAGTGGCAATGTCCTGATTGACTGACTGACTGACATAGAATCAACGCACAGCAAAATCTGCTTAACCGAGAGACTCGAAATTTTGAGGATATACTCGGTTCATATCATAGGCATCCACTAAGAAAGGATTTTGCGAAATTTTTATTTTTGTACCCAGGGGTACGGGGTACAAATATAAAAGTAATGAATACTTTTAATGATGCATATCGTAGAAAAGCTCTTTAAAAGTACAGTAATTGTTGTTATGTACAGTTTTGTCATATTTTCCTTTAGGAGGGGGTAAAATGGAAAAATATGTATAACTACATCTTATATAAATGAAGAGTGTCTATGAGTGTCTTTTGTCTTATATAATTGAAGTGTTTATGAGTGTACTGCTTACATGAGATTATAAAGTTAAAATGTTGGTACACAAGAGTACGGGGTACAGATGCCAAAGTAATTGATAGGTACCCTTTATGATGCATATCGTTGAAAGGCTCTTTATGAGAAAAGTAATTATAATGTACGTTTTTGTCATTATTTTCATTTAGGAGAGGGGTAAAAAGGAAATGTCAACGTAAGTGTGTGTGCGCGCGCGCGCGAACGGGCGCGCTTGTGTGTGTTCTTTATTTAAATCTACCGTTTCATTCCGATTCCAATGAAAATTTGCACACTTGACCTTCAAAGCAAGGGGAAAAGGGGAAGGTCACTGACTTCATGCATTTTCGAAATTTTGATTTTGGTACACAGGGGTACGGGGTACATGTCAAAGTAATGAAAACCCTTCACGATGCATACCGTTGAAAAGCTCTTTAAGAGTGCTGTAGAGTGTAGAGTGCTGTACAATTATTGTTATGTACATTTAGGGGGGTAAAATGGAAAAATATATCTATATCTATGTATAAAAAACTAATAATTGTTGTGTCTGTACATTTATCCGATTGGGCTAAAATTTTGTATTTATTCATTTACATATTTTATTTTTTTATTTATTTATTTTTTATTATTATTTTTATCCCTAAGGGGAACATAAGGACAGAGTAAGAAAAGAAGGGGAATTGAGCCCAGACCGATCTTCAAAAGTTAGGAAGTTAATACTCTTATTTTGGATGTAGGCATGTATATTAATAAAAGATAATTCCAATTTCAACCAAGGAATGTAAAATGACACGGGGGGGGGGGGGGTATAAATCCATTGAATTGAAAATAAAACACCCCGTAGCGAAGCACGGGTATTCAGCTAGTATATATATATATATATATATATATATAAAATGTTTCGTAATATCTTCTATTTTTATACGTGCCTAAAACCAGATTTAACTTTGCTACTTGAATAGCTTAACATTTGTGACTCAGAAATTTCCAGTATAGGTTACATTTTGTTCCTACGACTGGAATCATTTATAATTATTTTCATCCTATTTTAGATGTTAGCTCACGAATGAGATCTTCCGCAAATAACCTTCTCTCCTGGTGATCCTTCTACTAGTTTGTACCATCTATGTTGTACTGATTACAGCAGAAAACCCAGGACCCAGAGTAGTAATAGGATAATAGTCCTGTCGCTTACTTCTATCCAACTTATAAACCTTATTACTATGCTGCTGTGCTAGAAGCAGAAACCCCCGAATAACAGTGAGAAGCTTCCAAAAGAATTACTTCGAATGAATAGATCGACCAGTTTAGTTTTATTTAAAGTAAAATTTGATGGTTCTAGACCAAAAGCTTTGATTCCGCTTTGGGGAAAACAGGAAAATTACCTTTTAATGGTACAATGATTTCAGCAATGAATACATATATTAGTCTGGATTATTACAACTTCATACAAATCACATTTTTACGTATGATTTCTATTAAGTATAAATTATTCTAATATGTCAAACTTTATTAAATCTGTCGGACTTAATGCATCAGCTTATTTTAAATATTAGCACGCAGTAAATTTATTATAAACTACTTTTATAACTATGACATAATAAATGCAGACATGAAAAATATGGCATGGAAATACCCCATAGTATGAGGTAGACTGGCTTTGAAAGTCTATGAAAGGGAGGAAAGGTAGGTTTTGAGATATGAAGGTACCACGTTCTACTCTGAATTACATATCCCCTTTCTGTAGTTGACCTATATTTTATATCAAGTTGTTTTGGACTGTGCGAAACCTTTCTCACTTTTATCACTCTATGCTCAATTCTATTTCACTTCTTACATAAAAATATCCGTAGTGAGATAGAACAAATCTATGTCACTTTCAGATCGATCTATTCCTTTACATAGTTTGTATTAACACTACCCTGTCACTAAAGTTTAAACCCACCCTACTTCGTTGGAACTTTAGCCTTCTTCCGCTTTCAAACTCTCGTTCTCTTTATCACTATGTCTATCACATAACTTATTAAATTTTAATCTTCCAGGTCTCGTGCAAAGATTGCATTATAAATACATATATATATAAAAAAACCTCTTACATTTAAACAACAAATAAAACAGGAGAACACATTATTTACAATCTAGAACAGAATTTCACAAGCTTTTTAGAAATTGGTATCCCCTTAAAGAAATAAGATTCGATTTACATACTTTTGTTTTTATTTAGGAAATTGGATCTTTTTTAAAAAGGAAAATTATTATGTATTTATTGAAAAATACTTTTACATAAATATTATGTATACATAACATATTAATACTGCTACTATATACAACAAATGTTTTAAACGAGAGAAATAATTACGCGTGAGTCATCACTTGTATTTATGCAATTGATGACTTTTAGAATGTTAAATGCACAAAGATATTTTATGTCACCCACAGATAAAAGGTATAATATTTAATTATTCAACGAGGCGTAATTTCAATAATGATTACATCATTTTATAAAATAAAATAATAAACAGTAATAAAATTATTATTTATGAAAAAATATATTTAATTAATATCTATACAAATGGGATTTTTTTAATTCAATTGTATAATGTATACTCCTTTTTTCATGCTCACTTCTCAAAATCATTAATTTTGTTTTACACCTGAGTATTTAATTTTTAATCTTTGGGGACTCTTAATTATAAAAAAAGTTATTTGATTTGATTCCCCCTCAGATTTCGAAAAAACGTCTACTTTTTTTTTCTCTAACTTTTAGGAAAGGGAAATTCTTTTGTGCCTCGTGTTTTCCTTGTATTTTTTAATTTAATTCTAATTATCTTCTCTGTGGAAGTACCTTTAACTTTATTACTGTGTTCCTCTCGCAGTTCTTTCACCTCTAGCCTACTTTAGAGTTTTTATTTTGCTTCGTTTTTTTTCTGACTTTTATTAAGGTAAAGCGAATTTTAATAATGAAAATTTTCGCTTGAAGTTTAGAATTTTTTGTTTCCTCGTACGTTATTTTTTTTCTTTAAAGTTTTTTATTTTTACTTTTTTTTTATGAAATAAGTCTTGTCTCTCTTTTTAATTAAAAGCATTCTTTGTTTTCAAAAGTTTTTTTCCTCCTTGAAGCACTTCATTAGATTTTTATATGGATGAAAATGTATGTATGTATAATTTAACGCAATAAATATTGTTACAACATATAAAACTTTATTTAAATGTTTTTCAATAAAAATGTTTTTATTAGCTAATATATGTACTAAATTCAATATTCTAGTTTATCCTTATTTATCTCTTTAATTTACTTCGTTCTACGAGACGTTTCTTTATATTTATTTATAATGAACATAAAAATGGAATGATTAAATGAATTTGTGTTGTAAACACAATTAGAATTATTTAAAAGCATAAACGGGTTAAATTAAATCCCTTAGCCTCAAATTAAGGAACGGAATACCAAACCAATAATGGTGGATTAAGTATAGATGTAATAAGTTTCCCAAAAAAGGAAACTAATGTATTAATTTAAATATAATTAATTAAAAAAAAAAAAAAATCCAACGCATCAAAGCTAAACATTTTTACTAGTAGTATATTAAAATTTTAGAATAATAACAATTACATACCCATCACAAAATAGCATTAATGCGAAGAATTGTTGTTTTAGATAAATGTAAAACATTATGCTTAATTATTATGAGATTATTTCACAGGGCTTTTCCAGGATGTAAAAAGTCACCTCTAATCTTATACCGCATCAGCACTTCACGCTCAAAACTCACCGGCACTCGCGAGTGGCAATTCGTCGGTTTGCCCCCCCCCCCCCCCCCCCCCCACAAAGCAAACTGACCTTCCCAAAAAAGAAGGGTATAAGTCAAAGCCTTCGACTCATCCCAAAAGACCGCTCCCAACGCGAGCGGCGAGGTGACTGACGAGGCGAATGACGAATGAACTGACTACTTATTCGGCTCGCCAATCGTGCGAATGTATAGATGCGGCTTTACAGCGACGACTTTCATCAGCTTTTTATCATCAAGGAGTTAACTCAAAATAACCGCAATTTGAACCAAGTACTTGGTTTTGCTTGAGTTCACATTTCATACCTGGAATATAATTATCATTACATAGAGTATAGAGCAACGGTGGGCAACCCCCGGCCCGCGGGCCAATTGCGGCCCGCGGAAAGATTCTATCCGGCCCGCGAGATATTTTATAAATAAAGAAGTAATTTAAATAATTTATTTTTTTAAATTTTAAAAGAAAAAAAAAGAAAAAAAGTTTGCTACAAAGTAAAGTGTGTTGAACATCGGTGTATTTTCGTGCCTCACCATCACTGAAATCGAAGCAATTCCAGAAACATTTAAAATGGAACTTTATAATCTCCATAAAAGAGTCAATTTAATTTTACATCTTTCCATGAGTTTTACAAAAATCTGTCGACTGAAGAATTTCCAAATTTAGTTGATAATGCAAAGTATATTTAATTTTATTTGGATCAACATATCAACAGCTTTTCTCCAAGATGAAGTACTTAAAATCCAGACGCGCATTTGAAGAACAACTTGTGCTTGTACATCACTAATTGAACCAGATCACAATATTTTTTTCCAATTTAAAATTCTTTATTTTATACATACTTTCATAGTTTCAATTTTAATTCAATACATATTTCACATGTAGAAATTAACTTTTTTTTATTTCCTGACTAAAAAAATTACAGGTGTTAAAGAAAGATGTCAACTAACTACTATTGACAAACACACACACACACACACACACACACACACACACATATATATATATATATATATATATATATATATATATATATGCGCACTCTAACTACTGCGGCCCGCGGAAAAATAGTAACATTTATTTTGGCCCCTGCTATAAAAAAGGTTGCCCACCCTTGGTATAGAGTATCATCATATCATACCCAAGATACTTCCGATAAAGATATCAAGTCAAACTTTAAATTCTTTAAGAAGCAGTAATCTGAAATTTTTGTGAAAACTACATTTTTATTATTTTAATCTTTAAACTTTATCTTAAGAAAAGATAATTAAGTAAAAGTATTAATGTAAGAGATGTAAATACTATTTTCGGTTAAAATATAGCGAAAATTGTAACAAAAAAAAACATCACAAAGAAGCATGAAAAAAATAAAAACATTGAAAAAACCAAAATGGTTTCTTTTGTTTCTTCTAAGATGACTTTTTTTAAGAAGAGGAAAATGTTAAAAGCGGAACAAAAACTAAACTAAGTTTATGATAAAGTTAAGACAGAGTTTGAGTGGGTGGAAGGCAAGAGTATTGGATAAGTGAAGCTAAGGCAAAGTTACAGGGAGATCTGACCCTGGGCTTGGAAAACATTCTAGTTTTCAACGAGTAACTTTCAAACTGGCGCCGCGTTAGTTCGGCTTCTCAAGTTTTAGAAAATATTAAACTTTCCAGAGAAGGCAACAGCAAACAATAAATTTCACCTTAATTATAAATGTTTAACTAGATAAAGTAGCTGAAAAGTTGAAGGGATTAGTTTAATTAAAATGTTTAGGTGCCGAAGGAGAATTTAGCATAGTATTAAAATTAAAATCCATAACACAATGCATAAACAGTAGTAATTAAAACTAACAGAGTGGTTTTTATACAGTTTTCTTGTATCTATGTTTCTTCAAATAAAAACTTGCAAAATAGTACTAAATACACAATAAATTATAAAACAAAAATTCTTTAATACCAAAATGTATCATGTTGAACTTCGGTAAATATGAAAATAGATAAAAGTTTTTCTATTAAAAATAAAACAACATATAAAATTCCAGGATACATCTAACGTGAATTTAGGAAAGAAAAAATCCTTAATCTGATTTAGGTATTTCTCAAGCGCAAACATTAAGTTATGAAAATAATATAAAAACTTTTTTTTGCAAATTTATCAATAATATTTTAGAAACAATGTAGCAAACCAACAAATCCATATAGTAGTCACCAAATCACAAAGAGTTAAAAATGCGACTAACAGGGAATTCTAAGGTTATTTTACCCTACTGCGGTTGGATATTTTCATCGCAGAAGACCTTCCAAAATTATAAAATTAATAATATCTATATATAATTAAATTAAACTGACCTCTGTCAGGGGGTTGGGTTGGGGGCTGTGCGGCTACAGGCTCAGCAGGTGGGGCACGCCCTTTCGTGCCTCGCCGCCCTCGCACCTAGAAATAAACAAAACAACCAATATAAAATACAAAGATATAATTTTAAATATAAAACCCTTGACATTTTAATTAAATTGAGTGTAGCAAATGTTTTTCAATTTTAAACGCGTAATTCTGTTTTTGTTTTTTTTATTATGAGAATAATATAGATTTCCAAATACAAATGAAATTTGGATCATGAACCAAAATGAAGATTTCATCATATTTTATGATACAATCAATTAATAATATTAAATATATGTGCCAAAAAAATAAATCGTTATTAGTCACCACCATTTGACTAAAAAAATGGAAATCAATATATATGTATATCTCCTATACATATACACTTTGAAATAAAGGAGAAACATCAAGCACAATTCAATTCTTTAAACGTCGCAAATACTTATAAATTCCGAAATTCTAAGATGAATATAATATAATTTAAGTGTGTAAAATGTTGAAAATTCTAGTGAATACAGAAAGGAATATAAAAAAAAAATTATGTTCTATCAGAGTTTCTGATGCTTCTTTTGGAATAAGTGTTACACAAAGATGCAGGGAGACGTGTTTAAGGTCATATATACGCTGTATGCGAGTGTGAACTAAGGAAAATCGAGCCCATGGGAGGCAAATATGTAAATAGAAAGAAAATAGCAAAGGGAGAGGGGAGGAAGTGGTGCAAAAACGAGAAGAGGATATAGAATTGAGTAAAGGGTGAAGAGTAGAGCCTTGAGACTTTACACACACACATATATATATATATATATATATATATATATATATATATATATATATATATATATATATATATATATACCTAGGGAAACATTATACAGGACAGGTTTTATTGCTTCAAGACCTAGGGAAAAGGTTTCCTCTATGTTCTCCCAAGGGCGAACCAAAAGCAAACTTTAACCCAACCCTCCTCTAAACAACTCTAAATAAAATAGGTATAAGGTTGGGAAAAATCCTGTTTCCGAAGCTCCATTTATTTTATAGCTTGGAAAAGTCATTAAGATCTGATTCGACCGAACTATAAAACACATAAATAAAAGTGTAGCAGTTACGTGCTAACATTTATACACAAACATATACATAAATGAATGTATATATATATATATATATATATATATATATATATATATATATATATATATATATATATATATATATATAATATACACACATACCCTGTATACCTATCATTTATAAAATCGAGTAGTGTCCCGAGGGCGACGACGACGCACCTCGAAATGATTTGTTATTGCTAAGCAAAGACAACCACATTTATTCCAATGAAAATAAATGTTTTGATTTGTTGGTCTTCAAATAGATATGATAACTTATCTAAATTAATTTACTTAATTTTTTTCTAAAAACATACATAAGCCCGTTGACGGGTTTAATGGCTCGTATGTATAAAGTAAAAGCATAAACTTATAATTAATAAAGCAATGATTGGGTATTAATAAGTAAAAACTGAGAACAATAATTTTAATTCAGTCGAATTACATAACTCTTATAAGAGAAAAGTTTTTAAAAAATCGGGAGAGGGGTGTCTAGGAACTTTTCCTTCTCATAAAGGTAAGGAAAATTAAAAAACCGTTTTAACATTAATAGAGGGTTGAATTTAAATTAAATAGAATAAATAAATAATCAATACAAATCAAAACCTAAATATCACAGTTTTAGGTAGATTTGGCAAGAAATGAATGGCTGAATGAAGTTTGGATCTAATCCAAAGTTCTTCGAAAATAGTCTTGCGAGGAAAAAGAGAAAGAGAGAGAGAGAGAGAGAGAGAGAGAGAGAGAGAGAGAGAGAAACGAATCTCTGGTACATCTCAGTAGGTTCCGGCATAACATTAACCAGCCAACCAAATATTTACCTCTTCTAAATACAGGTTATACAGGGTGGCGCAACGCGGATGACCACATTTTAACTGGTTACCGCATGTGCTTAATACTAGAGCCAGGAGATTGAAATAAAGCAAATTTTCAAGAAAAAATGTGGAAGTTTACTGGACATAAGTCAAATTTTTAAGTGTGGAAGATAATGTCCGATAAATGACGACCTTGTCGATTTCCACATTCTGAGGCGCTCAGCGAAGTTGCGCATCACGTTCTTTAACATCTCGACAGGAATCCGAGCAATTTCACGGCAGATAGCGTCCTTCAACTCGGCAAGGGGACGTGGTTTGTCGACATAAACTTTGGCCTTTAGATATCAACATAAGATAAAATCCCACGGGCTGAGGAGATTGGGCCAGCAATGAAACACACGAATGAGAAAAATTTGGCGTACCCGATCCATGAACCCTTTCATGTGCAGTGGCTCCATCTTGTTGGCTCCATATGTGGACAGTATCCATTTCATTATCCTTTGAATAGGGGATGAAAACTCGGATTCCCTGACGAGATGTTAGAGAATGTGATGCGTAACTTCGCCGAGCGCTCTAAGAATGTGTAAACCGACAAGGCGTCTTTTATCGGACATTATCTTCCACACTTGAACATTTGACTTATGTCCAATAAACTTCCACACTGTTGCTACAAAATTTGCTTTATATCAATCTCCTACCTCTAGTATTAAGCACATGGTGACCATTTAAAATGTGGTCAGCCGCGCTGCGCCTCCCTGTACTTGTACTCAAAACACACACACACACACACACACACACATATATATATATATATATATATATATATATATATATATATATATATATATATAGGCGTGTTTCATACTAATAATAGTATTTCGATGGTTGGGTAAAGTTAGTTCTTCCATGTCATGATGGTAATTTCATGGTAACCAGCACTTAATTATAAGAGTAATCACGATGTTGATAAACGGCAATGGGATGTTTGTTAACTTCAACTTATAATTATAATTAAGATGAAAAGACAATAAGTATGAGGAATACATAAAATTAATGAACCTTCGACTAATGAGTTTTAAGAACGAGACGGTTATCATGTAATGTAGGACCCACAGTAGAGTTGGTGGTTTTATAGCAAAGCTAGAGGAATAATGCATACATAAAAGGTATAATGAATATTATTCAAGTTTATTACCAAGCATGAACATTGTTAGAGTTTGTAATTTTAGATTTAATTAAAAGAGGCCCGAAACCAAAACATCTAAATCGATATAACGAGGTCATACGATCGCAAAATAATAACAATTTTTAATGATTAATTAAAGGTATTTTGCATTTGTGGTTTTATCTTAATATTTTCGAACAATTATTAATTGAAACATAATAGATGATCATTCAGGAAAAAGGGTCAGGTAATTAAAGCCGACCGTACGTTGAATCCATACTCGGGCGACCTTTACCCTTGTCCACTGCAGCCGATTTACGTCTCCCCTTTCTGGGAATTACAACACAAATTATATCATATGTATATTATATGTTGTTTCAACAGTATTTTAAGGTAAGTGCATTGCCTTTATAATTCTAGAGATTATTCATAACTATGATTAAGCTAATCAATAATAGCCTCACGTATCTATAGTACCTGTACATGTTGAGTGAAAGGTACGTACAAGCTAAGTTACATCTGCAAAGTTTGTTTATTTATATTTTCTTAAGTTTATTTATTTTTTATTCTTTATTCGTTTGATTAATTACTATTTCTACAATGCGGAACAGTATAAACTATAGTACAAATGTAATGAGAAAGACCAAACAAATTAAGTAAATTTGATTGGCAGACAGCCAAAATAATGTATTCAATAGTTTTTATTTAAAATTAATTTAATTGTTCATCACAGTTTTTTATTATTATAATCAATAATCGGCTAAAAAAGAGGGCAATATTTATGAAGTGTACATATCAGTATTATTGTTCAGAATTATTAAATCTATTTCTTGAAAATTTATACATATATATTAACTATCAATATAGCATATAAAATTAAAGGTTTTATAAAAAGGGTTTTAGAAGAGAAGGAATAATACTCATTGAAATGAATGACGCAAGCAAGCGAATCTCAGGCAAGATGCCAAACGCATTTCAACAGCGAGCCAAACTAATGTTATATACTTAAACCATGCCAAATAACATTAGGGGATTCTAATAGTTTCTTTACTACACCGTGGAATCAAAAGCATAAAAGCTTGTGAGTTAGTGACTAAAAGGAAATATATTTTCAAACGAATGGAATGTATTAATCTAGGGCAAATATGATATTTGCGACAAAGGTAAATTAGCTCGAGAAAGATGCGCGTCTTTGGTAAAAAAACAAAAAAACTGAGATTGTGGTCTCAAAATACAAGATTATATGACATTAAATAAAAAAAAAACGGACGCAGGCCATCGTCATGTAACTTTTCCTAACCAAACATAAACCTATAAATGACAACAATAGTTTTTATTATGAGAATTATAATTTTGTTTGTCGGTTAAAAGTTAAGTCCAGTACAATGAGGCAGGTTACTGTGAGGTATATAAAACTTTAAACCAACACTTTCCTATGATAAAAAAGTAGATATTTTCAAAATGGCGGCAGATATTAAGATAAAATATGGAGTACCTACTTATTTATCTTATAGAATTAATGTATCATTGGTGCGAATTTCAGCTCAATTGGCAAAATAGTTCAAACATTATTTAGCGATAAAATTTCAAAGTTCAAGTCAATACTTAGGTGACATGATTGTCTAATAAAGAGGTATAATAGGAGCAAATTTCAGCGCAATCGGGTTTTTTTCTTAGATTTTATAGAAAAGAAAATCAGTTTAGAACTTTTTGGGGAAAAAAGATAGAGAATAGATTATTTCACTTTTCGATATATTTTCAATGAATAATCTTATGCAGCTGTAAAGGGGACAGACGATAAGAATGCAAAAAAGGGTCTCTTCGATTCCCAAGATAATATTTTCTGAATTTCACGTTTTACGCTCTTTTAGTTCTAAAGCTTAAGTAATCTAGGTTAGAGTGTTTCATCCAAATTATAAAAGCGGTTACGCCATATATATATATATATATATATATATATATATATATATATATATATATATATATATATATATATATATATATATATATATATATATATATATATATATATATATATACACATATGTACAAAGTAGACCCATGGTGCATGAAGATCATTCCTTTCACTCAAGGCTAGATTCTTTAGCATCTAGTGTCACAATAGGGGATGTGGCTAACAGCAAACTGACACGTTACGCTTTTTTGACAATGTAAAACTAAAAACTGCAAGAGTATAGGACAGAGATATGAAGAACTAGGGTAATACATATATTCTTTAACACCATGCAAATACCATTCAACACATGAAGGGCAAGAAAACACAGCTTTATTTCATAAAGTACTTACATCAAGCTAAAATTAAATCTAAAAATTATTAAAATAGTTATAATATTTATGTATTAATTAAAAAGTTTAGTTTAATAAATTGTTTTAACAATATGGCTCTAGAAAAGAAAAAAACACGATAAAAATTAAAACTTAACTGGAAGTCAATGGTAAATGTATATACCATCTTGGTATCTTGAATTGTTATATTGGGTTGAGATAAAATAACTTCCTACATAACTAATAAGAGATTTATTAGACTATTCTGGTAGGGAGCCAGGGTAGCCGAGCGTCTTAGGGCGGTCGCTCAGCTATCACTAAGTCGAGGCAACTCGAGGTCGTGGGTTCGATCCCGTGCCATGATACTCTGAATTGCATCAATGAATCGCGGACGGTGCAGGGCGAGGGACACCCTTTATGGGGACTCTTCCCCCACTCTTTGATGTGGGTCCGTTTCGCGTCATGATGATGTGATTTGTATCTATGGTTCGAGGACGGAGCAGGGCGAGGGACACCCTTTATGGGGACTCTTCCCCCACGCTTTGACGCACGCTTATATAGCTTACTAATGACCGCACCATACTCGCTTCGGCGGTACAATGTACAAATGTATGATGTGTGAAGTAACTGGAACTCTCCACCACGGGGCGTAAAAAGGGCCTAAGTGATGGCCTAATTGCAAGGTTCGAACAAGTGGTTCGTCCTACCCGTTCTAGTAGGAAGTACTAGACTACTACTACTACTACTATTAGACTATTCAATAAGGTTAAAAATGCATAATCGATTCTTCGAAGGCACAAACTTTAGTGTGGGTATTAAACGTGGGCTGAAGATCAGAATTATGCATTCCAGATATGAGAACCTGCAATTTCAGAAAAAAAAACCACCGTCGGAATTTTCTAACTAAGGACGTAACGAACGAAAAGTATAGTTAATCAATTATAGGATATAATTATATCACATAGAACTAAAGTTACACTTATGGCTCATTTAAATACAATTCCAAATATTATAAACAGAACATATGGCTTTAACGAACTGTATTGAGTCACTGAATAGAAAAATTTCTCAGATTAATTGGTTCAATAAAACTGGATCACATAATTATGGAAAAATTAGACTTCAATTACCTTACATTTATTTCCTTAAAATTAGAAAAAGAAAACACGTAAAAGTAAGAAAGACGTTAATTTATTATTATACATGCTTTGCCCTACTGCATAGAATAATAATTGTTCTCGGGTTTTATCAACCATACATCCATAAGCTATCTTTTTTTTCTTTTTAAAAAAAAACAAAAAAACAGGTAGCTATAGGAATAATTATTCTACCAATTCAACATCAACTAATAATTTTCTTAAAAAAACGTATACAATTAAATCGAACATTAACTTATAAATGAAGAAATTCTCAGGTTTTATTTTAAGGAGAAATACAGTAGCTGAATTTTTAAAAATCGGATACAGGGCATCTCGGAACTTTTCCTTATCAAATAATTTCAAAACGGCGCATATTAAACGGCAGATCTTAAGTTTAAATATGCAGGGATTATGCCCAAAAATGTATCCATGATTCAATGTCTTTCCATGAAAGGGAGAAAATTAGTATTATTTTTTACTTGCTTTCCCTTTCCCACTTGAATTTGTTTATCCCTTAAAACTCTAACTTATTTCATAAATATTCATAGATAAAAACACTTGTGCGATTCTAGCCCAAAAATAAGATTAAAACAATTAAAAAATAAATAATGAGAAACTGGTTTGCAAAAATGATCCTGGTTTTTAGACATATACAGAGACAAGAAACTTATATCAGATTGTAAGGCGTGTCTCAGTCACACAGTCAGTAGGCGATCCCATAGATTTTATAGTGGAAAAACCAGTCCTTCGTCCGGTCCAGCCATCAACATCCTGCATAAACAGGAGTCTCAGGGGACAACACAAGACATAATAAACTTGTTAACTTGTCCAGCCAGTTACAGGAGAGACTAAAGCTTCCAACAATCTACTTATATGTACATGAAACGTGTTTGATCTCCATCAAAGAGTAATACCTCGGATAAAAATGGTAATTTGTATTTCAAATAAGGTAAAAGCAAGGCAGAATCTGAACCTGACATTTCAATGATAAAACATTCACTAAAGAACAGGTTTTGAGAGATTAAAAAAAAACTTGTTACATGAATGAATTAATTTATTAAGTATAGATATCCTTTATGAAGTATAGATCCTGTTTTGTCATAATTATATTTTACTTTGTTAAAACGCTTAGTAATCACCACTTTCTTACAGCACCTAGATGTATATAATGTGCTTTGAGGTAGAACGTTACTTAGTTAAACATTTGAAGATTAATTAACGAAAAATAGCATTTTTGATAATGCATTTCCACTTTAAAAAAATAAACATGTAATAAATAAAATTAAAAGCGTTAATATGACTTGTTTATTCTCAAACCACGATAATAAAAGTTTTAAATAACTAAAATTGAAACTGACGAAGAAAAACTATATTGACGTTGACCAATAAAGAAAATATTATATCATTATATATATCTTTTTTTTGGTACAAGGTCTACAACTGACTAAAATGTTCATGTATTAATATCGATTAAGTTTTCTTGACCAAGGATGATGAAGTATTTATGAAAGTGGTCAAAGTGAATCTTATATTAATACTATTTTGTTTAGTGGTTTGACAGTACTTTTAGTATTTAAAATTTATAAATTCAATTTACTAGGAGGAAGTACAAAAAAACTTAAGGGAATTACTATCTATGTAATAGTCTTATTGGAGGAGATAAAGGTTGCAACTTGCATATTTTAGTACTGCAATCAAACATACATATATATTTATATACATATCACATATCATTTAATTAATAATAAGTTTCGTTAAACTTAAAAAACAGCAAATATTTCTCGAGAGATATCTAACGGGCAAAAGTTTGAGTCGTGATTTTTTATTTATTTTTTTTAAATACATATACATATATAAGTTTTATAATTTAAGACTTCGCCGACTTCGCAAATTCACTTTGTATTTTTAATTTAAAATTTATCGGCTTTTTTAGAAGAGTAAAAAAAAAACAAAAACAATAATCCAACGTCCTTGAAAGAGATAATAAAACACGAATAAGCAACCAATAACAGAATTAATAATGAAGAGGACAATAAAGAGAAGAAAAAAATAAATAAATAAACTTAGTTTACAAAATTACAATTGTCGGACAAGGTCAAAATCATTATCAGTTTACTGCCCCTTAATGAAAGGATAAACGTACTGAAACGGATTACAATTACAACAGACTAGACGACAATGAATTAAAACAAATAATAACCCAGGGAAGGAAAGGGAGAGATAGAGAGAGAGAAAGAGAGAGAGAAAAGAATCATTTACAATTCTAAAGAGTTAAAAAAGCTGACATTGTGCAGCTCAAGTTGAAAGATTCAATTGCACTCAATTACTGATGAATTTTGAACTCAAGAGATGAGATCACCCCAGTTCTTGAATGAGCTTTTGAAATAATCATTACAAACAAAAACAATCAACTGAATTCCCATAACCCAAACTACTTCACTTTTTTTTTTTTTTTTTTTTTTTTTTTTTTTTTTTTTTTTCTTTTTCTTTTTCTTTTGCTTTTACTAAGATAAATAAAGAAGAAGATAAAACAAAAAAGTATAAAGTTATATTATATTAAAATCACATTTTCATGCAACTAACGGGAAATAAATAATTAAATACAATATCGCATTTAATATAAGCTGTGTTTTGATGTAACGATTTGGAGAAAACTCAACTCGGATCCAAAATGGAAGCGATTTCATGAAGAAATATTATTAGATTCCAGAAAAAAAACTACTCGAGCGCTTAAAAACACTGCTTTTTTATCCAGATTAAGTTTTCAAAAAATGTCAGTTTTTTAAAAAAAAAACAGAGCTTTACTGGTGTTATACTGGTGTTCTGCACTAAGGTAACAATACTTTGGGAGGTGATACTACACCTAAAAAGCAAGTAAAGAAGTCAATATAATCTTAAGTTCTTTGCCAACTAGTTCTGGATTAATGTCCTTAAATTAAATTTTTAAAACAAATAGTTTACTTTATCTTTATTTTTTTGCTCAGAACCTATTATAGCTAAAGAATTGTGGAATTCGCCATTTTAAAAATCAGCTTTTGGTTCTATAGGAAAAAAAAAATATATATATTTCACAGATTCTATTCAGCCCAGTGTAAGGCCACCCTGTAAATATTTTTCTAGAAGAGCAGTGAAGCTACTTAATTAAGAATTTGGAAAGACGTGTTGGAATATGGCCAGACCCCTACTCCAACCACACAGTCTCCACATTGAGATTCGTCTCACCGGTACTAAAGATGCCCACTAGTGCAGTGGCGTAGCTAGAGCATTGGGGACCCACCATACAATTTTTTGGGGGCCCCTCGCAAAACAAAAGTGATAAAAAAAAAACTGGGGTCCATGGTCGTTAATTTAGGGGCCTCCTGGCACTGGGGGCCCGCCCGCAACGTGGGCCCGCGCGGCCCATAGTTACGCTACTGCACTAGTGGTTGAAAGCCGGCTCTGTACAAAAAAGTTATATTAGTGGTGAGACTGTTTCTTTAGTCTTAGACCTACAAATTTTATTTTTTCGAGGGAATCCATGAATGAACATAAATGAAGTAACAATTTTAGCATTTTATTATATTTATAAAAAGAAAATGATCAGTGTTTATCATACAAAGCTTTTTACTTAAACCTTAAACTTTTTAATATATGCTATTAATTAAAAAAATATAAATAAAAAAAGTGGAAAAAACAATGTTAATAACACAGCAATTGGAAATATAAATAAAATCTAATTAAAAAAAAGAACTCAACAAAAACAGACAATTGAATAACATGGCCTTTCAGGAGAAAAAAAAAATACAATCTTACATAATAACCAAGCAAATAAAAGAACAAACGCCATACAAGGAATAAAAAAAACAAACACAACAACTGATTAGCATACAGATCCTCAATTGATCCTAAGACATATCGCTATAATAGAGTTTTTATTTGAAGAGGTGAAAAAAAAAGCAAAAGAATAAAAACTGTCTGAATATCGACACCTGTTAAATCGTTTTATTTTATTTATGTATATTTTATTTTTTAATTTTATTATAGTTATGAGTGTTTTCTCGTTTCATAAAAAACTCGTTTTCGTATTATTTATATGCATAATGTATGGCACGACCACGACCTCAAATATACACGTAAAACCTGTTTGAACAACTTCTTAAAGCCTTCAATATTATCATTTATTTGTAATATCAAATAATAATAATTATGTAATCATTTATTTTTTTCATAAACTCTTTCATTTATGTACTGTACACACACACACACATTATATATAAATACGAGTATATATATATATATATATATATATATATATATATATATATATATATATATATATATTTTAAATGAAAAATGGTAATTATCTGTTAAAAACAAATAAATAACAAAAGATGAGCAAGGAATGCTAGAAGAGTGAAAAATAATAAAAGAACGGCCATCAATAAACCTGAAACCTTGAAGTATAAGGTTCAAAGGTGAAATACGAAAATATGAAAAAGGTGAGTAAAAGGTCGGTAACATTTAAGAAGTTATTGTGTTATAAGGAGTTAAGTTTCGGTAAAATGTGTTGCCGCACGGACTGAGTTGAAGTTACATCACAACATGAAACATAGCTACACCCATTTAAAGAAAGAGGCAGAGAAAAAATTTGAAGCTGATAATAAAAGATGGATTAATCATGCTTGTATTCAAGAGCAAAAAAACAGTTTTTTCTAACGTAAGGATTGATTTCAGATCTTGTCCTAATTTTACTACAATTATTTTACAAGAATTATTCCAGAAGGAAAAAAAAATGTGGATTGATGAATGTCTTAAAGAGCAAAGAGCTCGATGAGAAAACCCGTTTTGTAAAATCTATATCCACTTTTATATATTGACTACTATTTTAGATATTACACAAATAAAGGTCACTTATTTTTAAACATTAGCAAGTTATATATAAATAAATAACGACAATGATACGTTTAATAACATCCGAAGAGTAAAAGTTAATTAGTATATACCTAATATAGTCAATCTTAAACCACTTTAACTAATGTTCACTGCAGAATTACTTACTTAATTGCGTCTTCTTTTACCAGTTGGTTTAGAAGATTGACAAATTATTCCAAGAATCGCGGTCTTAGCAAACAGGAAATTTCCTTTAGTATTTAAAATTGATAATTTCTTTAAGGAGATCAAATTTGATGTGAGTTTTTAAAATTTTATCACACCAACTTGGTAGAGAAGCACCTTTTCCTAAGATGAAAAAATAAAAAATATAGTGACGTCTTTTAATTTGTTTACAGAGTAAGCACAATACGATATAGATTTAAGTCCAGTGCTTGATTTCTAGAAATTGAGGTGCCGGAACTATAACCTACCCTCTCCTATAGAAGGGGGGTTCGGGGGCCCTCCCCCGGGAAAAATTTGAAAAATAAACGTTCAAAAACAGCATTTTAAGCAGTTTTAGACATAAAACCACACTCTTAGTGCAAATCTTAGTGCCGATAATTTTTGTTTTATTTATCAGAGAGAGAGGTCCCGGAACGCCGTTCCGCCTCAAATCGAGCCCTGGATTTAACCTTGATACTCTCAGAAGTCATTCTAACCGACATTTTATTCCTAAATGCCTTCTTAACTTAAGTAAAATATTAACCAAATTTTGAAATCCAAACGCGTTCTCATCTTCTTTTCTAGCCCTCAAGTTACATAATATAAGATAAAAACCACAGAGATCCATAATAAGAGATAAAGAAATAAACAAACAAACCAGGAAAAAAAACCTTGAGCCAAATGCCAAATAAGATAAAAACAGGAACGAGGAGGATTTAAGTCGAAAAATGTTTAAGCGTCGTAAGAAGCATTAGTATTAATACTATAAGAGCAGGAGGCAAGAGGTAGGGATTCCACGTCTGTGAATAACCCTTGCACGAAGCTAACCTCGCAGCACAGACACAGGGTTCACAGAGAAAAGAGCTTCAAAGAAACGTGATGTAAATGCTCAAGCAACGTCCCGGCCTATTATTATTGTAGCAGGCGGCGTGCATTACATATTCATGTGGAGTTTTTTTTATCAGTGGCCCAGGAGGGTCTGTGCACTGCATCCGAGCCAAGATTCTCTCCCCACATTATATTACCTGGAGGCCGTTTACCTCTCTAAGCATCACCTCCAACCATCTTACCTATATCCTTTTAAACTTTACCACACTTTTTAAAAAAACAACCTCTAAGAGACCTTCAGTTTGAGGAAAAGGGGAAATTTATGTTTCAATAGCCAACTTGAAAACCATTACAAGAGTTACGACTAATCTGTCGTCATGAAATAACTTATAAACATTTCAAACATTTTATTTTCCCTTCTGAGTCCATTTTTTTTATTTCTTTAATACTTTTTTTACATTTTCCATAACTGTAGTCTTAAATGGGCTTAACTTCTTTCACCCGTTTTAAACCTTTTTATTGAAACACAACAGATCATAAAGTACTAATTTTTAGTATAAGACATGGACGACAAACACAAAAAAGATAATGATAATATCAATTGTCTGCAGAGTGTATGTTATTCTGAATCACTGAAACACTTTTAACTTAACTTATAGAAAGCAATATTTGTTAATTCTGTCCTCTGTGTTATCATCAAAAGTTTTATAATTTGTGCTTTTTATTGTCATTTGCACTTTTTTACTTTTTCATATAAACAGAAAATATTGAGATGGCTCAAAAATTCAATTTTGATGGATTCACACGATTTGAGATCCCCCCCCCCTAAATGTCTGTCTGTCCGTCTGTGCAGACGGGTGAAGCTTAAACTACTGGGCCGATTTTGACGAAATTTGGCACACATGTTCCGAAAAATCATATCCCCTGGTGAAATCGAGATATGAATTTAAGCTCCAAATTTGGGGGCACCACCACCAAAAACTCTGAAAAATCATTTTTCGAAAACGGTTCAAACTATTTTGATTAAAAAAATTCTAAAATGTAGTGCATTTAAATACGAGTCAAACGATACAAGCCATTTTCCCGGGAAAATCTAGTTCCTGAGAAATAGCTTTAAACGCGGAAGGAGAGGCCGGGTTCGATTCCCTGCCGAGAAGAAGTTATTATTATGATACATTTTGATGAAATGTTTAATAATAATTAAATATACCAACGAAAACCCGAAAACTAATAAATGGAAAACACTGGGAAAATTAATTATGAACTCGTATATGAAAAGGTTTGTCTGAGTAGTTTCGGACCGATTTTTGATTAATTATTGTATTATAATTAATTGTCAACCAAAAAATAATTATAGGTACATAACTTAAAAATGTGATCTTTAAAAGTAAAAAACATCGAATAAAAAAGTTTTCAATCAATTCTACGATTCAAGAATGAAAAATTAAGATGTAATAAAGATACAAGAAGAAATAAATTTATTTTTACGGGCATTATTCAAGCCAAAACTGGTTCCCAAGACACAAATGTGACATTTTATTGTCCTTACTAATTATAAGTACTTTTCTTCCTGCCTAACCGGATGGAGTTAATCATAAAGGTTTGACAGAGTACCACGTGAGACAAGAGGTCAATAGCATTGACGTAAAGCGAGCGAGCGGGACGCGGCACTAGGCCAAAGACCTCAAGATTACAATCTTCCTACCCACAAACCTTTAACTACATGTGGAACACGCTTCTTTTCTCTCCTTCAACAATCCTCAACGTGCACGAGGCGGAATGCCAAACTCCAGTCAACTGGCCAAATAAAAACCTCTTGCATTATGCAGTTTCACTTGAATTATTCTCCTCGAATTTTTTTATGTACGAATCACGTCCGTGCCTTTTATTTTTATTTTTCCACCATTGAAAAAGAGCCAGGTTAAAAAAAGTCGCCTCTACCTTTTTTATAAATAAGAATAAGTAGGTAAACAAATTTAATAAACGTTTAATGCATCTAATATTACAATACAACTAAATACGATATATTTGAATAACAAATTTCTTGATTAAAAACTTACTTTAATTTAAGATAATAACAAGCGGAATGTCTTTGATATTACCTACTATCTATTTATACAAGATTTGATTTTAAAATAGCTTCCTCGCATCCTATCCACGTACTTAATTGATTTTATACTTAAACAAGCCATTATTGTCTGATTTGTTTAATTGTTTCCCCCGTTTTTTAATCTGTCAAAATTGTTTTAATTTATTACATGAATTAAAGCATCAAATTAGCAAAAGTTAACAAGCGCAGACGGTTCCAATTAATCTGTAGCTATCTGCGGGTGGGTTACTTTCGATAAACTATAAAAGTTTCATGCAAGTCAGATAAGTACTATTGAAGCTATAAGTATGTTTGTGTGCATGTGAAAGAGAAACAAATGAGTGTAGTAGGCTGAAACTTATATGGGATTAACAATGAGCTAGTTATGAACTATCATACAAATTTCATTAAAATCGGACGTGTAGTTTTTAAAATATGTTGGCTTGCAAAAATTGACTGACAGACCGAAAAACAGACACGGAACCAAAAATGTTCCCTGATGTCTGAAACAGATGTCTGTCTTGGAATTTTTGAAATAGGAGACCTAAAATATTTTCGCTCTTCAGAACGATCACATAGCTTCCGTTACGGAAGCAAAATACATACCCAATACCCATACGGAAATAAACGACAACAAAAGACCAAATAAACAAGTCAATTAAGTACAAAAGGAATTAGTTTAAGAACATTTTAGGCAATTACGTTGTATCGCTACTAACTAAATACAAACATAATTTGCCTTACACTGTTGCTTACAACATGCAAGAGATTTGCGTCGATATTAAGTTGTCTATATAAATAAATACTTTGAATAAAATTAAAACAAATTATATTTTAATCATAATTAAAGTATCTTATTACTCCTTATTATTAAATAAAACTTAAAAGGTATTCAAGAGGTATTTTTTTAGTGAAAAGGTATTTGACCTTTGCAAGAACAAGTTGTTCAAGAATAAAGTTTCTTAAAGGATACATGTCCGGTGAAAATGTGCATAAATTCAAACAGATAAATATCTTTTCTGTTTAATATTTTTAATGACAGAGTGATGTAATTGATGTGGATTATATACAAATGGGATAAGCAAAGGAAACTTTTATAATTGCATAAAAGGTTTTTTGTTTCTCTTTTCCGCAACAATTATTATAACTACGCAACTTCAAGCTTCAACAATAGAGAAATCGAAGGTTTATTGTGGAATCATGCCAAGTTTGTTAAGTTTACATTTAGAATGCTTATTATAATTTTTTAAAAAAATAATTAATATTTTATCTCCAAAAGACCAGATTTAAAAAGGAGTTCTATGAATAATATTGAATTAACTTCAACTCAATAAAAATCATTGAAAACTGATAGTTGTATTGATCAATAACTATGTAAAACTTTTAGTAATGTACCGATATTTTTTATCATTCTACTTTTCACTTGAGGATGATAATCAAAGAATGACAAAAACTGTTGATAGCATCCCTACGCATTTATCTTCAGTGACAGACACAAAAAAAATCGGTCTGAGACAACTCAGACAAACTTTCTCATATACGAGTTTATAATTACTTAGCCCAGTGTTTCCATTTATTAGTTTTAAAATGTACATTTAAATATTATTGAACATTTCATCAAAATTTATCATAAAAATAACTTCTTCTGGGCGGGGAATCGAACCCGGGTTCTCTCCGTCCGCGTTTTAAGCTATTTTCTCAGGAACTAGATTTTTCCCGGAAAAACGGCTTATATCGTTGGATTCGTATTCAAATGGACTACATTTTAGAATTTTTTAATCAAAATCGTCGGAACCGTTTTCGAGAAATAATTTTTTTTCATGTTTTTTCAGAGTTTTTGGGGGTTAGCGCCCCCAAATTTGGAGGTAAAATTCATTTCTCGATTTCGCCTCGGAGTATGATTTTTCTGAACATGTATGCCAAATTCCGTCAAAATCGGCCCAGTAGTTTAGGCTCCAGGCGTCTGCACAGACGACAGACGACAGACGACAGACATTTTTTAAAAACCACTTTTTTGGACTCAGGGGACCTCAAAACGTGTAAATCCATCAAAATCTCAAAATCGAATTTTTGCGCCATCACAATACTTTCTCTTTATATGAGAAAGTAAAAATAGTTTCTCCTTTTCAGTGCATTTTTTGTAAAATCGTGTTTTTTTTTTAATATAATATTATTTTCTCTTTTTTAATCTTCGTCCCATTAAAGCTTGTAATCTATTCTAACCTCAGTTAGCTGTCATTGGTCAATGTTGTTGAATTTTAGCACCAAAACCAAAAGTTCTCAATATAAATCTTGCAATTTAGTTATCGTCTAATACAAACAGAGATTCAGATTGCTTATTTTGAAGAGGATCAAATATAGATTACAAGATTTGTCCAAAGGACACTTATTTATTGATGCGTTGAAAATATTGGCGGTGATTACTTCTTTTAAAGACGTATAATATACTTAAAATAAAAGTTGTTTGAGAAAAACCGGTCCAATAGAACCTGAGAGATAGAGCGTAGCGTATATATAAAGGAGCGGTGGCAAAAAGGGAGGAAGAGTCTATAAGCAGGGAGGAGTGTCTCGGGTAATACTAATAATTTGGTAAAACTAATGACTAATTATTGTATTGTCATCGGAAATAAATAATTTGTGCAAGTTTCAGTTTTTTAGGGAGTCAGGAAGTGGGTCAAATGTAGGTTTTTATTTAATAACCCACTCAAAATTAAAAAAAAAAAAAAAATCGAGTGAGATTAATCATCCTCCATCTTAGATTCCCAGTTACTATCAGATCAAATTACTATTATTAAGTTTTCTATGGCCCAGCAGGCGCCAAATTTTGCATACTTTTAGTAAAAAAAAAACACTGAATTCAACAAGCTGAACTTTGTTGAAGCTATTCCACCATCTCAATGTTTACAACTTATAAAGAATTATTTTAAAAGCAAAACGTCACACTTAAATAGTACTTGAAAGGTATAGCCTTTTTTCAGAAAGCAAAAGTATTGGTTTATGTGTTCTTGCTATGAATTAACATGCCAGAATCAATTTCTTATCTAAATATGCTTTAGGAACTATTTCATTAAACAATTAAATATTCAAGAATAAAAGTAGTTTATAATATTATCCTCAACTCAAGTAAACATTATTAAAAGCGAAAAAACGACGATTTATTTGATTATATAAACATGTTAGAATGCAATAATAAAGGTGGAGGATCAAAAACTGTAGGTTAATCTAAAAATACCTCCAAAAACAAATAAGTCAGAATTAATGTAGATTAAGTAGCAGAATACAATTCGCTAGCAAAGCAAGCTGCATTAAAGTAGGCAATATATTTTATAGATATGATTAATATTATTCAAAGAGGTTTTTAGACTATTTGGCAATATTCCATTCTTTTCTTTGATAAAGGGTTACTGCTAACTAGGCTTTTTCGTCTCTGGCTATCGTAATTTAGCAATAAATGTTGAAACCTCTATAAGGTTAAAAGTTCCAAAGATGTTTTTCCGTGGTTTTCGCTTTTTAACGATTAGTGAAAGGTACAAAAGAACTTATTATCTAAATGTTAAAAGAACATGTGCATAACTAACAATGAATTCATTTCTGCATTCTTAACCTGACAAATCAGAAATTCCCGAGCAGTGCAGTTCTTGTGTCAGGGTCGCAGGTCTCCATGCCTTAGGCTTGGGAATTGAACGAGTGAAATTCTCACGGAATTAAGATAGATTGTCAAGATATCCAGACATCCTTAGGGAATGGTTCCCACACCCCTAGATGTGCAGTGTGTACTGAGAGCGAGAAGTGAAACGGGAATCTTGGAATTCTGCCACTTCAAGTTTACCTTTATCAATTCCAGTCAACAACAAGGTAAATACAAAAAGAAATCCCCCTTCGCTAAGCAAAATGTTAACTATTTTAGATTAGTGGTTAGAAAGCACAGGTTGCAAACGTGCATCATTTAAATCAAACGGTTACCTAGTTAAACCAGAAACAAAGTTACGATAACAATATAATTCTTCTAGCACAACAAACTAAATAGTTTTTCTTTTACCAATAGCAACATTAGGACAAGCAGCTAAGGACAAAGTAAAATTAATTAGTTTATTATAAAATTCCAATAAAGAATGAAAAATAACCATTTTCTGCCACTTTCATTATCAGCAAATTAATTTATTTTACAATTATTTCAAACTACAAACAAACAACACAACAATACAAACTAACAATTATTTCGACTAATAGTATTTAAAAATACATTGATTTCTCATTCTAATATATTTCCAATTCAATGAAAAACTAGAATAGCTATCACTTCTAAAATTAAAACCACAAATTAATTTTCTACCAGCAAAAGCTATAGAACTGGTGGTAGCACTTTTAGTGTTCCATCACCTTTCCTAACCAAACCTATAAAGTCAAGCCTCATTAGAAGAGGGTGACATTGGGTGCTGATAGCATCAAATCATCACTTCTAGAACGAGGTGTGACCTAGAAGCTTGTCTAGAAGATTTTTTTTTTTTTTACAAACCTCTAAATCCGATGATGGAAGATGGATGCATTAAGCAAATAATTAATACTATCAATCAAATACATTATTAGCTTATGCTATAGTGCCTTAAATCAATTTGAGTATAAATTAATATTCAAGTTAAAAACTGGATAAAATATATAAAAACATTTTAAATGCCCCAGATATAATTTTCATCTGTTTGACAAATGTTTCCAGGCAGTTAAATACACTTTCACAGTTTATCACAACCAGAGACTACGGGTAGACAGGTTTTATTTTTGACGCAGCAAGAAAAAAAAATTTAAAAAAGAATTAGATTTTACAACGTGTGTGAGAATTATTGTTAGGTATATTTCTAAATGTATATAAACGTTTTAAAACTACTTACACACACACTCACACACACACATATATATATATATATATATATATATATATATATATATATATATATATATATATATATATATATATATATATATATATATATATATATATATATATATATATATAATTGATACGGTGCCAGACGAGGCAAGTGCACCCTAATGTTTGTAACCACATCCGTTTTTCTTTCTTTTTTTTTTTCCTTTGCTTACCCCTCCTCATATTTGAGAAGAAAAAATGAAATGTATTTTTATTTATTCGGGTTTTCTATTTCTTTTTAAATCGTTTAAAAATAAATGTAAAAACTCAAAGAATACAACATTAAATGTATTAATTAAGATAATGAAATAATAAAAAGCAAAAAAGAATTTGATAAATTACTTTGAAATATTCAATTGTCCATCAAAATTGTGAATTAAATTATTTAATTCACTTATTTACATTTAAAAAGGAGGAATAAGGCATGCCTAGTCATGAAGAATTTAAAGAATTTTTAGGGTTTTAATTATTATAAAAAATCAATAAAACATATTTGATGTAATAAAAAAATTAAGTATGAACCGTTCTTTAAGATTTTTGGATCGCTCATGTGTGGTGAGCCTTAATATTATAGTCGTTTACTAGCATAAGAGACTATTTAACTTTAAAGAATCACTATAATTAATTAATACTTCACTTATAATTTTGATAAGAATACTTAACCTTATTATGTTGGTAATGTTAAGGTCCTTAAGAATGAACTCCGAGGTAAAGAAAGAGATTATTTTCAAATTAAGACTCGAGAGAAAAGTTCACATACGATATAAATATTCGAAAAAGTAGTCTGATAGTTTAGTTTGGTGTGAGTGAAACTAAAGTTGTTCCATGAAAATATCAAAAATCATACAAGATATGCTTTTATGAGAATTAAAAGGAAAAAAAACGAATTTAGAAGAAAACAGTTTTGATCCTAAGAATCATCTGTTAATTTGGTTTGGCTAAGGTTGGCGGTAGAGTGCCTGAAATAGGATTTACGTCTTCTCTAAGAGAAGGAAAGCAGGATATTGCATTACATTTGCGTATCAAACGTGTTCAAAATATGAAAACAGAGATTAAATCAAATGCGAGCAAATTAAATGCTGGTATATAATTATAAGGCGAGGAATCCTTTGAGTTGTAAGAATGTCTCAAGTGCAAACCCCATTTGTAATTGAAACACAGTAGATAAAATAGACGTTATACTTATTCAGTTTAGACAAATTATGCGTTGCCGACAGACGGATTTATAATGGCATGCCATGTAGTTACTTCTACATTAATAATTAACAGTTTTGTCGTAAAGACGCAAATTAAGCGACCATGTTTATTCAACATTTTGGCAGAATGTATAAAAATGTTATCCTTCCAAGCACAAATAGATCGAAAAACAATATTGAGGACAAATTGACAAGTGATCGGTAAACCGATGTGGTAAAAGGTTTAGCAAAGGCAAATATTGCAGCAGTTAACAAGAGACGAGGACGGAAAGAGGAAGAGGTAGGACTATAAAACACATCAACTGGGTCACAAAACTTGAGCAAGGAAAAAATTTATTCATCTCTTTCAAACTTTGAAAATAAGAAGTAGAAAAAAAATCAAAAAAATACTAATGCTAACAGAAAAACAAAATCAAATAAAATTGCCTTCCAAAAGATTCAGTTCACACAGAGAAAAAAGTTTTTTATACAACATTTTAGGACCTGGAATAAATTTATGAAAGAGTTAGAAGAAGCGGTAAAAAAGGAATTTAGGGAACATAAATTATTAAAAAAAAAACTCTAATAAATCAAGTTACACTAAAAAAGTTTTTCTCAAGGATATAGCATAAAAAATAAGATGAATAACAGATAAAAGAAAAAAAAAACATTTTTTGGCATATCATTAACAATTTTGTGGTCGATGTTTTACTCAGATAAAGAAACTGGATATAAATATGTTTCACAATCCAATGAAATATGGATATATAACTAAAACAGATTTACGCATGATGATAAAAAACTATAAGGTTAGACTAAAAAGTCCACTTTCGTTTTACTGTAGATATAGCAGGGAACAATTCTAGACCAATCCATTTTTACGTACGTAAAATCACTAATAAATAAATCTTTGTAATTTCTACATAATCGTACATACATATGGATGGGTTTGAAATGTTATAGCATGAAAAAGTAGAATAAAATACTGATAAAAAATTATCAGTAACATTCTTTAACACCAATAAATAACAAGACCTATAAAAGCATAATATATGGTTTTTAGTGGTACTGTCATACTTCATAAAAATAACAATTTCATTAAAACTGATCAATAACGAGACCCTGATCCAAGGGCAAATACTTAGCGTGGCCAAATCACATAAACATAGCTAGAATAAAAAAAAAATCAAGTAAGAACGGTTTTAAAAATTCACTGGAATGGAACGATGACACGGAATCCTCAGACCAATATTCGTCTAGGATCCCAAGATACTCAAAGCCTAAATCTATGGTTTGCGTGTCTCGAAAATTTAGATGGTACCAGGACTAAAAGAGTATGGACCACCAACAGTTTTATAAAAGAAAAAAAAGATTTTAGTAACAAAGATATTATTTTATATAAAATAATACGACGAGATTGATGCGAGGAAAAAGAAAGAAAAGGGGGGGGGGATAAATATAAAAATATCGGCTGTAGATATCACACGTAATATATATAAAAGATAGATATAAATAATTTTTTTCTTAGAGATAAGTAATACATAAAAAAACAATATGTTAAAATGTATGAGAAATTGCACGTTCAAAACACGCAGAATCAGCAAGGCTGTTTCTTGAAAACACTCAGTATCGTCGAGAAAAATCGAAGATATGATTTTAACGCTTAGGTAAGGAGTAATGGTAGAGTATATTGGCATGAGTAAGAGATGTGGCCTTGCAAAGATCTGCAGTTTACTTTATACAAGTCCTGCAACCCTTGTTTCTTGGAACTTTTTTTGCTTTGACTGACAAAAACTTACAGATGTTAACGCGGTTACCTTTAGAAACTGGGAATTTTGTGTAACACCCACACACATGTATATGTATGCACATATATATAATTATTAATATTATATAAAAGTATAGCCTAAGAATATTTTGATTAATGAATGAACCTTGAAAAGGTAGTGAAGTAAATAAAATGACAGACTTAAAAAAAAGAGAAAAATATAACGACTTAAGAGGAAACTAAATATGATAAATTCTCAATGTTCCTGGCAGAATAAAAATTAAGAGGAAATATGGAGAGAAATAGAGAAAGAAAATAAAACCATTAATAAAAAGTTATGACGCTTCAGGAAAAAGACATTGTAATCTCAAAACATCCAAAAGAAATAGATTTGATGTTCAGCAGATCGATATATGAGACCTTTTCTTTTATAAGTGAAAAGAGTATAACCACACATGATTTACTCGGCAATTCTCATTTAGTTGATCATAATCATAATAAAGAAATCTATATTCGGAGAAAATGCCGGACTATCTTATTTCTTAGTTTGAATTAGTTGTATTAACTTTAGTGTGTGATTAGAGAGAAATTTAATTTTCTTTAATTACAATGGAATCTTATAAACAATGACGTATAATTTACAATACATGTTTGAGTTCTAGTTACTGGGGTACCAAAAGACAAAAGAGCTTATCCTAATATCTGTTAAACAGTTTTTAGAGATGTCAGCGTTCTTCGTGTAGAAATCCATGAATTTCTTGAAAGGCAGAAAAAAAACTACACTTAAAGTTTACACACGGCCAAAAGGTACTTTGAACAAAGCAAAAGAAGCCTAGCAAATAAATTTGACCTTCAGTTATTTGGACACGTATTGTAGAACCCTATAGCCTTTATATCTAACCTTACTTGATAATACGCAATATTTATATGGGTACACATATTGCAAACAACAGACCTATTGTTAACATTCAACACTAATACATGTATTTACTTCGAAATAACAAAGAAGGTGTAACACAGCAACTGTGTCAACCCAGAAAGCGCTTCTTCGGTTGCCCATATAAACCAATTTTGATTATTGACCTTCATACATATTTCTTCCTGCAATCCTACTTTTAATTTCATAAGTTATTCATTAAAAAAAAAGGATCAAATGTTTCTTTAAAAATATATAAACACAAAAAAGTGACTCCTATCCTAAAGAGTTCATATTTAAAATAAAGATAAATAGGCAAACATGTACGGGAAGCTCTGAAGATAAAGTAATATGAACAAAAGTTGGGCAACAGTGAGAGAGAATGAAAAAGAATGAACGATAGGTGGTGCGGTAGGGGTAAGGAGATAAGGCGGTCGGGATTTATCAAGGAGGAAGTAATGCGCGGCCTTTTGAGGGAAACAGAGGAGAGCACGGGCTTTGAGGGAATTTCACGAAAAGAATAGAGGGAAATGGGCGGGAAGAGTAGGAGAGAGGGAATTTACTCTATTACACCCCACTCCTGCAAAAGAAAGAGATAGAATGAGAGGGAGGGAGGGTATGGATCGATGCAGAACAATGACGGGGAGCCCTTCTATTAGACCCTCCCCCCTTCTTTAAAATTAAAATATAACCTCTGGGCCCGGAAAAGTAAAGAGAGAGAGAGAGAGAGAAAATTTAAACAGTAAAATCTTTTAACTCGCATAAACCCCCTACTTTACTTTCGAAGTTTTCATAATATCAACAGCCAGCATTTCCGTTTATTCCTCATAGTTCTACTTTATAATGAAAAATGGGGGAAAAACAGTAATACTTAGAAATTGTAACCCAATTTACTCATATAGAGTGAAATAACTGAAAATAATATAAGAAATGTATTTCAATTTGACGGTTAAAATATCGAACTAATTTCGACAAAGTAAGATTAGTTTCCATATTATTTCATAGTAACCAACCAAATAAAAATATTAGAAATTTAAGCAATACAAGGTTGATTACAGGTAATATAAAGCTAAGGAATTCAATAGTCCAGCAAAATGTGAATTATGTAAATCCGAAAAAATAAAACACAAAGCAGATATAAATTAAAGCAAAAAAAAAAAATTAAGTAACATTTGTAGCGACTTGAAATACATTGAAATTAAATAATTTGAACCATTAATTATATACCAAAACAAACAGACCAATATAAAAATCTTAATAAAAAAACCATAAAAAGGAAATCTAATAATCACAGTAAATAATTACAAAGAAAACGAATATTAATATATACATTTATTAACTAGAACTACATTTGCTCCTCTAATAAAATCTACTATAAGCTAACCTAAATATTAGGTGTTCTGTAGTAAATATAGTGAGCGATTTATTGTTTCTGAATCAACGTTCAAGAAGTTTGAAGAACGTTGAAACAATAAATCGATCAATATAAATTAAATATATTTTTTATTTTTTGTTTTTTAGATAATTTAACTATTTTTACAAGAACACCAGTTTTTAATATCTTAACGGACGAGATGAACTCAGTATTTCAATACTGAGTTCGAATTAGCAAACAATAATTTATTGGTTAAAGAAGTAAAATGAAAATACTTGAAACACTCTACAAAATTTATTTCAGTTGCATAACATTATAATACATATGTTTTATATGTATTGTAGGTGTATCTTATTTACATAAAAAAACACCTCTAAATATACAGGTAATCTCTATAATTTAAAATGATAAAATATTTTTTATCATTTGTCTACCTCTTTTATATTGCAATTTTTATCACATTCAATGGGATGATATCAAAGAAAGAAATTCGTCTTTAATTGATAACAAGAGTAAACACAATGTTTTGTAGTGTTTCACTTTTAAATCCAACATACTATTAGTTAAAAATTTCAAGATAAAAAGAACTTTTTATATACTACGTTTTTAAATTTTCTGTTGAATCGTATGTAATGTTGATAATATAATTGTTATTGTTATATAATATATAATGTTAGTGAAAAATAAAAAGTTCCGAATGTATTTACTTCACATAAATGACAACCATCTAGAGAGCTAATCTTAAACCTATAAAAGGACAAATCTTTGTACAACGGATCTCCGCAACACCAAATTTAAAGCGTGCCATCAATATATTTGAAATAATATAAATAATATAATCGATATATTTCCTGTTTTGCTGTCATTCAATGTTTCTCTATAACAAATTTGAGACCCGTCAAAATGAAGATTGCGTAAATATGGGACATGGCAAAACAAATAAAATAACTTGCGGATTTTTTCCGAACTAACTTTCCGTACAGCAAAATGTGCTGAAAACCAATTAAATTCTGCTGAAAGATGGCTAAAAGTATTAAAATAATGCATTGTCATCGTGTTCTGAGCTGTGCTAAAAGTTTCAAATGTCTAGCTATTCGGGAAGTTAGTTAGAAATCGATTACCAGATTTGTACCGAACAACCAAACAAACGAGAAAGCAAGCTAATAAAAACGTAGTAAAAAAGTAGAAAAGTAGTCACATTTTAGGGTTTTCAATGCAATCTTAAACAAGGAGGTAACATCTACCTGAGTTTTAATTCTAAAATAAACAGACCAAGTGTGTGCTCGTCAGCACACAGCGAGGGTCCGTAGGCCACACTGAATTGTTTAAGTAGTACTCTATTGATGATGTTTTTTAAAAAGCTAAAAAGCTTACTTTGAACAATCCTATGAGTCTGTTATTCTCAAAAAATAACAAACAAACTTCTGATAAAGTATTTTTTTGCCACTGAACCGGACTACAAACATATAAATACATCGAAAAAACAATAATTATAAAGAAAAACGTATCTTGGCAATAAAAAATAAAAAAATATTTTTTTCGAAGTACCTTTACTTTTGGTCGAAGAATGTTCAGGAATTTTTTCAGATTTTTTGCACTTCACATAGGCGAGATAGAGGGGGGGGGGGGGGCACACTTTTCCCACCCACTTCAAACTCGTCTACGCTAGCCCTATCCAAGCTTATAATAAAACAATCACAAGATAAAAAAAACTTTTTATATACTACGTTTTTAAATTTTCTGTTGTTATAACATAATGTTAGTGAAAACAAATACACATAGTTCCGAATTTATTTACTTCACATAAATTACAAACATCTAGGGAGCTAATCTTAAACCTATAAGAGGACAAATCTTTGTACAACGGATCTCACCAACACCGAATCTAAACCATGCCATTGATATGCCCCTGTGTAGGGACTTTAAGAGAAGAAAAATGGTACAAGTAAAGAAGTACAGATGCAGAAAAATTAAGCCTATACCTAGGACACAAGTGTAAACAAACCTGGGTTCACACGTCAATTAATTTATTTCTTTGTTAACTTTTCGCTGTCATTCAATGTTTACCTCTTAATAAAAGATCACAAATTTGAAACCCGTCAAAATGAAGATTGTAAATACTATGGGATATGTCAAAACAAATAATATAACTTTCCATACAGCAAAATTTGCTGAAAACTAATTAAATTCTGCTGAATGATGGCTAAAAGTATTAAAATAATGCATTGTCATCGTGTTCTGCTATTCTAAAAGTTTCAAATGTTTAGCTACTCGGGAAGTTAGTTAAAAATCTATTGCAATATTTGTACTGGACAAACAAACAAACAAGAAAGCAAGCTAATAAAAACGTAGTACGATTATATATTTTAAAATAGAAAAAAACACGTTTTTATGCTATTTTTGACCCTAAATTGTCAAAATTTGACCCCTAAATAAACTCCAAAAATTCTGGCCAACGAACGCATCCTTTCTTTTGATATTATTGGCATTTTAAAATTTGTTTGGATTTTTTAAGTGCAACCTAGCGTGAGATATCGTCTGGTGTGACACATATACACATACATATATAATAAATATATACATACATACATAAAAAAGTGTTAAATTTTAGGAATCGATTAAGAATGGTTCAAAAACGGATTTTCCTGGAGAAATGTTTCAAAAATTCGTATTGCAATAGCTTAATTTTCTTCGAAAATTCGCTAAAAATCAACAACAATAACAAAAGAAATTTAAACAATTTAGAAAGAGAACATTTTATTTTTATTTCTTCTTAGAAACGAAGAATAATTAAACGAATTTTCTTTGATCTTATATTCCTTTCTATACACAACTCTCTCTTATATTTATTATAATTTGTTTTTAACAATTTACCTTTATTTTTCTCTTTTAACCCTCAAAAAATACAAGATGGTGGATGCTATTATAAAGTTTTTTGGACTTTTTTTTGGTGAACTGTATCAATAAACAAAAATCAAAATGAATTGCACAAGCAGAAACTGATTTTGGGCAATCTACAAGTTTGTTCCAATAACTTTTTTGTCGTATCCCCTTCGATTATTAGCTTAGATAAAACTATAACTTTTGACTTTAGGTAGATTCTGTACATTCGCCACACATTACCTATTTAATTTTTGGACACACTTACAGGACAGCTAGAATAATCAAATTTTGGCATGCACGTTGGCACATCTAACTACCGTAATCTTGCGCAAGCAGCTGGAATATAACTTATAATTTAATAAAGTAATAAATTACTCAATCAATGAGTTAAAATCGAATCTTCTTCAGTAAAAAAGTTTGGGCGAAATATAGCCAAAAATGAATAAATAAAATTGGGTTTTTTAATTATTATAATCCCTATAGACCATATACTAGAAGAATTTACAATTAAAGGGATCAATTGAAGAATACAGTAAAAAAGTTGTTAAATGTCACCCTATGGACCTATATGTAGAGTTAAAAGCTGCAAATAGGTAATTAAATGTCCGGGATATAGAGAGAGCTTTCTTCGGCTCAGGCGCGATTTACCAGCAGGTAAATTAATGTAATGAATATAAGTGTATAAGTAAATATGATTTGGCTACCTGATATAGAGAGCGCAGTAGGATAAATATTTCGTTTTTCTCCAGGGAGAGATACGAAATAATATAGTCATTAAACGAGGGCAAGGCATAAGACAGAATTAAATAAAGCACCGTATCTTATTACATAGACGTGTGTTAAAATACCATGAAATCATTGGGGAACAGTAGTCTGAAAATGAAGTCGAGAGACCTTATTAAAGAATTATCATTAAAGTCGAGTAATACGATCTTTTCTTACTAATTGTGAGATCCGCATTGTAGCACGTGTCTTCTTTCTCTGCTTTCTCTGAATTGTTACCTAAATATGTGGGTGTTTATAGGATCGACAATGTAATAATGAGAGGTAGTGGCACATTTCCTAGATTCAATTAGATTTTATTTATTATAAAAAGTAACAACCTATACTATTCTGATCCAGGACTATCATCTGAATTAGTGAATCTACGTTTTAATTAACACTAACAATGTCTGCATAGATATTTCAAAGGCACTCTGAAGTAGTATAAGTGTTCTCTCTTGTTTCTGGAGTGCTCCATAATCCAACTTAGAAACAATAGAAATTTTATAAGATGAAAACAAAAGAAAAAAAAATAGGCATTCACGACTTTGAAACCACTGGCTAAGGGATATAATCACTATTTCTGCTACTTAAGTTCGATAAACGAATATAACCCGATATAAACAAAATTAAAAAGGATATTAAAGCCTATTAAATTAGATAGTCTTTTTCTTTTATATTAATTTGATTTATTTTACTTGTAACATATTATTATTCAGTCCACGGGGGAAAAAAGCTAATTTATCATTTGAATAAAACAGGCAGAATGCATTATGAGTAAGAAGTTAGGTAGGGGTTGAAACGTTGGTAAAATACGAAGTGTAAAAGGTTGGGATGAGGTGGAGGAAATGTTTCAATGGTGGAGGGGGACCAAGGACATTATAAAAGAGGGAAAACCACCCACAGAACGGCTAAAAGGGGGGAAATTATTCAAAATGTCAGTTGAAATTTTCAAAGAACCCTTCCCTAGCAAAGTGAGCTCGAATATCCCCTAGGGGTTAGAGGGATTAAGGTCAGTGTAGAAAGTTTTGATAGCAAGTCATTTTCATTCTCGTCCTCTTCATCCCCCACTTTTTCATATTTTGCTTTTCAATCTGCAAAAAAGTTTTTTTTGGTAATTATGTGCACGAGGGGGGGGGGGGGATAAAAAGCAGGTACACAATGAAGGGAGAATAGAAAGACAAAATTAATGACAAAATGACATGAAATATAAATTATTAATAAATGGATTTTGAAAAGAATAAGAAGAATCATTATCATGTTTCCTTAAGAATTGCGAACACCTAAAAAACAATATAAAACTTTTTTAAAAATCAATATGGTGACAGAAGTTAGGAATAATCACCGGCAAACGAAAGTTGAAATATTATTATTTTTTTAATCAACGGCTTCATTGAAAACAATAAATAATGTGATTTAATTATATAAATAAAAGCATTTGACTAATATTGTTGTTTCAAGACTAAAAATAATAGTTTGTGCATTTAGCAGACCGAGAAAATTGTGCGAATAAGAGAGAAACAAAAAAACAACAAAAAACAGGAAATATCTAATACAAAAAAATAACCTTCTAAGTTTAGGCTAATTAAACTTACAATAAAAGTAGAATCAAAGAAATAAAAAGTATTGACCTAATATAATAACATTATTTTATCTAAAATAAGGTTAAGTAGGCAACCCGCAAAGCAGACATGCTTTGCCGTTTTGACATCATTTTACGTAAAGATTATGCTGAGACAAATTTACACCCCTGAAACATAGGATAACTCATTAATTATGCTAAGACCATTTGAAGAAGTAATTTATAAGACTAATTATAGTTTTAATTTATTATAGTAAATTTATTCACACTTTACAGTTTTTAAAGTTAAATTGACATAAAAAAAATAGTCATTTATAAGTCTGTTTAACCTTTAAGCATTATGGCACAATACTCCCTCCTAAATGCACAAAATCAAATTAAAAATATTAAATAATGCATACTAAATGCTTATAACCGTTTAGTGCTATAAGAACTCGTGCAAAAGGTCATTCTACTAGTTAATTTTGAATGGTTATACATGAAGTTTTACACAGAATTATTTTTTGAGATGAACAGTGTCGATGAACCAACACAGTCGAATAAAACAATTGACATTCAATTGACATTTCAAAGACAAACATTATTATTATCCCAAAGATATAAAAGGGTGTATTAATGAGTTAAATCTTTATTTTTCAAACCAAGTTAGTACTTCTGTTTGCATTTTTGTCTGTTTCTGTTTGCATTTTTGTTGTTTTTTTTAATTTACTGGTCTATCTTTATATTTTTATTTATTATTTGTATAGATTATCACTGAAGAAGCTCAGGTTCCCTGGGCGAAAGCTTTGATGTAATTAAAAAAATCTATTTAAAAACGACTTCTATTCCAAATAAATACCCTCTTCCAAGTTAGTACAGTTATTTATTCAGTATATATCTATGTTAGTTTAGTTTTATTTTCCTCCTTAAAATAACAAAAGAAAGACGATTTGTTTATAAGATAATTCCAATTGAGATAGAAGATATTAGAAAATAAATCAATTTGAATAACCAAATAGAACAAGAAATAAAGAGAAAATAAATAAATCAATTGAACTAGAGACAAAAAAGGATCGATGGAAAAAGGGCAAGGAAAAGTAAACTATGGAAGTAAGAATCAAAAGAATATGTAATCAAGTTGTTCACAGAGACCAGGGTTTAATGTGGTTTTAGCACAAGCCTTCTTTCTATTCCAGCCTCTATACAAACCCCATCTAGTCCAATTAGAATTGCTAATGAAATTAAATCTCAATAAACAGAGTTTTAAAAATTTAAATATTATATAATTTTCTATAGAAATTCTCTTGAAGGATGTCTTATTTTATAACAAACTGTTGGAGACTGTCAATAAACAGTTTTAAAAATTTAAATATTATATCATTTTCTATAGATATTCTCTTGAAGGATGTCTTATTTTATAACAAACTGTTGGACTGTTATAACAAAAGTTTTGTCCAGGGTATATAGAGTTAACTTGTGGAGTGTTAGGGCGATGTTTGAACACTAAAAATTGTGATAAAGCTCCCACAACCCGGAATTCACCCAATGTTTCCTGGACATCTGGTCTCGGTGGTGTGGTTTGGCCAACATGATCACAAGATTAGAGCATTTCTTATTTATTTCTTTGGGGATATCTTAAGGAAAAAAGTGTTCAAACATCGCCTTCACACCCTACCTCAAGACACTGATTATTGAAGATGTCAACGACACACCGAACGCGATATGTGTTAACGAGCTGCACAAAGCTTCAGAGATCGTCTCCAACTATAGATGTGGATGCTAATTACCGCAAACTCAAGGAAATAATATTTCGATCTTAATGATTACAAAATGTAATTAATGAAGATTTTTTTTTTAAATAAGTTTTTCTCTATATACCTCTCTTAATTGTTTATAACCCCTAAAAACTGCGTAATCGGTTTGGCAGGACCCTGTATAAACAATATGTATCTAGTCACATTATCAAGCGTACTTAGCTGAGTAAAAACGAAATCATTATTGTATAATGACACATTTTTATTCTTCGTCCTAAAAACATTTATTAGAAAAAGATTAAATCCAATTTAATTACATAACAACTATATAACAAGCAAGCATTTAAACAATTAAACTAAGAATAAACCTCTTAAAACAATAGGATATAACCAAGTTTAGATTTAACCCGAAAATTTACATTCAAGGTTACTAAAGGCTGCAGTCACGAAGAGCAATATTTCACTCTAAGTTAAACCCCCTCTGCATATTCTAAACAGTCTATTTACTTAAAGTACGAAAATAAACACACTCAGTGAGGTCATGTTTAGACTTTGAACTTTTAGTAAGACTGAACGGACAATAAAAGCACGTTTCACAAAGGATAAGTAAATAAAAAAAGGTAGAAATTTATTAGAATAGATAAAATTATTAAAAAAAAAAAAAAATAATAATAATTGCGCATTTAAAGTTATAAGTATACAGAGTGATCAATTGCTTTTGTGATAAATATATAACTTTTAATGGTTATTATCACATTTTAAAAGTTATCATATTACAGGGAACGAAAAAATCGAAAACTAAAATATGGAGGTTTCGATTTTTAACCCCCCCCCCCCCCCCCAAACTTCCCCCTTATCCAAAAATTTTATTTTATATTTTTCTGTGTTCTGTAAGCGGTAGGGACGATGCTGAGAAAACATGAGTATAATATGTTTCTATAATTTAGGATTCAAGAAATCTAACTATATATTTAAAATTAAAAATATTTTTGTTTCTCTAATAATCCAAATCTAAAGATCAAAGATTATTATTAAATTATTAATTCCAATAAGTACTGTTTATAATTTACTTTTGGTTAGCATACCTTAATTAAAGACATATATATACATACTCACTCACGCAAGCACATATTATATATATATATATATATATATATATATATATATATATATATATATATATATATATATATATATATATATATATATATATATATATATATATATATACATACATGAATGTGTGTGTGCGTATGTGTGAGTATTTATATTCACATTGACAAGTCGTAATTAATCTGGAAAATCAATTAAATTAACATTAAGGAAACTAACATAACTAATAACGGCATATTCTAATTACATCTAACCAAACAACATACATAATGAAATTCCGATTACCAGTATGTATAATATGTTATATGTATATCCATGTAAATAAACATCCGAACATATACATATTATAAATTTGAACACAACTGTATTTTTTAAACTATGCATAAATAAGAGGAATAAAAAAAATAAAGCGGAGATTGAATTATTAATATAGTATTGATTCGATGATATTTCAATTTGAGAGTAATTTGTTTGAATTCATAATATTGAAACTTGATTATTACGCATGCGTGTGTATATACATATATAAGAACTAGTATGCTTTAAATATAAACGAAAAATCAATTATAAAATAAATTATAGATAAGTTATATATTTGGCACCCAAATTGTAGGATATATATATATATATATATATATATATATATAGATATTGTGAGGAAGGTATATATTGATTGCATAAAAAGTAATACACTTTCATACAATGTCACAATAATATACAATATTACAACAAATATTAGGAGTTCAATTTCATGGCAAAACATAAATACCGCAATTGATAAAAATATAACTATTGAAATAAGTATATAAAGGTAAATGACTATGTAATAAATTCGCAGCCCCTAAATACTTAAACAAAGAAATAGAAGGTGCTGAGGAAAATAATATCTATTATGTTGTTTTGAACCTCTTGTTCATACTAGTAATAATATAGAAGAGGAATTTAAATATATATTAAAGAATATATAAATCAACTACAATATACTACACAGTATGTATTTATTAGATGGTTTTGCGTATGTAATTCTACAAATACTACATAAACCAGTTTGAACTATTGATCGAAATATACTATTTCAAATATAATTTAATTGTATATATTTTAGATTTATTTACAAAAGAAATTTAAAAGCATTAGGACAACATTTACTTACGTAAATATATCAAATATCAATTAGTTTTAAGGATGTCCGATATTCTCTTCACCAAATGTGATAAGTTGAGTTGTTCTTTCCGCACAATTCACTTAATCCATTTAGTTTAACATTATAGTTAAAAATTATAACATAATAGACGGTTAAAGAGAGGAAAAAACAAAAAAAAAATGTAACTTGATTTTAAAACAAAACCCCGTTTATTTGATTCAATAAAAAAAAATTAAATTTTTAATGAAAAGTTTAATATCACTTTTTGTTCTAAAAGATATAAAAATTTTGTTTTGGTTTTATTTTTTAATACAGCAAATGTATAACAAGGGGGGATGGTTGAGATGCACTGGGGAATAGAACAACGACTGTGTATAGAGGCAAGAGAGCCGGTTCAACGATCGGGTGAGATCGGACAAAACTCGGCAATGTTCGGTGTCCTCCCCTCTCCCGCATCTCGCTAACCCGCCCAATAACCCCCATTCTAAAACCCGGGGGGGGGGGGGGGCTATAAAAGAGAAGGGCAAGCAAAACGGAATGCAAAAACGATTGATCAAGACAACTTTTTTGATTTGCAAAAATCCTCGTTTCTCTTTTCCCTGTCTATTAATCGAGATTTATGCTTTATGAGCGACTTTTATGTTACTTTCTCTGTCTAATAATTGGATTTTAAAGAGAATTATTTATACAACTCTTTTCTTCCTACGAATAATTAAGCTTTTCTATCTCTTCTCTTCTACCGGGATAGAAGAGGGTGGTATAGAAATAAACAAATCTTTATTCGTCTATTCATCATATTGCTCTTTATTCGTCCATTAATCAGTTATTACACATAAAGCTACAATTTATTAAATTTTTCATCTTTTTAACAATTAGACTTAAATAATGGCTTACTTTATAGTAACAGTTCTATATAAACAGAACTATGAATCGTGTGGCTCCTTAATGGATCAAGACCGCAGTTAATGGCGTTCAAATAAATTATAGTTTATATTAATAAGTATTAATAAAAAGAACAGTATTTACTTTACGGCTTTTATACATAAAAACGTTATAAAATAATAAAAGTAGAATATGTTACATTAATTTAATTAAAAATATTTCCTCCTATCATTACTGGTATTTTAAAAAAAAAAAAAAAAACAGGACAAACGCAGATGTAAAAACAAAGAAGGTAGTAATAATGTTTAACGTCATTCAGTAATGTTAACATTTCAAGAGAAATCCTTGATTTCATTGCTTCCAAATTAAAGAGAAGTTAATTGCTTTGAAATGGACATTTTATTTATACAGTTAAGCAATTAAAACTAAACTTTATACTGCTACATTTCAAAAAAATGGTATACATATAAAAAAATTCAATCAAAATTATATTTAGGAAAAGGCGAACGTGGAAACTTCAGTTATTAATATTTACAAGCAAACAAAAGAATTTCACCACTTCTTTTTATCTTGTATTAATTAAAGTATATTAAAAAATATTGATTACCTATTTCCTATTTTAGAATATTATAGTCCAGGAGATAGCGTGTAGAAAAGTGTCTGACTAACATCAAGCTAGAATTTTGTATTCAAGTCAATCTTTTAGCGCCTATTAAGAATATGCGGTCGGCTAAGTTCGTCTGCGGGACATAGCTTGGCAATAGGCGTTTGAAAAAAACAAACCGGTGGAGAGCGGCCATGTCTCACCAATTATGGTGGACAATGTTATTTTCATGATCCTGAGTACAGAATCAGTTAGTAGACCAAAAATCAAGTCGATGTTATTTTCACACTTAATAGGTTAGTTATTTAAATATTACTAAAAATCTAAGTAGTCACCTGTCAAGGGACAAACTAACATCAACTTGATTTTCGGTCTACTAACTAATTCTGTACTCAGGATCATGAAAATAACATTGTCCACCATAATTGGTGAGACATGGCCGCTCTCCACCGGTTTGTTTTTTTCAAACCCCTATTGCCAAGCTATGTCCCGCAGACGAACTTAGCCGACCGCATATTCTTAATAGGCGCTAAAAGATTGACTTGTATACAAAATTCTAGCTTGATGTTTGTCAGACACTTTTTTGCACGCTATCTCCTGGACTATTATCATATTACGACCCTAAACTATACTCAATGTAATTTAAATTTTGACAAAGTCTGACACAAAATGTTACATTTTCAAAATCAATTCACCAAGAATTGAATAATGTGTATTAAACTCAAACTCCCTTATAACTTTAAAAAATAAAGATAGAAAGGTATGATTTGCGGCACTCGAAAGCGAAAGAGCATACATTTTCATATAGAATCTCAAAACAGTTTGGGAACAAAAGAATTTATCATGATTTTTAGTCTGACAGAACGTCTCATCTTACTGCTTCAGAAAAGTGCTAAGCTCCTTAAAATAGGCTTATTTTATGAGATGCCTAAGCGTAATAATATGTAAATGTGTATAGTCAAATATGTTGTTTGGCGTCTACAGACCTAAATGTGTTCAAGTCAGTTCCTCATAATGAATATATATTCTTTTTGGAACGAGGCATCGCAGACATGGTTTTGTTTTGAGGAAGTTTACTCAGATAATGAGTACAATGCCCAGGTGGTCATTATCTCTTCTTGATTTAATAGATATACAAACAATAGAACATCTTCAAAACCGACTCATTTCTGAACTGACAGTCTTTGTTATAGTGTATAGTCATCTATTACTGCTACCCCACTGTTGGTTACAATTTTCGTTTACTGGTTATTCAATTGTGCATTTTTTTTTTAACTCTTTTTTAGAGTTAAGTGTTTCACACTACTACGCTCAAACGTAGATTTTGTACACTATAAGGACAGAATAATATTATATTTACATACCCCTCCTCGTTGGAGAAAGCGCAAAAGATTAACGGCATATCACAAAATGCCGCGCCGTTAAGAAATATTTAATATTTTCTCTTTTAAACAATATTTCTTCAAAATCACAAATACTTTAACGTAATGAGCTACCGAAGACAGGCAGTTCCAAAATGAGATGGTTTTGAAGATGTGTTATTGTTTGTGTGTGTCTATTCATTAAATCAAGAAGAGACGAGGAACACCTGGACATTGAACTAATTATCTAAAAAAAACCTACTTTCATATTTATTATATTAACTAGCCGGATGGGCGCGCTTCGCGCGCCTCATCTGTCTAGAAGTTTGCACTGTGTGTGAAAAATAATTAAATTAATATAATTAATATATCTTTATAGTTACATAATTTTGTATTTTAGTACAAGTAGGTAGTAGGTATATTATTTTTTTATGCTTACTTTTAAACATTTTATCTAAAACTAGCTGGGTACCCGTGCTTCGCTACGGAGTGTTATTATAATTAGATAAGTTTATAAACAACCATAATGAAACATATAAATTATTTTACTATGCAAGAATATCTAGATTCTATCTCTTCCACCTATTTCTATACCCCTCCTCTCCTCTTTGATAAGCTAATTACAAATATCCTAAATTCGCCCCCCCCTAAATTAAAATATGACTAAACTGTACATAAAAACTATTACTGTACTCTTAAAGAGCTTTTGCATCATGAAGGGTATTCATTACATTGACCCCGTATTCATTACTTGTACCATACCTCTGTGTACCAAACTTAAATTTCGAAAATTCATGTAGGCTGTCATTTTCCCCTTGCTTTAAAGGACAAGTGGGCAAATTTTTATTGACATCGAACTAAAACTGTAGATTTGTATAAAGAACATACTCACACATACGTTGATTTTTATATATATAGCTATAAATTTCCATTTTACCCCCTCCTAAATAAAATTGTACATAACAACAATTACTTTTCTCTTAAAGTGCTTTTCAACGATATGCATCATATGAAGGGAATCCATTACTTTGACACTTTTACACCGTACCCCTTTGTACCAAAATTTAAATTACGAAACTTCATGTAGACAGTGACCTCCCCCTTGCTTTGAAGGGAAAGTGAGTAAATATTCATCAAATTGGGATAATACTGTAGATTTGTATAAAAGACATACCCTCATACAGACACTCTTCTTTTTATATAAGATATAGCTATATTTTTCCATTTTACCCCCTCCTAAATAAAAACACTTATGACAAAACTGTACATAACAACAATTAATGTAATCTTAAAGAGCTTTTCAACGATATCCATCATAAAGGGTATTCAGTCCTTTGACCCCGTATTCATTATTGTACCCTGTTTCCTGTGTACCAAAATTTAAATTTCGAAAATTCATGTAGACACTGATTTTTTCTTCCTTTGAAGGTCAAGTGTGCATTTTTTGATCGAGATCGGACTAAAACTATGGATTTGTATAAAGGACATACACACATACGTTGACTTTTAGATATATTTTTCCATTTACCCCCTAAATGCACGTAAAAACAATTATTGTACTCTTAAAGAGCTTTTCAACACTATGCATCATGAAGGGATTTCAACTTTGACATTTGTACCCCGTACCCCTGTGTACCAAAACTTAAATTTCGAACATTTATGTAGACAGAGATCTTCCCCTTGCTTTGAAGGTCAAGTGAGCAAATTTTCATCGAGATCGAATTAAAACTGTTGATTTGTATAAAGAACATAAACACACACACACACATACGTTGACTTTTATAGATATAGATATACATTTCCATTTTACCCCCCTCCTAAATAAAAATATGACAAAAACGTACTTAACAACAATTACTGTACTCTTAAAAAGCTTTTCAACGATATGCATCATGAAGGGTATCCGTTACGTTGATATTTGTACCCCGTACCTCTGTGTACCAAAATTTTAATTTCGGAAAATGATGTAGGCAGTGACCTTCACCTTGTTTGGAAGAAAAAAAGTGTAAATATTCATCAAATTGGGATAAAACTGTAGATTTGTATAAAAGACATTCTCTTATATAGATACTCTTCTTTCTATATATAGATTTAGTTATATTTTCCATTTTACCCCCCTCCTAAATGAAAATATGACAAAACTATACATAACAACAATTACTGTACCCTTAAAGAGCTTTTCAACGATATGCATCACGAAGGGTATTCATTATTTTGATCCCGTATTCATTACTTGTACCCCGTACCCCTGTGTACCAAAATTGAAATTTCGAAAATTCATGTAGATCTTGATTTTCCCCTTGCTTTGAAGGTCAAGTGTGCAAATTTTCATCGAGATCGGACTAAAATTGTAAATTTGTATAAAGAACAAATAAGATATAGCTATATTTTTCTATTTTACCCCCCTCCTAAATGAAAATATGACAAAAGTGTACATAACAACAATTACTGTACTCTTAAAGAGCTTTTCAACGATATGCATCACGAAGGGTATTCATTACTTTGACCCCGTATTCATTACTTGTACCCCGTACCCCTGTGTACCAAAATTTAAATTTCGAAATTTCATGTAGACCTTGTTTTTTTCCTTGCTTTGAAGGTCAAGTGTGCAAAGTTTCATTAAAATCGGGCTAAAACTGTAGATTTGTATAAAGAACAAACACACACACACACACACACACACACACACACACACATACGTTGACTTTTATATATATAGATAAATAAATGACCAGCTGGTTTTTTTTTATGTTTTTCATATAATATTTTTTTCATTATAAATTATTTTAACTATTAATTTTTATATGTATCTAATTTGCAGTTATTATTTAGATAATTCATTTTTTTGTGCAGTATACTATATTTTTAATTATAAAAAAGAATTTATCCATTAATTGTATATTTCCTACATATTTACTTTGCAGTAATTATATTTAGAAATGCATTTTGTTTAACAGTATAATATATTTTAATTAAAAATATTTTTGCACCAAAAATGAAATCTTCACACAAAAAACTGTTGACAGTAAAAGTCACTATCTTGTTCAACGTATGTCCTAGTTTGTTAGTGCACAGCTAGAATGCGTTTGAAGTTTTGTTCCTAAATAAATTCGCTTAGCGCATGGTACAAACAACAAAACTTCAAACTGCTCTTCTAAAAAATGAACAAAGAGAGCGGCCATATGTTGAAGAGATATTACCTTTAATTTTCTTCTTTAGCTACCATTTGTCTATGTACCAAATTTCAGATCTGTATGTGCACTGGAAGCTGAGATAATAGAATGTGAATAAATCCAAGATGGCGGCTATAATTCAATATGGTGGCCATATATCGAAATCAAAATGACCGCAATTTTCTATTTAAGGTACACTCTATCTATGTACAAAATTTCAAATCTCTATGTCAATAGGAAGTATAGGAGAATTAGTGATCAGTCAGTCAGTCACTGTCACTCTTAGTTTTATATAATATAGATTAGCATTGGCTAACAAAATCATGAATGCACAGTCTCGTTCAAGAATAATATATTTTATGAGCATGGACATAATTTGGTTTGAAGACGCTAAACAACCAACAATATCTGGACGGCAAAACGTCATTTGATTGCTCACACAATACACCAATTTTGGTGAGCTTTGCACTTTGCTGAAGCAGTAAGGAGAAATGCTCTGTCAGACTAAAAATCATATTAATATTATAAAAAAAAGCATAAATTCATTTATATTCAAAATATGTTTTGAAATTATATATATATATATATATATATATATATTAATTATGCATTTTCAACCCCGCATTTTTCAATTCTTATTTGTTTCGAAGTTATAAGGCATTTTAATCAGAAAAACAAAATTGATGAAATTGAAAACATTGGTAATACTCAATACTCACTCGATAACGAAAACTCATCTAGGCTATATCATATAGGACATAGGGCACAAAAAGTTCAGTTTTAACCTCCTTAATGCGGGATCCTTTAATTTCGACATCTAATAAACTTACAGGACACCCTGTATAGACACAAACTTGAGTAGATAAGAATAGAAACGTATCGTAACTCACGATAGCTTAGTCACTAGATCAACTAATAATTATTCCTTATAATTATTATTAACTATAATTATTTGGATGTCTTAGCGCCACAAATTAATGTTTAATGGATTAATGGTAATTTTAAATTAATACTAAATTTTCTTTATAAACTCCAGCTAATTCTTTCAGATAATATTCACGTATATATGTTTCTTTATAAATTATACTTTAATATATCTATACTATTAACATTATTACTAAAACATTGCAAAATATGTACATAAATATAGTTAGTCTTTAAGTAAAAAATATTATCCAAGCAGGATTATTTTGTACAGTTTAAAGTTGTTTTAACAACTATAAAAGGTTGTCATGTGCTGAGAATTTTACAAGGCGTATAGAAATTCTTTCAAATCAAAAAAAGGGATTCACTTCAATTCAACTAAAGATCAAAATAAGCTTTGCAACTAATGTTATAAATAAGTAAAAATAAATTTTGGATTGATTTATCAGCAAGTCAAAAATTTAAAAATAAAAAAAATGTAGCTTTTCAGGTAGTAGAGGATTTAGGAAAATTGAGTCATTAATGATTATAACATAGGTATGTACATTAAATATTGGTGGTTTTGATGAAAAGAAAGAAAAACTCCGTTAGTTTAACTAAAAAATAACTGACCTGTCTTGGGGTCTTTATTCGTTCTTTACAAAAACAAAAAGTAAATACCTCCTACATAAATATGTAGGAGGTTACTTAACATTGATTGATTAATGTAAATACAGAAGCAGAAGTTTGTGTTATTCATGTAAAGATATTTATTTTATAATTATTTTTATTACCAATCGAACAATTTTTAGGATTAGAACAAATGAGCAAAATTAGGCATAAACTAACTTAAGATAGTATGATAGATCGTAAATTAAAGTACATATATTAAGACATAGCCAGGATGATTGGAGAGAAAAAAAATTCATTTGCCTATAATTAAAGCAAAATAAATGGAATTAAACGGTTTCGAAAGAATGCTCCAAACATTTACCTAAAATGAGGCATAATTAGTTTATTAATTGAAACAATTACCAGCTAATGCGAGGGTATAGAAATTAAATCGATCAAATAATTTTAATTATTATAAAAACAATAAAACAAATAACTATAGTAAAAACAAGATTTCAGAAAACTATATTTCTTATGACGAATTTGAATATAATTAAGACTTATGACTAACAGATAACACTAGAACATGTTAGATAACATGACATCAGAGAAGAAATTTTTTTTGAATACAAATAAAAATCAATTTGATATTATGTGATAAGTAATAAGTCATAAATAATGTTATGTGAGTATATTCTATTAATTTATTGAGTTGTTTGCTATAAATTCTTCTATTCAACAGATTGATAAGACAATTTACTACATTTAATAATTATTATTACTCTTTTATGTTCATTTTACATTAATTTATTGTCCATTTATAATTTTTTTATCACGTAAAATATAGTATATAATAGTATTTGTAGTTAGATTAGAAGAGTAACACCACAATTCAAATATAATATTATTTTGCACTATCTAGAATATAATAATTTTATTAATTAATGACGTTAAAATGTAGTTTTATTTTGAAGCATGATTTAATAGATAAATTTGCTCAGAATTAATAATAGGTTGAATAGAGACGACCATTTCGTTTAAATAGCGGTATAGGATTATTTCATACTTTAAAATTATTACGAGTTTAAAAAGGGTGTTTTCTGGATAGTTTAGATATTATAAGGTAAATGGTGTAATTAAATAGAAAATTATTATAGCTTATTAACACATTAAAGTGGACTTAATAGTTAGTAGGATATGAAGAGGAGCCATAAGCCATCTAGTGAAATCGATAACGAGTAGAACAGTAGGAGTTGTGGGTTAGGGGAGACTGCAGGCCTCCAAGCATATCGGAGCAGGGTTAGAGTGAAAACCGAGCTACCTCCTACCCTATACCACTTTCCTGCTACTACATAGACCCAATATGACACACTGACTGACAACTTACATCATCTTGACAGTCTGCCAACCGTCACAATAGACCAATAACAACTGCCTAGATAAAACCAATTTTTAAAAAATAGGTTAATTGTAAATTTTAAGACGAAATCTAATAAAAATAAATATATCTTTTATTTTCATGGGAATGCGGAAGTTGAAAGAGAATAAGGAAGTTTGTAGAGAGAGGGGTTAGTTCCGGTTAAATGGGGTCTCTGGAGGCAGGCCTTACAAACATGTCAAGGACGGGGAAAATTGCGGATAAAAAAATCAACTGACCCCTCTTGGTTTCGAACCTTGCTTCCTTTTCCACACTTAAAATTTTACCACAACTAGTCACAATCATAAAACCTAATATTACTTGACGCATTTTTCAAGCAATTTTTTTTTAACCTATTGTGCTTATTATGTCAATAAATGTACACAACATTAAAAATTAAATAAATAATTGTATCTTCTTATCCTTTCTCCACGGCTTGGGCCAGCAGGTAAATGTAATGTAAAAATTTCGTGTGATTGGTAATAAATGGATCTATCTTATCATCTAATGCCAAGCGTAAAAAAAAGTTTACCTCAAAGTACGTATGTTCAAAGCACAACGAATTAATTTGAAAATATTGTCAGAAGTTATTGAAATTAATATATGAATAGTTAAATTTCCAAAAGTATAACTTGTTAACAATTTTTTAATTTATTCTGATACCTTGTATTTAACTCGAATAAAAAAACTTGAAAGTGATTTTATAAGGAAACAAAAAATTTATTGAGTATGAAGTATCAACTACATACAACAAATTAAAATCTAAAACACAACAATGTTGACTAATCTCAGTAGTTGCTAGTTGGTGGTCACAATTGAACAAGAATGATCAGTCATGGTGAACAATTATAGGTGTTATATATACACGGCTCTTTCTTAAATTGTTTACAATTGCTTAAGAAATAATGAACTGTACATGTACACGTTAAATTATATTATCGTCCAGGAGAGATCGTGCATAAAAGTGTCTGACCAACATCAAGCTAGGATCACAAGTTATTCTTTTGGTGCCATTTAAGAATATGTGGTCGGCTAAGTTTGTCTGCGCGACATAGCTTGGCAATAGGTATTTGAAAAAAACAAACCGGTGGAGAGCAGCATGTCCCACCCATCATGATGAACAACCTGATTTCAGATCCTGAGTACAAAATTAGTCATATCAAGGAACAAGCTAACATCAACTTGATTTTTGGTCTACTAACTAATTTTGTACTCAGGGACATGAAACTCGTATTGTCCATCACAATGGGCGGGACATGACCGCTCTCCACTGGTTTGTTTTTTTCAAATGCCTATTGCCAAGCTTTGTCCCACAGGTGAACTTACCCGACCACATATTCTAAAAAGGTACCAAAAGATTAACTCTTACACAAAATTCTAGCTTTATGTGAGTCAGACACTATTTTGCACGCTGTCTCCTGGATTATCAGCTAACGAAAGTTTTATTAAAACCTTAGCACTAATAACTTATTTTCTAGTTGTATTAAGTATAATTTGCTCTTACAAACTTAAATTATGTTAAGTTGATATCAATATTTAAAAAAAAAAAAAAAAACCAAGAGCTAGTATTTTCAAGAAAAAAATTCACTAATTAACAACAGTCTGTTAACATAGCACCTGTCTAAAACATGGCTACAAAAAACTCAATTTTTTAACAATTTAAAACGTTTTTAATTACGACAGTAAATAGTTACCTAAATATAATTTAAAAAAACCATAAATGTAAAGCCAACAAAGCTTTCATTTTTCACACAATTTCCCCAAATACATGTATATTATTTAATTCATGAAATTATAACGCAGTTGAAAAGAAGTAATTGTGTCACATTTAACCACCTAAGGTAAATGTAATTGGATGTATATGCTTGTATGAGAGCGTGAGAGAGAGAGAAGAAATATTTTTTAAAATTTAATAGTCTCTCAAATTAAGTACATAAAACATTCAAGAAAGTTTTTAACAACGTTCATTTTCTAATAATAATTACAATAAGGGTTTCGAGAATGACCTACGAAGCCCTAAAAAGGAAAAATATCAGGAGATGGTTTGGAGTCAGTAGATGTTTTAGAGAATCAGGTTAGTTGATGCATACTAATTATTTTGAAAGCATCCAGAGTCAAGTATAGCAGTGTTTTAGTAGGAGGAAAGTGAAGCCTTTCCTACATTAATAATTCCTGCTTTGAACAAAACAAACCATGTTATCATACTTCCCTTCAGTACCAACTAGAACTTTTACATTATATTATTATTATTAGTTTTCAAACACTATTTTCAAAATTTTCTAGAGAGCATTCATTTTGTCACACTATGTGAACATTGAGAAGCCAAATGTCAATTTAAATTCATCGTTTGAGTTTAAAATAAAAAGATAAAATATCGCACGCTGTAGAAAATAATAATACTCTTCTATTCTGAACATCTTTAATTTGACCGCTACCGCTACAGAATAACACAGTCAGCTTATTCATAATATATTTTGAACTTTTGAGTCGATACGATATATCACATAATATAATTATAACCGGCATAGAGGCAATGTTAAGGGTCTTTGAAAGTGTTTCAGCCAACCTAAAACTCTTAAAACTTTTTCAAACCCCCTACTTTGTTCCTTTCAATCATTCAAAATAATTTTAGAACTCAAAATAGATACATATAAAATTGATTTCTCGATTTCATTTCGGAGTATGATTGTTCTTAACATTTGTATAAAATTCATGACACTCCACGTGTCTACATAGGTGACAAATTTTTTTTGTTAAAACGAGTAAATCCATCGAAATCTTAATATAAAATTTACGGACCATCACAATACTCTCCCTCTATATATACATACAAAGTATAAGTAAAAGTTAAAAATAATCATTAACATATTTGAATAGGTGAAAAAGTGGAAGTCGAAAAAACCTTAAAACTTAAGAAATATAAAATCGATATTGCGCAGGAGTACTTATTCAAATGGTTGATCGGTTTAAGTCGTAGTTAAGCACTATATTTTTAGAGCTCAAGTATCCCCAGGGGACATGTCGTGACCTTTGCCAGGAAGCCTCTGTAATGCTCCGGTAGTAATTAAACCACGTTGGTACGCTCACTTGACTCACTCTATAGCCTTAGTATATATATATCCCTTACTCTAGTCTCTAGCTAACTCATTCACATTTCCTCTCCATAAGCGTAAAATAACCTCTCGAGACAGCTTAGACTTATAAGCAGCCATTCAAGGATAAAACAATAATTTTTCTTATAAAATATCCTAAAGAAACTTTTTCTTTATTTACTTTTTCATAGTGCTTTTAGTATAGTACTTTTAAGGGTGATATAAAATACAATAATGTAGCTCAGTGCTCTGAGGACTTTATATTATTTTCATGTGGCTAAAACTGCTTTAATAACTTTTGAATGTGCAGCATAACACTTGTATGTACAACACGAACTTAAATTGTGATATTAATAAATAAAATAATGGTAAAACCTAAATGTTAAACAATAAAATAAATCACATCTACTGCTCATTAAAGATCTTGAGTTAATGATATTTTTGTACTCTTTCAAAGTTTTAAGTAATAAATGTATATTGCAAGTAAAGATACAGATTACGTTTAAAAACAGTTTAAAAAAAGGGAATAGGGATACAAAAATCATAATACATAAGTTTAGAAAGTGTAAAAGTCACAAACTTTAAGACAACAGCTATTATTGTGGCATAACACGCGAAGTTAGACTGGCACACGTCAGTAAGACCAGCTGTGAGAAAAAGGGGAGTGAATATAGACAAGGGTAAGGGTACAGAGGGGTGCAACAAACAAGCAGGTGTACAGTACATGTTCACTACTGCTTGCTGTAACTCAAAACTAGAGGGGAGGTCACAGGTGTATAAAGAGTCAATGGCCTTAGGCAAAATACAGATAGAAGAGACATATAATAAAAATATGATACGGCTAATAGAAATATTTTATGCGGAAATAGATTCAAAAGAGAAACAAATTACATACATTTATTCGTTAGGGTTTCTTTTTTCTTTTAAGGATCGTTTTTATTAATTTATATACGGTAGTTATACAGAAGGTAGTTAATGTTGATTATGATTTTGCTTTTCTCAATAACTAAGTATATAAAGGATAGTAGATTTGTAGATTTAAATGTTTAATATTAATATCTTGGATTCTCTTTGATTTTTTGTCTTCATCAATACTTTGAATAATGTTTAGAATTGAAGATATAGAAAAAAAGAGGAAATAGAAAAAGCAATTCAATAAAATTTAAACTTTAAACACGCACACACATTAGTTAGCTACAACTTATGACTATGACATAAATAATTTTAGTGGAAGGGTTGTCCCAATCGGCCATTTTGATTCAAATGGCGGCCATATACGTAAGTCTCCTCATTATAAAATTATCACCATTTCTTTGAAACGATAATAAAAACAGTTTATGGATATAGTAATTTTTTAAAAAAATACTGATGTCTTCAAGGAATGGAATTTCTTCAAATTTGCTCTATATAAGGGAGAAAATGGGGGCAAAGTAAAAAAAAGAAGGTGAATTAAGCCTACTTCGGAAAGGGCGTCTATATAAAAGACAATTTTACAATGATTTAAAAAAAAATTGAATGCCACTATTATGCATTATACAATTCAATTTTTTCTGATGTATACCGAAAAGAATGGGATTTTTAACGTACCCATAATTAAAATAAACATTACGATAGATTTAGATTATGGGGCCGTTATGCCCGCGGCGCGAGCTTAACGGCTTGTTTAAAGTAAATTAAGTGTAAATGTTATTGTACTTTAGGATTTACTTCTAAATCCGATTAAAAATCGTCTTTAAAATTGGCTAAAGTACAACTTTTAATAAGTTTGATTAAGTTACGAAAGCTTATCAACAGTGTCGGACTGGCCAGGTCGGCAAGTCGGCATTTGCCGAGGGTCCACGGGCTTAAGGGGCCCGTTTATTTAAATAGTTTTTAAATATTGTTTTCCAATGCCGTCCTTAATATTTATTCAATTGAAATATATTATCAATAAGCGCATAAATATAAAAGTACCATTGCCAAAAACATCTACGTACAGTCATGGTCATGAATAAATGAAATGGAACTAGAACATGGATAGAAGTAACGTAATTTGTAAGATATTGATAGTTTAATAGAAAGACAGTGTGGGTGGACTGTTCCCCGTTCCAGCGTTCCTGTGGCAACTTATAAATGACGAGTGGCCGACTGTTGTCTGTCAAGAGTCTAGACAGTAGAGTAGGCAGTATTTGTAGTTAAAGTATCATTTTTAAGTGCATTTTTGCAATAGCTATACAGTTTATCGATAAAATAAATAAACGGTCTGTTCATCCGAATCTGAAGTGGGGAACAGTAATGAGGAAAACATTTCCACTCTTACTTAGCTTATTTTATAAGCTCAAATATCAAATGACCCTGTTATCCAAATTACGGGGTCCAAAAAACGACCCTACGCCACTCGGTTGTAGAATATGTAAAAAAACTTTTTAAATTTATTAACAGATCGACTACATACTCATAGATCCAATTCACGAATATAGAATCTCGACGAATTAATGTCTTATTAATATGAATTATAATTGCCGCGGTAAAGAAAAAACTCACTTCACAGCCTAGTAACATAATGTACTATTTCCTTGTATGTAGCTTTAAGTTAGAATTATAAAACCAATTGTTTTAAAATACTTGTAATTTAAATATAAAATAATGATGTTTCAGGAAGGTCTGTGCCTCGGAGAGGAGCGAAATATAGCCCAAATTATGATATGATGTAACTGTGTCAAGTTTTATCAAAATCCCTTAACGACTCTCCATCTATATTAATACTATCAATCAGTATTGAGAATACATGACTGGTACTATAAAATAATAACATTCACCGGCAATAAATAACTTACTTTCCATTTGTTTTATTATTTCAAACAAAATACCATAGGTTATATGGTATTCAATGGAAAAAACCTGGAAAATTGAAAGTCTCTGAGTCTTTGTGAAATAATATTTTTTGATAATAAACTTTCCTCAAAAGTTACAAATAGTATACAGAAAAGACGTATAAAAGTTTTTTGCATAGTCTAAAAAGTTCTAAAGAACCGTATAAGTAGCTTTACCGTTGGAGCGACATTATAATATGTTATCAAATGTATAATGTAAGTTTGACAGTAATGTTGCTTTAAGCTATAACACTACATACTTTTAATTAGTTTGATTAAGTTACGAAAGGCTTCCAAGCAGTGTTGAGAATATTGTGAAGGAATAAGGATTTTACCGTTTTATGCTTTTCTAAGAAGCCTTTCCAAAGTTACCAATTCCCCTACAATTTGGGGCCTGTTGAAGCTCCAACTGTTGGTCGGAATTCCACTGTAGGTTGAAATTTCTCTGTAGAAACGTATTGTATCCCTAGCTTCAGAGTAAACCTGCTTTACCAGAGTGAAAACGCCTTTTGATTACCATTAATCACTCGCAAAACATTCCTTCAACTCGATGGCTTTTAACCTTCGACACTGGGAAAAGGGAATGAAGGGCCCTGTCTTTAAGGAAATTAATTGGGTCGGCTGCCTTTTGGACTTTCGTCTCTTTTGTGAATGGAAAAGGGCTTGAAGTGTGCAATCTGCCTCTCTTCCTTTCAGAGCTTTTGCCTCTTAGAGAAAAGCACTTTGAACATAAAAGCTGTCGGCAGTGGAAATAGAAGTTTTTAATAAAGTATTCGTATACTCTTGTAAATTCCCTCGGTTGGAAGGGAGTTTGAAAAAGTATTTCAAAATATCTTTGGTTTTGACAAGCTTTTTCTCAACTACCCTCTCTTTTAACTACTTCGATTAAATCGTGGTGTACCATATTAGAGTAAGCCCCTGTCTCCTATATTTAATTCCAACTTAAATTTTTCAGAGAAAAGCAAAAAAGACCTTGCCTTACTAAAAAAAAAAAAAAAAACAATTCAAACATTAATAAAATTATTAAAACTAAAAGAAAATTAATAATTAATAGTAGACATTTCAATCAACTATAAGTGAAATGCTTAGTCATTATTTAAAGAAAACATTAAATTAAAAAGAATTAGTTTGAAAGTAAAGTAATTAAAGTCAAATTAAGCTTGGAGGATGAGTAGTACATAAGGAAACTTTTAGATAATATCCAAGCTAAAGTTTTTTCATAACGCTAATGAATGTTAGTAAAATTCTTTATTAGAAAATTGATTATTTATTTCATGGAATCATGAAAGTATTAATTTACAAAAATTAGTTATTAATTATTTATAAAATAATATTTGTCTTTATTCAAGATTCACCAACAATTTCCTAACGGAGTTGGAAAGGTTCTGCAAACTTTCAATAAATCTCAAATTTGAGTAAATTAGTTACTACTACTATACATTTTCAACTTAACTTTACTTGTTTTACTGAGAATTTGTAAAACTCATAATTAATTAAAGGCACTTTTATAGAAAAGACCCCCACTTTTTTTTAATCTAATAGACTTTCAGACAACCGAATACACACTTTTTTTTATATAAAAGTGTGATATTTCTTTGTCCCAATGCATATTGGACTGAATATCCCTTTGTCTTAATAGGTAGTGAGACTAAGGGATATAAACTCTTCTGTATATTTCCTACACAAGGGGGCCCCTTTTCTTTAAGAGTACCCGATTAAAATTTATCAGGTTTCATAAAAAATTCACAGCTCATTTTAGTATTTTACTTACATCTCTTCTTCGAATCTTTATCCTAAAGGAATTATTTCCCTTTCTTTAAACTTATATTATTGCTCACAGATGTCTTAAATGTTCAAAAACACCCAATCGGTCATTTTTCACGCCAGTTAAATTAAAAAAAAAATTAAAAAATACATATCTACTTAATGATTTGATGTTGAGGGTTTGATCAGTAATTTCATACATTTTTCTCCAGGGTTTTTTGTAAGGAAACTCTATTTCTTAATTAATTATTTGTGCTTTTCGAAATTGTTTATGTATAACAATGAATAGGAATATTATATAATGTATTGTATAGTTTATGTCTTATGTAGTATATTTCTCCTAAATAAACAACGCATTTCCACTCAACCTTTAACCCAGGTCAAGTCATTCACCAAAAACCTTCAGGAGCTTTGGAGGTAAGAAACCGTCCGTTGCAGTTGATAGGCAGCAATTAGACATGACTGTCTAGTTACGAACCCTTTTAGTGTTTGTTGTCTCTGGCATCCAGGATCCAGGTTTAATTTATTTATCCTGGAATTTATTTAATATAGAATTCAGCATCTTTCTAAAGAGGTGTTAAGTTTAGACGAGTATGTATGTAGTATGTAGTACCTTAATACAGGAGATTGGAGTAAATTAGTGAACTACTTGCGATGTGCTTGGAAATATAGACATCTCATTATCACTGAGTATCAATAGCAGTTTTAATTATATTTTTATGTATCCGCAAATTCTTATATTATATTTTTCATTGTTCAATTATTATCTGGATAGGTAATTTTGTTTATTATGTTCATTGTTTTTGTATTGTTTCATTTTATTTATTTATTCTTTTACTTTTCCTCACTACCTGTAGTAGGAAAAGTATTGTTTTTTTTTTATATATTTGAGTAATGCATGGGATTCCAAACTGATTTATATATGATGTGATTTATCATTAACTGTAGCTCTAATTAAAATGATACATTAAAGTGTAAAGAAAAATGTAAGCCTTTCTATGTATAATTCAGAATATCTATATCCAAAGTGTTGTTTATCTGCAGTCTTAAAGTTTTAATTCATATTACTAACATGAATTTGTTGGTTATTATAGTCAAATTTCAAATTTATGATCAAGCTTTTAATTTGAGTTGTTTATTAATTATTGCATGTTATACTGTTATGATCGAATGTATTATTGTATAATAGTCAAATTTATTATCAAGGTTTTAAGTTGTTAGTAATTTGTTCATGTTATACTGTTATGTTTTATTAGTTACTGTATTTATTGTTATATATTTTGCTCAGAGCAACTCTAACGACGGTCTTTGACCATGTTAGTTCTGATGCCGAGATTTGCATTTTTGTGTTTTGTAATTATTGATGGAAATTAAAGGGCACATTTACTTTCTTTCCAGTGAAGTTATTAAGTGTGAACGAAGTTTCTTTGGCAGCAAACCGAGATGAGTTTAAGTTGGAGTTGGTTCTTTTGTAGTAAGCAGTGGCCATATATTGCTAATTATTTATTTTATGCTTAATATTATTTTATTAAGTTACTCGGCTAGTTTCCGGGTTTAACTCATTTAACCTGGTATCTAGGCAAATGTTTACTTTTCGGCTAGTTAATCCCAGGTATCTGGGGTTTAGCTCATTTGAACTCACTTAAAGGCAAATGTTTTCTTATATTATAACTCTACCAAATAGCATCCAGGAGGGTTATTAATGATTCAGCTTTTGCGGGATCTTCCCATCTCCTCCAACTCACGAGGGGAATTGCAGCAGCCACGCTTCAGCTCACCCCTTATCAACTCTCCACAGCTAAACTACCACTATAAATTATAAGTTTATCATTTCACCATTTAATTTTTATTATTATATTATGCTCATTTTATACATATTTTATGTTACATATTATTTAAAATTCATACAGCAATTTACAATCCACTAGCTTTTAACTTTTGCGTTGTTTATTTATTATTATTTCTATCATACTTGTTCGTAACCAGGTTAGGATTAACACCCCCCCCCCTCTCCCTGGTTCAAACTGACTTAGTTTTAAAAACAAAACTTAAAACCTGTGAATATAATTTGAAAATGGGAAGATTTCCTTTATTAGAATATAAAGAATCGAAGGAGAGATAAAGGGCAAAGACCATAAGATGCGACCTTGGTAAGGTACATTAACCTCTTACAAACTGTCTCATGTTTCTCTTAGATAAATATTTTTATTTTTTTCCTGTTTACATTTAAAATGTAAATATAGTCCTGTGTGTGATTTTCCTGAGATACCCTTATTTTCATAAAGGCAAATTGTATTTTTTTTTTTTATTTATTTATACTCCTGCGCGGCTAAACAAACAAATTATATTCTAAAAACTTAATGTGATGTAAGAGGGGAGTTTTGAAAAATGGTTTAAGTCTACAGAACCCATGGACATGGGGCGACGACAGACCTTGAGAAACATTTGAAATAAACAAAAGGAGAGGCGCCTCACAATTCCTCTTCAGATCAGATTAGAATTTTAAAATTCAATAACGAATTCAAGTGATTGTGGGGTTCGACGTTTGAGGCATCGATGGAATTTTTCAACTACATTCACAACTATGTTTTTCAAATGATTAAATAAACAATATAAATTACATTTTTTCAAAAAATGTGACTGTAATATTTTATTTATTGTTACATTGTGTTGTTAGATATAGTAGTGCATAAAGAGATTATTTTTAATCTTGGTATGGCTAAATACCTTAATTATAAAATAACATTTTCTTACAGCGATGATTAAAACATCTGCACAGAAATAAATTCTCCTATTAAATAAAGCGCATATGACTGATAATGGCCTATTGAGGAAGGGTCCAATCATCTCGATATAAAAGAATTAATTGGTATTCTTTACTCCTAAATGATCTACCATATTCATTAATTATTCAATTAAAAAAGGTGTCTATTCCAACGCACTCTATAACTTAAACTTAAAGAATGAATAATAACATAATTAAACTTCCTTAAAGATCAAAGCTTAAAATGAAATTCCTCCTTTCTCAAAAAATATATAACAAGAAGATAAACAGATAGGGTGAGGAGCTTCAATCACTTCCAGTCTTTTCATAAAACTTTTTAACTTATTAATTTGAATTTCAAAGAAAAGTCACGTTAAAAATATACATTTATTCCCAAAGCAGCTGTAGCACTCTCTAGGGCTATTATCAGTGTCTAAACAAACATTAATTGAACAGATGTCAAAAAAGAAACTGAGACAATAAAACGAATTTAACAGTGAAAAGGTAAAAACTAAAGCAAACAATAAAAATAAAGGTTATGGATGAAGCCGAAACCCGCATGTCTTTTGTGCCAGTCTCTGCCTTTGTTTGACTCACCACACCTCTTATGATCTGTTTTTATTAAGTTAACGCAATTCATCCTTTTCGGTGTGGGTTTTTTTCATATCTTATTTTTAATTTATTTTTTCTAAGCTTATTTTGATTTATTGTTATATTGTTTTACATTTATACCTGTATGCACTGAGCGTGAGTGTGGTTTTGTCTTGATTAGGTATTATGTATATTATTTAAATTTTTATGAATTGCTCCTTACTTTTTACCATTTAACTGTTTATTTTGTTATTTAATATCTCGGTTTCTTTTTAGACATTTTAATAAGTGTTCGATTATTGTTTGTTGAAGAACTTATGATGATGATAGCTGGAAGCTGCTTTAATTTTAACCTTTAATAATAATGACCTCCACTAACACTTTATCACTTATTAATTTGGTACATTGATTCATGAGCAATGTTACGTACCATTCACATTATTCTTGACTTGCCCTTGTCAGCAAATCCAGCAGTAAAAGAGATAAACCAAGTTATAAATTAATAAAGGAGTAATGTTTATGCAGTGTTATTTTTCTGGTAATAAATAAACAACTACATTTTAAAAGTTCAAATATAGCGAGCGTAGTAAGTAAAGGATTTAGGTAGGAAGGCTTTACCCCTTGCCAGACAAGCCAGCTCATGTTACTACCAGCGGAGTATCCATGACTCAAGGAAACATTATAACCCGAAGAAGGGGGTGGGGCTAGGAGGGTGAAATGCGTGGGTGTTTGGACTGTTCGAAGGCCAGAACAATAGGTTTTGGGTGGGTCGGCTACCAGGGAACTAGCATGGCACAGGAGCTAACCTCCTACAACCTTCCAGTAGGGTGCTATACTGTACGCAGCAACCCAGCCCCTACTACCGCGCTAAACCCTGCATTACCCGCTTCGCTAAAAGGCTAAGGCTTCATTATTTATTATCACCCTTCTTAAAGTATTTCATTCAGCAACATGCACACCTGTAAATCATTTTTATGTATATATATTATATATGTATAAAAGAAATAAATAAATACAGAAATATAATGTGTGAGGTAGCGAACTTACACATAAATAATATAAGACAAAACACAATAGCCCAAGGTAAAATTTTAACTGATTCCCAATGTTTCTATTTACCTTAAATAATTATAAGTAAATCATTTGTGAAAACATCATAATCCGAGCAGCCTAGGATATGTTTATTTAGTATAAAAAAAATAGTTATAAAAAGAAGAGCCTATTAAAACAATTCAATAATTAAAAAATTAAAAGTAATAATAATCAAAAGTGAAAAAGTAAGCAATTTGAAAAAGGAATATCATGAATGGATTGTATAAAATTAAGATTCTTATTGCTATAACCAATCGGCAAAGCCAGCGGTAACCACAGTAGCGCACTATTCTAAGGGAGACCATGAAGATTCGGATAGATAGGACGAAATCTTATATGAATACATAACTTAAATACACAGGTTAAATGGATAGAATAGATAACTTTTGATGTAGGTAGTGGTTTATTTTGTTAATATCAGCTCCAAAAATTTCATTCAATATATTTCATACCATTATAATCATGCATACATGCATGGAGCAAATAAACTAATTAAAATACATCTCTTTAATTGTCTCTTTGGCATACCTAAGCAACTAAGAAAGAATACTAGTTTGTTTTGAAGATGTAGTAAATATACGATGTAGTAAAAGGTTGAGGTATTTACAGTACAACTCGTAAAATATTAGATTAGAGATGTCAGTATATACAGAGGAGGGGAACTATATGACTTGGTGCCAAGCCTCAGGTGAATCTTGGCACCGGATACCAAACATTACTTTGGCACCAGTCCCGCCACTATACATAAAACAACCTCACCATGAAATGCATCCTATAATATCCCACAACACCCCGAAGATGTAATTTGAATGTTTAGTCTGACAAACTTTTAAATAGCCGTTTCAATATTTCAAAATGGAGTTTACTTTCTCGTCATTTTTCAACTGAATCCTAATAATATTAATTATTTGTATACAAGAAAAAATTAATCAAACTAATTAAAAAAACCACCTCTCCAAATAAAGCGGGGATACTGAAAGCCAATTTAAATTCAACATCAAATGAATAATATAGAGGTATAATAATTTAATATAGAATGTTTTCATTTACATAGTTATATCAGGTTTTACTGATTATACAAAAAACGTGACATGAGTCACGAGAGGGTGTACTCTCTTTTTATCCAACTAGTATTATTTATTAAATTTTTTCCGTGATTATATACTTTTTTCATATTTCATTAATTAATACATAATCAATTCTATTTGAAAATTATTATTTCAATTCATGCTAATTGAAAACAGAGATATTCTTAGTGCTTTCTATCAAATTAAATTATATTTTAAATTAAAATGAATTGCTTATATGATAAATAAATATTAAAATGTTATTGGTTACTTACAGTTTGTCTATGAAGGACGAGATTTGACCTGGATCTTCTCGGTGTCATCCCGACATTCTCTCCACGCATTATCGATTCAATAACTGAAATACATAATAGGGTATAAGTATATTTCTGTAATAAAATTAAATTGTAGAAAAACAAATTATTATTTAATTAAGTGAATAATAAGTTTTTAACGCAAATTGAAATTGCTTTTTTGTTTTTTAATACGGCCTGATTGATTAAACAATATATCATTCGATAAATCAATATCTTAACCAATGTATCGATCAGTGTAAAACTTGAATGGTGGCTATTTCATCTCTCTAGAAATATAAACAAATTTGGTGGTATTTAATAATGAATATAATAAAATTTAATATTAAAATTAAGCCTCTAACGTCAGTCACAATTCTTCAGAAAGGCAGGCCTACAGTCGCAAGCGATAAATCAATGAAATTAAGATATTTAATAATATGAAAGTTTTGAAATTATCTAATCAAAATTTTTCAAATCTATTTATAGAATTTTAAGTTAATTATTAGATCATAGTATTTACGTTGAATTTTTTTTTTTTTATAACATAGGTATTTACTAAATATAGTAAATATTTTGAATTTGGAAAGCGATACAACTCAGAGAAACGTTCTCTAGTATATAGTACACTTTTTGCTACCAATTTTCTCAGCATTTAGGCGGTACATATTAACTACAAACTGAAAAGTAAAACAACAATCAATCTGTGTACCTTTTCCTCGCACAAAATTAAATAATACAATAATACCTGTAATCGCTATCAATTTGGGTCCTTTTTTTAGAAAGTTGTGCTCCTGCCTCTATTTAGAGCGCCTATCCCTTCATCCTCAAATGATTTAATATGTTTTGGCCAAATATGTTTTCAGAAAACATAAAGGGGTTACGTATCAATTTAACAAATAGGACGAGTTCGTTAACCAACTTATAATAAAAATAAAAAAAGCTTATAAATGTTTAAGATTTTTGGAGGGAAAACATTTTTTTGCACTAAATAAGCTACATATGAAAAATCCTTAAACTATTTTTATTTATTTTAAACAAAGATTAACTACGATTTTTTCGTTGATTTGTCAAAAAAAAAAAAAAAAAAAAAAAAAAAAAAATAGAGGGGAAACGATAAACGCGATTTTCAAGGAGATATGGCGCAATAATGAATTGATACAAAAAACGAAACCAAATATATATTTGTACTCCGGAGGGGGGTCCTCCTCAATTTCAACCCCTTGAACATCAAACCCTAATTTTTTGGGTTACCCTATAATTTTCCTGTTCACGGTAAAGTTTCACATTGTTGTGTAGGGTACTTTCGGAGATCAGGTGCGTTGTAGACGAACGGACAAGCGCAGGAATATAATATTAGGGTCCTCGTTTTTGGCTACGGACCCTAAATAGCACAAATACTCGGACTAATTAAAAACAACTATATTTACTTGTTTGAATATGCACAAGTCAGTTATTGTGGTCTAATTTCTTAAAAGGGTCGTGATCAAACAGACGGAAAAAGTAAAAAACAAAAGCAATCTATACGCCTTTTTTCAACATAGTAAATTAAATAAATAAAATATACCTACTAAAAAAAGATAAACATTAGACCGTATATTTTTCTTATAGAGTTTAACTTTACAAGTTAAAGGAGGAAGAAAAGAAAAAAAAACTTTTTTTATGCTTAAAAAAAACTTTTACTTAGAAGGAAAAAAGTTTTTAGTCGAAACAAAGTATTAACGGTCTAAGTTCTCAATGAAAACTGATAAAGGGTAAAGTTTAAGGGGGTAGAAGAGAGCTTCGGGGGTCGTACATCAAACCCCAACTTAGTACCAACAACTCTATATAAAACCTTGTGTACCAGAAGAGCAGGAGAAAACTTTGGGCTTAAAAACCTCCTTTTCCAGCACTCCAACACAACTCTTTACTAAACTAAATATACAACCTTAAAAATAAAAATAAATCAAACTACAAGAGAGAGAAAGAACTACTTTTTTTGTAGGGAGGTCTTCAGTTTTCAGTTAAGTCATAAAAAAAACCACTCTAACTTTTTCATTTTTTTCTTTTTTATTTCTTTCTGTTCTTTTCAAACGAAAGCTTAAGAGTATCAAAAAAATAAATAGATGTTTTGAGGTACAAAAAAAAATTACCTCCTGTTTTGGAACCAAACCTCCTAAAGTTTTAAAAACTTTCGAAATCCATAATGAGAAAAGTTAAAATTCAATCTTTCTTTGAGTGTGTAATCAAGTAGGAATGTTGGCTTCAGAGCCCTTCTGATGTCCTGAGCTAAAGTACGTTTCAGATATTGAGGAACAGTTTTGTTCTCATATCTGCATAAGGATAAGTCCACCATGTCTTATAGTTTTTAACTTAATTTCTTCAGCATAATGCCCGAAACGCATCCTATCTGAACAGGCTTCATTTTGGAATGTTCTGATTAAACCTTCCGGTCAGAGAAGGCACTCATTGACAAAAGCTACAAATAAAGGCAACGGAATGGATTACACTGTGGTGCATGGTGCCCATATTATTCACTGTTATGGCAGCAATAAATGTTTTACAGTCTTCCCTAGCGTCACTATTACAAAGTAATAGTATGCTACTACCTCTATGCTTCTCCTAAAGTAATTATATCCATTTCACCAAAAAAAAATATGATATCCATTGTTTTCACCTACCGGGTTAAATGTAAAAAGGCAATATAAAATCTCTACAAACAGGCGTTGTATCTTGGGAAAATAACGCACACAATTGTATAAAAAAAACAAAACATATGCAACGAGGATAAAGCTTGGATAGATGAGCATCAAAATATTTTAACAAAATCTGTAATATGTGCAGTAATAAGAAACCTAACTAAAGCTTTCGTTGTTAGAATATTAAAGGAAAGTCTATAATAACACAGAAAGAATATTAAATAATTCAAAGCTAGGAATCTTTATAGAGTCTTCACTGCTGAGAGGAAGTAGCCGGTTATTTTTAGATATACCTATGATTATAACACTAATGATTATAAATAAAGAAGCTCACCTCCGTCTCCAATCAGTCTCATGTGTAACATAGAAGGATCTTCACTACGGTTTTCTAGTACGGTATCATCTGTGACTGTAAGCTCCTGAAACATAAATAGAATGATTTTAAAATAAAAACAAAGTAAACATTGCATAAATTGTAGTAACCAATTTATAGAGCATACATCATACATGCAATGTAATAAATGCATGTATGAAAATAAAAAATATGTTACTTCTTTAGATTGTTACTCCCCTTTGTTTTTTTAATATAAATGACTTTGACTATAAATAACTATTAAGACAACGGGGTGTTTAGTCCAATGTACATTGGGACAAAGGAATATCACACTTCTGTTATTATAAGGGGAGTAACAGTCTAAAGAAGTGCCAAACATATTATTAAATTAGATTAAAGAATATATTTATTATATGCTATGTAGGAAATTAATAATCAGGAAAAACAACAATTTACTCAGTGCTTTCTTTTTCGTAAAAATATAAATACATAGAGAAAGTAAAGACTCTCTAAGTCTTTTTTTCTACTACCTACATACAATTTTTTCGAAAACCGAATTTGGTTTCTAGCCTAAAACAGTAAGCATTAAGAATATTTTTACAGTCAAAAGCCTATATTATTGTTCTTGTGGCTTGCAATAAAACATAAAACAACAAAATACAATTTAGTTTCATATTTATCCTTTCTTCTTTCCCATAAGCTATATACTTCGCCTTACTTCTTCAGGCTATAAAATTAACAATTTTCAACTAATTAATTTATTAATTTAACATATATAAATATAAAGGGGTTACACCAACTAACGTATATGATAAAACGAATTCACGTTTCTAGATTAATTACATTTTATTATTCTTATACGCTTTTATTAGATTACAGAAATAAACCCTCTGTCTTTTGCAGAAAAATTGGACCAAGAGTAACAATGCCACTGCAATATAATCTGCACACACACAAATGCAGGGTGTGTGTGAATATAATATATATATATATATATATATATATATATATATATATATATATATATATATATATATATATATTGTTTGGATGGCAAACATTAATATGTATGAGATGAAGCCCAGTGCGAGGGTATTCCATGGAAGCTGCAGGCTTCCAGGATTATATTTCCCCTCTACGCCTATCCCTTCCAAATAACCATAAAACTAACTTTATTTTCAGTAAACCCTTTAACATATAAATAGTACGTCCTAATAATATATAGAATGGTCTAGAATACAACTACACTCTTTTTTACTCCCTTTATATATAAAGTTCCCACTAATTTATTACTACTTTAAAAATATAAAAATAATATAAAATGAAAAATGGGATTTTAAGTATTTTTCCCTCTTGAAGAACTGGCGGTTTCGCATTTTCCATTTTTTTTTTTTTTTTTTTTTTTTTTTTTTTTTTTTTTTTTTCACAAAAATGTAAACTAAAACGTGTTTAAGATCTAGGAAATTCAATATTTAGAAACAAAATTATATATCTCTGCGGTTATTTAAATTTTTTCTAAAAAAAAGACTAAATCGAAAATTAAAATATTGTATTGAAAAAGATACCTATACATTGTTACTTCTAAGTTATTATTTGGAACAGAAAGGGAGTATAAATATTTATAAAACCTTCATACTAAAAATTATATCTAAAAAAGTATTTATAACAACAAAAATAATGAGCTCTATATTGTTCAGACTTCATTCGTCATCAAATAATAACTATATTCTATTGTGTCTAAGAAAAGCTCAAAACTTTATAGATAAAAGTAATAATAATAATTGAATAAATAAAAATAGAATAAAGAAAAATGGTTGAATCGTGAGATCGTTAAGAATTATAAACGTCTAATTATGGAGTCAATAATATTTAAGCCGATGGAGATTATGACACAACATTATGCCTCTAAAATTTGAGCGACACACTCTAATGCTTTCTGGTGTTTGTAATTAATTTGAATTTCTCTCTGGATATGAGGGCCATTCCTCCGCCTCTCTGAAATGCAGAGTCCTCTTATCAAAGAGACATTAACCATTTCGGGATTTGGGTGGGAAGTAGAACTGGAACGGGAGAGAATCAATAACGGGGGCAACGCTACCGATCCCCCAGGCTCAGATTACAGCCCCCGGGACAGAAATGAGGCTAAATCTCCGGATAGATTAACGATGCAAGTTTCAAGTTTAGTACCGGCACCTTCCTAAATTACGTCCCAATACTTCCAAACGGAAGTAAAATTAGTAACTAATTCTCTCTTGGGACTTGGCGTGCCTTCAATAGGTTTTTTTCTTTTCAACGGATCAATTTAAATTAAAAGATGTAAATTTAAACACTGGATACAGATGAAAGACATTTTAAATTTAAAACTACGAATTTCTTATACTGAAATACCTTGAAGAATTGTCAACAACTACAATCAATCAACTTTAGTAAGAATTTCTAACTGTTTTATGCAGAAGGTTTAAATTAATTTCAGGCTAAATTAAAACTTAATAAGACTAAACAAAATTGTGACCTATTTCACAACCAATTGATGATAATTTGCATAAATATTAAATAAGACAATAGAGGCTCTTATTTAAAAGGAACCTTTTAACCAACGGTTCTGTTCATTAGTCACAGAATGTGACGCAAATTGTTATCTTTTTGGAAAATACTGGTTTTTGGATTTCTTTTTCACAGTAATTTTAACATATCTCGCTAATATAATGTTGTAAATATGTATTTTTACCAATTCTTTCTTGGAAATTTAAATGGTGAGCGGTAAATTAAAAAAATAAAATAACGGAAGTTAAAATAATTATATCAATTGAGACCATAATATCATGGACAATACTCAAATAATCGTGAGGTTTAATTAACTTTAATCAATTTTTTAATAATAATATTTTACTTGGCAGAGGTATTCATGTAAAGACTAAATATCCTCTGATTATACAAAATGCTGGTTTTAACTGCAAACGTAATCAATTCCTGGTTACCTTGAGTACACATACATCCGAATTAAAAATTAGAAAGTCTAAAGTAAAAACATAGAGTTAGACTTTTGAATAATGAAGCAATGTTGCGTTTTGTAATGCAATATAACTTCAGAGAACACCAGAAACAGATAGTTAATATTGATTTGTCCAAACATAATTGTTATACTAGATTTCTTAGTGATTTCAATTTATGTGGTTTCCATTCAGAGAAAACGCGGTTGTTACTTAAAGGAGTAAATTCAGTCCGGACTATTAAATTAATCGATTTGAACTGATTCCAACTGTAATTAAATGACCAAGTTTGATTGGATTCACTGAATCTTCGAGTGGAGGGTTAAGTTGCCCCGCAATCACATCTCTCGGACAATCGTAGAGTAGAAATAGAAATAGTTCAATTACAACGAGATTGGGATTGGTTTACAATGACAACTCTCTACACTAATCAAACTAATTGCTGTGGAATTATAGACAATCCTTCGTCATTGTACTGACGACAATACTATTGTCGTTCAGTACAAGTATTGTATTCATTTCTGATTATATCTGAATATTTTAAAAGCACTTTAGCTATTATTCTAAAAATATAATACAAAATAAGTTCATGTAAAGACTAAATATCTACCGATTATACAAAATGCAGTATTAATTAGGCAATCGCATCAAAACAAAATCATTAAAAAGATGCATTCACACTCAGAAGAGGAATTTTCTTCTTGTTTTTAGCAATTCTACAATTCGATAAATTGTGTAGGAGCACATAAAGTATTAGCTTTTGATTGCAACATCCACATAGCATGTTGTTTCTGCTTGAGGTAAAGATAAACATTTATTAGTGTCTAAATAAAACTCATTTACTCTAAAAAAAATTAAAAATCACTAGAATCATATTGATAGTTAATTATTATTGATAACGTACACATTTGGTTTTTCTTTCTTGGTGCCTTAAGGACAGCAATTTCTTCTTATGTCGGACATATTTCATTAGAGTAGATCATATCTCATCTAATAGAAATCGCACCTAAATTATATCTGTCAGACAAAATGGTCCTTTTCCCCTTATAGCAAAAACACATCCCCCATTTATCAAACAGCATAAAACTTTTTAAGAAACCCCCTCTAACTCAGTAAACTCTCTTATGACGAATTTTGTTGAAGGTGGTAAGTCATGTACGACAAAAACAAGTTAATTGAAAATAAAAGGGAATCACTTCTATTGAATCACAGCGATCTATAGAGTTCGTACACTGGTTGAAGGACAAACTGGAAAGTGAGGGGAAGAGTGAACAGTGGGGTGTAACTGGCAGAGGTAGCTATTGATATTCAAGAGTCAATTGTGATATCAATTACGTTTGATAGCAATCTAGCGTGGCGTGGCCCTCGTCTTGAATCAACAGAGATTCTAACAATATAACAACACATCAATTTAGCTATCAATTCAAATATCTTTTATAAAATCAAAAACAATAATTATTTCCAGTGCTATTCAATTTAAATAAAAATCAATTAATAGAAGTAATTTACTTATTATTATTGAATATGAATACGGTTATTATTTCCACAAAATAATAATATCAAAATTAGATATGGTGAATCATATACAGTAAGAATTTATTATTATAATTTATTTATTATTATTAAGTATTTTTAATTAGAAAAATTGTAGAAGTGTGTGGATGCGTCCCCATTGGAGAAGGAAGAGAAAAGCAATACGATGGTGGAATGAAGAGGTTAATGAGGATATTAAATTAAATAAAAAAGGAAATGTGTAAACTATATTAAGGAAACAAGACTTAAGCATCAACATGTGATAGTGAAAAGTACCAAAAACTGAGGTTAAAGGTCAAACCATCATCGCAAGAGCTTGAAAAAGTTTCGGAACAAAGTGCCCAAGATAAATAAAGTTATGAAATTCATCCAAAACAATATCAATAAAGGAAAAATGGAGAGATAGAGAGATTATTTTAGAGAACTAAAAAATAAAATAGTGAATTGGAGGAGGAAAACTTAACAGAAAATGTAAAAGACAAAGTAAGAAATCCAAGCGAAGACACAAATGTACTGGAGAAAAGCCTTAAGGAGGGGCAAGTGGCATTAAGAAAGATCAAACTTGAATCAGGATAACCTGACCCCAGAGATGCTGCAATATATGGGATTACAGAGGAGCAAATGTTCTATAGAGCTATTTCTCTAGGTTATGAGAGCTGCACTATCCTCAAAGTTCAAAGACTGGGTGTTGACAAGCATCCTCATCTAGGAGATAATTTGGAATCCAACAATCATCCCCCTCATGTTTGCTCATTATATCACTGCTTAGTGTGCCAAAAAGTAGGATGAGGGCGAGGGCTCAGTACAGCAAATCATTCCATGCCTGTTTTATAGATATTAATAAAGCGTTCGGTTGGGTATCTAGGCGAACAATTTTGAGGGCTCTGAGGATGCACCAGGCCCCAGTGGAACTCAATAAAAGGATTCAATGTTACTATATAAATTTCAGAAATTAAATTAGGCAAAGCCGAGATGAGGCATCTGAGAGCCGTAGCAGGTAAAACCCGAAGGAATCGAGTACTGGTACTAAACATCGAGACTAGAACCACTTATAGACAGAGTAAAGAGCTCCCAGCTCAGCTGGTTCGGTCATGTCCAACAAATTGACGAATCAAAGTCAAGGTTTCCAAGACAGGCACTTGAGGCGAAAATAGAAATAGAAGGGAGGAGTCCACGAGGAAGAAGATAGACCATTTGGACGGACAACATCAAGTCCTCCCTGACAGAAAGATAATACGCTTGGAATCGAGCTGTCCTGCTGGCGACCCTATTGTCAATCCTCTACGCCGCAGATCCAATGTGTTAGCGCATCATAAAAGAGGTGTAGTTTAATAACCAAGTAACCTCTTCACACAAAATGATAAATAAAACAAGTCTTTACAATAAAAATAATGTTGTGTGAAGACGTGTTGTTTGGTTACTGAACACCACTTCTACACCATCTTGGAAAAGATAGCGAGTATAAATTAAATTAAATTCATGGGCAGACCAAGAGAAAAGGAACTACAATATATTAAACTAGGTAAGTTCTTTATCAAACCTCAGACAATATTCAACGACATGTGTAATGATTTAAGTTGGTAATTTTTCAACGAGCTTGAATAAAATTTAAATTAATCTATTAGTGAAACTGAAACTGAATGTCAGTCGTCCAAAAAGATCAAAATTAATCAGTTTATTGTAAAAATTTACAATATCTGATACAAACTGGTAAATAAGAAAAAAAATATTTTAACATAATATGTATACGATAATAATTATATATTTGTATTTCCTTAAAAAAAAAAACATTTTGAAAGAGTGCATTGGTTTTTTCTTTCCTCCGCCTATATTAGGTACATACTCATACCTACCTATAAAATGTTTAAAAAAGGTCCAAAGGGAGAACAGAAGTTGGTTTAAGGCAGGGTTTTTGGTTCTATAATCTTTACTGGACTAACCACTAACCTTTTTACAACTTTGAAATGTCATAACCCTTTCCTCCTCCTCCTCCCCGTAACCCTTACTTTTTAACATTTACTCTTTATCCACATACATACACCGAAACACACACGTAGCACTTCTCTCTAATCCCACCATGCAAAAACTCTTCACAAAGCTACCCCGACCCTAATAAATTTGACCCTATTAAGTAGCCCAACAAAGGATGCCTAGTGAAAGTAAAAGGGCTCCCGGAATACAACAGTATTTTCAGGACAAGTCCAAAACTGGGAATCAAGTATATACAAAAATTAAAAAATAAAGAACATAATCACTCCTATTCTATGTTTTATTAAATATAATATATATGACCCTTTTTACACAATCCTTCTAATTAAAAAGAAGAAAGAAACCTAATAAATAATTAATTTAATTTTGTATTTTTTTTCTACTCCTACATAATGACAGGAAAACATCGAACTTGAACAGGAGTAACACATTTTAGACATCCTTGAAAACGATCTCATTTAGGTCTGGTATAAAGAAATACATACTACTAATTAGTAACTGATCCAACTAGTGGAGAAGATTTTATTATGTTAACTTTCCAGAAAAAGCCAAGGTTTTGTCCCTCTGTGATAATCCTCCTCCGGTATCTCATCGCATCCCTCAGCTGAATTGGAAATATTTTTTTATTAATAGCTACTTACATCCTATAGAGAAGTCCTTTCCCAAGTATTAACTTTTTATAATTTGCCCTTATTTTCCTCCTCAGAAATTAAATTTTAGAAAAATCCCTTAATGGCAGACTTCAATAGTATTTTAGAAATTATGGTGGTGATAATTATGTTATTGAGGGGGAGCTTGATTCAAATGCGTATGACCGCCATCTTTAACCAAAAATTCCGATTGGAAAACCTTTTGACTAGAGATGTTCCTAACACAAATGAAAGCTAATTTCAAGATTCTATTGATATTTGTTCAGGATATTTTAGTCCAGTCAATCTGTCGTCAAAAAGGGGTGTTCGCTTGCAAAAGGTCGGGTAGTTTTGATTTTTGGATATGTTGTAGGTGTATAGGTTCATTAATGAAAACCCCAAGTTTTCGACCTCGGTGGAGCGCCGCCGGCGCCGCTGGGGCCGAAATACCGCAAAATGTTGGACTTCTTTCCAGTTTTAGCCCGTTTTCTCCAAGAAGGAGTGGTTTAATCGAAAAAATTATTCTATTATTTAATAAAGTAGACTAAATTTTGTCACATTTCTAGCACTATTACTTTATAATGTACAGCCCTTCAAATATCGAGTATTTTTTTTAATATTTTCAAAATATGCTTGTTTTTTGTTGGTTTTTTCAATTTTTCACCCTGAAGACTTGATTTTCCATCAAAATTTATAAGGATCAAGCTTAAGTAGAATTAATCATTTTATGATGTGCAACCAGTAACAGGTTTTTATTGTTAATAGCTTTCGTGGTACGGCTTATTGAAGTTGGAATCGTCTTTAGGGAAATAACATCAAGAATTACATACGTTTGTAAATCAAAGAAATTTATATTTTCCCGTCAAAATAACATTTTAAACAAAGGATTATGTACACACTAAATGTATGAAGTTATTATTGATAATATATGAAGTAGTAATATATTTACTTATTTTATGAGAACTTATTTACAACCGGCTTCGGAGCCGATTCTGTAACTTTTTAAACGCTTTTATTTAACTTGCAATGTTTGTATGTATGTATGTTCGGGTCAAATCTTGCAACTGAATTTTAAAGCAGTTATCCTCAACCCATTGAATACAAATTTTGCATACACGTTATTGGATGACAATGCATGGTTATCTAAGTGAAGTGATTCTAAAACCAATATGGCAGGCAGTTCAAGATGGCGGACTAGTTATTTTTTAGTATACCCATGATATGGGTATCAAATTAAAGGGTTTGCTGAGAAGAATACGAATAAAAGGTAGATTTTTAACATTTCTTTTTATAATCAACTTATTTACCTTTAGTCAAACTTTGATGTATATCAATCTGGGGTATTTATAACATTTCGGGTATATAAATATAAAAGCAAATCTTCTGCTTGATTAAGTGATAACGTTAGCGATCTGTTCTTGTTTAATGTTTTGAGTGACTCAGTGGTTTGCCGTTCGTTGTAAGTTCCCTACCGTTCTCGTCGTGACTGTCAAACCAACGCGAATTTATTAGAATTTATTTATACTCGATATTTGAAGGGCTGTACATTATAAAGTAATAGAGCTAGAAAGGTGATTTTTTTTTTTTTTTTTATTGTACAAAATTTAGTCTACTTTATTAAATAATAGAATCATTTTTTCGATTAAACCACTCCTGCTTGGAGAAAACGGGCTAAAACTGGAAAAAAGTCCAACATATTGCGGTATTTCGGCCCCAGCGGCGACCTACCGAGGTCGAAAACTTGGGGTTGAATTTGAATTGATTGAATTATTGAACCTACACCTACAATTATTGAATAATTGAACCTACACCTACAACATATCCAAAAATCAAAACTACCCGACCTTTTGCAAGGTAAAATGTTTAGTTTGACTGGACTATTTCTTTATAAAAAAATTGTATTAATAGCCTTCATCTTGAATCAAGATGTCGAATATCGGATCGTATATAAATATATTTGTTAGCGAGCACCGGCTAAGAGGAACCTGATTTCGGAGATATCGTGATGATTCAGACAGTGGATTTGGATTTTATAAGTTAAATATAGATAATGATTCAATATTCAATAAAAAAATATGATATTAATATAAGGATACAAATATAATACAAATTAATTTGTATTAGTAAGTTAATTCGTTTTTCAATCAAGGGGGGCTGAAAAAACTGGAGCCTCCCCTCTAGAGTCCTTGAATTGTATTTTATATAATAATTTAATCATTTAGTATAGACTATAGATATTTTCTTTGCTTCCAATACAATGCAAGTGTAGTTTTATCGTATCAATCATATTTTACTTCTTTTTAGTCATAATTAGGTACTCAATTTTAAGGGAACATATAGGATGAAAAAAAAGATGTTAAATAGGCCTCAGTCAAAACCGTGTGACATAAGTAGTCACAGAGGGCATAGTGTTAAGTGGAACTCGATGCAAGTCGAGGGCTACAAGAAAAACTAATTTTCAACGTCCAGGTACCTTCTGGTACATTTGACAAATAAACAACCCAAACATCAAAACAGATAAATGATATTAATGTTTAATAAAGAGTAAAATGGTACTGACCCTTGATGCCTCGTTATACCCTACAATAACTGCAGTGTACCACTGAGTATAACCCTCGGACCTGTACACCTGAACTCTGTAACCAACAAGTACAGAGGGAGTGGTCACAAGTATCTTCTGGCCGTCCTGATATCTCTCCCATTCTCGAACTAGTTCCTCTCCAACCCGCCCTTCGTAATCCTGCAATAACATACAAAACAATCATTTAAAATTGAATTACAACACAGCTGTTTATAATAAATTGCTTTTCTTCATGTAGATATATTTTCTCAGAACCTATTTTAAAAGCTCCATATTAGTAGTTCTCCCCTCTCAATAAATTCAATAAATCCCAGATAAAAAAGTTAAATTTGTTAGTCTGTTTTATTTGTAGTCCCTGACACCAAATTTTAAGTCTGGTTTGGTAGCATTATGAAAGCTTAGTTTGACTTACTTAAAGCACAAATATAGGATTTTTTTTTAAATTTTATGTGTAAATAATTAACTTGATCAGCAAAATTGATTGCACTTTTATTTATAATTACAATATTTTGTAAATTGATTTATATATCAAATTTAAATAATCTCATGAAACTGTAAAATAATGTAATATTTAATTTAAACTCACAGATTTATTTTTTTAAAGATAAGTTTTTTTTTTATTAAATCCTTTAAATTAATTTCAATTTTTGTGGAATGTTGTCTATCGTCAAAATATTTGAAGGGCTAACTAACTCTTTTTCAGTCATTCAATCGAGCTAAAACTTGGCACAAGCCTCTGTACCAATACAAAAACATTCTATCAAAGTTTAGGGTCGCCCAACCTAACACACACTGCTGATTAACATTAACTGAGGCATTGGTTGTAAAAACTCAATAACCGCGACGACTCACACAATAAAAATGTATATATAAAGTATTTATAATAAATACTTAGTTTTTTTTTTCCTAGTATGATTTATTCATTACATTATTTTTTATTGAATTTTATTTAAGGTATTAAAGTGCATTAATTTCGTAAAATGTATTGTTTTTATTTTATTTTATTTTTGTTTTCTTCTTTTTAACCCTGCCGGTCCGCGAATAGAAAAGGTTGGAAACCACTGGACTAAAGGACTCAAATGGCTCCAAACCATCAATAATCTATCTATATAACAAATCATAAAGGGCTGAAAGGGATATTATTTTACTCCTCACATATAGCTATGATATATAAATAAAACACAAAACAAGATCAACAATTTTTTACAGAAGGCTTAACATTTGAGCATTTTATTTAAAACTTCAATTTCTGCTTGGTATTTACAATAAAAGCAAGAAAAGTGGGAAAAAGAACACTATTACCCAGTTAAAAGATAATAAACGAATATAAATTTCGAAATGAAAATCTAAGAAGAAAATGAAAAATCCGCGAGGTAATGTTAAAAAGGAGCATCGAGCATTTTCCCAAAGCAAGCATTTATGTAAAGCTAGTGTGCGTAAATAAAATTATGTAAATGTATAAATATATGCGATTTTTTTCCTAGCACGAAACCCGTTTGAATATATTACACTGTAAATATATTACCATTCCCTTCATGATTTAAACATACCGAATTCATTTCTTATATCCATAGTGTTATTTTTGTTTTTTGATAAATAATAATAAAAAACAATGAAATAATTTACAAAAAAAATAACTGATCAACTGTAAAATAACACAACTTCCAAGTAAAATAATACGAAAAAGTGGTTAGTATTTTGGAGAAGGGAGCTGAAATATTACCAGGCGTAGTGTTCGAAAAAAAATTGAAATTCTATGACGTTCAGTAACACATCTTTGGAATTAAATTAAATGGATAGAGAACCAAGTCGAGTAATTTCTACATCTAAGTAAAAAGTTCCGTGGTATGCGCTTTGGGTATGTGTTGCTTTTCTACAACCATGATCTAATCTCTCTACCAACATCTCTACCATAGATTGATCCTTGGTATTTTAGACGCCTAGAGTCTAGAAACTTCCCGAGCTAAAAGTGCAAATTATAAGCTACAGAAACTAACCAGCAACTATCTGGCTTTAGTATTTCATTTAGAAAGAACAGAATTCTTTATTTAAGGAAGCACCACAGAAATCTGTGAATATGTTCTATATTTCCAAATATACTTTGAGTAATTTTCAAAACATAAAATTTAATTTTGCATGTCAAAGGTAACTGGCCAAGACTTTTTGGGTGGCCCACAGAATTTTACACACAGTTTTTCCCAGTAAGTACTTTTTTGTGCAAATTCCCGCTTTCTATGTGGCGGGATGTGGGTTTAAATTAGGTTACAAGATATCTCCCTGACACAAAAGTGTCCCGGACAGACAAGTAAAGCTAATTAAAAACGTGTAAAAAATGCGGTATTTTGAGGGAGTATATTAAAGTGATTTTAGGGGAGGGGGGGGGGGAGAGAAAGGAATGTCGCTTTAGAGCCAACTTGCGTTTTTTGAACTAGTGAATGTAGGGAATAAAAAAAAACATCATGACCGTAACTACAATGTACACAAATATTTCACATAAAAATTAGGCTTGCGGCCCATTATAGGGAGATAATTAAATTAAGGTGACCACGTTTAATTAGAATTATCGATATTTGGAAGATTTTTTGCTATATTGACACTACATAATCCAAAGGAGTAATAAAAATGCCGTACTCAATGGGACTGAAAAATGTCAGTAATTGAATTCGTTAAGAAATTTAAATGTTAAGGATAGTGGATAATTCGTGGCAAGTGGCAATAGTTGTATGCTAATTATAGAGGCATAGCCGTATCAATACCCAGTTTAATAATACCCAGCAAACAATGCAAACGTAATGAAGTACTCCAAGATCACAGTGTAACAACGAAAAAATGTTGCTAACATTTTGAGCCCCCTGTCTAATTAGTGAATAAACCAGGACCAAAAAATTAAAAAAATTATATTACTTGTACTTTCTGGGGAACAGAGAATGTACACGAACATATACTTAAATCTCAAATTAATTAAAAAGTTAATTTCAAAAAAATTATTCTTGAAATTTAAATGACATTCAAAGTAATTTCTCTAAAAATAACAAAAACGTTTCATTAACTACTTCATTAGTAAATTTAAAAAATAAATAAAAATCAATATTAAAGTCTTCCCAGGATATAAACTCCGAGAAAACAAATAAATTAAAAAAAAACTGGCATGCTATTAATTTACAAATTCTAAATAACTTTAACTTCATTCCACACTTTCTCAAAAACTTTAAAATTTATTGAAATTTTATTCTGAATGGCCCGAGGCGAAGGGAGAGACGAAAAGAGATAAAGTGGGAGAACTAAGAGGTAAGTTAAAAAAGTTTAATAGGGTTTTAAAGACATATCATTTATTAAAAAACTTTGAAATCTCTTCTCCCTTATTCTAAGGTTATATTTTAACGAAAAATAGTTTTTTTTAATTACTTATTCTTTTTGAGAAGTAAACGAATCTTTCAGACTTTCAGTCTTTTAATTTAAATGATTACTTTTTAAATTAACAAAAAAGATCATAATCATAATCACTTAAAAAAAAATATATATATTACCATCTAAATTAATTATTTGTTTTATAAGTTAACACTTTATATTATTAAAAATCATTATAAATCATTATTATTATTATTATAAAATTTGTTTTTATTCGAATTAAAAATAGTGTGACAATTAGTGAGTCATACAGCTTTCTTGAGTCCTATCACGCAATTTAATGATGTTTTGCATTCACGATCCATAATTGTCTTATTAATTTCCCTCCCCCCTTTTTTTATTTATATCTGTCAGAATTGCTTTGTTTTACATGAATAGAAGTAACAGTACAGCAATATTCAGTGTGTGCTGGGAGACAATCAGTAGGTTACTTTCGACAAACCATCCAAAGGAAGGGAAACCAATGTGCGTAGAAGGTTGAAAATTATATGGGGACCAAAAATGGGCTAATTGTAGCCAATCATCCAAATTTCATTAAAATAGGACTAGTAGTTCGCAAAAATGTTGATGGACAGACTGACAGACACGAGACCAGAAATGTTCCTTGATGTCTGTAATGGAATGTTTTTTAATACGGAAACATCAAAAAATGTATTTCTTTAGAATGAACAAACAATTCTTCCGTTACTTTCGATAAGCTTGAAAGCAAAATACATTATTTCTTTTAGCAAAAAAATATCAAGAGATTTTGAATTTTCAACTAAAAAGGATCTAAACTTTTTCTTTTTATTGTCAAATTGAGAGTGTCTTACTCTTCCCAAGTTCAAAGATGATAATTTTGATTAAACAGATTATTTTTAACATTGATTTTGAAAGTATTCTTAAATAGATAAATGATAAAAAAAGAAGTATTTTGATTCCGAGTTTACCGAAGGTAATGGAAGATGTGTGATCGGATCGTTCTGAAAAACGAAAATATTTTGTTTCCGATTTCAAAAATTCTAAGACAGAAATCGGTTTCAGACATCAGAAAACATTTTTGGTTCCGTGTCTGACTGTCTGTCGGTCTGAGGGTTTGTCTATCGGTCGTTGATGTATGTCGTTCAAGTTTTGCCCAACAACCAACGTATCCTAAAAACTACACGTCTGATTTTAACGAAATTTGGATGGTAGGCTATAATTAGCCCAGGGACCAATTATATTATATATTATATCGTTAGATTCATATTCAAATGGAGTACATTTTTAAATTTTTTAATTAATATCGTCGGAACCATTTACGAGAAATAATTTTTTTTACATTTTTTGGGGGGTAGAGCCCCTACATTTAGAGCTAAAATTCATTTCTCGATTTCGCCTCAGGGTATGATTTTTCTGAACAAGTATGCCAAAATTCGTCAAAATCGGTCCAGTAGTTTAGGCCCTAGGTGTCTGCACAGACAGACGACAGAGACAGATATTTTTTAAAAACCTCTTTTTTGGACTCAGGGAACCTCAAAACGTGTAAATCCATTAAAATCTCAACATCAAATTTTCGCGTCATCACAATACTTAATATGAGAAAGTAAAAAGTCACTTAAAGATATTTATAAATATGTTATTCTGTAAAAGTTTAAATGTTACTGTATCATTTCAAGTACAAAGTGGTCACTACTATAGCCATTAAAGTATAGTTTATAATTATACAAATGGATCTCTTTAGTAGCCATTAAAGTATAATTTAATCTACAAATTGATCTCAATGATATTAAAGTATTTTTTTAATAAAAATGAGAATTTTAGTTAAGTTTAGATATTGATGAACAATTTATAATATCAATCGATCAATGTATAAATAATTAAAGAATAATTTTTAAAATATACTGATCTCTAAAAATATGCAAATTAACATATAATATGCACGTATAGTACAAAATTATCTCTTTAAACGCATTAAGTATGTTTTTAAGTGCAAATACTCTATAGAAATGTTTATAAAAGCATAACTTATTATGTAAAGTGATGTTTATCATTATGCTTTTTTAAAAACCTAATTGCTTAATTTGAATGTTTTATTGTTTTATTTTTATTATTACTAAATTAATTTTCTTTTTCCCTAGAAAATGTAGCCTCTATACACAAACTAAAAATCCTACTCGAGCATTCATCTCCAAACTAAACATTAGTCCTCTATATTTCGTCCTCCCCCTTTCTTTAAAATAGTTTTGCGGTGCTTGACTTAAAAGTTTAATATTGGGGAAATGCTAAACCCGCAATACACATGTCCTAATTTTGCCATCCCCCCTCCTCTGAGTTAAGTTTCGCGGTCCCTGAATTAGCCTAATGTTGGTCCCATACAAGTTAATATGAGAAAAGTTTAGTTACCTTGAGAGATTTAAAGGTGCTCGGTGATTTGAAAGCAATCTGCCTTCCCTGTAGGAATTCAACAGGTTCCACGTCGGAAACTGACAAATCCAGAGTGGCTACAAGCGAGGAGAACGTCTGTAACAATCATTCAAGAAGTTCATTAAATACTAGATATACTTTAAGGTTTTCAGGGTTGTGGGACGGTTTTTGTTTACCAATTTGATGGTTGTTGGGTCACGCATACAGGTTACTGTGCTGGGGAGAGTTGACAGAACTTCAGAAATCGGTTAAATCAATGCATCGACATCAAAAGTAATCAGTTAAAAGATATTATTTTTAAAACTGCTTAATTTCAAACTTCCCAGCATGTTATATATTACTACTAAGCAAAAATTCTTACTAAGCAAAATAAATTCAAGAATAATTTATTATTTACCTTTGGAAAAGGCAAATACCACTGCCACACCCTGTACTTGTACAATGACCGAAAGCAAGTTGTGTGTCAAACAAATGTAAAAGTTGGATGATTAGAATACAATTCGGCTAAGATCGATGACCAGGGAAATCCGAATAAGCTCAAGCTCCCAACAATTCCACGAATATTGGACTATGTATTTGGAATATTTGGAATTGGAAACATTTTGCATTGAACGGAAAAGCTGTTGGATAAGGTAAATTTTAGGAAAGAAAAAATATCCAGTCATCATTACTTTTACTAATGGCTAATTGGGTACGCAAGCGCTGTCGCGGTTGGGGTAATCGTGCAATCCAGGTTGTGTGGTGAAGACTTCATTTTGAATTATGTGAATTCAGATTATATGGCTTCTTCTAGCTAAAAGTGCTGGACTTAAAGAAGTTGACACAATAATAATTTTCTGTTTGAATAAAAATAATATAATTCCAAACTCTCAAATCAATAAATATAGTTTTGATAAGAGACAGCCGAAGTTGCAGTGGCTAGGTGCCACCACAACATTCTTAATATTTTGATATACCCTAATGAAAAATCAATGTAAACTATATGTATGAGATAGGGGGAGAATAGATATGCAAGATTACCTAATACATGCATCAGTGTGTTGTATACGTAGGAGAGGGGTGCATCCGCACTATACTGTATTATACAGTACCGCAAATGGAAATCAACTGTAGGAGCTTGATTTGATAGAGAGGGTATAGGCAGGAATAGAGCGACATGAGGTGACGCTTGAAGCAACGTTATGGACAAGATATATACATGGAATCCCAATAGGAGGTCTTTAGCATCACATTATCATGTATGTATTCATCACGTCAATTACATAGTCACAGCCCTACTAAAATAATAGATTATGCTGCAGCCCCACACTAACCAATTCTTTGAGACGATTTGGAACTTATATAAAATGATATCACAGATCGGGTTCGACCACTTTTATTAGTGATCATAAGTAAAATTAATCACATCACTGGTAAACTTCTGAATTCAAGTAGCCTTTTTTGAGTTGTGTCAGGTGTCACAAAGAGTAGACTCTGAGGTGAGGAGTGAGGAGCCTACAGAAGGAGCAAGGGATTAATTAATTTTTTATCATAATGCTTGCTCCCAATGGTCTAGCTACGCCACTGCGCGAAGGTAATAAATCTGTAATAAATCTTTTGTAGCCCACATATACTTAAATTTGTTTACTTGGCCCATGTCAGCCTTTAAGTTTGACACGTTAACTGCACATTAACTATTGAACACAGTAAATGCTCATTGTAAGTCAATAATAGCGTTTAAAAAAAGGTTTTAAAAATAAAAGGTCCAAATATGTACCAATCAAATATAGTACACAAGTTGTTCTTAGTACATTTGATTTCAATTTAAAGGGGAAATAAACAATGACCTCTCTTTACAATGCCTTTCAAATGGTTTATTGATCTATTAGCAGTACATATAAAAAAATGTTCTATTGAATTAATTCAAATGACTATTTGAATGAAGATCCTTTACAATAAAATTTGCTAAGCAATAATATATATATATATATATATATATATATATATATATATATATATATATATATATATATATATATATATATATATATATATATATATATAAAAAATAAGATAATATAATAAATAAATAAAAATGAGACCGACAAAAATTCCTTTTCAGATTGCATTGCCGAAGGGATATTATTAAAATAGTATAGAAAGTCTGGCCGGAGTGGATTGAGGAGAAAAAAAACTAATTTATAAAAACGTCGATAAATGATTTATTATACGAGAGTATTGGATAAAAAGAAAAAAGTAATAAAGCGAAGTCGGTTATGTAAAGGAAGGATGAGAGAAAGGGTTGATAAAAAAAAACAGGGTTATGAGTCTGGTACTTGAATCCGGTAACTTGAGGTCAATGACTTACAGGAAGCGGTTTTTAACATCTATTTAAATTAAGGATTAAAGACAGCTATTCAACCTTGACTTAAAGAATCTTTCAGACAGAAATGATGCTAAAACTCGTCTTCATTAAAAATAAAAAGTTTTAAATCTTTAATATTAATACTAAATGGCTTACGATACATTTTTATTTATATTTATAAAAACAGTCAGATTTTAACAGAATAAAATAATAAAAGAAAAGTTATATATATCACATTTCTGTAAAATAAACAAGGCAACTTTAAATAAAACAAGTTTTTTGATAATAGATCATTTTAATTTATTGGCATTAATTTTTCTATCCCTTTGACTCAACTGAAATAGCAACCATAAATATTTTGATTTTACTAAGAATAAAAGATTGCTTCTGAGCTTACCGAAGGTAACGGAAGCTACGTGATCGTTCTGAAGAGCGAATTTTTTTTATATCTCCGATTTTAAAAATTCCAAGACAGGAATCCGTTTTAGATATCAGGGAGCATTTCTTTGGTTCCGTGTCGTTCGGTCAGTCGGTCACTTAATTTTTGCGAACCAACATTTCTTAAAAAATACTCATCCGATTTTAATGAAATTTGGATGGTAGCTCATTGTTGATCCCATGTAAGTTTCAACCTTCTTGCGCCCATTTGATTATCTTCAACATGCGCACAAACATACATTTATTCACACCTATATCTTCAAAAGTACTCATCTGATTTTTATGAAATTTGGAAGGTTTGTCAAAAGTAGCCTATAGATAGCCCCAGATCAATTTCAAGAGTCTGCGCTCTTTAAATATTGCTAAATTGATACTTTAATTCATGTAAAAAAATATACTGCCAATTGGTGTGGCACAGCTTCCTCGCATCCTATCACGTACTTTATTGATTTCATGCTTTAACAAGCCATTATTGTCTAATTAGTTTGTTTCCCCATTTTTTTAATCTGTCAAAATTGTTTTGATTTTTTACATGAATTAAAGTATCAATTTAGCAAATGTTAAAGAGCGCAAACGGATCAAATTAATCTGGGGCTATCTGCAGGTTACTTTTGATAAAAAAAAAGTTTCATACAAATCAGATAAGTACGTATAGTAGGTGTAAATAAATATATGTTTGTGTGGATGTAGAAGAGAAACAAATGAGCGCAGAAGGTTGAAACTTATATGGGACCAACAATGGGCTAATCATGATCTACCATTCGAATTTCATTAAAATCAGACGTGTAGTTTTTAAGATATGATGGTTCGCAAAAATTTAATTCAATTTTTTCATTTTTTTTTTTTTTTTTAATTCATTTGGTTCGATCTTTGAAATCGGAGACCTAAAAATTGTTCGTTCTTCAGAACGATCACGTAGCTTCCCGTTACCTTTGGTAAGCTCGGAAACAATTAAAACAATTTTGACAGAAATTCGGGGGGAACATTAAATAAATTTGACAATAACGGGCTGTAACAGCATAAAATCATTAAAGTATACTAAATAGGAACTATGTGCCATACTAATTGGCTGAGTATTACTTATAATAATCTATATACATGATAGATTATAGGTAGTTAAAATAGGCACGTTCTCACGAATTATGTTTAATTGACCGATTATAATTGATCAAAAAAAGTTGAATAGGACTTAAATCAGTTTTTACTCACACAACTTTTTTTAACTAATATAATAACTAACTTTATTAAACAAAAAAAAAAAAAAAAAAATACAAACTATTTTATATATAAAAACAAAACACATGCACGCGTGTCGAGAACCAGTTAAAAGCGAACTTGATAGTCAAATGAAGTTAACAAGTTTCACTTCAAATGGCGGATGACTCACCCTAGAACGATATAGTTTGAATTGGTCAAACTTTAGTTGATCCACGAAAAAGTTGATCAACTCTGTTGAAACTGTTGCATTCGTTTAACTTTTATTTTAATCGGTCAATTAAATTTAATTTGTAAAACACGCTTTTATATTATGCTTCGCAGTTAAACCAAAACAATAGAAATAATAAATTATTTTTTACCTCCGATGGCATTCTTTCAATAGATCGAGTTCTTCAAATTTCTTAATTTGCATTATGTTATTAGTAATCATGAAATTAGCTTAGAAAGATAATATTTTCAATATTATAAAAAATGACATTCGATTTATAGCTAAAGAAATTACTTTAAACGAGAAAAAAAAATCTGTGAAAATGTTAGATCTATAACACTGACTATAAACGGTTTTCGAGAAAAGTTATTAAATGTCGACACCTTAACCAAAAACATGTCGTGCTAAGGAGTTCACGAAATTTAAATTGGTTATAACACTTTACAGCGAGTTTTGACGATTTTTTAGGATTGGTGCGCTATGGTTCAAATAGAGTTTAGCTATGGATGTTTAAAACCCGGTAATTATTTTCTAAAAATTGTATAATTACTTTTAAATATTATGTTTATTAATAATTCCCATACATCTTAGCAAGTTTTGTTTGTTGGTGCGTAGACACTAATCTCCATAACCAATTTAAATTAAACTTATATCAATGAATCTTGTTTCGTCGAGATTGTTATAGGCAAAGTAATCATTAAAGGTAGGTAGGTTCGTAGGTTGCATCATCACAAGTAATATAAAAAGAGCTGTGCATTGATAATATATAGCTAAATGTAAGGGGAAAAAAGCGATTGCTTTTTCCATTATTATATTTTTTCCCCGCTTTGGTGGGAAAGACGTATAACACATACTTCAGCCAAGAAATAGTTCAACAAAGAATACTGCTAATCAAGAGTATATTATGTATATAATAAAAAAAATGATAAATAATTAAAATTTTGGCTGCTATAGACTCCTAGCCAAGTACCCTTCAAATAAGCAGTTTGTATAGACAAGGATACATTTAAAAAGAAGTCAATAAGTCATGAGTACATGAGAATAATACTTACGAGGGCAGGTGCGAGTGGATGATCGGGATGAGGGCACCATATGAGAGTTCTTTCAACAAGGAACATGTGAAACACACCAGTCTTATACACGCTGACCCATTCACGTCTCTCCCACTCACGGTCATCGTACTCCACCAAGACCTAGAAACATAAAGTAACAAATATTACTCACACAATCAACGTAATTATTACATCAATAACATTTTGTAACTAATTTTAAATGTGGGGATGAGAAGAAAAGGACATGGAGTTAAGTGCAGAAGAGGATAGGATAGTTAATACAAATGGGTGCAATTATATCTATATTAATTGCAGTGATCTAGTGACATGAAAATCAACTACTTCTAGAATCAGCTGTTACATTTCAGCGGCAAATTTGCAAATGCCAAAATGTACCACATGACTATTTACCCCCTTCCTCAAATGCCCTAACAATATCTGAGTACCTAATAACAAAAATACATCTAATGCATATTCTTTTTTATTTTTCGAGTTGTTACTTCAAAAACAGACATTTTAAATTCTAAATCATCTACAAGACAAAGAGTTTTTACAAGATATAATAAGATTAGTTAGTTACCTTCAGAAAAAGTCAAGTTTTATTGGTGTTGCTTTGTGGTATATTTTCCCTGTTTTCATACTTAGAAGAATGACTTTATTAGAATATATATATATATATATATATATATATTATATATATATATATATATATATATATATATATATATATATATATATATATATATATATATATATATATATATATAAACGCAATAAAATATATTTTATATTTCTTCCGACATAGAACTGTGTGTGAAAAGGAATTACAAGTACAGTTCGTTTAAATTTACTGACCTGCAATATAACAGCTGTAGTCTCTCAAAGAGTATACTTTAAAGGTTTAAAGTATAACTTTATCCTATTATTAGTTTCTTTAGTTTTTTCAACATGAGTTCTCCCTAACATGTATGCATATGCAATAAGTAATGATGGCGAACTTTTTGAGCTTGGTGAGTTAAAACTACTAAAAAAAAACACTTGCCTAATTCGGGTGTCTTGCCACGTCTAGACATATCTATAAGATAAATATTTAGTGATATGTATTTGTAACTCTAGTAAAGAAAAAGAGTAAAAACAAATAATTCTTTTCATTAAATGAGTATATGTTGCTGAATTTTATTTGCTTAATCTTCAATTTAAGGTTGGCATTTCGAACACGTCAATCAACGCTAGTCAAAGTCTGTCAAAGTAATTTAGCCACAATACTATAGACATAAACTCCACTTGCGTACCTTTCCTTGTGGTAAGAAAGAGGTATACAATTATAATAATTAGATTATCGTAACTTGAAATTAGCCAAAATAAAATTCAACATTTATCAAACATGAACTATTTTCTTAGCAAATCAGAGGCAATTTCTTAAGCAGTAAAGCATTTTCATTAAACTATTAAAGTAGGGAGAAGGATTTTTAAATTATAACATCGCTTAATATTTACTATCTTCTAATATTAAAAAAAAAAAAAATCAAAGCAAAAATTATGCTCTCACTCCCTATAATAATTATACCAGGAAAGAAGTTCATATCGCATGTATTTGTACTTTCTCTTATATATTACTAGCCGAATTGGCACGCTTCGCGTGCCTTATTCGTCTAGAAGTTGGCGCTAGGTGTAAAAAATAATTAAAACAATATAAGTAATATATCTTTTTTATTAAATAATTTTGTATTTTAGTGCAATTAGTTTATATTATTTTTTATTGCTTATTTTTAAACATTTTATCTCAATTAAATATATGACCTCCTTTTTTTTATATAAAATATATTTTTCATTATAAATGAATTTAACCATAAGTTTTTATATTTCCTACATATTTACTTGGCACTAACTATGTGGATAATGTATTTTGTTTAACAGTGTAATTTTTTTTTATTTAATAATATTATTGCATCAGAAATGAAATCTTAACTCATAAAACTGTTGTTGGTAAAAGTTTTGTATATCTTAGTTTGTTAGTTCACCGCTAGAATGCGTTTGAAGTTTAGTTTCTAAATGAAGTTCCTTTGGGCATGGCACAAACAACAAAATCATTGTACCCATGTACCTCATATAGGTACCAACATTATATTAAAACAAATTAAATTCACTGAATGGTATAAAGCTTACTAAATAAAATCATTACTAATAACATATTGTTTCACAACATAAAATCTCAAGTTAAAATAACACATTAGGTACCGTATGTACCAAAAGTACACATGTGTACAAATATGTTCAAGTATTAATTTTTTTCCGAGTTCCTAATTTTTAATAAGGCATGCATACAAATTTTAAATCAAATCAAATCAATATTTCTCATATTTTTAATTTTTTATTAATTTCCCTATTTTTGGGCCCAGATTTTGAGCCGGAAAATTTGGGCAAAAAAAGTTGTCCACAACCCCATACAAACTATACGTTTTTTTAAAGCCCCCGTCGAGTAGATTACGAATATGCCGTCAGTTTACCATTTAGCACTTTTAAAGCCCAAAAAATGGCCAATCGAAAACCCCAAAAATTGCCAAATATGAACTTTGAGTGGCTTTTTCTCGGAAACTAAGAGTCTTGGAAAAAAAAGTCCAAGAGCACTTTCGTCTTGTATTTTTCATTTTTATAAGCGTGACAAATTTCATGAAGATAGTACAAACTTTATTTTTTACCAAAAAAATCGTCAAGCCACACCCCTGTGATTTTTTTACCCGAAAAAGTCAAAATGAAGATAACAAAATAAATGAGGTATATTCGTAAACGTCTCGAAAAGGAGAGTAAAAAATAATAACAATGTTTTAAATTTCAACCAAAACCTAAGGAACCATTGTCAAAAAACAGCTATATAAGGACTTTTTTCAATTTTACCCCCCTAAAAAGTAAAAATATCACAAAACACTACATAACTACATTAAAAGGCCTATTCAAGAGTTTTTCAACGATACACATGAAAGTAGGTTTTGTGTTTAAAAGCATATTTATACCCGTGTACCCATAGGTACCAAAAATATATTTAAAAATCAAACCATGTATAAGATCATTATTTAGGCTAATGAATTCTAATAAAAGTAAAAATAAAATTTAAAAAAATTATTTCACCTTCTTAACCTGAACCAAAAGTACAAATCGGTACAAATGTACCCGTACAAAAAATTTTAAAAATAAATAAATACCACAACATTAAAGTATTAATCAAGGCCTTTAAAACGATATACGACACATAAAAATATACACGTGTTTTAAAAATCCAATATGGCGGCTATAATTCAATATGGCTGCTATATATCGAAATCAAAACACCCGCACTTTTCTAGTATTGGTACACTCTACCTATGTACCAAATTTCAAATCTCTAGGTCAATGGGAAGTAGGAGAATTACTGATGAAAAAATCCAAGATGGCGGCTATAATTCAAAATGGCGGCTATATATCGAAATCAAAACACCTGAACTTTTCTATTTATGGTACATTCTACCTATGTACCAAATTTCAAATCTCTAGTCAATGGGAAGTAGGAGAATTACTGATGAAAAAATCCAAGATGGCGGCTATAATTCAATATGGCGGACACATATCGAAATCAAAATGGCCGCACTTTCCTATTTATGGTACATTCTATCTATGTACCAAATTTCAAATCTCTAGGTCAATGGGAAGTAGGAGAATTTTTGATGATCAGTCACTGTCACTCTTAGTTTTATATATATAGATTACCTTTAAATTAATTTTTATCCAGCAAAAAATGTATATGAAATAGAATATTATTACTTTTGTTTTTACCTAATAGGAAGAGACATAAATTGAAATAGGTCCCGTGGAAAAGGTTGAAACGTTTCATTTATTTAAAAAATGGACTAGTTAAAAAACTTTGCCACACAGACACACACACACACACATATATATATATATATATATATATATATATATATATATATATATATATATATATATATATATATATATAAAACTGGATATAATGCAATGTATATTAATGTCTTCTTACAAAAATAAATAATACAAACATCGAAATTTCGCGAGACCACCACACCTGGGCTCGATGATGTAATTAACATTATTTTTGAGTTATGTATAAAGATATTATTTTTTCTTTATTCTCTTACTTTGCTCTCTTCGCGCTATTTTGTGGTTAAAATTGTAATTATTTTTCTTTTCTTGTTTTTCTCTTTATTACTATAATAGAAAGGCGAAATATAAATATTGTTAGGGCGTTAGAAAGCTATTAATACACCACACAACGTTTTTATAAGGATAGGATTGATAATATTACGCTACTTAATGTCTTTATATAATGAGTTAATTTACTTATAAGTGAAGACCATGAGAACAATTTAACTAAAACTGAATACCATCTATTGAATAATATTAGTTTTTCATTAAATATTGCCAAGTCTCGAAGTATGCAAAGTCGTTTGTAACTTGGAGTCACCATCATACCATTAGAGTGAACATGAAATGTCAGAAATCAGAAATTATTTATGGAATAAAATGTATAATTGTGATTAAATTTATTATTTTAATTTTTTTTATGATTTTTATCCCTGTTAATGAGGGAGGGTTGCACGATATAGTTCAAAAATAACATTCTTGTAAAAGTGTCATTGATAATTTCGTGTTTATTGCTTAAACATTTTCTTTCTTATTCTAATTTTAAAGAAATATGCATTATATACTAACAACTAAAAAATTATTTAGAATTAAAATGAGAGATGTCCTTACAGAAAACCAAATACCTACATATGCAAATTTAAAAAAAAAAAGTTTGGAACAACCCTTATAACTGCGGTATTAATTCTGTAGCGCATTAATATGCAGAAAAAGGCCGGACATTAACGACGCGAATGCATAATATATAGGTATATTTACGCGCGTCTGATGAGACGCACATAAAATGTGTAAAGAAGCAAACTGCCAAGGGGGTTATTATAGGGTCTTGAAGCGTTTAATAACAAAGCGTGCGTTGTTGAAATAGCATGTGGTTTACGTAGGAGTGGAGCTGGGTCCTATGTCGTTTAATGGCATGAGCTTGCAGGGGTCATAAATATGGGTGGCTTACAATTCTCTAGCGCTAGTATCAAAAGCAGCGGGTAGAGCCCAGATATACGGCCGAAATACAACACATGGTACAGTAATAGCACAGCGTTCTATACCATCCAGATACTATTTTACCTCCTTCTAAAACAAGCCTGTTTAGAAACTTAAAGCATTCTATTCATTTGATTTATTCTGGTCACAACTTCGGTTTCTCTTAAAGTATAATCGGTTTAATTTTTATTTAATATTACAATCTTCGCGAATAAGAGTGAAAATCTTGCAGTTTCCAGCTTGAGAACGACTGCTCAAATAATATTAAATATAACTGTTTATAAGGTGAAACAAATTGCAACAAACATCAAATACAAATTTCTCCTCAGACAAGCAAAATATTACTCAATAATTCATTCGTAATTTTGGGTATATACTCTGGAGCATAAAGCAATATTAAAATTCGGTCATAGGCATTTAGCCACAACCTGGTGGAAGCAATCCAGGAACATCGGCAATGGTTATTGATTGACAAAATAAATTTCCAGGTAATCCATTCCTTGGTATAATATAATAGTAATTAGAATATCTATGAATACGTATTACGTATATAGCTGTCTTGTGATGGGGTTGCGATTAGACATTTGGCTCTAGTTTCTGAAACTATCTCCAGTAAATTTCCATTTTATTCGTAGCAGTAGAAGAAAAATGGCTAACAAAAAACCTTGAAACACGGCCACCATTAGACGACCTTAAACTTTATCTTGATTACCAAGCCAATTCTTTGACTACTTAAAACATAAAAGAGGTAACGACAATATAGTAAGTCTTAAGCATTTTAATGTTGTTTACAACTGCCAAAAAAGGTGTTACAATACTAATAGAGAAATTTAGAACAATTATGACTTAATATCCCAATATATAATACTGAAGAATGTTTAAAATAATTTTACCATAACTGGATCCAATAAAAACTCACAAAAATGGATCCTACAAAGTTAGATTTAGCAGGTTCTAATGTTAGGATCTAATTGTCTTCCCTTGTCTAGTTAATACGTCGGACAACAAAAAATTAAGTACCACCTATTTTGTTATTCGACTCAGACATTAAGGAACACGGCCCAGTACTAGGGCAAACAATTCAGAGAAACAAAGTCCGTGACTAACATGCTGACTAACTATCTTAATAACGAAAAGTTTCACCCAACTTCTACCAACCAACATTTGTCAAAAGATATTATAAATGTTAACTTCTCTTCTACAACTTTAAACAGGGCAGACTCAAGAATATAAAACGTAAATATAAAATGTTTACCGCAATTATGAGTTTTTATAGTTTTAATAACTTTGTTACAACACTAACGTGAGATAATTTAAAAATCGGTCCAAGCCAACTCAGACAAACTTTCTCATATACGAGATCGTAATTACTTAGCCTAGTGTTTTCCATTTATTCGTTTTCGTAGGTGCATTGAATTATCATTTTATCACCCCATTGAACTTTTTTGCGCCCCCATATTTGGGACTAAAATTTCTCGATTTTGCCCCGGGGTATGATTTTTCTGAACTGACTGCCACATTTCGTCAAAATCGGCCAGGTTGTTTAGGCTCTATGCGTCTGCACAGGCGACAGACGGACATTTTTTAAAAACCACATTTCTGGATTAGAGGACCTCCAAACGTGCAAATCTATCAAAAACTTAAAGTCGAATTTTCGCGCCATCACAATACTTTCTCTTTATATGAGAATGAGAAAGTAAAAATATAAGTTAATCTATTAATGCATTAATTCAGTTCATAGGGTGGCTAATCATGAATGCCAATCAATAAAAATTTCTTTATGTAGGAGTAACTTTAACAACTATAAATAGGTGCGTAGGCTTCCGCAGGTATAGATTCGATACTTTAATTCATAACAGAGAGACAAAAAATTGATCAACAGACAGACAGAAAGGGAACCAATTTAGAAAATGTAAAGAGCGCAGACGGTTGAAATTAATGTGAGGCTATCTGCGGGCTACTTTCGACAAACCATCCAAATCTCATAATAATCAGTTGAGTACTTTTGAAGATATAGGTCTAAATAAATGTATGTTTGTGCGCATGTGGAGAATAAAATAATGGGCGCAGAAGGTTGAAACATATATGGGATCAACAATGGGCTAAGTATAACCTACCATCCTAATTAATTTCATTAACATCGGATGTGTTGTTTTTTAGATATCTTGGTTCGCAAAAATACTTTTTATCTCTATCCAACTACAATATCTCGAAAACGGTATGTCCCACTTCAAACATGCATAGGACCTTTTTTGTGCAGAATTATGTGAGGAATAGTTTTGGTAATAACACTTCTCTTCAAAAAAAATAAACCGTTTTGCGTAAAAAGTAAAAAATAAGTAAATTTTGGACTTTAAGGAAGGGGAAGGGGGGACACGTCCCCTCAAGAGGGGGGAACTTTACTGTATCTTAATACTACACCCCTTAAAAGTGTATTCACAAAGTTTCAAAACTTTATAAATTATTTCCTCCATTTGCTGTTTTTTTACTAATTTGCCTGGCTAATGCCTTAAATTATGTGATCTCCTTCGTTGAACATTACAGATTACTTGTCTATAAGTCACACTATAATAACTATAAAGACAATTCTGAATACTAATCAATTACACTTAGCTGTTAAAAACATAAACAGCTCACGAAGGGAAAACATAAACATAAACCCGCGTCACGAAGGGGTTGAAGTCCGACGTTTCGCTTCCACTACTGGACACAAAAACAGGTGCAAACAACAAGAGCAAACACAAGATATGATTATCTTGTGATTGCTTCGAGTCAACATCACGATGCACACACCCCTGAAGATGCTTCCAGTAGTGGAAGCGAAACGTCGGACTTCAACCCCTTCGTGACGCGGATTTCACCGGAAAACCAAGCTGTTTATGACGAATCTACCTGCGGAAGCCTACGCACCTATTTATAGTTGTTAAAGTTACTCCTACATAAAGAAATTTTTATTGATTGGCATTCATGATTAGCCACCCTATGAACTGAATTAATGCATTAATAGATTAACTTATATTTTTACTTGGTTTTTTTAAATAATTTTGGTAGTAACACTTCTCTTCAAAAAAAATAAACCGTTTGACGTAAAAAGTGAAAAATAAGTAAATTTTGGACTTTAAGGGGGGGGGGGGAGAGGGGGGACGCGCCCCATTAAGAGGGTAGAACTTTACTGTTTCTTACTAGTACACCCCTTAAAAGTGTTTTCACAAAGTTTCAAAACTTTATAAATTATTTCCCCTATTATTCCTTATTTCCCTGGACTAGCAAGTTATTCACCGTAAAACCTAAATTTGTTTAATGAATCCAGCTATCTACGTAACAGGTTAAAATTTAATTTATTAGTCAGTATAAACCGAGGTTGTAAGCCATTTGTACATTTTATAATAAGCTTCAGTAAGTTACTCGAAATCTTCAAAACGGCTTTAACAGCAAAGATATATTTTGCACAAGCTCAATAATAGCATATTATCGTGAAGCGGATGGCTTATCGCAGCGTCTATATAGATTAATAAACTCAAGTTTTCTCTAGTATAATTGTTTAGACGTGGTTTAACAATTATTTGGGCTAATTTAGTCATTACTTAATTCTTAATTGTAAGAAAATTAATAAGAGGCAAATTTTAATAAACCCCTCGACCGTAATCTGGAAGTCGTGATATAAAATATTTACAAATAAAATTTATGAAATTATTATTGGCCTTTTTACTTTCTCAAATAAAGAGAAAGAATTGTGATGGCGCGAAAATTAGATTTTGAGATTGTGACGGATTTACACGTTTTAAGGTACCCTGAGTTAAAAAAAAGTGCTGGGCCAATTTTGACGAAATTTGTCATTCATGTTTAGAAAAATCATACCCGAGGTGAAATCGAGAAATTAATTTTATCTCCAAATTTGGGGGCGCTACCCTCCAAAAAGTGCGTGAAAAAATTTATTTCTCGAAAATGGTTCCGACAATTTTGATTAAATAATTCTAAAATGTAGTCCAATTACGAATCTAAAGATATAAGCCTTTTTCCCGGGAAAAATCTAGTTCCTGAGAAAATAGATTAAAACGATGGCGAGAGGCCGGGTTCGATTCCCCGCCGAGTAGAAGTTATTTGTAATATAAATTTTGATGAATGTTCGATAATAATTAAATGTACCAACGAAAACTCGGACTAATAAATGGAAAACACTGGGCTATGTAATTATGAACTCAAATATGAGCAAGATTGTCTAGAATTATCTTGTACCGATTTATTTACGGTTAGGTTTTTGTTGAATATAACAATATTTTTTGCTCATTTTAGCATCATAGGCGTCGACTTCAAGGGAGCAAGGCCACTGTATTTTCCTCATATATACATTAAACCCATGAAGAATAACGCGGGTATAGAGTTTTTTTCAAGTATTGTATTTTATATTATTATTATTAATATACAAATAGGTACAAAAGTACATGTACTAAATTTTTAAAAAATAAATAATTGACAAAAATTAAAGCCTTCCAAATGATATACAACACAATAACAAAATGTAAAAAAGTGGTCACTCTAATGTTCTCAGCAAATAGACGAAATTTTAAAATATTAAATTATCGATTTAAACAGCATTCGTGTGAGAGCCATCATCCAATCAAAAAATAAAATCGGGCATTAAATGTGGAAAAATTAAAATTTTAAGGAATTGTCCCGCCAAATTCACGGCTCTTGCTAAAAGTATGCCAAATTTCAAGTGTCTAGCTATTCTGGAAGTCACTTATAATTTTGATGATGAGTGAGTCCAGTCAGTCCGTAACTGAAGAGCAAATATTGAAGCTCTCCCCTTTTAGGCTCACTTTTTTACATTGTCCTAAGCTACTTAAGCTTAATCTATATTTTAAATTTTAAATGTCCATCTTAAAAGGAAGTAGAGATATCAGGGTGAGAAAAACTAATTAATTTGTTCAAGCTAAGACACACCTGTATGCTTACTGGAACGGCCTTACGCTCAGATAAACAATAAAAGTAAAAGAAAATATCAAATAAACATAGGGAATAGAAATGAATGTCCCATTTCACAAAGACATCCAACTGGATAAAATGTTTTTTTTTCGTAAATCATAATAATTTAGTCAACCTAAAAAAAAGGGGCGTCGCGTCGGCTTCGTTACCCTGGCACTTACAGCATTAAATTATAGTAAAATTTGTAGGAATAACGGTTTCAAAACAAAAAGGCTTTATAGGAAATTGGGCTGTTCCCTTATTAATGTGAGAGAGGATGTCGTTCGTTAACTTTTAGATACCGATAAAAAAAGATGTGAAAAATTTATTCGAGGCAAAAATTGTTAAAATAATACTCTCCCTCCCCCATTTTTCTACTTTCGAAAAAAAGGTAAAATACTGTCTCAAAAATAGGGTGGGACGGGAAGTGTTAAAAGAGAGAGGGGCGAAAAGAGCGGCAACATAAAGAAACAGAGGACAGATAAGGATGTAGAGGTTTGATATTAGTTAACACCATTCTCTACAAGAGTGCAGCACTGTACAGAGACGGGTCGAAACTAAATCCGGGGGAGGTAAAGATGGCTGCTGCAACACGCCCCACCATCATCGCCCATGGTTTCCATAGTGACGGAGTGGAGGACATGTTGGATTCTACCCCCACTCCTCAGGGAGGCATCTATATGAGTGAGAGAGATAGAAACTAAGTCTCTGGGGTAAGGTAGTGGGGGTAAGAATCAGCTGTTTCCAGTTCAGGTGTTGACTGACTTCCGTCCGAGTTACATCGTACCCTACATCGTCGAGATTCCTCGACAATTACGAACTAAAACACGCACATCCAGTCGAATAATAATTGGCATAACTATATTATTTCGCTTATTAGATTTAGCAATTATAAACATATCTCAAATAATTATTAATACAGAACATTGCAGAAAAACACGATTATCACATTAGAAAACCCATGGACATAATATTAGTATTATATTTTAATTTTATTTCAATAAGCAAAATTATATGTATCTAATAATAATACAAATTATTCTAGCTTCGGGATCAACCCGTAATATGTATGAATCATACATTGACAGCAACTAATATATTAATTAAAAAAACCCAAAAAAGGAAATGTACTTTCCCGCCAAAAAAGATAACGTATTTTCTGATTCCTAACTTTCATTAATTCTAATTAAAAACGTATTGGTGAGGGTGGGTCTTATCAGCTCCGTACAAAAACTGCTATGAGCTGAAAATGTAATGTAAGGTTTTAACACATTAATCCTTTTATTTACATATATAGTACAAAAACTGCTATGAGCGAAAAATTTGATGTTAGGTTTTAACACATTATTAATACTTTTATTTATTTTTATCTGTGATTTTTAACTTCGTGATAATTTACCATCAAATCAATATCTCTCTTAAACAACAGATTACATCATTCTCCCTAGTTCATCTCAATTACCTTTGCAGCTAGTAGAGAAGCTTGTCGATTCTCTTTTCACGGAAATACTTAGTCAACCGCTTCTGACATTCCGTCTGGATACCTCACACATTTTTTAGTCTTATAAACAGGGCAAGGTACTTGCCATTATGTCGTTCATTTTCGCGCAGTGTCCTTCCCGCGCTAAATAATTCGGTGGAAGCTCCTGTAAAAATACCTCATAAGTATTTTATGGGAAGCTACTCATCTTATAAAGCGCCCTTTACACAAAGGAACCAAGTTCCAACCAGATGGAATACCAAGTTATTCATGAATTTGGCTCGTTGACCTTCACACACAGACGAACTTAGTTCTTGCTCATCGAGATCGACGAACTATGTTCCTGTGTGTATCCGAGTTTCCTAGCCCATTTTATGTAGGTAGATACACATATTTCTTTAAGAAGTGTAAAAAATTCGTTTATATTTATAAATGGGTAAACCCAGACAAATAAGTTCTCTTAATTCCGTAAAGGCAAAGAATATCAAAACCTTAACTGAATGGGGTAGAAGAGTAGAATTCTCTGACCTTAGTATTTCTTATTATTGCTAGTCTGCATACTATTATGCATATAAGTGCAAGAATTGGCCCATTTATCTTCCTCTCATTTGATTCTTTGGTCCAACATAATTATAAGTTATTACATATTTAAGCTTTCGACTAAAGGATAAATAATAAATTATTTAAGGGCCCATTCACTTTTAGACTTGTTGTGAAACCAAGTCTTACATCACACCCACACAGTCCAACAGGTCTAATGTACGGCGTTTGTCACAATTTATTAAAATCTGAAATTTTGTTCGAACACCTTTCACATTGGGACATGTACAACCAAACTAAGTAGAACAACATGTTTCAACGAGTATGTATAATAAAGCCTTGCCTCACTATCCTGATTGAAAAGATTGAACCTTTAAAAAAAGCGTTTAGAAGGTATGTATCAAGAGAAATTGGTACTTTACTCAAATTGTCTTCACAAGCGAAATGAATACAGTAGCCATGTTCAACACATTTTCACTATACTAATATATTTTAACAGCTAATTTAAATAGAGTTGTAAACGCACTGCAAGTCTTTCTTAACACGCTAAAGAATAATTTTGAGCATTGAGTGTTACATACTTTTCTTCGTGCCAATGGTTGCTGGTTTTTTTTGCTGAAGAACATGAAATATTCGTAAGTAAAATACACCGAACACCCACATCTCGTCTCCAAAAACATGACCCATAGCAGTGGTGCGCTCTAGCTCTATAGACAACTTTCAGTCAAAAATGAACATGATATCTATAACTCCTACGTAAATATAAGGAGACCTAAAAAAAACATAATTCTTAAAGAATTTACTTAGAAATAGTAAATTAAATATAGAACAAAAATGGAATGGAATAAGTTGAATTTATTATCGTTATACAAAGTGACAAGAACTTTAATGATAGTGCCTCAATAATTCTTGTTAATAAAATCACTAGAATTATTTTTGTATGAAAGTTTTTGCACGCAAAGCTCCTATCTGTGTTTTATTCGATGCCTTCTTCTTTCCGTTAAAAGATTATTGCAAAGTTAAAGTATTTCAAAGGCACAATTTGTAAAAAAAAAAAAAAAAAAAAAAAAAAAAAAACCCTTATTTAATAGAGTCCTATCCTATGAATAAACAATAACATTTTTATTTTAGTATTTCTAACGAAAGATGAATACAAAATGTAAATGAATAAAATTTCGGGGAAATAAACCTAAGTAATAATAAGGGGAATGTTTCTTTGATAATAGTATATTCGTGGAAAGAAAAAAGGAAAATATTGATGAAACTATATACCACTAATAAGCGAGATATTTTAAAAATTTTAAATACCGTGTTCTACATAACCTAATTCTTACTTAGTAGACTCAAATATATTAAATAATAAATTATTAATTTGAAAGAAACTAAAGTAAGGCAGGAGAGTATAAATATTGCTACTGCACGTAAGATAGTGGTAAGTCTAACGAAATCAGGTGATATGCAGTGAAGAAGACCATTAGTTCACTATAATAGAAACAATTATGAATTAAAACATTTATTTAGCGGTTTAACAATGTACACACCATATAATTACTATTACAGAATAAGTCTAACATATGGACAAAGGACATAGTTCGACTAGAAGAGTTATAAAATTCCGTAATAAATATAGCCATACGTATATGATTAAAGGTAAAACTGTAAACATAACTAAATCAAATATATGGATGGGCCCACAGAGTTGATTAAGAGAGAATATATATATGTACATGTACACACAAAAAAAAATTACTCTTCACTCGAAGAGAATAATTACTTAATATTTTTCGCACGAAAAGGGAAAGTAAAAAGAACCAAGTCAATAAGAATTTGTTTCTTCTCATAGCATGGTTACCACAGAAACTCTAGAATTCAAGTTACTTAACAATGCATAGTAAAAAGAAGGTAAGAGCACCACACAGCAATTTTACATTCATTTAAATAAAAAAATAAAAGTCCTGTTTACGACCATTTTTTTTTTATTTAGACGTCAAACGTTTTTAACGAAATTAATAATACAAAATTCTTATTACATATTAAATACAACACTACTCATTCAAGAGAGGTCATAAGTCTATAAACCCTATGGTAAGGAAAGATATGGTCTAAATAATTCTATACATAATCTAATTATTTGCATATAATTCTGTACTATGATCAGTATTTTCACAGGAAAATTGTTTATTAAGTAATAAAAACATAATTGAAACAAAAGAAAAAGATCTTTGTTCTTATAAATGAAATATAGAGTTATGTAAATACTTTTAAACTTTCTTATTTTGAATAAATTCGAAGAATTAAGATGATTAGATTATTAGATAATATAAAATCTAAAAAGTTGACAATCAATAAAAGTTAGTACATTTTCAAACTCTGATTTTTTTTGTAAAACTTGAAAAAAAGTGTAATAATAATTTATCCGTTTCTAGTTGTTCAACCAGATTAGTAAATGTTTTAATATGTAAATCGGTCATTATTTATTATGAGTTATTAACTTATTATTCAATACATGCAGAAACTATTTGCATAAAAAAATAAGTTATTTATAGACTTAGTTAGTAGTAGTAAAGATTAATTAATTCCAGTACTCGGAAGATAAACATATCATAAAACTACAGTCAACCTAGATTTTGCTTCTGGTTGCTTGAAAGATAGTTTTAATAGTGGAAGCGAATTCCTGACTTCAAAACCCCTTTTAAACTTCTATCCAGGTTTGGAAGTATATAGGCAATAGATTCTTATAACCGATTTTACTGTAAAGGGTCCCATAACCAATATTAAACCAGGGGTATAAATTGATTTCTATGGTTTGATAATATTCTGTATTATGATCGAGGCTGAGAAAAAAAACAAGTGTTTAAAGAAAAACCCCTCTTTACACTAATTAAAAAGTAATAGGCTTATAATATTTTAGTTAGTTTGTTAGAGATTGATTCATTTATTGAATTCTTAATTTGATAATTCGCTAACAAGATAATCAAGTTCTTGATTTATTTATTGAATTTATATCGTTAGTAAGCAATAAGACTAATATTAATAAGTTGATTATAAAAATAATATTTTTTAAAACAAGCTTTTATTCGTTTCATTTGATACCCATATTATAGGCGTACTAAAAAAAAAAATTAGTCCGTCAACCTGGGCTGCCCGCCATATTGGATTTAAAATGACGTCATTTAGCAAACCATGCATTGTCATCTAAACAAAACGTGTATGTAAAATTTCAATTCAATGATAACATTGATAACTGCTTCAAAATTCATTCGCAAGATTTGACCCTAACATACATACATACATACAAACATTGCAAGTTAAATAACAATTACAAGTTAAATAAAAGCTTGTAAAAAGTTAAGCTAGTTTTAAATAAAACAAAATAGGACAAGTAATAATTAAACATAAAGTGTTATGTGTTTTTGTTTTAATTTGAAAAAAAAAAAAAAATCGTACTTGGTACCTTGGAACTTTTCCTCACATAGGAGGCCACTAAAGTGGACTCCCCTGCTCATTATCATTTTTCAAAAAAAATTATAAATTATTTTAACTTATTTTATTTCATTTATTTAATTATTTGAATTTTTTGGCGGTATTTTGACAGATGTAAACAAACTTAAGTATCGCACTAATTAATAATTATGTTCGCTTATAACTTTTAAACTAATAAATGGAATTTCATCTGTTTTTTTTTATATTTGTTCCTTATTTTTTTACCAGTTCCAACAATATGCTATGTCAAAAACTTATTTATACTTTTGGTATAATTAACCATCAAAGTTTCAAAATTCAAAAAACGATAACTTCAAAATGGCGGCCAAAATCAAATTGAAATTTAGTGGGTTTGTTTGGCATACAGAGAGGAAGTACATTCGTGCCAAATTTCAACTTGATCAGACCGCACTTTTCGATTTCTTTTTAATGTTTGCTGACTCAGCAAACTGGGTTTAAGATGGCGGAAAATGTTGATTTTTCGGGCAGCACAAGTTTCAACTCTCTAGCTTAAAAACTGTAGGAGTTATGCGAGACACAGACAGAAGACAGACAGACTGACATCCAGCTAAAAACCACTCAAATCGTCTTAAAACACCCAAAACGGATAATTCCGTTGAAATCTCGGTTTCGGATTTTTTGGGCGAAAACAATACTTTTCCTATATACCTTCGGAGAAGGTGAGGAAAAGTAAAAATAAAATAAGATAAATGTAGGTAATAAAAATCAGTCACAGTGAAACAAGGTAGATAAAATAGAGCACTAATGAAGCAGGGAGATGTATCTTACTGTGCAAACACTAGTCTTATATCGTTACACGATACTTTTAAGTCCTGTAAGGAGTACACACGATCACTATTGGCTAAAGCAATAATGAAACCCATTTTAAGAGGCTAACTCAGTGAAATCTCAGTGGACTGCGCAGTCCAGGTTAAGTCGATCTCAAAACTCAAGCATTATTATTATTTTTTATTTTTTACATTTAAACAGTAGCCTAAATTTCATTCTTAATTACCTACTTTTACTTTTAACCCTAAAGCCCAATGTTACAAAATAATAAAACAACACATGACATTAATTTACTAATAATTTTTTTATTAGCTTAGAAATTTAGTTCTAAATTTCTAGATTAACATTTTTTTTTGTTATATTTTAATAGTTTAGGTAACGAAGTCAGCGGACATGAAATATACGAATTTGTTTTGACACTAATTTTAACATTATTTACCCAAATGAAAATGATTTATTAATCCAAACGCCTAGTTTTTGTTAGGGTTTTCGGCGTCGACAACTTTGATGTAAATATTAGTAAAACATAAGTTTGTGTACTCTAGGTCGTAGAGTTTTAATGTTATAATTTTCACTTTACTCAAGACTTGGTTATCTTGGAAACAATTATGACTACACTAACCTTTGGATTAATGTAATGCCTCATGCGACGTCAAATTGGACAGTGAAAATTGGAGAATTTAAATGAGACTTAAAGAAAATGAGAATTTATGAATATTAAGTTCCATAAAATTTTAAATAAAGCACTTAGCTTATTTTGCTAATTGAAAAAAACTATAATCTTACTCCAAATAGGAGGTAGAGTAAAACAAAAAATGTTCTTTGGCCAATCTTTCAATCAAATATTATAAAGTCGATTATTCTTCAAAAATCCCAGCTCAAAGTATAACAACAATAATGTATTATACAACTATTTAATTAGTTTATCGTACAAAGATGCTAAATTATTTCCATACATTTTACGGTTTTGACCATGAGAATGCTGAAGGTCATGAGTACCTACGTCCATAAATAACTGCGTACAATATAAGAGATAAGCTATGGATTTATAAAGGAAGAAGAATATTGCAAATAGAAATAACTAGAATTTCTTCCTACTAATTACGTAAAATACAAGTAATGACATAAACCTGCCATAAGATATTATTTCGAAAGACTTAAAACACCTGCGTTCAGGGAGGCATAGTAGGAAAATAGTGGGATATTTTAACCTTGATGTATAAAAGATTTCTCACCTGTATTTAAGCTCTAAAGAAGGACGATAATTCCTTTTTATAAAGATAGAAATTGATAATGGCATTTTAAATATTCACTAAAGCTCGCAATATTCGAAATTTAAAAGCGATTTTGACAAACATTTAAGGTAATAAAAGCATTGTAATCTTTCTGAAGATCGAGACATTTTTATATCTCCGAATTCAAAAAGTCTAAGACAGAAACCCCGTTTCTGGAACACATCTGGAAAAATTTTTGGTCCCGTGCTTCTCTGTTGGTCTGTTTAAGCCCTTTGCGAATGAATTTGTCTAGCAAGACGATACAAAGTTGTTTGTATAGGACACTGCACAACATTTTATTTTTAAAAAAATCTTAATATAAAGCATAAAGAAAATATAAATTAAATGACAGCAAACTGTTTAACCTCTTCGTGCTGCGTAATCGCCAAATCAGAAACGGTTTTTAGATTTTAACGTGTCGAGTGATTTAGGAAAGAAAATAGAGTTTATGAGAGGCAGAGAATAGAAAGGTGGAAACAGACAAACAACATTATTTACTTGTACTGGATGGATTAGACCTAGAACAACTTAACTCGGACAGGGCAGACCAGGCTAAACCTATGATCTCACAACTTTTTAGGTGAGACTTGGCTTACTTTTTTACATAAGTGTTTTGTTAGGATTTCACTTCTTTTTGTAAGTGATTATTCGTTTCTTTTTGAACATCATAATATAATGTACACATATTATATGAAAGTTGGCTGTAGGTATAATGTACACATATTATATAATGCATAATAATGAAAGAAAAGTAGATTAGATAGAAAAGTTAAGAATATGGAATACAGGATATAATATATAATAATATATAGAAAGATAATGGAAGAAATATTCATCGTTTAGAAGAAGGGGTTTAAAACTCAAAGACAAGGTACGAAACACGGTGGGTGTTCAAATTGAAGTAAACAATTATCTGGTGAACGTGCGCGGACGAACAGGAAGCATATATTTACAACCTTCTCAAGCTCAATATCCAATAAAGCCCAACCACACTTTTTCCAATATAAAATTCTATTAATGAGAGTAAAGAATACTTTAGTTTTGATGATCTCTATACAAGATAGCGCTAGTGGCGTTTGTTATCATTTTTGAAATATTTTAAGTAGGCAGTATTTTTAGCCTTGAAAGGAGAACAAAAAAACTGGATTTTTCGGGTGTCTAATTTTTTCATTTTGCTTCCGAGCTTACGGAAGGAAGCTACGTGATCGTTCTGCAGAACGAAAACAATTTAGGTCTCCGATTTAAAAAATTCCAAGACAGAAATCCGTTTTAGACATCAGGGAACATTTTTGGTTCCGTGTCTGTCTGTCGCTCTATTTTTGCAAACCATCAAATCTTAAAAAGTACATGTCCGATTCGATGTCGACGCTATCGAAAATGATACTGTATATGAAAAGTTCGTTTGAGTTGCCTTGGAAGATTTTTACTACTCCTCGTTTTCGTGCGATCATTTATTTAGTTATGTAGTAAAATAAACGAAGTCTAAGTCAATAACGTAAGAAACATGTTAAGTTTTAAAATAATTGAAGAAGGGGTCGGTGATTTCCAAATCCAACAAGAATCGTCAAGAGCCTTTCAATAATATTATAGCATAGAAGATTGTTGTTCCTCTATTAAAATTAGCAATAGAAGTATGTATTAAGTATTAAAAAAGGGAGGAATTCATCGCGGTTAGACAAAACTAATTTACTTTCTATAAGTATTTTAAGAAAAAATATTAATTTAAATTTCATCTGATTTAAAATGTGTAGGTATATTTTTCTAGGCGTCGTGAATGCACAAGAGGTAGCTAGTCTTAAAATATTCGAGGCCAAGTGCCAGCCTCCAGCCAGATACTAAATATAACTGTTTCAACTCAACCACAACCGCTATTAAAACCAATCTTTAGAGAATATGACTACAAACCGAAATATTTTGACAAGGGAATACGCAGCAAATCTACATAGATAGTTGATGAGATACATATCAAATCACATAGCATTATTATTGTTCTTTTTATATGACATATTAAAACACAGAGTAATAAATAAGTAGCCAACGAATGATCATATATGGATTCATTAAAACAGTCAAATTAATGTGGCTTATACCTTCGTCGCTCTTATATCTGGATTAACTGGCCACATAAGAATATTATTAAATTTAATGAGATCAACAAAAAAACTGTTTTTACAATGAATAACTATTATTTTTGTCTTTTGATTTGTAAAAACAAATTGAGGGGTACGAAAAACGCATTTTTTTAGGATCCATATATGAATCCAGGGCGTCCTCCTTTTTTTTACAAGCTTTTATTTAACTTCCAATGTATGTATGTATGAATGTATATGTATGTTCGGGTCAAATCTTGGAACTGAATTTTAAAGCAGTTATCTTCAACCAATTGAATTGAAATTTTGCATACACGTTTAGTTTGGATGACAATGCATGGTTAGCTGAGTGACGTCTTCTAAATCCAATATGGCGGACAGCCCATGATGGCGGATTAGTTATTTTTTAGGCACGAACATGATATGGGTATCAAATGGAAGGGTTTACTGAGAAGAATACGAATAAAAGCTTGTTTTTAACAATATATTTTATTTTACATTCCACGTGTTGTTTTTTTAGGGACAATTTTTTGGGGTTTCCCTTTATTTTTCCAGCGTTTAAGTTATTAGTTATTACACATAACAACTGCAAATTTTTGTCTACGGACCATAAAAAAGAACATCTAATCATGTTTAATATTTAATACAGACCGGCACTTTAGTTATCTATTTTTAGCCTTCAGCTCCCTAATAATGATACATTTGTAGAGGTGTGCATTGAAGTTAGGGTCAAAAATTGAATTTTCCCCTGCGAGGAGTTGTCCTAAGAGATCTAGGACTATAATAATTAAATAATAAATTATTTTAAAAGTTTTTGTATATTATATGCTTTAAGGAGGTGCTTTAGGCAGCTTTCAAACCGATAAAGGTGGGTTCATAGCATGCGTTCTTCACGCGCTTAAAAATAATCTATGAATAATCTATGGCTGTCATAAAGAGAACACAACGCGAAAAAAGTTTGTTTGAACCAACTTTGACGATTATGGATTTGTTCAGTGAAAAGACATGTCTTCTATTCTGTCTTTCTGGTGTGAAAGCCGCCGTAAGAAGGCCTTTATTTAACAGAAAATTACTGCTTTTAATAATATTGGGAGTCTCAATATCTGGAACTTCTGATTTAAAACCATTTGCATTTTATGTTTGAATTATGAAAATGTAGTCTCCATTCTTTCCTAACTCCCTTAGGCAATTTTATTTTACGGATTCATACATCGTGAATTATGTATGTTTTTGTTTTATCCTTGGACTGGTTGTTATTAGCATATTATTTTATTTATTTTAGCATTATCCTCTCTAATGGGGCATTAACTCGTCTTGCAGACTGTAACTGATTAATAGTTTTTTTGAAATAGGATAAGAATCATGGTCAATTATGGAGTTTTTTTCTTAAGTCTACCTGCACTTTAAGTATAACTGCAACGTCTCGCACTATGTACTCTTCGAAGGAAATGAATAAAAATTACCACATTTTCGTGAACACCCGTATTTTTAAAATCCATAATTTTAATAAAATTAGGTAACGCTCATATTTTGAAATATATCTCATTAAATTTAATAATATTCTTTCTTATGTGGCCAGTTAATCCAGATATAAGAGCGACGAAGCTAGACCCACATTAATTTGGCTGTTTTAATGTAAATATTTTAATGGATCCATGGTGATCATTCGTTGGCTACTTATTTATTACTATGTGTTTATATGTCATATAAAAAGAACAATAATATAATGTTATGTGATTTGATATGTATCTCATCAACTATCTATGTAGCTTTGCTGTATTCCCTTGTCAACATATTTCGGTTTGTAGTCATATTCTCTAAAGATTGGTTTTAATAACGGTTATAGTTGAGTTGAAAAAAAAAAAAAAAAAAAAAAAAAAAAAAACTGTTTTTAAGGATTTTTTTATACACCTGAACATTTTGTAAGAAAAGCACCCCCCTACCCTTCCGCTTCAAAAAAAGAAGAAAATCAAACTCAACTTTAATATTTTGAGAGCTAAAGTCTTCGGAGGACCTCCATAGCGTTTGGACAGTAAATAAAACTGCATATGGCATATAATGGCGTTTGTTGTAAGTATCTTTATAGCAAACAGTTTTAAAGTTACAGTCAATCTAACTTGTAATGGCCGCCATCTTGAAACAGCTTTGCAGGTTAACGAGCTTAGCTGGTTAACGAACTCGAGCGAGATAATCTGATTTACAAGACCTGAGCCAAATTTCATCAAAATCACAAATAGACAATATATCTACATACGATTATTTATTATATATGAATACACAATGTTTCCCAAGATTATGGAAGAGCATCAATAGGAGGACATTTTTTCTTATTTTATAGGTCAAAAGTCATTCTTTATTAAAATTCATGCTTGTTTTTTTTTGAAACCTCTAAAAATAATAATATTTTCTTAATTTTAAGTACAGAGTACAGTATAGTTTCTTGCAAACTAATTAACTTTTGGTTAACAGCATCTTTGATGGCAGATGTGGAACACTAATTCATTAAAACGAGACGTTTCGGCTTTAGTCGTATTTATTTATTTACTATAACAAACAATAAAAATTAGATTTTAACTTTAATTTTAGATTTTATAAACATAAACAATAAGCTAATAACAACAAATAGTTCACACTGCATTTTAATAACAAACAAAATGTTTATTACAAACGAGGATGAGCTAAAAAAAATAAGTACAAAAGGCCAATATTCCCCTTGAGTAGGTACGTTAAAAATGCTTGTAGAGAATTGATTATGTAATTAAATCAAATTAATTAATTAAGAAGGTGAAAGTTGCGCACAAGTGTGTAGCCGTAGTGGCAATACAATTGTGATGAATGATTTCTATATATTTGAACACTGTTAAGGATTTTGTGATTTTTGCTTTCTGATAAGGTGTAATATTAGAATTAGTAATTACTTATTGGGATGCTGAATAAAGAATCTTTAATTTTGTTACATAAGCTTATTAATTGCTTTGTAAGTAATTTTATCATCATAAAATCAAATAATATTTACACTTTTCTTGCTATTCTGAACCACTTTTAAATACAATATTTATCGATACCATCAAAAATAAGGGAAGTTTATTCTTGGTTACTTGTTAAGATTTCAAGAAACTACACAAAATCAAGAATATATGATCATTTACCACGAGTAAGATTTCCAATATCGGTAGAAAACAACTAATTGTAGAAGGATCATTTAATAACTAACTAATTTTAGATATTTTAAATTATTGGCTATAGAATTCAACAAGAGCCCGTTGCTACTATAGCTAAAATTGTATAAATGGTTAAAAGTTTATTAGATCCACCAATCGCAATGTTGCCACAACTCAATACTAAAATTTGATAAATGTTAGCACGTCAAAAATAAATTCAAATAATAAAATTAAATATTTCCTACATTCGAAGTAAATTTGAAAAACATACTCATTATTTACATAACTTTTAGATATACTTATTTACACTGTTTCTTGTTTGTAAAGATGAGATTACTTTTTTTTAGGTATATAGAGGAAAAAAAACTTATCATTAAACCAACAGTATAAATAAAACAATGAACGTAAAAAAGATAATAAAATTAAACATAATTAAGGAAACCATTTTGAACATAAGATTTTAATTATCGTTTTAGGCCAAGGTCAGCTGAGATAAGATTAATGAAGTTAGTTATAATTGTAATAATTGACTGATAGATTAGTGTCAAGTGCTCAGGGGGTCAGTAAGCCACAGGTGTGTGATCCATATCAGTTATAGACATACAATACAATACATCAAGTAATATACAAGAAGTCTATATTATGTATGACCTAATTCCATTCTCAGGCTCAAGTCAGTTCAAGCCTGTGCCGGCCTGACTCAATCTGTAGACCTTGACAGGAATATAAATGAACCCATCGGGACCGAATCAAAACAAATCAACATCACATCCAGAAATTACTATTATTTTTAATAATTAAATAACTAATTTATGGCTGCCCATTTGTAATTAATATTTCGTAAATATCATTTATTATAATTAAAACGTATTTTTAGTTACTCGAGTAAATAAAAAAATAGGTCCAGCAAACTCGAAAAAACTTTCTTACTATATACATATAGTTGTTCTGAATTTCAATTTATAATTAGCCAAGTCAAATTAGACAAATTGAGAGAAATAAATCCCGGAGCTTTGAAAATTGGCACACTTGTTCCTTCGTACCTTAGTTTAAAGAAAATAATAAGTCCTGGTGGGAGGGAGGTGAGCTAGAGTTTAAGTTAGTTAAAAAAGTAAAGTTTTTCTCTTATCTCTCCGAAACTATCACTCGGAGCAAACAATTGTCAGTATAAAAATTGAAGTTGACAAAATTTCCTACAAAAATGTTTCTCTGCATTTTTTATGTAGGACCAATAGTTTTGGAAGTAAAGGTTCAAGAAAGAAACAGTATTTTTTAGAAGTAACAAGTTGTAATGAACTGTCATATATATGATAAATTATAACACTTCACTTAGCGTATAGTTAATGTTATTCTGATTCTGTTTTGTTCTCTGGCTAAAATTTAAATAATTTAATTATAATTATTAAAAGAACGCTGTTCCAGTCCTGGGTAGATATAAAAACCTCTAAAGCTCATGGCTTAGAAACTATGGGTCCTACGAAAAGAATGGTAAGGAACATTTGTGTAGGACATTTTGTCAGCTTCAATTTTATTACGGACAATTTGCGCTACGAGTGATAATTTCGAAGATATGAGTGAAAAACTAAAAAAATTTTCTTTAAAGAACCCCCTCCCACCAGGACTTTTTATTATCTTCAAACTAGGGTACCAAGGAACAACTGTGCCAATTTTTAAAATTCCGGGATTTTTTCCTCTCGATTGGCTTTGTTATGTCTAATTTAAATGGGCTAAATATCTAAATTACATTAAAATATGAAACAAATGGTAAACAGTAGTAAAAGTTTACATTTCGTTTTCGATATTTAGCTAAATCAGATATATTTTCATCAATATTTTGGGAACCATATTTCCCTCGGAAAAACCACCTATATGATTAAATTCCAGTTTAAATAGACTAAAAAAGATAATGGATTTTTTTTTTTTGGCTATATTTGACTTATAAAACCAATAAAGAATGCATAATTTTAAAAAAAACATAGGTACATATATTTGTAACCTACTCTTCAGCAGCTTTCATTTGATAGCCCACTCAAAAGTTTAAAAAAAATAAAATTTTTGGCACACTTCACAATTTCGCGCACTAAATTGGCAATTTTTAAAAATTGGGAATGCCTCCGGAATAATTCCCCACCAGCCGTTTTTAGGACCAGCCGTTATATAGTGGTTGGGGGGGGGGGGGGGGGAGGGGGATTTGTTTGTGTTTATTTTGATTTATCAATAATCTTGAACCGAGTAATAACTAATTTCATTTTATTTCTACTTGAACAAAAAGCTAGCAAATTATAAATTATAATCAACCAAAGCGTTCTGACTGATATTTTAATATAATGTTCAGTTTACGATTTTTTTTCTTCAAATCTAATTTAAAGAAGCAAAGGTATTTTAGATAAAAAATAGTTCCATGTGTATTATTTTTGACAAGGCAAAGGTACACTTTTTTCAACGGATTTTTTTTTAATAAAATAGAATCATTTTTTTATATTGCTAACTTCAAAAGATTTTTTATGGTCCTCCTGAAAATTCGTGATGGATATTTTATACAATGGTTGAGGGGGTCGAAATCTACAACAAAGACAAAGGAGTATCCCATAAAATTCCCCGGTTCCCCCCACTTGTAATAAAGCACATAAAGGGGGACATGGGACATTAAATTACACAAATGATCAATTATCCGGGAATAAAATTTAAATAAAGGGAGATAGAAAGAGTATGACATACCTAGATAGAGAATTGCGTTAGGAAAAGAGAGTGAGAGATAATAACAAACAGTGATATCTATTATTACATGAATAAGACAGAGTGAGAGGGAAGGGGGTTTAGATGAGTGGGGGAGATGACCCAGATACTACTCCTGCTAGGGGGGAACAACCTCTACTTCACAGCTGAGGCGAACATCCGACAACACTGCCCCTTAACAACGACCTATATCTGGCAACATTGCATTAGCAAAATAACTACCGTATCTCAAAAACGAAGCATGCGACGTTCCAAAAACTATAAAGATATTGTTTTTGTTATTATTTAATAAATAACTAATTTAATTATAAAAAAAAATATTGTTTAACCATTAAAGAATAATGCAAGAAAGCAAAAATAATGCATTGATTCTAAACTAAGATTGAACGAAAAACAAAGAAGTGAGTGTATATTTTTAATTTTTTTTTTTTTTGGGGGGGGGGGGAGGAGTGTGAAAATAAATACACAATATAGGTTCCAAAGAAGTACCTAACTACAAACTGCTCACTAGGACGATTGGTGTTAGCAATAAAATTGAAAGAAGACAATAACAATAGTATGAAATTAGATGGATGGTATTGGCTTTAAAGTTAAGGATTAAACTTTTGATAAAATTTGTTCTTTTATAAAATCAGTTTAGCAAGAGGTTAAATATTTAATAAGAAAACTTTTACTAGTGTGTTTAACTAAAATTGAAAGTTTTAAACAATTGTTTTAAGATTGGGTTTAAAGCTTCTTTAACAAAAGTGCTTACTTTTAATATCCTACACTTAGCTAAAGTTAACATTTCATAGAGTACTTTAAACTCACATAGAATATCTAAACACAAAGCTATACTTTAATTTCATATGGTGAGAACAATAAATTAATAAGGGGGGGGGGGACAATAAATTACATTAACGAGAACAAAGAAGTGAGTGCTCTAAACATATTGCACACGTAAAAATGAAATATTATTTTTTGTGTGATTATCACAATACTTTCGCTTTATATGAGAAAGTAAAAAGTGGAGGAATTACATGAGAGACAATAGTCGAAAAGGTTGCAATAAACTTTCTGAATTATGGACACAAACCTTTATTTTAGTATACAAAATACGGAATAATCATACCAAAACTCCTTGTATATTATGTAGATCTTTAGTAGTTCCAACATTACATTCATGAACTCGACATACCTGGAACAAAATAAAAGAAACAAAACAATACATTAGATTTATAGTTAAGTACTATATAAAATTAGTTTTAAGACAATTTTATCAAATAAAATTAATAATTAAACATATTGTGATATGGCAATATATCCAGAACCAATTACACTACAACCATGAAACTATTACGTCAGATTACTATTATGATAAAAAAAAAACTTTTGAAAAACAAAGGATGTTCCAACAGTTCATTTTGATCCAAGATGAAGGCCATATACGTATTTGAAACCAAATCCAACTTCTTTGAAACGCTAAAATAAAAAAACGTTTATTTTTTATTTGATCCCTAAGGGCAGAAATAGGGGCAGAGTCAAAGTGAATTGAGCCCAGACAGCTATTCTGAAAAATTAGATGAGAAATACTTAAGAAAGGACTTCACTTAAAGATGTAGGCGCATTAATAAAAAAAAAATCATGTCAATGTGAACACATGTATGCGATACCCCCCCCCCCCCCCGGTGTCGTATCGCATTCGGGGGGAGAGACAGAAGGATAAAACCTCTACTTTTCAAAGAAAGTAAAAAGTTAAAGTTTCAGAATGCTTCTCCAGTAGTCTCGAAATCAATAAGTAATTAGAGATTTTAGCAAATTATATTTGATCTAAGGGTACTAGGGGTTATAGAAATAAGGGGGGGGGGGGGATTTAGGAAACCGTGGCATCTAGATATTCTCGCAAACTAAAATAACTTTAATGTAGACTTCAAAGTATTTTGACACAATAAACAATTCATTATATCAATGTATAATACGAAACAAATAATTTTAAACGTAAACATGTACAACCTGGAAATCCTACACAATTACCAGCTCCTATAAAAATAACCTGCTGTAATAAAAGTACCAGGTCCTTTACAAGCACCAGCTTTTATCTGGCATAAATGTACCTAGGAGTTGGAAGATCGAAGGCTAGTAACTTCATATAATGATAAATTATTTTTAAAAAATATAATATATTTCTTCTTGCCATTTCATCCTGTTTTTTTCAAAATCCAATTTAAAATGTAAAATTCGTACAAATAGAGCAATTTCCATTTGAGATTACGTTTTAGAATAAATAAAAAACAGTGATAGAGAGAGAGAGACAGAGAGAGTGATGCCTTTGACAAAATAACAAGAAATGCATGAGTGGAATACACAAGGAGAGTTATTTGAGGCCTTCAATAAGAAAGGCAACACTGTTGTAGGTAAATCTAATTCAAATAATTCTGCTGAATTCTCTCTGAGCTCTTCAGAAGCCGAGTTGTCACTGTTGCATCATTCATACTGAATATATAAATATCAAATTATCTTCGTCCTCTCCTCAGTCAATATCCTCGCAGATTAGTCAAGTTCACTCTCTCTTCCTATACTGCATTTAATTGTAATCTATTTAACCTTTATTCTCTTTCTACTACTTTGTTCAATTATTATTATTGTAATTTTGAAAGTTTTGCAATTAAATTAAAAGGAAGTTAGTGACATTCTCAATGGACAGAGGATTCATGAGATGTGGATTCCCCTTTGGAACCAGAACCAAGGACTCCATATACGTGTAAAGCGACAGCTACCTCGAGGGGTCAACGACCTCCTTGATATAAAATCCTGTTTACGCCACTAAAGGAAGTCCCCACTAAGAAAGACAAGTCAAGTAAAAGAAAAATATAAAAAAAAGAATAAGAATTATTGGGATTAAAAAAAATAGTTGTCTGATATCAAACAGTTTAGATTGATCAACTCATTAATGAATAACAGAGGTGAATGACTTTTTTAACGTAACTGATAAAATTAATTTGTCATAGAATAAAAACAACACATTTCACACAAATGCTTAGCATGCTTTAATGCTCAGCACCGCCAAATAATATCTAATAGTTAAACAGTCATGACAAGCCAGACGAAGCACTGATGATGTCAATTACGCTTTGTAAAGTATTGATTGCAACCACCATTGAATCATAATTCATTTAATTAACTTTATTTGTGTAGCAGCATCGGGCGTGGTCACAATGACCGCATATCAGGGATTCCCTGACCGGCCGCCCCGCACTCAACATCTAGTTGTGAATGCCAATTTTAAGGTTTAGGCAGCTGATAGTAATACACTAACCCCCTGTCATCATCCACTATATAAATAGTTGTATAAGCCCTTTGGCAGGCCTAGGCCCTTCATGGGCTGTAGGCCAAAACCCTATTAATAAAAAAAATAGTCCGCCAATTTGTGAGGCACGTAGCTTCCTCGCGTCCTATTATTGCACGAATGGTCACATGTGATTTGGATCTGCTTCGATTAACCATCCTTCGCGAAAGATTACTGAGGTCCGCACCGAAGCAGAAAGGACGGAAGATCAACAGGCTTACACTCCAACATCGAAGGAACCGCCGATAAGATAAGCAGGATTCTTAGAAAACATGGCCACATTCAACGCCCTCTTGTTGTATATGACCCAGTGGTGTCAAACTTATTTTTAAGTAATATTAAATTTGCTCAGACAGTTGAAATTAATATGGCACTACATATCTGCAAAGGCTACTTTTGACAAAGTATCCATATTTTCATCGAAATGTTTCTATTTCCACTCTAATTGGCAAGTATAATTAACTTATAAATCGCGGAAATTTGAAATTGATATGAAACCGAAACCAACAATGGGCTAATTAGGACTTAGTGTCCAAATTTTATCCTTTTAGGCTCAAAATAGGGTAAGAATTTTCTTTAGTTTTTATCTCTAGAGCAGTGGATTTATAGTTAAAGAATTCAAAATCATTCAGTGAAGGCCGCACTGAAAATACTTGTTGCAAAAACACTTTCATTGTTGGGTTATGCTCTCATTAAGAATTCTCTCAATTGTTAGTTGGATATGCGAGAAGAATGAACCTAAACTAAGAGTAAAAACAAGAATACAAAATCTATATTAGCTTGTTTCAAAATATAAATTTTTGTTATGTTAAATATAAACTTCTAGATTACGCGTGTCGCGTGTCAGACCCCAAAATATTTCTACTCACTTGCTTCTCATAACACTTCTTAAATAGACTACCAACTGGTGTGGCACATTGCTTCCTCGCATCCTATATCACGAACTTTATTGATTATTAAGCCATTATTGTCTAATTTCTTTAATTTTGCTTCCGAGCTTACCGAAGCTATGGAAGCTGCGTGATCGTTCTGAAGAACGAAACATTTTTAGATCTCCGATTTCAAAACTTCCAAGTCCAAAATCCGTTACAGACATCAGGAAACATTTTTGCTTCTGTGTCTGTCTGTCGGTCTATTTTTGCGAACTATCATATTTCTAAAACTATCCTTCCGATTTTAATGAAATTTGGATGGTAGATCATGATGAGCTCATTGTTGGTCCCACATAAGTTTCAACCTTCTGCGCTTATTTGTTTCTCTTCCACATTCACACAAACCTACATTTATTTACACCTACAGCTTCATAAGTACTTATCTGATTTGTATGAAACTTTTATATTTTATCGAAAGTAACCTGCAGATATCCCCCGATTAATTTGAAGTGTCAGCGAGTCAGCGCTCTTTAACTTTTGCTAAATTGATATTTTAATTAATGTATAAAATCAAAACAATTTTGGCAGATTAGAAAAACGGGGGAAAGAAACAAATTAGAATTATGGCTTGTAAAAGCATAAAATCAATAAAGTAAGTGATAGGATGCGTTTTTAATCTGTCAAAATTGTTTTGATTTTCTACATAAATTAAAGTATCAATTTAGTATATGTTAAAGAGCGCAAGCGCAGATGGTTCAAATTAATCTGGGGCTATCTGAGGGTTACTTTCTATAAACTATATAAGTATCATTATCATACAAATCAGATAAGTATACTTTTGAAGCTATAGACGTAAATAAATGTATGTTTGTGCGCATGTGAAAGAGAAACAAATAAGCGCAGAAGGTTGCAACTTTTATGGGACCAACAAAGAGCTAATTCTGACCTACCATACAAATTTCATAAATATGGGACGATTAGTTTCTAAGATAATATGTTGGTTCGCAAAAATTGAGCAACAGACAGACAGACCGACAGACACGGAACCAAAAAATGTTCCCTGATGTCTGAAACGGATTTCTGTCTTCGAATTTTTCAAATCGGAGACATAAAATAATTTCGTTCTTCAGAACGATTACATAGCTTCTGTTACCTTCGGTAAGCTCGGAAGCAAAAAATAATAATAGTTCGAAAACAAAATCAATACAATATGATTTTTTTTAACGTTTCTTTCAACCCGAGTTTTTAAAGATTGCATTGGATGTTTTATGTAATTATTACTAAAATAAAATAAACAGCCATATCTAAAATTTAACATTTTATCCTGCATAACTAGAAAAAATTGCATAATTATGCCCGCATACGCATACGATAGCTGTAGTCCGTATATCTACTACTAGTACGATAACTCAAGAAGGAACATAATTTGTTTCCTTACATAGAAAAATCACCTGATTTATTTATGGTGATTTGAACATTCTAAGATTTGTTAAACCTGCGGGAACATTTTTGGTCTCTTTTTGCGAGTAGTCCAGTCAAATTAGGTTTTCATCTTGCATTAAATCATGTAGTTCCAATTTTTTCAGGAATGTGTAGGGGGTGGTCCCCTGAACAACGCCTAATAAAGTCCCATCGATTTCAGGCGCCGCGGGACGGGGGAGGGGGGGCAAAAGGTCACATTTTTCAGTTTTTGGCGTTTATCTTGAAAACGGTACGTCGCACAGAAAATAATAATCCATTCAAAATTAAAGCTAATAAAATTATCTTTCAAATCATATAAATCTTGTTTCAACCTAAGTCTTACCGTTTTTGAGATATGAGCCATTGAATATTAAAAAATGAAAAAAAAAGGGGCAGTGGTTCAGGAATCTCGTCAATCTTTCTCTTTTAACTCTTTTCCCTTCGAGTTTAACGTAAACTCGGGGGAAATAAAGTTGTAGAGCGAAAAATGTCCTTAAAAAATGAATGTAGTTATGCTAATTTATCTTCACCCCGTAAATACTTAGAGCGTTTTGAAGTTTAGGGGCGCTTTTCAACATTTTACTAGTAAAATGCTTCTTGTGACTCAAGTTTTGTTTCCAAGGTTTGTAACTCTCTTGATCACTTTGTATGCTGTTTAATTGGATAAGTATAGTAATTATAAGCCGTATTAATAATGAATTATGTATACATGTACCAAAATCTATATCTCGTAATATATAGAAGGACACTTGTATTAGAGAGGAGGAAGTAATAAATCAATTTAAGATGTATAAAAGTTGTTCATAAAATCAAAAATTGGGTATCAAAAATAGATTCAAATAACAATACTAACATTGAATATATGTATACAATTCATTTCATCAACTGCTTTTTCATTTGTTAAAAGCTGTCAATATGATACTTCAATCAAATTGCTCAAAGTCTTCTTGGATCGGAACACTGTTTGTACACGAGCCTTGACAGTTGATGCACACCAGGGAACAGTTGGTCCTGGCTCTCCGACAACCTCACATCGTTCCGCAGCCAGTGGTACAGCTGCAGAAGAGTGTGTTGAGGACAATGTCTGGTGCCAACGGGGGTTTTGTCTTGATAGTAGTAAGGTGTCCACATCTTTTCTCGTCCAGCACCAACTTTCATGTAGGATGGATTCGTTCCCCAACCATTGCTGCACCTCCAGAAACACTCTGTATGAATGTTGCATTGCAGCATCTGTTGTGGGCGGCAAAGCACGCAGGTTGGCTTTCATTATTGCAGTGGATTTCACGAATCACGAAGCATATGTATCAGTGAACAAAATAGAATAAAATAGATTAGAATTGTAGCTAGTTGTATTTAATAATTATTGAATACTAATTATTGAATACTAATTATTGTATTATTAATAATATAACGATAACGTATTAGTAAATATTAATTAGTTAAATGAATTATTAAATTTACTTAATGGGGTCAGTACGGTCTAAGAAAAATTAAAGGTACCTGTAGTGATTGTGAATATACTTATTTAACGGGGCCTGGAACATGAGCAGGAACATTCATTCCCCAGCTTCAGCTATGTCTCCTGGTGAAGATTTGGGGTCATAAAACAATTTTGCGATGTTTGCTGTTTCATTGGCATACCGCTTGAAACATTATACTATGGCCTGGTGTACCGTTTTCTGCACTCCACATGGTCGACATCACCTTTCAATCTTCGGAACGAATCATGTCTTTCATCTCTTCGTGTAAGATTAGCACTTAATAACGTTTTCATCCCTTTATCACTCTCTTGACTTGCACCTTCTTCAGCTGTTTCATCACAAATTAAGCACTTTTCACTCATTTTGAACGACCTATTATTGTAATAAAAATGTTGTATACGATCATAACTTGGCGCAAACGCTTGAGAGACTGTTTACATAGAGTTACAGACGTTGGAAACAAAACTTGAGTCACAAGCAGAATTTTACTAGTAAAATGTTGAAAAGTGCCCTTAAACTTCAAAACGCTCTAGCTATTTACGGGGTAAAGATATATTAGCATAACTTCATTAATTTTTTAAGGAAATTTTTCGCTCTACAACTTTATTTCCCACGAGTTATCGTTAAAATCGAAGGGGAAAGAGTTAGAAGAGAAAGATTGACGAGATACCTGAACCACTGCCCCTTTTTATTCATTTTTACTTTCTCATGTAAAGAGAAAGTATTGTGATGGCGCGAAAATTCGATTTTAATGGATTTACACGTTTTGAGGTCCCCTGAGTCCAAAAAAGTGGTTTTTAAAAAATGTCTGTCCGTCTGTGCAGACGCCTGGAGCCTAAACTACTGGGCCGATTTTGACGAAATTTGGCATACATGTTCAGAAAAATCATACCCCGATGCGAAATCGAGAAATGAATTTTAGCTCTAAATTTGGGGGCGCTACCCCCCAAAAACTCTGAAAAAAACATGAAAAAAATTATTTCTCGAAAACGGTTCCGACGATTTTGATTAAAAAATTCTAAAATTTAGTCCATTTAAATACGAATCTAACTATATAAGCCATTTTCCCGGGAAATATCTAGTTCCTGAGAAAATAGCTTAAAACGCGGACGGAGGGAGCCCGGGTTCGATTCCCCGCCCAGGAGAAGTTATTTTAATGATACATTTCGATGAAATGTTCAATAATAATTAAATGTACATACGAAAGCTAATAAATGGAAAACACTGGGCTATGTAATTATGAACTCGTATAAGAGAAAGTTTGTCTGAGTTGTCTAGGACCGATTTTTTAATATTCAACGGCTCATATCTCAAAAACGGTAAGACTTAGGTTGAAACAAGATGTATATGATTTGAAAGATAATTTTATCAGCTTTAATTTTGAATAGATTATTATTTTTTGTGCGACGTACCGTTTTCAAGATAAACGCCGAAAACTGAAAAATGTGACCTTTTGCCCCCCCTCCCCCCTCCCGCGGCGCCTGAAATCGATGGGACTTTATTAGGCGTTATTCAGGGGACCACCCCCTACACATTCCTGAAAAAATTGGAACTACATGATTTAATGCAAGATTCGCCGCCATTTTGAGCTAATTTGACTGGACTAGAGTTGTATTCTATTTTTGCAAATCATCATATCTTAAAAACTAATCGTCCGAATTTAATAAAATTAGGATGGTGGGTCATAATTAACCCATTTTTGGTCCCATATAGGTTTCACCTCCTGCGTCTATTTGTTTTACTTCGATATGCACCCAAACATAGATTTATTTACACCTATATTTTCAAAAGTACTTATATGATTTTAAAGAAATTTGAACGGTTTGTCGAAAGGAGGCTGTCTGCTAGAGCCCCAGATGTCAACCACCCTAAATTGGCCATTACTAAATTGATACATTTATTCGTGTAAAAATGCCAAAGAATTTTGAAATATAAAAATTTAACAGATTTAAAAAAGGAATGGATGCGAGGAAGCTATGTACGATGAATTGGCAGACATACACACACACACACACACACACACACACATATATATATATATATATATATATATATATATATATATATATATATATATATATATATATATCGACTGTGTACCTGCAATACCTCGTAACCCCAAAACTAAATTTTTCAGGAGAAGCAAAAAACGTTATATTAAAATAAAATTATTTTTATATTTTCTTTATATTTATTTAATTTTAATTAATTTTACTAAAACACTTAAACATAACCCACAACTAGGTAAAGACTTATAATGCATGGGGGGTAACGAGGTTTTGAAACCTTGTGGTAAACGAGGTTTTTTGTACACATCAGTTAAATAATGGATACGAGGTATTACAATAATTTCAATAAAAAATAATTGCTTAAGACTTACTAGCTTTTGCACATAGGTAGATATTAATAATATCTATCAAAAAATGCAATAAACAAAAAATCTCGATTTTGAGGGTTACAACAAGGTATACAGGGAGTTATTGTCCGAAAAAGAACTGATCAAGAGCAGTAATTATTGTAATTGTAAATGGTGCTAGTCAATATTATGTTGAACAATAACTGTGGGCTGTGCGTTGGTAAGCTACGCTTGCTTGTATGTTAGTGCATAAGTCGTAAATAGGTACTTACTTTATAACACAATTTTAAAACATGCAGATAGCAATTTAAATAATAAAATGTGAAATTAATAGCAAACTTAAAAAACTTTCCTAAAGTAAAACCATTAAGGCTAAAACCACATTATAATCTAAAGGTCAGGCCCTTTCAAGCCCATCTGCTGTCACCTTTATATTGACAGCGTAAAACAAGAGGATAGCAATGAAATTAGAACAACAGTAAAAAGCAGCTCTAAACTAAAAAAATCAATCAGGAATAAAAGCGGGAACAGATCTCTATAATTTTACATTATAAACAGAGAATGCAGTAACTTCAGCACTAGACGCAAAGGTTAAAGACATTACTATCAGGCTAAGGCCTCTTAACTAGCTTCAGGACTTTCACTTGTGTCTAACTTATTGAAGTCAATAATCTATCAGACCCTTTCCCTTTCAAGTGAGTGCGATTAATGCAAAACTAATTGTCTAAAACTTAATTTCAAAGTAATTTCCTTTGAAATAACAAATTAAAAGTTTTTAATGAAAAAATATTTTTTACTCATATTGATATGTACAACGTACAACAAAATAGTCTGCCAATTAGTGTGGCACATACATTTTTTTTCTCCCTCTTATTGCTTTTACGCCGGTTATTGTCTACTTTATTTAATTTTTACCCTTTATTTTTAAATCTGTAAAATTTATTTTATTCTTTTTTTAGTCGAATAAAAGTATCAATTTAGTAATATTTGATAATTAGCAAGTTCTCAATAATTGGATGATAACTTTTAAAGAACGCAATGATGCAACTTAGGATGCTTAAATTCTAGTAAGGAGAGTTATAATTTGTAAACATAAGTTATATAAACAAAACTTAATGTAGTCTCAAAGAATATTGCACTGCAGCCATGTTAAAATTAAGAAAATGAAAATGTACAAGGGATTCTTGTCGAAGGGTTTTTTTCATTATCTAATGAAACCATAAAAATGTAAAGGAACGAGATAGCGAAAGAGCGAGACTGAGAGTAGATTTGGGCCAAAGAGAAACGCGGGGCTGGGTCGATACCGGTGCTACAAGGAGAGAACTCAAAGCGTGACCCAAGCCACGTAGAGCACAGCAACTCTAGAACTCTCTAGGCAACTTTACAAGGCACACGTGTGCACTCTGCTCCCTTCACACCCTGATAACATCTCCCCACTCACTATCCTTAGCAACCAAATCAACCTGAACATCCTTAATTAATAGTATATTCAACGTATCGAAGCAATCAACACACCTGGTAACTTTATATAAAACATACAGTTAGATGCAAAATAGAGTTATCAAAGTGAATTTGTTTTCTTATTTTTAGGTTTTCGAAAAAAAATCATCCATTATAAAAACTCCATTTGTTTTAAACCTCTAAAATGACTTTTTTGTTTTTGTTTTTGTGTACAGAGTATAGTAGTATCTTTGAAAACTTTAAAAAACACCACCAAGTGTAAACTACCCTTATTTCTTATGGCATCGAAGAATATTGTTAATAAAAGTGGTTCAGAATTGCAAAAAAATTGTAAATATTGTTTTATTTCATGAAAACAAAATAAATTATAAATCAAATAATAAGTTAATAAACGAAAATTAAAAAGTTTTTGTTCAGCATTACAACAAATATACCATACTATAAAAAAAACTAACACGAAAACCTCAACTGTGTTCTAAGAAATAAAAAAATAAATAAAGAAAACATCATTCATCAACAATTGTACTTGTGCGCAAACTGCTACTCAATTTATTAATTCTCTTCAAGCATTTTGAACATGGCCAAGGGGAATATTGGCAATAACCTAAGAATTCTTTCCTTGTGCTATCTACGCTAATGACCAGACGTTCGGCATAAACTTTTATTTATTATCAAAATGCAGCCTTAAAGTATTTGTTATTGTTAGCTTATTGTTTATTTTCAGAAAACAAACAGAAATTTATATTATATAGAAAGTAATAAAAATTTAATATTTACCCCTTTTTTGCAATTACCAGCTTGTTTTGCTGGAATAGATCGCTTATTATTAATACTGGCTCAATTTGATATAGCGTCGATGTCAGATTGAAGGATAAAACAGTACTGAGGAGAAGTTATGGTCCTATGGATTCTAAGATGGTCAGGAAAGAAGTGGTAGCCTGAAGTGATATAGAGGAAGCTAAGATCGTCAATGCATAATATGTTAAAAAGAAGAGGACCCAGGATAAAATCTTGGACAACACCGGAGGACTGGGTGCAGGATTTGGAAACATGAGGGATTAAACACAAAAAAACCACCGTATTTTGTGAATTGGCATAATAAGAGCGGAGTTCCAAAGGAGAGGATGGACGCCAGTATTAAGACTTAATAAATAAAGAAGAAAGCACAGGTAAAATAATATTACCTGTTACCTTTGACAATGAGAGAGGGTATGTGGTCAAAACCTGAGCTTCTATTGATAGTATTATTGTTTTAACAAACTAAACGAACAGACGTGCTGCACCTTTATTAAGTCTAGAATAACCATTAAGTTTTCAATATATATATTGTATAAAATTAAAGTTTTGTCTGTACATTGGTCAGAATTGAAATTTTTTTGGACACTTTTTCATTTTACACGTTCCAAAAACTGAATCCGGCCCTAACGTTTTTCGTGTATGTGTGTATGTCTGTCACCCCAGTCAGACTTTATAGGCAGAAAACTGGCTAAATGAAGTCGATTAATTTTTTTTCAGGGTTGTGTGGAAACATGTTGCGCAATTTTTAGGCTTTGTCCAATCTAAAAATAATGAGTAGAACTCAGTGGCGTAACTATGGGCCCGCGCGGGCCCGCATTGCGGGGGGGCCCCGAGCGCCAGGGGGCCCCCAAATCCAGAAATAACTACAATTACTATCCTCGTACCAACGTTGAGGAGGCCCCCAATCCTGAAGGTTTTTTTGTTTTTTTTATTTTGCTCATCGATTTTTTTGGCGAGGGGCCCCCAAAAATTTCTTGCGGGGGGGCCCCCAATGGTCTAGCTACGCCACTGAGTAGAACCAAAGTTATTGACAATTTTATAAAAAAAAAAAGTACAAAACATAACCTAAAAAAATTAGGTTGACCCACCGTAAACAAACCCCACAGACTCGCTAATCAAAATGGTTGGGTACTACTGGACCACCTAGAGACTCGTGGTTTTTTGCATTTGGTCGGAAATTGGCCCAAACCGACTGGAAAAATCCGAAATGTTAAAAAAATATTTTTACCCCCCTTAAAAATAAAAGATGGCGGACGCACTTAAAAGTTTTTTTTTGAGGCTTATTGTGGCTAAAAGGTAAGTCGAATTGACAAGCTGATTTCAAAAGATCTACAACTTTAGTCCTATGACTTTTTGTCGTAACTCTACCGGTTCTACTTTAAATAGAGCTAAATATGATTTTTTGTAAAAAAAAAAAAAAAAAAAAAAAAAAAAAAAAAAAAAAAAAAAAAAAAAAAAAATGACTGAGCTCATATGGCGTACGCAATTGTTGGCCGATTTAATTTCTGATAGGGGTGCTTACTTCTCACACTATTGGTCTATAAATCGAGTATTTATTATTTAATTATTTTTTTCTAAAACCAGAGTAATTAAATATTTACTGGTGCAACTGCCTTATTGAGAGAAGAGACTGGTAATTAAATTAATGCACCATCATGGTTGATGATTGTTCAATGACTTCCCAGAGTAATTGGTTTTTACGACGTTTATTTTCTTATTTATTATACCTTTTATATACATATTAATTAGTTTCTATTGACTATTTTTTAAATATATAATATATGTAATACGATTTGGAGAATATTATATTCTTAGAAACGGAATGAATGGTGTATAAAGCCGCGTCCACACTATGTTGACCGACAAGTGTGGACGTGTAGCCCGACTTTGTCGAACCATGTCGGGTCGTGTCGAACGCTATCCGAATTATGTTGGTACGGATGAAAGGAAGTCGAATCGACAACACTAGTGGGGACGTGTCGAAACATGTCGCTCGACTTTTGAGTAGGTACAAAATATTCATTGTGTTCAGTTGTGTTTTGCTGAGTGCATTTATTGGTTCTGCTGAGTGCATTTTGTGGTTAAGTGCAGCAGTCTGTGGTATTTAGTTTGATTAATTTTATCATTATGAATGAATTGGAATGACGAACAAATTATAAGGTTTGTTGAAATGTACCGTGATGAAGTTTATTGTGGGACTCAACTCATTCACAATATAAAAATAGAAACAGTGGTATAATGGACTAATGGAAATTGCTGTTTCTTTTGGCACTTAAAAAGTTGAGGTTGAAAAGAAAATAAAAATGGCTCACTGGAATGGCTTGTCTGGTTTAATTATTTTCAGCGCAATTATACTTAATCAATTTTCAAATTCGGAATTATTCATTCGAAAAATGTTTCGAAAGCCCATGTCACACCTGTACTCCAGATTTATCAACCTCATCAAGCAATAAATCCTTCACAAATTCCTCTGTACTATACTATTTTCTACCTCGGACAAGGCTGGGCCTTACCCAAAACCTCCTTGGGTGGCAAAGTCGACCTTTCTTTTCTTTTTTTCCCCATCAACTGTAATGATAATTGCAGCAGCCGCCACTGCAATACCTTCTAAATCACTTATTTTTAAAAAAGAGTTAAATTAAATTAAAACAATAGGTATAGAATTCACAATTTGTCGCTCGACACGTTCACACATTCTAAGGTAATGTGGACAAGTCAAAAAGTCGACCGTGCAGATCGACATAGTGTGGACACGGCTTAATAAAATCCTGATTTTTTTTCCTAGAAGGCTTGGAAAAAAACTATTTAGGCATTTTATTTAATTGCTAGGCCTACATGTCAATAGGAAACATAGCCACTAATACCTAGCATGAGCCCCGCGCGGAGCACGGGGTGAAAGCTAGTTTAATATAATATCTTCAATAATCATTATATTATACAGCCACAGTACTTAGTATTCCAGAAAAATATCCGCTAAAGACACCTCTTAGTGCTGACCGAGGACCAGAGTAGCTGAAAAGCAGTTTAGTATGTCATCTTCAATAACGCCAGAACGTCAGGGCTGACTTATATTTTGGAATTTTATTATGTTTTTCTTTATAATTTTTCATAGTTTTTACATGTTCCTTTAGATTATATAAACCTTTGTATAGTAACTTTATACAAGTGATTGAACGTTGTATTATTATACAATTATAAAGTTCAAATTGTATAAAATTATTATTTTATACAATTTGAACTTTATAATTTGTAGTTTTTATTTGGTAACTACAGATATTGTTTGTTTGTAAAGCTAAGCAGTAGGAACTCGAGTATTTAGTTAGTATGGATTATGGAAATAATTTCAGTCTGTCCTTGCACTGGAGGCGTCCCTCAAGGTTACACATTACACGTTGTAGTGTTTAGTTTACACATTACACAACCAAGATATACCCAACTTTATAATAACCTGTGCAAATAGTCTTTCCTATCCCACGAGTTACTCTCGATTCCAGGAAGAATTTGTAATTTCACAATTATGAAATCCTATAAAAAGTATTGCAACTTATTAATTATTTATTTTGTCTTTTCGACATAAAAAACAATATCTAGATATAATTCTAGTCTCTATGAAGTGAGTTCTGGCACAACCAAATATTAACATTGCCGTTTCTTTTAAATTAAGTGTTTTGAGTATTATGCTAACGTATTGTCAAATTTAGAACCACAACAATTTAAAAATTTATTTATAATCAATTTAATGCGTGTATAAACACACCGCACATTATTCTTTGACTAATAATAGTATTTGTAAACATTATAGACAAGCTCAGTAAGATACCGTCGGATTATTATCAAATAGAAGAATCGACATATTTCTTCGTTTATTTATAAAGTTCAAGATATTAGTTTTTATACATAAACTTTTATACTTAAATACTTTTGAAGTGTGAGAAATCATGAAATTCATTACTTACTGTTCCTAGGGCTAAACTTAATCCAAACAATAAGACATTAATGTATTTAAAATATTTTTAGGTAGATTGAATTCTCCTTTCTTAAGTGCCTAAATTTAATCATTTTTTAATACTTAATTCGTAGGGTGATAAATAATAATACCTACATGTAAATTCATTTTGTATATTGTCACTAATACACTGAGGACTACATTAAGGTCAAAACAGAACAGGACTTTTTACATTTGTCATATAATATCAATGTACAATGTATACTAACTAGTTTAATAACTAGCGTAATAAGTCAAAAGGTTGTAAACAATTCTTCCTCTAATTTTCAATGTAAGGTAGTATCCGTAAGTAGCAATAGCTTTCCATAAATGTTACGTCCGTCGTCAAGGTGTATTGCTTTGTTCCGGTTAGGGTCTGACTGTGAGGCTAAAGTGGAAAAGTCAGTTAATCGGGAGGTGGTATTGCGTTCCGTTGTAGAAAGTGAAATGATGGGATCTAACAGTACGTGGAGTCGCGAATGTTTTCCCATAGCCCAGGTTCCTTCACCTGTTCCCTGCCTCTAAACCAGACTCTCTCAGACATAATCATATCGTTAAAAAAAACTATCTCAGCGCAATTTACATTCTACTGCATTCCCCACCAATCACTCTCAGCCCTCACCACTCTGCCTTGAAGCAATCAAAAATGGAATTCATTGTCCTTAATTACATATATCAAATTGTTATTATAGGTTAACGGCTTTTTTCTAAATGTTAAATTTCTTTTATTCAAATTAATTATATTGGTCACATGATCATAGAATCATACAAAATAGTACTCATGGTAAATAGTTTAACCAATAATAACAGACAGTCTAAGTCTGCTGGTAATCAGCTAACACGCAATATGAATGGTCTTCTAAATCACAATTTATACAGTGGAGCTTTGATTGAAATAAAATACAGAATTCCGTTTAAAAATTCATTTTCGGGGATGGTTTGTTGTTCGGAGCAAAGAATTAATGAACTCCTTACTTAAAAAACTGGTTCGAGACAACTCAGAAAAACATTCTCATAATGTTAAAATTGTACTTTAATTCCATAATATGTATCTCATTAATTTTTTAAAAAAGACCAGTCATCACCATGACTTAATGAGCGAATTTTCAAAGAAATCTGCGTATTATTGGCTTATGATAATATAGGAAAATTTTGGATGAGTGGAAAAAAATTGGTACACAGGGGTACGGAGTACAAAAGTCAAAATAGTACTTACCCTTCATAATGCATGTCGTTGGAAAGCTCTTTAAGAGTACTGTTGTGAGAGTTTTTTGTTATGTATACTTTTGTCATATTTTCATATAAGAGGGGGTAAAATCTCATCCTTTCTTTTGATATTAATGACATTTTAAAATTTGTTGGATTTTTACACATGGAGTGACACATACATATTATATTACATACATACATAAGAAGTGTTAAATTTCAGGAATCGATTAAGAATGGTCTAAAACGGATTTCCATGGAGAAAATTTCAAAAATTCGCATTACAAACATTTTTAAGCCATTGCAATAGCTTAATTTTCTTCGAAAATTCGCTAAAAAAGAGTTCAACGATTGGTTGTTTACATTTTGTTTTTGATTTTAAACAAAATCAGATTTGTCCCGAGAAATCGGCTTATATCCTTCGATTCGTATATTTAAATGGAGTACTTTTTATATATTTTTAATCAAAATAGTCGGAACCGTTTCTGAGGAATAAGTAGTTTTCACGTTTTTGGGAGATGGCGCCCCTAAATTTGGAGAAAAATCAATTTAGCGTTTTTACCTCTGGGCATGACTCTTCTGAACATGTATGCCAAATTTAGTCATACTCGCGGTCCAAACGTTTAGGCTCCACTCCACACGTCTGCACAGACCAGAGATAGGCTGACATTTTATTTTTTAAAAACAACTTTATTGCTGGACTCACGAGACCTTAAAACGTGAAGATCCAATAAAATCTCAAAATACTTTCTCAATATAATATGAGAACGTAAAAAGAGATAAAAAGGAAGTGCTATCGTTAAAGACCCTTTCTGGTAACAACGCCTCTTGATACTCCGTGACACCTAACCAGGGGCGGAATCCGGCTTACAAAATCGGCTTAAAAAATCGACTTACAAATAATAAGTTGCTTGAATATTCTAAGGTTTGTTTGCAAATGATTTGATTTATGTTCACAATTTGAGTTTTTATTTCCAATGTGATCTCTAAATGATCAAAAGAGTTTTTAGATAAATGTATTAATAGTTAAATTGGATGGATGGATGTTTAGGGGTGAAATAAATTAGAATTAATCCAAATTTTAATTTACTCGAGACGTTCCGACCCTTCCTAATGTTATCCTCAGTCTTTATTTAATCACATACGGTGTTGTACATTAGTTCAAGGTAAAATTTAAACTGTCACCATAAGAAAGCTTCATTTCATTATTTAAAATTACTCAAATTAATTAATTTAATTGACAATATGATCTTACTAAAAAAAAATAAAATAAATGTATGTTTAATTTCATGGACTAAATAAATATAATTGCAGAGGATTGTCAAGTACATAACAGTGTTTCATAGATAGGTAAGTACCTTGTTAAGGCTAACTAGTGGATATATACTAATTTTATACTTCTTTAAAAGTTCCTCGACATTTATAACTTGATTTTCCAAAGAAAAATGCAAATAAGTTTATTTAGCTTTTTAGTCAACATCAATGTTAGTGTGAAAGTATTGCTATATAACAGGGCTTGTAGCAGATTTTCCTCAAAATTAAATGACTATTTTTTTTTAAATAAGTGACTTTTAAGTGACCTGTTTTCCCCAGATAAGTGACTTAATTTTAAGTAAAAAAAAGTATTTTAGTTACTTTTTGTTGTTTAGCACTATTAAACAAATGCAATTATAAAAATTTTAGAACAGTTTTTTATTCATTTGATTTTGTGTACTGTAACTACAAAAAATTGAACTTTGGCGGTATTTTGACAGATGTAAACAAACTTTGACGTCACCAAAATTATCGCACTAATAAATAATTATATTCGCTTGTAACTTAATTAATGGAATTTCATCGGGTTTTTTTTATATTTGTTCCTTAATTTTTTCCGGTTCCAACGATATGCTATAAGTCAAAAACGTATTTATACTTTCGGAATTATTAACCATCAAAGTTTATAATTCAAATATTGATAACTTCAAAATGGCGGCCAATATCAAAATGGAATTTGGTGGGCTTGTTTGTCATGCAAAGAGGTACATTCGAGCCAAATTTCAAATCGATCAGGACCATTTTCGATATTACGATTTTTTAAAATTTTTGCTCACTCAGCAAACTGCGTTTAAGATGGCGGAGAAAGTTGATTTTCCGGGCGGCACCACTACAGGTAAAGACTGGTTTTCTGCCAAGTTTCAACTCTCTAGGTTAAATACCTTGGGCACTACAATGATAACTGATAACATACACACACACATACATACAGACGCCATGCTGAAAACCTCCCAGGAGGTCTTAAAAACACCCAAAACGGATAATTCCGATGAAATCTCAAAAAAAAGTTTTTGGTGAAACAATACTTTTCGAATACAATACTTTTAGGAAAAGTAATAACAATTAGGAGGGAGTTCGGAATAAAATATTCTTTTCATCTTTATTTCAACCATCTTCCATCTTAATATTGACGATAAAACACCACACACGCCAGCTGAATCTAGTGCAACTGTTACAAACTTTATCATTAATCACAGTTCAAAGTAGGCCTAATATAAAATTCATAGTTTAAAAAAGTGTTGAGCTTACAAAATCCTTTTTGAAAAACAGTTAAAATATATGTTTTGTATTTAAAAAACTACAGAAAATTAAATTTTTTTATCCTTGTAAGCCCAAATAAGTGACTTTTTTTTTTAAATAAGTGACAAAAAAGTGACTCTCGTCAAAATAAGTGACTTTTAGTGACTTTCAATGACTCACTTACAAGCCTTGCTATATAATAAAATAAGATTCTAAGTCAATCATTTTTTATCTGACTAGATTTGGATATCAATGGAATCACATTTTTTAGACATCCTGCTGTTCAAAAATCCTTATTATTACTTGGTTTTTGGATCTTAAAGGTGAGTAAAATTAACAATTAGTTAATTAAAAATGGTTTTATTTCACCCCTTACGAGCATCATCAGACCTCAAGTCCTTGTTTGCGGTAAAATTGTTTTACATATGTTTTAAACCATTTCAAAAGTAATAAAATATAAATAATTAAAAATGATCCACAGATCATCTGTGTCTCACTGGGCAACTACCACTTCAAACAACATACATTTTTAATTAACCAATTGTTAATTTTACTCACCTGCATGATCCAAAATGATCAAAGGTGCAAACTACTAAAGCCCCGTTTCCATTACAACAAATTTGTCCCGCAACTTGTTGCCGGCACAAGTACCAGGATTTTGTTGAAATGGAAACAGTCTGCAACATGTTGCGGGACATGTGCCGGGGACAAAAATGTGCCAAGCGATTGTGGGACAAAACTTGTGCCGCAACTTGTGCCACGGGCAATGGAAACACTTTGCAACATATCCCGGGAAAAGGCGCACGCGCGGTGCAGTCTATACTCGCTGCCCAAACCATAATTAAACCTTGCTCCCTACACGTGCTCTCTTGTTTGTGGTTGAGGTATTTTCAGTTTTGTGTTACTGAACTGTTGCGGAACTGTTTCCAATTGCACTTGTCCCGCAACATGTGCCTGCAACTTGTTAAAATGGAAACGGGGCTTAAGAATTAGTCTGCAGTTTGTATAATTTTATTTTATTGATTGTCTCCCTACTTGGTAACTTTCTTGCTATAAAACGATGGATCGAGCATTGTTAATCCGAAATAAATAAAATTTCGTATCATTAGATGCATTTAAAAAACAAAACGAAAAAATTGTAATTTTCCCAATGCAAAAAATGCCACTCTTGTCTCTATATGTCTTAGAAATTTCCAATAATACTTAATACTTTTGACTTTTTTCAGGTGAAATTTTATTTCTTCGTACACGTATGCGGTAATTTTAAGGAAGTATTACCATAAACTTTAAAGCCTTTCTAACTTTGCACTAATTTTAACATTAGTGTTGGAAATTTTAATTAAAAAGGAAGCTAATACAAGGTAGTGATGTCTGTAAGAATAAAAAAAGTACTACAATGCAGAGATTTCTTTCAAATGGAAGTTGGTATTTTAAAATAGACAATATTTGAAAGAACACGTCAATTTTCCTTTGAATTTTTAAACATACACGGTTGTTCAATAATGTACATGATATTATAAAGGCTTTTAGATTGATCATCAAGTGAAATAAACGATGCCTGAATAGCCTTTGTTAATTTTGAATTCGGCATACAAATGAGAGCCGAAATGCAAATACCAATCTCACAAAAAGCAAGAATAAATAAAAGATAATCCAGCAAGATGTGAATTTGAAATTTAAAAATATACTTCTGTGTGTATTGCACAAACCTATTATAAAATTGGGTGTGTTGTGTATGCTTATTGCTTTTGTAGCAGCAAACATTGTAAATAAGTAAATCTTTTTACTTTTCATAATATACGTATAGTATATATAAAGAAAAAATATTGTGATAGGGCGAATATCTGATTTAAGGAGTTATGAGGTCCCTTGAATCCAAAAATGTCTGTCCGTATATATAGGGCCGATTATGATGAAATTTGACATACATGTTCAGACAAATCATACTCCATGTTACACAAACAGAAGATATGGGTGAATGAGAACAAAGACGTATATGAAAAGGTTTGCTCCCATAATTGATCTATTTAAGGTGAAAGATAATTTATGTTATCCGAAAAGCTAGTATAACGTCTTGGCCCAAATTTTATGAAAACTGTATTAAGCATTTCTTTACAGCTAAGCTTCTCCGATGGTTTTAATATTTTTCCAGCGTTTTACGTTCTCCACGCCTTAGGCTGATATACTAGTAGGTAAATGAATTTAATGTGTAAAGGGGATAAATATTAAGTACGAATTATTTAGTAAGGAATGGATGAGTACTTTTAAAGAGGTAGGTGTTATAATAAATAAAGTATTTTTGTGCACATGAGAAGGAGAGACAAAAAAATCGTTCATCAGAATGTTCAAAATGCTTCCGTTACCGGTAAGCTCAACAAGAATATTAAAGGAACTTAATAAATATGTATAATATATAATATATATATATATGACGATAGATTTATTAACAGCGTATAATAAAGATTACGAGTCATTATTATAGAACCTGTTGTTTTTACTGGGCCATTGGGTCTAATTTGTTTTAGTCTCACTATCTAGAATCTAGGTCATCAATGAGGCCTAAGTAAAACTCTCAAATAACTGTCTCATGTCGTAACTCCTTCACTACAAACATAACCAGATAAAAAATTCTTACATCATATATAATTCTCTAAATGTTGGCCTAAATGGCTAACTTTTAATGTAGGGTTTGCATTGGACTACATATACTAAATTATAATAACAACAAGAAAATAGTCCAAATTCTTTAAAAAAAAAAAAAAAGACCAGCCATGCACCATGACTTAGTGAGCGAATTTTCGAAGAAATCTGCGTATTATTGGCTTATGATAATATAGGAAAATTTTGGTTTAGAATTTGGATGGGTGAAAAACAAAATTGGTACACAGGGGTACGGGGTATAAAAGTCAAAATAGTATTTGCCGTTCAAGATGCATGTTGTTGGTAAGCTCTATGAGTGCCTATAGTAATTGTTGTTATGTACACTTTTGCCATATTTTCATATTAGAGGGGGGTAAAATGGAAAAAACACGTTTCTATGCTATTTCTGACCCTAAATTGTCAAAATTTGATCCCTAAATGTATTTCAAAAATGCTGGCTGGTCAACGAACTCATCCTTTCCTTTGATATTATTGACATTTTAAAATTTCTTTGGATTTTTTAAGTGCACCCTAGCGTGAGATATCGTCTGGAGTGACACATACATACATAAAAAAAGTGTTAAATTTCAGGAATCGATTAAGAACGGTCAAAAACGGATTTCCATGGAGAAAATTTTGAAGCCATTGCAATAGCTTAATTTTTTCTAAAAAAGAAAAAGAAAATTCGCTAAAAAAGAAGCTTTTATAGATTTCTCATTATGAAATTTATTTTCTTCATAGCTAATTACTAATTTTTGTTTAAGTCATAAATGTGTACTGTTGTTATTTATTCATCAGTATGAAAGTAAAGAGATAGGACCTATCTTAGCACAACTATATTCTCTACGGTTACATCTATCTTTCTTTAAGCTTCATTTAGAAGTCATCTTCCGAATTATTCTACATCTAACCAAAAAATGCTCTTTTGAGTTTTTACAGCCCTACACTCATAACATATCAATAAAGCTCAAAGCTAAACATAGGAATAAAGCTTAAAGTGTAAAACAAAGTTTTCCGCAAATTAAAAAAAAAACAAATTTGAATCATTCACATTATATCATCATTATAATTGTGGCCGCAGTAGCGGTCCTAGTTATTTGTATATTTTGTTTTTATTTACTTTATTTGATGGACCGGTAAAAGGAGTTTTTCTTGTTTCGGAAAATGTCAATAAAAATTAGTTGCGTTGTGAAATTAGACAAGAGGAAAACTTCTTTTACGGTTTAAATGGTTTTAAGGTACAAAGTCAAGGTTTATGATTATATTTAATGGTTAATGTTTGTTGTACATTGTACGAAGAGTGTGCCAATAAAGAACGTGATATTTAGAAACCAGTAAAGCGTTTTTCTTTGCGTCAAGATCACAACTGCAGCCACAATAATAATTAATTTATTAATAAAATTAACTAAAACATATTGATTGGGATTAGAACACGATTCACACTATCTCTCCAATCATGATTTATTCAATGCATTTTGAATGGTATCATCTCTGGTCGGAACCATCCAGGATTCTCAGAAAGACAAGTTGCCAGGCTGGATAGAGTGAATTGACCTTATATGGCGTCGTCGACCTAGCAGTCGGCTGGTTGGCGGCTGAACGGTTAGCGTGAATTGACCTTAACTCAGCAATAGATTGAAACATGGAGTAAAAAGCAAAATCCACGATTCTAACGTTGAAATTTATAGTGAACGAATGAATTGCCTGATTAGGAATCAAAGCCAAACGACAGTTAGTGTTTCATTTAAGGAATTTTAATGAGTTAGTGATCGTAAGCCTCTTGATTTGAAATTTGTTAAGAATTATAATTGTGATAACTTTATTGATGCGACAGCCTACGCTCTCCTATCCGAGCTATTGTGACCCCCCCCCCCCCCCCCCCCACGTAAACTAAGAAGTAAATATTACTCTTAATTAAATAATTACACAGGGTGTACCGCTATAATATGACAAAACATTTTTGGAAGAAACTTTATCTTAAACTGAACAAAGCGCCATAAGATAAGGCATCCTAATCATCACCGGTTAATAATCAAAACGCAGATCATATTTCAAACAATTGTAATTACTTTTTAATACTTTAATTTCAATTACTAACCTCATATTCAGAAATAAAATTAAATATCGTATGAGATAACGCACAACAAATTGCGCAACACAAATTGCGCGTCTGCTCAGACGACAGACAGAAAATATTTTAAAACTACTCTTACAACCCCAGGTAACAGTCGAACATGTAGGTGCAAGAAAATATAAGAACCGGGAAAATAGTTTTTCACAGTAATGTTTACATTCATTGACTTATACAAATCAATTAGATGCATTAATAATGTAATTTAAATAAACCATGCAACAAGTTAAAGCGCCGAATGATTTTAATTCCATTGTAAAAATTATGCTCAGTGTAATTATCTCGCATTTCTCATTTGCATATTAAAATATACTCACGCACATTAATTAAAAATCACTTCTCCTTTAAAAAGTATAATACATATAGAGTATGAACATATAGAGAAAAGAAATTTAACCTTATTTATTTATATTCATATCAACAGGAAATAACGTAAATAGAAATTGAGTTGATTTATAAAAATAAAATCTGCTTGCATATTTTATCTATTTGAAGGTCTATGCTTTAACTGTTTGGTTAGTATAGAGGAAATTAAAATGAGATTATTTTTATTCTAGGATGCAATTTCACTCTAAATAATTCAAATGCCAAGTATGAGATGCAGTGAGACGACCTTGCCTCGGATTATTGCATATTGATGAGGCAGAGGTGTGATAACAAGCCAGAATCATATCGCTTTCATTATATTTCCTCTAGTTTCTATTGTTATGAAACGATACAGCCATTTTTAATAAACCAGATATGACTCATACCACATAACTAATTGACCGATAAAAATCTTATCTCTTAGAGAGAGAAAAAAAAATACAAATATAACAACAATATAAAAATCAAATGATTGTACCTTTAAAAGCTACCACGTGGAATTTGTTATCAGTAACAATAAAAATAAATTGATAAAAATAACAGTTAATGAAAATATGTACTATGCATTCTCAAATTAAATTAATGAATGGATAGGGTTCCTTGTGATAATTAAACACAACACTTATATTTTAATGAATACTCAGGCTAAGAAAAGTTCTATTTACAAAAATGCATTTCCCTAAAATTGCAGTTAAATAAAGAATATACATAACTTCCAAAATTATATGATAAATAATATTAGCCAAAAAATAATAAAATCTAACATTATGTTGAATAAAGTGCATTTTCCGAGATTTTTCTTGTAAATATCCAGGTTCGATGATAAAACATAAGGATAGCAGGATGGCAGGGCAGGGAGAATTACATTAAGAAAAAATTGTACATTTTTATGATTATTTTTATATATTATGTATTATTAACTAGTCTAGTCGATCAGAAAGTTCGATTGATTCTTGAACTTCGTTTATGTCTAAGCTAAATAATGGAATAAATGCAGATCTGCCAAGTGGTTGTCAGCAAGTGGGTCAAGTAAAAGCTATTTCAAAGTGATATTAAATGAACTATAATTGCAGTAGTTATAATTGATAATTTCGACCTATAACAATAGAAATAGTCTGTCAATGAGAGTGGCACATAGCTTCCACGCTTCCTACTTCGAATACCTTAATGCTTTTATGCTTTTACAACCTATTATCGTCAAATTTATTTAAATGTCCCCCCGTTTTTTAAATCTCTCAAAATTGTTTTGATATTTTACATGAATTGAATTATATCAATTTTACTCACAATCCAAATTTCATTAAATTCGGACGATTAGTTTTTAAGATATGTTGTTTCATAATCATGTTAAACGACAGAACCACACGAGATCAAAAAAGTTCCGAAGTGCGTGAAAATGATTTCAGTTAGAAATGTTTTAATTTGGAGACATAAAAAAATTGTTCTTCAAAATTATCACAATGCTGCACCTTCGGTAAGCTCAGAAGAAAAATAGGTTCCTTTAGATTGATTTTAAGTTATACGGCATATATGTATTTAGAAGATGGGTTAAAGTGGAACCTGTAGACATTAAAGGAAGAACAAAGTCAAAAGGCTGAGGGCAGGATGCTATGGGAGTAGTGGACTGGAGGACTAGTCTTGGATGCCCAGTATCTCAACTGGCTCCAGACCTGGAATTAAGGACAGGTCTTGTAAAGCCGGTTCTTCCATATAACGGTCCCGGCTGAGGCCAGAACCAGTGTATACCTGTAAACCTTACACATTCTTATAACCTTATCTACCTGCTCTCAGTATCTTCTTTTATACCTGAACTTCCCAATTTTTATACAAAGGATACGGGCCGTAGGGATTCTATGCCCCAACTAATGATAATGCCATCTCCTAATCCAACATCAATCGACACCTGTTCCGGCAAACCCAGTCCCGAGTCATCCGGAACTTCAACAAGTAAACTCTTTCCCCAATGTGGTATAATCTGTCTCATACAATTTTGAGGGAAGAAAGATATGTAGACAAAACTCAATCTCAAGAACCATTTATTATATGTTTACAGGGTCACTACGTTAAAAAAGATTTCCCGCTTAATCTGATTCTTAACAGGAAACGGCGAGAGAAAATATATCAAATACTAAATTATACGGCGAAAGAATTACACATAACTATGAATATTTTTATTTATTATATATTATTAGCTAATAGGCAAATTTCTTGAATTTTGGCATTTTTAAATAAATTCAGACATCTCAGGTATTAGTCAAGTCTATGTCATCATTAAGAACGAATTTTTCAAAGAATAAAATTAAAGTAACAATGCAATATCGGTTTTAACAATAAAACTTAGTATTATATAAGAACAGAAATGTTTTATAAGTACTGTATACGTGCATTAAACATGTACATTGATTTACTATGTTTTTTATCCCAACACATAGATCAGTAAGACTTCTAGGTCATTAAACAAGAACAGAATTTCAAAATAAAATTCTATAATAAATAATAAAGTTTCTCTGCCTATTTCTATTAAGAATATCTATTTCTATTAAGAAGCATTTAGATGAGGGTTTTATATACGCATAGTTGTGAGTTGTGACTGTAGAAGAAATAGAACCTTGGGAAGGACCTGGGCAGAGCGGAGTGTGGAGTATACCGGTTCGTTGGTCTCGTAGAAACATCTTTTTATTTTTCCCTGAAGAGAGAAACAGCGTTTGGTTACTTTGTAAAGTTTGTCTAAAGTCCAAGGCTTCTCTTTCACGAACAAGATCTCTCTATTCAAGGAGAATATCAAATCAGCCCAGGGTCTGGGGGTTTCGAGAAGGTTAAGAATTTCTAACTTCACAGAACTCGTTGCGGACAGATTTAGAAGGGTTAAATCCATGTTATGTTCAAGCACCCTAATAAGATATTCACATTCATCCAATTCGTACCAAGAGAACATTGGGTGGCCCTACAAAGATTTATTATACTTTGCAGGACACAAACATACGGGCTACACTTTTAACAATAATTCCTAACAAATAATAATTTTATTTCTACTTTTTTTAAGAATGAAATAAAATTGTGGTGTTTCAACAACAGAAAAAATAAATTCTTTACAGGAGAATTAATCGAGACAATCTGATTTTATACTTGGCATTAATCATACCCAGCTTAACTTAAATAAGAAGTTAGGGACCATTGAAAGGAGGACGGAAGAATGGGCGGGAAATAATTTCACCCTTTAATTTTGCAGTTAAAGAACTGCTTTTTATGAACTTCGAAAGTTTGTTTTCAATATTTTTAATAAACTATATAGGAGCTAAAAAAAAAGAAGATTCTTGGCGGATTTATGTTCCTTATAATTTGTATAAAAGTGGACAAGTTACTTCATAAAGGCTAATTAGAATAGACTTATTTTAAACAACAATTAAAATTTTTAGGTAAATAACCATGCATGGAGAAATTACTACGAAAAATATACATCTGATTACTACAAGAATCTCTTATAAATTGAACATTTCAAAATTAAAAATATTCCAGTCTATTAAAAAATCCACTAAATTTTAAAATAAAGACTAAAACGTAGAATTAAAATCAAGAAGTCAAGAGTAAAGAATTGAAAATGGCAAGAATTTGTCAATGTCTGGTAAAAAAATAAATAAATAATAATGAATACTGTAATTTCGACCTACATAGTTAGTAAACAATATAGTAAATAGATTTTAAGATCATTCGTTAATTTCAATTAGATCTTTAATTTAAGTTGACTAGTTGACTAATGATGGTATAGACTGAAGTAGACGAAACCAGTCGACAGTCGATATAGACACTAATAATAACTGTAATGATTTAGAACCTCGTAAAAAAAGTGGAGGGCATTAAAAAATGGAAAAGAGTATAATGAAATTAATAGTTGACTAGGCAAGATATGTGCCCTTTTAAAAATGCTTTATTCTTTTCTGAAATGTTTTACTGTCAAAATTGTTTTTCCTCTTTGACATTCTCTCAAAGAGAGACTCTTTGACACAAAAAAGTATTTGACATTTTGTTTTAAATTACCACGAAATAACTGAATAATTTTCACAAAATAACATTTAAGTGACAATAAAGTTTCCTTGAGGAATAAAAACAAATTGTCGATTAAAAATATTTGAACACTCAAAAGTTCGTGATTGAATATTTTCTCCGAATTCAATTATTTTGGAAGAAATTGACTAAACCATATGTCAATCAAACGATAAATTCTAAATAGTTTTGGTGCATGAAAGCATTCGTGTACGATGATAAATTGAATTACTGTCAATACAAATATACATATATATATAAAAAAAAAAAAAAAAAAAAATACGTAATTTAATCTTACTTAGAAATATTGGTTTACAAATACTTTTAATATTTTCTAAGATAAATGTATTAAAAAAAACTATTGTCTTTATATAAATATACGAGCCGTTAAGCTCGTGGTAACGGGCTTAATTTTAAATTTATAAGAAAAAGTAAAATTAAGTACATCAATTTATTTATCTATTTAAATAATTTATTATATCTATTTGAAGACCAACAAATCGAAACCAACATTTATTTTTATTGGAATAAATGTGGTTGCCTTAGCTTAGCAATAACAAATATAAAATGAAATTTTCATCTACTGAAGTGCAACCTTTTGAATGAAAAATAATATTTGTCATAATTTTAGTTACAAATAATCAAGTATGTCTTGGAAATTTACAAAACAAAAACCAGTTATTTTTCTCATTAGTAAAGTGCTATTTTCTAGGGGATACGACAAAATGTTTTTTTAAAATACCAACTTGTTCAGAACGAAAAGCTGAGATTTTACAACCCTCCGCCTACTTTGATATATTGCATTATTTAAAAGTTTTAATTTTTCTTCTCCGTTAAGTACTCAATCATGGCAGAAACAGCATTTTTCTAAAGAAAGTGAGTTGTATAACGTTTTAATAGATTTCATGTACTTAAAAAAAACCTTGATTTTTCCATAATTTTGGGGAAATGCACCCATTAGAGCTAAAATTAATTTAAGAATGAATTTGGATAGACATTTAAACATATTTTAGATTATTTCATAAAAAAATCTACAACCAAAAAACAATACTTTTCCTTTTTACGTTGTATAATAAAAAGCAAACCATCGATACCAGTCAGTTTAGTAGATAGCTTTAAAATAAATATTTGTATTAACATAATTATGATTTTTTCATAAACCCAAAAATAGATTCTCTACCGTAATCTAAGATATAATAGAACCTTAAATTCTCTGTAATATAATATAACACGTAGATAACATAAAGTTCATGCTTTGGATAGCAAACATCAGCTTCATACTAATTGCAACATATGGTATATGATATATATGGATACTAAGTATGAATATTATTAATTATATCTAGGAACCATAATTATACCTAATTGCAATCAAACCATATGGTAACTATAAGTTCATGTTGTATTGCACCAGTAAAACATAGATAAGTAAATAGTATGGCTATACGATGAAAACATATTATATGATAACTTAGTTAATATATTATAGCTATAAATATAATGTAAGTTACCTAAATATACTCGTATATAAAGATTAAAAGGAAGACCATTCATTTAAATGGTGTATAAATATACATATACACACACACACACACACACACACACACATATATATATATATATATATATATATATATATATATATATATATATATATATATATATATATATATATATATATATATATATATATATATATATATATATATATATATATATATATATATATATATATATATATATATATATATATATATATATATATATATATACATATATATATATACATATAAAAATGCCTTCTTCCTTTAATTCTTTGCACGAATTTTAATTATCTTATTATAATATTGTAACATCTTTTGACGGAATTATACACATTTCTTAAATTATTCACTATTTATAATAAGCGCTATTAGCTTCTATAAATTATGATTACTATCTTTACATAAACCGTTAGAAACCAACGACATTATCATATGTTGGTTTGTAAAACATGGCCATGTAATTTGTTAACCTATATATGTAATTATAACAACATTAACGTATATTATGTAAATGTGACAAAATATTATGATCTTAATATATTGTAAATAACCAACTGCAATGTCTTGATGTAATAATAATTTCAAGATAAAAAGAACTTTTTATATACTACGTTTTTAAATTTTCTGTTGAATCGTATGTAATTTTGATAATATAATTGTTATTGTTATATAATATACAATGTTAGTGAAAAAAAAATAGTTCCGAATTTATTTACTTCACATAAATGACAACCATCCAGAGAGCTGATCATAAACCTATAAAAGGATAAATCTTACAACGGATCTCCCCAACACCAAATCTAAAGCATGTCATCGATATATTTGAAATAATATAATCGATATTTCCTGTTTTGCTGTCATTCAATGTTTATCTATCACAAATTTGAGACCCGTCAAAATGAAGATTGCGTAAATATTGGATATGGCAAAACAAATAAAATAACTTGCGGATTTTTTCCGAACTAACTTTCCGCACAGCAAAATTTGCTGAAAACTAATTAAATTCTGCTGAAAGATGGCTAAAAGTATTAAAATAATGCATTGTCATCGTGTTCTGAGCTATGCTAAAAGTTTCAAATGTCTAGCTATTCGGGAAGTTAGTTAGAAATCGATTGCCAGATTTGTACCGGACAAACAAACAAACAAACAAACAAGAATGCAAGCTAATAAAAACGTAGTAAAATTGATGTATTAAACAAAAAAAAAAACAACTAATTTTCAAAAAAATGTATCCTAGGTCCTAGACAATTACATTTATCATTTGTTAGGAGAATACATTATTTACAATTAATTATTTCTAACTTTAGTAAAAACCAAAATTTAATTTCGATGCATTTTATAAACTCACATATATTCGAGCCTTTCACTATGTGTGTAGTATTATTTTTCAGCGTGTCTTACGTTAGTATTGTTATTATTAATATTGCTAATAGTGGATAAATAAGCAATGAGAAGATTTTGGAATTAAATAACAAAGAAACCTAAAATGGAAAATTAATTTTAAAACTGTAGCAAAGCACTAACTCGTACTCTAATACTATAACGGAACCTTGTTACATCCACAAGTTTAGTGTGTAGGGAGGATTAATTGTCCCCATGTGCTCAACGACAGTAATTATATATTATTATCTCAGCGTTTAGACCATTATAAAGTTGTTGTTTTGCCCTAAGTATTTTCATTTAACTTTTTCTTCTTTTATGTAAATTAAATTTAACAGTTATTTTTATCAACAACAGTTTTCTTCCGGGCTATTAATGATCTAATTAAGATAAGATGAGATTATATTATTATTTTTTTAAATTCAAGGTTTAATATGCACAATAATAATAAATAACTCTTTTAAATAAAATAATTGCCTAAAAAGATTTTTTTCTTTAAATTATTGATATTTTTGTATAAAAACATAGGTCAGGAAAAAACTGTTTCTTTTCCCCCGAAAAACCGTTTTTTTTCGCATAACTCGAATACGGTCGACCGCAGCGGTCCGACGCAAAGGACCTTTTTTGTAGGCCTTGCGTAAAGGGAAAAAATATATATATTTTTTTTTTTTTTTAAGTGAATAGGAAAAAAGACACACGCCCCCGAAAAAGCCTCTAAAACGGACGTCTAAGAGCGGGCCACGCTAAGGTGTCCATGACCGTTCAACTTTTAAATGGTTTACTTCGTTGATTTAGATTTACAATAAAATCATATTTATTTTCATCTAAATCTTGGAAACTAGATCTTTCCTGGGAAAACGACTTTTATGGTTGTATTCGTATTTAAATTAACTATACATTTTAGAATGTTTTAATAAAAATCGTCGGAACTGTTTTAAGAAATAATTTAGTAATTGTTGTAGCCTGGCCTGCTTATCAATGCAAGTGCAATGATTATTTCATAGATTAGAAGTGGAATAATTTGATAAGATATTAAATAAAACATCTCTAAGCAAAAAAATAAAAATAAAAACACTTAAGAAGACGTTGAAACCCGGTTTTAACAAAAAAAATTGTTTATGATTTTTGTTTTAAGTTAAAAAATCTACTTGAAAAACGCCTTTTCACCAAATCATTTTTTTATATTGATTACAGATTTTTTTTTAACATTGCATTGTACACAATGTGTGTGTTAAATATTTATTTTAATTTAAATTTCGCGATGCATAAGTTAATAACAATTAGGGTTAAAAACAAAAACAGCATAAGAAAAGAGGATTTTTTAAAGAAAAAAGTTTGTTTTTTTGTTTAAATATGGCTCGTACACGGAGTAACATAGTTTGGTGGTGGATAGACTAGACGAAGGCAGGCTCAAGGTTCAAGGACCTCTGAGATCGACTATGCGGGGTATTCACTTTCAAACAAGACACCTGTCATACGTCACAGTACCTTTGACACGCACAGCTACACGTCAAGCAGGCAAAAACCTCACGTCAATTCAAACATGACAGGAAATTGGAAATAGCCACCACCGAGTCTGAAAAATCCAATTGGGGAAGGAAAAATCTCGTTACCTTCAACGTAATACTGTTACGTAGGTGTATTTTGGTAAACTTCTGAGAGAGTTACTCCAAATCCAAATGGAGCTATTTCTCTGAGTAATGTAAATTGAAATAGTAATGGAATTTTAGACTAGATTTATAGAATTTTAAATAAAGGTGAACGATGATTCCAGTCTAGGAACTTGGTCGAATTTCATTTTTTGTACATTAATTTTAAGGTTTCTGGGCGCAATATAGTTTAAATTTATGAATAGTCAAAAATAATTTTTATTATTATTTTATTTTAATATTATTTTAGAAATACATTAACTCTCACTAGGTATCTAATATATTGACTTATTTAACGAATTACGGCATTCTTAGATTCTAGCAACAAATTAATAAAATTCTACTAATAGATCAAATGAATTAACAGATGTACCGTTTTTATTAATTTTTATAATACTTACTAATTTTTCCTCTTATTGAAAAAGTATAATTGACGTAAAAGTATTATGACCTGCCATAACAGTCATGGAGTAATAAATTAATTTAGATCTTACCCAAGACAAAGCTGTGGCTACAATAAAAGAACTGTTAAGAGACCCACCTGAAACAAAGAAAAATTAAATGTAAGTAAAGTAAATATATTTGTTAGTAAAGCATATTGCTTTTTCTAAAATATTTCCGTCTTATATATAAATATACATTATAAACCAATGCAAAAATTACAAATTTTAAACTAGTTTAATATATTTTTATTTTTTGTATTGAAATAAAATAAACGTTGAGCGAAAAAAGTTGGTAAAATCTTGGAAATATTACGTAAAATTTTTTAAATACGCCCGCAGCAATTCTGTGAAATGATGATTGGTCAACTGACAACTATACTTTGACTTCATGAACTTCATTGTGGAGTACAATGATTCATTGCAATACGTGTACCAAAAATTGAAATTACACTGCAACAGCTTCCTTTAAGTCTTTTATATTTTGATTCTGGCACTACTAAAATTCAACTGTATTAGTAGATTTGTGCAGAATTTGCAATGCCTGATCCTCTTTCACCTTTAATAAATCAAATTTCTTAGCCAATTTTTCAAGTATTATTTCAGAAATTAGAAATCTATCTTTAATAACATCACAAATAAATTGGTTTACAAAATAAGCAAATGTAGATTTCGAACTTTTCAAAACTTAAAAGGATATTATATTTTGAATGGGTGCCGCACTTAATTCAACGAAAGGCCCCCATTTGCCTACCCCTGGTTATTCGGAAGTATGATTAAAAACACAGGTTTTCTTTTATTTTTAAATATAGAAATGAATAATTTCAAGATAAAAAGAACTTTTTATATACTACGTTTTTAAATTTTCTGTTGAATCGTATGTAATGTTGATAATATAATTGTTATTGTTATATAATATATAATGTTAGTGAAAAAAAAAAAAAATAGTTCCGAATTTATTTACTTCACATAAATGACAACCATCCAGAGAGCTGATCTTAAACCTATAAAAAAATAAATCTTTGTACAACGGATCTCCCCAACACCAAATCTAAAGCATGCCATCGATATATTTGAAGTAATATAATCGATAAATAATATAATCGATATTTCCTGTTTTGCTGTCATTCAATGTTTATCTATCACAAATTGGAGACCAGTCAAAATGAAGATACGTAAATATTGGATATGGTAAAACAAATAAAATAACTTGCGGATTTTTTCCGTATTAACTTTCCGCACAGCAAAATTTGCTGAAAGATGGCTAAAAGTATTAAAATAATGCATTGTCATCGTGTTCTGAGCTATGCTAAAAGTTTCAAATGTCTAGCTATTCGGGAAGTTAGTTAGAAATCGATTGCCAGATTTGTACCGGATAAACAAACAAACAAACAAGAATGCAAGCTAATAAAAACGTAGTAATAGTACATTACGCGTCGAGTGGTTTTACTACCCTCGCTGTCGCTCGGGTGCAAACTCCACACTCGCATGCAAAATGCCGTTTTCGCACGAGTTGCGTACCGTACTTTATCTACGATTGTTAGATTTAAATAATAAATATAGAAAAAATAAACTTGCTGTATGTAAGTTCGTATCTCTCTCTTGATAAAGATGGCATTAATTCTTGAGTTGTATTTTTTGCCGAATTAATTATTTCTGGAGGAGTTTTATTCTCCACATTTTCGTCAAAGTCACTTGATTCACTCATTGTTTTTCACTAAAAACTCGATATAAACAGTTACTTTAATAAAAGAACAGAAAATTAGTTTTGTTAAATGTAAACAAACTCGGTAATCGTGCGTAAAGCTGAAGAATTATGAGTTCTTCAGAACTATGAGACGCGCATGCGCAATGAATACAAGTACGTAAATAATAACTTTCTACGCATCTAAACAGAGATATAATGTTTATATTTCGTATCCATCGTAGATGAAATACATTAATTGACAATTCCGAATAACAGATATTTAGAGCAAAGAAAAGACCTAAGAAAAAAATACGGGAAAAGTACTGTCTAAAGCATAAGTTCTCCAAGCTTGGGGAATGTACAAGTTAAATCTTTTAAGGCTCGAGCTAAAAGGAAAGTATAAAGTTTTGAGATGTAGGCTTAAAAGTTGGAAACTTCTGCACATTCTTTTGCCACCAGCAAGAGAGAAGATAAAGAGCAAAGAAAAGAGAAAGATTTGAGACGTAGTTGTAGAAGAGGTGAAAGTGTTTTGGGATGGTTTTGACACACTTTCCAGCCTCATAGCTCTGAGCTTGAGGTTCCGGTTTCAAGGTTCTACAACAATCCTCTTAGCGTTCATGCCTTACCACAAAATAACGAAACCAAACTTCTAAAATACCTTATTATACGGTTGCACAATTATTAATTTAAATACTTTTTAAAAACTAAATTTGACATGAAAACAAAACAGCCTTTTGTGTTTTAAATCTTTTGATAATATTATAAAGAATTGCTGCAAATGAGTCAATGGTTCTGCTAATGGTAGAGTATAGAATTCTATACTTAAGTACGATGTTGTTACCTCTACCTCTATTTAATTTCAATGATAATTTTAATAAAATCCATGGGGAAATTAATAGTAAAAGATTGATGTAGTAGGTCAGTCGCAACCGGTCAGCATTTTTTTTATAAATGAAACCAAAACACAGCTACCTCACGTCCTATACTGGACGAATAGCAACATGAGTAAAAAATAAGTGTGTATTGTTCATTTTTCTGAATTGGTATTCCAAATTTTATGAAACCGATGTAATAGTTTAGGCTAAACGAGCTTCTTCAGACTATTAGAAGAAAACACACGACCTGAAATGGCCTTTATAGAGGCTGTTCTACGTCTCAATCAAAGAAATTCAGCTCTAGGTCAAAGATTATATCGTACAGCCTTGACCATTGCCACTATCTGGGGAATTTTCTTTTGAAATTGTCGAGTTATGGCTTATAGTATAAGTAAATCAACAGTTTATCCGTATTATTTGATACTATAGAAACTGACTACGAGTTCTCTGATATTTTCCTCCTGCTCTTCGATTCAGTGGCGTATCCAGCGGCTAGGTCTGGGGGGGGGGCGCACATTCTAAGTCAGTTTAGATTGGGGGGGGGGGGTATTCTTAGTGGCAACAAGGAAAGGGAACTTCTTATTCAACAAACCAGCTGCCCCCCCCCCCAAAATGTACACAACAACAATGTACAACTGATAAACAAAACAAATCTCCGCGCCCAACAACTGTTTTAGAACGTATTCGTCAGAAAATGTTATGCTGATGCTTACTGCAGTACAATAACTTACTGTAAGTCATGGGCGCCGTCTGCAGTTAATTATGGGGGGGGTGGGATTTATGGCGGGGGGACCGGGGGCCCACCCCCAGAAAATTTTGAAAATATGACCTCTCAAAACAGCCTGAGGTGAAATTGAATATGAGGTGAATGAATAAAATATGTGTTTAAAAAAATAAATACGGCGGTATTTTTTTTTTTACTTTATTGGGTCTGGGGGGGGGGGGGGGGAACGTGCCCCCTGTGCCCCCCTGGATACGCCATTGCTTCGATTCCAGTGGGTTTGGCAAATTTGCTGTTATAGATTCTAGAATTTATTACTTTTTTGGCTCCAAGTTTCCAGAGTGTTGTTCTATAAATGAAATTCGGTACTACTTGTTCAAACCGTCTACTAATTATTAATAATAGCGGTAATGTTTTAATTGGAACTCAAGCTCTCTGTGAGAGTTTGAAAACATGTTTTTGTTATTTTTATAGTAAGTCAATGTTGGTAAAGGTTTTCTATATTACTACTACGTATGTGTTTTACAAAACAAAACTGTAAATGACAAATATGCAGTTGTTATTTTGACAGATTTGACTTTAGTTCCTACACAAACACCCTAAGGGCGCTCACACCCACACTCTGCGCATGTTAGGATCGATTTAATGTGCTTCCAGATACAATCCCAGAATTTAGTATATATCTGGATCTAAATCGTATTTAATCCGTATTGAATCTAGGTTTCCATGGACACTTTGGATCATAAAACTGTATTCAATCCGTATTGAAACATCATGGAAACGTAATATAGGTTTAAAATGTTGAATAATTGATAAGTTAATAAACAAATACTAAAAATTAATTGAAGAAAATATATTAAATTTTTTCTAATACATTAAATTTCGATAGCCCACAAATTTTATATTAATTTATTGAATGGATATAATAAGTACAGGTTTTGTACAAGTTCCTTTGAGTCCAAAAAATATATAAAAAAAAAAGTCAGTCCGTAAAAACCTAGAGCCTCTTTTTTCCTGAGCACCCAAATCGACTTCAATGAAATTTAGTATACATATTATATTATTGCTTCTGAGCTTATTACCGAAGGTAACAGAAGCTATGTGATCGTACTGAAGAACGAAAAAATTATTTAATTGGTTCATGACTCTAATTAAAATCATTCTATATAACAATGACAACTATGTTTATTTATTTATTTAATTTATTTATTTGGTAAAATAACAAGAAATTGTACATAAATTGGTACGTTATACATTAAAATTACAAATAATTATTTCAAATTTGTTTAGCTGGCCGCAAAAGCAAAAGCTTGAGCGCGGCTAAGCTGTTTTTTGTTAGAATATCAAACATTTTAAGAGATATTCTATTGATTCTATGATATTTTATTAAGATGACCTCATATTTATATTTGACACCAATTCTCAAATTAAACCAGTTAACACTTAATATAAGGCTGATTTTTTTGTTTCTTCATTGGAAAAGTAATGAGTTGTTTCTGGAAGGGATTTTTTTGGGGAACAATTACGTCATCACATCTAAAACCGTTTCCGTTTTTAATGAGAACAATCGATTTTAGTATAGTAGGAAACCAACTAAGCCTTAAACACGTGTTCAAACAGCTGACATATTTACTAAAACTATTTTAACACAAATGGTATATTTAACATAGTTGGCTACAACAAGCTGTTCTAATTAAATTAATTTGCTTATAATATAGCAAGCCTAAAAAATTTTTTAGCAAAGTAATGAATAAGTTTTCCTTACACATTTAATTGCATACTAAACTTTATTTCATTAAATATATTTTTTAATTGCTGCTCTTCGGACGCGAAACATCGCGAAAATTCGATTTTGATGGATTTACAAGTTTTGAGTGCAAAAGAGTGGTTTTTAAAAAATGTCTGGCGTGGAGCCGAAACTGCTGGGTCGGTTTTGACGAAATTTGGCATACATGTTCAGAAAAATCTAACTCCGAGAAGAAATCGAGAAATTAATTCAAGCACCAAACTTGGGGGTGTTACTCCCCAAAAAAACTCTGAAAAAACGTTTAAGAAAAATTATTTCTCGAAAACAGTTCCGACGATTTAAATTTAAAAATTCTAAAATGTGTCCATTTAAATACAAATCTAAAGATATAAGCCGATTTCCCGGGAAAAATCTAGTTCCTGAGGAAAATAGCTTTAAACACGGACAGAGGCCGGGTTCGAATACCCGCCAAGAAGAAGTTATTTTTATGCTAAATTTTGATCAAATGTTCAATAATAATTCAATGTGCCTACAAAACTAATAGGTAATTAGAAAACACAGGGCTAAGTAATTATGAACTCGTATATGAGAAAGTTTGTCTCGGACCGATTTTTTAAAATAAGCATTAGGAGAGTGATAACGACAATATAAAAAAATACTTACAGAAGTTCCTATAGCTTCAACAAAATATTTCTTTCTGAATGCCCTTAAAAAAATGTATTAGATAAATACATCATGATGGCGCCAGAATAAATAATAAATTACTAGAAAGCGAAAGAGCAGATTTCAAGCGATTTCAGCAAACTTAATTAGTTGTCATTAGTAATCTAAGAAAACTTTACCCATAACAACTATTGTATCAACTAGCCTCAACATTTTCTGATTTCTTTCGTTCGTATTTCTTCAGATAGATTTTTTTTCCCGGGGGGCTTTTACACCCAAAGACGCAGACCACTTAGGTGGGTCCATTGAGCAAACCCGGGTTAGGGACCGAAATCTTCACACTCGTGTGACGAGTGGTCGTTAACCATGACTCCCCTCCTGGTTGTATTACAACCAAGAGTGTCATCATCATGCGGTTTCCAGGCCGAAACCTGGTGGCGCCACTCTTTCAAGGAGCTTCCCATTTGATTAAACAATGTTGGGTGGACATTGAGCGGGGGGGGCCCGGTCCGGGAATCGAACCCAGAGCTGTGGTCAGAAGCGGTCACCCATCCATCTTCTGACCCTGCTCGAGGCTGCTTAACCCTCCGAGCCACCCAGGCCCCCCCAAGATAGAGACTAATGTAAAAACTTTTATAAAAGTTTGCCAAACATTTTTATCCAGTGTAATAATATTTTCAATAGATATTTTAAAAGAATGTACGATGTCTGTTAACAATTTGTAAATTTATTTTCAGACTGTTTTTCAGTTGATACGTTTTATAGATACGTTACAATTATTATCAGCATTGTTGACTCACTGTTTTTAGTTGGATATTATATTTATAAAATTGAAGATTAGAATAAAGAATATATTACAAAATGTCAGGAAGAGAATAAAAATAATAAATTTATTTTCAATTACGATGAGTAAAGAAATATAAATCGCAATAAGAGAATTACGTTGCAATATCCTGATAATAATTTTGTTATCTCGAAATGTCGCTACATTGTTGTTATCTTAGATAATTGCATACTGAATTAATACTGTATTAGGCATAATATCTCAGAAGGAATGAAGATATAAAACGAGTAAACAATATAAAAAGAAATTACTCTAATGCCTACAATATAGTTGGGGTAGGTCAGAATAGTGGGCGATAACAGGAGCTATAATAAAACAATACACTTCTCGAACCGCTTAACTTGGGTAGCAGCCAAATTCGCAAATACTCGACACACATCCCCGGCTCACGAATACAAATACAAACGCAGGACCAGTAGAAACCAGTTATGCAATTACAGGTTAGAAACACACTAACTCTTCACAGACACCCAATATCATAATATCGCGAATTCCATTGGTACACGGTCGTTTACACTTAAGAAAATATCTAGAGCAAAGAAATGTATGCTCACTAAAGTCTAACTTTAAATCGGTAAAGTTTAACATTTATCTTTTTGAATATTAATGTGAAAAAGTTTCATTTCAACATTAGACAACTGATGTTTTTTTATAAACCATTGTGGTCAGAGAGCTGAGCCTCGATACTCAAGTACATACATAAATGAATATGTACCACGCTTAATAAAAATCAAGGGTAGCTCATATTTTGTTGAAGAATGTATTAATCTAAATATGTACTTGAATAAGATATAAAATAAAAACCGAGACGGCGTGAAAGTTTAATTCGCCATTTAGGTGATTATAAGTTTACTTAGCCATTATTTTGCAATTGCACGTGCTATACCTTTACAAGATATATAACTATTTGTTTCATCTATGAACTTAATATCCAATCCACTAAAACAGTTCAGATTGACTCAAATTTAATTACCAGTTTTAACCAATAATTATAGACTCATTGATTTGTTATGTGAACCCATAATTAATTCCAAACCGAGTTTGAAATTACAATAATATACTGAAACAATGAGTATTGTTGGTTCGAGATAATATGAGTTGGTATGGATAGCACAAGTATTATCTCTATTAAAAATAATAGCTTTAAGAACACATTGCTTAACAATGACATAATAAAAATAAAAATTCTATGATTTTATATTAAGGTGGTCTACTACATATATTTGACAGCAATCTTCAACCGAAAATTAAAATGGATATGGAATACACTCTAAGAATTAATTGTACGGAAATAAAAAAATCGGTTTGAGACAACTCAGACAAACATTCTCATATACGATTTCATAAAAATTGTATCAAAATAATCACAAAAACAATTTCACCTCGGCGGGGAATCGAACCCGGCCTCTCTCTGTCCACGTTAAAAGCTATTTTCTCAGGAAATAGATTTTTTCCCGGGAATACGGCTTATATCGTTAGATTCGTATTTAAATGGACTACATTTAAGAAGGTTTTAATCAAAATTGCGTCGGAACCGTTTTCGAGAAATAATTCTTTTCAGGGTTTTTGGGGGTAGCGCCCCCAATAGAGCTAAAATTAATTTCTAAATTTTTGCGCCACCACAATACTTTCTCTTATATGAGAAAGTAAAAAAGGAAAACTCTGTTAGAGATCTCTCAGCTGGAGGCCCATTTATGTCAATAAAAAAAATGAAATAAAGATAGAACGGCGAATTTACATTATGTAAGGAACCGATTATGATCTCAGAAGCTGAATACTGCATAAAAATTGTCTGCTAATTAGTGTAGCACATAGTTTCCTCGCGTACTATTTCACATCTTTAATGATTTTCTGCTTTCACACCTATTATTGTCAAATTTATTTGATTTCTCCCCTGATTTTTAAATATTTGGCTTCCGAGCTTACCGAAGGTACCGGAAGCTATGTGATCGTTCTGAAGAACGAATAAATTTTATGTCTCCGATTTAAAAAATTCCATGACAGATATCTGTTTCAGACGTCAGGGAACATTTTTGGTTCTGTGTATGTCTGTCGCTCAATTTTTGCGAACCAACATATCTTAAAAACTACTCGTCCAATATTTATGAAATTTAGATGGTGTGATTCTTTAAACGGTCAGGAGGAACTGTTATCTGTTGCATGTTAACATATAAACATTGTCGATTATGTTAAAATCAGGTATAAACTTATTGAATCCATAAATAACACATTTTTAGATATATCATAAAATTATAACCAATTCTCCACCAATCAGGCATGTCAGCCACTTTATGCACTTAAAAGTAAAAATTGGTCTTAATAAATATAATTATCTAAAATAAAGCATTACAAAATTTAATAACCTCTTCATATTATTATAATGAATACAAATGCAAACTAAAACAATTACATGAACATAGACTAATATTATCAAGATTGATTTAAACCCCACACACCTCAAGTTAATTATATCTTTTAAGAGATCATTGCATTTTAATTTAATACCATCTTATAGTTATCTTATTAGTTACTTACCATCCTCTTACTGATAATCAAAAAGTAAAAGAGGATTTTTAGGTCCACGTAGGAACGAGAGAGAATGCTGCTAGCAGTGAAAGGTATTCACATGATTACAACGCGGCCACCAGATATAAAGAGGAAAAGGCTATAAACACCCTCACCTCTACAAATCATGCCAAACCCGTCTCTGCTCCACCCTTGAACACGTGTCTTCTTTAAGCTGATAATTCTATTACATTTCAATCACTGATAACTAAAACCCAATATCGGTGCCTCTTTATTACCTCCAATGCAACAAAGGTAATTTTTACAAGACTCATTAAAAATTGTTTAATTTAACTAGGTGACTAATATTTATTAGGTAACTGGCAACTAACACAGTTATTGAAAAGATTACTAAATTACATTCGATTTTAGTTAAATAATAACAGTTAAAACTTCAATCAACTTGAAAATAAAATTAAAATTATACATAAATTAACTTACAATAAAATTAAAAATATACTCAATAAACAAAATTGATCAGATAAGAAAGGTTCCACATCAGAAACCCTGTCAAAGCTGCTCTTTGAGATTATTCAATATAATTATTATAGTAATAAAACAAGCCTAATAAAGAATTCGCTTCATCAGGCCCCTAGACGGTCTGAATACCAGGTGTTCGCTAATTTGTTGGTCAGCACTACTTATTAAATTTTGACTGGTTTGAACCGATCGGATCCGGAAAAGCTATCGAATTTTCAATTCTAATCCGACCACGACAATAGACCATTATTGTCAAATTTATTTAATTTTATCCAGAATATTTTCACCAAGACTATCAGGAAATCCGGACAGACCGGCCGGATCCGTTTTTCCTTTCAGTTTTAACGGTTCGTCAATGGGGGCCTAAGAATTTCACCAGCAACAAAAAAAATATAAAATTATATAACTGACAAAATCTATTTGCTTAGTAAATATGCATAGCTTAAAAAAACATATAGGATGGGCAATATTAAGTAAAAGTATAAAAAGTAGAATAAAATAAACCTTATGCATTGACGAGCGTATATATAATGATATTACTACGGGGCAAGTAAAAAGCCTCTGACAACTACAAAGAAATTAACACAGAAATGGTTTTCCAAAAATAAAGGACAACAATTGGGTTTCAAAAGGAATGGCAACTACCAGTAAAGAGTATAGAGATAAGAACATAAGTTCGCAGGCAAAATGTCGGGTAGTTGGATTTTTTGATATGCTGAGAAGGTTTGATGGAGTAATATTACCACATACTTGACCTAAACAAATGATAAAAATTGCAATAGCAATTCTAAAAAAATAGTCAGCCAATTAGTGTGGCACATAACTTCCTCGCGTCCTATTTCGTAGACTTTAATGAGTTTATGCTTTTACAGCCCATTATGTCGCCATAATGGGCTGTGTGCCACACTAATTGGCAGAGTTTATTAATACGTTCTATGTATAGTTTTATCAGCCTAATATAATTTAATTATACACACTATTCAAGGTTTTATCGGAACATTTCTTTTTTATAAACTTGTAATTAAATAAACTGTAAATAAATAACAAATAACCGCATGTTAGTAATATAGTGCTACCAGTTTTAGAATAAAGCTCAGAATCCAATACTATCTATTATTCAATATGATTTATAGAAATACATATTACATATTTAAAACCAGTCCTAGGTAAAATAACTTAATAATAAAGAAATGAACCACATAAAGCAACATGAATCATCTCGATGATTGATTTGTAGGTAGTTACCATATATACAGCTGAGAATTGTTTACCATTTCATGTTTGTTTTCAAAAAAAATAATTTAAAATTATGAATTATGTGTTTGCACTGTTTTTAGATTGTTAGTTAATGTTTATAATAATATTAAAATCTTGTTTTTATAATTATTGACACTCTCTCTCCGATGGAATGTTTGAACGATATTGACACGATAATCAAATGAAGAACCACAAAATCTTGGACTTTTTTCCAGTTTTAGCCAGTTTTCACCACGAAGGAGGGGTTTAATCGAAAATAAAGTAGACTAAATTTTATACTATTTAAAAATAGACTGCCAATTAGAGTGGCACATAGCTTCCACGCATCCTACCATGTAATTTATTGTTATATTAACATTAACATTATTCTTATATTGTTTATTGTGGAAAAACTATTAATATAGTTTTAGCGATCTTTAAAACTTCATAACGGTGTTGCTGTTGGTTTTACTAAAAAATATTTTTTGAAAAAAATTGAATAGATGAAGTTTGATTTTTCCCCGACCTAAAATTCCAATTTTAAATTTGAAGTTCACGTTTACGCGAGCGTTGCGCGTGAACGCTTGGACGGATAACGTTGTCCAACGAACTCGTCCTGAGCATTGATAAAATAAACATTTCTACCAAATTTCATCCAAATCGGTCGACATTTACTACACGTTTCAGGATTCACGGACACACAGACCGATAGACAGACTGACAGACAGATAGAAAGACAGACAGACATAAGAAAAAAAATGTTCCCTGATGTCTGAAACGGATTTCTGTCTTCGAATTTTTAAAATCGGAGACATCAAATTTGTTTGTTCTCAAAAGGAACACAATGCTTCCGTTACCTTCAGTAAGCTCGGAAGCAAAATCACCTTTCTAACACTATTACTTTAACATTTGCAGGCCTTCAAAAATTGAGAAATTGTTCAATACTTTGAAAATATGCTTGATTTTAGTTGGTTTTTGCCATTACTCTTGATAAACACACCAAATTTTTTTTTTTGACAAAGTGGCTAGAAAAATTAATCACTTTCCACAAGTGTTACATATTTTACTACGTTTTGTTAGCTTGCTTTCTTGTTTATTTGTTTGTTTGTCCAGTATAAATCTTGCAATCGATTTTTAACTAACTTCCCGAGCAGCTAAACATTTGAAACTTTTAAAATAGCTCAGAACACGATGACAATGCATTATATTAATACTTTTAGCCATCTTCTAGCAGAATTTAATTAGTTTTCAGCAAATTTTGCTGTATGGAAAGTTAGTTCGGAAAAAATCCGCAAGTTATTTTATTTGTTTTGACATGTCCCATAGTATTTACAATCTTTATTTTGACGGGTTTCAAATTTGTGATTTTTTATTAAGAGGTAAACATTGAATGACAGCGAAAAGTAAACAAAGTAATAAATTAATTGACGTGTGACACCCAGGTTTTTTTACACTTGTGTCCTAGGTATAGGTTTAATTTTTCTGCAACTGTACTTCTTTTCTTGTACACATTTTTCTTCTCTTACTGTCCTTACACAGGGGCATATCAATGGCACGGTTTAGATTCGGTGTTGATGAGATCCGTTGTACAAAGATTTGTCCTTTTATAGGTTTAAGATCAGCTCTCTAGATGGTTGTCATTATTATGTGAAGTAAATAAATTCGGAACTATGTATTTTTTTTTCACTAATATTATATATAACAATAACAATTATATTAGCAACATTACATATGATTCAAAATTCAACAGAAAATTTAAAAACGTAGTATATAAAACTCTCTCTTGTAATTTTTGTAATCTACTCTTACATTTTTGATTACATAGCATTCATTTGATACCCCACTCAAAATTAAAAAAAAAAAAATCCCCAGGACAGGAAATAGCCGCCATTTTGGATTCCCAGTTAATCCGATCATGTTGCTATTCTTATTTTTTCTATGGCCCAGCAGACCACACATTTTGTATATTTTTAGTATCAGCAGAGATATAGTTTTAGGGGGGGGGGGGGGGGGGGGGGGCATCTTTCAGAGAAAACGATCTTTAATACTGGAAAGTTTTATGTTTCTATCTCTTTTGATTCAAAAGTTATTGGAACCGTACAGAGTGACAGACAGACAGACTCAGGAACGAAACTATAAATGTTTCTTTTTTTTGGTTTTACCAACGAAACCATAAAAAAGATGTCACCAAGCCAGAGAAGTAAGGTAACTGGACTCATCATCTTGACACCATTCAAAGAATTCTACCATTCATTCATGCGGCAGGCCACATTTTCTATTCTAAGTGTGCACACCTCTACTTACAAGAGATGTTGAGCTTGAAAGAGAGAATGGATCCTGTAGAATACAAGCAGTTCACAGGTGAAGGATATTTTACAATCAGGCGAACAGACAAGTTCTGGTTAGGAATATGGTCTGACACGACCACTGAACAAACGCTGATGAAGACGATGAAAAGCTTAGGGAGACTAACCCAAGGACGAGGCATCACTCATAGTGTCCTCATTAGAAGGACTTTGGGAATGGTGTATTTGCAAAACATCTGTAGCGAAGTAGGGACTTACTGCAGCATTGGCTCGGCAACATTCGAGCAGCATGCGGACACTCGAACTTCTCGCACAATCCGTGATGATGCTGATGCAGATAAACTGAGACACTGGTTTGGTCAACGCCCACCATTTCCCCAAATAGAGTCGCTCATATCGTTAAGCAGTGGAGTTGTTGGCACTGAAAATGTGAACTGGTATATGTCTCAGGAGATCGGAAGTGAAGTGATGTCAAGAACTGTTGGTAAAAACTTTGCAGAAGTTAAATTTAAGCGCAAAGATAAGGTGGTGACATTTGCATGTTCAGTACATTTTGTAACTATTAAAGACAAAAGAGTAACCATCGAACCACTTTCGCTGTTTCATAGAATGTGTTTGGTGAAACAGACTGATGTTGATATCAAAGAATTTTTTACCTATGAACTTTCTTTCTACCCATTGTCATTATTCTGTGAAGAAGGAATGCGTAAACGTACCAAATCTTCTCTATATACAGCATTTACACCAACAACAATTGATGAATTTCAAGGAAAGAACTACTTCAAACAACGGCCACAATGATTCTGGGCTTGATGCCACACCTGAGCAGATTGCTGACGTACCTATAGATAGGTGAACAGTTGTTGGTGGCAACTGAGACACTGGTTTGGTCAACACCCACCATTTCCCCAAATAGAGTCGCTCATATCGTTAAGCAGTGGAGTTGTTGGCTATATATGGGGGTAAAAAACGGATAACCTCAATAACCAATGGTACGAACATCTCGTAAAATCGGCCAAAGCAACATTCAACCTAGCCAGACTCCCTCCAACTCAACATTGAGTGTGTAAAACTACTTTGACAAAAAAAAAAAAAAAAAAAAAAAAAAATTTGTTATGCAATTTTCCAATGTAATCCCAACTTTAATAAGCCGTAACTCGAAAGCAATTTATAATAAAAACCTAATACTAGGTGCACATAATAAAATTATAATTATACTTAAAGCTTGGCCTTCGTACAGTTTCATGGAGAATAAAGTCTTCGGGGTAGAAAATTAAAAAAAAAACAACTTGAAACCATATTTTGAAAATATCGAAAAATAACTCCATTTTTGAAGGGCTGTAAATTTATAAGTAATAGGTTTAGAAAGGTGATTTCATTTTCAAATACATAGTATAAAATTTAGTCTACCGGCTAAAACTGGAAAAAGGTCAACATTTTGCGGTTTTGCGCGGCGCTCATAGGTTTTTCATACATGAAACTACACCTACACCTACAATATATCAAAAAATTAAAACTACCCGACCTTTTGCTAGGTAAAATGTCTAGTTTGACTGGGTCTATATATATATATATATATATATATATATATATATATATATATATATATATATATATATATATATATACTAGGCATCGCGTGGCTCTATCATTGAAGCGAGCGTATTGCAATAAAATACTGAATATTGATATTGAAATTTGTTAATCATGATGAATAATGTCATATGTAGTTGAAGATAAGAGGAAGAGGGTAGTGAGAGGTTATAGTGGGGGTACTCGGTACAAAGCTTTACTTCCTAAACAAACCTACACATTAACCACCCGTAATAGCTTTTAAACTAATATTATAAATGTATTACTTCATTACTCAAATACTGCTGCTTGTACCAAGTTGAAATTTTACATACTTGTTTCAATTGTACTTTAGACGATGTACATTTAGTTTTATTAAAATCGTTACGTTAGAACGTAAGATATCGGTAAAAACGTTGTTTTCTCTATTTTAAACGTTTAGGTCCGCTTTAATAGTTTTAGCGATCTTTATTAATTCATAGCAGTGTCGTTGTTGGTTTTACTAAAAAATGTTATTTGAAAAAAATGTTCGTCTCATCGAATAGATGATGATAGAATTTTTTCCTGTCCTGAAATTCCAATTTTAAATTTGAAGTTCACGTTTACGCGAGCATTGCGTGCGAACTCTTGGACGGATCACGCTGTCCAACGAACTTAGCCTGAGTATTAGTAAAAGGAAGATGTATACCAAATTTCAACTAAATCGGTCAACTTTTACTCAAGTTATCGTCGGACACGTAAACGTTACACACAGACAGACAGACAGACAGACAGACAAGATGCATATTTCGTTGAATGTAAGAAGCTCGCTTACGCTCGCTTCAATAAATCTGAACATGACGTGAATTAAACAAGATGGGTGTGTATATTTATATATTTAAAAAATACGTTTTTTAAATAACGCGTTGAAGGGAACGCTCATGGTTTTTTTTTAAGCTTTTGCTTCTATACCCTCTTAAAGCTCGAACAAAAGTACGAGCAATTCACGATTACAAAACTTCAACAGAGTGTAGGGAAAAAGGAAGAGAAGTCGAGAGAGCATAGAAGTAGAAAAATTAGAGCACCTGTGACAGAGGTATGATGAGATCCCCCTCCCCTTTCTTTAAGTCCACCCACCGACACACCGGAGAAGGGAGTTGAAATCGATGTCAGTAGGGTCACAGCGGGAGGGGGCAATGAGGAGAGGACTGGCGGTTTTTTTTTGGTCTTTTTTCCCCCTCTAAGGGTAGATGAGGAGGAGGTTATCAGAAGGGACTGAAATTTGGAAGGGTATGGGGTCCCCCTCCACTCTGGGCCACGTGGTTCGATCAATAGGTGCCCGACAGGAATGGGGTATTCCACCCCCATACTAACACTCAGACAGTACACACACACCATTCAATACACCAAAATTTACACATACACATAAAAAAAATGCACACAAAAAAACCGCCCAACAATTCTACACTCTACGTGTATAAACTTAAAAAACACACAATATAGTCTTAAGTATAAAAAACCCCGCGAAACTTTAAGTATATGAGTTAAATATATAGAAAGGACAAACCATGATACTTCATATTGAAAATATAAAATGAAATGATGTGTATAGACATTGAACACATAACTAACACATAACCAACACATATACTGTTTGTACATATATATACATTGGACCAAAAAAAAACAACAAAAAAACGCGGGAAAGGTGAATTTATAAGGGAGATACTCCAACTTCTCAGGTCGGCCCCTCGTATATTTTGAAAAAAAAAAAAAACAAAAAAAAAAGTCCCCTCTTCCTCCAAAATACCACATCCAAATTAGCATAAATTTTACCTAATGAAGAAGAAACCCTAGAAAGGGGTAAGGGGTAGTAAGGAAGGGTAAACGGAAAAAATAAGCTTAACCAGAAGCCGCACACTGAACAAGAGAGAAAAAGTGTGATAATATATATATTATGTAATTTATTCATAACTCATTTCCCGTGAAAATTGTGGTTTAAGTGAAGAAAATAATTTCACTTGTTAAAATATAATTATTATAACATCAGAACTACAATAGTATTTTATCTGCAGTAGGGAGATTTTAGATTAGTTCAGAGGGACTAAAATAAGTCTTTTCTTCCCTGAATTCAAAAAGTATGGAGAAAAAGTAAAAGTGGAGAGAAAAAGTAAAACCAGGGAGAAAAAGGATTGCCAACTTAATTATTTTATAAATAGTAGAGAATGAATCTAATGTAGTGAGGTTGTAGAAATCAGGTTGGCGACACTGCTTTTTCGACCTTGTTTATCATTGTTTTTAAACCTGCACCTAAATAACCTTCTATTTGAGTTTAACTGCAATTCCTATTTGTTTTTAATATTGAATCTCTTATATCTGCTATTAAAGGTGCTAATAGTTATTGTTATTTATTAAAATAATAAGTAAAAACTGTGCAATGGATGAAAATGTGTATTTTCCCCCTCCTGGAGATAAAATATTGTATGTACCTAGGGAGTAAAGTGCTATAATTTACCTCGCGATAGTTATCTCTCTCAGCTGCACCTCGGGAGCTAATTAGCGTTATTCCCTCGGCTTCGCCTCGGGATTTAGGGACCATGGTTCCTTTGGCTTCGCCTCAAGAACCGACTTCTTCGCTCAGGGAATAATGGCTTACTTTACTCCCTAGGTAAATAAATAACTATTAGTCCTTTTTATTTGCTTCTTTACTTCATCGAAACACCCGTATCTGTTTATTATTAATGTAATGAAAAGCAAATATATTTTACAATTCCTTTATTAATTAAATTAGTTCAAGAGTAAAACAATCATAAAGTAAAACAATCAGCATAGTGAAGAAACACCCATTTAAAGGTTTTTCAATGGCAAAGACAAATACATAACAATCCTAAATAAATATACCACGTAAAGAGTCCATGCTCAATTTTAAAGTCCCAATAAATCGTAAATCAGTTCAAGGATGATTATATACAATGATGAAGGCATTATTTAAAAAAAAAAATAGAATCAAAAAGTGAATTCAGTTATTGGTAAATAATGATCGGTTAAAAGTAAAAGATGGTGTAATTACTTTTTGGTTTTGCACGGTTGAACAGTAAACTGATCAAGTTCTCTGTTTGATTTTTATTTACTTAGGATTCATGACATCGTTTTCAACAGCAATTCTGTGGATCGTACCCATGCATTAGTGAATAAAAGTCAACTTTTCTATAAAAGTGTCCCAATTTAATATAATACGAAAGCAAACAGTTCAGCTCTTGCATCAATCCTGAAGTTGCCTCCGATTGTTGGGCCAAACATCGGATTTATCATCCATCTTGTGGTCGCGGACTTTACTTGAGAATTTTTGAGTCAACTAACTTACCTCATTAATGCCTACTTTAACAGATTCATTTATCTCTTCTTCCATTTCAATAAGAATTGTATTCTTCGTGTTATATTTTATTAACATCCCTATTCTAGAAGATGCAGTCTCTGAAGAAAGGCGATAGGAAAATCAAAATTGACTTACAAGATGAATTACAACACGGGGAGCGATATATTTTATTGTGAAAAGAGATTTATAAAAGCGAGAGAGAAAAATAAGGAGGAATTGTGTGATCCAGCAAAAGAGAGAAACGGGATGAATTGTGTATATATCACTCAGCTACTATGCCAAAACATAGCGATCCTCCGAGGAAAAATAAATTATTTTTCATTAACAATACCTGTTTACTAAAAAGGAAGACAAGGAGAAAGTTGAAATACTCAATGATATTAAACTACTGCTTAACGCATCTCGAACAAAAACTGAGTTTCCCCACTAATAACTATGTATTTTTCAAAACTATGTCAACCAAAAATGGACAACAGTATCAGAGAAAAATACCCAACAGTTTACATCAGCAAAATGTGGGAAATATTTAATAATCTACAAGAAAAAAGTCAAATTATAAACTCTTTCACAGACTAAAATTTCATTCCTTTTTGTTCTACGGTATCGGAGATAAATTTTGCTCTTTCAGGATTAAACTAATTATGATTAACTTCCACAAAATCAAGAGTAGAAGCAACTATAAATGTAGTAAAATGTACCATCTATCAGTTATCCACAAAGAACCGCAATTCAGATTCTTAAGCACATCAGCAATGCAAATACTTAAAAACTTATAAGAAATCCTATTATAAATGCGACATTGATCTTAAACACTGAGAAACTAAGGCCGCATTCAACCGAAAACAGTTTTGGCTTAAGTAGATAGTAAATCATCCGAGGACCGACCATACAATTCAAGAACAAAGAATGCCTAACTAATGCCATATTCCATATCTAAGTGATCTGTTAAAGGTACAAATGCTTTAAAATAAAGCATTGAGAAAATAAATAATACAGGTACAATTAATCACTTAAGATTTAATAAACGTTGCATAAACCTTTAAGAAATAATCATGAAACTTGAAACTCAGTAGATAAAAATACTAAATTACAAGAGAGTGTAGTGTGCAACTATCCTACAAGAACGAGACTATGTAGTTATTTCCCCTCAGATTCCTAACAAAAGGGTGAGATCCTTGTTGCTTCTTAGCCTGAATACCAGAAACATCTCGTAAACACAAGAGAAGAAACAAGGCAGGGATTCTAATGAACTCGACTTGAACAAACTAACTGCATATATATACAAACTAAACGATAAAGGGCCTACACGAGAAGACACCGGTACACAATTACAGAGTGATTTACACCTATCCAACACAGCTAACTATATATCATAGACTTTCATATTGAGAAAATATTAATCTAAACGTTACAGACCTTAAGGGCAGCTTCACAATGGTAACATATTGCATTTTGACCTTTTTCAACGATATAATCAAACCGAAACTCCTTCATATCTGCTTTAACTAAGATTTTAATAACATATAACTGATAAAAAAGGTAAAAACTTTTTTCGTTTTCTCGTTTTATGCTCTAAGGGTATTAATTTTTTCAGTTGTAGATTTCTTTATATTTGTTAAATAAATAAATAAACAAATCGTGAATTATCAATAAACGGTGTGCTATAGCCTATAAGAGGAGGTACTCATTAGCGCTAGCCTAAATAGTTTCAAGATACATAAGCATTAAGTATATAAACAAAAAAAGGCTAAAGGTTGTTACCTGCTAAAGGTTTATTCAGGATGTACATTGAATAAAAAAATCCTTATATGACAATATTTAATTGAAGAACAACAACAATATAATGACATACTGCTTAAAAATTATTATTATTATTATTTTTTTTTTTTTTTCAATTTATTAATAGCATAATAATTGATAAGAATAAGTAGATGTGCCAATAAGTATATCAAGAAATAGATTAAAACATAAAAAAGTTGCCAGATTTATAGACAAATCAAGAAGAATATATATGTTATTATTAAGGATTTACAACGGTGTCACATAATGTAAATAAATATAATTATCCTTGTGTAACTAACAATTTAGTCCAGTCAAATTAGGTTTTCATCTTGCATTAAATCATGTAGTTCCAATTTTTTCAGGAATGTGTAGGGGGTGGTCCCCTGAACAACGCCTAATAAAGTCCCATCGATTTCAGGCGCCGCGGGACGGGGGAGGGGGGGCAAAAGGTCACATTTTTCAGTTTTTGGCGTTTATCTTGAAAACGGTACGTCGCACAGAAAATAATAATCTATTCAAAATTAAAGCAGATAAAATTATCTTTCAAATCATATATATCTTGTTTCAACCTAAGTGTTACCGTTTTTGAGATATGAGCCGTTGAATATTAAAAAATGAAAAAAAGGGGCAGTGGTTCAGGAATCTCGTCAATCTTTCTCTTCTAACTCTTTTCCCTTCGAGTTTAACGAAAACTCGGTGGAAATAAAGTTGTAGAGCGAAAAATGTCCTTAAAAAATGAATGTAGTTGTGCTAATTTATCTTAACCCCGTAAATAGTTAGAGCGTTTTGAAGTTTAGGGGCGCTTTTCAACATTTTACTAGTAAAATGCTTCTTGTGACTCAAGTTTTGTTTCCAAGGATTGTAACTCTCTTGATCACTTTGTATGCTGTTTAATTGGATAAGTATAGTAATTATAACCCGTATTAATAATGAATTATGTATACATGTACCAAAATCTATACCTCGTAATATATAGAAGGACACTTGTATTAGAGAGGAGGAAGTAATAAATCAATTTTAGATGTATAAAAGTTGTTCATAAAATCAAAAATTGGGTATCAAAAATAGATTCAAATAACAATACTAACATTGAATATATGTATACAATTCATTTCATCAACTGCTTTTTCATTTGTTAAAAGCTGTCAATATGATATTTCAGTCAAATTGCCCAAAGTCTTCTTGGATCGGAACACTGTTTGTACACGAGCCTTGACAGTTGCTGCACACCAGGGAACAGTTGGTCCTGGCTCTCCGACAACCACACATCGTTCCGCAGCCAGTGGTACAGCTGCAGAAGAGTGTGTTGAGGACAATGTCTGGTGCCAAAGGGGGTTTTGTCTTGATAGGAGTAAGGTGTCCACATCTTTTCTCGTCCAGCACCAACTTTCATGTAGGATGGATTCGTTCCCCAACCATTGCTGCACCTCCAGAAACACTCTGTATGAATGTTGCATTGCAGCATCTGTTTTGGGCGGCAAAGCACGCAGGTTGGCTTTCATTATTGCAGTGGATTTCACGAATCACAAAGCATATGTATCAGTGAACAAAATAGAATAAAATAGATTTGAATTGTAGCTAGTTGTATTTAATAATTATTGAATACTAATTATTGTATTATTAATAATATAACGATAACGTATTAGTAAATATTAATTAGTTAAATTAATTATTAAATTTACTTAATGGGGTCAGTACGGTCTAAAAAAAATTAAAGGTACCTGTACTGATTGTGAATATACTTATTTAACGGGGCCTGGAACATGAGCAGGAACATTCATTCCCCAGCTTCCGCAATGTCTCCTGGTGAAGATTTGGGGTCATAAAACAATTTTGCGATGTTTGCTGTTTCATTGGCATACCGCTTGAAACATTATACTATGGCCTGGTGTACCGTTTTCTGCACTCCACATGTTCGACACCACCTTTCAATCTTCGGAACGAATCATGTCTTTCATCTCTTCGTGTAAGATTAGCACTTAATAACGTTTTCATCCCTTTATCACTCTCTTGACTTGCACCTTCTTCAGCTGTTTCATCACAAATTAAGCACTTTTCACTCATTTTGAACGACCTATTATTGTAATAAAAATGTTGTATACGATCATAACTTGGCGCAAACGCTTGAGAGACTGTTTACATAGAGTTACAGACGTTGGAAACAAAACTTGAGTCACAAGCAGAATTTTACTAGTAAAATGTTGAAAAGTGCCCTTAAACTTCAAAACGCTCTAGCTATTTACGGGGTAAAGATATATTAGCATAACTTCATTCATTTTTTAAGGAAATTTTTCGCTCTACAACTTTATTTCCCAAGAGTTATCGTTAAAATCGAAGGGGAAAGAGTTAGAAGAGAAAGATTGACGAGATACCTGAACCACTGCCCCTTTTTATTAATTTTTACTTTCTCATGTAAAGAGAAAGTATTGTGATGGCGCGAAAATTCGATTTTAATGGATTTACACGTTTTGAGGTCCCCTGAGTCCAAAAAAGTGGTTTTTAAAAAATGTCTGTCCGTCGTCTGTCGTCTGTGCAGACGCCTGGAGCCTAAACTACTGGGCCGATTTTGACGAAATTTGGCATACATGTTCAGAAAAATCATACCCCGATGCGAAATCGAGAAATGAATTTTAGCTCTAAATTTGGGGGCGCTACCCCCCAAAAACTCTAAAAAAACATGAAAAAAAATTATTTCTCGAAAACGGTTCCGACGATTTTGATGAAAAAATTCTAAAATGTAGTCCATTTAAATACGAATCTAACTATATAAGCCGTTTTCCCGGTAAATATCTAGTTCCTGAGAAAATAGCTTAAAACGCGGACGGAGGGAGCCCGGGTTCGATTCCCCGCCCAGGAGAAGTTGTTTTAATGATACATTTCGATGAAATGTTCAATAATAATTAAATGTACATACGAAAGCTAATAAATGGAAAACACTGGGCTATGTAATTATGAACTCGTATAAGAGAAAGTTTGTCTGAGTTGTCTAGGACCGATTTTTTTAATATTCAACGGCTCATATCTCAAAAACGGTAAGACTTAGGTTGCAACAAGATGTATATGATTTGAAAGATAATTTTATCAGCTTTAATTTTGAATAGATTATTATTTTTTGTGCGACGTACCGTTTTCAAGATAAACGCCGAAAACTGAAAAATGTGACCTTTTGCCCCCCCTCCCCCCTCCCGCGGCGCCTGAAATCGATGGGACTTTATTAGGCGTTATTCAGGGGACCATCCCCTACACATTCCTGAAAAAATTGGAACTACATGATTTAATGCAAGATTCGCCGCCATTTTGAGCTAATTTGACTGGACTAATTATGCACGTTTAATGCCTCATGCCTCTCAGGCTATTTTAAAAAAATCTGTTATAAACATACAACCATTATGGCGACGAGAATGGCACAAGAAAACTACAGGAATGAAAAAACTACAGGAATGAAAAAAAATCAAGCGAATAGAAGAAGCGAATCTGGAAGTAGATTAAATCTCCATATGATCTAAAAATATATTGTAGAATTATTCTACAATTCCGCTTTTCACGTTGTTTGTTATTTGACCTAAGACAATAATTGTGCAACTTAAGTATTCTTCTGGACCTATTGAAATTAATATAATCAACTCTCCAGTAAGTATTACTTTTTTTAATAAGAAACTTTCAATAACAACATGATAAACTATTTATTTTTTTAATGAATATATCTTTTAAAACAAATTGCAAATAATTAACAGCACGAAAAACAAACAGAACTACTATTATGTAATTCCGTAAAGAAAAAGATAACGTAAGTGAACCACAAAACACTGTTAAAAACACTTTTGAGAATACCGCGATTAAAAAACCGCGAAATAAAGCGGACTTGATTGATAAAAAGGCATTGAATGTGTGAGTACAGTTGTTTTCACCTGAGTGAGTAGTAGTGGAGACGACCTTGTGAAGTATGATTGAGGTGACGTCACGGAGTTGTGTCCTTGTCAACCTACTCTGGGTCCGGGGGTCAGGCCCCTCGTTCCAATCAACACGCGTAGTACCGGCCTACAATCCCAACCGATACATACAACTCGAAGCAAACAAAACGCACTTGCTTCTAATAATTGGCAACTCTACAAATTCCTTATCTTACATAATAATAAGCTACTAAAGCGCGAGTGGTTCACTTAATATTATATTTAAATAAATGCTTAAAACAAACCCATTGAGAATGAACAAAACTCGGCCCAAAATTTGTCAGTTTTAAGTAAAAAACAACAAAATTTTGAGAAAAATAACAATGGTTTCGACTATTTAGTCAAATCATGGTAGCAACACATAATTTTATATTGACAAAACTCTATTAACTATTAATATAGCACTACCGAAGGTGACTTACGTTATAGTATGCCTCGTAATTATTTATAGAATGTTTATTAATTAAATGCAATAAAAAGTGAATTATGCAGGCAAAACACTAAGGCAGTTGTACATCTTATATTAGTCATGAAATAAAAATATCTTTTAGCGTGTATAATAATAAAAACAAGTTAATCTATAATATGCGATTTTTCGCCTCTTCTATAGAGGCATCTTGAGCGTATCCTCACTTTTAAATCACAAATGTCAATTTCTCTCTAAGAGAAAAATAAATGATTTTTTTTACAATATTAAGAGACAATATTAAAATGTACGATTACAAAATTAAAATTTGACAATGTGTGCTCACACATCTAATAATGTCATAATGTGTTGGTTATTAAAGTTAAAATAGAAAATATGAAACATATATGGCCCAAGCAATAGTTATTTAGGCTGTACACCAAGTGCGCCGGGATAGGTCGGGTCACGGGGGAAGTGCGCCGGCCCCTTTTTGAAGGGTACGGTCGAAGTGCGCAGGGTAAATCCTATCTCTCGACCCAGGTAGTCCACACACCTCGGACACGGATCCTCTAATCTAAAGGACTAATCGTTCTCAATATTCGCATATATTCAATATAAAGCGATTTAAAGTTACTTTGAACAAACTGCTCAGAATGATACGGCAATCATTAGCAAATCTCAATGCATAGGAGAATCTGTAGAACGTTTTTGTAAGTCAGAATATACACTTTAATTTGTGAATATAAATAAAGAAAATAATCAAAAATACGAGAGAAAAAACAATTTATTTTGTTAATATTAAAAATTAAAGAAATGTTTCTTACATAAATTACACTCATTTATAAGTGAGTGCTAATATTTATTAGAAGGGCTTAGATTAACTTAACATTAAACGTACTCTTGGAAAACTAAAATCTTCTGCATATGTAAATTACATAATGTAATATACATTATAATACAATTGAGTCTATATTCAATAAATATGATACAAAATACATATTGAAAGGTGAAATTTATTTATGTACATACTCCTACATAAATTAAAAATTACTTTCACATTTCAAATCTAGATACCTTATTATTATAAACAACCAACGCTAGACGGCTTGAATCCCACATTGGTATTGGGAATTTAGCCGTGGACAGATCAATATAGTTTTCGGTGATATAGTCCCAAAATCCATCATTGCGATGGTTTATTTTTTGGCTTATAAAATCTTCAATATATCATTCTTCAACTTCTTCAGGGTCTATATAGGGTGGTTCGAAGATAAACTTGATTAGTTGGCCATCGTTGGTAGAACATCGGTAGTCCTCAGTAAATCCTAAATCCTGAATTTTTCCAAAGTGCTAGGGAAGACATTTCGAACGGCTTGTTGAATTCCAATTTCGAAGTCCACTACAAAGTTCTTTGGGTTTAGACGGGGTGCAAGAGGTATTACCCGGGGTTTCCTGACCTCACCCTTCAGACTCTTTAGACTAAAAGGCTGGCGCACTTCGACCGTAACCTTTTTCTAATTCGAAGGGGGGCTGGCGCACTTCGGTACCAGCCGTTATTTATGCACCTAGGGATTAAAATAAGCCATTATTCCCTGAGCAAAAAAGTTGGTTCTTCAGGCAAAGCCGAAGGAACCATGGTCCCTAAATCCCGAGGCGAAGCCGAGGGAATTAGACTCTTTAATCTTAAATAGAACACTTTAATCTTAAATATAATTAGACTCTCTAATTAGCTCCCGAGGCGCAGCCGAGGGAGATAATATCGCGAGGGGAATAATGGCACTTTACTCACGAGGTACATACAATATTTTATCTCCAGTAGGAAGAAAATACACTTTTTCGTCCATAGCACAGTTTTTATTTATTATTTTAATAAATAAAAATAATTATTAGAACTTTTAATAGCAGATATAAGAGATTCAATATTAAAAACAAATAAGAATTGGAATTAAACTCAAATAGAAGGTTATTTAGATGCAGGTTATAATGTTGTAAACAAAGATAAACATGGTAAAAAAAGCGCAGTGCTGCCAACCTGATTTCAACAACTTCATTACATTAGCCATACATTTTCTACTATTTATAAAATAATTAAGTTGCAATCTTTACTTTTTTGCCCTACTTTACTTTTTCGCCCTACTTTTACTTTTTCTCTCTACTTTTTGAGTTCAGGGATGAAAAGACCTGTTTGAGTCCCTCTAAACTAATTCAAAATCATAACTTTTTCCCCCTACTGGAGATAAATTGAATTTAAAGGCCTGCAGATGGCCTCAATGAGAGGTAATATCGTAAAAAGTTGAATTAAAATATTTTATTTTAATACCCTACAAACCTTAAAATGATATATTGAATCACAATATGAAAAAATAGGGACAACTCAGACAAACTTTCTCATATACAAGTTCATAATTACTTAGCCCAGTGTTTTCCATTTATTTGTTTTCATAGCTACATTTAAATATTATTGAACATTTTATCGAAAATTATCATAAAAATAACTTCTCCCGGGCGGAGAATCGACCCTGGGCTCTCTCCGTCCGCGTTTTAAGCTATTTTCTCAGGAAATAGATTTTTCCCGGGAAAACGGATTATATCGTTGGATTCGTATTTAAATGGACAATAGACTACATTATAGAATTTCTTAATCAAAATCGTCGGAACCGTTTTCGAGAAATAATTGTTTTCATGTTTTTTCAGATTTTTCGGAGGGTAGCGCCCCCAAATCTGGGGCTAAAATTCATTTCTCGATTTAGCCTCGGGGTATGATTTTTCTGAACGTGTGTACCAAATTTCGTCAAAATCGGCCCAGTAGTATAGCCTCCAGGCGTCTGCACAGACAGACAGACATTTTGTAAAAACCACTTTTTTGGACTCTCAAAACGTTTAAATCCATCAAAATCTCAAGATAGAATTTTCGCGCCATCACAATACTTTCTCTTCATGTGAGAAAGTAAAAAGGGCAATCTACTACAACTAGACTGATTACTTTTACATATTAGATTGTATGTATTTATAATGATGAAGATTCGTTAAACCTCTGTCGAAACAACTACTGTAATTAAATTCAAAAAGTGAAATTTAGGCCAGAATTCGTGGTTAGGTTCTAGATAAACAATGAGTTAAGAAATTAGTAAAAAGTAAGAATGATTTCAAATAGTTACAACACTATGAATATGTGAATACAATTTGAAAAGTTTACAAAAGTTCCAAGAAAGTCGAAACGTAAAGGACATTATTGCAACCAACTCAACGAAGAAAGTCTATGTCTACAACTCCGTTAATGTATTAGTTATTAGAGAAATTGTACTTAAGAACAAAACCACTATACTAAAGAAATTAAAATTGCATTTCTTAATCCATGATGTTTAAGTGAAAATAATATATTTTTTAAAATAGACTAGCAATTGGTGTGGCACATAGCTTCCTCGCATCCTATCTCGTAATTGATTGATTTTATACTTTTACAAGCCATAATTGTCTAATTTGTTTGTCAAAATTGTTTTGATTTTTTACATGAATTAAAGTATCAACTTAGCAAAAGTTAAAAAGCGATGACAGTTCAAATTAACCTAGAGCTATCCGCGGGTTACTTTCGATAAACTATAAAAGTTTCATAAAAAAGTCCAGTCATGCACCATGACTTAATGAGCGAATTTTCAAAGAAATCTGCGTTTTATTGGCTTATGATAATATAGGAAAATTTTAGTTTAGAATTTGCTCGGGTGAAAAAAAAAAATTGGTACACAGGGGTACGGGGTACAAAAGTCAAAATAGTATTTACCCTTCAAGATGCATGTCGTTGGAAAGCTCTTTAAGAGTACAGTAATTGTTGTTATTCACACTTTTATCATATTTTCACATAAAAGGGGGGTAAAATGGAAAAAACACGTTTTTTGACCGTATATGGTCAAAATTTGACCCCTAAATGGACTCCAAAAATTCTGGCCAACGAACTCATCCTTTCTTTTGATATTATTGACATTTTAAAATTTGTTTGAAATTTTTAAGTGCATCCCAAGGGGAGATATCGTCTGGAGTGACACATATATACATACATATATACATACATATATACATACATATATACATACATACATAAAAAAAGTGTTAAATTTCAGGAATCGATTCAGAATGGTCTAAAACGGATTTCCATGGAAAAATTTTTCAAAAATTCGCATTACAAAAATTTTGAAGCCATTGCAATAGCGTAATTTTCTTTGAAAATTCGCTAAAATCAGATAAGTACTTATGAAGCTGTAAGGTAAATAAATGTATGTTTGTGTGGATGTAGAAGGGAAACAAATGAGCGCAGAAGGTTGAAACTTATATCGGGCCAACAATGGGCGTATCATGATCTACCATCCAAATTTCATTCAAATCGGAGGTGTAGTTTTTAAGATATGATGGTTCGCAAAAATAGAGCGACAGACAGACCGACAGATAGACACGGAACCAAAAATGTCCCCTAATGTCTGAAACGGATTTCTGTCTAGGAATTTTTGAAATCGGAGACCTAAAACTTTTTCACATAGCTTCCGTTACTTTCGGTAACTCGGAAGCAAAAAAAACATAAACGCTTTCATAAAACATGCACTAATATGAGAAAATAATTTTTTTAACAACCACAGCCCTACGAGCGATTACAGTATGTTACAAAAGAGAAAAGCGTGAGGGCGCTATCAACAGTTTTTGTCATTAAAATTCACATTTAATGCTTTAGAGAAGGAAGTCATAAGATTAAATAAAGAAGTTGATTTAATGCAAAAGTTGGTTAGGGTTTTTTTCTTAAAGAATGCACCCCACGCTTTTATCTACAGTCCCCACGCTTTTAGTTTTAGTGATAGCTCGTAGTGCTGTAGCTTTTTTAAAAAATTATGTTTTCCCCAATTTTAGTCTCACTTATTCTTTTTTTTATGATTTTTAAATCAGACGAGTAGTTCTTAAGATATGGTTGTTCCCATAAATGTTAAACGACAGGCCCATTAAACCAAAAATATTCCCCATAAATGTTCCCTCTTTGTCTGAAACGGATTTCTATCAAGGAATTTTCCAATTCGGAAAAATAAAAAAAAAAAATCAAATCACCGGATTTGAGCATTTCGATTTTTTCATATGGGGCTACCTCAAGGAAATTGTGTTCAAACATCGTCCTCACACTTTGGAAGAACTGAAGACCCGAATTAGAGAGGAAATTGGCACGATTCCCGTCGATATATGCCAGAAGGCGGCTGCAAGCTTCAGGAATCGCCTCCATCAGTGCATCACTGCTGGAGGCCATTATCTTGATGTGATCATTAAAACTTGAGTAAACAAATGGTGTGTACTACTGAACCAAATAAAACAAACTGTACTTTTCTAAGTTGCGCCGTTTCTTTTTAATAGCCCTTCAAAACTGCACTGCTTGTTTTGCCCCACCCTGTAAATACCTTCGGTAAGCTCATAGAAGCAAAATAAATAATTAAATAATAACGAAGCCTGTAATTAAATAATTGCTAACCTGACGTGAAGGAATACTTAGGTTTTTAACCAGCAAAAAAATAGCCAGAAGAAAATTAAATAAAATTACATTCCTATTGCGTAAAAAGTGGATAAAAATGGCTGGGTACAAACAGTCAGGTGAAAGCAAGCTTGAGCACATAAAATGTATATTTCTCTTTCTGCCTGTCACTAACAGGGAAAGTTATATCCCGGATACACTGCACCATAAGTCAATCCTAAAAGTGTGTGTAAATGGGAAATATGTAATTTTTAAAATTAATATGTAGTAAGTGACATCATATAAAACCAAATTTGGGATAAAAAAAAACTTTCACAAGCGAAGTTAAGTTCGAATTAAATCAGAGCCCTAATAATAAAAAACTGTACTGTATCATTACAAGTTGGAAATCCTCTTTCGGATTGTTTTAGAAAAAGCAACTTCCTGCAGCTGATTTACCTCACATTTCAACTATTTGAGGTTTTCCTGCAAAAAACAGTATTGATTTTTTACGCCACGCCGTCACTGTCCATAACCAGTCTATAACAATTATGTTGCAATGGATCATTGCGAAAATGCAGGTAGTTCTACGATTAAGCAAATCATGGTAACGTTTATCTGTTTTATCAGGAATCTCGATTTGCAAATGAATGGATCAATTAACCGTCACTTCATAAAATCACATACCAATGTAATTAGGTTAACAAAGGCAATGCTATAAGCTAAGCTCTCCGCCACAAGTAGAAATTCGAGGTCTTCCGATGAAAATACAAAACCTAGAAAATTTCATTTATTCTTGAACTTAGTAAACAAGTTTTGAACGCACAAGTTAAACTCAAACATTTCTTAGTGTTTTAAAGAACGAGAATATATTTTTCAACACTTTAAACTTATCAAGGTAATATTATAATCCGACCAACAATGGACTAATAGAAAATAATATTTAACAAACACTACTGGTGCGGCGCAGTAGAAAATCCTAATACTGTGGGATTCGTGATCCGAAAATGTTTAGGAAAAACTTTATGAATGGATAACAGCAAAGTCTTTAAACTAAAAGGAATAAAAAACCAACTGGTAATTAGAAGTGTACATAGCAGTCTAGTGTCTAGGAGTTGATAAATCATTATAAATTTTATATAATTTATTTGACTTCTTGTTGTATTGAAATTCGTAAAAATAAACGGTTTATTTATTTACCTATATTTTTTAAAAAAGATGAAGGTTTAAGTTTCATTTTAAAGACTTTTTAAAAGTCAAATTCTTTCGATAATATTTATATTACATATGTATAGTGATGTGGGCCGGGTATATACCCAGCGGGTAGGGTAAATAAAAATGGGTATTTACCTGGGTATTTACCCGAGGTCAGGGTAAATACCCAAAATGAGGGTATTTATAACAAATAATGATTTAAATAGCGTTTTAAGAGGTTCTGAGCATTTTCCATACTCAAATGGTTTAATAAATGTCATTTAGAGAGTATAGGATGTGTTAAGCTCTCTTAATTCCTAAAAAATAGCCTACAAAAATACCCAGCGTACGGGTATTTATTATTTCGAAGTTTATTAATATCTGTTATACAGATTCAATGATTTCAAACAGAATGCTTATGTTGAAGGTCTGTGCAATGAAAAAACCACCATTTTAAAAGAAAAGCACAGGATTATTATTTTGAAAATTAGGTGATGCATTCTCATATTATGCAAGCCTAAATATAAATTCATATTTTTCTAAAATATGTAAATAATATGAACACACATAATTATTAATTGGCATATTTTTATACCCTTGTTACTCAATTCTTATACTGTATGTGTATAGGCTATTGCTACAAATATCTGACAATCAGAAATATCACGTGTAAAGAGTTAAGGCCTACTCCTAACGGCTGAATTCCTACACTACATGATTTAAATTAATATTATAGTCCAGGAGATAGCGTACAAAAAAGTGTCTGACTAATATCAAGCTAGAATTTTGTTTATAAGTAATGTTTTGGTGCCTTTTAAGAATATGTGGTCAGCTAAGTCCATTGGCGGGACACAGTTTGGTAATAGGCATTTGAAAAAAACAAACCGGTGGAGAGTGGCCATCTCACGCCCTTTTTGGTGAACAATGCGATTTTCACGATCCTGAGTACGAACTTAGTTAGTAGACCAAAAATCAAGTTGATAGTAGTCTGTCACTTAATAGGTGACCTCTTTGATTTGGAGTAGTCTTTAAGTGACAAACTATCATCAACTTGATTTTTGATCTGCTAACTAATTTCTTACTCCAGGATCATGAAAATCACATTGTCCATCATAAAGGGTGTGATATGGACGGTCTCCACCGGATTGTCCTGCCAAGGAACTTAGCCGACCACATATTTGTTTATTTATTTTTTGTTTATAATGATGACAGACAATTAGTCTAAAATACCACAGTCAATACAAAAATAATGAAGAGCTATACAAAAGTAATTAAGTAAAAACTTCTTAAATGTCATCAAAACATTTACTTATATGAGTACACCAATTTCTAGCTTAATATTAGTTAGACACTTTTTTGCTCGCTAGCTCCTCGACTATTATTCTTATTAAGTTATTAATATCAATTCAATAATATTATTGAGACATACTATCACTTAATAACCACTTAAAATTTCATAACATATTTATTTACAATAAATAAGTTCGAAATTAAACACATAGCTGTCGTAACTTTAAAAATTATCATAAATACCTGGGTATTTACCCAAAATGGGTATTTACCCGGGTAAATACCCAGGGTATTTACCTGCAGTTTTAAATACCCGGGTATTTTACATCACTACATATGTACACAACAAACGATTACACTTGATAACTATTTTTAAACATAGCAAGCGATAGCATGTTATAGAATCTATTAATTAGATAGTTTGCCTATATTTAAATAAATATCATATAATAAATTACATGCAAAAGAATTATTATAAATTACATCAGCCTGAGATGTGCAATCAATATTAATAAAAAGATACAAAATAAAACACATAAGTAAAAGTTAACACCAAAAAAAGAAACTAGCGATTAGTATAATATATAAATAAATAAATGATTGTGCGTGAAGTCTTACGTAAAAAGGATTTCGTTGGCATTGTGAACATGAAATTGGTAAAAAAAAAATCACAATGAATCAGGAGGAAAATTAAACAATTTCCACAAGTGTAATATCGACTGTGTATCTGCAATACCTCGTAACCCCAAAATCTATTTTTTCCCTTAAGTTTATTTTTTAATATTTATTTTCATTTTAAATAATTTCACTAAAACACTTAAACGAATCCCACAACTAGTTAAAGACTTACAATGCTTGGGGCTTTACGAGGTTTTAAAACCTTTTAGTATGCGATGCTTTTTGCACACTTCAGTTAAATGATGGATACGAGGTATTAAAATAATTTCAATAAAAAATATTTGCATAAGGCTTACCAGATTTTGCATGTAGGTAGATATTAATAATATCTATCAACAAATGCAATAAACAAAAACCTCGATTTTGAGGATTACGAGGTATTGCAGTTACACAGTCGATATATTTTTGTAATCTACTCTTTAATATATTTCATTTGATACCCCCACTCAAAATCTCATTTTTTACAAAAGAGTAGAAAAATGCGTGTTCAAACAGCTGATAATTTTGAGTTTCGTTGATTTTACCTGAGTGCGCGTCAAAATGATATTTAATACTGCAAAGTTTCATGTTTTTATCTCTTTTGATTTAAAAGTTATTGGAACAGTATAGAGTGACAGACACAGACACAGGGACGAAACTATAAGGGTTTCACTTTTTTCTCTTCTACAAAAAAAAGAAACCCTTCATAAAAATGAAGGTATCAAAATGAATTAATTAAATGTATATACATCTTTGATTTTAGGAAATTTAAATGAATGAAAACACGCGAGATAAAGAGGACAATGTTGCCTTTTAAAATAGAACGAGCCAATAAAAGGATATATGCTCACGGCTAACACATTAAAATTAAAACATTTTGCTCCAAATAAGAACAAATTACTTCAGTGTGTATTTTATAAACAATTTTTATTCGAGTCCATATCTAAATAAAATCTACAGTTGATTAATTTATATTTTTGTATAAAAAAAAAATAAATAAATAATAAAAAAAAAAAAATAGTTGCTACTTCCCCTCCTTTTCTAATAAAACTGATTCACTATAAAAATAAATCCAATAATGGTTGTTAAAAAACGTAATGAGTATTCAAAATAAGGCAGACACCTTTAGAAACGCTGAGAATAGGGTCGACTGTGGAATGAAGCCATGGTAAAAATATCGAATTCAAACTCTTGACACGAAAAGAAGCCCCCATAATGTAGTAGAGCAAGAGAAAGAATCCTTGGAATAACGCTGTGCTAGAGGATCAACTGCTTCATTTCTAGACTTAACTTGGTTTAATACTTTCAGCCTCTCATTCAATTTTTACTTCCTTGACTGACCCTCTAGAGGCAAACTTATTTTTTTAAAAAAACAGAGATAATCAAGACTTGGGAAGGAAAACTAGGTTATACAACTTTTTATATAAGATAGCAAAAGAAAAAGTAAGTATAGAAAATAATTGACTGTGTACGTACGGTAGCACATGACTACAAACAATACAGCAGACAATTATAGTAAAAAAAATTAATTACAATTACAAACTTCATAGACGAGAATACACTAACAACAAAAGCAATACAAACTATTCTGAGAGAACGATCAAAGAAATAATAACTTCTTGTTTGAACGGATAATCTCCAGGCACAGCCTTTCATAAATTGTAACTTTTTTTGGTACTCTTTCTTTATATATGCACGAGAATCTTGAAAAAAGCCTTATTTTATAACTCTAGGTTTTTAGGCTCTTCCAGTAAAACCATTTACTACTTATTTATCGATCGCTTTTTAAATAATCACTAATTAGTTATCACTTTTAGCCTCACATAAACTATTTACTTAACTATATTCATTTGTAGGACAACCAATTTTCAATGGTATTTTTAAGAAGGCTCTTTTTAAATTACGTTATCTTCGGTAATCTCAAAAGTAAAATTGTTCAAAAGGCATTTAGGCAAAATCATAATCAAAAGTTAGCAGGATAAAAGAGGTTTATTTATATGTTTAAATATATAACATACTATACATGTTGTTTTGTCATATTTTGTACCTTATTAGGAGATAATTATAAATAATGTCCGTGATTAGTCTAAATTAAAGAGGATGATTGTAGTAAAGAGCCGAGTAGTGAGGGGACAGGACTATTCCCTAGCCCTTACGCCCCGGCCTACTCCATTTAAAATATTATACAATATATCACTTCACTTCACAAAAACTTCTGCTTGTATCAGATTTAAATTTTACATGCCTGTTTCAATGGAACTTTAGACGATGTGTAGAAAGTTTTATTAAAATCTTTACGTTAGAATGTAAGATATAGTATAGGTAAAAACGTTGTTTTCTCTATTTTAAACGTTTAGGTCCGCTTTAATGTTTTTTGCGATCTTTAACACTTCATAGCGGTGTCGGTGTTGGTTTTACTAAAAATATATTTTTTAAATAGTATTTAAAAAAGCTGTTTGAATCATTGATAAAATTAGAATTTTTTCCTGCTTTAAAATTCCAATTTTATATTTTAAGATTACGTTTACGCGAGCGAACGCGAACGCTTAGGCGGATAAAGTTGTCCAACGAATTCGTCTTGAGCATTGGTAAAATGAGCATGTGTACCAAAATTAAACTATATCGGTCAACTTTCACTCAAGTTATCGTCATCGGTGGATTTCGTGATGGTCGGTTTTGTGACGGTCGTTTTTTCGGATTCACTCCCGGGCTCCAGACTCCAGACGCTGTAACGTGCCATAAGAAACTTCGTTCCAAAAAGTAATGAAATTAAAAAGTATCCAAATATTTTCCAATTCTGATCAATAAATAGGCAAAACTTTAATTTTATAAACAATATTTTCATAGATATCATATCTATTGCAGGTCGCGATGACTTGCTTTGACTAGAAAAAGGGATAAAATCCTTTAAAATATAGTTCTGTTTACAAATTCTAGATTAGGGTCAAGGTTGCTTCCTACAACTACATTAATTCACCCCAGCTTCTCTTCAGATATTCTACCCCTTTAATAGTCTAATCCCTTCCCTAGCCTCTCAAATAAACCCAAGTAAGACATTAGTTATATCGAGTTATGGTAATGTATACGACAATATTTAAATTTAACTATAATAAAATATAGCTTCGATTTTATTTTCTTTCTCTTTCCGAATTTAAATTTACCTTGTGTTCCTATAGCATAAATCACCAAGAGCTAGCAGTAAATTTGAATATCTACTTCAGTTTATATCGTTAAAGTTTATATTCTGTCTTTGCATTACATAAAATGAAATATATCTTTATGTAATGGAGTTGTTTATGTATCTAACTAATATATTAGCATGTAGGTACAGGTACATACTGATGATTGGGGAACTGTTTATTGAAATTATTTAGATTAAGAATTTCTTCTCCAGGTAAATGCATACTTAATATTATTTCAATGAAAATATATTAATATAAAGCCTTCGAGTTCGAAGAATTCTAGACAGAGTAGAAATAGTAAAAAACTGTTTACACCCATAGCTTTATTAAGCCAAAGCCGGATTCCAGCTTTCAACTCCAACGTCGTTATCAGCGCCGAAGAGTCAAGTGGAACTGGAGTCAGGGAATATGCTGGACAGAGTCGTGACTTGTAAAGTTCACTAAATTATATTTCGCCTTAATAAAGCTACTTTAGAGATACAATTGTTAACTACTTTACTTCACAGCAATAGAGAACTCAAATTTTAATAGAAATTAATTTTTTATAATCACTAAAATATTATTATTGATTATATTGATTTTATTTTTCATGGATTGAAATAAAAATGATAAGAACAAAATTTAATAGATATTCAATCTACTAATTACGAGTATTTCAGACAATGGTACTAATGAATGGATACTTTATTACCTTAATCACGCCAGTCTTTGTAAAAAAACAGAAACATTTTTCTCTTCATCTAAAATACAAACTAAAAGAACCTCTAATTTCAATATATTATACTTATTAAGCTGTCTCTCTTTTAAATTAATTATATGTGAGTTGTTCAAATATTACATCGAGTTTTCAGTTTCAAGTATTACTAGGGATTAAAGATAAACATTATTTTTTAAATCTTACCAAAAACCAAAACTTTTACTCCTAACAAGCAGTGCAAGATACCAACCTGAAACACAAAATAATGCATATATTAAAAAAAATGTTAATAACAACTATCAATTGTAGAGAAGAGTGTACCCTGATGTAATTCTTAGTTAATTTGGTAGATCCTTGAAGGGTAAGCGAAGGAAGAAGAAAAACTACTTCATTTTTAAATTTGGCGACGTTTCGGCTTTCCCAGCCATCATCAAGCCTAAAAAAACAATAATTTATTGTAAGCATGACATTGTGTTACAATGTGCCTCATTTTAGAAATTGAGTGTGAATTACGTATAATTTAAATATTACCTATAAACATCTGATTAGCCCTTAAGCTAAAGGGTTAAAAAACGAGTCAGTCGAGAATACAAAAGAACGGTTTCGAAAGAAATGGTTTCGTACCTTTTCTGATTAATATAAGTAGTATTATGAATATTATTTTAAAGTACACAACAAAATTAGATTTGCAATAGGACCTCTGTTATTTACTAGTAATTATAATTTTTTAACTTTTTCTAATGTTTGTATCACTGATAAGATAGTAGGTTATCAGAGTTTGTTATCAAGGAATACCTTTGACAATATACTTTACTCGATGTTGCATTCTGTTTTATTATTATGTTTTCAATTTGATATTTTACTCTTAGTCATTTTTATCTGTCATATAGGATATAGCTAAATGTTTTTTGTAATTGTTATTAGTGTTGAGATTTAGTTAATTTAGTTTTTAAGTCTACCTGTGATAATGTTTATGCGTTACTTAATTTCTATAGTGGCATTGATTACTCCGTTCGTTTATGGTAAACTTACTCATTATCTTACTTTTTAAGCTTGTTTTCCTTGTTAAGAATTTTTTATACCTGTTAAACCTCCTGTTTGATCTGCTATCTTGCTAACTAGTGTATGTTACGGTTTATAGGATTCTGACGTAGGTGAACAACTAGTTCCCTGATTCTTTTGTATTCTCGACTGACTCGTTTTTTAACCCTTTAGCTTAAGGGCTAATCAGATGTTTATAGGTAATATTTAAACTATACGTAATTCACACTCAATTTCTAAAATGAGGCACAATGTAACACAATGTCATGCTTACAATAAATTATTGTTTTTTTAGGCTTGATGATGGCTGGGAAAGCCGAAACGTCGCCAAATTTAAAAATGAAGTAGTTTTTCTTCTTCCTTCGCTTACCCTTAAAGGATCTACCATAACTAACTGTTAATAACAACATTTTTAGTAAAAGTTTATAACAAAAAATGTTCATAAAGTCAAAAAAAGAAACGCAGACAAAAGAGATCTTAACATTTCTAATCTCCCATAATTTTCAACCTATTTTTCTTAACTTTCAAACAGATAGTTTGGTTTTCATTTTGGTTCTTAGAGCCCATACTTGAAACTTTAACTACCGGAGCAAAAACTTGACTTGCCATGTTAGGCTAACAAACAAAATGTTGAATATATTTTAAATTACTAGGCTGTGACTTAGTACTTACCGATAAAAATATCGGTAAAAAGTTTCACCTTTTAGAAGAAAAAGTAAGACTAAGGTGGAGATATATACAAAAAAACAAAGATATTTCTACCGAAATAATTGAGCGGAACCGCGGGGTCTTTGAGGCTCGTTAAAGCAAGGGAAAGTGAAACCGTCTGCCGCATAGAAACACCAAATGAAATCCGTATCATGGAAAGGTACCTAACGGTATTTCAAATACCAGAAGGTATAAGCTGTACCCTGTACCACAGCAACATCTGACTTTTTCATCTGAGGATGTGAAATTAAAGTAATGGTTTTGTAAAATCTTTTTTTAAGCACATACGATATGTTCAGGCAGTACATACATACAATGGTACCACTGCAATTTCCGATCCACAACAGTTTTGCGGCATCTACATTATGAACGGAGGGAAAGAAAATGGGCAGTGGCAACGACTTAATTTTATAAGTAGAAAAAAAGTAAAATTAATTGAGATAAGTCATTATATCTATTTGAAGACCAACAAATCAAAACAAACATTTATTTATATTGGAATAAATGCGGTGGCTGCCTTAGCTTAGCAATAACAAATAATTTCGAGGTGGGTCGTCGTCGAGACAATATGTACTCGATTATGTAAATAATAAATTTAGACAACACAGACTCCGTGAGTGAGGTAAAAGTTGTCTGTAAAAAAACATTGCATAAAAAATTCTCAAGGTAGCTGTTGATAATAATGGTCACTAGCAATTATTAACAGTTTATAAACTTTCAAATTATTTTTTTGTAAAGATTGTTTAATCACTACTATATATGAGCCAATATTCTCCGTGATTTATATTTATATAAGCGAGTCTTTAATGTATATTGTTTAATAATATTTATCCAATAAAAATATTTTATTGAGTGCTGAATTAATTTAAAAAGTCGGATACGGGGGGGGGGGGGGGGGTGCCTCAGAACTTTTCCTTACCAATAATAATTTCAAACTGGCAGCAGATATTAAGTTGTTTATAGGTATATGGTGCGCATTTCAACTCTATTATTATTCCAATTATTACATTTTTAAAGTTCAAAGTCGATACCTTCAAAATGGCGAGAGATATTAAAACGAAATTCAGGGGATATGTTTGTCTTATAAAGAGGCATAATCGTAGGAAATTCCAGCACAATCGGAAATATTTACGAGTTGTTACGAATTTTTGCTTCTTCAGCAAAATGGGTTAATAGTGTCCACAAATTTCTGAATTTCCAGGCAGCACAACTACGTGTAAGGACTTTGCACCACGTTTAAACTCTCTAGCTTTAAACTAAAAACTGTGGGACTTATGCGTGCAAAGACAGACAGACAGACATTTAGACATCCAGCTAAAAACCACTCAAATTGTCTTGAAAACACCCAAAATTGGATAATTCCGTTGAAATATTGGTTTCAGATTTTTAGGGTAATTTTTTTTTTTTTTTAGGTAAGAAAAAGTAAAAAGAAAGATAACGTCAAAATGGAACAAGGTAGTCTACAAAATTATTAATAGATAGTTCAGATGTCTCTTTTCAAAAATTATAATATATATATATATATTATATTATAAAAGATAATCTCTTTACTTTCTTATCTCCTAATAAAAAAACGTTAACTTCTTAATTTACTTAATATTAATTAGTTAAGTAGGTTGAATTTTATTAGAGGAGATGACGTGTATCTGATAGCAAAGAATCCAAAATGTTTTAGGATGCTGAAGGTCTTTTGCAACATATTAAAAGAAGAATGCCAATTAATTTAACTACCACTATTAGAGGATATAATATGGTAAACTCACATAGCAGGCCGAAATTTAGAGCCACCTCTAACCACCTCAAACCATCTCTAACCGCCCTTTAAGAAATTTCTGTGGCACGTAAAATATGAATTAGCCGGATATATATTTGTAAGTAATAATATTTTCATAAGAGGCGGCAACATAATGAAAAAGATAGGTTTTACTTGTGAGAGCTCTACGTACCCGAAAGTAACCAAGAAGATTCGTGAGGGTATAAACCTTGAAAAGAGGCCTTGGGATCAAAATCTCATGGACCTCTCCAAACTTACGACTTACATCCCATATCTCAACTGTATTAAACTAAAATGTATACATCATCATTCCAATATTCATATTTAAATTTAGTATGTATAAACATTAAGTGTTCTAGGATTCACTAAGATATATCATCATTTTTCTTTTATTCGGCAAACAAAAGAATATAATTATTGTTAAATATAATGAAAGTATTCTTTAAAAGGTTAATAATGTTTGTCCCGTTTTATTTCCAAGGTCTTTTCAAGTTAAAATTACTTCTTTTTTTTAATTGAATGTTATTACATTTATACTTATTAAGAGATAAAGAAAATTTGTCAGATAAGTGATTTTCTGCAAGACTTTATCCAAATTTAATTGACAAAGGTTAGGCTAAAATGCAAAAGAATGCGTTTCGGCGTTTCGAATTATTTCTTCGTAACGCAGACTAAGTTTGATGGACATCAAATAATCTAATTATACTCAAGGAAATTTTCGCATAAAAGGAAGTTTTCCTTGACAATCAAATGCAAGGAAGATAAAAATCAATTTTAGACTTAGTAATTAAACTGCAACGCGTATTAGTATACTAAAGAAAAAAATACGTCTCAACACTTTTTCTATACCTACCTCTGAACAGGCAAAAGTAATTTGGATTGTGTTTTGACACTATAACGTAATATTTTTTTTATGAAGTTAATGTAAATTCAAATTATACATCCCGTATAATTTATTCGTAAGATTGTGTTTGAAGAGATTGAATTTTGGATTCATTGTTCGCATAAACACGGCATTGGGTAGAGGATGAGTAGGTATTGGAGCCGGAGGCTTCAAAACGTTATAGAGTATTTAAGGCCAACTGGGAACAATTACCAAAAGGAATACTTCTCGTATCTTATTGCACAATCATTTTTTGATTTTCGATTATCCGGATCGAAGAGCTGTTAAGCCCGTGGGAACGGGCTTAATTTTACACTTGGAAAAAAAGTAATATTAAATAAATTAATTTAGATAAGTTATACCTATTTGAAAACCAAAAAAATTATGTTTATTGGATTAAAGATGGTTGGCTTAGCTTAGAGATAACAAATCATTTCGAGGTGAGTCCTCACCTTCGTCGGGACACTACACGATTATATAAATGATTAGATACTGATTGATTATATTACTACTGATTATTGATTAGATACTAAAGATACATATCCTTTAGATGTAAGAAGAAATACAATATTGTAGCAAAACCTGTTTAAATTCATGTTTTCAACTGCTATGTAAAAAATGAACGAGTTACAGCAAAATGTGCAGGTAAATTATTATTTATATATACATTTTATATTATAGTGAACTATTTTACACAGTTTCTTTAATATTACAGGGTAAAATAGTTCAAAGCTCATCTTAGATAGAGTGGAATGCAAAATAGTAATAAAACATTTTAACAACCTAAATTAAGGTGGTAATAGTAATAAGGAACTTTACAATACTGAATTCAGTAATTTTAAGTATCTATAAATTTTACTCTAATAATTAAGAGTATCATTTGTATTGGATTAGTTAATTGTCAAAAAGTTATAAGCAAAATTAAATGCACATCCATTTTGACTAATTTATTATTGTCATCTGATACATTTGATTAAGGATTTAGCTCACTCCACAGATGACCGACAATAATCACAAACAGAAGTTTTTGATATACAGTAATAACGAACATTAACTGCAAAAAAATAATTAATAATAAGATATATAACCTGACAGTTGCTTTAACAGAACTATTGCAGTCATTACCTGAGTAAATATTAAGGTCAAAAAAAGAAGAATTAAGATAACGACCTATATTTTTTGAGTTTTCGTCTTGATGAGACTTTGATTGTACTCTGCCTTTACTTAACTGTCATGGCCTTCTAACAACTGTATATGGCCAATACCAAAATTACAACAATAAGGTCACAATACACAATAAATGAGAAATAAAATATTTTATAAAAGGAAATATTTAACAATTACTAATCCGACATAAAAAATGTTATACAAGAAACTAAAAACAGCCATGATTACAAGTAGAAATACAATTTCTACTGAAATTTATTTCCAAATAAATCTTAAAAAATTAAAAAATTTCACAGGAAATTTAATAAAATACTTCAAAAAGGCTTACTTTTAGAAAAATAAAAATAAAGACATTTAATAATGAAATATTTATAAAAATAAAATCAATATTAAATGAATTTAAGTATGTAATGCATTTTTTTAATTTTTAAAATGAATTATCACATAAAAACAATATTTTATCGAATACCTTTTTTTTATTATTAGCTAAAACAAGCTTCTCTTTTTCTTTTATATTATATGTTAAAACATGTTTTTCGACAAACCGTTATGTGTAATAAACAAGGATTATTTTTACTCTTTATTTATTATTATTGTTCTTGTAAGTAAATTATACACATTATATTTAAGAAAGGAGGAGTTAAAAAGGAGAAGGTAAATATTTAGTTTTAAGTAAAATTTAGGGGGCGCTATGGCCTATGTTCTCCTGATATCTATGAAAAAAACATAAATTTTAATTTAAAGCAATAACTACCGTGGGCATTTTTAATTGATAAGTAATAGATTAAAGCTCTATTCTTCTTATATCAGCAAAATTAGAATTGAATATTAGTAAAATAACTGGTGGAGAGAATTAAAAGTTATCAGGTCAAAAATAATAATTGATCTGGTCGATAGTATAGGAGGTACTGAAGACGGGTTGAATATTAGTATTATTGACGGGCCAACGGGAAGAAATCGAGTAGAGAAGAATCTAAAATTGGCAGTGACGCCATCAGACACAACGCTAGAGGTATACACACAGATAGACTTCATATCCCCAACCTAACCCAAAGTCACGTCATATGGAGGAAATTCCTTTCATGTTTGGTCGGCTTTCATAAGCCAATTGCTTTAGGGGCTTTATGAGGTTTCAGTTACAACTTACAACAAGCAAGAAGAAAGGTTTCACTTTTGGGTCAGAGTGTTTGGAGAGCCTCCTTATAATAATAATAGAGTTGAATCCAGTAGAATAATATTTTAATACAACATTTTTATAAGTACAAAACAAAACCAAATCATTAAACCCCCATTAAACTCAAATCATTAAAACCAGGATACATTAAAAATAAATAAATCTAAATCACATGTTTAATCAAGCATCTAAAAATCCAAGAATAAACATCAATTAGGGATTAAAGTTGCGGACGATATAATTCGTCGATTTGGGTCTAATATTTTGGCTAATCTATATTAAGATAGTATTTAAAACCAGAGGGAAAAATTATCATAAAAATAATAATAAAAAGGCTACTAAAGAATTTTATGACGGAATGAAGGCCAACGAGTTTAGCAGAATGAAAGTTGATACCCCACCCCAAATTTGTGAGATTCATTCACCAGAAATATAATATCATTCAAGTAAAGAAACCTTTATATCTTAGAAAATTCCAATTAGGAAAAGTATGTATTCGATTATTTATTAGGGAAGTATTTACATCACTGTCTTATGATCAGTCAATAATACAAAATTAGTCGTATACCTAATTAATTTAAAAATCTGGATATGGTAGCTTTACACTTTTTTAATATACAAGAAATCCTCCGTTTTGTAATAACCTAATGCGTTCATCGGAATGTAAAAAAAATCAAAATATGCAAGGACGCAAGGATGCAGGGAGGTTTATACGTGGTGTTTAAATTAAGTATTGAGAATATTAGCGTAGCGTTTGATATAACAATTCTGGCGGCTTCTTTTTGGAGAGGTGCGGTAGGCCAAAATATTATGAGCATTCAGAACGAATTTGAACTAGCTTGTTCAAAAGCCGTCAATCGACAATCGGAATGCACAGCAACTAGGATTCTTTCAATATTTTCATTAGTTTTTGAAACTTATTCCACTGAAAGTTTATTTTCAATCAAACCTACGCTTTCTGATATTGCCTTAAACCAACGGAAAACCTAGGCCCTAGATAAAACTCTATCTTGATAAGCCTGTTAAAGTTTCCGTCCCACTGTCTTTAAGTCTCAAACTAAACATGGTAGCGCACCGTTGCTCCGAATTGATATCCCTCATTTACGAAACACACTTAAAGAAACTAGTTCACGAACAAAAAACTATGGACCGCCAATTTACTAAAGCGAGTTTAAACTCGTACTAAATGCTTGTAAGACGAAGATGTACCCCGTTTCCAAAAGGGTAGTCACAAGCCTTGCCAGATCGAACACTGCGTCACATTAATTAATTTACACACCAAGTTGTTTGTTTGTAAGGTTAACTTCGATTTAAAAATTCAAACTATGTACACAAGAGAACTCAATTTGTGTCAAAAGCTACACAAAATTATAGATTGAAAGCTTCGAGGACGGAAAAACATTGCCTGGTTTACAATTGAAAACTTTTTCTTTCGGATATGTGAGATTTTTCCCCGTTTCAAACTTTTTATTCAAATGTGGAAAGATTCCAGCAGAATAAATAATATGTATTTTTTAAAAAACATGGAAAAAGAGAAAGTGATAAAAAGTGGAAGCAAATAGTGATAAGAGATTATAAGAGTGAGATGGCGGGAGTAAGTGAAATCTGAAGAGTAGGGTAAAAACATCCATACTCCCCGCCACCTTCCAGGAAATTGTATAGGGAGGGCTGTACTTTCTACACAAGGATGGATGGAAAGATCTCAGGGCAACGAACTCGGCCTTTCCTTCTTATCCACCCCAAAAATGTTAAAACTCACCTAGAAGCTAAAGCTTTACAACCCGCTGCTCAATAACTCCTGTCATAATACCTCAACAAAACAGCGACATTGTTGCTCTTCTCAACTCCCCCAACAAAAACCCTGCACCTTCAATCATGGCAACTTTCTTGCCTGGAAAACAATAAGACCCCTCTTCCTTTTCCTTCAGTAAAAAGAGAAGAAAGGAAAAGAGTTGCCAGGAAAAAGAGGGAAAAGTGAAGCAGGGATTCAGGAAGTTGCTTATACCTTTTCACACCTACTTTCCAATTTAATCCTTCATGTTGTATCAAATGCATATTTGATATTTTGTATTAAATGTAAAGTAGTAATAGGTAATTTATTTATTTATAGGTAATAGTTTTATATTTATAAAACAATTTAAAAAAACAACAAATATTTCTGTTACTGTAACCTGTAACATATCTACACCTTAATTAATTTATTTGAGACCCATGTAATAATCAGCCAACATATATATAGATACGTTTTTGTCCATGACAGGTGGAGGGAACAGTTTTTTAAATTATTAAAAAGATAGAATCGGTTCATGAGCCTTTACTGCTCCCTTTTCGTATATACATAGACTTTTTGACCTTGACATTTTATTCTCATGACGAACGGATTCAATAACAAAATTATTAAGAACCTCCATCACTATTCCACCAGCTTAAATTTCAGTGTTACGATTCGATTAACAGACACTTTATATCTAAGTAATTAATTTACGTGGGAACCACACTTTATATGGAAATAAATAGATATAATAGATATAAATAGTTGTACAAATATAACACCTGCAAAATGGTCATTTAAATATTTTAGTGTGCTAAAAAAAAACATGGCTACCTTTAAAGGTATAAAAATATGTAATTCATGTTTATGATTTTAGAAATTTTAATTTGTTAAGATTTTTTTTTTTTTTTTTTCAGAAAATCGGCATCGCTTCTGAATAAGGAGGGCACAAAAGTTACAGCAAACAAACCTCATATAGCTGGTTTAGTTTAGTTGGCCAGTTATTGTGAAGTTAGATACTAATAGAGGCTATGACTTACACCATGTATAAAAGAAGTAAGAAGGGGACTTGTAATTTAACTCTTATTTACAGAGGTGTATAAAGTTAGAAATTGTTACGGACTTTCTAGAAGTGGTTTGCTCCTTTAATTTGTCTTTATGTTTGCCAAAAAAGCTTTTACGATATATCGAATTCAATGTCAAGGCAAAACTGCACCTCAATGATTTAAATCAATATTAAATAACAAAGGAACATGGAATTTAAACACCTTCAAGTCCCCAAACTTTAGATTATAAATCATTTAGCATAATATCAATAAAAAAAAAATCCTTTTATATAATTTTAAATATAGATTTAAAAAGACAACGAAAAACCCCAAAAATAAAAAGATAACAGGAGTTACCTCAAATAAATAAACAATAATCATACAAACAATGAGAAGCATAGAGAAACTATTATATATAATAATTATACATACAAATGTATAATATCTAATCCTTACTCCATTAGAATAACCTTATAACCTCGGGCCTCGGCCTCATGCAGTAGTTAAACGGTAGAATGGTCACAATCTCTGTAAACCAAACTTAACAAAGACATGTTCATAAAATTGTAAATAAATAATGTTATTTATTTACATTAGACATTTATTTGTATTAGAGAAAATTAAATTTATTAAGTATTTTAGTTGTTTTTTTTTGGAGGGAAGGGTAGAACAAAAAAAAACTATTGATTTAAATAATTTGAGGTGTTTGAAATCAGATGTATGTTAATGTTTGTAAAAACGTGCAATTTGTTTCATCTATGTCTCAAGAATATGAGACAGTCGATTAAAGATAGAGGTTAAACTTAAGGGTCAAGGATTAATCGAGAAAAAATATTGTCTGTACACAGCAATATTAAAAGTTAATTTATACTTTATAAAACTTAGTACAATTTTGGATTTTAAACTTCAAGTCAGTGGCGTATCCAGGGTGGGGGGGGGGGGGGGCACAGGGGATTTCATAACCAGAATCAAACCACGGACTCCTGGCTCTTAAAAATCCTAATAATGCGTGAAATAAGTATTTACAATAACTAGAGGGCCAATTTCGAGAAGGCAGCTAAAATAAAACGTTCCAAGACTAAACTAATAGTGAGGTAGAAGGGCTTAGGATAAAAACTACCATTTTCGAAGGATCACCTTAACAAATGAGATAAATATAACGTTAAAATCATGATAACTATTTCTAAAACTCATTAAAAAACGTATCAGTTTAGCTTAGTTTTGAACTGAAGTATAAATACATACTTCAGTTAACTTGTTTTAACGAACACGAACACTAAAGTGATTTACTAGAAAGAAGAATACCAGCCAGTGTGGGAAAATTATCAATCAATGTAAGAGTTTTAAAAATCAAGTGGGAAGGTCCATTCATAAATTTAAACTAAATAACCTTCAACAGAATAAACTATTGTTGAACTTAAAAAAAAGCAACAAAAGAAAAATAAAAGTCACTTTTAGGGACTAGATTAAATGGATTGAGGAAGCAGGTAAAGTTGAGTCCAGGTAGGTATATGGATACCAACAATTCAACAGGAAGGAGTGACACTGACATATGATCTGCTGCCAAGAACTATTATGTTGGTTAGCATTCCACAAGTCTCAGGGGCTGGGTTACAACTTTTCGAAGCAAGCAGCAGAGGAATAAAAAAAAAACCCTGCTAAACCCTGTTCTACAGCTGGACCTTTCATGGCAACAGCTGGCTCATTTTAAGATGTAAAACGAAAAAAAGTCATTCATATCATTAGAGTGTTAGAACAAAGTAGGAGGAAGAACTTTAAAAGTGGATTTCACCTGCAGAATTGATGAACAGCTGATAGCTGCCACCCATAGTTCACCTCTATTCTATTAGATAAGCTGATTCTGTAGTCTGTAAAGATAAATTAAGATGTAATTTAATCTAAGTGAAACGCTGATGAGGACCTAGGTAACAATAATTTGAATTAACCTCTTTCATGGTCAACAAGAATCAATTATCAATACAAAAATCCAGACAAAGATAACCAAAACTGTAATAATTCCGGTCTCTTTCACTGAGAGCTTTTTCTTAATTTAGTCCACAAGGGGATGAAAGGGATACATTAGAAAGTATATACTTAATTTTTAAAATAAAATTGTCATTGCTTTATTATGTTGTAAGAAAATGTAGAATCTATAAAAAATAATGTTATCTATATAATGTATAAAACCCTAACTGACCCACTGGATTTGAGGTACTAACTGAAGGTCAAGCCAATGGCAAGTAATTGGCAGATAGTAAATAAAATTAAAATAATAATTTTTATTATTTATTTGTTCTTTACAACTCATAATAGCAAATACGGGGATCGGTGTTGCTGAGTGATTAGAATACTTGCAATCACCGAAATAAAAGGTGATTTCGGATCCTAAAGAGGTGAGATAGGATTCACACTCATATTCATCGAGTAGATAGGTAAAATAGCGAATCCAGTATTATTTTTTATGCTCTGCAATACGTAAAAGAAACTCTAAAAAAGCAAATATTTTAGTGCAGACCGGCCACCATGAACTGATATCGAACAATCAGAAGTGATCTTAAACGTTTGTCTTTGTTGTGTGACAATGGCCTAATTGTTTCTACTATAGTTGTTCTATTTTAGTCCTGCAAGTGCCCAGTCGAAACAACTAACATGGTAATAAATAATTTATAAATTCAGGTTAGTTTAATAAATAACTGAAATAAAATTCAGGTTAACTCTGGTTAAGAAATGATCGTCCACAACAAATGCTTCGAAGGTGTTCAGCAGTCCATGAAGGACGAAACCATACTTAAATGTACAATAATTAATTGTGCATTTAGTACAAAACAGGTATCAGAGCAAAAATTAAAACTGTCTATCTCATTTGGAACAAGAATGATCTTATTTAATATAAGCATTTGAGTAGTAATGCAAAATCATAGTAAATTAGTATTAATTAGTACTGTAATTATATCAGACATAATATTTACCGATAAAACCAGTTCCAATGGTACAGACAGCGAATTGATTATTATTACTTTAGCTAAATTAATAATATATATTGCACTAATATATATTTAATAATATATGATTGCACTTTTAATTTAAGTGCAATCATTTTACCAGCATTTTAATTGAAGACTTCCATTGCTTATTATAAAGGCAATCGTCCAACTACCTATATAATAATCAATATAATATTGTTTTAATTAATTCCAAAATAAGTTAATAGTATATTCCTCATTTAAACACCAAACAATTAATTTTTGGATTTACAAGCACAACTACTTCTAAGACATTATGATATTCTTGCTATATTCTGTCAAAAGCAGTGGTTAATCACTTCATCATATAAAGATGTTTAAAATGAACCTTCAAAACGATATTACTCTTATAGAAGATCTACATTAATTACATTTTGGCTGCGAAACCAGAAACTACAGGAGATACTGAGATACCACTCATTTTGTTGCTTTACAGTACAATTATCAAATTATAAACAATATTTATTAAATACTATTGTTTATCATTTGAAAATTGATAATGAATGTACTTATCAACACCATATTGAATAGTGATGATAAGTATATTTATTGTATAATTTAATTTACTTTACTCTTCACCCTCACACTTAAAGCAAATCCAGACGTGGCATTACATATTTATAATCCAGTGTCGGAGTAAGTCTCTTAATCAATGAGGTTTACGCGACTTGGATGGCGGTTATGGTTATTCATCAAGATTTTCTTCATTCCAATTTACTACTATTTAGGAGTTAATAACTATTAGATATTAGAGACAAATACGTTAAATTAATTTATGCCAGTTCAAGGTAAATAATTGAATTTATTACTTCTCTATCCCACTGATGTCCTAAATTTAAATGTTAATAATAAGCTAACTAGTTAAAACCATCATTCTCGCACTTCGTTATTTAAATCTATTCAAGAGCTGCATGTAAGAGGTAATTAGATTTTATTAAACTTAATGAGTTATATCCCTTTTTGTATTATCTTTAACTAGTAACATTTAGACGTGTAATTAATTAAAAAGCCACAATAAAAACTTAATATAAATTTAATTATATAATTGATAAAGTTCAGGATAAATAAAATGTAAATAAATATAGTAATGGTTATTAGTGCGGAGGATTGTTGGTGCCCAGGGAAGAGAGCTAGAGGGCCGGTTGGCTGGTATATAACAATCGACCTTGGTTGATATAAGGCCAAGATTATAGTGTTTATAAATAGACGTACATGCTCCCCCTTCACTTACAACTCGGACCAACAAACAATAACATCAAACTTGTAAACAAGTTGACTTGATGACAATGAAAGTTGTTAACAGAGTACAGTTTACAAGCAAGAAAACTACTTAAATAATTTACCGGATACAACTTAAAAGACGCAAACAGATAAAAAACATTCACCCGAGTGTCGCTTTGTAACTAACAATAGTCACCAGATAATTAGGTAAATACTTTGCTAACATCAACAAGGTTGCTGTTTACCAATGATTTTATTAGTTTTTTTTATCTATAATGTTTTTTTAATTCATTTTATATCTAATAATGTTTGATGAAGTGATTTCGTCATGGTTTTTAAACTATTTTGTCAGTATGCTCATATAAGTGCTTAAAAAATGTAGTTTTAAGTCAGTTAACTGTGTTATCAGAGACAGAAAGTGTGTTCTGTTCACACAATAAACGGTAAGTATTACCAAACTAATAATAGTATGAAGGCGTGGACTGTATAGACTCAAGTTACGTGTAAGTGTTAAGTGTTAGATTTGTCAACTTTCTTCCCTGTTAACATTTAATAAGAATTAATGACGTAACATTTTAGTCAATATTAAATAAGTTTTTTTTTAAAAAACAAATGCGACTAATAAAAAAAAAATTCTACATCGATTAGTATATCAGCGAATTGACGCGGTAATAAATTACAATAAAGAAATACTACATTTCCCAGTACGCACATAGATATTAAATATTACGTCCATGCTACATTTAAACTCTTTTATATGCAAATAATCCCAGGTTATTGTTTCATTCATGTGGATAATAAATTCTTAAAGATTCACACACATCAAAGAAAACAATAATAATAGGATGACATTGAATGCAAAGATGCTCGCCTGAAGGTCAATTTCCTCTACAATGCCTGTTTCATGTTTCATTTCGTTAAATGATATAAATTATTATCAGTGTCAGACAGAAAGAACAAGCAGCCGACTATCAGGGGGCACGGCATTGTCACTAAAGGCTAGATAACGCATATAATAGTTACATTTTTAAACAAGAAAATAACATAGACTTTAAAAGAAAATGATTTAATGATTTTAAGATTTTTTTTTTTTTTTTTTTTTCCAATTCATGGTTTAATTTCCAAATTGATAAAGCTTTCATAACTGTAAAAAAATCCCGACTATCTTCTTTCTTACAAAAACAACAATTATTAACTAGATTTATCTATTAATCTAGATTTTGACCATTTTTTTATACTAAATACATAAAAGATAACTTGATCAGTTGATCTATCACTGATCATGATGGTGAGAAATTGTTGAGAGTGAACTTGTCTAGCTTTGATAATGAACTAATTAAGTTTACTCTTCAAAATAAAATTTGGCTGGAGGAAAAGGACACTCTAAAAAGAGCAGTTGTAAACACGTCAGTTTTTCGTAAAACTTGACATGGTGTAGTTTACCTTCGAGGTACAGAGATTTATTAATAAGAAAATAAACTAACTAAATTACGAGCCTTGAAAGTAACAATGGCCCTTCAGGTCGGATTAAAGTAACATTATTTCAGTAAGAAGTAACAATTCTTATAAACTACAGCTACTCAGAGCAAGTTACACAGAATCAGGCAGTAAAAATTAACTTTTTTTAAGAAAGTGATTGACATTATCATGTAATGAAAGAATAACTATTAAAAATAAACTACACTTAATAATAGAAGCAAACGGTGAGCCAAGAAAAAAACTTGTATTATTGTTTTTAATCTCACGTCATGCAATAGCAAAAAGTGGGTTCACTGTGCTCGGTTCTGCCATTATCAAGAATAAAAATAAACAAATGAAAGAACAAGACAAATTAAGAAGCAATTGTTTATTTTCTTTTCAAATGCACAAGCCATCAAGGAAAAGCAAATCTAAAGAATAATTAAAAAAATGAACTTGCATAATAATTTTATAATTTAACCCATAAATACATTTTTAATCTGTAAGGCTACTGTTTCTATTGTGAGCTCCTGATTTTTCCCATTAAGTTTGTGTTTTGGTTTAGCCTAAAATTAGAAAAATGTATGTATATATAGTTTATAGTTTTGGAAAGAAAATGGTAATACTGTTCCCTCGTTGACAGGAGTCATAATTCATTATGTGAACACAATCGATAATTGTCAAGATTAGTTAACGTTCCTACATGAACTTAAAAACTGAGAATTGATTTGAATAAAATGAAAATAAAAACAAAATGAACAAAACAAACAGAAAGAGATAAAACTTTTAATTCAAATTTACCATCTTATTAGTCGCTAAAATGAATGTTTACTGAAAAGTTCATAGTTATGTGGAATTCATTCAGAGTATTAAAAATGTAACAAGGAGAAGGAGCTGTGATGTCGTTCTGTGTATTTATTATTGTTTTGTGTATTTATTTATTATTACTTTACGTTTGGTTATTAGAATCAGAATTTTATATGAAGTTCAAAGGCTATTAAAGGGCTTAGAAAGAGAGAGAAATAGGAGAGGGATCTCAATATTCAGTATAAACGCACAATTCTACGATCTGCTTAGTTATCACCACAGGTGTATATATAATGGGAAGTCAAAGGTAATTTAAGTGGTTAGAAGCAAAAAGTAATGAGAAGGGACTGTGCTGTGATGAGGTTCAAAGTGTGTGGTGTGTATATATACAATACATGTACATATTATATGCATATTCAATTCTACTATCTAGTTCGTAAAATTGGTAAGTTTAAAGTTAAGAAGAATGATTAGAAGCAGAGAGTAATAAGAGAGGTGGTTAGGAGACAGAGAAGTGATGTAGCTCGGTGTATATTGACTATAGAATAAAATCCCCTCTCCGCCACCACACTGTGGGTGCCACCTTGACACACTTCAACCAAAAACCTCCTCACTATGACGTCACTTAGTTTCCTAGCTCCTGACTCGCTCCGACACTGAGAAAACAAACCGCTTCTTCAAGTCTGTAACTTCGCACGAGACAACCTCTCAGAGAACCGTTCTGGAAGCTACGCGCAGTTCCACTTGGTTGACCTCCCGAATCCTCGCGGGCTTTACAAGAACGAAGCAACCCAGTGCGAAGAAAAAATAAATAACAGTTTCAAAAACTGCCAACCCAAACGGCAGAGAAAGGAGTTTGAAGAAACTTGGCAAATAAAACACTGTGTGGTTATATAGCGGATAGCAACACGCTAAAAAACAAACGAAATTATCGACCATGCAGAAAAGTATCAGTGTATCAGGCTTGAAAGTACAATACTTGACTAGGATTAACAACTCGGATGCCAAAACAAAATCCAATTTCCTTAAAAATAGGATATTATAAAAGCTAGAGTTTCCTTTTATCAAAAAGTATTACGTTAACAGAGAAGGTGGCAGCGTAGCAAGAATTCTGTTCATAAATTAAACATAAAAAAAAAAAAAAAATTGTAATTGTAAAAGCACGTAGAGGGGAATTAAATAATTTCTAAAATACATTAAAGTAAACAATAATTCAAACGTATAAAGTAATTAATTATTATATTACTCTTATAAAAATAGTAATTACAGACCGGGAGGGAGGGGGCGGTTTGTTCCTCTCAACGGCCAGTCCGGTTCCATTTTTAGGTGGATTTACATCATAAGGTCACGGTCAGGGCTGGTCCCGGACCGATCATGCTCAAGTCTCAGCCCAACCCATTCCCACTGTCCAGTCAGACCCCAGTCAGTCGAAGAATCTCCTTTCTTCGACAATAGATTTGAATGTATTATAGATACTGCGGTACTTATCGTATAGATAAGTACCGCTGTACTGCCTCTTAAATATAAATATACATTTCGCATAATAAATGTATGAAAAAAGTTTTTGTACACAATATATACATATTATCGAGAAGAAAAGAAAGGAAGTTTTGTATCCGTAACTGGCGGACGATGAAATTAAATTTCATTAATTTATTGAACCTTATAAAAGACAATGTAATAGAAATGGATACCTGCTACAGAAAAACTTACATTTCAATAAGTCAATTTAGGTTTATTTTAATTTTATTGGAAAATTTGTTATTTAAACTTAATATATCAAATTATTAAAAGAAAGGAGCATTCAAATTATATTTAAAATAATTAATTATTTCATTATCACTTAAAAAATACCAAATCTCTGTACCGGTTATAAATAATACAATAACAAAATAAGAGACAAAAACAAGTAAAACCATTTGAGGCAATATTATATTATATTGTTTAGGATAGCAACTCTAAGCGGACCGAGACCTGATACCAATAAAATAACTGTTATTAACTAGTAGTTTTGTGAACAGTAGACCTCGCGACGTCCAAAAATGAAAAATCCTTTATATACCTACGTCGCTTGTAATGACTTCAAGGATAATTCCTGCCAAATTCGGAAGTGAGTCAAATTTAGGCTATAAAATTTGACGACAAACAGAAAACAAACAAATTGATTAATAATTATTTATTAGTTAACAATTTGATTAACTAATTAATTAGTAGTTAACAAATGAATTATTATTAACTAATGACTGATTATTGTATTGTAGCCAGTATTAAATAATTTGTGAGTTTCAATAGTCGGGGAGTTGGTTATATTTAGTTTACAAGATTAGGAGACAAATAAAAAACCAACAAAATTATTAACTTAACTTATCAATAAATAGTTAATTAATTAATTAATTAACTATTAACTGATTATGATATGGTCGTCAGAAATAAATAATCTGTGCAAGTTTCAGCTTGTTAGGTAGTCAGGAGTTAGGGCAATTTAGGAAACAAGATTTAGAGGCAAGTGGAAGTAAAATAATATAAATACGTAGAAAGACTTACAACAATAACAAATAATCTTAACTATCATTCTTACAGTGTTTAAAAAAAAAGTATCTAAACTTTTTTTTTAATTAATAAAAAATTAATTAAAATTTTTAATTAATTAATTTTTAAATTTATATATATATATAATGTGTAGCCTATTGCAGTGTGCAAAAACACGGTATTACTCTGCTGATGTGTTTTGCCAGCCAAGCAAGAATGGCGGTATGAGAGCACCCTCGTCTCTGATAAGTCCTATATCTGATCTTCTTGATGTAGTATAGGTCCAGAGTTGGGTGGGCATCGTCGGGCCCCTGATGAGTCGGACGCGACGAAACGATGCAGGACATGGCATAATGCCGAGCCAACATCTTAATGACGTTATGTCTGATGTTGGAACAGTTCCTATGTGTCACGCTTGCGTGGCACATCCTTTGGTGTCTCTCGCAAATTGTGTAGCCTATTGCAGTGTGCAAAAACACGGTATTACTCTGCTGATATATATATATATATATATATATATATATATATATATATATATATATATATATATATATATATATATATATATATATATATATATATATATATATATATATATATATATATATATATATATATATATATATATATATATATATATATATATAACAACTATACATATTTATTTTCCAGACTTGGAGAAATATTCATATTTCAAGATAAACATTTTTTTTTTGTTTATAAAAAATGTAAAAATGAAATTCATTAAATATAAAACTCGTACGTTATTTTTTATGACTTCAAAGAACACCCATGCCAAATTTGAAGAAAATCGAACCAAGCGTTTGGTCGTAAGCGCGTAACAAACACAACATTTTCAAACGAAATGCAAAACGGTCCAATACCTGGGCAAGACCGGGGAAGAAAAAGTTAAAACATAGACCTCGCTTCGCTGGGTCAATAATTTTATATCTATAAATTTTATTAATCTAGCGTTGTTGTTATAAATGACGCAATAGCTTACTATTTATAAAGTTGGGAAAATAACGAAATATTACGGAAACGAAGTACCATCGAAATAGATAAAAAAAAACCTACTGCTGGTGTTTCTAAATATTAAATTCATCACCTACATTCTCGGCGGACCCATAAATCCATATTTTAAACTTAAACAATTGCACATTAGTTATATTGCTAATACTCGATTTTAACCATCTAATATATTGAAAAATCGTTTTTATTGCTTTAATATACATAGTGTTAGTTGCTCGATTTACAGTTTTCGTCGTTATTTGGTTAAAAAAAAATTCACAACAGATAAATAATTAATCAACTTTTTTCTTAAAATACCTCACTAATTTTAAGGTCTGTTTATAGACAGGCCTCACTGTACAGTGAGGACACTGTTTTTTCCAGCCACCTGCAAATATACGCAACAATTTAAAAGTTGACCTCAAAAGTGATAGCAATAATTAATAATTATTTACAGTACACTTGAATAAAAATTAGCATTTTCGAAATAAGTTACTAGGCAATAGATAAAGATGTATCATATCATTAATTATATTAAGCAATTCAACTCAATGTGTTAAATTCTAACATTAGCAAGGCCAATATTTCACATAAGATGACGATGACAATAAATGACATGTGAGTGAAAAGTCGCATCGTTCTGTTACATTTACAAGGATTAATAGATCTATTGAAATTTCAACATTACTACAACTTAGAACTATTTCGTCTTTATTTTACTTAGACGATAACTTCTTAAAACTTAGAAGTTTTAGACAATAATGGCTTGTAAAAGCATGAAATCAATAAAGTACGTGGATAGGATGCGAGGAAGCTATTTGCCACACCAATTGGCAATCTATTTAATTAAGAAATGAATTTATTGAATAATTCGACGGAAATTATTTAAAAAAAGACATGTAATAAAATCAACATGGCTATCGGAACAAAGAAGTAAAAAAAATGTCAGCTGATCCTTTATGACTACCATATTACCAACAGAACAACAAATTAAATAAATAATAATTATTATTAATACAAATTATTATGAATAGTAATCAATATTAAATATAAATCAGAAATAGTCTGCCAATTATGTGGCACATAGCTTCCTCATGTCCTATTTCGTATAGTTTAATGATTTTATGGTTTGACAACCTATTATTACCTAGATAAGTCAAATTTTTGTAATTTGCCCCCGTTTTTTAAATTTGTAAAAAAAATTAATTAAATCTGTTTTGATGTTTTACAAGGACTAAAGGTTCAACTTAGAAAATTAATCTAGGGCTATATCTGCGAGCTATTTTCGACAAATCAGATGAGTACTTCTAAGATATAGGTGTAAACTTTAATGTACGTTTGAACGCAAGTGGAAGAGAAACAAATTTGTTGCAACTTACATGGGACCAAAAGTGGGATAATTATGCACCACGACCCAAATTTCATTAAAATCGGACGAGCAGTTAGTAAGGTATGTTGCTTCGTAAATATTGAACGACACACAGAGAGACAGACACGAGGCCAAAAATGTTTTTGGAATTTTTGAAATCAGATACAAAAGATATTCGTTCTTCAGAACGATTACATAGCTTCATAACCTTCAGTAAGCTCGGAAGCAATATTTCTTTATATAACTTATAATTTATTATTTATCTCAACACTGATAAAGTAATACAAGTAAGCATGAAATCAAACGTTAATAATAACAGTTTCAAAATTAGCTGCTTTTAAAAATGACTCAAATTCATACAGAGAGATTAATACTCGTACAATCTAAAGAAGTAAATACTAGCACAGAGAAAATAGTCAACCCACACAAAGAGACCAGAATAGAAAAATACAAAATGTCTGGATCCATTTAAAATTTAAAAATAAATTAGTGAATAACACATCTCACGGTGTGATTCTCTACTATAGAGGTTTTTTCCAGCTTTTTTGCACCAATGCCAAGGAATTCTGTATATTTGTAAACATATTTTAGTATATTCGGGATGTGAAATAACATCAGTTTAAACTATAAAAATGAGAGCAAATTACAAGGCGGAAGAGGAAATCAAAACAACCGAAAACAACGCTTATACAAAGGAAAATAATATCAAATGAAAATTATTTTGTATACGAAAACTTAGTTAACCCAAAAATGTACATAATACTTTTCCTTTAACTCAAATTGTCTTTATTTTGATTTTCCTTATATTTTACTCTTTTTTCTTCCTCAAAGGTAATTCCTTTGAGTCATAGTCTTTATCCTAAAATACAATATTGTTAAATATAATATATTGATCACACCGTAACTTATTTATTTTATTTTTTTCATATTAAGCTGAAGTCATAATTACATTACCTTAATTACTCGAGGTGTAATAGAGTTTTTGAAACTCTTATGCAAAATTTGCCTAGCAATACAAAATAAATTGAATTGGACAAAAAAAAAGTAATTTATATAAATAAATTATATTAACAGTAATAATTAAGTATTTGCAATCATTAATAGCTGGAATCCCTATTTCTTTTAATACATAACACATAATGACCAACGTAAATTTAGAAAATTTCAATTATAAAACGGAAATATTTCAGGTAATTTGTTCAATATTTAGACGATGGGAGTGAATTTTTAATTTCATCATTCTTTAAAAAAATATGTATAACATTTTTATCTCACCGTCATCTAAATTATTTAGTATTTTGACGCGTTTTTTTTATTTTTTTTAATGTAACCTCTTCTGAATTTAGACGAAAAGAGTGGGGGGTTTTTAGCCTTAACATCCATTACTTTTGTTATTTCATTTTTATTTATTTATTTATTTTTTTTGTATAAAAAAATCCTTATGGGGCATCTAACATTATAAAACCCAGATGGGTAATAGCGTTGCGTTGCGTTTATTTACGCATAGTGGGCACTTGGGCACTAAGCCTTGACTAAAAGCTCCTCTGAGTGTGAGTGTGTTGAGAGACCAACAGGTTGAGTAGAAGGGCGGGCACGTGCATGGGGTCATCGGCCTCGAGGGTAGAGAGAGTGAGGTGCTACATCTCCCCTTTGGCAGTACTGTAAACCCAACCGAGTATTAGAGCGAGTGAGATAAACACATCTAAACAGTAAAGACAGCCACCGATTTACCAAGGGATAAAAGGCCTATGTACCTTGCTACAATGAAGAATAGCTTGGCTGATACTTCGTCATTACTTTCCCCTCTCTCTACAACTGAAGTAGAAGTACAGAGAAGAAAAAGTATCCAGTCAACAAAGGAAAAAAAAACTAAACAAAAAACACCCATGAATCAAAAAAAAAAGAAAAACTTTTTTTAAAATAAAATTTTATACTGAGAAGAGGTGCAAGGTTAAAAGAAAATAATAAAAGTAAAGTACACATACCATCTTGAATATTAAGAGATGAAGGTAACATAAGCGAACAAATTGAGATAAAAATGACTCGATAAATAATAAAAAAATCCCATATTACGTTTATATTTGCGTATTTATTTATATAACGTATATTATTTACATTATATATGATCTATTAGTTTATTTAAAAGCAAAAATGAGTATAATGATACCTCGTACATTTTTTTAAACATTTTCACAGAATGTAAGATTTTTTGTTAATTTGAGAAAAGAGTTAAAAACAAGAACAGATTTTAAATGTTAACGGGATAAGTCAACATGAATAAGGAAAGATTTTTTCTCTCTTTAGACATTGAAACAATCATGGCTGCATTCTAAAATTTAATAATAGAAACAAGGCAAGAAATAAAATCTGTTTTGATTGCATTGCAGCTTTAAAGCAAAGATTTATACAATAATTATTTAAAAGTAACAAGCGAGACAAGAGGGTTTCAGAAGAGGTATCATTCTGGACTCAAGAAATAAAAAATATTCAGTGTTATCTCGAGCCATTTGTTTAATTTAATGAGAGGGGATATTTTTCAATCATGGATGCCGTATAAAATCCTATCCAAGGGAATACATTATTGGAGAAAGTAGAGTGTTCGAACTCGAAGCTGAGAAGATGGCAAGAACTCCTAGAGAAGACTCCCGCAAAAGGGGCTAAATGTATAAAATGTATCCGTGTCCTTTTAAAGAAATTGTTTTTACTTTGCACCTGTTAACTTTAACATGCATCAGAGAACCAAAGTTTAAAGTCAGAGAATTTAAATGTAATATATTCTGGACTAATATGATGCTTTTCTTTTGGGGTTTTCCCAATAGATATTTTATTGATATCATATATTTTAATTTGGAGGCTGTGGCTTTCCATTCTTATATGCGTGTGTGTTGACGCGTGAGGATTTTTAGTCTAAATGCATTAAGTTGCTAACGTATAGGTTAGTTAGAATAGCTTGAATGTAGTTTCTTCTAATTTGTTGCTTACTGTAAGTATATTATAATATTAAACTATTATAATTTATGTACCACCTTTGCTGGTAATCTTTTTATTTCTTGATAAGACGATATTTCTGAATGTTTTGTTTATGGTTTGTGTATTTCGTTTGTTTTAGACCCCTGAGGAAGATTTTTAAAAATAGACTGCCAATTAGTGTGGAACATAGCTCCCTCGCATCCTTAACACGTTCACTATGGATTTTATGCATTTACAAGCCATTATTGTCTAATTTATTTAATTGTTTCCCCCGTTTTAAATTGTTCTGATTTTTTACATGAATTAAAGTGCCAATTTAGCAAAAGTTAAGAAGAACAGACGGTTGAAATTAATCTAGGGCTATCTGCGGACTACTTTTGACAAACCATCCAAATTTCATTAAAATAAGACGAGTACTTTTAAAGATATGGGGGTAAATAAATGTATGTTTGTGCATGTTGAAAAGAAGCAAATGGGCGCAGAAAGTTGAAACTTATATGGGACCAACAATGGGCTAATTGTGTCCTACCATCAAAATTTCAATAAAATCAGACGTGTAGTTAGTTGTTAAGATATGTTCGCAAATATTGAGCGACAGACCAACAGACAGACATGGAACCAAAAATGTTCCCTGATGTCAGAAACAGATTTCTGTCTTGGAATTTTTGAAATCGGAGGCATAAAACATTTTCGTTCTTTAGAACGATCACATATCACATAGCTTCCGCTACCTTCGGTAAGCTCGGAAGCAAAACCAAAACTTTGGTAATGCGGTATGGTGTAATTTGTGACCGAAACCTGTGATTAGTTTGCTCTTTTTTATAATTACAGTCAAGAAATAATATTTATACATAATTAGTTAAAGGGGTGAAGGATATGACAGAATTGCATTGATTCAATCTTTCAAATTTAAAAATTTAATGTCTTCAGCAATAATAAATATACTTCACCAACGGTACTTTTTCTCTTAACATATTTCATAAATATAGGAAAGTAAAATGGTTATTTGGCTGCTCTTAAAAAAATATCGAATGCAGTAACAAATACTAAATAATTCCTAGGACATAATCGTAATAAACAAAGAAAAATAAAAATATAATAATAAAAAAAAAAAAAAAAATACTTTATGTAAAACGAACACATAAAAAATAACCATCGTAATTACAACTATTCTATTTATTTACTACAAGTTCTCACGAAAGTTACAAAGTACGGGAAACAAAAAATGTAAGCTGCAAACACGAATATAATAATTGAAATTATTATATTATATAATAAAATACATGATATTGTCATTAATAATCTAAACCATTTCTAAATCGATGTAAAATCCTTGAACAAAAACAGTAGAGATGAAACTCAGAGGTAAATTACTTTAAATTTTTAACTGCTTCTCAAGTTAACTTTCATGGGCCACTTTAATGTTATTCTATAACAATTAAATAATTTATTAGTTGTATTCATAAATATATAACTTCTAAAAGTAGGGGATTAGATAAATTGTTTTTTTGTTTTTGTTATTTTTGCTATCAAATTTAAATCAGTTAATTAATTACAATTGTTATGAATTAGGTAATTGTTTGTATTAACAGCGACTAATTTAAATTTTTTTATTTTTTGTTTTTATTTTTTATGATGGAGTCTCAAACTTCCACTATTCAAATCTTGCTCACTAATTTCTCACGTTTTTTTTCTTTACGTCGAAATACATGCAAACTTTAACTAACTATTTAATTTGTTTTAATAACTCTTTCCTAAGAATTTTTCATCTTTAATAAGATTATATAATTATAATAAAATGGTTTTATTTGAATGAATCATACAAGCAATGATGTATTAGAGCTCTTTAGACAATAATAAGATAATCTATCTATGTTTTTATTCTTTATCAAATATGACTTATATTTACGTCGTAATATTACTGTTGACAATGAAACTTATGATATTTGTAACAGCGTTCTTGGCAAAGTCTACTTAGTGGAAAGGTCAGATTTTCTTGATGTTTTTAAATGTTAACTCCTATATTCAAAATTAGAACGATCATTATCTAAAGATGTTAGACAAGCATGTAGAAGAAAATTAATTTCAAAACAATAGTTATTTATGTAACTAGGCAGCAAAATGGAATTTAGATTAGCCTCCGAGCCGAAGGCGAGGACAGGCTATGATAATTAACTGCCGAGGCGAAGCCGAGGCAGGTAATTTACCTATTTGACTGCCGAGGCGAAGCCGAGGCAGGCAATAAATAAACGAGGCAGAAATGTTTCCTTTGCTGCCTTGTTGCATACAATATTTTATCTACTTGCGGCAGAAAAATGAAGCTGCTACAATGTTATCTTTATTAATATAACATAGTTAAGGACTATGTGTCATATTAATAAAGATATAACATCATATGTATTAACTAAAATGAATGTTCAAATAAGAAACTTGGGAATAATAACAAAAAGTGAAAAGAAACTCAATCTATAACAACAAAATACAAAACACACGTTTATAACACACATAACTTCTGAATGAATAATGCACGCAATATAAAATATTTATTTATATTTTTACTAAAAAATTAATAAAAGTGTTAAAGATATCTTCTATTGCTTAAAAGAAAAGAAGTAACTAGGATACATCAAGAAAAGTAGCTAGTCTAATCTAGAATGACTTCAATAATAAAAATAATATGGATGTTCAATGTTTACATGACGCTACAGTATAGCCAGTGACTCAACTATTTTTTTAATTAAAGATCTACTTATCATTGAACTTATTTAACAGAATTAACAAATATTAACAAATTATTTTATTATTAAAACGTATATTTATTAAATATTACTTATTTAACTATAATATATAATGTTATAAGATAGAGATAATAGTATAAACTGTTCTTGCCAAAATAAGAGGTTATGACTCGCAGTGGTAAACACTGTTACTTTCTCTGCCTAGGCAGAGAAAGTATTTTCCTGACTGTTTTAACTACTATCCTGCCTGTTTTTAATATTTTAATGACAAATCAGGGAAATAGTACTTTCCAGCCTAAAAACAGTTAAGTAATGTTTAATTTTGCTGCCGTGAGTAGATAAAAGATTTTTGTTTAGTAATTATAGAAATCAGAGATTACATTTATAGAATGCATTGAAAGCAGGTTGATTTTATTTTCAAAAATGTCACATTCACATTTTTTTGAAAACGTAAATAACATCATATCCCAAATACCAGATAAGTTTCGGTGTATTAGCCAAAAGTTATTTTTACAAATAAATAAATAAAAAATAGTAAGTACTAGAAGTAATAACTAATCATGGGTAGAGAGGTTGGTAGAAAGTAACACAACAATATTGTCACCACAATTGTATATTGTGTTCGACATATAATATCATCTTCAGTGTTGAGTGTTAACATAGATAAATTCTCTACTAAGCTACATACTTTAATAGAGAATTTACTCTTACTATGTTGAGTGTTAACATAGTAAGAGTAATTCTCTATTAAAGTATGTAGCTGTAACAGTATTTTAGTAGAGAAAAAAAAATTAGCTAGTATTTTCATAGAGAATTTACTCTTACAATGTTAACTAGAAAAACAAATAATTAAAAAAACGCTGACAACGTAAAATCTAACTCAACGCTGAAGATGATAATTTATTATACGTCGAAACGCGTTTGTGTATTTTAATATCAAATTGTAATGACAATATGTTTGTGTTACTTTCTGCCAAATCTCAGTCAAAACAACCAATCATTTGTAACTTATTGTAAGTTTGTGTATGAGTTCCCTCAACTGAGTAAAGGAAATTTTCAATATATCTTTATAGGATTTAATTTTAAATATCTAAAAGAGCTTTTATCTTTACTCCATGAACGAGTAACTCATTTTACATTTTACATGTCGAAGAAAAACACACATTTATCACCAAGAGCATTCTGGCTTGGTTAACTGTGAGGAAGTAAATGTCATGTTTATAATATCTTGAGTTTTAAGTGTGTAATTCTTTATAACATTTAAACTCATTAGGAACCCGCCATAAAATTACATTCTAAAATCTATAAGTAAGGTAGTTAGAATCTAGGAACTGAGGTAATAAAAATATGAGGTACAAAGGTAAAACGTTTAATATAGAGCATCTGCTCAACCTGAATGGATGTTTGGGTAAACCAAGTTGATTTTCTTTAAAGCTCCTAGACTAGAGTATTAAGGTTTAGTAAATCCGTTTAGGTTGAAGTGAGGAAAACCAGCCAAATGTATATTTTTCACATATTAAGGGTGCCCTTATTTTCAATGGTTGGACTAAAAATAGATAAGTGGTTCGCCAGCCAACCAAAATAGTCAAATATTTATTGGGTTTGAATCGCAAAAAAATGAGGCAGGTTTAAAGCTACGATTAGGAATTAGGGGAGTTTGACTAAATAAGTATTTATAACTCAAGGAGCTGAACTTTTTTAGTTCATAGCTAACAAGCATAATAGCAAATGTAATTGTATACTATGTATACAGACTAATTTCGGCCACTCATTACAAGTTAATGGTAAACCAGATTAAAATATTTGATACCATAAAATAATAGCAATCCGCGGAGAGATTAGGATTTTCTTTTTCAAAGGGCTTATACAAATAGTATATTGTATAAGCCCATAACAAGTGCCCATAAGGACATTGGGACTAACGGGCAAGAGAGAAATCTATGGCGCAGCGCAGGGCGCGCCGCAGGGCGCGGGGCGGGCCGCCGCGCCACTCCGTTTTTTGTTTTATTATAATTCTGTAAGTATATTAAAGTGATAGAAGAAAATTACTAACCATATTATACTGCAGTATGCTGGCTTAGCTGCGGAAAAGTTCTAACGCGACTTTTTGAGTTTCGAGCAAAAATCTAGTTTTCTTAAATGAAAAGAATAGTCCTCTGGCTGAGTTACAAAACAATGAGTGGTTATGGAAGTTATCATTTTATACAGAAATAACTAAAAACATGAATGATCTTAATTTAAAATTACAAGATATTTACAGATCCAAATTAAGTGATAAGGATTTTAAGTCAATGCTGATAATTTCCACTAGTAAACTTGACCAACAACTGAAAACAATCGTCAGTGGAAAGTTACAAGCTACATAAATCTCACTAAACAAAATTTTAATGTTTAATTTCAATTAGTGAATTACCTATATATGTCTCATTAATTAGTCAGTTATTGTGCTCCTTAATTTTTCATTAAATAAAAATACCTGATAATTATTTTGTATGATTTAATTGTACTGTAATTTTACAATGTAAGTAATCAAAATAAACTACTGAAGGCGGGGTTGGTGGTGCTGGCGGGCCGGATTGGTGGTGCTGGCGGTCCGGATAGGAGGTGCTCGCGGGCCGGTGTCGGCCCGCGTTTACCAACCTTAATGCCGCGACCATATACATTTCTCCTAAACATTTTCGTGACCCTACCTTGAATTTGGTGCATTGCATATTGCATACCCTAAAGATTGCAGGGATATATGTGGCTCCAAAACCCTAAATTCTACTAAAATAATTACTGGATTAGGGTGGAGGGACTCTAGGCTGATTTATCACACTGATCATCTTGAAGGTTAATGCCATTACTTGATTTGTCATTACCCCCAATTTTGTCAACCTGTAAGTATTCGCTTTTATCTTTTCTTAATAACATTTATCGAAAAACTCGTATTATTTTACTATATTAAATTAAATTTATACCTATATATTACCTATTTAACCTATTTATTTATACCTATATATACGTATTTTAATTCCATTGAACTTATGTTTTTGCGGAAGAATTATTTGTTTTATTTATGTCAGTACAACTTTTTCACCCTAAAATATTTGGTCGTGTCCCTATTTTGGGTAGCGACCACAGGGTTGGGAAACGCTGGTCTAGAGCATGCTAAGTATATTAAATAAAAGTGGTGCTGTATGATATAACAAGTAATTAAAACATAGTTATACATTGAGTTGAATTTCAAAATACATATTGGTACTAGACTGTAGTTTATGCAAGTACGTATTTACAGAATGTTAATAAACTTAGGGTTAGTAAAATATAATAAGTATTATTATACTATTTAAAAAAAACTTTATACTTAGTTAATAAGCTTAAATACTGTCTTTATAAGCTTTCTATACAGTAATACCTGGAAGTAAAGTTTATATTAAGTTATATATTAATAAGTTTATAAATTAAGTCTGAGTACAATAAAATCACACCCTCTAAAGTTTAATACATATATTATTATTATTAAACTTATTATATAATTAATTATTATAATAAAATAGTAAGGGTCAAAATTCAAAAACTTCGAATTAGTTGTCTTGAAAAGTATGGTCTTCTACGCTAGAGACGACTTTATAAATTTCCAAATAATTTTTGAAATATATATATACTTTTTTTATAATTGTGAAATATTTAGCACGGAGTTCTGTATGAAATTGTGGGGGAGATGTAGATGTGGAGAGGTAGGAGGAGTATAGAAGTGGGGGTACACTTTCTAATCGACCCAGTTGTGGATAGCAGATAGCTACGTGATGGTAACACCAGGGCGACCCACATACCAGCCCAAGCCACCCTTCCTTCCAAAACTCAAAGCCTCGCCCCATCCCAGCACAACAAACACCCACCAATTTCTCTCCCACCACTAAAACTTTTTCCCTCCGCCACAAATTCCAAACACATCTAATAAAAAAAAGAAGAAAAATTGAAATTCCATCACAAAAATATTTTTATCGAAAGTGACATGATACGACTCAATTAAGTGCGGGACCGATACAGGCAAACATTTTAACGCTTTTTAGAAGCACTTTTTTTAAAATTATTTTCCTTGAGATATTTTGTTTTGTTGTTTTTTTTACTTTCACCTCTCTATTTTTGCCGATTTTATTAAAACCTGTATTAGTTCCGAGTAATGCCAGCAATAAAGGTAGAAAGATATGTTATAAAAATATATGATTTTATTTTAAAAAAAATTAAAATAATATACTGAATGCATACTATTTTACTGTAAAAAAAAAACTAGGAAAATAAATTGTTCCAATAAATTATTTTCAGTATCGAAGAACCAAAATATTATTATCGCTTTCTTTAACATTTTCGGAAATTTGTTCGTTAAGCAGTTTATTTATTTTATCAAAAGTTAAATTAAACAAATCAAATGATTTTTCTTTAATAATAATTCAATCAAAAATGGGGACGGGACTACGGGGTACCGCGGAACTTTTCCTCACTTCAGAGGCCTCTCCTGCTGCGAAGCAGCAGGAGGGAGCAGCATTGGACGCGGCTACTTGGATGGGTGACCGTTCTGAACTAACTGATTTATTATCATTCTTAAAAAAAAACCTTATTTTTACTCCGTTTTTATTAGCTTGCATTCTTGTTTGTTTGTTTGTTTGTCCGGTACAAATCTGGCAATCGATTTCTAACTAACTTCCCGAATAGCTAGACATTTGAAACTTTTAGCATAGCTCAGAACACGATGACAATGCATTATTTTAATACTTTTAGCCATCTTTCAGCAGAATTTAATTAGTTTTCAGCAAATTTTGCTGTGCGGAAAGTTAGTTTGGAAAAAATCCGCAAGTTATTTTACTTGTTTTGCCATATCCAATATTTACGCAATCTTCATTTTGACAGGTCTCAAATTTGTGAAAGATAAACATTGAATGACAACAAAACAGGAAATATCGATTATATTATTTATCGATTATATTATTTCAAATATATCGATGGCACGCTTAGATTTAGTGTTGGGGAGATCCGTTGTACAAAGATTTATCCTTTTATAGGTTTAAGATCAGCTCCCTGGATGGTTGTCATTTATGTGAAGTAAATAAATTCGGAACTATTTTTTTTTTCATTATATATTATATAACAATAACAATTATATTATCAACATTACATACGATTCAACAGAAAATTTAAAAACGTAGTATATAAAAAGTTCTTTTTATCTTGAAATTATTAATACCTATATTTTATTTAATTATTTGAAGTTTGGCGGTATTTTGACAGATGTAAAAAAACTTTGACGTCATCAAAATTATCGCACTAATAAATAATTATATTCGCTTATAACATTTAAACTAATTAATGGAATTTCATCGGGTTTTTTTTATACTTGTTCCTAATTTTTTTCCGGTTCCAACGATATGCTATACGTCAAAAACTTATTTATACTTTCGATATTATTAACCTAATAAGTTTAAAAATTCAAAAATCAATAACTTCAAAATGGCAGCCAATATCAAAATTAAATTTGGTGGGCTTGTTTGTCATACAGAGAGGTACATTCGTGCCAAATTTCAACTCGATCAGGACCATATTCGATTTATTACGATTTTTTTATATTTGCTGACTCAGCAAACTGCGTTCAAGATGGCGGAAAAATTGATTTTCCGGGCGGCACCACTACAGGTAAGGACTGATGTTTCTGCCAAGTTTCAACTCTTTAGGTTAAATACCTTGGGCGTTACGATGAAAACACACATACATACACATATACACACATACATACATACAGACGTCATGCTGAAAACCATTCAGGAGGTCCTAAAAACACCCAAAACGGATAATTCCGTTGAAATCTCGAAAACAATACTTTTCCTACTATAGGTGGTGAGGAAAAGTACAAAAATGTGTAAAAATAAGGTAGCTTCAAAACAGGTGATAATAAGTTAAGATATGAAGCGTAGATAGTACATTTTTGTTATAAACAGTGCCAAATTTGTCAATCCTATATTGTTTGGGTTGTAAGGGCCCTTTCAATCTCTCCATTCTGTCCGACACCCAAACCACAATATCAAATCAAAATAATTAATGTTATATTAAGATCATGCAGTCAAAAATCCTTAGAAAAATAACCAATGCTCCTTTCTGTTTCTTACCTAACTCTCCATGAAGATTTAAATGTGCACTTTGTCCGAGATCTAACCGTATCCCGATATAGAAAATTCCATGAATCTATATCCCACCATCCTAATCCTCCTGTCCTCTCAGTTTATCCCAAGCAACCCACCAAGACGTGTGAAGAGGAGATGGCCTAGAGATCTCTTATCTTAAGATATCGCCTTCCCTTATATGTATTATGTTAAACTTTTAAAATAATTAATTTTAATCCACTTTATCATTATTAGTTATTATAATTATTTTACTATATTTACTGCTAAGGAAGTGTAGTCACTGGACTACTCCTTCTTCATGTCTTTACCGCCACATAACCAATGTATTATCAATATCACTTATTGCAATAAAAATGTGTTGTTGTGTTATCCAATAAAAATTTAAAAAAAAATATATATTAAGATCATTTAAAAAACTTATTAAATTAATTGTTTTGAGAGAACTCGCTACTTACTAAAAGTACTTGAAAATCTTGGTTGAAACAATGAAATCAAGAATATAAGAATAAAATGTGTTAATAAATATTTATTTTTTAAAGGTTTCAAGCAAAATCTTCTTAAAAAACTAATATATTTTATACTATACGTTAGAGGTGTATACCTACAAATTATATTCTTTCTAGGTGATTGCGCTCAACCGATGTCCGTTGTCTAACGATGACCCATTAAATTGGTCATCGTTACCTCTTAATTGTAGTCACTAGTCAATGATGACTACAATTAAAAGATGGTTACTTAAATCTTGATCGAAACCATGAACATCCTTTAACGCTATAAATCATTAAATGTATCTACGGTAAAGGAAAAGTGTGATCATGACAGATGGGCGAGAAAAGAAACAATCCCCCACCTAAGGTGTGGTCTCCTAATGTTAGGTCTTCAGTTCCGCTGTCCGCTAGGCACAGGTCTTACAACTAGCGGAACACACTTTAACTCTAAATGAAGAAGACACTCAAACTTTATGACTTTAAATAAAGCTAAAGCTAAAGACATTAATTCTATAAATTTTTGTAACATTCTTCACAAAAACATGATACTTTCGACTTGAAGATAGAAACAGTTCTTAAGTTCTCCCATGACATGAAATTAAGTGCGCGTATAGGAACCTCTCATCAGGCCATAAAAAAACGGATTGCATGAAAAATAAAACGGTGTTTGACTAAAATTGTTGTTATGTTTACCACAAAACTGACATAATTAAAAAATAGTCGATTACTTACAAATACAAACTAATGGAAACACAATTGAATAATTTGGGCATTTAATTGTAAAGATGTAGTACTTTTGTAATGGAAATGCATTCTTATCAAAACACATACACCTTTTGGCAAATTATTTCTGCCTCTTCAACCCCCAATTTAAGATAGGCAATAAATATTATTGGACTTTGAAGAGCGCCTTTTTTCCAAAAAAAAAAACTTTAAATGTAACCCACAGACTTTTATAAACATAGCTCAACCTTAAATATTATATATAACCTCAATAAAATTAATTGTGTAGCGATAGCTTCAGACTTAACAAGACCTAATTTTGATGCTCTTCAATTTTATGAAGGAAAAATGTAATATTTAGTCAGAAAAAAACAATAATATAATACGTAGATGAGTCAACAGATGACGCAGATAAGACTGTCTATTATAGGCTTATGGAATCAAAAATATTCCTAGAAAAGACAATCTATACAAGTGATTGAATCAATAGATGTGTCAGTATTATTATTATATACCTATTTTATTTCCACATTCTACATAAACAATATAAAGCGTATACAATACACAGTCACTAAATGTGTGGACCCTCGGTAATAGCAAGCCACTAGAGAGCCCAGCCTTTGGCACTGTTCTAACCAACCTTCATAATGTTTCAATAATTAAATAAAAGATAATTAAGAGATAATAATAATCAAACAAAAAATAAAATAAAATAAAACAAAGTCAAATAATAATAGTAATAAAAGTAAAAAATAATAATAATAAAATAAAAAAATAAAAAAATAGAATTAAGTGGTATTATTAATTATTGAATTATATTAGTAAGATTTCTTACTAGGTAAAGGGTAGCTTTTATTGGTGGTTGTCGGTACATATGTCTTTATTTGCTTGTTTAGATAGGTGTCTGTTAAGCATTTTTTTTGAACTGTTTGTTGTCTGTTGCGGAGGTGACAGTTTTCGGTAGTTGGTTGTAAAGTTGAGGCACACATGGAAAAGAGTTTTGTTTTTTGGCAGTCTTTCATTTTGGTATTAATAATTTATAGTAAGCATTTTGTCTCTGCCATAAAATTTCGATAGATTGATCGTTTAAATAATTTATCAATGGGGTAAACATAGAAGTCTCTAAAAGAATGTTGGGTCGGATAAAGTCTCGGTTTACATAAAAAAAAAAATATATTTTTTTTTTTCTAAATAACTGTGAGCGGATGTAAGTCAGTGAAATCCGCTGAACTATAGGCAGCAATGCCACACGTTAGTAAGTATAACTGATCACTCCGAATGTGGTCTTGTAATTAACAAATACCGTTTCGGCCAAGAAATAAAATAAGATAAGGGAAAAGAAGTGTGCAATTAAGATAATTAAAAATGTTTCAAAAGAAGTGGCTAACGGATTCACGGAAGGAGTGACACAATAAAAAAGGAAACCCCTTGCCAAATCAAGGTCTAACGATGTTACGGAAACCAAAGAAAAGGACCATGTAAAGAGACAAGATGTGACAGGTGTATTCTGTTTACTCAATCCAAGGAATCTAGGTTAGAGGAAAACCAGAGGAAATAACGGTGTCCTCTGCCTGACCAATAATTCTTCCTTTTCTTCTTATTCCAGCCAACTACTATAAGCCCCTCGTCATCTATCAACTTTAGGAATCTTTTCTCAAACACCATTTTAAAGTTTATAGGACTGTATAAAAATAAATCTTCTTCACTACATCTTTAATAAATATAAGAGGGTCAACAAATAAAACAATGCACTTAGGAATTCTTAATTTTACATGTTGTAAAATAGCTACAGTAGTTATTACGGGAAATAGTATTATCAATTATGAATTGACACGTCCCTAGAAAATATTGATGAAACTTTAATAATCACTTTCGTAGTGTTTTATTTCATTTTTTCTGTATTAATTTTCAATCCGTTAAAATGCGTCTTAAATCCGTTACGACACCTCATGCAATATAATAAAAGGTTCGGATTGTAAAAAGAAAAAAAACTCTGACCATGAAAAATACTTAATTTTCGTTATCCAGGGTGTCCAGCAATATTAAAATTTAAAATTCAAGCATATTTCAAGGTTTTAAAGGCTCAATTTTATAAAATTCAAGGCTGGGTTTATTAACATTAGTTATTAAAATAGTGATTTATTCACAATTTCTTAGAATTATAGAAACAAAATGAGAAAAATAGTATGAGTTCAGCAAAATAATATAAATTACTTTTATAATAGAAGAGATTTTATTTTTTGCACTTGTAGAATATTATGGGTTTATTTGGAATGAAAGTCCTTCGAGTATGTATTTTTATTTCATCAGAGCTTTCAGCATGGGAACCTGAGCTTCTTCAGTGATCATTAAACTCTGATAAAATAAAAATGAATATCACTCGAAGGACTTTAATTCCAAACATACCCTCCAGCCTACTATAATATTAATAGTATTAATTCAACCTAATTTCAGCAGTTTTACTCCAGAGAAGTGAAATACAATACACAGTAGCGCATCGATTATCCGAACTAATGTTTAGGGTGATTCGGATAATAAAAAATTCAAAATGTATTGATACTTCTAGACAACCTAGGGTCATTATAATTCCTGAAATTTTCAAAATTCAAGCACATTTCAAGGTTTATTCAAGCATCCTAAAAATTCAAGCATAATTCCAGGAGTTCAAGGAATTCAAGGCTGCTGGACACCCTGTTATCAATTAAAACAACGTTTTACGCAACGGAACGTTATAAGTACCTATTATAATAATTTTCACCTTGAAGTCTAGTCTAAATAAATATATTATTCTTTTGGAAATTTATCAATCTTAACTGTTTTAGAATTTAAGTTATCGGTTAAGAAACCTTTTGGAATGATATAAATTCATTTTACACTATCTTAGTTTACATACATAAAAGATATATTAAATAAAATTATTATCATTAAAATAAATAATTGTATTAGTATTGTCTAAAAAATAAAAGAATGTTATCTATCTATATTATTAAAAAAGTTTTGTAAACAATCAAATGTGTCAAATTGTAAAATGTCAAATTGTGCGAAGGTTCAAGGCAGCGGCCGCTTTTCGACGAGCGAAGCGAGAAGGGGCAGAGCCTCCTAGTATTTTTTTTTTTTATTTTTTTTTTTTTTTTCAAAAATCCTTTATAAAAGGGAAACATTACTGTAATGCTACTAAAGCTATAATTACCGTGAGTTCAAGGCTAAATTAAAAAATATTATATTATATCAAATATATTGTTCTAATATTAAAAGGGGATCAGAGATTTCCCATCAGGAATCAAAGTACCTACTAAATATCACTAATAACTTGGGTTTAATACCCAGAAATAAGACATGTTCCTCATGAATTATCACATCATCGCATGGGCAAAGTAGCTGATATCTCCACCATACTTAATAACAAAATGCAGTCGAACACGATGTATCCTAGAAACTAAAACAAACAATGGTTATAGTATTTTAGCTTCTAGCTTTCTTTTAGGTAAGTCTGTAAGTGATTTATCTTTTAATATTAAAGACACTTTCATTATTTTGGCTACTTTAAATAAAATTAAATATGTTCAATATATTATAGGTAAATATCCTACTAATCATGATGGCAGCTTCAACAAGAAAGAAAAGAGACCATCGAAGAAAGGCAGAAACCAAAAGGAAATAACAGCAATTATACTAATAATTGGAGGTTCCCTAAATATAAATGATAGTATAATTTTAATGGTGGTCCAACTTAACTATAAGCCGATGGAGAGGAGAAAACGATTTTGCAAACACACTTCAATAAGACAAAAATTTACTGATAGATAATCAAATCACATCTTACTGTTTGTTTCGGAACAAGAAACGAATTTAAAATGAAATACAAGACTTACAAGGTTAATCTGAATTCTTAGGCCGGAGTGTCCTTCATAGTATGTTACCACTCTGACCGGGATCTTTAGCATAAAAGCCAGTCGTCCTTAGGCCACAGTAGACCTGTTCCCTGGTCACACTTGGCCAATCTCCTCGGCATCTTGCGCAATCACACACTCCTTGGCCAAAATATTGTGCTACGCACCACGCACCTCCCCTACACGGAGCATTAGAAATCTTTAAAGCAATCTCATTCTCTTCTCGAACATCCGCCACCATACAGAAAATAATTTTAATTAACAATAACTTTCCACTAACTTAATTCTGAAAACATTCCATAATCTTATTAAGACTTTGAAAATTATTATTAAAAAACATCGTGAACTTATCAAGCATTATGAAATTCAATAATAATAAAAAGTAAATAATAGATTGACTGAGAAATAATTTCAGGTAATATACAAAATTAAATTTTACTCTCATCAGCTCGAAGGCATGAAGAGCACTGATTATTTTACACTGCTTATGTTGTTACTTACGCTGATTATTTTACACTGCTGCTAAAGTCGAAACCGGTATTTCAAAATTGGTATTCAAATTTCAAAATTTGAGTATGGACCATATTCAAATTTGAAGCCGTTTAATTGATTAGCCGTTTTTTTAAAACGGCTAATAAAGAACGGTTCCAACCACTTTAATTTGTCATTTTAATAGTTCACTGGTTATAACTAGTTTCATTAAAAACTAGGAGTTGTAAAACGTTATATAAAACTTTCAGTCACTTGATGCACTCAGTTAAAAAGCAAAGTCAATAGTCAATCTATTAATATGTATAATTTCTTAAGTATTTATATTTTCTTGTTTTTGTCGTATTTGGGCAATAAAAATCGGTACGACAAACTAGAATAAAACTTATTCATATTATACACACAGTGGAACTAAATTTAGATCCAATAATATCTAATAATAATTTTATTATTATACACATTTCTAAAGTGTTACACAGGTGATAGTTAAGAATTCGTTTTCGATTTTCAGCAGTCAGATTTATTTTTATTAATACCTTGGAAAACTTTCTTTTTCACTGGAAAAAAGTCAATATAATTAAATTCGTTTTTAAATGGATAACAAAACCTATTTTCTATTCAAAATCGTCGAAACAGTTTAAATGAAATATTACTTTTTCGAAGGATTTTGGGGACAGCACCCCCAGATTTAGAGCTAAAATTATTTCCGCGATTTCGTCTCTGGTAATGTAAGTATGCCAAAATTTATTAACATCCCACTGGCCCGAATTTAAAAAAATCTTTTTTGGAATCAGGAGACCTTAAAACGTGTAAATTCAAGCAATCTCCAAATTGAATTTTTGCAGCATCACAATGCTTCTACATATATAAAATTAAAGTATTGTCTGTACATTGGTCAGAATTGATTTTTTTTTTTTGGATTCTTATTCATTTCACACATCCCAAAAACCGAATCCAGCCTTAATTTTTTTCGTGTATGTGTGTCAGTCGCCACCAGTCCGACTTTATAGGCGCAAAACTGGCTTAACGAAAGCGATTTTTTTTAGAGGTGAGTGCAAACATGTTGCGCAATTTTTAGGCTTGGTTTCATCTAAAAATATTAAGTAGAACCAAAGTTATTATCAACTTTATAACAAAAAATGTATAAAAATAATAACCTAAAAAATATGGTTGACCCACCATAACCAAAACCCACTGACTCACTAATCAAAATGTTTGGGTACTTCTAGACCACCAAGAGACTCGCGGTTTTTTGTGTTTGGTCGGAAATTGGCCCAAACCGACAGGAAAAATCCGAAAAGTTAAAAAAAAAAAAATTGTTACCCCCCCCCCCCCCCCCTTTAAAAAATTAAAGATGGCGGACGCAACTTTTAAGTTTATTTTGGAGGCTTATTGCGGCTAAACGGTAGGTCGTATCGAAAAGTAGATTGCACAAACAGAACCTGATTTTAAAGGATCTACAACTTTGGTCCTATGACTTTTTGTTGCACCTTCATCGGTTCTACCTTAAATAGAGCTAAATTTGTTTTTTTGCTTACACATTTTTGACTTAGAGCTCTAATGGCGTCCACAATTGTTGAACGATTTAATGTATGATTGGAGTGCTTAAACCTTAAACTTATGCTCTTTAAATCAAGCATTTATTTTTATTATTTTTTCCTAGATCAAGAGTTATTAAATATTTACTGGTGCAACTGCCGTATTGAGAGAAGAGACTGGTAATTAAATTAATGCACCATCGTGGTTGATGATTGTTCAACGACTTCCAATTCTAATTGGGCATGAATACGTTTATTTTCTTATTTATTATATCCTTTTTAGCATCGTTATTTATAACTAACTATATTACTTAGTTTCCTATTGGCTATTTGTTAAATATATAGATAGACTCCAAACTACGATTTTGAGAGTATTATGTTCTTAGTAACGGAATAAATTATGTATAATATAGTACTGATTTTATTCCTGGAAGGCTTTGAAACAAAACTATTTAAGCATTTCATTTAATTGCTAGGCCTCCATAATAATAGGAATCATAGCCAATACCTAGCATGAGGGGTGAAGGCTAGTTTTCTCTATGTGAACAGCATATATGAGAAAGTAAAAAGACCATTTGAGCTTCTGCATTAATATTAACAATGTTTTTTTATTCTACTTATTTACTTTTATTTAAAATAACTCAAAAATGTACCTTGTTCCCATGTAAATAATATAATATTTATTATAAGAAATAATAAAGTAAACATAATAGAATAAATAAAAACTTTTTGTAATCTAAAGTAATAATATATAAATAGATAAATATAATTTGTTTCTTTTTTAACCAAAACAAAACGTGTTAAATGGACCTTGCCTCTAAACAATTCATCTGGAACTAAACTGGCGTTTGAAATAAACTTTGAACTAATACCTGCAGACCCTGCAAAATAGACAGTTGTGATAAATGGTTTAATGTCACGATATGACGCAAGCTTTATTACCAAAGTGCCTACAGTCAAAAACTGAAAATAAACAATAATATTAGGTAAAATTGCGTAATAAAAGTTATCGAATAAAATTAGTACAGAATGAAAACTAACACCTGTCGATAAATTATATCAGAGAGAAGGGGGGGGGGGGATCTAACTGGGAAGACATTCTTAAAACAATAGTAAGTTGTCAACAAAGTAGAGCTTAGAAGCAAGAATAGCGGCTTCAAGACGAAGACGACGATTACAAAAAAAACTAAGATTACATCCTTCAAACGATTTACGGTGCCAAAAATGATGTATGGCTGTGATTCTTGGACTTGGACTAAGAAAAAGCCAGAAAAAATATTTTTGGCTTCCATAGAGACCTCAAGTCCAAATAAGATAAGCTGTTTCGACTAAATATGCTCTGGAATTCTATAGTGATAATTCTAAATAAGTTCACTGATGATAATCAATAAAAATATTTATTTTTTAAATAATTTTAAAACCCTACTAAACCTAAACAAGAAAAGAAAATTAAATATAAAAATAATAATCTTATTAAAAAAACATTCAATTTTAATATTGCTGAGTGTTGTTTGACAAATAACATAAGTATGATTATTTAGCGGCATTCTGCATTCAGTATCGATAAAAGTATTCACTTATGTAAATGAAAGTACATTTTTTTCTAAATATGTTCATTTATCAACAAAATATTTATTCCAATAATTTACAAAACATTTTATGGCATATTCAATTTGTTGGTGGGATAGTAACTTTATTTTTATGCCGACAAAATAATAATGATTTAGAATAAATAATCAAATCGTTCTTAACAGCTATCAATTCTTGAGAAGTTAGGCCTGTAAGGAATATTTCTTAAGACAAAAATGTAAACAAGGCAGAAATATTCTTTACCATAAAAGAAAGAATTAAAAAAAAGGAAAAATTAAATAAATCTAATAATTAATTTCTCTTCAAAACTACTTAGGATTACTTTTTGAAAAAATAAAAAAAAAAATAAAAAAAAAGTATTCAAAACATTTATAGAATGTATTTTTATGTCCATAGCGGACAACACCTGAGTCTCTTAATTGGAACAAAGTATTACGAGAATCAAATAATAAATCCATTTTTACATCCGAGCTTACCGAAGGTAAAGGAAGCTGTAAGATCGTTCTAAAGAACGAAAATGATTTCTCCGATTTCAAAAATTCCACGACAGAATGCAGATCATCAGGGAACATTTTTTGATCCGTTTGTCTGCGCCCATTAGTTTTTTTTTTATTATTAACACCTACCTACGTATATCTATAAAAGTACTCATCTGATTTTCAGGCCCCGATTTAGGGTAAGCTGCACCCTGGGCAAAACCTTATGTAGCCCCCCCCCCTCACATAAAAGGACTGAGATATTTGTGATTACTGAATAGTATTTTTGGGTAACCCCAATGTGTGCTTGATACCATATATTGTTGCAAAAATGACGTATAAGGTATTAACCTGAAATGGCGTGTATGTTGACGTTTTAGTGCAAACATACATGAACATAATTTTAAAGGTATCAGTTAGCATGTCTAATTTTTGAAGTGTAAAATCAATTTAATTTTAATAAATAAACACGTGGAATAAAATTGTGTTATAACTTATATTACCAAAGAGAAAATAAACGAAATAGATACTTAGGCATGAAAATGTTAGTTGTGCCTTTCCTTTTTTTTACCGTTGTTTTGGAAATAATAATAATAAAAATTATCCGAAAATTTTCCGCCCCCCAGAAATTGCCGCCCTGGGCTGGCTTACTTCTATAACTTAACTTAGTTGCAACTAGCTAGATTAAAAATAAAATACGAATTAGGCGTATTGAAAATATATATATATAGATAAAACAATGACAGTCAGGTAAAGTCCAAAGTCTACTATTGTTAAAATTATAATTCTATTTATTCATAAAAAAATCGATTTTACTTTACAATTACCTCTTTGTAACCTGTACTTTGAATAGCATTACGTGTTTACATGTATAAACTTGAATGATATTACGAAATCGAGAATTTCAAACAACCAAAGCTACCCAAATCTATAAAGACTTAACTTCGATTCAGAACGTAATAAATGGATTGAGGTCAGAAGAATAACTTTTCTAGCTTTTTTTACAAGCAGAAGCACGCTATTCTTAAAAAGAAAAAAAAATATACATATATATATATATGTATTAAACATAATCTTTCTCTTCATGTAATAATACCTGCAAAGGCTTCATTTAAAAAAAAAAAAAAACTCCTAGAATTCTTAAATATGATAATTAGTAACTCCTGTTATTGTTATTAACAAATTAGTATTGAAAATATAGTGTTAAATAAAATTATACATAATATATTTTTGTGTAATTTATTTAGTACGTGGATACTTTAGCTGTAAAATATGTACTAAGTACAAAGATTGAGGGACAAAGTTAGAGTTTTTTAGACTATTATCTGTAAAATATTAACAAAATAGGACGATCAAGGGACAAATTTACTGTGCTTGTGGAATTATAATTTTCTTTTTACGATTGACTTTTCTAAAAAAATATATAAATTGCTCTTTTCCGTGGTTTCCCTTTTTAGATTTTTCTTAACAGCAATATTTCGCCCTTCACATTAGAGCTTGTAACATTTCCTCAGTCACAATAAATGTCAAATCATGTGACTGTGGAAGTACAACAAGCCTGAAGAAGCCCCAATATGAAGGGCGAAATATAGCTGATACAGGAGAAAATTTAAAAAAGTGTTTGTGGATTATTATTTGTAAAATATAATTAAGTGCGAAGATAGCAAAGCTCATTCCAAATAAAGTAAACATTTCACAACACACATATAATAGAAATTATACATATAATTTTTATTATTAAACGAAATAATGAGAGATAGGAATGTATAAAAGCTTAAGTTTATTTTCTATTATTATCGCAAATTAGGAAAATATTTTAATAATTGTACTATTTGACCTAACTAATAAAATAAATAAGATGATAAAAAAATATAAACAAAGTAAGTGAATGATAATTAATAAATAAATAAACCCTTTATTTTATCTGCTATAATTGTTCTTTTTTTAAGAAAAGAAATATAGAACAAAGAGAGTCAAAACAAAAGCTTTATTCCTTGATGACAAGGGTCCGAGTTCTTTTCTAGAAAAATATTATAAAAAGAGAAAACAAGAAAGAGAAGTTCAGTTTTTGGATTGGGTTACGTGAATGATAAGACATCTACAACAAAAAATATATAAAATGTAACAACTATAATTTCTTCAAAATGCAAAACTTCTGTTGTTATAATATTTGTAGATCAAACACGTTGAATATAGATTTTTAAAACATCAAATAGAGGAAAAAAAAAAAATTGTAAAATTTAACAACATTGGTAAGTAGGCCTTAAGATACTTTAACTGGGTACAATTATTCATTTGGCAGGTCCAGACAGATAAATAATTAAGGGCATAGGTTGTTGAACGATGTGGTGTACACACCTACCTGGAAGCCCCCCCCCCCCCTTCACACCCCCAACTTCTAGTAAAAAGACGTAGCTAAGGTGTATTTCGATTTCGACAAAACTCGTAAAATAATGTATTTATATTTTTTATTTTAAGCAATAAGAATAAAAATATTTATAATGGTGAGAGTCGATGTACATAGGCTCTAAAAACATGTTTTATTTTCTTTTTTAAGAAAGGACGCAATTTGGCGCAATAATGACTTTTTAAAAAAAATCGAAATGAAGGATGTTATTTGACTGTACGAAGTTTAGTTTTACCTGTAAATCTTTGTGAGTGTTATCCTTATGACTGGTTGCTCGAATGATTCCGGCTCTCCAGCACCACTCACTGATTTTAGACAATTTTAACTTTGAACAACCACTCACAGAGAGGAATCTTTTACCGACGATTTCCTCCCGTAATTTGTAAGCCATCGTGAGAGAGACACCACAAAATAAATAATACTTAACTTATAAACAGAACAATAATAATAATAAATTGAAATTCACAAGGATCACTTCTTCTTTACGTCATGTTCGGAAACGAAGTAGTAACGGAACACAAAACAAAAACAAATCATAGAACGGGAATACAGTACAGGTGGATTGGGCGCGGAACACTGGATCGGGTCATAAGGTAGTCTTGTAGTAAAAATTTGAACAGAAGACCGTTCCACACCGGTTGGCTGCGAGACCTACATTCCCCTACGGACAGCAGGGCGCAACTCGACTGAACGCGCTCTTCCCCCACCCCGCCCCACTACTGCCTCCCTCACGTGACCAAAACAATCGACGTCACTCTACCCCGATCCGAGCAGCCAGTCCCTCAAACATGGCCGACGCCTAACCTTCATTTCAGTCTCGGAGCTCTTGAAATTTAGTTTAAATTTAGTTAATTCCTCATGTAATATTGAAGTCTTTCATTAAAATGATAAGTGCTCTCATCTCTCGATTGATAATGTAAGTAGAACAACAGTATTATCGTTTATTGTAATTTTTATGTAGATAAATTAGAAGTGACCGAATGGGGAAGTTTGTAACGACTCTTATTTCTCCCTCACAGCTGACGCTTTTGAATACTGCGACAAAAATTTACCGGATTTTTTCTTTCAATTTATTAAATGCTTATTTTAAAATAAAGTAATTGTCTTAGAGATGGTTTTGTCCAAAATTATTTGGCAAGTTGATGATTTCGATTATTTTTGATGCATTCTTTTACTAAAATGGTTCCGAAATATACATATTTCTCTATCGGGTGTTACTGAGAAACTTTTAAAATTCTTAATATTTTTTATGTATTCCTTGAAATGGACTATTTATTTGTTAGAAATGACAATATTTATAACAATTTTTAACGGGCACGGGTTTTTTGATGTGTCAGTAGGCTATTCTTTATACGTTTATTTATTAGTTTCTAGTTTATTCTCTACGAAGTTTCATCATTTTTGTAGTACTCGAGAAAATCTTCATCTCGATTTCGTGTTGTATTAGATTTGGAGGCATCATTGTTTTAAAATAATTTTATATCGGCCGAGTTTTTGATGAGGAATCTCATGCTAAACGTGCCGCTGGATATTACTTCCTGTAGATAAGTGACCAATTGTTTTGAAACTAGACAAATCGTCCAGTTTAATCAGGAGTGCAGCTGTTAAAGGCTTGTTATATTCTATTGGAGTTTATTGCACAATGTTCTGTGGGTTCAGCCTTGGGATCCTTTTCTTCATTGAACCTTGTTCTAACAGGACAACGTTCAATCTTGCCTATTTTGGTAATATTTTCTCTATCCTAAATCTGCTCGTAGGTTAAAATGAACTTATGTCGACGTAATTACATTTATTTTACTCCATATTTCTAACGAGTAACAAACATTTTAGGATTCATTATTAAATATCTTGCACAGTTATGCAATCAAGGATATTGAACTGTGTGGGCATTTGTCATTTGATATCCAGTTATTTTTTGCCACCTGCTTCTTAATTATAATATATTTCGGGGTACCTTATGGTTAAATTAAAAATTTATTTAAGTGTTGTTATACTGTAATAATAAATTTACTAGTTAAATTTTCCCTCAGTTATTTAAATAAAATAAATCCCAGGAAGGTTAATGCTTTATGTAGTGTCTGTGTCTCAGCTCTTGGTATTTAATTTATAGGTGTAACCTCTAGGAAATAAATTATGTATAGGTGATTTAATTTTTTTGCCAAAATAGATTGGTAAAGGAATATTGATTGCTATATTAGTCAGTAAATGGATGTGAAAATTAGTATTAGATTTAAATTTACAAATAGTCTGTCTTCAAAGTTTTTTTCTTTTCTAAAATGTGCTACCTAGTAGTTAGTCTTCATAATTCTTGGCCTAGTCTTACTTGCCATGTTTTAAAACTCTTTGGAAAAGGTTGTCTCGTTGTTCAAGTAGTTTAGTGGGTTGTTCTAAACTAAAACCGCACAAGCACGAGGAGTAGCAGTTGACAGTAGTGTACTTGGTCTTTCAACTATTCTCTGCACATGCCTGACCGTTCACACTATGGGAGAAAGTGGTCTGGTCAAAAATAGGATAAATCTGCACTATTTGGCGCACCAATTTCTAATTGTCCGATTTACTTGCATTTTTTTTAAACTGTCCCTTTTTAAAAACGATTCCGGTTGTACCATCTCGGTAAATTCAATATTTTTTTTTTTTAAATATACGTAAAAGTGTCATTTTCTTAGGGACATGATAAAAGGTTGTGTTAAAAGTACAAATCTTAACCTAAACTAACCATAACCTTCCCTTATTTTTCTTAGGAAGTGACACTTCATGTATTTTTTGGATAAAGTTAAAGTGATAATTAAGCGAATTTTATACTTCGATTTGGACTCTACCTAGTATATATGCAGCAGGGTTGTTTTTCTTCAGAAAATGAGTGGTGCACCGCGAAGCGGTGTGGAGTGGCCGTTGAAAATACTTTGTTTCTGTAAAAAAAAACTATTGAATTTACTGAGATGGTACAACCGGAATTGTTGTTTTTAATTTGCAAAAAGGAACAAGTTAAAAAAAATTGCAAGTAAATCGGACATTTAGAAATTGGTGGGCCAAATAGTGCTGATTTACCAAACATAGTTGTGGAAAGTGAGTGGCTATCTCTCTGCTGAAACTACTCAACTCACTCGCCAGCAGGGTGTGTCTCTCCACTCGCCCTTCTGTCCTCATTAGGCGAGTAAAAGAACAAGTACTAACTCGACCAATGTAACCAAGACTTAAAAATTATTGTTGATAGCTGACTATATGTATACCTTTATTGTAGTTAAAAAAAAAAATAAGTCTATGATAATTTTCCAATGTTTATCTTCTTTTGTGTTATGTAGGATTGTTTTCATAATTAAATAGTTATTGAAGAATACTTGTGACGTCTTAACGTATGAGGGGGTGATGGACATAGTTGACTTCAAGAAGATAGCTGCCCTTTAAGAGTTTTTTAGTTCCTCATACCTAAGACTTACAGGGAATCCAAGGCTAAAATATTCTCACATAGTAGATACTTAAGTGAAATATATAAATTTAAAAACTATTCTAACCTAATGGTTGGTCATAAACTTGAACTTTAATCTATCTGTGATATTTTTGTATGATTTTATAGGGGTTTGATTGTGACTCAAGTCTAGACTCGTGATTTTTATTAAATGTGGGACCAGTAGGGTAATTCTCCAACTAGTTAATGTATATAAAGACTGTTGACATATTAAGGTGTTATTACATATCGTTGTTTTTTATCCAGAATTTTTAGTTTAAGGATTTTTACTTTTTGCCAAAAAAGTTCTACATACTAGTTTCTTTTAAAATTAGCGCATTTTGAAACAAAATTAATATTTTTACACTTTAGTTTTACCTTCAACGTGAAATTTAATTGTATTTTTTGTATTCTAACTTGTTATCATATTCTAACATTTCTTTGCACTTTTTGAGTTGTTATGAAAAACATGTTCTCTCTCCTAGATGATTATTACAGACATGCAAATTGTTGTTGTTGTCGGGTGGATGCTAATTAGAGCTTTGTTATTTAGCATAGTTCACTTGTTATCATCATGTTGAGTTTGGATACTGACTAGTGCCACAATTAATTAGCCGTGTGTGCTCTTGTTTCTTACTAAACTGCATACTCATTATTTGAGTATGTTCTTCATACACTTTTTTAAATACGCAATAAATTAGAAGGAATAAGGAAGTTGGATTAGTATTGTATGGCCACTTATTAGGTTTGCATAGAGAAATGTTAGATTAAATCTTTTAAAATGTTTAACTATTCTAAGCATAAGGGTTCAAATTCTTAATAACCTGTGCTTTCTCCTCATGATACAATAGTTTTTACATTTTAAATGATCTACAAACTACTTCTATAACTAACAAGCTCTTGAAACTAGCTTATCATTACTAGCAGAAGATCTATATGACATTAAGCGATGTTGATAACTATAGGCTTAAAAATTGTTAATCTTGTGTAAAAGTCTAACAACAAATCTATATCTATCAGAGACCACCGTGACTGTGATTGTGTCAATCTCAAAGTTTTAAACCTGAGGGGGGTGACACACTTCGCCTCCTGGTTGATGCCACTTGCTCCCGCCACCTGACTTGCGCCACCCACTTATATGAGGGATGCAGTCAGCCCCTAATTTGATTTCCCCTATATTTGATTGAAGGAGTAGGGGCTGAGTGGCAGGGACTTGGGTGGCACCGTGTGACAGGCTCAATTCAAAACAATGGGTTGACTGGGTGGCGGCTAGACTGTCGGACAGTCGACCGTGTAGTGCCACCCGGCAGGTGGCGCCACCTCGTGTGACAGGTTCCATCTATTCTCATTGACGACCGGGTAGCGAAGTGTGTCACCCCCTAACGCATTTTATTAAAAGATCAGCTCATGAAGATAGTGTTCAGGTGTCCAATTGGCAAGTGTTCGGTTTTTTATGATATGAGTTATAGGCAACTGCTTATTACTCGTCAGCAGGTGTTCAGTTGTTATCAATTCACCTCATGAGCAGCTCCTTTCAGATGTTTTTTTTTATAAGGAATATTTTGTTGATAAAATGACACTTCTTTAGATTGTTACTCCCCTTATAAGATAACAGAGTAGAGTAACAATCTAAAGAAGGTGGACAGAATGTTCATTTTTAGACAGTTATTCCCTTTTTAAAAACAGAAGTGTGATATTCCTTTGTCCCAAACATTCCTTTCTCTTAATAGATATTTAGTCAAAGTCATTTATATTCTAAAAAATATGGGGGAGTAACAATCTAAAGAAGTACCGATAAAATTTGGATTGTCTGATTTAAAGTGATGACTCAAAGTTTTTTTGCATTATTTAATTGGCTAAATTGTCTTGAACTTAATATTTTATTTCACAAGTTGGAATAGTTAAGCTTCTTTTTGGCATGTACAATTTTTATCTTCAGGTTTCAACAGCTCAACTCAGCTTATTTAACTCGTTCAAAGTTAAATTTACTTAAGAACTCATGTTCAGGCATTTTAGAACACAATTTGATTAATTCTGTCATTTACCTCTTCTCTATTCTATAACCATTGGCTTAAAAATTGTTAATCTTGTGTAAAAGTCTAACAACACATCTATATCTATCAGAGACCACCGTGACTGTGATTGTGTCAATCTCAAAGTTTTAAACCTAAGGGGGGTTATTGTAGTTTTTTGTTTTGTTTTATTTTACACACTTTTAATTAACTTCACATGATTGTCAGTTGAAAAAATATTTTTTCCTTTTTTAGTGCATATTTTGTTGAAGTGTGTTCTTATTTTTTAAAAAAGAACTGGGGACCGAGCGCACATGGCGCTCGAAAGGAAGAGCAAAAACCTTAACAACCCCCCTCCATCTAGGGCTCATTTTTCTTCTCTCACCGTTCCCTACACGGAGGCATATTGATGTCACAGTTTAGATTCGGTTTTGGCGAGATCCTTTATACAGAGATTTGTCCTTTATGATATTTTTATATTTATTTATTAAATATATTTTTTATTAAATGTATATATATTTTTTTAAATATATAAGTAAATATTTTACTTCTTTATCTATTAGTCCACAGTTCTTGATCTTGATAGTTCAATAACTTAACACTCTTATTCCTTAGGGTTTGAAATGGACAAGTGTTCTATAATTTTAATGTAAAGAGCTCTGAAAACAAGTGTGCTGTGTTAGTAATTCAAATGCAGGCAGTCAGATAAGTAAAATTGTTTATAGCCTCCATATTACTAACAGCCTTAATAAAATATCCAGTTTATAGCAAATAAATCTCATCATCAGTTTAATTAACTTATTAATAGCAGTAAAAAGGGTTAACGTTAAACCATTCTGGGAACAAAATAAGATTTAGTGCAATTGTTTACAATTTGCCGCCTAATTCATAAATCAGTGTTATCTATTTTGTACCTTAACGTGAAAACCACTCATTAAATTGTTAAAACACAAGGATTGTTTAACTTTAACTTGTAGATAATCTGATAAGATCCTTAGGTGCCTTCATAAACCTTTGTAAAAAAGAAGAAGGTATTTTCTAGGCTCATCAACTTATTTGCTCTATTCTTAAAAGAAGCTTTACTTTTTTACAGAGTTATACTTTCCACAGAAAAACAGTTTATTGAATCCCTACTATTAACGATTAACAGTAGGCCTGCTTATCCTTGCAATGGAATTTTGAATTTCTAACAAGGATTCACGGTTGGCAGCTACTTCATGGCCTGATTCCCCACATGCTACCCAGGCATTTATCTTACAGTATGAAAATCTTGAAAAAAACAACAAAGTAAAATCAACACCAGTTTTGATTCTAAGATTATATGGCTCTTTACATTATTGAGTTATTATTTACAACTCTTTAAGCGCAACACTTCACAATCTGTTGCACAAGTCTTTATAATTAAATGTTTTATATAGTTGTTAAATTTTATTATTTATTTGTTTTGTTTTATTTTTAATTACAAAGTTTATTGAACTTTAATTATTTTATTGTAAAAGGAAATCAATGATAACAGACCTTACCTTAGTTGTTCATAAATAATTGTTGAGCGATTATTCTTACAAATAATTAGTTGTTTTGACTGAGATTTTGTGGTACCACATTATGACTAGAGAGGTTGGTAGAAAGTTACACAACAATATTGACACCACAATTTTTATTAAAAACTCACAAACGCGTTTCGTTGTGTGTTAACTTACTAAGTTAACACACACACTGAAGATGATGTTATTTGTCGAAACGAGTTTGTGAGTTTTTAATAAAAATTGTGGTGACAATATTGTTGTGTAACTTTCTACCAACCTCTCTAGTCATAATTATTCTTACCTTCTCTCTAAGGTGTAGCTTCCATTACCTACCTTACTCTTAGCTTACTTACTTAGTAAATTTAATTTTCTACTGTATGTATTGTTCTCCTTCTATCCTTCAGTTAAATAATGCCAGTTATGGGTGTTTCTTCTACACATTTTATGTAGCAAAACTTAGTTATTTTATTAAGATTAGTTATTTTATGTTAGCTGTTTCGAACAGTATTTTGCAGAACATATTCTGAAATAATCATTCTGAAAAAAATCTTTAAGAAAAAACGAACCAAAAATTGTTTAGTGTCAAATCACAATGTGAAAAGTTTCTAATATTTTATATCGGTCATTAGTTATCATAGTATCAGCTTAGTTTATGATTTATCCCTCTGGAAGAGAAGATTACATACTTTCTTGGTAATGACATAATTTTATGCCATAATAAATGAAAATTTATTTTGTATATTAAACTTGTAAGAAATAATCTTATTATAAATTTGTTGATTCTTCCATATTTGGTGTATGAATTATTGGCTTCTTGGAATATGGTAAACAAAGAACATTTCTACTAATTCACACCTTTAATATAACTGGATTATGTATCACGGGTTCATTATAAAATTAACAATTAGTTAATTTAAAATAATGGTTATATTTGGCCCATTACAGGCATCGTCAGACATGGAGTCCACTATTAAGTTAAGTCCACTATAATTTTACTGCAGTAATTATTATTTTATAATTATATAGTAAACTGGCATCCCGGGTGAACTAATATAGATGTAGTATTTCGAATATTATAATTTTGACATTAAATGTTTGAAGGAACAAATACAAATATATTATAAATACAATATAATCATACTGTAGATAGTGAAACAATAAGAATTTAAAACATTCAAAAAATACCAACCAGAAAATATATATATATACACCAAGATTAAAAAATAATGCATTGAGTATTTTTTCTTTTAACTAAGACTTACCTTTATATTTTATTTAAATTATAACTTTATTGATTGATTATCTGAATGAAGGCCTCTTTATTACTATCAGTGTTCTAATAATTGCAATACAAATTTGAGAAAATAGCTTTAAATGCAGACGGAGAGAGGCCGGGTTCGATTCCCTGCCAAGAAGAAGTTATTTTTAAGATAAATTTTGATGAAATGTTAAGTAATAATTAAATGTACCTACAAAAACTCGAAAACTAATTAATGGAAAACACTGGGCTAAGTAATTGTGAACTCGTGTGTGAGAAAGTTTGAGTTGTCTCTGACCAATTTTTATGATCTGTGGAGCTCCTGTAGATTAACAATTTTATTTGCAGATTTATTCTTTTATTATAATACTTGTTTATTGTTTATACATATAAGGTTCCATCTTCTTTTTTTCCTTCAAGCTTTGTCAGTAAATCTAAATAAGTTCTTGAAAAAGTATTGGTATATACAGGGTTTATTGACAGCAATTGATTTCTATAAAGGTATAATGACCCAGAAGCTATGATAAATATCCAAATCCATTGACCTCAGAAGATAAGATTAGAGTAAATCCATTATCTTAATTATAAATAAACACCAAATATCTTTATAAAGAGATAACATTTTATACTATAAGATCTCATGTCTTAGATAAATAAATTGAGAAAAAGAGGACCAATAAACGTATTATTGACTGAAACGAATAAACAAAGACAAATACTTAGAACACATAATAGTTTAATAAAACAAGTTAAGAGTGGAGGGAAATTATTGATCCTTGTAGGCTAATATTTAATTTAAATGCCTAGCATAAGGGGTTGAAGTCTTTTCTCTGTTATTGAAAGGGGATCAGTTGTTTAGCAACCATTTTATAATAAACTGGGCCTTACTTAATAATAATATGAGTAATAAAACAAGAGCTGTGCAGAATCATAGTAGTGGATTACTCCTTCTATATATTATTTTAATCTTTCTATGGTTTGACGGGAATTCATAAATAAAACTCAGGGCCTAGCACCTCAACGGGGGACACCACCCCCTTTGAGTATTCCTTACTGACTAAGTCTTAAACATGGAAAATGCTTTTCCTAATATCATTAAGAAATTCTATTTATGGTTAATAAGTACATCCATTACCTACTTTTCTAGGCCCTCAACCCTTTACACCAGGCCAGGCCGCTGACCCCAGATTTAGGCCACAAGCCTTAAGCCCTATGCCCCAAGTTACCAGCTGTTGGCCTGAGGCTCTCGGCAACAGGCCCCTGGCCCAACAGTCCTGTCTTGCTTGCTCATATTTTCATTTGTCACAGGGTTAGACATCACAATAGCGCATATTCTATGCTCAAAGCTTTTAGAAGCGATTATTTACTCTACTGAGTAAAAGCACATATGTGGACATAAATTCTCTTTGAGAAAAAAAAAATATACATTTTAAAATAAATTACGACAAAAAAAGCAGGTAAGATAAAGTGACAATGCTCTCAGAAGAGAAAATAATTGCTTCCATTAAATAAGGGATCAATTTTGATGTACTCCAAGAAAATTTAATAAGCTTGTCTTAAGATCTTGGTGATAATCGCAATAAAAGAATGAGAACTTAGTTTTTATTAATGAATACCTGTTAAACCATGGTTTCCTTCCAAGTAAAGATTATGTAATTTTATATGGGAATTACTTTAAAAAAGAATGAGTTAGAAGAGAGACTGCCTCTTTTAAGATGATAGAAGAAAGCTTTTAAGCAATTAAAAATTACTCTTAACTTCCAATAATTGTAAATGTAGAAAAAAATCTACAGATCCATACATTTTTAATCTCATTTCACTTTTTTCTAATATCTGTGCTCCATATTAATACAGGTCCGTGCTGTCTGAGATTTTAGCTTACAATTCTTGTTTTGTATCTATTAGGTAATTATAGGACATCCTCTTTAGATGATCTCAATTTCATCATTTATGTAGAATAATTGACCTCTCGGGACATTGAAGACAGATTCTTAATAGCATTTAGACTTAGTTTTGAGGGTTATTCCCGAATTTTCTTTTTAAAATAATAGTTTCAGCTGCTATAAATGTTTGTCTTGTTAATTTCCCCTCGTTTTTAAACTAACAAATTTATTCTGTTTCATTTTAATTTTTATTTTTGGATAAATAGAGTTTGAGACAACTGTATCTGACATGAGACTATAGAACGAACAATAGTGACAGTTTCCTCTCTCTTCCCAAAAGGAAATAGCTCAACTCAAGGCTGGAGATCATATTATTACATAACTAGATTGTATATTACCAAACTACAAACAGATACAGTTTTTCTTTTATTTCACCTTTTTGTTTTTTGAAGGGATTTAAGCAGTTGGTTCATCATATATTTAAATTGATAAAACTGAAATTTAAAGTGTTTGTTTAGTTAAATTGTTTTTCAACATCACTGCATGACAAAATATGCATTAGCCCTGATTGCCTTATTGTATATGAATTGTGAATGACTCATTAAGGTCAGTTCTCTAGAGAATAAATTCTGCAATGGATTTGAAAATCAGAATTTCCTTTACCTTAAACGTGTACTCTCCCTTTAAAATTCAATCTAACAAAAATCAACTTGTCACCTTTTTATTTACTTCCTTAATAATGATTCCTATGTTGTTTGAAATATCAGGATTTACCTAAACTTGCCAGTGAATAATCTGAAATTTATAATCAATTGTTAACAATTTTTGTTGCAAATCCCTTGACGATAATTCCTTTGAAGTGTTTGAAACATTGGGTTTACTCTAATCTCAGCCGTGTCTAATAATTTTTATTTTTCCTCACCTTCTTCAAAGGTATATTGGATCGCCCTAAAAAATCCGAAACAGAGGTTTCAGCGGATTTATCAGTTTTGGGTGTTTTTAAGACCATTTGATGAATGGATTTTAGCTGGATGTCAGTCTGTCTGTCTGTCTTTGTCACGCATAACTTCCCCAGTTTTTATTACAGACTTGAAACTTGTACAAAAATCTGTCCTTACATGTAGTTGTGCTGCCTGGAAATTCAGAAATTTGTGACACTATTAACCCATTTTGCTGAATCAGCAATAATTCGTAACAACTTGTAAATATTTCCAATTAAGCAGAAATTTGCACCGATTATACCTGAATTTTGTTTTGATATCAGCCGCCATATTGAAAATATTGACTTGAACTTTGAAACTTTTAAGGCTAAATAATTTCGGAACTGTTTCGCAAATATCAACAAATAAAGTATCATTAGAAACTGTTTAACATAAAGAATAAAATTCAACAAGTCTGATCAATTTTGGGATTATTTGGTGAGGAAAAGTTCCGAGGCGCTTAAGATTTTTTTTCTTTTTTTGTTTAAAACATTTTCCCCATAGAAGCTTAGCATTTTTGTCAAAATAGAGTACGTCCGAAGTAGACCATTTTCCCAGCTGCAAATATCTTACCGTAAGAAGTTTAGTACTTTAACTTCAAAATAAATTTTTAGATTATGACTAATTGTATTAGATCTTGAGCTGCAATGGAATAAATCAGTAACTTCAGCAAAATTTGTTGGTTTTTTTTATTTAATTTTTAAATTGTCTTTAAGTGTACGGAGCTAACTAAGAAAAAGGTCACTCAACTAGATTCAAACTCGAACTCACACTGAATTTATTAATTCGTTTTTTTAAACAAGAAAATAAAATTTGTAAAGTGGATGTCACTTTCAAAAAGAAAAAATAATTGTCATTATATAAAATAAACTAAACTAAAATAAAAGTAACTAAAAAGGGTACGCTGCATTACTTCCCCCCTAGTGACTTCGCCAGGGGAAGTCACGGATCTTTAAATGTTACTTTTTTTACGCTTGATTTTTCGTCCTTGTCGTTTGGCAAGTAGGCCGGTTTCAAGCGATCGATGCAGATTTTTTTTGTTTTTCCATTTAGGGAAATATCGAACGATTTGTCTGATCTTGATTGGACTTTGAATGGACCTTCGTACGGCGCTTCTAGGGGTTTTCTTACGGCGTCTGTGCGTATGAAAACATGACTTGCTGTCCTTAGATCTGGATGAACGAAAACTTTGCTGGATCCGTGTCTTTTGACTGGGCCAGGTCGAATTTTTTCTAAATGGTCACGTAGGCGGCTTACAAACTCTTCTCCAGTCGTCTCTTGGTTTGTAGATGTAAAAAACTGTCCAGGTAGTCTGAGATTTCGTCCGTAAGTCAATTCGGCTGCGCTGGCTTCCAGATCCGGTTTGTAGCTTGCCCGAAGTCCTAGCAGAACTAAAGGCAGGGCTTCGATCCATTTCGTTGTCCTATAGCATTTTATCGCGGCCTTTAGAGTTCGATGTAGCGTCTCTATCATGCCGTTAGCTGCTGGGTGGTAGGCAGTGGTCCTGATTTTCTTTATACCGCATAGCTCGAGAACTCGGTGGAAAAGTCGGGCTTCGAACTGCCTTCCTTGGTCCGATGTTATACTTTCAGGACTTCCATATCGGGCAACCCACTGCGAAAAGAAAGCGTCAGCAACAGCTTCTGCCGTGATTTCTTTTAGTGGTATAACTTCGATCCATCTTGTAGTCCTGTCGATACAAGTCAGCAAATACCGATACCCGTTTGATGGTGGCAGAGGTCCTACCAGATCCACGTGCACGTGACTGAATCTGGCGGCGTCCTTAAATTCGCCTAGCGGGGCTTTGGTATGTCGCTGTATTTTTGATTTCTGGCATGCGGTACACGTCTTGACCCATGATGCGATGTCGCGCCTCATATTCGGCCAGAAGAATCTTTGGCGTATCATCTTGGAAGTGGATCTGTGGCCAGGGTGTGCTAGATCGTGGATACAGCTGAAGGCTTGCTTTCGTAAGACTGATGGTACAAATGGTCTTCCATCTGTCGTGCAGTATAATTTACTTGTTGAGTCTGGTACGTCTTTGAGATTTAACTGTACATTCGTCTTTTTGTCTTTCAAAAATGCCTGTAAGTCTTTGTCTGTCGTTTGTAATTTAGCTAAACTGTCATAATCAATCGATTTTGGAGTAAACACTTCTTCTATTCGTGAAAGTGTATCGGCTACAACGTTACGTTCACCTGAGATATGTCTTATGTCTGTCGTAAACTGGCTAATGTAATTTAGTTGTCTGATTTGTCTGGGTGAACATTTGTCTAATTTCTGTTGAAATGCATAGATTAATGGTTTTTGGTCAGTATAAATTTTAAACTCACGTCCTTCCAAAAGATGTCTGAAATATTTTATCGCTTCGTATATGGCCAAAAGTTCTTTGTCGTATGTACTATATCGTCTTTGGCATTGACTTAACTTTCGAGAAAAGAAACCTATTGGACTCATATTGCCATTGTTTTCCAGTTGTAAGGCAGCTCCTATTGCCACGTCGGATGCGTCTGTCATTAAGGTTATATTGCCTGACATTGACGGAAACGCAAGTGTGGCTGCGTGAACTAAAGCTTTTTTACATTCCTCGAAAGCTAACTCTGCCTCTGGGGTCCATAGTACAAGTCGTTTGTCATTTTTTTTAGCGTCTCGAGTAAGTGCAGTCAGTGGTGCCTGAATGTGAGCTATATTTCTGATAAAGTGGTGATAAAAATTTACCATGCCTATAAATCGTCTGAGTTCCTGAATAGTTTTCGGTTTAGGGAAATTTTGCACAGCTTCTACCTTTTTAGTGACTGGCTTGACGCCGTCAGCGCTTATTATGTGGCCTAAAAAGGTAACCTGTTTTTGACCAAAATTACATTTTGCAGCGTTAATTGTTGCTCCGTATTCTTTTAATCTTTGGAATACGAGCTTAAGGTGCAGCATATGCTGTTCCTCATTCTCGGATGCCACTAGAATGTCGTCGATGTAAGGATGGGCAAAATGTAATTCTGCTAGGATCTGTCTAACGTGTCTTTGGAAGGATTGGGCTGAGTTCCGGAGACCAAAGGGCATTCTCACGAACTCAAACATTCCAAAAGGAGTCGTGATTGCAGTTTTGGGAATGTCATCGGGTTCCATGGGAATTTGGTGGTAAGCTTTTCTGAGGTCAATTGCCGAAAATATAGTCGCTCCGTTTAAGTTAGTTGTAATGTCGTGTATATGAGGAAGGGGATATCTGTCAGGGACTGTAACAGAATTTAGTTTCCTATAGTCTCCACATGGTCGCCATTCATTATTCTTTTTTCGAACCATGTGTAGAGGGCTGGACCAGCTACTTCGGGATGGTCTACAAATTCCTTCGGCAACCATCTCATCGAATGCAGCTTTTGCGTCACTTAATTTTTTTGGGTCGAGTAGTCTAAATTTTTGGAATACAGGGGGACCTACAGTTTGGAGGTGGTGGGTTGTTGTATGTTTAGGAGGTTCTTTAAAGGCGTCCTCCTCGCAAATTATTTCGGGGAATTGACGTAATAGCTCGTAGTACTTATCGTACTGTTGCACAGTACGTATAGTTACTGGAGCTGTTTTCACTTTCTCACCTAACCGGAATATGTCAGTCAAGCTGTCAGTAAGTCGTGAATGTTTTAGGTCAACTATCAGTCCGTACTTTGCGAGGAAATCGGCTCCAATTATAGGTTTACTTACGTCGGCTATTACAAATGTCCATCTAAAAAGTCTACGTAGTCCTATGTCCAAATCAAGGGTAACTAGTCCGTACGTCTTGATGGAAGAACCATTGGCAGCAAAGAGTTTAGTTGATGTTCGAGTCGATGTTCTTTTGCTTTCGTACTTCTTCAGCGGAGGTATTACAGAGATGTCAGCGCCTGAATCTATCAAGAAGCGGAGGTTGGATTTACGATCGCTGATGAAGAGGCGGCATGTTGGTTTGCCAGTCACCTCAGCCGTCGTTGGTGACTGACGTACTAGTTTTCCGACTTCTTGAAAGAACAGGGTTGACGACATTTTAGAGCCTGCTGTTTGAATCTGTTATGGTAATAACAGTGATTTGGATTTTCAGGTGATCTCGATGATCTTGATGTTGATCTAAACTTTCCGTGATGTCCTCTTGAGGTTGATGTTGATCTCTCCCTGTAGTTAGGTCTGGAACAGCGTTGTTGTAGGCGAGTTATTTCAGTTTTAAGAAAGGAAAGTTCAGATAGTATTTTAGCTGTATGGTCGATGTTTGTCGATGTCCTTGGTGTCGCAGTATTGTCGGGTGGATGTGAGTTGAGGGCGTTGACCTTCTTGTATGTTGATGTCTGGTCACTAATTTCATGTATGCTGTCTGCCATGGAAGCCAAAGTTGTCATGTTTTCTTTGCTGATCGAAAGTATTGATTGAATGTGATTTGGGAGATTTTTCATCCAAAGAGATTTTAAAATTTCGTCGCTTAATTTTCCGTTTGCCAAATCTTTCATTTTTCTTAAGAGGTGAGAAGGTTTACTGTCACCTAATTCCATCTCTGTTAGTAACCTGCGAATTTTTTTGTCACTGCTTTCCGAAAATGCGTAAATTAATGCTTGTTTTATAGCATTATATTTGCCATTGGCTGGTGGTCTAGACACGATGTCGGAAACATGCTCCAACATTTCACCTTCTAGAGCCTTCACCACGTGAAAATACTTGGTAGTGTCAGACGTGACATTTCCAATTTCGAAATTGGCTTCCGCGTGAACGAACCACAATTCTGGTCTTGTAGTCCAGAATGGCGGAAGTTTAACGGCGACGGCATGAATGGTTTGTTCGTCTTCTAAATCAAGTAGAGAATTATTCATTTTAAAAGGTTTTGAAAAATTTTGACACTTACTGATTTTTGACACTTGATTGAATAATTTTGAAGGGTTTCTTTCAAATCTTGAGATGTTCTTTTCAGTCGGGGTCACCAGTTTTACGGAGCTAACTAAGAAAAAGGTCACTCAACTAGATTCAAACTCGAACTCACACTGAATTTATTAATTCGTTTTTTTAAACAAGAAAATAAAATTTGTAAAGTGGATGTCACTTTCAAAAAGAAAAAATAATTGTCATTATATAAAATAAACTAAACTAAAATAAAAGTAACTAAAAAGGGTACGCTGCAAGTGGATTATCTCAAAACTATTAAAACTAAGTACATATTTTGTATAACCTAAAATTAACTAAACAATTTTTAACTATAAAGCAAAAAAATTTTATTTACTGCTGAAGTAATTAAAATATATATTATGGAGTTACACAACAACACATAATTAAAATAGTTCGATTATTTCCTTATAGAAATTATAAATGTCAATTGTGCTATTTTGGTACAATTCTCTTGTCATACTTGACAATTATTTATTTGATTTTTAAGTGCCAGCAATGTAGCATTTAAATGTGATCGAGGTTTCAAATCTTATGTAGCTTGTTTTTAGGGTAGAGACTACCTCTTATAAGTTGCTGCATGATTTGGCAGCTCGGCTCCCCTATCTAACGGGTTTATTCTTAGCATACATTTCTTGGCTCAGGTTCTCATCTAGCCCCCTCCAAAGCCAAGTTGAACAATATCTTCGTAATAACTCGTCTGTTTTAACTCTCTGAGTCTTATGAAGTCTTTAGTCGATTATACATCTCATTTTTTAAATTTCCGTGTTTTTGTTCTCTTCTTCACATTAATATTCTAAAATATCAATAGTTTAAAGATGCTGTGATATTCATGGGCATTTATCTTAGTGAAAGAATAAAGTAGTTTTTATCGTTAAATGGTCTTAATGTGGTGTAATTAGTGGATTATTAAAATGTCTGCTCCAAAAGAGATGCAAGTGCGATTCACCATATTTTTTGAAGATCGTATCATTTATATTTATCTATAAAACCTAATCAATATGAAAACTTATTCTTCGCCTACTTGAAGCATAATCCTCTTTTCTTTTTTTGAACTATTTTTAATTGCTTAAAAATTATCTTATAATTTTCATTTACTTTTATCTCTTTGTCTGTTCAAAGTAAATTTATAGTCTTTTTTTAGAGTTATTTCAGTTTTAAGAAAGGAAAGTTCAGATAGTATTTTAGCTGTATGGTCGATGTTTGTCGATGTCCTTGGTGTCGCAGTATTGTCGGGTGGATGTGAGTTGAGGGCGTTGACCTTCTTGTATGTTGATGTCTGGTCACTAATTTCATGTATGCTGTCTGCCATGGAAGCCAAAGTTGTCATGTTTTCTTTGCTGATCGAAAGTATTGATTGAATGTGATTTGGGAGATTTTTCATCCAAAGAGATTTTAAAATTTCGTCGCTTAATTTTCCGTTTGCCAAATCTTTCATTTTTCTTAAGAGGTGAGAAGGTTTACTGTCACCTAATTCCATCTCTGTTAGTAACCTGCGAATTTTTTTGTCACTGCTTTCCGAAAATGCGTAAATTAATGCTTGTTTTATAGCATTATATTTGCCATTGGCTGGTGGTCTAGACACGATGTCGGAAACATGCTCCAACATTTCACCTTCTAGAGCCTTCACCACGTGAAAATACTTGGTAGTGTCAGACGTGACATTTCCAATTTCGAAATTGGCTTCCGCGTGAACGAACCACAATTCTGGTCTTGTAGTCCAGAATGGCGGAAGTTTAACGGCGACGGCATGAATGGTTTGTTCGTCTTCTAAATCAAGTAGAGAATTATTCATTTTAAAAGGTTTTGAAAAATTTTGACACTTACTGATTTTTGACACTTGATTGAATAATTTTGAAGGGTTTCTTTCAAATCTTGAGATGTTCTTTTCAGTCGGGGTCACCAGTTTTACGGAGCTAACTAAGAAAAAGGTCACTCAACTAGATTCAAACTCGAACTCACACTGAATTTATTAATTCGTTTTTTTAAACAAGAAAATAAAATTTGTAAAGTGGATGTCACTTTCAAAAAGAAAAAATAATTGTCATTATATAAAATAAACTAAACTAAAATAAAAGTAACTAAAAAGGGTACGCTGCAAGTGGATTATCTCAAAACTATTAAAACTAAGTACATATTTTGTATAACCTAAAATTAACTAAACAATTTTTAACTATAAAGCAAAAAAATTTTATTTACTGCTGAAGTAATTAAAATATATATTATGGAGTTACACAACAACACATAATTAAAATAGTTCGATTATTTCCTTATAGAAATTATAAATGTCAATTGTGCTATTTTGGTACAATTCTCTTGTCATACTTGACAATTATTTATTTGATTTTTAAGTGCCAGCAATGTAGCATTTAAATGTGATCGAGGTTTCAAATCTTATGTAGCTTGTTTTTAGGGTAGAGACTACCTCTTATAAGTTGCTGCATGATTTGGCAGCTCGGCTCCCCTATCTAACGGGTTTATTCTTAGCATACATTTCTTGGCTCAGGTTCTCATCTAGCCCCCTCCAAAGCCAAGTTGAACAATATCTTCGTAATAACTCGTCTGTTTTAACTCTCTGAGTCTTATGAAGTCTTTAGTCGATTATACATCTCATTTTTTAAATTTCCGTGTTTTTGTTCTCTTCTTCACATTAATATTCTAAAATATCAATAGTTTAAAGATGCTGTGATATTCATGGGCATTTATCTTAGTGAAAGAATAAAGTAGTTTTTATCGTTAAATGGTCTTAATGTGGTGTAATTAGTGGATTATTAAAATGTCTGCTCCAAAAGAGATGCAAGTGCGATTCACCATATTTTTTGAAGATCGTATCATTTATATTTATCTATAAAACCTAATCAATATGAAAACTTATTCTTCGCCTACTTGAAGCATAATCCTCTTTTCTTTTTTTGAACTATTTTTAATTGCTTAAAAATTATCTTATAATTTTCATTTACTTTTATCTCTTTGTCTGTTCAAAGTAAATTTATAGTCTTTTTTTAGAGTTATTTCAGTTTTAAGAAAGGAAAGTTCAGATAGTATTTTAGCTGTATGGTCGATGTTTGTCGATGTCCTTGGTGTCGCAGTATTGTCGGGTGGATGTGAGTTGAGGGCGTTGACCTTCTTGTATGTTGATGTCTGGTCACTAATTTCATGTATGCTGTCTGCCATGGAAGCCAAAGTTGTCATGTTTTCTTTGCTGATCGAAAGTATTGATTGAATGTGATTTGGGAGATTTTTCATCCAAAGAGATTTTAAAATTTCGTCGCTTAATTTTCCGTTTGCCAAATCTTTCATTTTTCTTAAGAGGTGAGAAGGTTTACTGTCACCTAATTCCATCTCTGTTAGTAACCTGCGAATTTTTTTGTCACTGCTTTCCGAAAATGCGTAAATTAATGCTTGTTTTATAGCATTATATTTGCCATTGGCTGGTGGTCTAGACACGATGTCGGAAACATGCTCCAACATTTCACCTTCTAGAGCCTTCACCACGTGAAAATACTTGGTAGTGTCAGACGTGACATTTCCAATTTCGAAATTGGCTTCCGCGTGAACGAACCACAATTCTGGTCTTGTAGTCCAGAATGGCGGAAGTTTAACGGCGACGGCATGAATGGTTTGTTCGTCTTCTAAATCAAGTAGAGAATTATTCATTTTAAAAGGTTTTGAAAAATTTTGACACTTACTGATTTTTGACACTTGATTGAATAATTTTGAAGGGTTTCTTTCAAATCTTGAGATGTTCTTTTCAGTCGGGGTCACCAGTTTTACGGAGCTAACTAAGAAAAAGGTCACTCAACTAGATTCAAACTCGAACTCACACTGAATTTATTAATTCGTTTTTTTAAACAAGAAAATAAAATTTGTAAAGTGGATGTCACTTTCAAAAAGAAAAAATAATTGTCATTATATAAAATAAACTAAACTAAAATAAAAGTAACTAAAAAGGGTACGCTGCAAGTGGATTATCTCAAAACTATTAAAACTAAGTACATATTTTGTATAACCTAAAATTAACTAAACAATTTTTAACTATAAAGCAAAAAAATTTTATTTACTGCTGAAGTAATTAAAATATATATTATGGAGTTACACAACAACACATAATTAAAATAGTTCGATTATTTCCTTATAGAAATTATAAATGTCAATTGTGCTATTTTGGTACAATTCTCTTGTCATACTTGACAATTATTTATTTGATTTTTAAGTGCCAGCAATGTAGCATTTAAATGTGATCGAGGTTTCAAATCTTATGTAGCTTGTTTTTAGGGTAGAGACTACCTCTTATAAGTTGCTGCATGATTTGGCAGCTCGGCTCCCCTATCTAACGGGTTTATTCTTAGCATACATTTCTTGGCTCAGGTTCTCATCTAGCCCCCTCCAAAGCCAAGTTGAACAATATCTTCGTAATAACTCGTCTGTTTTAACTCTCTGAGTCTTATGAAGTCTTTAGTCGATTATACATCTCATTTTTTAAATTTCCGTGTTTTTGTTCTCTTCTTCACATTAATATTCTAAAATATCAATAGTTTAAAGATGCTGTGATATTCATGGGCATTTATCTTAGTGAAAGAATAAAGTAGTTTTTATCGTTAATTGGTCTTAATGTGGTGTAATTAGTGGATTATTAAAATGTCTGCTCCAAAAGAGATGCAAGTGCGATTCACCATATTTTTTGAAGATCGTATCATTTATATTTATCTATAAAACCTAATCAATATGAAAACTTATTCTTCGCCTACTTGAAGCATAATCCTCTTTTCTTTTTTTGAACTATTTTTAATTGCTTAAAAATTATCTTATAATTTTCATTTACTTTTATCTCTTTGTCTGTTCAAAGTAAATTTATAGTCTTTTTTTAGAGTTATTTCAGTTTTAAGAAAGGAAAGTTCAGATAGTATTTTAGCTGTATGGTCGATGTTTGTCGATGTCCTTGGTGTCGCAGTATTGTCGGGTGGATGTGAGTTGAGGGCGTTGACCTTCTTGTATGTTGATGTCTGGTCACTAATTTCATGTATGCTGTCTGCCATGGAAGCCAAAGTTGTCATGTTTTCTTTGCTGATCGAAAGTATTGATTGAATGTGATTTGGGAGATTTTTCATCCAAAGAGATTTTAAAATTTCGTCGCTTAATTTTCCGTTTGCCAAATCTTTCATTTTTCTTAAGAGGTGAGAAGGTTTACTGTCACCTAATTCCATCTCTGTTAGTAACCTGCGAATTTTTTTGTCACTGCTTTCCGAAAATGCGTAAATTAATGCTTGTTTTATAGCATTATATTTGCCATTGGCTGGTGGTCTAGACACGATGTCGGAAACATGCTCCAACATTTCACCTTCTAGAGCCTTCACCACGTGAAAATACTTGGTAGTGTCAGACGTGACATTTCCAATTTCGAAATTGGCTTCCGCGTGAACGAACCACAATTCTGGTCTTGTAGTCCAGAATGGCGGAAGTTTAACGGCGACGGCATGAATGGTTTGTTCGTCTTCTAAATCAAGTAGAGAATTATTCATTTTAAAAGGTTTTGAAAAATTTTGACACTTACTGATTTTTGACACTTGATTGAATAATTTTGAAGGGTTTCTTTCAAATCTTGAGATGTTCTTTTCAGTCGGGGTCACCAGTTTTACGGAGCTAACTAAGAAAAAGGTCACTCAACTAGATTCAAACTCGAACTCACACTGAATTTATTAATTCGTTTTTTTAAACAAGAAAATAAAATTTGTAAAGTGGATGTCACTTTCAAAAAGAAAAAATAATTGTCATTATATAAAATAAACTAAACTAAAATAAAAGTAACTAAAAAGGGTACGCTGCAAGTGGATTATCTCAAAACTATTAAAACTAAGTACATATTTTGTATAACCTAAAATTAACTAAACAATTTTTAACTATAAAGCAAAAAAATTTTATTTACTGCTGAAGTAATTAAAATATATATTATGGAGTTACACAACAACACATAATTAAAATAGTTCGATTATTTCCTTATAGAAATTATAAATGTCAATTGTGCTATTTTGGTACAATTCTCTTGTCATACTTGACAATTATTTATTTGATTTTTAAGTGCCAGCAATGTAGCATTTAAATGTGATCGAGGTTTCAAATCTTATGTAGCTTGTTTTTAGGGTAGAGACTACCTCTTATAAGTTGCTGCATGATTTGGCAGCTCGGCTCCCCTATCTAACGGGTTTATTCTTAGCATACATTTCTTGGCTCAGGTTCTCATCTAGCCCCCTCCAAAGCCAAGTTGAACAATATCTTCGTAATAACTCGTCTGTTTTAACTCTCTGAGTCTTATGAAGTCTTTAGTCGATTATACATCTCATTTTTTAAATTTCCGTGTTTTTGTTCTCTTCTTCACATTAATATTCTAAAATATCAATAGTTTAAAGATGCTGTGATATTCATGGGCATTTATCTTAGTGAAAGAATAAAGTAGTTTTTATCGTTAAATGGTCTTAATGTGGTGTAATTAGTGGATTATTAAAATGTCTGCTCCAAAAGAGATGCAAGTGCGATTCACCATATTTTTTGAAGATCGTATCATTTATATTTATCTATAAAACCTAATCAATATGAAAACTTATTCTTCGCCTACTTGAAGCATAATCCTCTTTTCTTTTTTTGAACTATTTTTAATTGCTTAAAAATTATCTTATAATTTTCATTTACTTTTATCTCTTTGTCTGTTCAAAGTAAATTTATAGTCTTTTTTTAGAGTTATTTCAGTTTTAAGAAAGGAAAGTTCAGATAGTATTTTAGCTGTATGGTCGATGTTTGTCGATGTCCTTGGTGTCGCAGTATTGTCGGGTGGATGTGAGTTGAGGGCGTTGACCTTCTTGTATGTTGATGTCTGGTCACTAATTTCATGTATGCTGTCTGCCATGGAAGCCAAAGTTGTCATGTTTTCTTTGCTGATCGAAAGTATTGATTGAATGTGATTTGGGAGATTTTTCATCCAAAGAGATTTTAAAATTTCGTCGCTTAATTTTCCGTTTGCCAAATCTTTCATTTTTCTTAAGAGGTGAGAAGGTTTACTGTCACCTAATTCCATCTCTGTTAGTAACCTGCGAATTTTTTTGTCACTGCTTTCCGAAAATGCGTAAATTAATGCTTGTTTTATAGCATTATATTTGCCATTGGCTGGTGGTCTAGACACGATGTCGGAAACATGCTCCAACATTTCACCTTCTAGAGCCTTCACCACGTGAAAATACTTGGTAGTGTCAGACGTGACATTTCCAATTTCGAAATTGGCTTCCGCGTGAACGAACCACAATTCTGGTCTTGTAGTCCAGAATGGCGGAAGTTTAACGGCGACGGCATGAATGGTTTGTTCGTCTTCTAAATCAAGTAGAGAATTATTCATTTTAAAAGGTTTTGAAAAATTTTGACACTTACTGATTTTTGACACTTGATTGAATAATTTTGAAGGGTTTCTTTCAAATCTTGAGATGTTCTTTTCAGTCGGGGTCACCAGTTTTACGGAGCTAACTAAGAAAAAGGTCACTCAACTAGATTCAAACTCGAACTCACACTGAATTTATTAATTCGTTTTTTTAAACAAGAAAATAAAATTTGTAAAGTGGATGTCACTTTCAAAAAGAAAAAATAATTGTCATTATATAAAATAAACTAAACTAAAATAAAAGTAACTAAAAAGGGTACGCTGCAAGTGGATTATCTCAAAACTATTAAAACTAAGTACATATTTTGTATAACCTAAAATTAACTAAACAATTTTTAACTATAAAGCAAAAAAATTTTATTTACTGCTGAAGTAATTAAAATATATATTATGGAGTTACACAACAACACATAATTAAAATAGTTCGATTATTTCCTTATAGAAATTATAAATGTCAATTGTGCTATTTTGGTACAATTCTCTTGTCATACTTGACAATTATTTATTTGATTTTTAAGTGCCAGCAATGTAGCATTTAAATGTGATCGAGGTTTCAAATCTTATGTAGCTTGTTTTTAGGGTAGAGACTACCTCTTATAAGTTGCTGCATGATTTGGCAGCTCGGCTCCCCTATCTAACGGGTTTATTCTTAGCATACATTTCTTGGCTCAGGTTCTCATCTAGCCCCCTCCAAAGCCAAGTTGAACAATATCTTCGTAATAACTCGTCTGTTTTAACTCTCTGAGTCTTATGAAGTCTTTAGTCGATTATACATCTCATTTTTTAAATTTCCGTGTTTTTGTTCTCTTCTTCACATTAATATTCTAAAATATCAATAGTTTAAAGATGCTGTGATATTCATGGGCATTTATCTTAGTGAAAGAATAAAGTAGTTTTTATCGTTAATTGGTCTTAATGTGGTGTAATTAGTGGATTATTAAAATGTCTGCTCCAAAAGAGATGCAAGTGCGATTCACCATATTTTTTGAAGATCGTATCATTTATATTTATCTATAAAACCTAATCAATATGAAAACTTATTCTTCGCCTACTTGAAGCATAATCCTCTTTTCTTTTTTTGAACTATTTTTAATTGCTTAAAAATTATCTTATAATTTTCATTTACTTTTATCTCTTTGTCTGTTCAAAGTAAATTTATAGTCTTTTTTTAGAGTTATTTCAGTTTTAAGAAAGGAAAGTTCAGATAGTATTTTAGCTGTATGGTCGATGTTTGTCGATGTCCTTGGTGTCGCAGTATTGTCGGGTGGATGTGAGTTGAGGGCGTTGACCTTCTTGTATGTTGATGTCTGGTCACTAATTTCATGTATGCTGTCTGCCATGGAAGCCAAAGTTGTCATGTTTTCTTTGCTGATCGAAAGTATTGATTGAATGTGATTTGGGAGATTTTTCATCCAAAGAGATTTTAAAATTTCGTCGCTTAATTTTCCGTTTGCCAAATCTTTCATTTTTCTTAAGAGGTGAGAAGGTTTACTGTCACCTAATTCCATCTCTGTTAGTAACCTGCGAATTTTTTTGTCACTGCTTTCCGAAAATGCGTAAATTAATGCTTGTTTTATAGCATTATATTTGCCATTGGCTGGTGGTCTAGACACGATGTCGGAAACATGCTCCAACATTTCACCTTCTAGAGCCTTCACCACGTGAAAATACTTGGTAGTGTCAGACGTGACATTTCCAATTTCGAAATTGGCTTCCGCGTGAACGAACCACAATTCTGGTCTTGTAGTCCAGAATGGCGGAAGTTTAACGGCGACGGCATGAATGGTTTGTTCGTCTTCTAAATCAAGTAGAGAATTATTCATTTTAAAAGGTTTTGAAAAATTTTGACACTTACTGATTTTTGACACTTGATTGAATAATTTTGAAGGGTTTCTTTCAAATCTTGAGATGTTCTTTTCAGTCGGGGTCACCAGTTTTACGGAGCTAACTAAGAAAAAGGTCACTCAACTAGATTCAAACTCGAACTCACACTGAATTTATTAATTCGTTTTTTTAAACAAGAAAATAAAATTTGTAAAGTGGATGTCACTTTCAAAAAGAAAAAATAATTGTCATTATATAAAATAAACTAAACTAAAATAAAAGTAACTAAAAAGGGTACGCTGCAAGTGGATTATCTCAAAACTATTAAAACTAAGTACATATTTTGTATAACCTAAAATTAACTAAACAATTTTTAACTATAAAGCAAAAAAATTTTATTTACTGCTGAAGTAATTAAAATATATATTATGGAGTTACACAACAACACATAATTAAAATAGTTCGATTATTTCCTTATAGAAATTATAAATGTCAATTGTGCTATTTTGGTACAATTCTCTTGTCATACTTGACAATTATTTATTTGATTTTTAAGTGCCAGCAATGTAGCATTTAAATGTGATCGAGGTTTCAAATCTTATGTAGCTTGTTTTTAGGGTAGAGACTACCTCTTATAAGTTGCTGCATGATTTGGCAGCTCGGCTCCCCTATCTAACGGGTTTATTCTTAGCATACATTTCTTGGCTCAGGTTCTCATCTAGCCCCCTCCAAAGCCAAGTTGAACAATATCTTCGTAATAACTCGTCTGTTTTAACTCTCTGAGTCTTATGAAGTCTTTAGTCGATTATACATCTCATTTTTTAAATTTCCGTGTTTTTGTTCTCTTCTTCACATTAATATTCTAAAATATCAATAGTTTAAAGATGCTGTGATATTCATGGGCATTTATCTTAGTGAAAGAATAAAGTAGTTTTTATCGTTAAATGGTCTTAATGTGGTGTAATTAGTGGATTATTAAAATGTCTGCTCCAAAAGAGATGCAAGTGCGATTCACCATATTTTTTGAAGATCGTATCATTTATATTTATCTATAAAACCTAATCAATATGAAAACTTATTCTTCGCCTACTTGAAGCATAATCCTCTTTTCTTTTTTTGAACTATTTTTAATTGCTTAAAAATTATCTTATAATTTTCATTTACTTTTATCTCTTTGTCTGTTCAAAGTAAATTTATAGTCTTTTTTTAGAGTTATTTCAGTTTTAAGAAAGGAAAGTTCAGATAGTATTTTAGCTGTATGGTCGATGTTTGTCGATGTCCTTGGTGTCGCAGTATTGTCGGGTGGATGTGAGTTGAGGGCGTTGACCTTCTTGTATGTTGATGTCTGGTCACTAATTTCATGTATGCTGTCTGCCATGGAAGCCAAAGTTGTCATGTTTTCTTTGCTGATCGAAAGTATTGATTGAATGTGATTTGGGAGATTTTTCATCCAAAGAGATTTTAAAATTTCGTCGCTTAATTTTCCGTTTGCCAAATCTTTCATTTTTCTTAAGAGGTGAGAAGGTTTACTGTCACCTAATTCCATCTCTGTTAGTAACCTGCGAATTTTTTTGTCACTGCTTTCCGAAAATGCGTAAATTAATGCTTGTTTTATAGCATTATATTTGCCATTGGCTGGTGGTCTAGACACGATGTCGGAAACATGCTCCAACATTTCACCTTCTAGAGCCTTCACCACGTGAAAATACTTGGTAGTGTCAGACGTGACATTTCCAATTTCGAAATTGGCTTCCGCGTGAACGAACCACAATTCTGGTCTTGTAGTCCAGAATGGCGGAAGTTTAACGGCGACGGCATGAATGGTTTGTTCGTCTTCTAAATCAAGTAGAGAATTATTCATTTTAAAAGGTTTTGAAAAATTTTGACACTTACTGATTTTTGACACTTGATTGAATAATTTTGAAGGGTTTCTTTCAAATCTTGAGATGTTCTTTTCAGTCGGGGTCACCAGTTTTACGGAGCTAACTAAGAAAAAGGTCACTCAACTAGATTCAAACTCGAACTCACACTGAATTTATTAATTCGTTTTTTTAAACAAGAAAATAAAATTTGTAAAGTGGATGTCACTTTCAAAAAGAAAAAATAATTGTCATTATATAAAATAAACTAAACTAAAATAAAAGTAACTAAAAAGGGTACGCTGCAAGTGGATTATCTCAAAACTATTAAAACTAAGTACATATTTTGTATAACCTAAAATTAACTAAACAATTTTTAACTATAAAGCAAAAAAATTTTATTTACTGCTGAAGTAATTAAAATATATATTATGGAGTTACACAACAACACATAATTAAAATAGTTCGATTATTTCCTTATAGAAATTATAAATGTCAATTGTGCTATTTTGGTACAATTCTCTTGTCATACTTGACAATTATTTATTTGATTTTTAAGTGCCAGCAATGTAGCATTTAAATGTGATCGAGGTTTCAAATCTTATGTAGCTTGTTTTTAGGGTAGAGACTACCTCTTATAAGTTGCTGCATGATTTGGCAGCTCGGCTCCCCTATCTAACGGGTTTATTCTTAGCATACATTTCTTGGCTCAGGTTCTCATCTAGCCCCCTCCAAAGCCAAGTTGAACAATATCTTCGTAATAACTCGTCTGTTTTAACTCTCTGAGTCTTATGAAGTCTTTAGTCGATTATACATCTCATTTTTTAAATTTCCGTGTTTTTGTTCTCTTCTTCACATTAATATTCTAAAATATCAATAGTTTAAAGATGCTGTGATATTCATGGGCATTTATCTTAGTGAAAGAATAAAGTAGTTTTTATCGTTAAATGGTCTTAATGTGGTGTAATTAGTGGATTATTAAAATGTCTGCTCCAAAAGAGATGCAAGTGCGATTCACCATATTTTTTGAAGATCGTATCATTTATATTTATCTATAAAACCTAATCAATATGAAAACTTATTCTTCGCCTACTTGAAGCATAATCCTCTTTTCTTTTTTTGAACTATTTTTAATTGCTTAAAAATTATCTTATAATTTTCATTTACTTTTATCTCTTTGTCTGTTCAAAGTAAATTTATAGTCTTTTTTGCTGTCGCAATCTGTATTTCTGTCTTTCTCATTTACTTATATTTAAAGTTATAATGTCTAGTCCACGTGTAGCCCGTGTACATTTTATTGTTTACCTAGACGATAGAGTTTTATCTGTATACCTAGTTACTATAATGTAAACATGTGATATCTTTTTTGTTATAACATGTTATAGAGAATTTATTTTCTTTAATAATAAAATGATTTGATGTAGTTAAAACTGTATTGTTTATTTACCTGGTCTTGTTGCATTTCTGTAGTCTCTTTTTAAATTAAAAAAGTAAGCTAGATTGATTTTGATCATCTCCTGCATTTTTTTTTTTTTTTTTTTTTTTTAATTTGTTACAATTCATATTGATATTGTATGCTTTTATTATTATATTTCTTAAAACAAAATAGTGTATTGTGGACAATTTAGTGTAATAATTCACTAAAAAATAGGGTATAACAATACTCCTATTTTATCCAGTGTAGCTAACATGTTAAAATCTCCTGGCCTTGTTCTCTGAAGTATCACATGAGAACTTGCTAGGGTGTCTAAGCTTACATTTTTAAATACTGTATCTTACTTTTAATCCTTTATGCACTTTAAATAAATTCAAAGATACATATGATAAATAATCCAGTCTGTGTGGTTGCTGGCTAATAGCATTTACCTTTTCCAATTTTTTTGTCCAATCTGTTTACAGCTGCAACCACTAATTTGAGTTTTGAATTAATGTTATAACGCAAAGATTTAATGAATAGTCAGTACTCAATATAATAAGGGTTTCTAGGATGACCCTCAAAACCCTAAAAAGGAGCAAAAGTTAATTTGAACTTCAAAATATTATGAATGTAAAGTAACTGATAAAACTTATCTTCAATGACCAAATACATATAATTATTCGGGGTGAGATTGATTGAGAACGGGCTTTACCTTAATAAAAATATTTATGCAAAAGGGCCCCTCTAATCTGGACAAATTAGTGGGATTTACGGATTAGCGAGTTTTTTTTTTCTCAAAAATAATGTAAAACACTTAGGAATTTTCATTTAAATCAAATTATAATTATTATTAACAACGGGAGACAGACAGAGAAAAATAGACTCCAGCGCCGGGATTCAAACCACGGGCCTCCTATATTTCCAGTATAGAAAGAATTTTGTAAACAAATTATGAATAGGTACTGTATTTGAATTAACAGATGTATGGAGGGAGAGTAGAATATGCAAAAATGTGGATTCACCCCCAAGGGGCCCACCAGTAAACTACTAACCAAAAGAAAGAGAAGAGATATAGTGCAAAAGAATGAAGAAAAAAAAGTTATTATTATTATTTTTTTTTTTAATTAAATAAAAAGAAACAAAAAAACTTGGAACTTCTGACCCAAGACTTAAGACTTGGCAGTAGAGGGTTAAAGAACTTTATGTGGCCACAACTCTCCCCTCACCAGAAACCCATGGTTTTGCAAGCCTCAACCAAATTCTTTAAGATGCCTTCAATGCATCTTTAGACAGCCTTTTCAAAAATTTGTTTAAACGATTTTGACCTTTCACCCAGATCCTTTAATAGAGTGTGCACAGACTTAGCTGGGATGTAAATTTACTGCATGAACGTAATATGTAATTACAATTACATATGTATGTGAATGAACATACATAATTATGTACTTTCCTATCAGTTTCCATATACTGAAAAAATCTTTTAAATTTACATTTTTCAGTGCATTTTTCAAGTTGTCATTGGGCACAAAGTCAGTAAGAACGATCGTAAGAAGTGATTTGTGATATAATTTTTATTGTTACAAGCTTGCATTATCCATGGAGGATTGTCCGGATTACTGAGGGTTCCGAATTACTGAGTATCCGGATTAACGGGATCCTGCTGTATTAGTATATATATATATTTTTAAATATACTATTTTACAAATATTTTTATTTAATATTTTCCTGTCTAAATGCTGGAATAATAAGATTTAAAGTTGAGTGGACATTAACAAATGTGTTAATGTGCTTTGTGAGTTTGCTGTTGATGTACACTTCGAGCATCAGGTCTCTGTTAGATATATCATTCAGAAGCAAACAATACTCAATTTTATGCTTCTACAGGTGTTCCCCTGAGCTGTCAACAGGAAAGGAACGCCTCCTGTATCAACTGCAGGTATAAAGGAGAGGTTTCGCAGTCAATTACCTAATAGAATAGTTACATTTCAAACCTTGCTCTGTACTCAAAATGCTTTATAAAATAACATAGCCTACCTAAACGTAAAACGTTCTGCCTAAGTATGTTAGAGAATTACTATTACTTCCATTAGCACTATCACTCAATATATTATTAAACTCCAAATGAACGCTTATGGAACATAGCCAATCTTAACAGAAATTACTGTCAGTTTCAAAGTATGATACCCTATATTCTACATACACTCTACTATTAGTAGAGCATTATTACTATTCCTCTAAATTCCTGCTTATGGAACATAGCCAATCTAAATAGAAAGGACTGTCATAAGTATTAAAATATGTTTTTATTTTATCTGGTATATTTTCTGAATAATTATAACTGATTACCAATTACAATAAAAAAAATTGTTATAGATCCCCACTAAATGATTTTTATTATATGAATAACATTTTTTTTTTTGTATATAATCAAATACCATAGTCAACTAGTATTTAAAAATAAATAAATATAATCAAATACCACACCACAATCAATCATAATTTGTTTCTCCCTATTAATTGTTTATACAGTTATTCATTGTTCCATTATTACTTGTATTTAAATCATATTCAATAGAACTTTTTTATATGTATTTCAGTAAAACAATAATATCATTTTTTTCCGCTGTATGAACAATTAGTTTATTTTTATTTGACATGACGGTGTTTTGTTTCTGTCTAAAATAATACTGTTCCCTCTGTCAAATCAGTGTTGGTTATTTTGTTTAGTTAGTAAGTAAAGTTTTGGTTCAGGCCTTCCTTTATTTTGTTTAAAATCATCAACAAATGTAATTTAAATTTAATCTTGCCTCTAATTTAAACTTGAATGTCCTCTTGTCAAAACATAAAGTGCAGACCTTTTGAATGTGGGCTAGTATTTATTTTCATTAGTGCTCTCAAAATAAGATTTTATGTATTCTAAAATATTTTAGTAACTGGACAATAGTATTTTAATAATAATACAGGGACTAGCGAGGAAGTGCTTTGCTTTTAAAAAACACTAACTCCAGAAGATTTTAAACATATTTCAATTTTTATTTTTTCCTAAGCCTACATATACAAAAAAAAATAAAAAATAAATAAATAAAAAGCTAAAAAAAGCGTAATAAAAGCTGCTTTTCATATAATTTGAAAAGCACAAACATGTGACGCCCATTCCTGGTCCAGACATGGTGGCAGATGTAGCTTAGGGCGTTGTAGTAATTGTATTTATAGGATTATGGCTTCTGACAGAGCTTGATTACACAGTCCATTTAAGGCCCCTATAAAGTAAGAGCAACTGTGTGGTGTGGTATAGCCTGATTTAGAATAATTGGACATTACTTGTCCAAGGAGGAAATGGAACTACTGTGACGGTCAACTCACAGCACTACCTTTCGATGTTGCAAGAATTTTTTATGCCTGAATTGAGAAGAGATTGGATTGCTCTGGATAGGGTTTGCTCTCAATAGGATGGGGCTACTTTACCATCAAGAGCATCCACGGTTTTTTAAGGGAACTATCTCCAGAGTATCTAATTTCATTGTGTGGGGTTGTAGAGAGGCCTCCTCGTATACAGGATCTTTCACCGTATGGTTATTGCTTATGGGGATACCTGAAAGCTTGGGTTTACATTGAAATACCACAGACTCTTGAAATCTTCTTGGAAGCCACGAGAAAAAGGTTGCCATCCTTGAAAGGTTTATGGACAATTTTTCTTTCTTTTTTCTTTTATGGACAATCTTTCTGCCTGCAACAAAGTCTGGACGAGAACTGTCACCATGTAGATGATCCTCGGCTGTGTTTATCTTCAATGGGTGATAGCGACTCATCATGAAAGAGGTGGTCTAGTTCAATAACCAAACAAAGTCTTCTCACAAAACGATTGTAATTGAAATAATTGACCGGTTTTGGCTGTTCTAATGCAGCCTTCTTCAGATAATCTGATGGTTATTGAATTACTTTGGAAGTACAAGTCAACAAAATAAAACCATGGACTTTGGAAGTACAAGTCAGTTCTTGTGTGAAGACGTTGTTTGGTTGTTGAACTACACCTCTTACACTTAGATGATGCCATTTTCCACACCTGTATTATTTTTATTTGTGCTTTTCTTAAATGGCATTGTAAATTTAGTCTTTGGAATAAATAAAAAATTATATTTGTTCAAAATCCATCTGTGTAAGAGTGTTTTTTTTAAAAAACAGAGGAGAACTTAAGGCCTTAATAGATATCAGTTCTAATAGTGACATTCCTTTCTACACCTTGATTTACTTCCTTCAGATTGGTAGCTATTAGTATGGCATATACTTCTCTGCCAGTCACAGAAATTATTATATTACTAAATTTTGTGAATCTTCTCAAAGTAAAATAAATTCAAAGAGCAGAATTGATTTTTATTACCACTCAGTGAATATTTTATAACACACCTCTTTAACATATTAGAACCAGCAGTCTTTATAAAAATATTTGTTACTGTGTATAAACATGTAATAAGAATTACAGTATTCATTTTGATTTTAAGTTCTAACTTTTATATTTTAGTGAAGGATAGTTAGTTAAAAAACGCTAATGCTTTTCTAGGTAACAAGTACTTATGTAACTTGTTTTTACACATTTTTTCTGATGTTCTGGATACATAATTTAATTATTTTTAAAATAAAAATTTGTATAAACACGTAATAAAGCTTTTATGATTTTCAAATCCAGTCTTATGCAATGCACTTAATTATTTAATTATAATCTGAAAAATAAAAGATATTAGATTAAAAAGAATCCTAGAAATTTGACTTAGTATTGCAATGAATAATGAAAACTACCGGAACCAGAGTGGCTTTATGTAGATTGCAGTAATTGATTCAAGCAATAGTTGCATGTTGTTCTACTGCTATTCTCTCTTAAAGCCCAATCAATACCTTGAATTCTTCACACTTTTTAATCAGCATAAATACTGCATAACTCACACACTTATTATTAATATACTTAAAGTCTATTGGTAGGTATGACTGAAGAAATAATGTTAAGATGCAATTACTTTATTATGATTCATTCTATATTAATTCATTTTTTGTTCTCTCAAAAAAATGTGTTCTACCACTTACTTATCCTCTCCCCTTCTCTTGAAGTCTATCTTAATTGTATTGAGGTTATGGGCTCAATTACCTATTCCGTCAAGAGGCCCCATACTTGGTTTTCACCCGCTATTCATATGGGTAGCTACTTAAGTGAATTGGCACCCATCCAGTTACAAAAGCCAATATTATGATTTATACATCTGATGAAACGACACACCAACCCTGACATCCATCACATATATAGTTGTGTAAGCTCTTTGCAGGCCTAAGCCCCTCAAGGGCTGTTGCACCACATATTATTATTAGCATTGTTAAGGCCTCATAAGAGCTGTAAGACTGATATGAATAATCCTAAAATAAACTAAGTTATTAGTTCAACTTATAAGTTGAGTTATAAGTAAAACTAAGTTTTAAATAAGAGGGAAGAAGTATGCAAGGTGTAATTTTGTATTATGAACTGAATAATCTAATCATAACATGCATAAATAAGGGGTTAGTGATTATGTAATAATAAGTGAAATAAGATCATTTTTACATAATATAAGTATAATAGATGAAATAGAAGGAAGTGTAGAATATTAAAAAATGTGGATATGATTTGTGGACTGGTTTCAGTGGATAGTAATTATTATTTTATAAATGTTTTGAAAAATTTTATGTATCAAAAAGTTTTAACTTTTATATACATAAAACAGTTAATTATTTGGCTCTTAATTATTAAATTAATTTTAGAGTATATGCATAGTAGTGTATGATAGATATTTTTTTAATTTAGTCTGGAGATATAATATGTTAAGTAGTGTATAAATGAATTGGTGAATTGGTTATTTGAAGGAATTGTAATTAAATAAAACTGGTAATTGTGAATGATAATGTTGAAATACCTGTTTACAGACCTGATTATATGGGGACAAAGTATAGCCAATTTTACAAAAACTAAATGAAACAATTAAACGAAATAACTAACTTAATGAAATAACTTCTACTATTTTTATTCACCCTTTCATGACCCCCTCCCCCAAATAAAGTTATTATTGTTTAGTGTTATATTAATTGGTTTTTTTGTTTTGTTTGTTTCAGATTAGCTTTTGGAACTCTCTACCCCGCTTACTCGTCGTACAAAGCTGTACGCACGAGAGATGTAAAAGAGTATGTAAGTATTAGTCCTGCAAATTGATAGAAACAGAGCCATTGCCTTTATTTGTTTTAAGATAATAAAGGTTAGTTGGTTATATTGAATGAAAAATCCATAAACTTGTGCTTTTCTGGACATTGGCCCTATTTGTACCAAGTTCATGTAGAATTAGGGCCATTCCTTAAAAGTTGATGTTTTGAGTTTGGTACACACAGTGTACCAACTTGGTTTGTAAAAAAAGAGGTTCCGGTACTGTGACCTTGTTGTCCAAAAGCTTTGAAATTTTGTATTTAAAAAAGTTAATTTAATGCTTTTCTAAGCATTTTAAAAGTGTGAATACAAAAAAAAATTAAACTCCCATGTGCACCAACAATCTTCCGTCAAAGATACTGGTAAGGGGTACCGGTGCGTACCGTCACAAATCAAGCACATAACTCTAAACCACACCCACTATCATAAAACAAAGAAAATTACTATTGAACCTTTTTCTAACTAGGTGCAGAGTTCATCTTTTGTTTTACTTGTTTCACAGTTTTGTATTCTGGAGAACGTAATAGAATTCTATTGACATAATAACTTAAACTGATAGTCTTGTATGAGATTTTTTAAAGTTCAAACTTACATTAATTACTGTTTAAATTTACTTTAAAATTTGGAATAAGTTCAAATTAAAACATACTAATAGTTTTTACTTTTCCACACCTTCTGCGAAGGTAAATAGGAAAAGTATTGTTTTCACCCAAAAAATCCGAAACCGAGATTTTTTTATTTTTATTTTGAATGTAAATAAAATATAATGTTTGTACTTTCAAGCCATCTCCTTCCACTTCCAATTGATATGATTTTTGTGTTATGCATTTTAAAGAATGATGGAAACTTAAGAGTGCATTCGGAATCACTAAGCAGGTGGACCGACTGGTAACCGGTATGTCTGGAGAAATCAACCTAAGCAAACTGACCGAGTTAGTAAACCTTTGGTTGATTTACCTGTTAACCAAAGCAGTTGTGACTGCTTCAACCAAGTCCCGATTACGGTTATTATTTAACCATGACGTTACCTTCGTAGCGCTTAATTTAATATTTTACAACTCAGTAACTTAAAAAGATAAAAAATAAAGTTTTTAAACATGAGAACTCAAAATAGCACACAAACAACTAGTTTATATTTATAGCCTGGTCCACTGCTGACTTCCATAAGACCCCTAGGCAGCTAGATGTATTTAAAGCCGCCATGACACTAACTACAAAATACACTCCCTAACATAGTAATTTGAGTATGGGCCAGGGGCCTCAGCTGTATGTAAAGGCACATTTTAATGTTCAATAGTGTTATTTAATGCCCCAACCACTATTTACCCTTACACTAGAATGCATTTATTACACTTACAGTTGGCTCCATTTAACAGAATTAATTGGGGATCAGGCCGATTCGGATACACAGATATTTGTGTGATTGGATATAGTCCATGAATTAAGAAAAAAAAAAAAAAAAAAAAAAAAAAAATGTAATTTATGGAAATCTACAACTTTTTATTTGTAAATTTAACTATGACAAACATAAGATACAGTACTGTGTAGAAAATGAGAAAAAAAGATAAATTATGCTCAAGTTCATTGTAACAACTCTAATTCGATTTTAATAATTGGAGTTCATACTAATTGTGGACAATTAGAGTTCATAACTACTTCTTACTCTATTAGATGTTAGTTGTGCATGACAATGAGTATATACTAGTGCATTTTATTATTGTTATTCTACTTTTGTTTTCCAGGTGAAATGGATGATGTACTGGATAGTCTTCGCTTTATTCACATTTGTCGAAACTTTCACTGACGTTCTTTTCAGTTTCTGGTGAGTTAAATAAATGTCAACCAAGGGATTATTTTATTGTGATTGGTTTTAAGGAAGGGGATATTATACCCTTGGTATATGTGTATATTCTGACTTAATGATGGATTAAGCATGAACAATAGCTTTTTAATAAAAACCCTCTTAAAAAACATCTTTTCAAAATTATAGAGGCCCCCATATCTCACACCCCTAAATAATAATTTGCTTGTGTGACTGCTTGGAATATCCTCAGTTTAGCTGACCAAGCAATATCATGGTTTCTGAATAATTTAGCCCAAGTAATGAACATTTCGGATTTCTCTGATCACATGATTTTTATATAATAAGCTGGATTGAAGGGTCACCCCAAATTATTTAATCTCCCTTACTATTTCCAATGGCTCACCATTAAATATATCCTTCTGTTATATTCCTTTTTGGAATAATAAAAATTTTTGATTCCACTGAATTAACTTTTAGGTCCCATAAGCTACTGTAATTCTCTAACTTTCTGAGCATTTTTGATAAAGTTCCCCCCGGGTATTAGGAATATGATAAAGTGATAAAATTTGACTAGTTGGGATTTGTAGAATCCTTTCAAAAACCAAGTTATTCTCTTTTTTTTATAATAAATAAAATATATTATGCTTTGTACTCACCCATAAACTTTGAATTAAATATATCATCCAATTATTTATTTAATGAATTCTTAAAAATTTAATCACATTTATGCCAACACAAAATAAACAGTAGAACTGGAATTATGTGTGTGCTTATTTTTAATAATTATAAGAGTATCATTTAGACCCAAGCTTCTATAATATTTTTATTATTTGTTTGTAAATATAATATATTTTACTTAATTATAAGCTATCAGTAAACTATACATTTTTTCTTGTTTAGATATTATTAAATTAAGTTACTTATTTGTTTATTGAAAAGGGTATTTTTTATTACCAGGTTTCCTTTCTACTATGAGTTTAAAGTTGCAATTGTATTTTGGCTCCTCTCACCTGCTACCAAGGGTTCAAGCTTCCTCTATCGGAACTTTGTTCATCCAGCCCTTCAAAAAAGAGAGAATGTAAGTTTGTGAAAAAAGTTATTAATTATGTATGGTTAAAACATCAAGAAGACAAGTGGAAAATTATCTGTGCAGTTATTTATTTTTAAAGGTTACATGAAAAACTATTCATTATTTCTCCATATACTATTTTATTTCAGTTAAAATGAATTATAATAAATAAATGTATTTATGCAAATTGATTATATAATTCTTTCAATTAGTAATATTAATTTTATACAGATAACATAAATGTAGTGTACCTGTTACAAAATGAGGCAAACACTGTAAAAATCTTTTTGGAGGTTTATCATAAGCACATAGCCCTCTCTAATATTTATTATTCATTTAAAATATAGTTCACACATTGGTGTGTCTAGGGAAGGCTTAGAAAAAAATTACTCCTTTAGGGCCCCCACACACTGGGAATTTTTTCCAAGCAACTTTTAATCACTGAAAGTAGAACATGTGAATCGAGCGATTAAATAGCTCTGGCGATTTAAAAATTCCAACTTGTCCGATTCTTAAGGTGAGTCAACTGTTGCCGGAGGAATGAATCATACAGTACTACATACTAAAACATACTAAAAATTGGTCTCAAAGCTCAGTTGACAGTTTGTTCGTGTAGTTACTGCTAATCTTTCCCCTGGTCGTACTGCCATTTGTAAATTTGTATCCTGATATAAAATGTGAGGTCCTACCAGCATAAAAAAATTCTCTAAACTTTCCTCACACATGCAGAAATAATATTTATTTATTTTTTATATTTTAAACTGCCAAACAATTTATGAAATTTTCCTTATATCAATCTTCTGCTAATTAGTGGATGGATCAAAATTTTCTGTACTTTTTCTTCCTTCTTAAGAAAACCAGGGGACAAACACATGCAGTTTTGATAAAATCCTTTTTGAAACTGATCAACTATTTAGTTCCCCAAGTGCGCTTGGTGGAGTAGTGGGCAACTGCCAGGCGATTTGATTTTTTTGTTATAAAGCTGACGAAAGCAGTGCAGCAACAAGCAAAAATGGTTTTAAAATGAATGCAGTGGCGTCCAGACCTTAATTTATTGTGTCAGTGGCATTACTTTATGAGTATTCTACTATAAAAGAAGCTGTAGCTAATGGAACTTGACCTAGTAAAAGCCGACCAGCATAATAAAACTATTCTTGACCTGTTACAAGTTTATTTGGAAGATGCAGATTACATGACAAAATTCTGTTTTAAAAGAAGCAGGCAACATTGCAATTCTTGAATGTTGATTTATCCACTTGCATTGCTGAGTGACAGAAGTATACTTAGTAGTAGACAAATCGTCTGCATTTATATTAAAAAATTTCCATTTCAGTAACACGAAAGGCGTTTTCATTGGAGGAATGGAATGAAAGTACTTTATCCTGTGCAAATTTCTACGATTTAGAAGGCAATGAAGACAAAAGGGAATTGTAGTTCAAAATGTGGAATGATAATTTATTTTGTTGATCCAATTACGGTAGAACCTCACAATAATGAACTAAAAGGGGCTGTGGGCTGTCTGCTATTATGAAAGTCCATTACACAACAAATACTTATTCCAAATAGTAATACACAAAGGGAGTAAGTCAATAAGAGTGCAGTAGTTAGCTATAAAAATAATCAAACAGAACAGGATGCAGTTTGAGCGGAAAATCACGGAATTCCATAAAAAGACTCGTCAGGTGATTGTGTCGAACAGAAATACGGTGAATTTAGACCATTGTCTTGCTTGAAAATACAGATAATAATTACCTTTTTTTATTATATGTATTATAATTTGTTGTCTCTGTTATTATGAGATTCTACAGTGTATATAAACGCAAATTAATTTATGTATTTTATTTACTTTTAGGAAATTGACGACTACTTAGCTCAGGCAAAGGAAAGAGGATACAGTACTGTAATGCAGATAGGCTCGAAAGGAATGACTTATGCCACCAATATGATTGTGCAAACTGCTCTGAAGGTAACCCTATCAAATATTATCTTTAGATCTCAAATGAAACGGCTTTTTTAAATTTTTCACTTTAAATTCCAACACTGTTTGTTACACAGAAATTATTAATCCTAGATCACACTTCGAATATTTAATTTTTACTGTCAATGCAAATTACACTAAGTAATAATTTATTAAAATAAGGATGAGTAAAAAATATATATATATATTTTTTTAAACAAATATTTAATAAAATATGTTTCACAATTTATTTATCATATTGGTCAAATAATAATGAATTTTGGATAAAGAAATAATAATAATAAAAGAATAGTTTACACAATTTTAGGATTTTTAATTTATTACACCAAATTCAACTCTTCCAAACATCTTTTCTTATTCTGGACTACATGACCTCACTTTTTTATTTCAATTTTACGTTTAATCTCTATTAATAAACTTAGTTCAGTGTGTTCTTAACTACCACCATTACAATTTGAGCAAATTATACTGTTTTAAACTATAGTAGAGTTGCACTAATTATTTTTCCAAATTTGTATTAATTTATTAAAATTTAGCCAGATTTTATTCACTGAAAAAATCAGCCTTCAATTGAATAAAAATAAATTTTTTATTAAAACTATTTTTTTTATATAATTTCAGAGATGATTTTGTGTATATTTGTTTTACTAACCTTAGAACACACTGGTGCGTATAACCATTAGCTTAAAAGGGATCAGTAGTAGATTTGATTAATTTTTTTTCTGAATATTTAATAAAATTAACATTAAGGTTCCAAGTTTAAGTTTTTTAGAGTTCTTAATTTTTTGTTTAATTTGTAGTTAGTTGTATAGTTTTTATTGTTTATGAATTCTTAGATTACTCATTGCATTTTTTTTTTCAACCAAAATTTTATTTTTTATAACACGCTTTATTAATTTTAAGATAGATAGGTTTAAAAAATGTATTGTTAAGAATCCTGAGCATCTACAGCAATATAGAATGGAATGTTAAAGAGAACATTTAAAGTTGTTATATAGCAACATTTAAAAAAGGGATTTAACCTTTTTGGATGATTTTTATTTACGTTTTAAAAAGAGTGCCATAATTTCTATGACATATACATAGATCATGGATGAAATTTAAACTTTTATCATATTTTGATATTTCAACCCTTTAACAATCGGTGGTCTATATACCCGTAAATGCCCGCTGTAAAAATTAAAACAAAAACATAATTAATTTGAATGAAAAAGAATGTTATAAACATTAATTAAATTAAATTAATTCCAATTAAATAATAATAAAATTAATCATCCAGAGAGCCACTTAGCATTTAGATCATGGTGCTTTTTTGATACCCGGGCGTTTAAAGTTTAAAACCATATCAAATAATAAAGAAATGCAATACAATAGATTTCCAAAAAATGCATTGTAATAAGCCGGTTTTTAACTATCAAGTTATCTTCAGGTAATGCGAGTTTATTTGTGCAAATGAAAGAATCAGGGTAGGAGTTGAGACAGAGTTTATCAAGTGACTTCACTGCTTACCTAGAAAATCTATTGTGACGCAGTATATCTAGATCACTTTAGATTTTCAGGGTGTCTAAGCTTTGATGCTACATTAAATATAGTTTCACTACAATTTTAACTTTAATTTAACTCTTTTAGTTGTTTCTGAGATTTTGTGACTCTTAAATTTAAAAAAAAATGCATGAATAATCTGAATCTACTTTTAGTTAGTTTTACGTTTTTATTTATTTCTTTATTTGGTTACTAACTTTTTGGTGTTTTGCTTGATTTGTTTTGTTTTTTTGCATGATTTCTACTTATCACCTGTTGAAAACAATGTAAAAAAAAATGGGTTGTGATCCTTAACCTTATATAAATACGAGCAGAATTTTGGAACAAATCAATCTGGTGATGCAGTAGCTAGAGTACCTGAAGTTCAAAGAGAGAGGATTGAAGAAAGAATGCCAAAAAGTATTGGCAAACATTCATATGATACAACAGATGATGATGCCGATTCAGATTTTTTACCACCGGAAAATATGGAATTATCAGCATCGAGTCCTCCTTTAAGGCGATCGAATCGAAACACCTACCGTCCGAAACCATTCTAATTTCTTGATGTAACCATAATTATGATTTAAAAAAGGTTTCGTTTTTGGTGCCTAATTTTATCCTTTGGAAATCTATTGTTTTTTACAGACATGACATTAAATTCAAAAACATATCTAAGGAATCTCAATTTCTATTTTACTTAATCTCCAAATATACAAAAATTAAATACACCACTTGTTGTTTTATTTTTTAATTGTGAAGACTTAGTTTTAATTTTTATCGCAAGTGTTATTTTTTTTTTCTATTTTTATTAGTAAATTGACTCTTTGCACTTAAAGTGTGGTCATCATTTGTGTAAATAAAGGTTGGGCAATACTTATTTGCCCTGATTTTGTTTCCTCCCTCTAGTGGCGTATAGTATATTCTCTCATTAGTTGTTATTATTATTGTAATTTCAAATCCTTAGTTCTTAAGATGATTATTAAGAGGCTTACTTGCTGAAAATGTCATTAGAATAAATGAACCCCATTTTTTCAGTAGTAGATAGATTTTTCCCTCTAGTAATTTTTATAGTATTTTTTATAACGAAGATTCCTCAAATTATTATTATCCAGTGATCATTAAATTTTTATTTTTATTTTATTAAAATATAAATAATATTGGTATATTATTCAATTATAAAGATATGAGTAAACACTAACATTTCAGTGTCCTCTCTTAAACTGGAAAGTTTTATAGTAAAAAAATTGTATCTAGAAAAAATTGTTTTATTTATTAGTATAAATTTAGAAGTAGCTTTTATATAATATATCATAGGTTTCTTTAACTCTATAATTGAAGTCATTATGTAACAATTATTAAGTAAAACTACAACTTCTAGACAAAGTAAGAACCTCAAAGATTGTTTGAGGTGGATGTCCTAAATACTGATGAAATATCAGTTGTTTTAAAAACAAAATTAAGTTTTTAAGGTTTTAAGGAGCAAAAAATTGTGCATTTTTCAATTATTCTCTTACATTGACACCCATTTTACAAGGGGATAATAATAGTACATTAATAATATAATAATAACCTTTTAAAAAAATAGTAAATCTGCTTCATCATCTCACCTAACTTTTTTTTTTGTTTGATTTTGATCTTTTTTTTTATATATATATATTAATTAAATTCTCCCTTTTTACATTTTTTATATAACTTAAACATCACTTTTTAAACTTATTTTTAAAATTTTACTTGACTAATTTCTTTGTATTATAAATGATTAAAAAATGGACGTATGATTTTTTTAAGTAAAAATTGTTTGATCTGCATTCATGCTCAATTATTAATTTAAATTAAATAATTATTTTGTTATTTAGTGACAAAAAGTTGTATTTCATAAGCTCAAGCTTTTTATTTGCACTGAAAAAGCTTTTTGTTTATTGAAAGCATCTATTTAAACTCTTTTTGTTTTAAACTTTGTGTTGCTTGTTTTTTAAAATTAATTTTGACTTGGACTTATAGCTTTTTGTGTGTAGTGAATTATTTCTTTGATTGATATTTTAATCTATTATGTTATTAATCAATGTATTTGTACTATGTATTGTTGTGCATGTTTTATTTTTATAAAATTAACTAAATGGGATGATATATGCGATGATAAGTAACAAATAAAAATAAAATATTAAGTTAAGTAGCTCAATTGTTAAATAAATATAATTTTTAACAATCTAATTGTTATTAATAATTGAAATGAAAGTTATTTGTTGGAGACTGACGTAGGAAGTCATGTGATAATATAGTCAAGGAGTACAATTTTTTTTTTATTATTTTTGTTTTTGTTTGATCCATTTTTAGAAGGATAAAAAGGATCTAAATAATTTTTTTTTTAATTTTTTATACTACAATTGTGATATCATATTCTTTATCAATGTGATACTATTATTTGTGAAATATATATATTTTTTTTGCGATATTATGTAAATGTTTGTAGTTTGATGTTATTTTATCATTCCTGATTTTATCTAAAAAAATGTACTGTCATGGGTCTTTTAGGATTATTTTTTACTTCTGTATTGTAGACTGCTAAGTTTATTGAAGGATGAACTAATGCACCACCTTACATAATATCTGCTGTTGAGTTATGAGATAGTAAAAAGATATTAAGCCTATATTAAGATATTCAAAGGGTGCCAAAGAGATTTTGAATTAATTCCCTCTTGTCATGTGAGCCAGAAGAAATAGTCCCTGATCAAGGTCCTCTAGCCAATCCCTCATGTAGTTTGAAACTTTCATTTTTAAACTTGTGCTCATTCCTAAATTATTCTGTACTGTGTTTTGAGATGTAAAATCACGTTTTTTTCTAACTTAGAATGTGTTTTTTCATGTTGTTTCTTTCACGAGGATGTTTTTTTTTCACCGATGCTAAAGAATATTTTTAACATGAAAGGCAGTTGCTCATCTTCAAAATACCTTTAGTTAATATTTTACCTAAAAAAACTCAATGTAAATATGTCCTATAGATTTTTTTTAACATTCAACATAATTAAAATAAATTTTAGATGAAAAAGAAAAAAATTATTTACTTGTCATAATAATCTCCAACACTAACATAATCGAATAAAATAACTGAATTTTATTGCCAACTTTTTGATTTTGTACTATAAAAATTTATTTAAATTTTATTTTAAATCAAATTATAATAAATACTTGTTTAGAATATTTTATTTGATAATAAGGTTATATATTATATAATAAATCATATTATGTATAATTCTAGCTAAACTCAACAAACTGGACTTCCAATTATTAAATAAAATTTAGTTTCACCCGGGCCATCACTAGATGAACTGTTTAGATTGTCTAACCATTTTAAAAATTAAACAGTTTAATTCCTATTAACCGGAGCCAATATCCGAAGACATTACAATTTCAAAGATATTGTGCAAGTTGTGTAACTCTACTTTATAGAATTTGGTTTCTTCTTAATATAATACAAATTAGTTCAAAATATGCATCTGAAAAAAAAAACGAGGGGCTTGGTTTTTTTTTTTGAAAAAAAAAAAAAAAAAAAAAAAAACTAAACATTTTGAAAAAAAACGAAACCCTTTTTTTTCATTTACATCTCTAACTGTGTTACCATTTTCTTATCTAGAAGCATTTATTATTATTTATAACCATCTCTTTACTTGAATTATTCCTTGACAGAATTTGGAGTTTCAGCGAAACTCATCATGAATGATTTAAAGAAATAGCCTCTCCAAGTAAAATTTATTTTTTTATTTTCGAAGCAATTTTATGCCGAGCCCCCCCCCCCTTATGCCACCCTTATGCCGAGAGTGATGTGTCTGTCCATCCGGCGTACTTTGGTTCATCTCATATAGGCGATGGGGAAACCTAGCTGACGGATTATCTTCTTAAGGTGTGGGTTGATCCCTATCTCTACCCTGGTTTAGAGTGACATTAAGGGGTTTCTATATCCTGGAGATCTTGGACACTTTCTTGCCTAATTCCAATGTGAAGCTTTTTAGGGTATCGGAGATCATCCTCAAAACCCTTATGCCGAGAGTGATGTGTCTGTCCATCCGGCGTACTTTGGTTCATATCCCCCAAACCATTCACGCTAAAGAGTTAAAATTTAAAATACTGGTGTAACTTTTTGACCCACACAGGAAAAATATAGAGAAGTTAAACATTCAATATGGGCAAAAATGTGCTAAGCTCAAAATTTTAATTTTCGAGAGGGGTATCAAGTGAAAGCTCCTGCAGATTACAAGCATATATAACAATTTTTGACTATTATGCTTTTTAACGACAATTTTGCGTTTTTAGCACCAACATTTCACCCAGAAAAATGTCTCCCCCCCAACCACTAGTTCTAAAATTACGAAATAATTCATGCTAATTCCTTATGATGGGGCGATGAGAATTTCCCAAATTAAATTCACACTTTTTATAAATTTGAAATTTTGTGTGCACATGCACAATGAGCCAAAATGTTTATTTCTTAAAACATTTTGAGTGGAGTATCAAATTAAAGCTACTGATAAGTAGATTACAAATATATATATAAACATTTTTTAGAAATTGAACTTAATTGCATTTATAAGTCAAAATATACCCCCAAAGAAATGCCCCCAACCACCCTACAATGGCTAGTCCTAAAATTCTGAAATAATTCATGCAAATACCTTATGATGGGGGAATGAAAATTTCCAGAAATAAAATGAACCCTTATATTTTATATCTTATCTCATAAATGCATGTAAATGTACATATCTCATTATTACATTATATTATACAATACATTTTATTCGTGGTAGTCACAAGTTTTTTTAAGTGTGCTTTCGTAAGCGTAGGCCGTAAGCAAAACAATTTAAAATTAACTTTCATCTATAATATGTTTAATACTGTGCTTAATCATTTGATGCTCAATTTATATCTAATATTTAATAACTTCATTAAGTAATTAAATACAATTTTTATGTTTGATTAATTTTGCATTTATGTCCTGCTTAATTTGTCCATTACTAATCGATGAATGATTAATTTAAGATTACATTATAAAAATACCTCTGCATAGTTAATCTTATACCTTTTTTTAATTGAGGCGTTCAAAACCAGAACGGGCCAACCCACAAAACAGGCTGAGTGGTCCTTACACTACACTTCGTTTTAGCTTATATTTGAGTACCATAGTGGTCTGTATTAAGTTATCTTATTTCTCAACAGATAGCAGCATGTGTTGGGTTGGTTCCAGCAGCTTAAGGAGTAGTAAATCTACAACCAGAACGGACCATGTGTCTTGGCCCGCAAAGGTACCTCAGGTCTGGACTCTAGAGGGATGGCCCATTCTGGTTTTGAACGCCTTAATTCATTTAATTAAACTTTGATTTTTTTTTTTTTTTTGTTTATGTATATCCTGTTTCATTTGTTTATCACCCATCGATTATTGATTAAGTCACAATTACATTATTAAGTACACTATTAAATAAAAAAATAGTGTATTTTTGTTCAAAGATAAATTTATTATGAAGTACACTATTAAATAAAAAAATAGTGTATTTTTTGTTTAATGATAAATTAATTCAATTTCAATCGATTAATCAAATCAAATTAAGATTCTAATCGATATTGATAATCAAATGATTTGATTTAATTCGATTAGGAATAATCCATTACAAAAATAATTTGGTCATCCCTACCCTACTCTCCACCATGTTTATATTTTTTACTTTCATATAGGGCGATGGGGAAATAATAAAATGTTATTACAGAATAAAGTAACATGTATGCCTAATAACCTACAAAACCCTAAAAAGTACTTGGATGCAAGTACTTCTCTGTGATATTTTGTATTTTGATATCTGTACATGCGTCTTATATATCCAAGGAGCTGCTTTGAAATTAAATCATACAATTTTATATGGTCAGATCATTTCTTTGAATATTTTCTAAATTATTTTAGGTATCTGGACTTAGATTTCATAGAATTTTTTTTTTTTTTGCCTCTCAACCCTAAAGGTACATGAATGATTTCTCCATTAGTTAGTACCCTAGTCAGAAGAGAACTTATTAGTTAATGGGATTAAACCTTTTATTGTGAATGTTGTTGTAAAATTTAAGTATAACTATTGAAAATTTAATTATTAGCTATCTTAATTAATTACTGTAGAACCTCGATTATCCGAACTAATTGGGACCAGAGGTGGGCCGGATTATCAAGGTTCATAAAAAAAAAAAAAAAAAAAAAAAATCAATTAAGTTTACATTGTTATTTTAAAGGTAGATATATTTTTAAAATACAAATTATATACATACATAAGTGAAACAACACATTATATTACATTTTTCTCAGGTAGGTTTGACATAACAGGAATTCTTGTCTGTTTCACCCTCAACAAGGTGGCGAGTACCTCTAACCACCTCACCGGTGGCGAGTTTGGATAATAGAGGGTTTGGATAACAGAGGTTCGGATATTCGAGGTTCTACTGTATTGAATTTTACAAGACATAACATATTAGTAAAAAAAGAAAGAGGTAGAACTCTTAAGGAATTGGACAATATTGTTGTCTAGTAAGTCAAATAGGTGCATCAGTAGAGGAGAGGTCGTCATGAAGGAAATGAATAAATATTCTAACCACTTATGATCTTGTAAGTATTGTGGGGCAACTTTTGAGTAATATTCAGTTATAGTAAGTATCCAATAGAGGAAATTATTTTTTTATTTTCATTGTAATTTACAAAATAATTGTTAATTTAGTCTGAAGGTTATTTTGGAAATAAAAGTACGATTTTTTTTTTTTTTTTTTTAAGATTTAAAGTATTATAGGCCTTAACGAAATAACCTCTCCAGAATATTAAATCAAATCCAAAAGAAACTACCTTTCTACAGATTGTTTGAGTTTTGTGGTTTTTATACAAAGGATAAAAGAACTGCTATTATCAAAGCATCAAGGTTGGGCAGCAAGGTTGTTTTCACTCAAAGTATTTTATTTTCTTTATTCATATTATGAATTTTATGTTTCTTCACATCCTAAGTGACAATATTGTTGTCATTTCCTGGTGAATAAATCAGCGTCAACATTATTATACATTTTCTTGACGACTAAAAATATTCTTTCAACACAAACATCAATAATTTTGTATAATTCTTTTGCAGGCTATAGAAGAAAGTCAAAATAGCTTAAATGAAATTTATTTTTTTACTGTTTCTAGCCTTATCCCCAGAATATTAAACTACCTTTAAACTTCGTCTATGTAAGAATAATATTTTATTATTGGGTTTGAGAAATTAGTGAAATGGTTGTCGAAACTAAATCTATATTTAAACAGTGACAATTATCAGAATTATTTTTAATTTTTTTTTGTGAATTTAAGTTGATCTGGCCCTGAGGCTGTACTGTGTGTTTATGCACACTAAAAATTATTAAAATGTTAAAACTTCTCTAATTACTAATTTTTTTATCGTCATAAAAGTAGAATAAAATGTATTGGGAATTTTGTTTAGGGTGGTGGAGGAATTATGGATCAATTAAGGAAGAGCTATAGTCTTTCAGATTTAGCTCATAGAGGACCGATTTCGAGACCACATTCTGGCAAACCTCACTCCCTTGATTCCAGTTCCAGACCTCAGGACACCACTGACTCCTCTAAAGGTTGTCTTTCGAATTTTTACTGTGATCTAATTACTATTTATGTGATAAAAGGATTTTTTTTTTTATTAGATTCACTTGTCTGTCAGGGAAAACCAAATTTGAACCATTTTTTGATTACCTAAAAAGCTGAAACTTTCCAATGCCAATTTACAAAATTATTTATACTCATCGATAAATTTTGGCGGTAAAATTCTAATAAATTGTAAACAGCGACGATCTTTTACATGTATGTGAGGTTATTTCCCAGAGTGAAATCAGTGCTGTTTAAAATTAATTGATTTAAATGGCAAAGATTTTGCTATAGCTCCTCTGTGACCTTGGGGATAGGGTTATTGCTGTGCGTGCTAGGATTGCACGATGTGCCTCTCACATCGTGCCAGCCCTCGGGCCTGCACGGCAAAAAGTTCTATGTAGGGTAGAGAACCTCGGTACTTCTTTAGATTGTTACTCCCCTATGTAGTTTTTGAGTACAAATTACTTTGACTAAACAGCTATTAAGACAAAGTGATGTTTAGTCCAATGTACTTAAGGACAAAGGAATATCACACTTCAGTTTTATATGGGAGTAACAGTCTAAAGAAGAACATTTCATACTACCTTCTTTAGATTGTTACTCCCCTCTGTTTTTTTATTTATAAGGGAAGTAACAATCTAAAGAAGTGCTGCAACTCTAGCACTCCTCCTTCCACTTTTGTGCTTTATATCTCCACTAATACTTGACTGATTTCACTCTGACAACTTCACTAATAATGATATGATTTGTCTATACCAGACGTAATTACCTCAACAATTTCAAACACATCAATATGACACACTTTTATTAAGTTTCACTTGCCTGTCAGTTGTTTGGCAGGGTCAAATCTTGTAATTTATGTTTCACAAACTTCTAAATCAGCAATTACATAATTCTGAAATTTGTCAAAGCAATTTGTCCTGGATGACAATATAATAATCAGATATTAGTTTTAATTAGCCAAAATTGTTTTTTTTGCTGATTAATCAATAAATTGCCAGAATATTTGGAAAAATTAAATGTCCAACAAGGAAGACCACTGACAGCTAAGTAACTCAGAATAGATTACAAGATTTACTGGATGAAGACTAAAAAGTAGAAAATAATATTGTATTAAAAAACACTCTTTTTTTAACATGATCTAAAAAGAATTTTTTTGACAGCCTGACAGAGGGGTACACAGTATATGTATCTCCTTTATATAAATAAATTTTCTCCTTCATAGTGCATGTTTATTCAAAGTGTGTTATTATTATTATTATTTTTTTTTTTTGAAAAATATTATTATTTACAATTTTATTAACTCAGCATTACTTTATTTCATGATGGAGGGATCAGACACTCTGTACATTTATTTTATGTAATAGTTATAGTGAAACATGTCTAACCTCTCAATAAATCTATAAGATTAGGTTGGCGTTAAGAAAGTTAGGCTGTACTTACCCTCAAGCTTTATTTGCTCTGCAGATATAAATCAATGTGGAATTAATAGAAGCCTGGGTATTTGCTTTTATGTCCAAATTATTGATCTATTTTGGCCAAAGCAGTTCTGTGGTACACCCCTACAATCTGGTTTTTAAAAATAGAATTCTATAATATTCATTTTGCATAATTTATACTTTAATTATTATTATTATTTTAGGTATGGACATTGATTGTAATCATTATTTTAGCTCTTAAAAAGTCAATTGAACATTGATCATGTATGCTGCTACTTTATTTTTATTGTATTGTATTAACATTTTTGCTCATGTTAAGATTTTGAAATGCTTTTTGGAAAATAAACTAACTCTCCCCTTCATATTTTGATTTATTTAGATGAGAGGAGATCTAGCTCGAAGAACAGGAGGTCTGTGAATATTTCCCCATCTATTGATATGTACTTCCCAGAGGTGGACATGGCTGTTCGACATGCTACCCAACCTAGTGACATTCTAAGGTATATGGTCTAATTTTCTGTTTTAAATATCTGTTTTATTTTTCAGCCCCACCAAATTAAACAAATTAAATGATTCACTCTTAGACCTTATTACTAGAGAAGGCTACCTTGACCTTATTGGCAGCTTTTGACAAGGCCATGAAAAGGCATGAGATTTTCGCCAAGGTTCCTTTTTGGATCCTTACTCTGGTGTGTTTAAGTCCATAATCCCCGTAATCAAAAATCGGTCTGACAAACTTGAACAAAAATTTATCATATACATAGTGATACTGCATTTAAATTTCATAGCATCTTTTTGAATGAATTTATAATTAAAATATTTAATTTAGGGAAGCCCAAAAAAATCATCAATGCATGGGGGGGGGGGGGGGGTGTTTAACAAAAGAGGAGGACGCCATGAGTACAAATATGTATTTTTTTTTCTTTTGTCTTAAATTTATTAAAATGAAAATTTTTAATTGTTCTCTTTTTGAAGGACACCACTGTCCTTGTCAAGCAAGTTCATCCAGATCGATAATACCAGGTGCAATCCTTGCATTTCTGATTACTTCTTGGTATGAAGAGTATAAATAAGGAAGCTACTTTAGGATCATAATTGTTTATTTAATCAATAATGAATTTATGAAGATTCATGTGTAAATAATAAATCTTTGTTAAAAATAATTTTTAAAATTTCTTTGATCTAAAAACTTTTTACGTAATTTCTCCAAAAATCTCCCCAACTTCAAACAGCTGTATCTCGGAAGATACAATATAAACCTCATTTGGTCACCAAATTATAGGACAACAATTTTACTGAACAGTTGGTCTTTATCAATCATGCTGATAAACCAAGTCTTTAGGATGCAAAATTGCTGATGAAAAAAATCCCCCCCCCCCCCCGACTATGTGACCTGGTTTTGTCTTTCGGAAACCTGGTGACCCTACTTAATAAGACATCCAATCATTGAAAGATTTGCTAAGTCAAATGTCCTTAATTTTTGTTTTTAGTGAGATTCGTTCATCTGAGGATATCAGTTCAGGGTACTCTAGTACTGATCAGCTGTATGGTGAGGGAGTTCTTACTCGAGCTTCTTCAGTGTCTCTACGTGGAGTCCGTGGTCGTTCAACATCTATCTCTACCAGGCAGACTACTCGAAGAACACCTCTTACTGATGTCAGTATATAAATAACTAAATCTTATAACATTTCACTGCAAATTCATTACATATTATTCCAGAATATTAAATTGCTTTAGCCCCACTTAGCTCAGTCATATTCAATGACCATCAAGTACTGCTATTTCTTTTTCTAAGGGTTTTTATTTTTAATTTCCTTATAGGTTCTTTTAATTTCTTTGCTCTTACTATTTGATAATATACATTTCTAAATGTTTAATAATTAACTATAAGTTATGACACAATTAGTTGAGGATAATAAAATTAATTATGTAGTATGTAATTAGGTAATGTTGTTTTTATAATTGCTTTTCTATCTTTTTTAAAAAAATGTTTTATTATTGAAGGTCAAAACACCTGGAGGAGACATTAATGCATTGATTTAGTATGCTATAAGATTGTATAAAATTAGTTGGTACATCCCTGAAGCATTGCTATGTCTAGTTAAGCTAGTTCTTTAGAATGAGTGGAATAATTCTGGTGGCTATTTGAATAAAAAAAAAAGTCTGAGATAACACAGACTAACTTTCTTGTACATTATTACATTGTCCAGTGTTTTCCATTTACTAGTTGTTTCAAGTTTTTGTTGTTACATTTAATTATTATTAAAAAAAACAACCTCAAAATTTACCATAAAAATAACTTATCCTCAGCAGGATTGAACCTGACCTCTCAGCATCTGTGTTTAAAGCTATTTTACTCGGGAACTAGATTTTTCCTGGTTAAATTACTTATATGGTTAGATTCATATTTAAATGGAGGAATGTTAGATTTTTTTAATCAAAATAGTCAGAACTATTTTCAAGAATTTTTTTTTTTTGAGTTGTTGGGGGTAGCACCCCCAAATTTAGAGCTAAAATTAATTTCTCAATTTCACCTTGGAGTAAAATTTGGGGTGTACTCAAGATACCTCAAAACTTGTAAATCCATCAAAATAAAATGTTCAGACCATTGCAATACTTTCTCTTTATATTACCTACTATGTATATGAGAAAGTAAAAAAGTTAAAGTAGGTAATGCAAAGTAATAAATGAAAATCCACAGTGATTACCAAAAAATTCAAAATGGAATACCAATTTGTTTTCTGAATTTGAACTTATTTTGATTTTGAAATTGGTTATAATTTTTATTAAGGATTATATATTTACTATATTACTTTTTATGATTGATGGAATCAATTTATTTATAAGTATTTGTCCTTTACATATGCGTGTCTCCAGGGGTTTTATCTTGATTAAAATGTAAGATAGATTAGTTAACTCTGTCTGTCTGGATGGTTAGGAATTTCTGGACGAAGATGATTTCTACCCTGGAGAAGATGTGATTGTTAGGCACCCTTATCACTATTATCCACCTCAGAGACAGGTTATATTAGACGAAAGACAATATATAATGGATAATTTGAGGAAAGAACCTCCACCTAATACTTTCGTTCCTGTTAAGGAGTACATAAATGAAATCCATGAGCAATCTCAGAATGAATTGGAACAAATACCAGAAGTTGATGATTCTGTACCTTATAACAATGTTTCTGGCAAAGCAGAAATTGAGGTGTCTGAGGGTAACATTAAAAAAACTGAAGAAGCCGAACCTATGAAGAAAATCTCTGAAAGTTCGAGAAGGTCAAGCCAGTCGAGTTTATTTAGTGATGCTGCTGAATCAGTTGATTCGCTTTCTCTGAAAAGCTTTGGATCATCAAATATGAGTGTTGATTCATCAAATGATCCGATGAGAGGAGGTCGTTATAAGAAGTTAAAAGCACCTCCGGTTCCACCTAATGAGAAGCCTTCTGCACCTGAACTTGCTGCTTCTATTATGAGTGACGTTTCTGCAGCTTTAAATTTAAACACCTCTACTCCTCCTATTCCGAGACGATCGAAAGAGAGTGATGTTTAATTAATAGACGAATTCCCCTCTTCTTTAAGCCATAAAATAAAACTAGCGAACATCATTCGTCCTTTTCTCTATTGGGTGCGTCTATTTTAAAGATTTTTTTTTTCTGTTTTAAATTTTTCTTTGCGAGACAATCCAGAAACTAATCTGCATTATTTCCTTTCACCTTTATACCAAAATCAGTATTTTTATTTCTGTTGTAATAGCCAGAATTAATAATTTTCATCCTTAGTTTAGTGTTTTCTTGTAAGTCATCGAGAGCAACTAACATGTTTCAGCTTATTCATTTCATTCATTGAACATGCTCATTCTAAGCTGATAAAAGTGGTAAAATGGCATTGTGGCCTAAAGACATTTGTATATTTATGTGTTACTATGATCAATTCATTATTATAATGTTAACACTCATATATGATATGAGTATTAATCTTTTTTAATGTTTGCATATTTTTACGATTTTTTTTTAATATATGTTCATTTGTGTTTTCCTCCCTTAAAATTTATTTTTGTATAGTATTTTTGACCTTTGGATTGCTAACATTTTATGTTTGACCTGAGATGATCAACGGCAGATCTCATTATTAAACTTTTACTCTTGTAATATGCCGTTTATTATCAAATTATGAAAATGTTTATAGAAGATTTTTCATTATCACGACAAGTTAATTATATTATAGCTAAACACATTATTATAAGGAAAAAATATAAGTACTGATCAATCAAATCACACTTCAGCTATATATTTGGGCAAGGAGGTATAATAATGCTAGTTAAAAAAAACAGAGAATCCTGAAGATAATTAACAATTTTAGAGAACATTTGAGTATTTTTAATATTCATTTTCCAATTGTACTAAAAAAGTGAATAATTGTTACTTGCATTTCTATAAACATCCTTAAATTCTATGTTGAGGGGTTATCTTTGAGACAATTTATTTACCTCTAAAAAGGTGGCATTGGTTGGAGATACACTATAAAAAACTGATATACTCCCAAAATTTAAAAATTCAATTTTTTTTTAAATTCTATTTCATTATTATAATTTTCAGTTATCTTATGTAAACGTGATCTTATTTTTCCAATAGGTTAATTAAATTTCTTTACTCTCTATCAATTGCAAGATAATCACCTTCATTCATTGCATTTGCTGACATATATTGCTTTGTTCCCCCTTTATGCAGCTAGTGATCAATTAAATTTCTTAATCATGCTTTAGCTTGATTGGCTTTTTATTGGATTAATAATTATTTAATATTGCATTTTATTTTTGATCTAGGCATTTATTTAATCTGTCTATTTTCCAAATTTAACAATAAATCAAATAAAGATGTGTAAAGAAAGGAAAGTTATAGAATAATAATATTAAATTTAACTACAATAAAGTTTAAAATTGCAAACACTTTTTTTTTTTAACTTTTTCAATATTTCTTTAATTGTTTTTATATTGTGCATATTTAATTTTTATATTTATTTAATAATTTAGTTTGTAGCAAAATTATTTACACATATAACAAAAAAAGCTGATATTCTTTCAGTTCAAAATGTTACTGATATAATAGTAACTTACCACTTAATAAAACTTTACCTTAGAGGTAAACTGTTGTAAATACTATCGGTGCTTTTATTTTTTGTATTTTAGTATGTATCTAAAGAAAAATTATTCAATTACTAACTCATAATAATTTATTTAAAAAGAAACATAATTTTACTTTATAGATAACTCCTGGAATTTGTTAGTGCAGAAAAGTTAAATTTGAAAGAATTGGAGTTACTGAATTTTACCTCTAAGGTACATAATATATATAGAATAAAGTTATTATAGATAATAGTAGTGGGGATAATTTAGATATTCTTATAGGAACCATTCCTGGAAGATGTAAAGTATGATTATTCACTCCCATTACAGATTTGATATATCATTCTCGATAAAAATACAAACAATTGAAATATGTATTTTGTGTGTCCTTTCCCATTCTGTACCTGTCCCATAGAATGCCGGATTGAAAGAGTCGACTGTAGATTATTTTAACTACTTCAACTGTGGAACTATGATTCAGATTAAATAAAACTTTTAGATGTAAATGTTTAAATTAATGCAATTTTGTTTATAAAGAGTAAGTAAACCATATTTTTTTTAAAAAAAATGTAATTGATTACATTTTGTTTTACCTAACTCTTCTTTACACTTACTAAGCTTTTAAAACCAAAGAAGCCCTCTTAACTGGCCACCTTGGACTGAACCTTTGCCTGGATAAAAAAATGGCTGGTTATACCAAATTTGTCTTGTAACAAGCAAAATAAAACAGAGAATACTTTTGAAACATTACACCTCAGCACACCGCACAGCAATATGCCAACTAGGTATCGACAGATATTTTTACAAAACAAAGGTAAAAAGACCTTTTATTTTTTTATATACCAGGTCAGAAAGCTCAGTCACACAGGTTCAATTTGAGAAGGCACCCCAACTGAGCTGGCGGTAAAACTTATACGATAAGAGGGCTTCTACTGTTTATGAACAAATTGGCTTATGAAAAATACCCATGCTCAAACATGTTAAACTATGATAACATCTATCATATGAATCATTCATACTAATACTAATGAATTTAAGATAAAAATAAAATTTCCTGGACAAACTGAAATTACTCAGTTGTACTTCTAATCTAGTAGTAAATAACTTTGTTGCCGAGTTGTTTGTATTCATAATCATTTTGGATTTTCAGGAAACCTGGTGAAATGACTACAGTTTTTATTAACAATTTCAAATAATTTTTATACAATATTTTTTTGATTTTGGAGAGATAATAAGTCCATGACTGAAAATTTAATTTCAAGGTATTGGTCATAATCATTGATCTAAATGTTTCAACTTAGCTGCTTTTGCTGAATTAATATTACAATAAATTAAATCACTGATTTAACATAAAATTGATTTTTTTTAACTAATGGTTGCTAATAATCACAGTATTGTTGTTTTTATTATTTTAATTTTTTTTTTGTGTCCACTAACTTGCTGTTTTTGAGTGTATTTTTATTTTATTCAATTCATTTATTATTTTTAATTCCCCCTTTTTACATTGTGGCATGCTCTCAGTGAATTTAAATAACGGTTTTTGTGTTTCAATAAAATTCAATCCCCTTTTGGATTTCCTTAAGAGAAATATTATGAATGATAATAATTAATATTTAATGTAAATAAATTAATTACATAAATGAATGTAATGACCATATTTACAGTCCATTATAACACAGAATCTGAGTATAGACTTTTTTTTTATCCATTTTGCTTTGAAATGAGCAAAGTAAGCTTTCATTATTATAGCATAAACAAGTGAATGAAACTTTTTCTTAACGCACAATCAAGTGATGAGAATTTATTTTAAAAATTAAAATTTTCTGATTATAGTAGCGACTTGTAATGTTAGAGGAGTTTATCAGCTGACCTTTGTAGAGATAATTACGGTATTGCTTCAAATATAAGATGCATCCCGATTTTTGAACAAAAATCAGGCAAACAAATGAATGCATCGAATATAAGACGCTCCCTGTTTCAAAGGAAAAATCTTCCGTTCTCTTTTTTATCTACTTGTTTAGATGTCAAATTTAGGCAGTCCATCATAGATATTGTTAGAATGTTGAATCTTTATTTATATGTAAGATATATTTAAATATTTATTAAGTAAGTTAAGATATTAGAATATTTATTTATTAAGTTGTAAGGTAGATGCCTTGCTGAAGTTGTAGCAAGGTTAGATTTTGAATAGAGATCAGAGAAATCTAATTGTTAATCACCAAATGGTTCTTCGGCCCAGTGAAGGCTTTTCTTGATTTGACACATTTAAAAAGTTTATCTTTTTGTTTGTACCAACGTCACAACATTATCACTAATATTAAACTGTTTTTCCATAGCGTTCCGCAAACAGAATTACTTATCTTGTATCACCACTTTCATAACGAACCCTTTTTTCCTTGCCTGATATCTTGATAGTGGAAGAAACAGTGAAAACAACAGTACAGACAAGGAGCAGAAAAAGAACTGAGCTAGACTAAGAAGAAATACTTTGGTACAACGGAAACCACTCCACCCATCAGAGATTGAACTCATTAAAATACCTGAAAAAGAATAAAAATGGAGGGCCCGATAATAATATCGGTGGAAAAATTAAGAGAATTGGAAATGAAATGTAATACTTAAACGAGAAGTTCCTCAAATTTAAGCTGTTAGATAATTCAACGTCGCTTACAGTTAGGAAATACTATTTTGATCTATTACCCTTGAATATCACAGATTATAAAATGCACCTCCAATATAAGACGCATCCCAATTTTCGCAATTCAAAAACGGGAAAAAAGTGCTTTTTATATTCGAAGCAATACAGTATTATTGTTATATATGGCTGTTTCCTAGCAAATCTTTATCTCTTAAATTAACTTCATATGCTTTAAAATAATAGTGGTGTAACTTTTCATGGATTCCCCGCTCACATTTGAAGGCAGAGTGAGTAGCTGAGAGAATATAACCCTTATGTCTTAAAATCACTTTTATACACTATATTTTTGTACTTAAATGTATATTATATTTTTCTAGTTGGCCCTAAACATTTTCTGACCTTTTATTAGCTTTAACAGGTACACCATACAACAATGTAATATATACTGTGGTATATCTTCTGAGTATAGTAGATGCTGATCCCTATTTGTTGCTAGTCAATGAAAGCTAGATGTAGATCCCTTCTTAAGCCTAAATTGACTTATCATGAAAAGCCACCGAAGCATATTAATTAGATAAATTAATTCCCATGCTCCCTAAATTAATTCCCCCCCCCCTAGCTCTCAGAAAAAGAGTGTTTTGCTTTCAAGAAACCTACCCCCCCCCCCCCCCCCCTCCGGTGGCTATGCCCCCCCTACAAAAATTCATATGGGCGCTCATGGGCAGGGCAGTAGTGCACCACATGTGGCCTGCCCAACACTTTTCTTATATTTCTGCGGTTGTTAAAAAACTGCCCTGTTCTGCCCTTATTCACGAAGATTGTTGGCAAGTCTGTAATTAAATTTTCTTCAACAAATTTTCCACTTTATTGATATTATCTCTTAAAATGCTGGAATTATTGATGCAAATATAACAGAAATAATTAAAGAGAGATGATAATTTTTCAGTCAAGGATTTAGTTATAAATTGATTTAATAATTTTTGCTGAATTTTGTTTGCTGCCTTTTGTCAATAAGTGTTCTATTGTTGACTACCAAGGTGATAAAGAAGGGAAAAAATGTGTAATTTTTGTAGAATGAATTTCTTTCTTTTATTGAAAATTAAAAGTTCTTTCTTACAACATTAAGACTTACTAAAATAATTCTTTAATAATTTGATTGGTTTCTTTATGTTTTTTTCTTAATATTGAAATCTTAAATGTTTTCCCCCCTTTAAATTACTAAAAGTAAAACAGGATTTGTTGTCATAGTATTCAAATATGTTTTAAATGTGTCTAAAATGTTAAATACCTTGTAATGTGTTGTTTTTGTTTTTTTGGTTATAACTTATTGCAATAATAAATGATTTTTTTGTTATTTTTACCACAGCTCTACTTTGTGCACAAACTGTTTAGCTTTTAATGCTAAATTGTGTAAGTGAAAATACATGTATAAATAATATAGCACAGCTTAATGTTAAAAAATTGCTTAAAATATAGCTTTAATATTGTTTTGTCCCTCAGTAATAATTTATTATTATTAAGTTTAACATGTATTTTTTAGTATTTTCATAAAAATAACGAAGAAACATATTTTTGATTGCTATTAAATAATAAATAAAATATAGTAAATAAATTATATATTCAAAAATAAAACAATCCTCTATGAGTATCTTATCTTCAATAAAATTTAACTGGAATAAAAAAAATAATCAGATAAAACTGAATTTTATTTTAATAAAGTAATAAATACCTTGACATAACAATCAGACTACGTAAAAGAAAATTGAAAATACTAATTATATTAAAATTTAAAATTATATCTAAAAATATTATAATAGAAAAAAGAATAGACGAGATTAAATACTTTGCATATGCAACTATGCAGCTAAGTTTCTTACACTCATTGCACATAATGCCATTCATTAATCATCTAATTATTTAGTTTTCGCTTAAAATACATTGAATATACATTGTAACTTATACTGCTTTTATGTATATTTTACTTATATGCTTGACCTTTCTAATATATTATTATTATTATTTAAATTTTTAGGTGACGACTACGAATTATGCGACGCTACCAAAGAGCACCAAACGCACGACTCGCAAGAAAACTCAGTAAAATTATTCGTTGTTTTTCCTCTTCAACTTTTCCCTGACAATTTTTTTTTTTTAAAATGAATTAATTTTCTTTCGTAAAGCTTATTAGTTCTGTTTTTTTTTTTTTTTGTTTTTTTTTATTTATTTTTTTATATTTATTGTATTAATTTTATGATTAAGTAATTGTTATTATTTGTCCTATGTTAAAAGTTTCTTTTGGCACATTTATTTTGCTCAAACCTAGAGTAATAAATCATTGTTGGCATTTGGTTTTTGATTGTATTTTATTTTATCGCTTCTTTATGAATTTTTACAAAAATAACTACATCATATCTTTAAATGTATAAAATTCAATTGAAATAATGAAAGAAAGAGTATGTTTAAAGGTGAAAATTAAATACGATCAAAACCCACTTTCTTTGTTTATATTATGATTGTTTCTTTGACTGATATTGTTACAGAATTTTTATTAATATGTTGCTAGGAGTTTATTGTTAATGAAAGGTTATAGATAAAGAATTCAAATAAATTCAAGAGTTTTATTTGGTTGATAATATGATTCTAAATAAGTGTTGGTTATTCACCTTGCCATAAAATTGATCTCTGTATGTATTAAGAATGTTTTTTTCGTGAAATGAAAAACTTAGGTATTGTTATCGATCTTAGGTATGTTGTGGTCGTTAAAATAGTCAAAGAGACAATCGATTAATGCCAAATATGGTATTATTTTTCCTGACCCCGAGTATTATATCCAAAGATATATAACTATATGTTTAGATTTGTTTGTAAAAATTTTCTAACATTGGTAGATCAATAAAATAATTTGTCGGATAGATTATATTTCCTTACAAGTTATTAACTAGTTATTTTTATGGGATCAAGAATTTCTCTTATTAGGTTTATCAACTTGCATAAAGTCCCATAATCCCCTGCATAAAGTTGTGTTAGCCCTTTGGCCAGCCTAAGTCTTCCATTGGCTGTTGCACCATTAATATTTTCTAATATATAATCTGTTATTATATTATAACTTCTATTGACAGGTTTAAAAAGTTTAGTTAATCCCTTTTAAGGTATTAAACAAATTTTGTTATAAATAATCTATCATTTCTGGACACTGCTCAAGAAATTAATCACACCCCTTCTCCCATCTCTTGGTGATGGGAAAAGTGCTTGCTCTTGAACTTTGTAAGTTAACCTATGACTGTGGACTGCATTCAAATGATTCTACTTATAAATATCATTAAACTTCCTTTTATCCTTCTTTCCAGATCAAACAAATCTTGTTGAACTTAATTGCCATTTTATAAAATGGGGTCAGGTAATAAATTTAATTAGTTACTTACACAATGTTTAGAATTATTTTGGTCTCTTCATTATTTAGTCATTAATTTAAAAAGAAAAAACTTACTTTTTCATTTTTTTTTTTTTCAAAATTATATACTAGTGCAGTAGTTATATGTAATTATCAATAATCTATTAGTGTTGAATGTAATAATTTTAGTGGTTTACTTACACTTTTTCCTCTATTTTTTTTTTTTTTTTCTTCTTTTTGTTGACTAAAAACTTTTTTGAGAATTTGTTAGATATTTTATTGATATCGTGTGGATATGATTGTTGGTTGATTTTTTTTAATAATAAAAAAAAAAAATTAAATACTATATTTGTTAGGGTTTCTTGTGTGATGTACTTTTAAATTAAAATGACTTTTTTGGGTGGGTATAATTATTGTATGTATGTTTGTGATTTATGATGGATTTTAATTTTTTTTATCATTTGATCAATTTGGAGCAGTTTTTGTTACTACGTTAAAAACATCACTCCTAAAAAATATAAAATATTGTGACAGGTATTATTCATTAGAATAATTTTTAATATTATTAAATTTATTGTATGCAATTGATTAAGATTTGTACATTTGAAATCAATTGTTAATTGTTTAGGTTTTTTTTTTGTTTTTTTTTGTTTTATAAAAATTTGAATGCAACTTAATGAGTCAACTAGATCAATTTAATTCAAACCTTATACGAACAAATATATACACAAAGAAATATTTTAACAACTCATTTCGTCCTTGATTGTGTGTAACTTTAAGATACAAAAAATTATGTCACTTAGAAAGACTGCTTTACTTAATTATTATTTCACTCAATCTGATTTATTTACTCTTTGGGTTTTATTTAGTGTGATATTGCTACTTTAAGATGATAGATAACCCACTTTATTTATTTATTTTTAAAATATTTCAAATAAATTTTGAATTTAGACCCAGATTAGTGCAGCAGCTCAAGAAATAATTATTCTTTTGATTGGAGATTATTATTATTGTTTACTTCTTATATTTTATCCTATTATGATTTAATTTATTTTGCCTAAACTGGAGAGATATCTGTGTGCTTGTTCATTTTATATATATATATATATATATATATATATATATATATATATATATATATATATATATATATATGAAATAAAATAAAATATGTATTTATGTAAATTTAGTTTTTTTTTTAATCACTAAATTATTTTTTTTAAAAATATAATGTATTCTTAAGAAAAATATTTGTTACAGCAAGTTAAATTAATATAGTAAAAACTAAAAACAAATAAAATTCTCGTTCAAATAAGGTTCTCGTTGACTTAATTGTCGTTCTGTTTGAGATATCTCAAGGATATTTTGAAATCAATGGACTTGTTACTTAGTTGTTACATTGAGGCGATCCTCTCAGTTAATGAAAGAACACTTTGATTCTGAGGTAGACATTTCTAGGTTTATAAAAGAAATGTTTACTTTAACTCAGAACTTTTTTTTACATTAAAGAAGATATCTAAAAAGATCTAAAGTAAGAAAAATTAAGTATGGTCAACACTTTTAAATAAAATTAAAAACATAAATGTAGTTTAGGTTAATCAAATTGTTACTTGAATGAATATTGTTAATTAACCCTACAATACTAACATGAATCTGCTTTAAAACTTATCTCAACTATTAAATTATTTGTTAACTTTATCTCTCCAGTCAAGCGGCATAGAGCGCTTGTCATTTATTGCAATTAAAACTAGTCTTGTAGTATAAAAGTGATCAGTGACAAAATTTGTTGTTTGTCGACTATAATAAATTAGCTCTTATTTAGTTATATTTATTATTATCACTTGCTTTTTTAATTTGCAATAAAAACTTAATACAGTTAAGAGCTTTTTCCTAGGTTCACACTATCATTCTTCACTCACATTTATGTATATAATTATTATTTATTTATTGGTCTTTAAACATATTATTTATGAAGTAAGAATTTGAAATAAATATCAGACTGATATTATCTGGGTCCAATGGTAAATTTATTTTCTATCTAAATTTGTTTCAATGATCCTATTTATACTTATTTCTTATTAAAAACTACAAATTTCCATTAATTAATTTTATGAGAGAATTTCAAGTTAATACTACCCTGCTTTATTAAGGAGTATAAGAGAGAATTTCTATATCAGATGCTATTATAAAGGGTTAGTGTGCACAACTTTCCTGCACTGTCAACGAACTAAGACTCATTGGGCACAAACTGTTCAAGTGAAAATTCACCTGGGTGAATTACAGAAGTGATGTTACAGTGAAATTTAACAATGTCAGTTGTTTCTACCTAATTTTGTAGAACCTACTTAAAGTAAATGTAATTCACAGAAAAAAATCAATTTATTTAGTTTGTCATAATCAGTGATGGGTGATGGGCATTAAAATCATTCTGTAATATAATGTTGTTTTTTTTATTTTATTACAAACTGATATCATTTTTCTCTTTGAGGCTTATTCCTAAATTTAGGATGAAGTAATCTAAATTCTCAATGTGGAGGTATCTCGTTATGAATTGTTTAACACCTTTTTAAGATGCTTCCAATACTGGAAAATTAAAAATTAACATAATTCTCTACCTCTTTTAAATCAAGTGTTCATCTCAATTGTTATTATTCAGTTCTATTCTCTACTTGTTTTTATTTATATATTTTTTTTTACTCTACCTTTCAAGATTTAAATATAAATATATTTGTTGGGACAAGTTTGGATAAAAGTTGCTTTAAGTGTGAAGCTTGTAAAATAAAAAAATAATGGCATGATACTATATTTGATTCTTCTTTTAAATTATTAATAATTTTTATAATTATTAATTTATTTTTGTAACTTGATAGTGTGAACACTTATATAATATTATTTTTAATTATTCATATCAAATTTTTAATGATAAATCAAGGATTGTAGGTAACCAAGAGGTTGGTCAGTTTTTGTTTGTTTACAAGCTGAGTATAGTAAATCAAAACTAAACTGCATTTGCTTAATATATATATATATGTATATAATATATATATATATATATATATATATATATATATATATATATATATATATATATATATATATATATATATATATATATGTATGTATATATATATATATATATATATATATATATATATATATATATATATATATATATATATATATATATATATATATATATATATATTCAGAGCAAATTAATTCGTTTTTTATTTAATATAAATGTTTTTAGTCTCATTTGAAGTAAAATAATTGATTATATTATTATAGTTATTTTATTAAGTGCCAATTTTATTACTGATATATTCTAGTTTTATTATAAGTGACAAGGATGAAAAAAAGCTTTGAATATAATGTATCAATACATGGCTTAGTCTAATAAATATAAGATTACTAATGATAATTTATGTCAGAAGATATATTTATTGGTAGGATTTTTTAAATCAGTAAAATACCTATAAAAATAAATTACTTATTTACCATTCCTAATTGACCAAACTTGTTATATTACTTCTTTTATTATGCTATTTCTTATATATTAAACCCCACTTCGCTTCATTTTTATTAATTGTAAATAAGTCAAATAGTTTCTCAGCCTTACTGGACCTGAACAACCTGTTGCTTTCTTCGTTATCCTTTTAGTTTTTATCTCTCCTTCATATTACATAAATTAAAATAATAAATAGATGTAAATGGGAAGAGTATTTATGATTTTACCGAAGTTAAAATTTTAAGATACCTCTTCAATTAAATTAAATAACGGTGCTCTGTAGCTTTAAACTACTTAATTTAACATTTTATTATTTTCAATCTAATATTTAGTTACTATTGATTTAATTTTCTATTATTTTCATTATAGTATTTAGTTACTAACGGTATTGATTTAATTTTCTATAACTCTTAAATTTAATGAAGAAGGATGAATAAATAAAATTTAATTTTTCTGTTGGCCATAGGAAGGATTCCTTTTAACTAGATTGTGTGTATGATGAGATGAGCTAATAATTCATTTTTTTACGTCCTCTTAAAATGTATATTTAATATTAAAAGAGGAAACATAGTATAAAATTCTAATGCTAGAGTTTCACTTAATGTAATATTTTATGGAAATTTAAATAATTATTTTGTTTTCAATTTTTTTAACTTGTTATAATATCGAATAAAATTTTGAAGTAAAAAAGTTGGAAGAATAATTTTTATAAACATAATTAGACAAGTTATTCCGAACAAAAGACAACCATTAAAAATTAAATATATAATAATAAAAATAAATATATAAATACCTAGCATATTTAATAACCCTTTTTAAGGTGTAATCACAAAATGACCCCTTAACCAAATTTGGTTTAATGGTACTCAGAAAAAAATAATAAAATAAATAGATAAATAATTCATTAAGCATATTATTTGGTTACCTGCTGGATGCAACTTTTTGGTGTCATTCTGGCACACAACATGTTACCTAGTATTAGAAACTTTCTCCTATTCTTATAGATATAATAAAAAAACATATAATATACTTATGATCCTTCCTTTTGCCTTTCGATTCTTAAATTTTTTAGGCTTATTATGGTTTTAATAAAAGCCTTAATTTATTTACACACATGCATTACTGCATTGTTAATTAGCGCAACAACAAAAAAAACCCTTTGTATTTATTTGTGGCTGATATAAACATAAAACAGACATTTTTTGAAATTTAAAAATAAGCTTTAAAAGTTATTTTTGAATGTAATAACTTATTTTCTACTACTGTAATTGAAATTAGTATAGATATGCTTTATTCCCTTTTATCTATAAAACAATAAAATTGCACTGTATCATTATTTTTTAAAACTTAAAAAAAGGTTTAAAGAAGAGGGGAGATTTTTATAATTATTACAGGTGTTATTATTGCAGCAGTTATTTACTTTTTTTTACTTATTATTATTTGGATGTATAACATATACAAATTGTTATTGGCGGCTGTTATTGCCAATTATAAAAAAATCTTAGGGCTAAAAAAAATCATCTTTGTTCGTAGTTGTCACTTATATTCTTATTTATAGTAAATAAAAAAAAGCAAAATATATTTCAATAGAATTAGTTCTGGCCTATTTGTTTAAACAAACCATACTGGAAAAAAAAGAGTTAGGTTTTATTCTGTATTTCTATTAGTTAGAAAATGGAAACGATGAACATGGATAAAAATAGTTTACTTATTTAAATATTTTTCAAAGAATCATGTCTAATCAAAATAGCATGTAATTCGAATTTTTATTAAATAAGGCTTCTGTTAAATGTTATATTTTAAGCACATGAGTGAATTAGAGAAATTCTAATTTCATTGCATTAATACAATATAATTCAATTTATAAAATATCAGTTTTTATTATCAATTTTAAATTGTCTATTTAAACTTTTTGGTGGTTTTAAGCTGGTCTTTTAAACCAGATCATACTTATGACTAACCGCTGCAATACTTTTGAAGAGTCTTCTGGTAGGTCCGGGCCTTTTGTGAATTAGAAACAGTGGCATATGAGCAAGGCCTGAAATGTTTGAAGGCTCCAAACAATCATCTACTCTACTAGTTAGGTGTTTCCAGTCTAGTTCTATATGCTTGCAGATCAAATATATTTTTTGATCCTTTGAAAGCTAAATTTCAGATACAAATTTAAGTAATGTGGTTTAAAGAGAAAGAAAGTATTTTCTTAAAACTAAATAAAAATTTATAATAACAGTAGGCAAAATAATTTCTTGGCCTTGAAGTATTTCCTTTGGTCTATTTCAGCTGAAGATGTATACAATTTATTATCTCAAGTTGGTTTATTAACTTCTTACTTTCTTTTTTTTATGGTTTTATTCACTGCATGTAGGTTCCAAAAATCTTGTTCTAAACAACCAACCAACTTAGACAATTTAATCTTTCAAATATTTTGTCCAAGATACGTGATTCAGTATATTGTATTCCAGACAAAATAAAAGGTGTTTTGCATTAAAATATGATGCGCTGATAAACTACAAACTGATACTTAAAAAAAAAAAAATCAGAGATAATAATTATAAAGTATTAACGATATTAAAAAATCAGGCCTATCTCTTAACGATAAAATGGTGATATTTCATTAATTTTTATAATTTTATTGAGTTTATAATAAATAAAATGAATAATTTACTATGTAGTTTTATATTTGAAGAAAAAAAAAAAAAAAAAAAAAATTATTCTATACTTTAAATTTATAATTATTTTTAAGTGATTGTAGTTCTTTATTTTAATTCGGTGAAATGGAGCGTAATTTATTCAGCACAATTATTAAATAATTTTGATAAAGTTCCTTTAGAAATGTGTAAATGGTAAAGTGTAATTTTGAAGCCAATAAAACAAAATTAAATTTGCTCTGGATAAAAGATCGTCTTATCTTAAAGTAATAATTAAGTTTATTTCTGAGAGCATATTAAGATCAATAAATGCCTTTGATTGATGCATTTCATTTTTTAATTTTATTTCCTTTGCCATTTTTTTTAATTAGATTATTTTCTTTCCCATGGTTTATATTGAATATATTTACACAATATCACAATAGAAATATATTATGTAATAATTACTAATTTGTTAGTTTTTTTGTGTTTTTTTTAAATGTCTGCTCCATTTACAGTTTAAGTTAAAACTAATACAAAATTGTGTTAATTATAATTCAAATTATGTTTAACATCTGCATAAATATTTACACTTGCTACTTCAGTTCTTTGCTGATTGCACTGTGCATGGTTTATTACAGCGTAGCAAATATAAAATAATTTTTTATACAAAAATAAAGGATTCTTGTGAACCAATTAGCATACTTTTTTTCAAAATGCAATTGATAAGTTTAAAAAATAGGGTTTTGTTTATGGTGAAAAATTAATTTAGCGCAAACGAAAATTAACCTACATAATACTAAAATATAATAGTATACATTTTGTAGATATTAAGGTTTAATTAGATTTGACACATAACTAGATGTGCATATTAACATCCTAATTAACAACATATGTAAACTCCTGAAATGTTCAGGTGTAGAAATTAATATAAGAGTTAATTTATAATGAGATAAGTTGAAATAGTTAACACCCTTTAACTTAAGGTGTAATAGTTAACACCTAGCAAGCTTAGGTAATTTTATTAACAGCTTACAAGTTAACATTTAATAAAATTAAGTATGTAGTCCTAGTTAACACCTTAAGTTTACATCTGATATGAATTCTACTAATTAGCTCTGTTAATTAATACGCTGTAAATGTATGCGCATAATTTATCACCTTGTAAGTTCAGGCATGATTGGTGACACTTGGTTTTACACAACATGATATTTACCCACATTTATTGAATGTAAATTTATTTTAAAATGTTCACTAATTTTGCATTACAAAGGAAATAATAAATACTTTTTTTTTATCAATTACATTCAGTATGATTTACACTCTTATTTTACTCAATAATAGTCCTCTCATTTAAAAACGGCTTAACGGTTCACAAGCTAAAATGTAAATCAATAAAAGACATTAATGGCAAAAAATTAGTATTTGATCTAAGACTTATTTCTTATTTTTGTGTCTTGTTTCCTATTAGGAGTGAACAATAATGTTTTAATTTGTGTCCCTTCTTTGTAATAAAATGTTTTATTTTATAAGATTATGTCCTTTTTATATAATATTTTTGTTTAACACTTATCTTTTCTTTTTTTGAGTGATTTGACAGCAGTGTATTTTTTTTTTCTTTTTATTCGTGTTCTTATTTATTTTGATTGTGAAATAAAATTATGAAGAATGAATTAATTTTGTTTGTCTACATTTAAAGTCCCCTGTGTATTTTGAGTTATTTTTTTAAAGAAATTTAGTAAAGTAGTTTTTGTTAAATACGAATATTGTTTTAATTCTAGTAAATTGTCTAAACTGTGTACCATTAAAACGTCTCTCCTATTTGTTCTCTAGTTTGTGAGATATTAAATAATACTTCAGTAAATGAGCAGATTCAAACCAAATAATATAAACATATAATATAGACATTAAATCATTTTTTTTTTTTCTTTATTAATTGTTAAGATGTAATGATTAAATTGTTCTAATGATAATAACTCCATTATTAATAAAAAAATAATGATTATACTCCATATTGAGAAATTTCCATTAAAAAAGTAACATAATACATACAAGAAACTATATTGCAATGTTTCTTTATCTTTTTCTTTCTATAATACTTAAAAAGTTTTATAAACAATTCCAGTGAGTAATAAAGAGAATGGTAGTGCTAAACTGTAGCAGTAGTTGAGTTAGAGATTTCCACTCTAATCCCATTCAAAAGTTAATTGACTTGTAGTCAATTAACTCAACTGTAGTAGTCAAATTGTCTACTACATGCCTATCTTAGTGGTAGAGCACTTCCACTAGATATTAGATGGGCTTCCATAAGTTAACTAAATAATTTCAGGAATTTTATTCCGATTTGCACAATTTTTTTTTAAAAGTTTTAATGGGGTTGGAAACATGGACCCTAACCAAAGCAGATAAAAAGAGAATAGGAGTATGGGAGAGAAAAATATTATTATGATCTTTGGAGGCGTGTCTGACAACGGAGAGTGGAGAATTAGAACAAATGCAGAGCTCCGGACTCTTTATAATGAACAAGATCTTGTCACAGAAATTAAAAAAGTAGGCTTCGATGATTGGGACATGTAGAACGTATGAATGAGGAAAACTCGGTAAAAAAATTATATAAAGGAAGACCTGAAGGGAGGAGAAACAGAGGTAGACCAAGGAAGAGATGGCTAGACGATGTTGAGGAGGGCCTGCAGCGCAAGGGAGTCCGAGGATGGCGGAGGAAAGCCCAGGACAGTAGAATGGGCAGAAGTCATTAAGGAGGCCAAGGCCCTTCAAGGGCTGTAGCGCCATGGAGTATGTAAGTAAGTACTAGTTTTAATGGGTCTTTTATTTATAATTCTGAAATCTACGATGTTGCAAAGTATTAAGTTGATTTTTATTATTTTATAAGCAGAATAAAGAATATGGCAGCAGTCTTATTGTAATACAAAATGTTATTTTTGAAAGCAAATTTGGGCGTATATTCAGATAGGTGCGATGAAGGGCAGATTATTTTTTAACTGCAAAAATATACTAGACCACACAAATTTAGAAAGAGCTGGGAAAGCCAATGTTTATTTTTGCAGCCCAACCCTACGCTGTAGGGTTGTACTTTTTTATTATAAATTTATACGGAAATGTGTTCATTCCATAATGAATTAATATTTTCATGTATTTATTATTAATTCATAAGCTCATTGTAATGTCCTACACCTTTACCTCCACTTAGGGCTGTCATGTGATATTAATGGGGAGGGGTGCATATCACTCCTAGCAGTGAATTCGCTGAGTAGCGGCCGCCTTCAGGGCTTGACAAGCGAAGGGAGTAGGGCCGCTCCCTGACTTGACTGTACTGTATCAGTGCGGTATCGGTAGGCTCGTTCGATCAGTATTGATTCGGTACAGATTCTTTACCGAGCTCCTATATCCTATACCTTAATGAGTGCTCCCTGACTAGGGCGGTATGCATGGGAGCGGGGCGGTAAGGGATCGGTACAGAGAGTCGGTATGAACAAGCTGTAAAAACAGAAGCGGTAAAGTACTTTCTTCTTCTACCGTGACTGCAAGATTCCACCGAAAGTATACTGACTAGTGGGGAGATGAAGGCGGTATCAGTAAGCTGTCGGTAAAGCAGAAAATACCGCATACCGATACCGTACCGACAAGTCAGGGAGTGGCCTATGGGACAGACCCTAGTATATTATTAAAAAAGTTTCTAAACAAAGAGCTAGTAAAGAGAAGGGTAGACTAAACTAAGCAGTAGAGATATACTCACCTTTTTTGTTGGAAAGAGTAGGAGAATCTTGCCTTACACTCTCACTTTACAGCTACATGGCAATTTTTTATAACATCCACATCTCTCTGATTTTTTGGGGTATATTCATCTAATTTTCCTGAAAAATGTATCTTTGAACACAGGAAGATTTAACCTGATAGAAGAGACTAACCTTGTTTTTTTGTTGAAAGGTATTTAAAAGTTATTTGGCATTAATTTTTTTGTTCTTGTTAAATTGTAAAAAATACAATGTCACCTCAGCAGCCTACTCCTTCCATGGGATGATGAGAAAAGCTAGTAGGGGTCATAGCCCCCAATTTAACAAGGACTATGCATTTTAAGTCTTTGTTTAGTTGTTATGTTTCTTGGGACTCAGCATTTTTGTTTTTTATTTATAGGGTTGGCTACTCTTTTATATATATATAACCTAAATTCAAATGATTTTATTCTCTTTTTAAGTTGCCTTTTTTTCTTTTCTTCAGATTTTCATCTCTGAATATGCAAGGTAATAACTTATTTCTTTTAACCTTTGACTAATAATATAAACTTTAAGTAATATCATAATTATTAGGTAAAGAATTATGTATTTGTTTAACATATTTAATTAAATCTGGCTATGAATCTGGTATAAATTAATGTGATAATTCCTAGTCATACCCTACTGGTTGTTCTTATGATTTATGTATAAAAAATTGTTACTTTAATGTTTTAATAGGATTCTAGAAACTGTACACATTTTGAAAAGTTTATTCATTAGAACTCAAGATATAAAACTTTTATTATTGGCTGGCCCATGAAATTAGTCTGGGCATTGATAGAAGGGAATATTTGTGAAAAAGTTTAGTTTTATTAAAAATAGCTTGAACTTTATTTACCCAGACAAGGTTTATACTTTTTCAATACATATTAATGGTAAATAGTCACAGCACTTAGCAAGGCCGGATGTGTCAGAAGCTTCTACCATATTCTATTCAATGTTAAAAAATAAGTCTCTAAAATAATGTAGCAATGCCGATTATGAAAGATTACTCTTCTATTTTTGTGTAGACTAATTTGATTTCTCAATTTTCCTGGGGTCTGAGAAATGGAAACCATCAGGTCCTATATTTTTTCTAAGTAATAAAAGCGGTTCAAACTCCACTTGGGAACACTTATTCTTAAGGTGGGGGGATAAGTGGCTAACAAGTTGCAAGATGACTGTGCAGAAGTAAAATCAGGTATTAAGGGTAGCGGGTAGAAATTAAGTGGCAGTAGTGGCTAAGTCAAACTTTTTTTTGACATTGACCGTTTTCAACAGGTATTCTCAATATTAAACCTATACTTACTTTTTTCCTTTCCATTAAAAGTTAAAAACAAATACATTCTTAATTTTTAATTCCCCGGCCTTTATTAAATATAGAATACACCAATCATCAGTTTAATAGTTTATACAGTTACAGTAGGTCCCATGCACCTACTCAGATTACACACACAATATTTATATTCTGCATAATATACGATAAATATAAAAAATAATCAGTATTGGTTCCGATCTCTTAGAGAGGGTGGGAGGTTACATTTTTTTGTAATTATAGATAAAATACACAGTTCGTTAATATTTAAAGCTTTATTTGACTTGTCATTTTTTTTTAAATGTAATTAATTAATTTATACTTCTTTCATTTTGTTCAAATTTTGTTGTTTGTCCAGCTTTTTTAAAAAGAAATCTTGACTTAATTGGTTTCTTTAAGCCTCACCTAAAAAAATAAATAAAATAATTGAAACAAACCAAACATTTTATATATACAGTAGAACCTCGATAAGAAGTGTCTTGAGGGGATTAGGGAAACGGTCTTGTTATTGAAGTGCTCTTATTGTTGAGGGTCGTGTTATCAAGGTTATTTTGGCTATCAGTCGTGTTAATGGAAACACTAAACGTGGGGTGGGGCGGGGTTTTTAAGTCTAAACTTGTTCAAGGTCGACCCATTCCTGTATAGAGTCGCGTTATCGAGGTTGACTTCTCAAAACGACTTGTTATAGAGGTTTGAGTTTCGTTGTGAATTGAAAAAAATCCGTATTATTGAACTTGTTTGGATAGTAATAGCAGTGGCGGATTAAGGGTGTCATCTAGGGGGTGGCGATCTGACCCTCCTAGGGGTTTCGGGAGTATGGAAAGCCCTAAGGAAGGGGGGGGGGGGAGTTCTCAGGATTCCTCCCGAATGCAGTAAAATATCTTAACCGTAAGTCATAGGTGTCGTTAGCAGTTAATTATTGTAGGGTGCATATAGCGGGGGGTCCGGGGGGTTCAAAAATTTGAAAATATGACCTCTCAAAACAGCGCTTAAATGCATTTCTGAGGTAAAATTTGATTTTAATACTTAGTCACAAAAGGGTAATTTTTGGCTCGATTATATGGTGTAGTTTGTTGGAAAACAAGTATGAACATGAACACAAGTTCATTTAAAAAAAAAAAATATATATAATACAAACTTAAAAGAATAGTTCTTGTAACACAATAAAAGTTGTGCACCTAATCATTCCCTTTGTCTAAAATACCTAAAAAAAATTTCGTTCTTGAGAACGAAAATTTATTGCAGTTTGTTACCTTCAGTAAAGCCTGGTTTACACGAGGCCGATTGGCGAGACAACTGGCGGGGCCAATTGGCCTCACGGATTGGGGGACAATCGCTGGCCAGTCCAGTTGAAAAAAATACCGTTTACACGTGGTTTTGAATTGTCCTGGCAGTAGAGGTCGAGAAATGGACGAGTACGCATCTTCCACTATGTCCTATGAAGAGTTGTATTTAATTCGGAATGATCTTTGTCGGGAATTCATTGTTGAGTCGTGTAAAGTTCTAATGGACGAGGTAGAAAAGAAGCGGAAGTGGACTAGGAAATGGCTTTTAAAAAGAGATAACGGCGGGTCATCTCAATTAATAAGAGAACTTTGAGTGGAGGATCCATTAGAGTATAGAGCGTGTTTAAGGATGACCCCGGAAAGTTTTGATGAACTGTTACTAAATTCAAAACTAACTGATTTAAAGAAACAACATATTTGAACAACGTAACAATTAACGATCCGCAACCAGATTGTGCACTTTTTTGTTGTTTTGAATGTTCAATATTAAAAGTTCCTCGAAAAGCCTTAATTTTAGCCTTTACCTCATCGACACTAAAACCTTCAATATTCATTTTAGAGAGGGGGAGCATCCCCACCTCTCGGATCTCGTAGCTGGGCCCAGTTGATTGTCCTCAACCTACTTCTGGAGACAATAGCTGGCCAGTCCAATTGACGGGACAATTGGCAAGCCAATTGGCCTAAAACGTTTACACGAAGCCAGTAATTTCATGCCAGTCAACTGGCTTCTTTCAATTGTCTTGCCAATTGGCATCGTGTAAACCAGGCTTAAGCTCGGAAGCTAAAGGGGGATTTTTAATATTTTCGTTTTATACATCTACAAGCCGTTAAGCCCATGACAACGGACCAAATTTTATATTTAGAAAAAATAGTTAAATTAAGTAAATTAATTTAGATAAGTTATTACATCTATTTGAAGACCATCGAATCTAAGCAAATACTCGTACTTTTCGACCCGAAAAGTGTTTTCGGTACACATTTTCGGGGGGGGGGGGGGGGGGGAATATATGATGTATTGCGGGGCCGGGGTTCCTCTCTTTGAAAATTTTGAAAATATTACCTCTCAAAACAGCGCTTTTATGCATTTCTGATATGAAATTTGGTAGTCGTTGGAAAAAAGTATAATCAAGGGGGGGGGGGGGGGCGGACGCCACCCCCGCCCCCCCTTTAATCTGCCACTGAATAATAGTCGTGTTATAGAGGTTAATTTAACATTATGCGTTATGGCTCAAGGGGATTTGAAAATTGCACTTGTAATTGAGGTTGTCGTGTTATTGAGGGTCGTGTAAGCGAGGTTCTACTGTATTTAAATAAACAAAACTCAAATCCTGTTGAAATTGAATCTTCCACCTAAATGTGCTTTTTATTCTGTTTTGTTTGTATTGATACACTTCTTTAATATTTATATAATTAAAGATTTAATAAATAAAAATAATAATAATTGAGGTCCTTAGGTCAGAAATTCTCAATAATCAAATTTTTTCCTCATTACAATTGAATTAATGAAGGTTCTTCATTCTTACCTAATTTGCAGTTTTTAATGTTCTCCATGAGTTTCGTGTATTCTTTCCAATGAGGTACGCCACCCGAAACTTTTTCAAATCCTGTTGCGGTGTTCTGTAACCAAAAAATCAAATTAGTATTAGGTTTATTTAATAAATGAACCTAAAACAACTTTAGATAGCTTTAGATTTAATATATATTTTAATTAATTTAAAATTATATTTTATCTTTTAAGATTTTATGATTAAAAAACAATAATAACACTCAAAAGAAGTTAAGTGAGACATGAAGTTAGAAATTATTACTCTTATGAAAATTATTTCATTTAAATTTAATAAGGTATAATAACTAAATATACAAATTTTATTTTTAGTACCGAGAACATGACGTCAGGCATCATATTAAAATCTCCGAAAAGACGGAAGTAATCTGGGTTTTTGTTGTAAATATCTCCAATACTTGTAAACATTGCAATGAGTTCATCAATCTGAAGTTGGTTGATGGATTGTTTCACCAGCATCTAAACAATAATAAGGTATTTTAATATGTATATTAATTGAATACAAACAGTAAATTTATTAGAGTTGGGACAACCGACTAGAAAAAACAACCGAATGAATAAGTCGATTCGGGAAGAAACAGTCGACTGAATTCAATCGACTGAAAACAGTTTCACAGCGGAAATAGGGTATACGAAAGATAAAGATATAGACTGAGACTGAACCCGCAAGTCGAATGTTTCAATCGAATGTTTTTGTTTTTAATATAGGAGTGGTAGGGGAAGGGAACAAGTGAAGGCCGTCAAGGGCACAGAGCTGAGGGGGGGGGGGGGGGGGGAGTGAGAGTGAGAACTGACTCTCACTTGACTCTCGTTATCTCGTCGCAAACTACAGCTGCTATGATATTGTTTTCATTCGACTGAAAACTAGATTGAATCCACACGTCGAATGTTTCAATCGGATGTTTTTGTTTTTAATTTAAGAGTGGTAGGGGAAGGGAACAACGGTGAAGGACTGAGGAGGGGTGAGAAGGCGCATGACACACATATTCACGTCCGAATTACAACTCTAACTACAGACTGATATCAGTCGAATGAAAACCTGATATCCACAACCGAATGAATGAATATTTTAAAACAACCGACTAGTCGACTGTTTTCAGTCGATTGGTTCCCAACGCTAAAATTGATTGTTTATTAGAATTTTATTAGGAAGTAAAAGTTAAGTATGTAAAATTACTATTGGTTGTAAATGCAAATACATCTACTTACTTGTATAATATTTCAATTTTTAAGTTTTTGGTAGTATTCATACTACGGAAAGTTTAAATTTTAATTTAAATCAAATTATAATTATTATTAACACTGGGAGACAGACAGAGAGAAAAATAGACTCCAGCGCCGGCACTTGAACCATGGGACTCTACATTTTCAGTGTAGCGCTCATTCGCAAGAGAATGATTTTCCTCTGCCGTAACCGATAACTAGTCCCGAATACAAGCTTTCAATATTTCTACAAGTTTAGCTTGGATTCGGGACTATAGTAGTTATCAGTTACGCAGAGAAAAATCATTCTCCTGCGTAGCTTAGTTGGAAAGAGCGCTACACTGGAAATGTAGAGGCCCCTGGTTCTAATCCCGGTGCTGGAGTCTATTTTTCTCTGTCTGTCTCCCAGTGTTAATAATAATTATAATTTGATTTAAATTGTATAATATAATTTCATAGCATTATGACCTCATCATTAATATAATCAAGTAGTGTCCGATAATTTTGAGGTACAAGTAGTGTACCTCAAAATTATTTGTTATAGCTAAGCTAAGGCAACCACATTTATTCCAATAAAATAAATATTTGTTTTGAGATATGATGACTTATCTAAATGATATTACTTTTTTTTCCTAAATTTAATTAAGCCTGTTGTCACAGGCCTAAGGGCTCATTATATTATAAACATAATGGTGATAAATAAATATAATATTCTTGAGGTTTACAATGAGATTGATATATGATAAATTAGTTGTTTTTACCTAGATTTTGATATTCATATAAAACTTAGCCGAATTCAAGATATCAATGTTCGAGTTATCGATATTCCACTGTATTTATTTGTCTCATTGTGGCATTAATGTATTGTGAAAGGTTTCTATAATACAATGAGATTTTGAAAGTAGCATTTAAGTATCCTAATTTTATTATTTAAGGGCTAAATGCTAGAAAAACTTGGTACAACCATGAAAATATGATTATAATGCATTAAGCTAATAGTTTAAACTTAATATTTACCATCCTGGGAGGAATGATTCCATAATTACACATTTCAACTGCAGTCAACGGCATTCTAGTTGACTTATGTGGAGCTGGAGGGCACAAAAGCTCAAATTTATCTTCTGGGTGATAGTGATCGACATCTAAGGACAGAAAATTAGCATGTTATTTTAATATCTTACATAATAATATCATGGTATTTTTACTGAAGAAATAAAAATAAAAAACACATTTAAGGTACTCTTATTACTATTTTTAATCCGATTTCAGCTGTTTATAAATAAAAATGTTTATTGTTTACCATCAGCTGTTTAATGACTCATTGACTATCAATTATGCACGCTCAGCTCAATATTGCAAGCAGTCAACTGCATTGCACACCTAGTTTTTATTTCTTCAGTAAAAATACCATGACATTATCTTAATACCACAAAATCTCCGTCAAAACTATTAATGAATTATTATCTTAAGTTAAATAACATTAGTAGAGTATAAAGTATGAGAAGCCAGGTCAGGTTTCTATGGGATCTTTGGGTTTATCAGTCCATTTCTGAATAATCCAATCAAGTTTGTAGGTCTTTGGGGGTTTTAACTCAAAGATCTTTGGATCTATCTGTGCACTTCTGTATAATTCAATTGAAGTTTGGCTTCCTACACAGCTTTGCAGTATAAAGTATTGTATTTATTTTTATACATAAATTATGTTTTAGCAGTAAAAAAATATTATTACCTCTTCCCAAAGTAGGAACAAATGGTCTCATCATACCATCGTCAAACAAAGGTTTTCCTCCTACTGTCACCATTGGAGCTGTTAAACAAGTCTGTGATCCTGTTAAAAAATAAAATAAAACAATGTGGTATTAATACTCAATGAGATCAAGAAAAATATGTAAAACATTTGGTTGAACATGCTTTCTTTTAAAAAAAATAGCAACAGTGTAATAATGTTACCATAAGATCCAAGAGTGAAGCTTGAGTAGGGACAATTCTTTGTAATTAGTCCATTTTCCACAAAAACTTCAAGGGCAGTGTCATGTTCTGGAAAAAAGAAAATAAATAATAAACAAAAAAAAACTAGCACCCCCAAATTTAAAGCTAATATTTTTTTCTGAACATGTACACCAAATTTAAATGAAATCAGTTCACATTGGTTTAGGATCCATGTCCATTTATAAAAAAATGTAACTTTCTAAGTATTAGAAAACATTCATAAATCGTTTTCTTTACGAGTATTCCGTAAAAGTAAAATAGTATTTTATTAAATCTGTATATTTTCTTGAGGGGTTCTGGGGGGGGGGGGGGGGGGGCTGAAGCCCCCCTCCCCCTGTGGGTGCACCACTGTTTAGAGTAGGTAACAACTTCTGCAAGATGTGGAACCAAATCTCATGCTTTAATGATTTTATACTATTTTCACTATTGAAATATTAATAATTATTTGGAGTTTATTTTAATATATTCTAAATTATAACTCTTTTTATGAAAAAAATTAACATTTTTATATTCAGAAATTGGAGCGAGAGGATTTATTTGTTCTAATAAAAATTCTTAGAGAATTAATTTTATTTATAGAAAGTGATGTTTCACAAATTAGGGTTATAAAGTTTACTTTATATTTTATAAACTGACCTGATTTTTTGTTAGTCCAAAAACACATCCTTTTGTCTTTGAAGTCTTTGAGCGATTGAATTGGTGATTCTTTAGGAACAACGACAGCAAGGTACTGTGTAGACAAGTTTCCATACTTCTCCACCATCAATGGCCTCAGGTTGTAGTCTCTGAAATAAATTTCCAATTATGTTACTTATTTACCTAAAAGTTTAAAAAAAAACTTTCCTACTAGGAATTTCTTTTCTGGGAACATAGGATTACCCTATCTTGGGTTAGCTGATATTATATTTGGGTTACGCCATGAGAGAAAAATAAGAAAAAACAAAAACTTAAAAAAGAGTGATGCTTTGAGATCTGGGAAGAATACCCCATACTTATGATGAGGAGAATATTAAAAAAAGAGGACCTTACTCTTACCTTATAATGAGCAAGGAAAATATAATGCACAAGCATAGGGAAAAGCAAATGATGAGGGAACAGTAAACTCCTACTAATTAAGAAAATGAATACTTAGAATGAAGTCTTACTGGATTCCGTGGTATGCATCATGAGGGTCAGCGAAAACCGCATCAGCTCTGTTGGACTTGACAGCATCAAGACATTTCTCAATTGAGTCTTCGTTAACACATTCAATCCTTGGCCTGACACCACGTGAAAAGGATGAGGAAGACAGTTTCTCACACTTACCAGTTGAAAAGAATCCTTGGATTACTTCACAAAGACGAACAGCCTTGAATGGACCAAATTCTTGCTGGCGAGTCAGCACATCATAGTAGCGGGCTAAAAATTAAATTATTTTTTCAATTAATATTCTAAAAGAACATAAAAATGACAGAACACATAATAGTATAGAAGAGGGGTTTCTAAACTTTTCTACATTGCAGCACCTTTAAAGAATTATAATTTTCCCATGGCATTCTGGTTATATGATATCTATCTGTGGTAGCTACATTTCATGTTTGTATGACTATGAAGAAATCACAAAGAATAATGCTCAATAGCTCAATTTGATTTCCTTCTTCTTGTAGAGCTTGATCACAAAATAGATCTTAGATCTATATAAACTTCTGGGTTTGATCTTCTGTGCTGGTTCACCAAGTACTTGCAAACCAGTCAGTTAGAAATTCAGATTAATTTGGAGTTTTAGTAGAGAGCGCCTCTCGACCCTTGTTGTAGAAGGTAATTTGAAACATTTACCTGTCTTTAAGTACTGTAGAGGAGCAACTGGTTCAATATCTTTAAGTGTGTTGTGGTCTTCCAAGCCCAAAACATCTTTTCTCCAGGTTGATTGCTTGTTTTCTCCAAATATAGCAAGTTTCTGAAGATCATCCCTCAATTTAGCAAAAATATCATCACTGGAAAGAAAAATAATAATAAATAAATAAGTGATATATTATTAATTTAAATAAAATATAGTTGAAATAAAAAAGGGTAATACTAAAAAAGTAATAACAAATTTTAATCAAGGTTTAACATCCAGAAAGGTGAGATGTGTTCTATGCAAATGGAAAGACAACATGTAAAGTGGCTAACTCTTCCACCTCGATATAGTGTTGATTAGGAGGGATTTTTTTAACGAAACATTTAATCGAGCAATTTTTAAACTTTTACTCAAATTCGAGTTTTCAGAAGTATCTAATTATTGATAACTATTAAAAACATTCCGGGAAGCTGATTGACTTGATAATTAAAAGTGTATGTTAATATGTATATACATTAGGTAAGTTAATATACACCCTTAAAATATAAGTAAGAAGAGCTTTAAAAACTAACATTTTCAAGAAAGGCTGACTATATTTTTTACCATGACAGGACCCTTTCAATTTATTTGAATATTATAATGTCTCTTTTTTTAAAAAGTAATTTTGCCACTATTGCCAATTTTAGGAGAAAAAGGTGCTTAAAACTAATTAGATTTGAGGGACGTGTCTAGATTACTGGTTATTATTGTAAAATGATACCATTGTGTTCAAGATAAATAATTAATAAGTTTACCCGGTGAACTTTTTGTTAGCAATCCAGGTTGGCCAAGGCCTAGCAGCCCATACACAGGCAGGTCCATCTAAAGGTTTCTTGGTTCCGTCAGGACAAAGGTATCTGTATTTGTTATAATCATACGAAGTTTCTTGAGCTGGGATCAGTCCATGGGGGAGCTGTTTCAAAACAAGTATTTGATTAAGCAACATACATTAACTAAAAAAATATATTATGTTATGAAGAAAGACGACAGAATATATTATATTAATAAATTCACCCACACATGACCAGTAATTAAATGTCATGTTAAGGCAGACTTGTATTATCAGTCATGCTTCAAACAGTTAGTTGCTTTTCAAAATTTCTTTTATTTACACATTATATTATAATATTAGTTAGAACTTACTCCAAAGAATTTTTTGACAACGATCACTTTAGTAAAAGCAACATCTCCTCCAGAATCAGCTAGACAACGGAGGGCACCGTCATAGCCGGAGTTTTTATCTGGATAGTCACACTGATCAGGCTTTTCACACATGGCACACAGATTAGAATATCTATCCTCTAAGAAACAAATGAAATAATAATATTAAAATGGATGATATTGGTTAAGACTACACGGAGAAAAAAATATTTGGCCAAAAAAAAAAAAAAAAAAAAAAAGAGCCCAAATATGTGTTAAATTAATTCTTTCATAATTCAGAAAATTGTAAGCGAATTTGGCCTATATCAAGCTGATCTTTTTCTCAAACAATCAGAGAATCAGGCAAAATTTATTCGGCTGTCTTTGATCTTCTAAAATCAACGGCAACAAAAAATAATACGGATAAAATTGGACTGAAAAAGCCCTCAGAAAGCAATACGGCACATTTAAAATAGTTTTTTTCCAATATTTTTCTTTCAACCTAATTTCCCCTAAATCATTATATTCTACTTGATGACTTGAAATTAAAAAAATGTTTTCTTGATAGGATGTCGTCACTTATTAATTTAATTTTATTTTTGATTACTTCTAGGTTAATTTCTTAGGTAATTGAAATCCTACTTCCTCAGAATCACTATTGTTATTGTATGGCATAATAATTCGCCTCATTTCACTTGTATATTCTAACACAATGAGAATAGAGAGTCCATGTTGGTATATAATGGTAAAGTACATATTTAATCTGAATTCAGCTGTATATAAGAAGAAGATGAGAAGTAAAGTTTTGATTACCGGATCAAACTATCAAAATTCAATAAATATTTCCTACAATTTTTTTTTCAAACAATCAAAATTCGTCCAAACAAAATTACTATTTAATTTTCCTAATCGTATGAACTTATGCCTTATTTCGTTCTACTGAGTTTTATTTGACTGCAAATTAAATGAATCTTAGTTTGGCCGAGGAACTTTTGAATAACCCTTGATTTTTTTCTCAGTGAATTATTATGAGAACCTACGGATAACTCCCTTTGCTTTTTAAAATCAAAATTGATAATAAAGTCCTTGAAAATTACTAGTTTTTCAGAATACAAAATATAGAAGACTTTTTTATGGTTATTAAATTTTGTTTGAATTTGATATTTTTGTTCTTTACAAACATGATCATCTCACAACTCCATTTTGATTCTAAGGAATTATAGTCAGAAAGCTAAAATTGGTAATTTTTACTCTTCATAGGATCAATTAAGGCGATATTAGACCAGGAATTAAAGCATGGAAGGCATTCTCTTTGTAAAACCATTAACTGAAATATCATTTCTATAGGATAAGCATTATGTATTATGTATGCTTTATATAATATTCCTTAATCCCAATGCTAGGTCAAGCCTAGAAAGAGATAGTATCAAATATATATCTTTTTGTAAAAAGTTGCTTCCTAAATCTTTAAATTTTATAGGCATTATAGAGTTTCATTCAGTTTTTTTTTGTTGTTTCATTCATCTTTTATTGTCAATACCATTATGCCCTAAATTGACATGTTTTTGTGTAAAATAGATTATTTTATGTTTCAATAATTGCAAAGTAATTATGGCAATAATGCTTTTTATTTATATAATATTAATATGAAAAGATTGCATTTTATAAATAACTTACTCATGACGGAATTGATATCAGCATGGCTTGACCAGGTACCAACAATGCAAGCTTTAGAGAAAAATTGTGAGAATGCTTTTAGTTCACTTTCTCTTGCTGATAAAGTAGGATCGTCATCAGCTTTCATAACACCCATTTTTGATAACTAAAATATAAAATACAATTTAAATTACAATCACTCACGAAAATTATTGTTAATTAAGTAAATAAATATATAGGGAGCCAGGGTAGCCGAGCGTGTTAGGGCGCTCGCTCAGCTATCAATAAGTCGAGGCAACTCGAGGTCGTGGGTTCGATCCCGTGCCATGATACTCTGAATTGCATCAATGATTCGCGGACGGTGCAGGGCGAGGGACACCCTTTATGGGGACTCTTCTCCCACTCTTTGATGTGGGTTCGATCCCGTGCCATGATACTCTGAATTGCATCAATGATTCGCGGACGGTGCAGGGCGAGGGACACCCTTTATGGGGACTCTTCCCCCACGCTTTGACGCACACTTATATAGCTTACTAATGACCACACCACTCGCTTCGGCAGTACAATGTACAAATGTATGATGTGTGAAGTAGCTGGAACTCTCCACCACGGGGCGTAAAAAGGGCCTAAGTGATGGCCAAATTGCAAGGTTCGAACAAGTGGTTCGTCCTACCCGTTCTAGTAGGAAGTACTATACTACTACTACTACTAAGTAAATAAATATATATAACAAAATGTTGGATAAGCTAAAACCATTTTAATACACTAGGATTATTCTTACTTGAAAGTGGTTGAATGGGGTTAACATAAAATATTATTAAGTAATTTTATTTGTATTTACTTATTTTAAATAAAAGCTATTTACTTTCTCATTTATGTAGTATTTAATAAGTTTTAAAAATCTCAGGGAAGTACTTGCGTCCAAGAACTTTTTAGGGTTTCGTACTAACTAATTAACTATAATTAACTACTTAACTATAAATTATTTCAAAATATTAGGACCAGCCGTTATATATTGGTTGGGGGGGGGGGGATTTTTTTGGGGTATATTTTGATCTATAAAGCCAATAAAGAATGCAAAATTTTAAAAGCATATATATATATATGTATATATATTTATATCCTACTCTTCAGCAGCTTTCATTTAATACCCTACTCGAAAATTAAAAAAATATAAATTTTTAAGTTTATCACATTTTTGCAAATTGCGCATGCGCAAATTTAATTTTTTACTTCTTTATATTTTTCTTGTGGTTGGGTCAAAAAGTTGCACCTGTGATTCAAATTTCAGCACTTTAGCTTAAACGGGTCCGGGCCCTATGAACCAAAGAGCGACGGCATAAGGGGTTTGAAAAGTATCTACAACACCCTAAAAAGGTCCTGTGTGTCCCAAAAAGTTTTTTTTTAATGATTATTATCAACGCATGGAATCTAAACTACTGGGACGATTTGGATTCTATTTGATGAACATGTTCAGAAAATCATACCCTTAGGCGAAATGGAAAAATAAACTTTTGCTTTACGCTTTGGGGGGGGGGGGGGGGGGGGGGGGCAAAACTGAAAAATCGTGTGAATAAAAAAAAGGGTCCGACGGTTTTGATGCTCATAATTTCTATAATGTAGTCCATTTAAAAACGAATTTAACCATATAAGTCGTTTTCCCGGGAAACATTTAATTTATGAGTAATTAATGAAAATAATTCTAATTTTTGTAATGCGAATATTTGAAAATTTTCTCCATGGAAATCCGTTTTAGACCATTCTTAATCGATTCCTGAAATTTAACACTTTTTGGAACGAAGTTCCTTATGGCCCGTTCTGGAGCCCGGGAGTAAATCCGAAAAAAACGATCAAAATCACCGTCACAAAATCACAGTCACGCAAAATCCGTCACGAAATCTACCGATGACAATAACTTGAGTAAAAGATCACCGAGTTAGTTGAAATTTGGTACACATGTTCATTTTACCAATGCCCAGGCTGAGCTCGTTGGACAACGTTATCCGCCCAAGCGTTCACGCGCAACGCTCGCGTAAATGTAAGCTTCAAATTTAAAATTCTGATTTTTTGGACGGGAAAAAATTCTAACATCATCTATTTAATGAGACAAACAACTTTTATATATATTTTTTTTTTTTTAGTAAAACGAACACAGACACTGCTATGAAGTGATAAAGATCGCTAAATTTATTAAAGCGGACCTAAACGTTTTAAATAAAGAAAACAACGTTTTTATCGATATCTTACGTTCTAACGTAACGATTTCAATAAAACTTCATACACATCGTCTAAAGTACAGTTGAAACAGTCATATAAAATTTCAACCTGATACAAGGAGAATGTGTTTAGTGTTGGTGATTTTATATTTTACATTATAATATTTTAATTGGAGATTCGCCGACGGAGGTTCAATGGGACAGTTATTTTCTTCTCTACAACCATCTGCTTTAACTATAAACTAATCAAAATTAACTTTTTTCTCAATTTACAATTCATCATTTATTGTAAGACGCTCTTTTCAAAGATAATAAAAAGTTTTTCTTTTAATTTTGCCTTAACTCCGCTAGTACAAATAGTTACTTTTAATTTTGTCTCTTATTCTAACTCCGCCATGTATAAGTAGTTAGCAGTATCATATAGGTACTTAGCACTGTAATTATATAATTTATATTTAATATAAAGCGTAAGGCACTTCGTTCCTACCGGGTGTCCCACGATACCACACGTATTTTTTTTTTATGTATATATGTATGTATGTATGTGTCACTCAGAGGATATCTAGGATGCTCCTAAAAAATCCACTCAAATTTTAAAATGTCAATTATATCAAATGAAAGGATGAAGTTGTTGGCCAGAATTTTTGAAGTCCATTTAGGGATCAAATTTTGATAATTTAGGGTCAAAAGTAGCATAAAAACTTTTTTCATTTTACCTCTTATATGAAAATATGACAAAAGTGTATATAACAACAATTGCTGTACTCTTAAAGAGCTTTCCAACGACATGCTTCTTGAAAGGTATATAATATTTTCACCCATCCAAATTCTAAACCAAAATTTTCCTATATTATCATAAGCCAATAATACGCAGATTTCTTTGAAAATTCGCTCATTAAGTCATGGTACATGACTGGTCCTTTTTACTCTAATAATGATTGATAAAATAAGAATTCTTTAATCGAGGGTGTTCCATAAAGTTCGCACTTTTTGGAAAGTTAATAAATCAGTCAAATTGAATTGCATTTGTTTTTGCATATTTACATTCAGTAACATCTCCGATTTAATAATGGAAAACATCTGGCATATGAACCCTCACTGAGTCAAAACTTCCAAAAAATGGTGATGCCAGATATTTACTTTACATTATTGAATCGGAAATGTTACTGAATGTAAATATGTAAAAATAAATAATTACTTATGTAATGTAAATATGTGAATACATAAATGCATTTTCAAATAAATTTCCCTAATTTATTCATATTTGAAAAAGTGAGAATACTTTACGGGACACCCTTTACATGTACATATTTGATTTTGATTGTATATAGATGCCATTGTATGCATTTATTTTGACCGAGCTCATTTCAGTTTTAAATAATTCATACCTATCTCTATACGTCGCGTCAGAGAGGTTATGTAAAAGTGACCAAGGTTGCTGTGACGTCATGCGCCCTCCACGATTTTTCGTCAGGTTATCTTTTCTGGCTCATAACAAACCATTGTTTACTAGAGTTCTGTGAGCATTTTATAGTTTTTTCCTCTTTTCATTCTATTAAAAGCTTTTTTAACCGTTTTTAACCTTATCATATATTAGTAACATCATTAATAAGCCAACAAATGTATACATTTTAGATGATTAAACAAATAATTCTCACAAATAACTCAAAGAAGATGTAAAATAACTTACTCACAGATGTGCTCTTTTTACTCTATTAAAAGCTTTTTTAACTGTTTTTAACCTTATCATGTATCAGTAACATCATTAATAAGCCAATAAATGTATACATTATAGATGATAAAACAAATAATTGATTAAAAAATAATAATAAAATAAAATAGCACTGATAAAACTCAGTCGTATATCCAATGTTATGAGCCAGCTGACCTAACAACACACACTTTTTTACGTAAGTGACGTCACACTTCCCCGGCGTATTGTAATACATTTATGGCTATAACTAGATTGTTTATACTAACGATAGTAAAGGGAATTTTGTAGCCAGCATTTCTTCCAACTCCAGTATGACATGATTTGAGTCCTTTAAGGTCTGACAGACTTTTAACTGGAGAATCTGCTGGAACAACTGCTACTGATTCGTACCTGAACTCAGCTGTAATATAAAAATAATTGTAAATTTAATGTTATAATCGGGATAAATATAACAAAATAATTATAGATGAAAGTTTTATTTTGATATTTACATTCTGGTTCTTCCTTGGTTCGAACTGCTGCAAAAGCTCTAAATGTAGAGTTGCTCTTTTGGTAAGCCAAAAGAAGGTCCTCAGGCTCAGCAAACATTATATCGGCCTGAGGACTCATTTGATAGAAAGTAAATGGGCCAAAAATCTTATCAACACAGTCTTGCCTAGAAATATATGACAGCAATTATAAAAATTATTTCATGTAACATTAATTATTTTAACAACTAAGATAGATTATGCCACAATAAACGACTTTTGATAAAAAGTAGGAATAAGCCTTGTTGACCCGTTATTTAAGTCAATCTGTAAAGTTGTGTGACAAATATTTGAGACTACTTCTTTTTGAGTGAATCGCTTGGGGCACATGAGAAAAGCTAAACTCCAACTTTGCGGGAACTTCTGGAAGGCGGAGGCGGAAGTACGGGGTGCAATGGTCAAAATAGTATATATACCCTTCATGACGCTGGTTGTTGGAAAGCGCTTTAAGAGTACAATAATTGTTGTTATGTACACTTTTGTTATATTTTCATCTAAGAGAACAATGGAAAAATAGGAAAAAATTATTTTTAATAAAAAAAGTATAAATAGTACAGCCAATCTGCCGTGATTAAAGGCAATCTGCGACAAAAAATAAAAAGTAAGAATATGCCATTAGTGCAGTAAATCTGTAAATTTGTGCGACAAAAATTTGAGACTACTTCTTTTACATCAATCGCTTGCGGATCGTGAGGAAGGCAGAGAGGGGAACACTTTTTTTTTTCGTTATCTCAAGTTCAATTTTTTATTATTTTTCTGACTCCGATTCCTCTTTTTTACCGTTTGATCGTCTGATCATGAATTTTATGCTGATTCTGCTTCACTCACTAAGGTACGTTTGTCTTTTTCGCTGGCGTTGAAGGCAAAAGTACGACTTGGATGGGAAAGCCAAAGTCAGTATCCTCAAGGAAATCATCTTCAGCATCTACGAGCGGTATGTTGCGGCAATTTTCTCCGCCGCAGTGTTTGCAAGCAACTGAGCATGGGAAACCCTCCTTCCTGCCTGTGTAGCTTGCGGGTACTTGCAAGCTGCACCGCATTTATTTATTTTACAGCTTCAAGCAATGAGTTTCATGAGTCTTTACGGTACTCCGGTACCTTTTGTCCAAAGTAAACAAAGCACACAATGATATACTAAAGCACACAAATTATTTAATAATTGTGTTTCTGACATCATATGATGCACATATACCAATTTTCATTCATATCGCATCAAAAATAGTAATATTTTTAATTTGAACTATAAGCAATTTTTCCTGTTTTTCCATGTTATTCCCCTCATAAATGAAAATATGAAAAAAAAGTGTTCATAGCAGCAATTACTGTATTCTTAGAGAGCTGTTTATACTATAATAACTTTTGTACCCCGTACCCTGTAGTTTCGCCTTCCGGAGGGTCCCGCTAAGTTGGAGCTAAGCTTTTCTCATGTGTCCCAAGCGGTCCATGATAAAAAATTAGTCTCGCCTTTTATCACGACAGATTGACTGTACTACATAAAAAAGAAACAAAAATGTAATGAGTAAATGTATATTAAAAAGAACTTGCCAAGGTTTAGACCATTGATAACAGTAAAAGTATTTTAAAGAATTATTCTTTATCACTAATTAGTAAGTGTGACTAATATATTCTTCTTATTAAATGTTTTTTATGTTTTACTTAATAGATTTAAGATTTAAACTGTTTGTCTAAGTGCTCTTTCTATTCTACTACCATGCATTGGTTTTACACTCGGTCCATGATCTTTGTTAAGCTTTTGACCTCTGACAATCGTAATACGACATTGATTACCTTCTCATAGGCTTTTCTTAAAAAAAAATTGAATTAAATTGATTTGATTTGTTTTTTTATTTTGAGTTTTTGATGGATTTACATGTTTGAGGTCCCCTGAGTTCAAAAATGAATGTCCGTCGTCTGTAATCTATGCTGACACGTGGAGCCTAAACGTGTGGGCCGATTTTGATGATATGTGGCATACAGATTCAGAAAAATCATGCCCTGATCCAAAATTTGGGAATAAATTTTAGGATTAAATTTTGGGGCGGTACCCCACAAAACTCTGAAAAAAAGTGAAAATAATTATTTCTTGAAATAAAATATAGTCAAAATCAAATTATAATTATTATTTACTACGGGAAACAGACAGTGAAAAATACACTCCCGCGCCGGGATTTGAACCACCATTGGCGCGGGAGTGTATTTTTCACTGTCTGTTTCCCGTAGTAAATAATAATTATAATTTGATTTAAATTATTTAAACTTTCCGTAGTATGAAAACTACCAAAAACTTAAAATTGAATTTAAAATATAGTCTTTAAATACGAATCCAACCAAATAAGTCGTTTTCCTGGGGAAAAAACTAGTTACTGAGCTTTTTAACGCGGACCGTGAGGGGCCGGATTCGAGTCCCCGCTGGGGAAAAGTTAATTTATGGTAATTGTACACTTTTTTTTATAAAACAACTATGTACATCGATAGAAAAAACTTTAAGGAACATCAAGCAAAATTCGAAGAAAAACAATATATATATATATATATATATATATATATATATATATATATATATATATATATATATATATATATATATTCATATATATATATATATATATATATATATATATATATATATATATATATATATATATATATATATATATATATATATATATATATATGTACATAAAATCCATATACGTAGATTTTTATGACTTCAAGGAACATCTATGCCAAATTTGAAGAAAATCTATCGACGCGTTTGGTCGTAACATGTGGAAGAAAAGTTGAAACATAGACTTCACTACGTTCGGTCAACAAGACTGTTGTAAAAAATGTGTTATAGTGGTCTCATATTTGCATACATTCTAAAAATAACAACACATAAACCATTGTTTTATCAATAGTATAATAATAATTACATTATATAGGTATATTTACAGTCTAAGTATTAAACTAGATGGAAATGTTTAGGAATATACCATACAGGCATAACATTCATCAGTTCACACTGATTTTGCAAAAGCAATTAAATAATCACATTCTATATTTTTATAGTAGGAGTTAGTATTGGGTTATGCTTATCTATTATTATTTATACAAAATTGTACACAAAAACTGTTTGTTTCTCTTCGTGTCTGTAGACTTTAGAGTTAAGATGAAAGCGTATACATTTATTATCTTCAGTTCAAGTGAAAAGGTTAAATAATATCGCATCAGTCGTTATTGTTGTTGGTATTTTTATATAGTTAATATTCTTGAGGTTCATTGTTTACCTGTCAGTTCCTTGAACACACTTGAAGTCAACACCAAGAGATGCTGACTCTTCCAGCATCTGTTCACATTGTTGATATTTGTCTTTTGGAACGCACATTCGAACTGAAAATTACAGAAATAAATATTATTTTAATAAATTAGTAGATTGTTCCTTGTAGTATAAATTCTTAATTAGTTGGATCTTTTAAGGAAAATTCTAACACTTTTTGTCTATTTTTTTCTATAAACATTTTGAAAGTACTTATTTAAATCGGACAGATTCTCGTCAATTCACCTGAAGTCAGGTACTGTCCATTACACTATTATTTAACAATATCTCAGACATCGAAATATATATAAAAAAAACTACCAAGAACAACACATTTGTACTACCTACTTCAACTTAACTTCCATATTTTTCGACCTTAACTACCTATAGGTACTGAGGCGTTTGAATTTTCCTTAAAAGACCCAACTAATTAAGAAATTATTATTTTTAAATATCGCTATGTTAAGTCGTATGTTGGTTTTCCGATTAATTTATTTTCCTTTACACAAGAAGAGATGAAGTAACAGATAGAGTGGAGTAGTTTATTATAACATATTGTAGTAGTTATTATTACCATATTTTATGTGGGCCTTTTAATATTACCACGTTTTATTAGAAAAGCCAGTGCGGGCAATGTGTGGCCCTCTGCTGGCAGGAGGCCCATTTTAATAATAAAATAATTAAATTATTGAGATTCATATACGTACAAAGTCGTCAAGTATATACATTTCAGAGTTCAAAGTCACGATCCTTTGGTAAAAAGTAAAAAATATATGGTTCTTGTGAAGGTTGGCCATGAACTTAGGCCAGAAAATAATAATAAAACTTATAGGAGAAAAAGAGTTAGAACAACGAAATAAAACTAATACTATTATATGAGCTTAGTACAAAAGGACTTTAACCTTGGCCTTGGGGCTTCTCACGAACAAAACATAAACTAAAAATATAAAGAAGCGACTGCATTTTGCTTTTTTTTCAAAGCGATTGTTAAAGCTAATTTACATGCTTAACATGCTATTACAATAAAGATTGAGTTACTCCTAGGGATTTGTATCAATAAAACTAAGTAAAGGCCCCCATACACGATCAAATATTTTGCGCAAACATGATGTTTGCTGATGTCGGGCAAATTTAGGCCATAGACGTCAAACATCAAACAGCCCCATATATACAGTCAAAATGTTTGCGCATACATTTTGACGATGTATGGGGGCCTTAAGTATCTTATGAGGAAAAAAGTATAATTTTATTTACAAGTATAAAATACACTCAGCACATTAACATAAACACACCTAACCTACCTTGTATTAGGTACACTATAAGTGTTCAAGTATGTATATATACACGTTCAGACCCGGGTTTGCAATGGCAAGATTGTTGCGCTTTTATTCTATAATTATATGGGTTAAATAATGTAAATAAATTCACTCTGAATTTTCTCTTATGCCGGCTCATGCTTATTTTAGTGTTCGATCTATAGCATTTATAGTTGGTGATAATTTTGTTTAAATTAGCTAGGGCGTATTTATCACTAATTATAATTATATTCTCAGATTGACAGCACTTATTCAATATTTTTTTATATATATATTTATTTAATATATATATATATTTTCAGAAAAATCAAAATTTGAGGATGCTACCCACAAAAAACTCTAAAACACACGAAAAAAAACATTGTCTCGTAAAGATTTCGACGATTTGATCAAATAATTTTCTAAAATGTATTTCATTTAAATACACACACATATATATATATATATATATATATATATATATATATATATATATATATATATATATATATAATAAGCTAACCATATAGATTGATCCTGGAAGAAATCTAGTTTCCGTAATATTGGATAAAAATTAATTTGCCCCTCTGAAATCAAAACCGAAATGCACCTGCTGAACACTTTATAATTAATACTAAAAATAAATTAATTAACTTAGACACTGTAGAATTTAAATTCAGAAGTAGGTAAATGCAAATGTTTTGTTTGAGTTAGTCAGACCGCTTTTATATTATCTTCTGTTTTTAATTTAAATCAAATTATAATTATTATTAACTACGGGAAACAGACAGAGAAAAATACACTCCATCGCCGGGATTTGAACCACGGGTCTCCTGTATAGCTTAGTTGGTAAGAGCATCTGTACTGGAAATACAGGAGACCCGTGGTTCAAATCCCGGCGCTGGAGTGTATTTTTCTCTCTCTGTATCCCGTAGTTAATAATAATTATAATTTGATTTAAATTAAAAATTAAACTTTCCGCAGTATGAAAACTAACAAAACTTAAAAATTGATTATCTTCTGTGTAAAGATAGAGGGAAATATATGCAGCTTGAAAGCAAAAACCAAAATCAAATTGTTTAACAAAAAAGTAAGAATTATTATAGACATATGTCTTTATAGAAAAAAAAAAAAAAAATTAAATATAGGTTCGTGAGCCCACTAAAATTTTGCCACTTAGCCCGTGGAGATACATAAACTGCTTTAGGGCTAACTTAGCCCTAAAGCAGTTTATGTATCTCCACTAAACTAGCAATAAACTTTTGCTTCCAAGCTTACCGAAGGTAAAGGAACCTATTTGATCGTTTTGAAGAACGAAAATATTTTATCTCCTATTTCAAAAATTCCAAGACAAATCCGTTTCAGACATCAGGGAACATTTTTGGTTCCGTATCAATTATTGCGAACCAACATATGTATTTATGTATCTCAAAAACTACTCGTCTGATTTTTATGAAATATGGATGGAAGGTCATAATTAGCCCATTGTTGGTCCCATTATAAGTTTCAACCTTCTGCGCCCATTTTTTTATCTACCACATGACACAAACATAAATTTATATACCTCAATATCTTCATAAGTACTCATCTATTTTTTACGAAATTTTGATGGTTTGTCAAACATAGTCCGCATAATGCTCCAAATTAATTTCAATCTGCGCTCTTTAATTTTTCTACATTGATACTTTAATTCAGGTAAAAAATCAAAATAATTTTGACAGATTTACAAAACGAGGGAAAATTAAATTAATTTGACAATAATAGGTTGTAAAAGCATAAAATAATTAAAGTATACGAAATAGGAGCGAGGAAACTATGTGCCACACAAATTGGCAGACAATTTGAGAGGAATGATATGTTTCAAGTTCGTAAACCAATTTTATATTCCTAAACTGGCTAATTGAATAATTTTGAAATAACATATTCCAATATTTAGGTCTAGAATCCTTCAACATATTTTAAAAATGTTAATATTCTGTTTTTCTAATAATAATTCTAGTCGTATAGTTATCTCCACAAGTATTTGCAAGTTGAAAAGATTAAGGCTCTACCGCTCTTTGAGGTTAGAAAAATCATTAAATTGAAAATTGTATTGGTTCTAAGCAAGATATCAAAAATCTAATCACAGGCTTCATTCCTAATTTTAATTCTGCACAATTTGAGCCCTATTTCAACTTCCTATGATAAATAGTACAGGCGCCATTTCAATACAACGATAAAACTCGTTGTATTAAAATGGCGCCTGTACTATTTATCATAGGAAGTTGAAATAGGGCTCAAATTGTGCAGAATTAAAATTTGGAGTGAAGCCTGTGATTAGATTTTTGATATCTTGCTTAGAACCAGTATAATTTTAATTTTACTGTTTTTCCTAACCTCAAAGGGCGGTAGAGCCTTAAGGAGTAAAATTAAGTGCGAAGATTTGGAATTTTAAAGAACACTTTATTTTTATCAAGAAAAAAACAGAACTAAAGTATAGGAAATACGAAGTTTCTCGTTGATAATAACACATGCACTATTAGCATTCTTATGTTATGTTTCTACTGGATGCATTTATGTTTTTAAAAAAGTAATAGCGTTTTCGTTTTAATGGTTACTTAAATTACTACAATGTTAACTTTTCTTAACCCCAAGGGAGTAAGGGAGCATTAATCAATTTAGAGTTTAAAAAAAAACAGACACAATAAAACTCAAAGCGAAAAAATTAATTAATTTTATTGTTAAAAAACCTATTGTATATAGGATATTTATCCTACAGGTTTCAACAGCTTTTTTGGTCAATATAAGTTCTTTGAATTTTATTTAATATTAAAACCAATAATAAAAAGAGGTTTGGTAAAAGGTGGGAATTAAAAAAAAAACAAAACACAAAGCTACTAACTAAAAACGTTTAGAAAGTATTAATTACCAGTATTGTCCGAAGATGTAGCTGATGCCAGCAAGAAGCCAGCTAAAAGCACCAAAATGCTCTTCATCCTGATGCTTGATCAATTTTAATTAGTGGCAATGCTAAAGATCGTCCTAATTGCTTACTGGTGGAACTGACCAAGCCCTCTTCCAGTCTCAAACTAAATCTTTCCACTGATATCCCGAGTTATAAGATGTAGAACCAGCAGTACCCCCTCCTCATATCGTATCTTCCCGGGAACTCCCCCCGCGGGAATTTTCGATTCTTATCACGTCTATTATTAATTGTCTCGGATCATTTGTCAAAATATCTAATTTATTATAACCTTTTCTATCTTCTGTTATAATATTGCTTTAACCTTTGTTCTTTTTTTTAAAGATCTTTTCGATTTTAGATAAGTTATTGGTAAACTAATTATAGTAAGAACTAACATCTTAATAACCTGGTTAATAAAAATAACACCCAAAAATGAATTAAAATAAAATAATAAATTAGACTGTTATAAATGATTTAATATATATGCTAACAAATAATGGTTTAGTTTAGTCTCTCTTAAACGATTCAAATTTCAGTAATTTATCAGTAAATTTTAAAATATCCCACTGTCTGTGCTAGTTGAAATTTGTCTTGACGCTTATTTATATATCTAACTGGGTTTATATAATTATAAACGTCACAATATTTAGGGTCCGTAGGCAAAACCAAGGACCCTTATATTTTCCTGCGTGTGTCTGTCCGTGTCCGTCCGTCCTGTCGCGTGCTCTCACGGCTACACCTTTCGTCCGATCACTTTGAAATTTGGCATGTATGGTGTCTTGTACCTGCCCACATATTTTAAAAATATAGCGACGTAAAAAAAATATTTTTCAAAAAAATTAGGGTAAAAAACTTATTATAAAAGGGTACGTCGAGCTGAATACAAAAATATATAATTCTTTGGATATAACTTTGATAGGGCGAGCGTAGGCAAGTTTGAAGTGGGTATGAAACGGGCCCCCCCCCCCCCTCTAACTCGCTTATGTGAAGAGCAAAAAATCTGAAAAAATTCCTGAACATTCTTCGACCAAAAGTAAAGATACCACTTTTTGGAAATTTCGAAAAAAAAATTACTTTATTTTTTATTGACAAAATACGTTTTTTTTTATAATTACGGTCGTTTCGATGTATTTATTTAGGAACGCGGCAGCGTTCCGCCCAGGGCCGCAGCTACATATTTTGCCAGGAGGGGCAAGCCCTAATTTTGCCGCCCCCTTCCACCACCCCCACCCCATTGCTATCCTAGCAATTCGCCAATACCTATTACTCCTACTCCTAAGTCAGCTTGTGAAAAATCTTGAAATATTTATTAATATTTGAGATAAAATATAAAATCATGTTTTAAGTTGATAACTAAGGTTTATTTGAAATTCAAGTAAAATCTTTTTAATATACCAGAAAATATTATACATACACGCAGAAAATATTATACATCATACATAAAACAATTCTTCCAAAAACTAAAAGTGTATTTATGTAAATTTGACTTTTCGGCTGCAAATGTTTTGATTATTTTTTATCGATGCTCTTTGATATTTAATGGAAAAGAGACTTAAATCATCAGAGACATCGAAAAGAAACAACTAAACTCTAGTAAATTAAAATCTATTTATAAATAATAAACTCCTGTTCAGTTTAGTTAAAATAGATGCCAGTCCTACTAATCTCTCTTCTGTCATACATGAACCTAACCCAAAGGGGGCCCGGGGGGCCTCCCCCGGAAAATTTTAGAAAATTAGGTTCAAAATGTTGAATTTTGGGCCTTTTTTAGAGCTTTTTCAGCTAAAAAAAAAGCATCACCTAAAAGTTTGTTTAAAATTATTTCTGCAGAATTCTTAAAACATTTATTAACTAAATCGGTTTTTAGACTAAAAAAAAAAAGTTTTACCTTTAACGCTATACTATGCTATTAATTCTTTCTGATTCATTATGAAATACCTTCACAACGTCCTATACAGCAACTGAACTAGGGGATACACACTCAACTGAGTATATAAACAAACAACCATTAAAGTATGCAAATAAACAAACACAAAATAGTTTAATGTTTGTATCCCACATAAACATGTAAAGTGGGAATCCCAGTTTTAAATGTTAATATTAACTTGACTCTTGATCCATAAACAATAATCATTTATTTGCAAAATAATTATATTATTAGTTTTAAATGAGGTCTCTCCTAATTTAAGTTATTCATCTATCTTTCTATGTAAAAACATTAACTTCTTGGGGGGCAAATATCTTGCGGCGCCCCTCAGGCCCTAGCGGCCTAGGGTCGCGCCGGCCTGTGTCTAGTTCGTAGGGATAGGGCGCGCATCGTCGAGACGGACTACGCGAAAACTACACTGTGACCCGAGCATGAAATAGGGAATTAAGAAGGCATCTACTCACTGACAGTACTGCGTTCATATCGCTCACTCTCATCTGCCTAGCTCGCATGCCGCCCTCTACACCTGCATCACTGTGTCATATTACAGGTCTTAAATTAGTTAAATAAATTTAAAGTCTGTTAATCATTTTGCCGCCCCCTACATTTTGCCGCCCGGGGCAGAAGACCCCCCCTGCCCCCCCCTAGCTGCGGCCCTGGTTCCGCCCTCCAAGTCAAAAAGTCAAAATTTCACAAAAGCTGCCAGTGTATATATACTGTAGGTGACAAACTAGGGTTTTTGAGGGTCTGCAGCGTGGAATACATACAAGCTACCGAAATAATTTTTTAATATCTTTGAAGGCCGTGTCCTGTAGATCAAAATAACAAAAAAATGTCGAAATCGGTCAAATAGAAGTAGAGAAAAATAGGTTTGAACATGGTAGTTTTGATGACTTCTTATTCTTATTCTTATTCTTCCTTCATTTTACGTTGACGCACCTACAGCCTAAACTACTGAACCGATTTTAATGAATGAGGGCTTTTTGGATTCGTCTAGGGCCCTAGTGCATTCCTAGATCAAACAATTAGATAACTCATCCCTACGCTGAACGCGGAGCGAGAAACCAAGCTAGCGAACAGTCACTTTAACGTTGACGCACCTACAGCCTAAACTACTGAACCGATTTTAATAAATGAGGGCTTTTTGGATTCGTCTAGCGCCCTAGTGCACCCCCCCCCCCCTAAGGTCAGGATCCAGCTGGATATGCACAAGTGACAGCAACGTTAGTGTATCTAGGTGGCCAAATGCTGCTAAAAATCTTTATATGCTGCTACTATAAGAATGTTACAGTCTATAAGATTAGAGTTGGCACAATCGAAGGCGGGAAAATTTTGAGAGGGAAACGGTTCTATTGCTCCGCCATCTTGAATGCAACTTTATAAAAAAATGCCGCACTCTACCCCTGTTACACAAAAAAAATATAACATGGCAACACTGATTTTCCCTTTTTATAACCCCAAAACTACCTTCACGTTTGTTGTTTCTCGCCTTCGATTGTGCCAACTCTAATCTTATAGACTGTAAGTTCTTTCAATGTCATAGGTCTCGTAGTTCTCCAATCTCCATAGATCTTGTCCAACTCTTAACTTCACTTTTATACTCTAATGTGTGGGAATAAACAGTTTAAAAAATCCTTCCTTAGAGACCGTACAGTCATGAAATCTGACCAAAAACTACTTGTGTGGTAAAAAAACACCCCGCCAAGTCTGTGGTCCAAAAAAGTTGTGAAATCAGCTTTCTGTCCCGCCAAGTGATGTTGGCACTTTCTCCTGGCCCAACACTGTCAACTTATATATTTATCAGCTTCTTCTCCTTGGCGGTGTGAGGAAAGTCTTTTAACAGTGTTGTTGAAGGCTCTTCTCGATGCCACAATGATCATTGCTGTAAATCTTTCCCATTATCAAAAAGCAAATAAAATATAAATAAGTAATATACAAATTAAGCTTTCAAGGAATGACCTCATGCAACTACTACTTTCTTTGCAGAGGATGCGTGGAATACAACCAGTTAACTTAGGCACACCGTAGTACTGCAGGCACACCGCCAAGGAGAAGAAGCTGATAAATATCTAAGTTGACAGTGCTGGGCCAGGAGAAAGTGCCAACATCACTTGGCGGGACAGAAAGCTGATTTCACAACTTTTTTGGACCACAGACTTGGCGGGGTGTTTTTTTTACCACACAAGTGGTTTTTCGTCAGATATGGTTGTAGTCCGGTTCAGTGGCAAAAAAATACTTTATCAGAGTGTGTTTTGAGAATATCAGACCCTTAGAATAGTTCAAAGTAAGCTTTTTAGCATTTTAATAAAAACACTGTTTATACACTTTACAGTTAAACACTATATAGTGTGGCCTACAGACCCTCGCTGTCTGCTGACTAGCACACACTTGACCTGTTTATTTTAATTTTTGCTAGTTGCTGTGGGGACCATCTGCTAATGTAAAACAATAGCATTTAAGTTTTAGGAAAAAATTAAATTTGTTAGGAGGGAACTAATTAATTGTGCCATCGTTGTCATTGTTACAAAAAATAATATTCAAATTACAAACTTTCCTTTGCAGTATTCAATTCTTTAGAAGTTGGGCCCCTAAAAGTCTCACGCTTACAATATTTCGATCCTCCTCAAGCTGACTAGAAAGTTTAATTGTACTAATAAGTCGAAAAAGAAAAATTAATTTTGATTCTTCATGATTATTGTTAGATTCGTCAGTAAATGGCAGTGTTAATAGCTACTTGGTTCAAATTTTTTTCACATTTCCAAAGTTTTCCAGTATTTTGTTTAACAACTTATTATTCTACACTTTATTAGAATAACAAAATTTTCCGTTAAAAAAAATTCTGTTAAGGGTACGCCGTCTACAGAATATGTATTGTATTCTGTGAAAAATATTATAGGTCATAAAGGGCGTTAGGAAAACCATGATTTTCTATAACTATCTCGAAATCCATTAGAGTTAGTAAGATAATTGTAAAGACCTATATGATAGTAGATAATTTTAGGATCGTGAATTATGTATAAATTACGTATTTGGTTAATCTAATCTTTTTCCAGATCTTTGCAAAAACCGAGAAATATGTTTTCAGGACTTTGATGAGGTTTTTTTGATATTTGGCATTGTTTATTGATACTTATCAATAAACAATGCCAAATATCAAAATATTCCGATTTAGTTCCACAATTTTTCCTTTTATTAACTGGACGTAAAAATCATGTCATTAGATAGAATGAAGAAATGTATACAGTGTGTCCCAAGGCAAGATGAATAATTTTCTTATTTTTGTGTATTATAAGTAAATATTGCTAAGGTAAAGAAAAAACACTTCACAGTCGCGTAGCATGTGCTATTTTTTCCGAGGTAGCAGACAATGAAAGCACATTAAATATTAATAAATAATCAATATAATAATAACAAATATTAGTACATACTTAAGATTTAAAAAAAGAATCCTTAAAACGAGGTTACACTATAAGAAAAAGATTAATAAAACGCATTGGCATCTAGCGGATTTTTTTTATTTTTTGTTTTCTGAAGACAAACTGTAAGTTAACAACAACAAATAGTTACTGCGTTCTGCATTTTAGTAATAAAAAAATGTATTAATGTGGATGAGCTAAAAAAATGAAGTTTTCGCAGAAGTAGATTACAATACAATTGTTATGAATGATATTTCCTTTAATTTTTTTGTCACAGTTGTTTTCTAATAAGGTGTAAACACCGAGTATAGAGACTAAATAGAGTAGCTAAAGAGGGAAGGCGGATGGCACCATTTTTCCCCACCACTAGAATACAAAGATTAAAACCTTTTAATTTTTTTATTTACAATTTACCCTAACAAGTAACAAATATTTTTCCAAGAAAGTCTTAGACGATAGCTGACATAAACGATAGCATGTCCTAAATTAACGTAATGTCTTGAGATTGTAAATGGTATGTATTTTTCGTTGATAAGATTATATTATCTATGAGTCTTATTATATAGAGTAAAAATACATTTAATTTTAATGTATTTCTTAATATACATTTTTACTTTTTCATAATCGTAGTATATAAATAGTTAATATAAGAATGCCATTTTTCAAAACTTGTCTTATTTTCAACCTTTTTCTTTTTTTTGGTTTCTGTATTCTTCGCCTTAGTTTTATCTATGTGCAAAATTTGGGGAAGATTGAATTACGGGAAGTGGTTCAAAAGTGGGGAAACGGAAATGTGTGATGAAACTTACAAAGCAAAGTAATATAAGACCAGGAAAAAAGAGAAAGTATTGGGATGGCGCGAAAATTTGATTTTGAGATTTCAATGGATTCCAAAAAAATGGTATTTAAAACATGTTTGTCTTTAGTCAGCCATCTGAACTACTGGTTTAGAGGCTTGTAAATGAGCAAAATTCTCCGGCAATATGTGGCAAGCAAAAATGGCCGGGCTACATGCTTAAAATCCAGAAACGTAAACGGCAATATTTTTGTAAAGCCCAGTAATATTTCTGCATAGTCCGCCAGTATGGTCGGGGTGAAAGTATGTAAACATTGTTCCAAGATACTATATACTGTAATGAGTTACAGTTATATTTGTACATTGGACATATCTGGCTACATGTTACCCGGCAATAATGTAGCATCACATTGCCGAATATGTTACTACCGGACTATACAGATATATGCCGGGCCATACGAACGTATTGCAATATTTAAGGATTTTGAGCAATATAGCTCGGCCATTATAGCCGTAAAATGTTGCTAGTTTACAAGACCCTTTAAAATTAAAAACAATAACTTTATTGTTGGTAACAACATATAAATATTGGTAGATCCTTTTAAGTTTTTTAATAATTTTCAAAAATTTGTTTATGTAATTAGCGACGTTTCGACCTTTCGAAGCCTGGAATTGATTTATTGTTGTATTTAGGCATTACATAGAATAATAATAATATATGATTGCACTATTATATTGAAAGGGTATAAACCATATGAAGGGTCGGGGCAAATAACGATGATAGTCACAATAAAGTTATTTTCCAGAAAACGAAAGTTTTTGTAATCAGAAGATACACTAATACTAATTTTTAAAGCTTCGAAAAATTAAATTTTAATACTTAGGTAAGTACTCTATTGGATAATGTAATTGGTATTTTTTTAAAAAATTATCTGAGAAGGAAAAAAATAAAGATTGTTTAAAAATCTAAAATAAAATGTAAGGGTGTAAAACGATGACAGTCACAACTAAATGGTATTTTAGAAAACACAGTATTCGAATAAGTACTCAAAAGATACAATAATACACTTTTTAAAAGCTTCAATAAATTAAATTGTAACACTTATGTGATTACTCTATTAGGTGATATAATTATATTTATATATTTTGTTTTAAAAAAGCTTCGTTTTTATATTATGCAAGTAAGGAAAAAGTAAAAACTAAAGTTTCTTTAAAAAACATTGTATTTGATCACAAAAAATTATTAAGAATAATAAAACACAAAATGCTGTGAAACACATAAAACATTGTGGTTGCATTCCTTTTTAGGGTTTCGTTGGTAAAATAAAAAAAAAAGAAACCCTTGCCACTCTGTATGGTTCCAATGACTTTTGAAACAAATGTAGAGATAAAAACATGAAACTTTGCAGTATTAAAGTGCGTTTTGAAGCACACACGGGTAAAATATTGCAAACTTAAAACTATCAGCTGTTCAAATTCAAAATGGTGGATAGTTCTTGTCGCGCGATTTATTTATTTCTTTTTTAATTTTGAGTAGGATATCAAATGAAAGGTATTAAAGAGTATATTACAAAAATATATAACACTTGTGGGTAGCGTTTAAGTTTTTCATTCCATTTCGTCAAAATCATCCCCTCCCCCTAAAACTATATTTATGCTGTTACTAAAAATATAGGAAAAGCAAATTGTGCGGTCTCCTAGGCCGTAGAAAAAATATGAATACCAGTTTGATCTGATTTATATCAAATTGTATTAAAGAGTAGATTACAAAAAGAGATAACACTTGGGTGAATTGTTTAATTTTTCACGCCATTTTGTCAAAAAGCATCAACATTTTGCATCCCCCCTCCCCCTTTTCTAACTAATTTCATGTCGAAACTCTTTTTATGTGAAACTTCACGCACAACAATTTTTTTCCGCTTTTCTGAATGTTATTAACTAATAGAACTACAGTTTATAATAATAAACTGTTATAAACTAAATAACAAACTTGACCTAGTATAAAAACAAAATCCCATTCACTATGATACAGAATAGAAACTGATCATAGACTTGATAATAAAACTATGATTTACAGAAACTCCACCATATCCTATCACAGAATATTTGACTCTCATCGTTCTACCCCCAACTCATGGGACTGTCATCATTCTTACCTCTTGGTACTTATTTTAAAATCGTTTCTTAAAAGGGTAATCATTGTTTTTTCCCTATATTCTTTATACACATCGATAGTTTTCCTCAAAAGCCAACAGATAGCATTAATAGTTTATTTTATTTTTTTTTAAAATGGACTATCTTCGTTATTTGCCCCGGCCCTTCATATACTTTACAATAAAATTCAGAATACCTTTGAAGCTATGAAGATTTACTCATAGTGATGTCATAAGTTAATTTTTGACGGAACTAATTTTTTCGTTGTCATATCTACATATAAGTCATCTACTAAAATAATATTCATCCTCATTCCAATCACATTATCCAATAGAACCTATATTTATAAATGTTTTAATTAGTGATATCTTATCACGTATTAAATTATTGACTGTCGTATAATAATTTACCTTCCTAAAATTGGTTGTAATTTCTTTCAACTTAAATGGTCTATTAATATCTTTATACATAACAACACAAATCAACATTGAAAACTAATTGTAACTTGATATCATAGACTAATTTCATAAAATTTCTAAAAACGGTAAAATATGATTGATTACACCATCGGTCTCTTATCGCTTTAATTCTTATTGTTTATAATTAATAGATTAAACTTTTATTCATATTCTTAATATTCTTAAAAAGTAAGGTAAAAATGTGTAGAAAATAAAAATATTATTGATTAAAAAATATGATTCTGATTAATAAATTAATTATGTTACTGTTGGCGGGAAATGTGAATTTGAACTTGAATGACAGATTCCGTTATAGTATTTGTTTGGGGATCTGGAGTCGGTTTTTGTGTTAACTGCTTTATTTAATTTTATAGCTATATTTAGTGCTTCAAATATTTATTTTTTCACTAATATTTTAGTATTATAAAAATTAAAATTAAAATAATATGTCATAGCTAATTTATAACAAGCTGTGTTGGTTGACCGGATAGGTTGAAACGTAGCCAATTGCGGAAACAAATTTTTGAAAATGATTTACTCAGATTATCCACCTAATATTTATTTATTAAAAATAAAAGGGCCCTACTACCGACTATCATTATTGGTTCAAAATCAGAATGCGTTAAAATAGTTTTGAAATATTATGTTATAAAATATAAGGGTATACAAACAGCTACTCGTATTTGAAACAATCTTAACCTCAGCTTACTATGGCTTAAAGCCAAAAGTTTAAGTTAAGTTCCTGGTTTAAAATACAACTTGTTCAACCGGTACATATTTTTAACCTTAGTTGAACTTAACAGGTTTAACGCTGGGAACATTGACCCTACAAGAGTGGAAGAAAACAAGTCTAGATAACATCTTGTCAATTCTACTTGTTATCTGTATATGATGTTCGTACATCTTGTTACCGTTAGAAAAATAATTAGATAGAAACGAATTTTGAAAAATTACCAAAATGGTTTGCGTATTTTTAAATACTGATGAAAATTTCATATGCGAACTAATTCCACCTTAGATCTAGATTGTAATAAAGAGAATACTTAAAAAAATTTACTCCAGGATCAAACTATCACACTCCACATCACTCCACACCCAAATCAAGGTTTAAATAAATCATATGACTTTTGAAGCATAGGAACCTCAACAAAGCAGCGCCATCGAACTCTGTTTTTAGCAAAGCTTTGGCCTCCTGGCTTACACTACATCTCCAGGTTATTTTAGGTCTTCCACCCTTTCTGGTTCCTCTCTAAGGCTACTCTTTAAGAATCACCTTGCGGCTTCATGAGCGAATGCCAAATCTAGCACCATTTTCTGCCTAGAATCTTTATTGGAATAGGTTACCTTCCTTCACCAGAATTCTTCGTTGGAAATTGTTTTGAGCCCAAATATACCCCCAGAATTTTCCGTAAACAGGGATTATCAAAGGGCGATTAACTGTAAGCTCATTCTTAATCAACATGGACATATTCCATGTCCTACAGCCGTATAGCAGTACTGACTTACATTAGTTCTGACGATTCTTGGCTTTGTTGTTAGCGACATTTCCTAGGACTTCTAGACTAGGGAAATACATCATATATTATAGAAAATGTGTATAATTCTCAATTATTGCTTTTTGATTATTAAGTATAGATAGAGGAACGTACTGTACAGATTATTCTAATTTAATCAGTAAACAGATTACTAGTTTAATCAAGTCCTTAATGTTCATGGAACTAATATAATATGTAAATGCTCAAAGAATATTAATATGATTGAAACAAAAGGAATCACAGATAAAAGTTCTGTGAATCACAGGAGTTCACATTTTTTAGTAATCACATCACGCAAACCTGTTCTTATAAACCAATATTCCTTCCTTTTTTCCTTTAATAAATTATTATCAGGGACGTTATAATAGACTTTAGTTAAGGTGGGGCAGTTTGTAGTTCCTTGTCTGTCACTCATTTTCTATCTGTCTTTAGGTTGACCGACCAGAAAACACTTTCTAAACCATAAAAGTAAATAATCATAAAATTTTACAAAAAAAGAAAACTGTTGTTATAAATTTTAAAAGATGAAAAAGGGGACAGTCAAATTATTATAATTATTTAATCTAGTTAGATTGTCTTGAGAAAGTACTCAAAAATGAAACTGATTTTGGGAAAAATTGTTTTCCCAATTGCTAGTTTCCAAAAATGCTATTTATTCATAAATTTTTGCAAATACGTTATGCTGTCAAGCTACCAATGACATCAATATTGAGAGACTATTTAGGTCAGCGTTACCTAACATTTTTGATGCCGCGACCCAATACATTTTTTCACAACATTTTCGCCAACCTACTGTGGCGAAGGTTTACAGGTTGCCTTAATTTTACTAAAATCATTACTGGATTAGGAAGGAGGTACAATTGACTGAGTAGAAAAAAAAACTGAGCTCCCTGATCATGTTAATTAACATTTGATGCATTGCTTGATGTTTTGAATAATTTATTGGTTATAAATTTATAATTGTTCGATCAATATTATTGATCTGTGTGATTTTTTTACCCCAACTAGTAATTCATAAAAGTGATTTCTAAGTGAATAAAAGTATACTGTATTTTTTTTATTTTATTTTTTTTTTATAAGAAAAGAGAAGCAGATGTGGGTGGTAGGGAAAAACAAATTCGGGAGTGGAAGGCAATGACATTGTGTGAAAGGACTGTCAAGAAGTGGCGAGCTTGGGTGTATTGTGGTGATAAAAGCAAGTTGTCAAGAGTGAAAGGTGCCGAAGCCTACATTAATTCTTGAAGTTATGTTGGCGGACTATGACCCTTTAGGTGGGTTCATAGCTAGCGGATACGTAATTGCGGAGGCCCGAAGGGATTCATCTATGGCACGCTTTTTGACAAAAGGTGTGGAAAATTAAACAATTTACACATACATTTTTGTAATCAAGTCTTTAATGCCTTTAACTTGTTACCCCACACAAGATTTCAGAAAAATATTCAGGATTGGGGGATCTGGATCCTCCAGGGGGCACGCGAAATTTCGATGTTTTTTGACAAAATGGCGGCGAAAATTAAACACTTTCCCTAAGTGTTATATATATTTTGTAATCTACTCTCAATACCTTTCATTTGATAACCCATTAAAAATATTATAAAAATATTTTTTTGCGTGACATGAATTATCCACCATTTTGGATTTGAACGGCTGATAATTTTGAGTTTCCTGTGTGCGCGTCAAAACGATCTTTAATACTGCAGAGTTTCATATTTATATATTTTTTATTCAAAAGTTATTGGAACCGTACAGAGTGACAGACAGACAGACACAGGAACGAAACTATAAGGGTTTCTTTTTTTGGTTTTACCAACGAAAAACGAAACCTAAAAAATGTTGTCCGTTGGATGGGATTCCAAGAAATTTGTAGATGATATTATGCACCAAATTTGTATGTTGAGCTATTTATCAGGTAGGTAGGTAAACTTGCTATTACAGTTAGACAAATTAAAACGTAAATATATTAATAAGGTAGACATATTACATTTTTTTCAACTTTATTTATAAAAGTTTATTAAAAAAAAAACTGATGCGAGCGAAGTAACAAGCATTCATCTTCACCTTTTATTTGATCCCTGAAACAGGCCAATGTTTAATGTTAACTCTCAACTATCAAAGATATTTTTTTTAGATCTGAGATCCAAATAGAGTTGTATGAATATTTAAAATTTAGATGAGCACTTTTGAAGAAATAGGTGTACAAAAATGTATGTTTGTGCGCATGTGGAAAAGAAACAAATGGCCCCCATTTGCCTTTAACATTCTGCCCCAGAAGGTTGAAACTTCTAGTGAAACTAAAAGTGGGCTAATTGTAGCCTACTTTCTAAATTTTAACCGAACGAGTTAAGTTAGTTTTAATCGAACGAGCAGTTTTTATAATATGTTAGTAGTTGCTAGTGACAGATAGACGGACAGACACGGAACCAAAAATGTTCCATGATGGTACGGATTTCTGTCTTGGAATTTTTGAAATTGAAGACATAAAAGATTTTCGTTCTTCAGAACGATCACACACCTTTCGTTGTTTGGCAATAAGCTCGTAAGCAAAAACCAATTTATAAATATACGCGAATTTTTGTTAATGTGTTTAATAAGACTGTACCTAAAACGTATATAAACACAAAATCATATAGAATGAAAATACTACTGACTAGACTGACTCATCTCGATATTAAAATTTTAGGTTACTCTTAGCTCCTTACGATATTTCAGAACCAATTCCAATTTCACTAGAACCTTGGAATTTGGAAGTTAGCTTCCGTCTTTGGTCATAAACCTCCAAGGTGAAAGGGTTTTAGAATTTCCTATTTTAATTCAATATGGCGTCCCTATATGCATTTGGATTCAGGTTTCCTCTCTAATATAGATATTGTCATTACTTCATTGAAATCAATATGGGAGAGTTGTTCTTGGGACATTGAAGGAGTAACATCATCTGTAAATTCTTTTATAAATTTATTGTGTTTAAAGTCCATGTGCGGTTTTGATTTTTTGCATAGTTAAAGAGTAAATCTTTTACAATATAATCCGAAAATTTCATATTATAATTTAAAATAAATTGAAAACGTAAGGTAGAACAGCATTTTTTTATCCATTGGTAAAGATAAGCTGTAAAAATCACAGGGAAGTACTTGCGTCCAAGTACTTTTAAGGGTTTTGTAGATGATTAAGCATACCTGTTATGTAATTATGATTTTTTTTCTTCGATCCTAAGGGCCCCGGGTTCGATCCCCCGGGAGGTCACAATGTTTTTTATAGGTAATAACGACAAGATAAATCACATTTTTTAGGAAATTTTCATCTCCCAACCATACGGTGTAGCCATGAATCATTTCAAAATTTTAAGACCAGACATTATATAAAATTTGGGGGGGGGGGGATTTTTTTGGGGGTATAATTTGACTTATAAAACCAATAAAGAATTAAAAATTTAAAAAAGCAAATACAAATTTGTATCCTACTCTTCAGCAGCTTTCATTTGATACCCAACTCAAAATTTTTTAAAAATAAAATTTTGGGCGCACTCCAATTTTTCGCGCACAAAATTGGTAATTTTTAAAACCTGGGAATGAACTCCCGGAAATATCACCATCATCGCCCCACTATAAGGTATTAGTATGAATTATTTCGAAATTTTAGCACCAGCCGATCTATAGTGGTTGGGGGGGGGGGGGGGAATTTTTTTTTGGGTATATTTTGATTTTTTTCCCCTATAAGGAATGCAAATTTTAAAAAAGCATATATATATTTGTGTCCTACTCTTCAGCAGCTTTCATTTGATACCCAACTCAAAATTTTAAAAAAATAAAATTTTGGGCGCACTTCACTTTTTCGCGCACAAAATTGGTAATTTTTAAAACCTGGGAATGAACTCCCGGAAATATCATCGCCCCACTATAAGGTATTAGTATGAATTATTTCGAAATTTTAGCACCAGCCGATCTATAGTGGTTGGGGGGGGGGGGGGGGGAATTTTTTTTGGGTATATTTTGATTTTTTTTCCCTATAAGGAATGCAAATTTTAAAAAAGCATATATATATTTGTGTCCTGCTCGTCAGCAGCTTTCATTTGATACCCTACTCAAAAATTAAAAAAAATATAAATTTTTAAGTTTACCACATTTTTTCGAATTGCGCATGCACAAATCTAATTATGAAGTTCTGTATATTTTTCCTGTGGTTGGGTCAAAAAGTTGCACCAGTGTTTCAAATTTCACTACTTTCGCTTAAACGGTTCGGGCCCTATGAACCAAAGAGCGACGGACGGACGGACACATCACCCTCGGTATAAGGGTTTTGAGAAGTATCTACAAAACCCTAAAAACTATATAGTAAGAGAGTGGGGGTAAGAGCGTGGGTGAGACAAGAAGACTCAAGGTCATATACGTCGAGGTGTGACTTGTTGCTTAAATATAAAGATAAACTAGCAGGAGAAAAACAAAAACTGTTCTCATTGTATTGTTTTGTTTTTGAATCATAACAATAAAGTAAATATTTCATTTAATATATCATTTAAAGAAATAAACAAAACAAATAAATATGAAAGAAACCAGGCTTATATAACTCCTTTCAAATTTCAAAGATAAGATAAATTAAATATTATTTCCGAATAGGTATGTCAAAGTTTATTTTTTTAATGTAAATATTATACAATGGAAGAATATACCGGTGTGGAAATCCCACACATGACTTCCATGAAATGTTGTGGTGTCAATACGTGAGCAAGAGAGAACTCAGTATTTACACACATTTTCATGGAAGTAAAAACACTAAAATGCCAATATCTCCTAAACCGCCTGTCCGATAGTGCTCAAAAAGGATAGGTACAATCTACCATATAGGACATATATATACCCCAAAGGAAATTGAAATCAAATAAAGCATACTAAAGTTATCATCGACAGACCGATTTCGTGCTTACGTGACTGTAGCTCGGAAACGTCGATGTGATACGATGTTCGGGTTTACGCCATCAGTTTTTCCGACAAAAGTTCTCAATACGATGTTATAGAGGTTTAAAGTACCGAACGAACGTACGTACGTACAGACATATATGTATATGAAACGGATTTTAATGATATCCCCGGGTTCTTAAGACCCCTCCTTCACTCGGAATCACGTTTTGGAGGGTATCACCATATTTCCATTTCCATGGAAGTAAAAATGAAATAAGGGAGATATATAAGGATTTGTCCAAAATCATCGCCAAATAAACCAGCAAAGTATTATCACTAAACAGAAGGAAATAATTGAGTATCTAGAGCAGTGGCGTAGCTAGACCATTGGGGCCCCCCCCCGCAAGAACTTTTTGGGGGCCCCCGCCAAAAAAATTGATGAGCAAAAAAAAAAAAAAAAAACCCTCTTGCGTTCAGGATTGGGGGCCCCCCTCGACGTTGGTACAAGGATAGTAATTCCTGTTATTTCTGGATTTGGGGGCCCCCTGTCACTGGGGGCCCTCCCGCAATGCGGGCCCGCGCGGGCCCATAGTTACGCCACTGATCTAGAGAACGAAATTAGGAAAAACAATCTTGTAATACTTGGCTTATCCGAAACAAAACCGGAATATAATTTACTACTATAAAAACGCATTCGTTAAAATCATTAATGTTAAACTAAACATAGAATTTAGTAGGCTGTGAATAAATTGTCTCCATAGGATTGGCAACCCGGAAAATGATAATAGACCCCTCTGTGTAAAATTTACATATTTTCGAACAAAACTGATTATAATACAAAATAAATATCTCCTAAAGAAATATTTATTAAAGAAGACTAAGCTCTAAGTGTAAGTTTGAAGAAGTCTAACGCCAGAATTAAAAAAAAAAAAAAAAAACAGAAACCAGGGAAAATAATATGCTGTGTTAAAATATAATAAATTAATTATCAATGAACCGTTGCAATATCCCATTAAAAATAAAAGAAGGTTAGAAGTAACTCCAGAAAAGAGCGGAACTGCAGAGACATCTCAAAGGGCGGATAATGGCCATGTACAATAAATAGAAACCAACAAAAATTGGATTTTTATAAATATTTGGAAGAACAAGACCTGTTACAGATGCTACACATAATGAAATTACAAAAACCTGGAAAACAAAAGTTCTATATAGCCATTAATTTAACAAAACAAAGAAAATAATGCATCAAAAAAACCAAATAAACTAAAAAATACTGTGTAAACGTTCAACTGCCGAATCTTAATTCTAAAAGAACTTCTAGGAGAAGCGAGCAGTGTCGAGTAGGATGTAACAGGACTGAGTGACGTGAGGAGGGATGGAGAGTAACTAAAGGATCTTGGTGATAACAAGGAAGTAACGGAAAGGGCCAAATGGAGGAACTGCGGATTCCTAGTCAACAAGACGCAGATAGTACATATCAGATCTTACGAACCCTACTCACATCGAGTTTCTAAGTTAAACTGTAAACTCAAATGTTCAAATGCAGCTGATTCAAGTCTATAGCAGATGCCGATGAAGAGGAGATGTAGGAGTTCTACAGTAACCTACAACTAGCTATCGAAGAAGATAGGTGCAGGTACACACTTATAATGGGTGACTTCAACGCTAAAGGCGGTTCAGACGATATCACGAGTCGATGGGAGACTTCGGATATGGTGAGAAGAATTTACGTAGAGAAAGACTTCTCGTTCTCGAATTTACTGATGAAATTAATTTATTTATTAGCCGATAAAAAAATGGACTTGGTTAAGTCCAGATAGACCTACGAAAAATGAAATAGATTTTATAATATCTAATAGAAAAGACATATTTAGGGATGTAGAAACAGAAAAAAGAATTTGCTTAGGAAGCGATCACTGACCTATTGTACAACTAACAAATACATTTTATAAAAATTAATAATTAATATAAAAATACCATTTTTGAAAACTGGTCTTATTTTAATTTTTAATTTTTTTTTTGATAAGTTTGAAAGTCTTCTTAGTTCAAAACTAGAGCTCTTTGAACAGGAAAATGATGTTAAGTAATGTGACAATAGGCTAAAAAACTGCATTGATATAGTTTTAAACAAGCTAATAGAATCTGATAGAAATTAAAGTAAAAATATATTATGTAAATTATCCAAATATATTTATAAGCTGTTAAAGAAAAGAAAATCATTAAAACGTATTATAAGATCATGACAGAGCCTGAGGTGAGACGAGGAAATGAGGAAGTATTGAGGAGGAGTCTGACAGAGGGTAGCGTACGATCGGTTGCGCATTTTCGGGCTGAATGGATAAGAATGAGAGAAGTGTACTGTGATGTATGGTTATGGTTATATAAAAATAAAACATTGTATCATTAACATACAAACAAAAAAATTAAAAAAAGAAAAAGAAACATATTATTACTATTGTTGGCCGATTTATGACAAGTAAAAATAGCTCAGCACCAATAAGTGTATTGTGAAATGTATATTAATTCAATATGGCATCCCTATATGTATTTGGATTCCAGTCTTCTCCCTAATTCATTGAAAGGCTGAAGTAAAATCATCGTAATTGGTATGATAATTTTAATTATGATATTGATGTCTGCCGTGAAGGGATTTTCTGAGATTCGATATGTAAGGGATAAAAAAAAAATGGGGAATTGAGACTGACGTTAATATACGCGTATAAATAAGAAGACGTATTCAATAATAATTATTTATATATAAAAAAAGAGATTGCAATTTACTTACCCTCTGTGATTGAAGTACTTTTTTCCTGACATTCCCAGCTGGAGTCTTTCTTGAACAGTCCGAGAATAAAAAGTCGTCTGCGAATTGCCTAAGACTCCTATTCAGCCTTTCTACTTCCAATTGAAGCTCTTTATATTTTCGTAGCATTCTCGCTCGAGCTTCTTCCTTTAAAATTATTTGTTCTTTAGCATTGTGGATATCTTTCCAGAGATTATGCAAATCTTAATCATAACCTTCCATGGTTGATATCAAAGCTACATAATATGGTTATCATTAGCTACTGTGTAATGTAATTAAAGGTCAACATCGTGATGCATATTTGGGTGGTACTTGCTATAGGTTTAAAACCTTGATATTCACATTATCTATTCAGGAAAAATTTAATTAATTTTTGTTACACTTAGGCTACAGAAACCTACGATAGAAAATGTATGTTTACTCTCATTACCATCCACGGTAAAAATTGAGATCTAATACTCTGAATATTAATAATTAATATGGGAGCGTCTATACAGAGGCCATCTTAAAGGGATAAGGTAAATTGAAATGAATAATGCAAGATTCAGTCTTTAGATGGATAAATTAATTAGAATCTATATACATATTGTTGTCATCGTGTTTAGGGAGTATCCCAATAAAAATACAATTTAATGATAAAGTTTTAAACGAAATTAGTTCCGGGGAATATAAATAAAGACAGCTTGATTTTTTCCCCACATAATTTATTCGAATTGCAATAAAAATGAGGCTAGAGATAAAAAATAATGGATTCGTCAACCGAAAACTCAGTAATAGTTGAAAATTAAAGTCTACTTTTGCCTTGAATTAATTATTAAGAGTAAAGTTAGTTTACATCTAGGTTCCAAGGTGTGTTTATGCGAAACAAAACATACTTTTTTATCTTTAACCCTTCGAATTAATGTAAATGAAACAAACTTTATTATTCATTATTTGTTTATCTTTTCTTTTTACTTATTTCAAACAATATAGTATAAAAGTATAAAATAAATATATTTACATAAGCCAATAAAAATCATTATTTGTTAAAAAGTAATATGAAGATATTTATTTACTTTTTAATTTGTTTGTTCTTTATAAATACTACTTTTTCTCGGCATAAAGGACAAAATAAATAAAATAATAAAATAAATTAATCACCGTATCTCTAGTGCGGAAATAGCTAAAGGGCATACATTTAAATTTAAATGGCCACCATCTTAAATCAAGATGGCGAATCGTAAAAACTGTTTCTTGGCAAACACATAGGAGATAAGGGGAACCTCCATGCAAAATTCAGCCCTCTAGCTATTGCCGTTCTAGAGATACGGTGATGGATGATGAATGAGTGAGTGAGTAAGTGTTTAGTGGAGTAAGTGGTGTTGAAGAAGTAAGTATTTGGCTTTTATATATATACTATATATTATATAAATAAAGATAATCCCAAGTTCAAACCAGGGATTTGTTGTCACTGAGGAAGGGGGGATACAGAAGAATAAATAACCTCTGCTTTTTCCGTAAAATTAAGTTTTAAACTTTTTCTTCAGTAGTCGGAATCAATTACTTATCAGGGTTTTAGCAAATTATTTTATTGAATGGGATGGGAGGGAAGTATAGAAATAAGGTGGAAGGGGTATAGTAAACTCTAGGGCTTCTGCATATCCTTGCTTAGTATTACAACTTTAATATTTTCTGACGTTTGTTGATAAAAATATCAAATTAAAAGGAAAAAACCCACTCTATAGCGAAGTAGGGTAATCCAGCTAGTTATCAACGAGAGGGTTACGTTAGTGAGATTAATAAAAGACTAAAACAGCCCAATGAATTTGTTCCGTAGTTTCTAAGTTGCAATGAATGAATAGGGTAAATTGTTAACTAAATTTAATACTTCTCTAATTAAATAAGACATGCTAATATGTTTTACGTCAGTGTAGTTAGAATAGCCTCGATTCAAGTCAGTACTTCTTGCATCTCCTTGAGAACCGCGTTCACGGGGCACAATAAAAGTACCGCGTTCACTGCAATTATCCAATCATAACAATCATTCGTATTATCTGTGACAATAAAATAATAAATAAATAAAATAATTCAGAGTTAAATATTTTGTTAAAAACGTCGTTGAATAAGTTTTGTAAGTAGCTTCCTTGCACTTTATCACTGGAGAAGTGGTTAAATGTGATAGATTTAAAAATATGAGAAGTAATAAAACTTAGTTTGTGCACATGCTCAATAAGAAGTAATGAGCGCAAAAGATTAAAATTAATATGGAATATTAAATTTATAATTACAAATTGAATAAAAATTGCACGAATTATTTTCAAAATTTTGACGGATAGACTCGAAACTAAACATTATTTCCGACGTCTGAAACGGATTTCGGATGTGGAAGTTTTGAATTGGAGATGGAAAAAATCGTTCTTCAGAATTATTACAATGATTTTGTTACCATCGGTTAGCAAAATTAATGTTCAAGTGAACAGACTTAAAGTTATATTTACCTATTTGGTAAATTTGTATTATTGGATGCCATAAGATATATCTGATTAACCAATAGGTCAAGAGTTTCTCCGCCCTAGAACAAGAAAGAAAATATTTATTTAATAATATGCCTTCATATCAATTTATTGTGTAATAATTCAATTTAAATATTATTCACACCCATGTATATGTATATCTATATCTCCAAAACAAAAGAAATCTTAATCAAACTCTTCTTGTTAACTTGAAAAATATATTTTCAATCCATTTTTTGTCCATTTGGTGTTATATGAAATATTTAGTGAAAACATCAAATTCCTCTAAACGCTTATACTCTTCCTTATCTCTCTCACAGCCAGAAAACAAATTTGATACCATACAATATTAAGGCAATTCAATTAGTTCAAAATCAAAAATTTTGTTTTTTGTTAATATTTTATATAATAATAATAATAATAATAATAATAATAATAATAATAATAATAATAATAATAATAATAATAATAATAATAATAATAATAATTTAATAATAATAATAAAAAGCCTTTATAATATTTTATATATTGGGTATTAAATTGATTGAAATGTAGTCGTGTCAGAAATGGACAGCTATACTTTAGTTTTAGTTTTGTGAATTTATTGTTCTATTGAATTAGTTAGTAAGTTGGTCAGCGGAATTGCAATCTAGCATTCTAGCCCCTCTAATCTCTTAGTGCTGTGTAACTTTTAGTGTTAAAATTTAAAAAATATTTAGGTCTCATATTTAGTTATTTTTGTAGTAAAATATGTTAATTCTTCCTATACCCTTAAGAGGTAAGAAGGGGTTTTCGTAAACATTTTACATAAATATGATTTTGTGATTTATTTATTTAAATTTACGATCATACATAATACTCGTTAACCATCATACAAAATATATTATTTTATCAATTTATCATTAATCTAGAAATAGTTTCACGACTCGATAGCCTGTAATTAAAAATTTAGTTTAATTATATAATAAAACTATAAATAGCAAAAATTAAATGGTCTAAACCTTTTTTTAAATATCATTTAAAAAAATTATTTTTTCATAATAATCTAATATTAATTTTCTCCAATAATCTAATGATAATTTAATAAAGTTATTTAATGACACAATCCCTCTACATCACACAGCTTTCTAATTCTTCAACCTAAATTAAAAATTATGATATTGAATTTACTCACCTCTTTACTCTGTTTAGGCTTTAATTGAGTAACTTCTCTTGAGGTTGAAGGCAAGCAGTCATTTCTGGAACAAAACGAATGAGATTTGATCTGATGAAATCTGTTAAGATGTTCCAATTAGGGAGCATTACATCCTCGTCAAATATGTAATATTAAAGAGGATAATTGTTTTGCAGTTCTCGTCCGACATACGCGTAAAAAAATTTCCAGTGGTTTAAACACCCCCCCTCCCAAAAAAAAACGGTAAAAATGTACCACAATTTGTTGGATTGGGTGAGAAATCAACGTGACTTATAGGTGCTCATAAGAAATGTAGGATCTCCATTAGAACTAAAGTTACACCAACAATAATCTGGGTTTTTTTTGTAATGAATAATATGATTATTATTACATGTATCACCAAAGATCTCTAATTGCGGATAGGGAAAATAATTGCATCTTACTTAGGAGAAGTTGCGTTCATTGGTCGTGGGTGCGTTATCATACGGCTGATGGAGTGGCATGGATGACAGAGGTCGGTGTGTCAGACTTTGATGATAGTCTCATAATTCCGTAACACAACTTGCCAGCCATTTGGTTGTGCCATAGATTATTTTTAATCACAGATTATTTTTTTTTACTATCACCAGAGATGTGAGATTATTGTAATCAATAAGTTGGTTTTCCGGTGAAATCCGCGTCACGAAGGGGTTGAAGTCCGACTTTTCGTTTCCACTGCTGGAAGCATCTTTAGGGGTGTGGTGCATCGTGATGTTGACTCGAAGCAAACACAAGACATACCGAGCCGAGTCCCGTCAGCCGGCATGGCTCGAGCCGTGCTTCGAGTCAACATCACGATGCTCCACACCCCTGAAGATGCTTCCAGTAGTGGAAGTGAAATATCTGACTTCAACCCCTTCGTGACTCGATTTCACCGGATAACCAAGTTATTGGTTACGAGTAAACCAGAGGATTTCTGCACACTTTATGAGATATGTACCGTAGCATTTTGAGCTCTTATTGCTCTCTGAAAAGAAAAGCGTTAGAAAAAGTCTCCAATAATTTAATTCTCGTTTTTGAACTAACATCTCATCGGTAAAACAAAGAACTATAATGATTTAAATTGTTTGGGAAGAAACAAGAATAAAATAGATAGACACCTTTCCAGATAAGTTTCTCTACATCCTCTACCCGTATCTCCATCGCATCTGTCTCGTCGCTCTTGCACAACCATCTTTCGCGCCATCTACAATAAATCGATATAATTCATTTTCATCATTTTACAAAAATAATTATTATAAAATAAAATCTCCTCTACTGTACCAATAAAAATTCATATTCGCGTTTATTTCATTTCAGTTTGAACAGTTTAATACATAAAATAAGTTTTTCAAATGTGGAAAGCTAATAATAGTTGTAATTACTATCACCATTTCATTGGTAAATAACCAATTAAAGTGAAAGTATAACTTTCCCATAAGATGTATAGTATTCGATTTTAAAATAATGCTTTCGGATTTAGACTATTCATGATTCAAAAAAGTAACCCACTTAAATGCCAAAGAAACTGTGGGTATAAGTTGCGTTCACAACTTATTAATCACAAGAAAAATATAGTTTTTGAAACAGTGACTTACAAATATTAAAGAGAATAGGAAACATTTATTTTATTTTAGAACGAAGTTATTTTGGATCGAATTTGATGGTATAATAATAGAGGCTAATATGATCTACTCCATCAAACCCCCTTAATATAATCACGATACGAAGAATTGTTTACTTAAATAATTTAATTTAATGGATATAACTTTGAAAGTTTTTAGTTATTGAACTGCTCAATAATAAAGGTTTATTTTTAATCAAGTTCAAATAAAGTAGGTAATATAATAATAACCCCTTACGGTAGCTGCAACGTCTTTTAATCCATGAAACTGTTCAATATTTTCTTGGCTAGAAAAGACAATTTAAACATTAGTAATCATTTAAAAGTTTCAAATTTCTATAAAATTTTGTGCTAAAAGTCGAATAACCAATTTTTAATCCAGAATCAAACTAAAAATAAAAATTACCAGTTTATTAAACCTACATTAGAGAAAGAAGTGGTACACACCATAAACAAGTTAAAAAACAATAACTCCGGAGAGGAAAATTTACAACTCGATACTAAGATTTCACCTCTCCTTACAAATAAATTACTAACAATAATTTTTAATTTTTAATAAAATGTTTGATGGCGAAGATACCTCCTAATTGGTCCTAGTCTGAAAATGATTCTTACCCATAAGAAAGGCAAAAAGGCCAACCTCAATAATTAAAGTCTGATGAATCTTCCGTCAGTGGTTGAGAAAGTTATACAAGTGAAAAAGTTAATTTCTTATTTTTACAACTTTTCAAGGCATACAAAATGAGGTGATTAATAAGAAGAAAAAGTCCTTACAACTACCAGTAAAACTTTGCGAGTTGTACAAAAGCAATCTAATAAACCTTACAATAATTTTTTTTTTAAAAGTACTGATGAAAAACGACCAAAAAGCGTCATTTTTGACTGTAGGTACTTTTGGACTTGATATTGTACCTTTTCCAGTTAAGATACGAAGCCAAAGCATTTTTCTAAGTATTAAAATTGGACGAGTATTGTTTTTAAGATTGGTGATTCAAAAATATAAGAGCTATAGCTCGGCGCAGGGAATGACCACACACAGGAAGGCCGAGCCTCGGGTCCGTGACGCGGTGTCGCGGGATTTAAACTTGTCAAAAAACCAGCTGGGCTCGCCGAGCCACACCAGACCATCTTAGTTCCCCCACAGTCATGAGTTGGGGCCCACACTCATGGTGAGTGGTGCGGGGCTATTAGGTCTTAACTGAATCTGTAACTGACAACTCGAACTTTTTCCAACTTGTTTTTTTAGAAAAAAATTCGAGATAGTCCATAGCGTGCAAAAAAAGTCTGATTAAGGTAGTGTGTGACTAAGTAAGCTAAGTGTCTTCATCAAGCTAGAAATTTGTGTGTAAGTAAATGTTTTGGTGTCTTTTAAGAATATGTGGTCGGCTAAGTTCAACTGCGGGACATAGCTTGGCAATAGGCATTTGAAAAAAAAAAAAAAAAAAAACCTGCGAAGAGCGGCCATGTCCCGCCCTTTTTGGTGGACAATGCGATTTTCATGATTTTGAGTACTAACTTAGTTAGTAAACCAAACATCAAGTTGATAGTAGGTTGTCACTTAATATGAGACCTCTTTGATTTGGAGTAATATTTGACTAACTAACCTATTAAGTGACGAACTACCATCAACTTGATTTTTAGTCTACTAACTAATTTCGCATTCAGGATCATGAAAATCGCATTTTCCACTAAAAAGGGTGAGACATGGCCGCTCTCCACCGGTTTGTTTTTTTCAAATGCCTTTTGCCAAGCTATGTCCCGCAGACGAATTTAGCCGACCACATATTCTTAAAAGGTACCAAAACATTTACTTAAACACAAAAATCTAGCTTGATGTTAGTCAGACATTTTTTTGCGCGCTATCTCCTGGACTAAGAGTATTTTCACATATAGTACTCACTCGAATAATGTAACGAATTTTTTGTTAAATGGCTGCCTCATTGTTTTTACACACATTCTTATAAGTTCTTCGGTGTCTTGAGAGCAAACCTGCACATAAATATAAAAGAAAATTAAGTAAACAACACTTGAAAAAAAAAATTAAAATAAATAATTCAATAGCCTAAGAGGTAAATTAGTTAATTTTATAAATCCATTTCACTTAAATTGATTTTTTTGTGGTAAGTCCGATGGAAGATAATTATGATAAAGTAGTCTAACTTCTTTGTTAGTAAACACAATAAAAATAACAATAAAAATAAAAGCTTTGTATAATATTTTGAAGAGACTAATGTTGCAAGCAGGAAATACATCTCATGTAAAATTGCTAACATGTGACTTAATAATTAACCTCTAAGGTACAGAATTATTTCTTAGTGATCTAAAAAAAACTGACACTAAGAATAAAGATATGTACTTTAAGGTTTAATAAACAATAACGATTTTTTTTTGCACTGGGATTTAGCAGAATTGAATTAAGGAATGTCTAGCAAGGGTAATTTCGTTAGAAAAACCTTCCGTACCCCGTATGTGGGATAGTTTGCGGCAGTTACCCGCCTCATCTTACCGGTCCAATGTGTCCACAGGCTACTCCGTTATTTTAACATATACTAAAGAAATATATACTTAAAAGTCAATGGCTGTCTAGTAACTACTAGTCAAAACTTCATGAAATTTTTGTTTTGTTAAAACAATCAAGAAATATCAGATAACTTATGGTCCTGCCTTTCTTTGCTTTCTGTCTATCTGTCTATGATTTAAAAAAAAAATTAATTACTCAAGAACGGTTAAGGGCATTGAGTTTAAACTTGGTGCATTTGTTAGTCTAAAGGCCGTTTAGGGGGAAAATATTACTTCCGTTTTAAAAATTTAAAGCTTAATAATAACTCGAAAACGAGCAGTTGTGTCAAAATATTACAAGAAACAAAAAAATAATCCCTTTTTCAAATAAAATTTTAAATGTAAAATTGATTGTGCAATTTTTATTCATTGTGTTAATTTCTTAACACTCAAACTTATGATAAAATGATGAAAAAGCCATGTGCATACTTTGTGTTTTCGAAGTTCTTGTGGATATTCCAATCTTCTGCCTTCTATATTTTGAGGTGTCCTGAAATCATATAATTTATTAAGTTTAATTTAGATAAACATTTTTTTTTTAATATTCATTATAATACTTAGCTATTATAAATTTAATTGTAATTGTACAATTATGATATTTACCTTATTAACATTTCTGCATGTAAAAATGTTTGCCATTGTCCATAATACTTTTTTGAGGCTGTGAGTAATTAATGCTCTGTAGCTTCTGCTGTTCTTTTACCCAAAAATTCCACGTATAGAATTGACAGAAATTAACACATTACACATCTATCGACGAGTTTTACATACACCTAATGCGTGGTACATACGAATCACTATTTTTTTTTTAAGTAAAACATCTTTAGGCGAGGTAGATTAAATTGGCTTGGATGAAACGCAATTGTATGTAACGAAGTTTGTGATTCGAGACTCGTCTAAGTGAAAGACTTTTTATATGTAAATCAACTGCCGGCTTAAGTTTCTTGGCCACATCAATTTAATATTAATTACTTTTTTACTAACTTTTTCTGGTTGATCATCAAAGGCAGATTTTCTCCATCTGATTTATTATCTCCTTTACCTCTTCTTTCCTTTTCATTGTTTCTTTTTCGAGATCTAAACTTGTCGATAGTATTCCCTGCCTTGTAATATTTCTAAATAAAAGTTAAAAAATGAAAGAATAATACAAATTAAATAAATGATTATATATCTTACAATAATGTCCTGATAAAATATCCAACACAATCCGGAATTTCTTGGTTTGAATTATTATGAGTAACAAAATTTACCCAATCAATATCAAGGTCTTGGAAACCTATTACATTAAATACAAATACAATCCCCTCAATTGTTATATTTTATAAGTTTATAAATATTAAGGTCTTTACTCTTGACCCTAAACATACCATTAAAAAATGTACTATTATTATTACTATTACATAAAGGATTTTTTTTTTTTTTTACAAATAACTGTTATGTAATAATTGTGTTTTATTTTATTTCAGGTGCTTCAATATGTTGACTTTGGATCTCCAACATTTTCAAAATTCTTTTAAATTTACGTGAGTAAACATTTTATCTTGTGCGTTATTTTAATTTAATTTTTATCAAAGCGTTAACCGAAGAACTCGTGCTGTCTTGAAATTAATATCGCTTTAGCTGTTACATCAAATCATCTAAGGACCTGTCACCTGCTTATCATAAGGTACATTCTTATTTAAAAAAATGCAAAAATTTGAATTTATATAAGGTGTAACGTTAAATAAATTATTGAATTTTGATATTGAATGAATTCGATCTATTGCCATTTACAAAAATAAATAAAATTAACGTAGTAATATATCGATATATATAGTTATGAATTGCCCTCAATCGATATTTTAGTTTCAAAAGAAAAATAACAATTAGGACAAAATAAAGTTCAGTTTTTTTATTAACTGATTCCAAATTTGTAATTTTCCATTTATCAAATTTTATTCTTTTCAAGATAAATTATAATGTTTTTTGTTACACGGTGAATTTACATGAAAAGGTTAATAATAGTCCATTGAGTAAAATAAAAAATAATAGGGATGCTAATTATTTATTAATAAAGAATCGCATATTTAGGAAATAACTAGACTGCGAGGTTATCTGGGATGGTTTAGGAAGAAAGGAGTTCTAATAAAGATTGGGATGATTGGAAAAAGTGAGAAAAGGTTTGTAAGGTGTTGAGCAAATACTTTTTCCATTTCAGACTTTGCCCAGGAGTTATCAATACTAAATACTAAATCCTAAATGGAAAAAAGGATAGAATCGCCTGGTTGCGTTCTAGACTTAGAACTTAGTTCTGTCATTTTTGTAACTTGTGAAGGTTAGTTTCGTAAAATTCCTAAATTTGTCTTCTTTATAGTCTCAGTAGGTAAGTCTATTTTTCTGCAAGCTATATTGCACGTCTGTTTGTCTGATAGGTATCTAGCTTGTATTCAGTAGTCCCTAGGTCGTATTTTTTTCACTAACCAACTATATGTCAGTTGGTATGCTAAATCTACTGTCTGTTAGGTTGAGTCAGTGTGGTCTTAGTCAGAGCTTGAACTGCTTCATCAATGACCATCGCTGATTTAAGTGAAATTCGTAGGTCTATAGTCTCTGGTCTACTAGCGATTTCGAAAAGAGGTTCAGTCAACTTGTCTTTTAATCAGTCAGGGATTAAGAGGTCATACAGGAAAGTCAATTAGACATATAAATGTAGGATGAGGAGAATAGGATTATGGTCTGAGAACACACATCGTCAAGCACTGAGGCAATAGAGTGAAGGTGAGGTATGGGTATATTTGGAAGGTTAGTTTGGTCAGAAGGGAAATAAATGATTTGCCAGGAGAGGACTTTATTATTTTAAGTTTTAAATACTTACACACTGATACTGTGGCTTAAGGAGAAGACTTGTTATTGATATAGAGCTACTGGACTTTCGCTCTTTATTTTTACTGGGTTTGTTTGTTTTGCCCATTTTTCGTGATACCAATACATTTTTTGTCGAATCTTCAATTTTCACTCTTGTTTCTTTAGCTGTCTTTATTGAGTTATCAGCGGAATACCTTGAAAGTTAATGTAATACACCTATTGTTGAAAGTAGCAAATAACTAATATTAAGTTCACTATTATGTTAATCTATGTTTAAATATATTAAATCAAGTTTAAATATAATATATATATATATATATATATATATATATATATATATCCAATTTTAATCGATATATAATTTCTTCTATTCATCCATTAGATCATATATCCAGTTTTACCACTAAACGAAACCCGAAATCAGCCAAAACTATAATTTCCTAGTAAGAAATAGTTTTATCAATGCGCTTTTGTCAAAATCGATTTTGACTGGTGAGAATTGACTGATCTAGATCAGTTCAAAGTTTTATTATTCCTACTCACATTATTTGTTTCGTTTTTCGTGTTTAATGATCACAATAACGAAGATAATGTGCAAGGAACGTTTCTTGCAATAAGTCATTCATTTCGAAATGAACCAAAACACGCACATTTATCATTGTTTACTTATAAGTATAATACTGTATAATATGTTTAATGAAGAGGTTTTTAGATATTCCAGTATTGGAGGGTAAAACACGTTTTGGATGATTTTAAGTTAGGAAAAACTGGTATTCCCGAAGAAATTTCGGCATTAAATTTCCTCACAGGTTCACTCGCCGAAACCAATTTCTTAATCCACAGATCATTCGCTCCAAAACATTTGTTTCAATCGATTACTTTCCAAAAGGGGTTTTTTGAAAGACTGATTTTGCCTGTTCTACTTCATTCAAGCCTACAGTGTCATTTCAGAATAGTGTGTCTGTTTTCAGTTAATTTTAAACTAAATGGATTCGTTGCAATTACTCTTCCACGTCTTCTTTTAATTATCCTCTTCATTAAACACGAACAAATAATGCAAGATGAGATTGGCATAGACCACTTTTAAGTACTCCATTTTAGGCAAAACTATTTTGGTCTAGATATAAATAGGAAATTCTAGGTCTCACTAGCCAATATCAGTTTTGACTAAAGTACTTTGCCAAAACTATTTCTGACAAGGAAATTCTAGTTTTTACATATTTCGGCCTTTGGCGGTAACATAATCTGCCTCTTTACAATTTTTAACATTAATTATAATTTTTTTTAAAACTCGGCTCAATGAAGCGTCAAGAAAAGGTGTTCTATTTTTAACACCCAAATATGTTTTGGATGTCGTTACAGTTATCAGTTATCTCATTATACTACCTTTTTCTTCGGTCTGGTATTTCAGATCTTCTGAACATTTTAAACATTTCCTCAAAGAACGCTCTCACTGCTCCGTGTTTAGTGCATTCTTGCTAAAATCATTGCAAATAATAAACATTTTAATAATAAATTATAAAAAATATATTACACGATAGGCTACTTTATCCAGATTAGATATGATCAGTCTCAAATAGTATTTAATTGTATTCTTTAAATTCATACATTGCCACAGATTATCAAATATGTTCAAATGTAGAAGACAATTTTTGCATACATTTTATAATAAATCGAGGTTTATTGCTTTCGAAAAATGGTAGTTTAGAACCTCTTTTATTTATAAAAATAAACAACTGGCTCATGTAAAAACCGTTTTCATCAGAACAGTTCAAAAAGTAGCTTAAAATTGCTTCAAATAAACTAAATGTCAGGATGGTAAATATGTACTTTTACACTGACTCTAACTGTTCGATTGACTTAGTTTTTTGTGTGTTGTGTTTTGGCGCTAAAAACTGCAATCCTTCCATTTACAAAAGAGTTTGAATTCTTTTATCTAAAAAAGAAGTTAAAAAATGGAAATTTAGTCTAAAGTACTTTGGAAGAAGGAAAATCACACTTTTGTAAATAAAAGTGATAACATCCCAAAGGCTCGTTGCACACTTGGTGGAGTTCGTCGCCGTCACATGCGATGGCTATGTTTTTACGTGACGCTAAAGACCGAAATTTACAGCTTAAAATATGTCTGCTGTGTTTAAAAAAATGCTTTACCTTATTCTTTAATTAATTGAAGCAGAAGAAGCTTTTATATGATTACAATGTGTCTTAACATCGCTAATGCGAAATTATTAATTATTTTGTGTTAGGGCACCCATTTCGGAGGTTCTTACCTATCCCAAGCGTATTTCCGCATCCTTACAACTCCCTTGTTCTAAACTTGCCCGAATTTGTGTGAGAGGATATTTTATTAAAAAAATTATTAATATTACCGAAAAAATTTAAACAGGAACAGTTTAAAAAACCCTGAAGCCAATCTGACAGTTGAAAATAAGTGGATATTGCTTTTTTCGATAGTGACAATATGAAAGCTTCATAGGGAAAATCTTATCTTGGATTTAGATTTTCGATATTTTTACATAAAAAAGAAATTTAGAATAGCACCTAAAAAAAATACGTATAATACTTTTTGCTTGATTTTGAATAGTCAAAATTTGGTCCAGTTTCCTTTGGTACATTTTGGACTTTCCTTTGGACTTCATAAAATTTAACTTTTAGAAAGGGTTCATGGTACATTTTGAAAAAAAAAAAAGTACTACTAAAAATCTTCATTTTAGAACAAGCAGGAGAGTTTTTGAACTTTTATTCTAATAACGACTATTTTTGTCATTACACGCGAAAACGCGATCCAGGGACACTGGGACACACGGTGTACCTATATATTTCAGAGGTGCGCAAATCCTGCTGCTCTTCGTTGATTTAAGTGCGGCTCCCATTAAAAATGTATACACTTTTTGGTTTTGAAAATTTGAAAAGTTCGAAATCTACATTTGCTATATTTTGTGAACTAATTTATTTGAGATATTATTGAAGATAGATTTCCAATTTCTGAAATAATAATTTTTGAGAAATTGAATAAGAAATTTGAGTTAATAGAGGCGAAAGAGATGAAGAGGATTTATCTTACCCCCTAGGTGCTTGCTAAGAAATATATATATATTTTTTTCTTCCGGGGGGCTTTTACGCCCGAAGACGCTGGCCACAATAAATTTTATTTTTCTCCTTTGATTAAAGATGTCTGCAATGTTTATGCATCATTTGACAAGGCGATATTTCCGAAACCAATTGCCCTATAGTGCCTTGAAATTTGGGTGTTAGCTTCCTTTTATGAGATTAACAACTTTCGTTTAAAGGTAGTAAAATCAGCCCTTTTGATTTAAGATGCCATGGCCATAGATACTTATTTGAAACTCCCTAAAATATTTTAAAAGCCTCAGGAACAGCACTATGAAGGAGCTAGTCTGAGGAAGAAGAGGCTAAATTAAAATGTAATAATACATTTTTAATTGCACTCCAAAAATGATTAAAACCTTTTTTTATTCTAAACTAACTAATTTAATTTTAAAAGTTAATAGTTATAATCAAATTTGGTTGGAGAAAAATAGAAAATTGTACTCACATTTTGTCTTTCTTTAAGATAAGCCAATTCCTTAATGTAGTCCCTGAATTTTCTGCAAATTCGAAACAAAAACAGAGATGTGAAAGTGTTAAAAATTTAAGTGAATTTAAATGGTTTTCTTCGTATATTTTTTGTTAGAGTATTAAATTAAGTAAATACGATGTACAAAATTCAACAATAATTCTACTGTTTATCCAATCTGTTGAAGAACGGTGTTTTTGTTTATTTTTTTAGGTTGAGCAGATACTTTTTCGTGGTAAGACTGTACGATGTTTACGGAAGTGTTTGAATTATTGTTTTAAGCCGCGTTTTTATACCCGAATGAGCATATGAAGTCATATACATAAATATGTATCAGAAAGTAGAGGGGGGAGTTGTCTCATTTTGTTCAGCCCGACTCGACTAGTCTAACCCCGTCCACTCTGAGCAAGTGCTCACTTAGAAGTGCCGACAACTCTTGGATCGTGCTGAGGCATGCGAATCCAATTGGCTCGCCATGTACATGTATATATCTGAGTAAAACGGAGCGAATGCTCAAGTCAATACGCGTTTTTTTTCATTTTAATTAATAACACTAATAAAACAGGCCTGAGTTCTTACAAAGTAGACATTTCTGGCACTTCTTTAGACTATTACTCCCCATATAATAGAACAGAAGGGAATAACAATCTAAAGAAGGTGTACAGAATATTCTTCTTTAGACTGTTATTCCCCTTATAGAAGTATGATATTCCTTTGTCTCAAAATACATTGAACTAAACATCACTTTGTCTTAATAGTTATTTAGAAAAAGGAATGTATTAATAATTATGTATATTATAAAAAAAACAGGGGAGTATAGGTGGAGATACACATGCCGTCAAATTGGGGAAGTAGCTTGCATACCAAAAGCTAGTTTAAGTTTCATTACATTCTCTATCACTTCTTTCAACCGGACCCAAATATTAAAAAAGAGTAAATGAAGCCGCCGCGCACTTGGTTAGCGATTCGAACGCATCCCCAATCCCCATAGTAGCGTAGCAAGCAGTAGTTGGCTAATGACATGCGTTCCATTAGATAGCATGCCGAGGGCGTAAGGCTCTTTGATAGCATGATCTAAAGAATGACATTTAATAAAATTTTTCAGTGCTTTGGAAAGCATTCTTAAAATATATGAATTATATTACTAACCCTTTATACAAATCGTTGGATTGAAGAAAATTCGGAAAAGTGCATATAATGTTAAAATTTGGAACTAAACAAACCAGAAAATACCAAGTGTTCGTAGCTTGAATTATGTACTTATAATTTACTCATGGTCCTAACTCAGAATTTATTGAGAAAAACGATTTCTCGTATAAAAACACTCGTATAGATTATCACTAAGTATAGCTATTTTGAAATATTTTCATAATATAATAACATTAAAGAGTTACGTTCTTGATGACGTTAGGGTTTTCACCGGTTCACTGTAAGTCCGCTTAACAGAACTTGTCATACATCTCTGAATGAACATTTCGGCGTTGTTACAAATTTTACCCATATCCTAAAAAAATCAAAATATGAAAGGATAAAAACTTACTTGATAATTTTTAATTGAATAAAAGTTATTATAATATTTTATTTAATGGAGTTTTTTTACTACAGATTAATGGATTTTAAATGTCGCAGATCCAATCAAAGTGAGAGAATGACTAACATTTTAAAAGCTATTTTTATATACAAATACTGAAACGAGTTGAATGCCATTTTTTCAGGCTTAATAATTAAGCATGTTATTCCATCAAGACATTTTGATTAGATTTTCAGATATCTATGAGAAATAATCATCCAAACCTTTTATTGAGTTGGTTGCTTGAGTAGTGATCCTCAGATCAAGCAAGTGTCGACGGCAAGTACCTCTTTATTTTATATCAATTAAAAATTGTTTATATTATTATAACTTCCTATCAATTTAACTATAGAAAAATATATTTATTTTGTAAAATGAAAATGAAAATCTCTTACTTCATATATCAAAGGAAGAGGAATATTCTGGTAATCAGATTCCGAGCTGTAATCAGGTCACAAAAACAAAATTAAAAATATAATTACCAGTTCAAATTAAAAATAGTACAAAAAGCTCATTCAATATGAATTATAATTCTCTATTAAATCTATTTGACTGTTGTTAAGAGCCCAATGCTTTTTTCCTTTTTTTTGTCGAAGTACATATTCAAAATTGTCTCGTCTCCATTAATTCAGCTCAGAATTGTCTCTTCTCCATTTATTTAACTAGAGTTTATTTTATAAGATTTAAAATAAATTCACTTCATCCTTCATATATACGAGATAAATTAGCTATATTTAAGTAGTACCCACCTGCGACTTCTGTAGTTTGAGTTTCTATTATAATCTAATCCAAAATATTACTAACAGAGAGTAACTAACTCTCTTAAAAAAATAAGATTTCTTAAAAAATATAGTAATATCTACTCCGTACCCTGTACTCTGCAGAGATGAGATAAACTTGTTTTAATTATTTAAAATAAGAAGTTTTGGTTAGCTGCCTATTATAGGCACTATTTTGCCTTGCTGTTTTTTCTACGATTTTCGTTTCTTATTTTATGATCTACCTAAGTATATTTTATAATGAAATACTCACTCACTTAAATCAGGTGATGGGGCGTTCATAAAGTTAACTACACAGGAGTCATCATGATCGTCTTCGATTTCTGTTAATTTGAATTAAACAATACATATTTAGTGCGTTTTTATACATTAGAGCTATGAGTACTGTATTACGAGTGTATTTAGCTGTTATTTTTATTATCATGACATGAATACACATACTTACTCTTTTTAGTAATAGAATTCATTGTGTCGGACTGACCTATGGGCCAGCTAGGCTATATTCCTAGGGATAAACTACTTTAATGAGGTTATATTCACGAATTATAGTTATAATTTTGTTTTTGACAGCTATAGCATTTACCACCATAACTAACCATAATAATACCACCATAACTAACCATAACTAACCATAACTAACCATAAAATAAATCAATCAATAAAATAATGAAAATGCAGAGGGGAAAAAGGAAAAATAAAACAAATAAATAATATATATATATATATATATATATATATATATATATATATATATATATATTTACAAATGAGGTGACTTTTTGTTTTATTTTCCTATTTATAAAACACTTATTTTCTTACTGTTAAAAAGAAAACTACTTACTATCAGTCGATATTAAAATACATCTAATTAAGTTAGCTATAAGTTCTATACTTACTGCAAGCTCTGAAACTGAAAACAAATGAAATTTATATAATTAATAGTATTACATAAGCACATTAATATATTTAAATTCATAAAATTATTTATTTACAACTAATCGATTTTAAGAACGTAATTAATATAATTAAATAAAATACTCAAAGGTACTGAAAAAAATAATGTTTCACCTTAATAACAATAGTAAGAATGCTTTACCAAAGCCGTAATCAGGAACATAACTAGTTTTGATACGAAACATTTTTGAGTGCTTCTTTTAATTTCCCCTATTTGTTTCTGAATTGCCAAGAGTCCTATCTACTGAAGGTATATTAATTTTTTTAGCTTTTCTTTCTTTTCACCACCCAAGGATAAATTCGCTTTTTTACTTATCAGAATATAACTAATAACCAAGCCAGTTTACCCAGGTGTACAAAAGATATTTTCGAAGCTTAAGTGGTATAGCGACTGAAGTTATGGTTTTAAGATTTATAACCAAATTTAGTTTGGTATACAGAAAGTATAATTTTCCTTAAACTTTTACTCTAATATTTATTTCAAAAGCACTCCAATACATAATTGCTCCCCAATTTTACTTACCAAGTTGTGACGGATGGCATGCTATTTCCACTTTCATCCTTCTTTTTAGTGAAGCAGACAATACCGCACAGACCAAGCACCAGAAGTACTCCGGAACCAATAAGGAGGAATCGTCCGTAAGTCCGTTCCTTGCATACATCATCGTCTTCATTATCATCATAGAATTCTTCGTAGCTTTCATTTTCATATGTTGGTGAATTGTCACTGTTGTATTCATCTCCCTCTGCAGCCTCGCCCTGCTCGCCTGCATCTGCCCCCTCTGCATAATGGCATAAAAACGATTTTGTACTTGTATTTTTTTCCGATCTGGCATCTCAATCAAACATGTGGTCGATACCACAGATTCAAACTATAATTTGCTATTATGGGTCGATAATAAAGAAGCTAATTAACTGGTAATCTATTATTTTAGTACCCCACCCCCACCCCTAAATGGGGTACCAAAGTAAAATACGAGACAGAATTCAAATTAACTTGTACGGTACTTCTTTAGATTGTTACTCCCCAAATAAAGAAATCAGAGGGTAGCAACAATCTAAAGAAGGTGTACGGAATGTTCTTCTTTAGACTGTTTCTCCCCTTATAATAACGTAAAGCCCCCCCCCCCCCTTATAAAGGCTACGGCCACACCGAAGCTACCTCTCTTGGAGCCTAGTGGCTTGGTGAAGGGGCCCACACACTTACAGTTTAACTGCAGGCCGTTATCGTATACGATTATCGTAAGGCCAAAATCTCCGACCACCACACATTACCAGTCCAGCGCCTGAAGGCAATCGTAAAGAACTGCAGATCTGTGCCTGTATGCGCCATACACTGTGCGATAAATTCCTGCAGGCCGATATCTGTCGATTTTTAACTGCAGGCCATGAACTGTTCCCCTCTCAGTTCCCGCTAGACTTTCTGAATGCTTAGAAGTAATCGTTGTGCGTTGTACGTTAATTATTGTGAACAAACGAAGAAAAAAAAAAGATTTTGGTGAAAGAAGCGGCTCCAAGAAAGAAACACTAGTTCACACATTGCTCTGTTGCGTGAATTGAGGCATTCCTATAAAGAAGATTTATTAAACTATTTGCGAATGAACGAAGGCAATTTCAACAAAATGTTTCGATTGGTTTCACCCTTCATTAGTAAAATTAACACCAAAATGTGCCAGTCAATAATTGCAGGAGATTGTTTATTTTCTTTTTAACAGTATCTAAAAAAATGTAATTAGAAATGTAAAATGTATAATTTATAATTTATCAGAAATTATTAATAAATAAATTAAACCATTATAAATTATTTAACTAAAGAATTATTATTATATGTACCATATTTAAAGTGCAATTACCTATTGTCGCAGTCGGTACTGTTTTTTTTTTTTTTTTTCTTATAAAGTCTAATAACACATCTTTCGCAGCCTTTTGTTTGAATAATTTATAGACGATTGTTAGACATGTTTATAGACGAGACATGTCTATGAAAGCTGAAATAAAATTAGGTTTATAGTCAACCATGGTGTCGTCAGTCCAAAATTTTCTAACAACGTGATAAGATTTTGGCCTGCAGTCCGACGAAGGGAAATTAACAAAATAAAGATGATTCACTCTACACGCCTGTAGGCCGACTAATAGTGTAGGGCGGCATTGATCTTGAGGCACAGGCCTGACAGTCCACGGACTGTCGTCTCTCCTTCCATCCGATCCTCGCCTCTACCCTCCACACACCTACAGTCCACCTCCGACTGCAGTCCGTCATCTTAAGGAAAACTGATAAGTGTGTGGCCAAGCTCCGTGGACGGACAGATCATTATCTTCAGTTAAACTGTTAGTGTGTGGGCCGCTTGAGTCGCCAGGCGTGTAATCCATGTGAACCAACCTTCTAGAACATAAGAGACCGGCCACACCACGCGCTTGGTTACTAGGCGAGTCACCTAGCGAGTTGCTAGACGAACAGTCCATTCTGTTCTACATGGCGACTCACCAAGCCACTAGGCTCCAAGCGAGGTAGCTCCGGTGTGGCCGTAGTCTTAGGGTGATATTCCTTTGTCCCAAATTACATTGGAATAAACATACCTTTGTCTTAATAGTTATTTAGTTAGTCACTTATATTCTAAAAACACATAAGGGAGTAACAATCAAAAAAAGGATCGCTAATGCAACTACAGCCCAGGTTGGTGTCAGCGAAAATGGTTTGTAGTTAGTATATCCAAAAGATATTTGACCGGACCTTGTCAAAATGGGGATTACGATTTACGCTTAGGATTTCTTTTTTACTGGCTGATCCCAAAAGGTTAAGACTTTTTTTAGTCCAGTTAATCTGTCGTCAAAAAGGGGGGGTTCGCTTTCCAAAAGTCGGGTAGTTTTGATTTTTGTTTTATATGGTTTAGGTGTAAGTTCATTAATGAAATGCCTAAGTTTTCGACCTCGGTGGAGCGTCGCGCCGCCGGCGCCGAAGAACCGCAAAATGATGGACTTTTTTCCAGTTTTCACCAGTGGTTTAATCGAAAAAATATTCTATTATTTAATAAAGTAGACGAAATTTTATACTATTTAAAAAAATCACCTTCCTATCACTATTACTTTAACATTTACAGCCCTTTAACAATGGAGTGATTTTTCAATATTTTCAAGATACGCTTGATTTTAGTTGGTTTTTGCCATTATTTACTTTGATGAATTTGTTTTGCAGCAATGTTGATTGGCCAAATTTAAAGAATAATAATTGTGTTATAACTTGAGATCAACTTGAGAAACTTCTCGTAAAATCGACCAAAGCAACATTCAATCTCGAGCCGTAACTCGAAAGCTATTTACAATAAAAACCTAATACTAGTTACACATAATAGAATGATATTTCTACTTAAAGCTTCACCCTTATACATTTTGAAGGAGAATCAAGTCTTCAGGGTGGAAAATTTACAAAAAAAAAACTTGAAACTTCCATATTTTGAAAATATTGAAAAAAATCGATTTTTGAAAGTCTGTAAATTTTAAAATAATAGAGTTTGAAAGGAGTTTTTTTTTAAATATGTAGTATAAAATTTCGTCTACTTTATTAAATATTTAGTGTATTTTTCGATTAACCTACTCCTTTCACAGTGAAAACTGGCTAAAACTGGAAAAATGTGCAACATTTTGCGGTTTTTCAGCGCCAGCGGCGCCGGCGGCGCTCCGCTAGGGTCGAAAATTCAGGCTTTTCATACAGGAACCTACACCTACAATATATCAAAAAATCAAAACTACCCGACCTTTTGCTAGGTAAAATGTCTAGTTTGACTGGACTATTTTGTAAGCAATAATTTTTAATTTAATTTTTTCCATTGTTTAACATTTTATCTAAGGAATATCATATAAGTGTACTATATCATCCATATAAGTATATATATATTGAATATACCTAGTGACAACGAAAAGATGTTTTAAATCGTTATATTTATCTTATTTCAATAATCCCTCAAACTATTTGATGTGTTTTAATGTAGTGTTTGAGTGTCTTAATAAATTGATTCTAATTTTCTGATTCTTAAGGTTATAAAAATATGAAGGTATTAATAAGCATAAGCATTAAGCATTATAAGAAAAGAGTGGTAGAAAGTTGCGAATGTAGCAGTGGGTACACACAAGTGCGAATGTGTGTGTGTGTGTACTATACAATTCTCAACTAAAGATTGTCTACTAAAGAAAAAAAGGAATTAATTTTAATTTTAAGTGTGAACTACCGCCACCTATAGAGCACATCCCTAATCCTGTATTGATATACAAGAATTGAGAAAATAGTAGAATTCATGATAGTTAGTGTTAAACCTAATTGTTGTAATTTGTCTTATGCCATTTAAGGATGTCTAACTTTAATCTTTGAGCTGCAATTTGCTATGTGTAAATTTTGCTAGAGACTTAGTAGCAAGTGAAGCATTACTGAAAGTTGTTCCTTATTAAGTCCAATTTAAACTATTCCTTCGACCTATTTAAACGGCCTGATTGTAGGGTAGGGGCTGATATCGTGTACCCGATTAATATTCATATACATATTAAACATTTATTGATTTAAAAACCAATAATTAATTTATAAGATGTTTATTATTAGATTGACCAAAATATATTGAAAATTATCAATTCGATTTGTGCTAATATAACGGTTTATGTAAAAAGTTTTCCCGATTTTCCGTTTAATTTGACAGAAATATTATAATCCCATACCAGCTGGAGCAGTAGTTCTTGGACGAAGACCAGTCTCGAAAAAATAATTCTGATCTCCGGAGATGTTCCGAATTTTCTCCACTTCTTCCGAAACCACCTGCAATGATTTAAAATCATGTGTTTTTTTTTGTTAAAAAAACAAACTTATATGGTTTATTTATCCAGTGTGGTACAATAATGCACCAGTTCTTTTACGTACTATTTAGTTAATGTGATGCCTAAATCAATTTTCAGTCAAATGTATCGAAATCATGGAAGTTGATATAAAATAAGTAAGCTAAGTATCTCCATCCAGACGTTCTAGGCCTAAAAGTATAAAAGGAAAACTTATAATTTCATTTGAATTAACTCAGACAATAAAACTCATTAATCAACATGGCTTAAAAATGAAAAAAAAAAAAAAAAAAAAAAAAAAAAATGGATTATTCTATTAGTTACACAGCTTAGGTACACATAGGTACAAGTGGGCAAAAGGTCAAGTTTTTAGCTATTCTGGAAGACGGCTAATTCGGATGGTACGTGCCCTGGAAATTTCTTCGAGTTGGACCTCTACCTGGTTTATACACAGGAGGGTTGTTTTTCTTCAGAAAATGAGCGGAGCACCGCGAAGCGGCTATAGAAAATTCAAGGGTACACAAAATTAAGGTTTTTAATTTAATATGCGGGATTTTATCACCTAACCTTAAAGTGGGGGCACGTACAATCCGAATTTACCCTGGAAGACACTTATAATTTTGATGATGAGTAAATGAGTCAGTAACAAAAATTTCAACTTTGAAAATCTCCCCTGTTGAAGAGGCTGGGTGTTAAGGGCTCGATATTTTACAGTTTCCTAAGCTACTTAAGGTTAAGAGGAAGTAGAAATATGAGGGTGAGAAAAACCGGGTGAATTGGTTCAAGTAAAGAAACACTGCATGCTTACTGGAACTTGGCTGATTTTAACCCCAAAAAAATATTGTAAAATTTATTAGCATTTAGTAATTATGAATTAGACCAACCTTACCTCTAAAGGCTCTTCTGTTATAATTATCGGATCTGTGGCCGACTTTTGGCATTTCGTCGGCTTCGCCGATAAAAATATTAGTGGTATAATAATTACGGCGGAAACCCTAAAATTCCTTACACATATTACCATTCATAGCTTTTTTTCCGCGTCATTCAATCAAGTTTTTAAGTTACAATTATTTAATTCTTTTTTGGAACGGTGCAAGTATTTATTATTTTGATTGTGACAGGTGTCATTACGTCAGAGATTGTAGTAGAGTCCAATTTGACGGATATTTTAATGGGGCTTCTACTTACTTTTATACTTATAATTACCTCAGTGTCATATACTTACGCTTTAAAGTATATTTTTCACTTTGATTGTCGATTATGATCCATATTCATATATTCACTAGAACATGTAGATGAATTCTAGGTTCCAAAAAAATTATAAAGATTTGATTCTATTCTCTGCAGGCAGATGACCTTAGAAAGCCTATTTTCTCTTTAAGGAAATAATTTAGGAAACTCCATATTATCAATATAATATGTGTTTTTTTGTTTTTCCTGATTATTTTAACAAAATGTTTAGTTATTTTATTAATTAATTCGATGGTTGTGTATACTACTAGTACGGGGTTTTGACAAGGCCTTCAAACTTACCGTCAATCAGCCCGCTGCCTCACCTTTCTACGTTCACCTTTAATTTGAGTTGACATAGACTTACTTTATCTTAAATATATATAAGATTGGAGTGGTGACTGTACATTTATCCGATTGGTCTCAAATTTTTAATTTCCACTAAATGAGTAGTCCTGATAAAGAATTTAAGGTTATAATAAGAAAACAAAATAAAAAAAGATAAATAAATAAATATGACCTATTTATCTCTGTATATATATATTTAAGTTCAGTTAATATTTGCTATTGTAAGATAAGATATTATCTAGATAGATTATTAGATGATCAGATTGGTCAGTAACTCCTTGACAATACTATAGGTGAATGTTACTCAAATATTGTATTAAGTTAATCTCAAAAACAAAAAAACAAAAAAAAAAAAAAAAATGTAAGTTTTGATTTACAATTCAGGCTAGAATAGTTTTTTATGTTTCTTTTTTTTATTTAATGTGGTAGTTGCTTGATTTTGAAATTGAATGTCTGTTATTTTTATAATTAAGTTAAAATTGTTATAATATTGTTTTGTTGTTGTAGGCCGTAGGCCTGAAGATGCCCAGGTATGGGCGAAATATAGCCAAATTTGTAAGTTAATTGAAAATATTTTTATTTTCAAACTTTTTTATTCCTGAAGTCTAAAAGGAGAAAGAAATATACATAAATGTATTTAACCCGCAGAATTAAGCTTAACATTGTACCCACAACCAACAAAATCTGATCAGCCGTTTGGACGTGATTGACGCACAGACAGACATATGATTTTCTAAACTTAAATTCTTTTTCAGGACTACTTATTTAAAATTTTTTAGCCCACTCGGATAAAAGATTAAGTTAACATAAAATTAAATTAATATCCCCAGTAAAACACTCCGTTGCGAAGCACGGGTGTACAGCTAGTTCCTTTATAAGAATTACATTTTCAATAATTGTACAACTTACTTATTGGATTTTCTCTTTGTAGATCCCTACAAAAAATGACAACAAATTTAGAACACTTTTACTAGACAGTTTTTTCACTATTGTAGAATAAAGTTTTTCTAATATTCAATGGACATGGAATGAAATTAGTAAATTGCTAATTTTAGTGTTTAATTCTTGAGTAGGTTCAAAGAATCGTCTTAAGAATTAAATAATATTGGAAATAGTATACTAAAAATATTAGAATTAGAAAGGCTTACTTGGGTTATTCTCAAGCTAACTTACTATACAATAAGATTATATATTGTTAGTTTCTAATAAATCCTTATAAATGAATCTTACTGATTCTCGTCATTTTCACTTGAGTCTATTTCCATTTTTTTTCTTTTTTTTTAAAAATAAATATATGTATTATTTTTCTTCGTGCATACTATCTTTGAATCATTTTAAAGTTCTCGTCTCTGTCTTAATATGATCACATTATTTGTAACTAATCAAGTGCTTAGGCAAGCCTTTTTAATTCCTTAATAGACTCAACTACTGAAGTATTTAATTTATTTATACTCGCAAAAAGAGAATCGTATGCATTAATTACTTAACTTAATTATGTAAACTGACTAAATACTGATAAAGGAATGTTAATTCTTCAATCACTATATATAACAATCAACATTAGGAGTTTATGAATAATATCCATTAACACAACACATATATTAAAACATTTCTTTTATTAATACATTATTTAAGTAATTATTCATGGCAATAAAGACCGTAAAATAAATTATTCAATCAATTTTAGGCCATTATTAGATTAACACATGCAATATTTTTTAATATTATTTTTTTTTTTTAGATAAAGGAAATACATATTTAAACATTTTTATTGGAAAATGTATTAATTTATATACACAAATATTTAATTTAATTAATACAAATTTGAGGATATAAATATAAACTTAATATTAAGAACAGAAATTAATTAATTATTATTTCGCTCATTATTTTAAGATTAGAAATTATTTAGTCTAACTAATAAAATTATCTAATTAAATTTCTAGATTATACATGTGGATCATAATTATAAAGGAATTCTGTATTAACTGTTAGTACTAGTGGTTATCATATATTCCCCTTGTATAAAAGGTTATTTTCCAAGACTTAACTTTAACAGATTGGACGCTTTTTTGAGATTATAATAGCTTGGGACTCTTCTGATGATCTAAATCTGCAAAAGTTAACTTCAATCTTCTTCTTAATTTGTTTTTGACCTAGAGGCTCATCCAAATGAGTTGCAGACAAAAATGTAAAACATAAATTTACAATTTGAATAAACATATTTCGCCCTACCTAGCTTTTCCAGAAATATACCCCCCTATAACGTAAAAATTACCTAAGCATATCTGACCTAGATATGTTTTTCCCATTTTTTCTTTTACTAAGTCACGGGTAAAGGAGACAATAGTTGAAAGGTTTTTTCAGCCTAAAAAATTATTGTCTTCATGTTACATTTAAGATAAAATATATTGCAGAAAAGTAGAAACTTCTTTATGGTAATTTTGGGTGAAAGGAACGATGTTGGAGCACAAGTAGGGGAAGAGGGAGGGAGAGGTATGCACTCGGGAGCCCACAATACGTTTATTTATTGTTGGTGAAACAAACCACATAAAATGAAGTATATACATATACATAAATTTGCTTTTTTTAAAAAAAATAAAACTGGGTCCTACTCCAATTTGTGAAATTTGTTTCGCTAGCAATGCATAAGCCTATTGTGAGCTCCCGAGTGCATACCTCCTCCTACTTGTGTAAAATACCCACATTCGAACCTGCTTTTCACCCTTGACTCATTTGTCCAGAATTAAATTATTATGTATTAAGAATTTTCAACAATAATTATTTATTCCTTGTTGAATGATGATTTTTTTTTTGATAAATTAAAACAATAAGAAAATAAAAGTTTGTTACATTTTGTTTGTATAAAAATATTAATCTATCACTCCATAGCTCAAATATTTGAACATTTATAAATAATAAAATCCCTATATTTATATGCACATATATCTAAAAATATATTAATTAAGTACACATGTATGCATTTTTATTTTTATTCTATACATTCTTAATATAATGTTAACTTATTATAATTTAGAACTAATTATATTATGTTACTTAATTTATCTTACACTGAAACAGTAGTCAGCCTTTTATAATTTCATATCCTATAGTAATATAATTATATTTAAATGTGTACATATTATATCCAACGATAATATTTTTTAGAAGCGAGTTCTTGCCGTTCCAAAATTATTAATACAGTTAAGTATAAAAAGGCAAAAGAAGACGAATTAGATGAAACTGCCTAATTGTATTCAAAGTTCTGCTTGCAATAACTCATCTCAGACCAAACCTTATAACTAATTTCTTACTAAAACATAGGCGTCGCGAAGCTTATTCGCGCGTAAAGCGAGTTTCATTATCTGGTTGCAGTTTAATACAATAACAGCACACGTTTTAATAAAATATTTAATGTGCTTCGCTCAATTTAGATGTTATTATAGAGATAAGTTATTATATCTATTTAAAGACCAACAAATCAAAACAAACATTTACTTTTATTGGAATAAATGTTATTGCCTTCGCTTAGCAATAAAAAATCATCGAGGTGCGTCGTCGGGACACTCTCGATTCACTACTCGGGGTCACTAAAGGATAACAATATTTAGACCTTATTTTTTGATAAACTTAGTTAATTTTTTTTTTTTTTTAACTATATGCAATCAGTGTTAATTTTATTACTTAAAACTGATAAAATTAAATAAACAAACAAAAAAAGAGTGACACTTAAACATGATCATTAAAGTTGCAAAATATGTGCTTTGAGTACACATAATGGGTCTGTAGGCAATTTAACAAATCGGACCAGTTCGTTAAGCAGCATAAACAGCCCAGTTGATTCAAGATGGTGGTCATTTAAATGTTTGTACGATAAAAATTCGATGGCGGCCATTTAAAAGTTTGTAAAAAAAATAAATACGATTAAAACGATTTTTTTTCGAACAAACGCACTACAAAGAACTCTAGCTTTAACCGTACCCAAGATCATATTTTTTTTGGAGGGCTCCTATTTCATTTAACTCCCCCACAGCTCCCTTTGTATAAAATTTATTAAATTAATTTAATCAACTTTTACTAATTATATTTATACTTTGTTAGAATTCATTTTAATTATTTTTGTATAAACTAAATTAAATGATCAACCCCTTGTTTTTTAGGGTTGATTTTTGGGGGTTCCTTGTATTTTTCCTGTGTGGGCTATTACTCATAACACTACTTTAAAGTCTCAAATTTGTAAATTAGGTACTTCGGAGATCAGTGCGTTTATGACAGACAGACAAACAAATACAGACAATTATAAGGATCTGTCGTTTGCGTGTAAGGACCCTCAAGATTTTCACTGTACTTAAAAAATTGGACTGCAAGAAGGCTCTATTTAATTTCACTTTTCTAATATGAGACTAATGTATAATATCTTTACATATTTTTTCTTAAATAGTATTATAATAAAATTAATTAAAATTACATACAGTAAAACAAAATTGAATTGATCTTAAGTTAAATAAATTTTTAATAAGTATATACAATTTTATTATAAATTTCATATTTATACTACCTATATAAATTATCATTATTATAGATATTTATACATAGTTAAATATTAAATGCTATTTTTATTTTTAAATTTTAACCAGAAATAAAGTAAGTGTATCTAAAATTATACAAATTAAAGATTAACTTATATTGCTTTGGGTAATAGTTATGGTTTAATCTGAGCAATCTTTTCAATAATAATTTAAATGTGTTATCCCTACTTTAAAGTAGAATTTAGATTGGGCCAATGAATTAATTTATAAATAATACTTCGTAATTTTAGTACTACAACTTAATTTTGTCTTATCAATCTAATTCCGTGGCGCGACTGAATAAACCTTCAGCTGTATAAAAACCTTTTTTCTTATCAACGCATCTATTTTTATTACTTAATTTTTTTTTTTTTTTTTAATTAAATTATTATTCAAATTTTACACACATTTACTCTTTTATTTTAAAAAAAGTATTTCCTTAACTTCAATGTTTGTTTCCTCCTTATCTATCATAAACAAAAATATGTTCTTTAGAGGGTAATAATCCAGACCTGTGGAAAGTATATCTCACTTTTTTCTAGAGCTTCCAGTGTGAAAAAATTAACAAAATCGTCAGTTCGTAATAGCGCATAAAAATTGCTAAATGGCGAATTTATCGAAATTGTTATTATATAGTAATGATCTATTGGCTCTTGAAAATCCTAGAGGAGTTCCTAGAGGAGCAAATAATACCATGTAAACTAATTTTTAAGCGAACTCTTAGTAAATTAAAAATGATATTCAAAATAATTGTTAAGGAACTCCTTTACAATATGCAGTATATCAGAAATAAAATCAATATTTATTAAATTAAAATATTGATTTTATTTCTGGTATACTGCATATTGTAAATTAGTTCCTTAACAACAATTTTTAATTTTATAAGAGTTTGTTAATTTTTGATGAAAATAAATTTTCTCTTAAGAAAAGATATGTTATGTGGTCTATTTTGTCATGGTAAAAGGGTTGGAAAACTAGAATAGAAAATATTATTAAATTTCATTTAGTGGAATTCTACATTATTAGAGATAGACAAGTTAAAGGAATACATTTTTAATCTATCGAAGAATTTTAAAATTATAATTTAAATTAGTCTATGGCGCATCTTTCTTTTTCAGAATTTCAGGTTCTGAAATTATCATTTTTAAAAATATACATATATATACCTATATATATACTTATTTTATTCATAAATTTTTAATAGGTTTAAAAATATCTTATTTCAAATATTGAAATAAACAGTTTTTCTCCGCTTTGTTTATTGATATAGGAATAATTATTTATTTACAAAATAAATTAAAAAGGATATGTTGTAGAAACTAAAACATTTTTTTCTTTAGTCTCCAACAAATCCATATCTAAATATATCCAATATTATTTCCTATAAATCCAATGTATCCAATTTATGATAAACCCACATGAAAAAATACATTATGGGATCGGATTTATTACGTTCGCTTTACATCAATTTCATGAATTCATAATCATAACATAGTATGATAATAACCATGAACATTTTATAATTATTCCTACATCAATAATTAGCAAAACCCATTGTCAATGAGATGACTAATTATCTTCCGTTCCTGCCGAGGTATCGAACAGATGCCGTAACTCCGTCTATAAGATTCTGGAAAAAATAATATAAAATTATATACATAGGCTGGAATATACATAAATAATTTAATATAGTTAATATACATAAATAATATTACTACTTTTTAATAACTTCTTAAATAATATTACTATTATTGTTTTTTCTTACTTCTCGATTATTCATTTCATCTTATTAACATCTTTTTTTAGTTTGTTGCCTTATTTTTTGTCTTTATTTTATTTATGGATTTCTATTATCTTGTATTAATTTTTATCTGGGGGTACGGCACCCAGATTAATTACCGTATAGTACCGAAAAGCCCTAGTATTACCGTTTTAAGTCGAAAAGCCCTTTACTGGAACCATCTCAAGGCATTTTGGACCCCCCTTATATTATCTTATTAAAGATACTTAGTAGATATGTAAAGTTAATTTTAAGTTAGAGTTCATTACAAACTGATCGAGAAATAAAAAATTCACACCTCTACCCATATTAGTTCATAAGATATATGAGCCTTAAGTTTTGTTATTAAGTCATTGATTTATTGATTTATCATAATTGTAAGCCACTTCTAGCAATCTTAGAAACTTAACATTTTGTACATAGGTAGATTTTAATGTACAAATAAAGGAAAAATTACAAAATCCGAAAAAATTTGGCTCTTTGCCCCTCTCAAGGCTTATCGAAAAATCGGCTATGCAAAATTAAAAAAATATTTTTAATTATAACTTGAGCAACAAGCGTTTTCTAGAAGAGATTTTATTATAGTATTATTTTACTCTCATTAATAGCATTTTATATTGGACTATGAGTGATTGACTTTTATTGAATATTGAACTCGAAGATTGTAAACATCCACTCGTCCGCACTCGTACAGGAGATAATAATTGTTTAGTTCAATTAGAACACCCCACGCGTTACACACATAGCCACTTTGTCTTTTCAAACAATGATAATTATTTCCTGTTGCTATATATATTTCCAATTTTGCCCTTTCCTTATCTTTTCTATCTCATCTTATATAATATGTACATATTATGTGTTCAAAAAGAACAAGAAGCTAAGAAACGAAAATTTCTTACAAATAAGTGAAATCCCAACAATATCATTTTTGTAAAAAATGACGTAAAACGTTGTGAGATCATCGATTTAAGCCAAGTCTCCCCCAGTCCAAGTATGTTTTTCTAGGTCTGATACATCCAGTACGAGTTAAAGGGCGTTGTTCAGTCCCCCTTTTCTATTCTCTGTCCCTCACCATCTCATACTTTTCTTTCCCCAATCACGTTTAAATTTAAAAACATTTTCTGACTTGGCAATTACGCAGCACGATACGAAGTTGTATACGACACTGCGAATATTTTATTTAAAAAAAATCTTATTATAAACTATAGGAAAAATATAAATTAAATAACAACAAACTGTTTAACCTATTTGTGCGTAAATGCGAAGTCAGAAAATGTTTTTAAATTTAAACGTGTAGAGTGATTTGGGAAAGAAAAGTTTGTTGGTGAGGGACATAGAAAATAGAGGGGTGCCAGACAAACATCATCCCTTTGTACTGGAAGTATTAGACCTACTGTCTATAAAATAATTCTAGACCCTCGAGTTTGACCCCTTGTAACTTCTAAACGGTAAGTCGTATTTAGCAACAAGTTTATTTATTTAGACAATTTAATAAAATTTTATGTCATATGAATAATTATTTTACATTAATTTTTAATTACTTTATTGTGGAATAAGTAAAAGAAGTGCCGTTTTTTCGGCCCATTTTGACAATGCCCAACTGTAAAAACTCACTGCTTTAAAACTTCTCAACCAAATCGAACCAAAGTCACAGGACTTTTAGAACTCATATAAATGTAGAGGCCTACGAAGTTTTAAGTCGAAAAGTTAAATAGTTTTCTGTTAATTAACGAATTTAATGGGATCTGATATATTTTGAACCGCTATAGATAGAAATACGAAACCTTCACTGAATAATAAAGAAAATATTACCTTTCAAAGAAATGAAATTACTTTTGCTGCCGCAGAGCTTCAAAAAGTTGTAGAAGTTTTTAAATGTTGATCAATAATTCGTAGTTGAAAGGTGTAAGAGGGAATATTATGAGCATAAATTATGAGGCATAAAATTTTATTAAATTGTCTATTGTCTAAATAAATAAACTTGTTTCATCTAAATACGACCGTTTAGAAGTTACAAGGGTTCAAACTCGAGGGTCTAGAATTATTTTATAGACAGTAGTAGAACTTGTTTGGACAGGGGAAGACTTGACTAAACCAATGATCTCACACGTTTCACGCGAGACTTGGCTTATTTTTTTACACAAGAGTTTTTGTAGGGATTTTTATTTCATTTAATGCTTATTTTTATTCTTATATTTTCTTTTAATTATTTTTATTTGCTTAATTTTAATTGTTGACCGTTATTTGAGTTCTTTGTATAGGTTTGATTATTGTGTAGGTTTCAGTACTTTGTTTAACTTTACTTAGGTTAACCTAGGCCTAGGCATTGATGATGCAGTATAGAATAAACAAATTAGTCAGTGAACGTGGAGAGTTTATATTATTCCTTAAGATGACCTCCGTAGATGCTCCCATATCTAAGAAAAATAAGTGAAAATTGTTTTCCTATACACTTACGTCAGCGTTTCTTGGCGTTCTTGATGTTGTTGAAGTGGTGGTTGGTATGGTTGTGGTAGCTATTGTTCCTAAAAAAATATGATAGAATAAAGATTTTAGAAATGAAAGTTTCAGAATATTAAGTAATATTTAGATGGAATAATTTGATGACCAACAACTGCCCTTCCTTTAAAAAGAATTTAAAAATAATTACCCTTCGTAGATTTAGCTGATTCTCTTGTAATTCTATTAGGTAAGTCCGGTGGGATAGTTGTCGGATGTTCTTTACTATTAAGTGGGGTGACTACGTAAACCTTCTCATTGGTTAGAGGTGAAATAGAAACCTCTAACTTCTCCCAAGGTTGTTTTTCTGGCGTTACTTCAGTTGTTGTCATCACCTTAGTCTCGACAAGCGCCCATCCCTTAATAACTTTGACGTAATCAGAACTATTATTGTTAGATTGAACTGGATCTAGGTGGCTTCCTGAAGCCTCGTATTCGGGAATAGATGTTGTTAGATATTCGTCTGGAATTTTCTTCGAATCGAATTGAGGCAGATTTGTAAAAGCTCTTCTGAATCCCTCGGCAGTCCAATTATCTATATTTTTTTGAAGCCTAACAATGTCGACAGAATCTTCTTCTTTGCGCAGCATATCCTGTAGGTTTTGAGCTATAATATGTCGAAGTTCACTTTCACCGTGCTTTTCCACAAGCTCTCTAAGTTTTTTTGCGACATCAGGGGGTAAAGTATCTATCAGGCGGGGAAGATCGACTGGCTCTAAGTGCTCTGTTCCAGATGGGAAACGAAAACTTGGCCCTGCTATCTCCCGGTTTACCATCATAGCTTGGAGATCTGGTTCTTTCAAAGGGTCGGTTGGAACTTTGCGTGCCTGATTGTTTATCACCAGATCGGATTTTTGAAGTGTCGCGTATGGTATCACAATCTGATCAAATTGGCTCGGTTGTGTTGAAAATGGCCTTGCTTGGGAACTTGCAATTGTGGTCCAAGAAGTTGACTTCTGGGGTGGAGCAATTCTTGCTTGACTATCAAGCAATTTTATTTCTTCATCATTACTTTTTTCTTCAATGTATGTCGTATTACGGACATCAAAATATTGCATTGGTCCATGCGCATTTGTTTCTCCTGGAGATGCAACCGTTGGAGATGTATCGGGCAAAGAAAAGGTCGAGAAGGTGGAGAGAAAGATGGGAGTAGTTTCAGTAAATGGTTCTAGAGTATGAGAATAATAATGATACCCTGTAGGCTGTGGAGTTGTCGGATAGCCTTTGACTATTTCCTCAATTTTATGATTTGAGTGAATGGAATTCACATTAGATCTCGATGACTGACGAGTAGATGGTGCTTTATCAGAGTCTGGAATTTTTCCTCCTTCATCCCTAAGATTACGAATGTTATTTTCGAGGTGATGATGATGTCCTTTAAATTGACCCTCAACATCCCCATAGCCCAAATTAACATATTTTGGAAGTTCAGGAATATCGAGTAACGGTGCTTGAATAATTTGTACTGGGAACTCTATAGAAGATAGATATTCAGAAATGGGAACACTCTTTGTCACACTTACTTCTGTTATAGGAAGACTGTGTGAAGTTGTGACACTGCTTGAAGCTTCGTGTGCTGAATCGCTTAGAGGTAGATCCCCAAAGTTTCCAACTTCTTTCGTGGCATCTTCAATGCCAGGGGTGTGAGGCTCAGGACCAAGGTTAGGTCCTGATGGACATTTGTTGCAGGCTTGACTCTGGTCTGATATAGTTAAAATTAGAGGAGGGTTGTTTGGGTGAACATTATAGCGTCCTGGCCCTTGTGTATGAATAATTGTGTGTTCGTGCTTTATATTAGGTCCATTTTGAGCATGAGGAGGAGTCAAGTATTGGTGGAAACTTTGAAAACTCATAGCTTCTGGGGGATGGTGGCGGAAAGAAGGATTTTGTAACTGAAATGGTAATTTTGGTGGAGTAAGAAGTGTTAACGGTGCTCCCTGAAATCTTGGTGCTGGAGGTCGATAATTACCTTTGTGATTAGGTCCATAAGAAAACTTTAATGTAGGAGGTGCGTTTCCGAGGAACTGTTGTTTTGTTGGACCGTATTCAGATTTAGGAGGACCATACTCGGATTTAGGAGGACCATACTCGGATTTAGGAGGACCATACTCGGATTTAGGAGGACCATACTCGGATTTAGGAGGACCATACTCGGATTTAGGAGGACCAAATGGTCCCTTAGGTGGACCGTATTCAGAATTTTGAGGGTGAAATTCTTGTTTGGGTGGCCCGTATTCCGGCTGAGGAGGTCCAAATTCCGCTTTCGCAGCTTTTGGTGGTCCATATTCAGCCTTGGGTGGACCATAATCAGAATTTGGTGGTCCATAAGCATGTTTTGGAGGTCCAAAGTCAGGCTGGCCATATTCTGGCTTCGGAGCAATGAAATGTAGTTGTGAAACGTTAGGCAGTTTTGGTTGATCTTGCCCTGGACTAGGAGGATGAAGCTCTGATGGTAAATATTCCGACTTAATACTGTTGAATGCTGGTCCGATTTCTTGTTTTGGTGGTCCATACTCAAGTTTAGGAGGGCCATAATTTGTTTTTGGGGGGCCAAATTGAGATTTTGGTGGAATGAAATCAGATTTAGGAGGTCCATAATCTGGTGGAGGAGGAGGAGGATTAAAATCTGTTTTTGGCGGGCCATATTCCTGATTCGGAGGGCCATATTCTAGTTTTAGTGGACCATATACAGATTTAGGAGGACCATACTCTTGTTTTGGAGGTCCATACTCTTGTTTTGGAGGTCCATACTCTTGTTTTGGAGGTCCATACTCTTGTTTTGGAGGTCCATACTCTTGTTTTGGAGGTCCATATTCCAATTTAGGAGGGCCGTATTCTGGTCTTGGTGGCCCATATTCTGATTTAGGGGGACCATATTCTGGTTTAGGTGGGCCATAAGAAGTAGCTAATTGTCTAAGAGGAAGGAGACCTATAGTAGGTACTTGAAAAGTATATTTGCTGCCATGAGACTGATATGTAGCTGGGACGTGGCCTAATGCTCTAGCAACGGGGACCCAAGGAATTTTATCGCAAGGAAGGCAATTATCTTGTCCTTGGAGCCCTTGAGGATGTCCAGCTGTTCCTCGACCATTTTCAGGCCCTGAAGGTGGAGATTGACTACCTGGAGACCAAAGCCATCTTGCAAATCTTTGGCCTAATCCTTTTTTTTCTTCTTCACAGCAACATGAAAGAACCAACGCCAAAAACACGGCCTGAAACAAAAAAAAAATAACTGTAAGAATCTGAAGTTTTTTTTACAAAAATGTTTTCCTATAGAAATTGTGGAGAATAACTTGCAGCCGGCTAGTCTCATTGATAAAAAGTCAATGAAAAAATATTTTTGAATAATAACAATTTATAAAAAATAAACAATTTTTGCCACCTTTTTCTGGGGGGTCTATATAGCAATTTTGTGGTAAAAATTCGTGATTATTTAGAAAATTTCAACGAGCTGTAAGTAGATCAATTTTTAACCTTTTTGGACAAAACATAGAAGAAATCTTTGTTGTTGCTCTACTAATATACTCTTGCTATATTTCGGTTTAGGGCTTGATTTACGAGATAATTAGTAACTTCCCCAAGAATTGCCCTTTAGACCTCAGAAAAAGGAGGTAAATAGTGTTTTATTTTTATAATCTCATCGGTTTTTGTTTTCTATTGTCAAAATGCACCTTTTCCACACATTAGCATTTATGTATGACCATTCATTAAACACTAAATAAATTCCTATATTTATTACAGGTATTCTATGTAAACTGCTGTATCAAAAGTGCTTCCCTACTTGATTTATTTACCTGTAAAAGATTTTAACCAACTCATTTCTGATTGATTAATATTGGTAATGTAACATAAACCAGGGGTTTGAGGGGAAAAATGAATATAAATACCAGAACAACAAATAAATTATTTTATTAAAATGTACTTTATAAAATATTATTTACTTTTCTTGATCATTCTTGATGTACCTTTACTTCATCTGTTCATAGGTATTACTGGGGTCTGTTCTAGGTTGGGGTCTGTTACTAACTAGTCATCTTCATTACTACCAAAAACACCAGCGTAGCAATATCCTCCTGAACGCGGCATTGGTTGGCTACGTAAAAAAAAGTTAGCTTTTACGCACTCGTGATTTTCATATTGACTGTAACTGATTTCGCCACGCTGGTTTTCTTTTTGTTTCATTATCCAAGGGTTCGCTTCAGTGGTTGCTAAGTTGATTATTTTCTTTAAGACATTCGGTGAGACGCAAGAGCTAAGCTGTGGCAAACATCCTTTCGGAGGACACTGAACGAATGGGCTACAAGTAAAGGTTTTTTGACAGCCCTGTAGAACAAAGATCATGAACCAAAGATATCTACATTTTTCTCTTCTGCTCTCTTTATCGTCCTTTGTCAGATAATCAATCCATTTCACGGCTGTTTTTCTGTGATCTTCATCTAAAAGATTTATTAGAGCTCTCGCGACAGATTTATTATATTCAAAGGAATGTTCTAAAATTTGTTCTGTGTCACACATTATTTTTATTTATTCACTTAAAAATAATTTCTTTTAATATTCACTATTCAAAATAACTTTCGTTAATCAAAAATTGGTCGCTCTACAATTTTATACTCAATTAGATTCTGTTAGTTCCATGCTTGAAAAAGGGGTTGACTATAGTTATTTATAAAATATCAGTTCATTCATTTTGGCATTTAATTTTTTGTATTTTTAAATCTTGACAAAAATAAATATTAGGAAGGTTCCACAACAAATATTTTGGTTTTAGTATGATGTCTCCTTTTGTTTTAATATTATTTTATTTTTAAGTTGTTAGGATTACATAAAGAATTAACTACTTGAGTATTTAATCTATATATTTTTAAATGAAGGGACAACCGAAGTAATTGTATTTTTCTTTTTTAAGTTAATTATTTTTTGACATTTTGAATAATTAAAGAAAGGTAAAGCGCAAATAAATTGCAAACACAAGAAGTTCTATAGCTCTTTACTGGCCGGCATGGCAGTCCAAAAAAATGAGATCTCGGTATCAGATAGGAAAGCAGTTGGACCTTCAATCAATAAATTTAATAGCTTCGATGGGTGACCACATATGTGGGTTCAATTTCCGGACAGCTCGTATTCACCCAGAATCGCCGTATAAATGGGTAGCTGCTTATGTGAAGTGGTCACTAAGTGGTGGCGTGTTCCAATTGTAAGGTGTATGGAGACCCTCTACGGGTTGTATTACCATAGAGTTGGTAAAAAAAATAATTGAAAAAATGCCTTGCTTAACTTTAAATTAAAAGACAATTTCACGTTTATGTGATGGCAATACGCATATTATGTTTGTTCCGATGCCGATTTTATTGGATTTCCCCAACTAAATTAATATTATAGTGGATAATATTTTTTTTTAATGATATAATATATTTATTTTCCTGTTCCCGAGCATCACAATATTAAAACATTCATTATAGGGGCATTATCTATTTTACATATCCACTCGCATTTGTCTGCCTCGTCTTTATGAGAATCGAAATAGGTAGGCTTGAGTTTAGACAATGGTTCCGGCAGATAATGCTAGCTTCTTGGGCAGATATTCCTTTTGACTTGTGATAATTAGAAACCACTTCTTTAGTAGTTGGGCCTAAGAAAAGTTAAAAGCCTTAGTCGTATTATTTAGACCAGAGGACTCGTATTGTTGATTAGAGGATTTAATTTTTTTTTCAATGGTCTTAATATGATGTTCTTCTTCTTCTTATTTATTTATTTATTTTTTTTGAATCATTACTTTTCTTAACCTTTTTTTTTAACCTATTTATACCGGGATTAATCATTTTTATTTATTTTATTTTTTTATTAATTACTTCATTTATTGGAGACTAAATTAAAAACGAATGTGAATTAGAGTCACACATAGCTTTCTATACGAGAAGGAGAATGATCACAGGAATAAAAATAGACTGCCAATTAGTATGGCACATAGCTTTCTCGCATCCTATCATGTACTTTATTGTTATATTAACATTAACATTATTGTTAAAAACTAACAAATTTGTATTGTGTAAAAATACAAATGTTGTATTGTTGTAAAAACTATTAATATAGTTTTAGCGATCTTTAACACTTCATAGCGATGTCGCTGTTTGTTTTACTAAAAAATTGTATTTGTAAAAAATGTTTGTCTCAATGAATAGATGAAGTTCGATTTTTTTCCCGACCTAAATTCCAATTTTAAATTGAAGTTCACGCTTACGCGAGCGTTGTGCGTGAATGTTAGGACGGATAACGTTGTCCAACGAACTCGTCCTGAGCATTGATAAAATGAACATTTCTACCAAATTTCACCAATATCAGTCGACATTTACTCAAGTTATCGTCACACGTTTCAGGATTCGCGGACCTACAGACCGACAGACAGACAGACAGACACGAAACCAAACATTTTTCCTAATGTCAGAAACGGATTTCTGTCTTGTAATTTTTAAAATCGGGGACACAAAATTTTTTTGTTCTCAAAAGTGAACACAATGCTTCCGTTACCTTCGGTAAGCTCGGAAGCAATAAAGTAAAATAAAATAGATTTAAAAATATGAGTACAGTGGAACGTCAATTATCCGGCTCCCGATTCAACGGCTTTATCGCTTAACCGTCAGGCCACACCTGCTAAGCGCACCCAGCTTTGACCGTGCGCGTTGCCCCACTACTCCTAACCAACCGGCGTGTGTACATGAAGCCATTACCTTTAAATTATTACGTTAGAAAGAGTGTCTCCATGAGATATTGTTGAGCTTGGTCTTTAACGTTTTGTGCCAAGTCAAAGATAAAAGTAACATGTCACTTTTGCCATAAAGTTCTCTACTTTCTAGCTTTACCGTACTTTAAGTAATCCCTCAAGACTACGGTTCCGTAAATGACGGTATATCGAGGTTGCACTATATTACTAAAAACTTTTAGATAACTCATGCGTCATGACTGAGAGGAAGGTGCAATATGGAGCCCATCTGTGGACTATCTTTGACATGCGAATTAAATTTGAAATTAATTTCCATGCAAAAGTTTTAAACTTTCAAGTTTAAAAATATAATTAATAAATCAAACGTTCTGTATTATTCAATTTAGGAACATTAATCCTACGAAATAACTTTTATTTCTCTATGATTATAGTTGTTATAATATGATTATATAGGTACTAAACATAGAATTCTATTAATTTCCATCCTTGTTCCTCGATTGAAACGTTTTTTAATTCCACTTTTACTTTCATATGCTACTTGAGTTCAACAAAGGTCATGTGCAATTTCGTGGGATCATCCTCAGGCTATCTTTTTGTATATAATCTTCTTCTTTTATTTTATCTATTAAAATGACACTGTTTGATGTCCTCCTATCTATAAATTACCCTTTGCTGAGAGCATAAAGGAACACCAATGCGGTGCTTGATCGTGGTTTAAAGAATAATGCCTAGTAAAAATAACTACCTATACATGATAACGACTCATATCTTCTTTTGAATATTTTTTTCCCATAATTTTCTTCCAGAATAATTCTAGACTTGGTTAAAAAAATCGAGACATCTTTCACTTTAAGCGAAAGTAGAATTGTAGAAAAATAAGAATATATATTTCCTCTATGTCCTTAAATTTCGTAAATGTCATAGGTCTAGGTTCGCTTTAAAGCCTAATGTCAAGATCACTTCTAGTAAATATGTAAAGTGGCCGCTGTTCTTCAATTACCTAATGTTGGGTTGAAAGAAAAATAAATTGAATAAAATAACTAAATTTATTTTTCTAGAAATTTTGTTAGAAAGTTAAAAATTTAGATGCCAACTTTATTTAACCATAAGGATAGTCGTTAAGAATTCTTAGTGAAACAATTTTAATTGCGTAAACATTAATTTGAGACGTTTAAATTATAGCTGTTATGTATTTCAGACAAATTAAGGTAACAGACTATAATTGACAGGAAAATAATTTATTAAATTACAAAATAATAAGGTTTTTGATATGGATAATAGGTATGCTGTCTAACTATCAAATTGGTGAGAAGTAAACCTTTAAAAAAATCTGATAAAAAGTTCGTAAAAACTTGGCCTAATTTTTATTATTTTCCTTTTATAGAATTTTTAACGATTCCGACATTTTATTCTAGACTTATAGTTATAGTCCACAGGCCACCATAAGAAGTGAGTCGCTGATAGATAAAGTTTTCTTACCTTATGGAATAGCTTATTTATGCCTTGTCCACCGATGAATTGGGTATATGGCAACTGGGCGCTGGGCCATTTCTTTTTTGTTGACATGCCAAACTTGCCCTTCTGCGGGAACATTGAAAAGAGATAGATAAAATTTTGATTTTCACAGGATCGTTTAATTAAATTATTTCAAAAACAACAAATAAGCGATTCCATAAGGTAAGAAAACTTTATCAATCAGCGACTCACTTCTTATGGTGGCCTGTGGACTATTATGATCAATGCAGCTAAATGTCGATTGATACATAAAGTAAGATTCAATTTAAGAAATATCAGGCCTTCTCTTGATATAAAATATTTAATACTATACAATTTCGCGCGCACAAAACTATGGGTTAATTATATTTTATACTTGCTGGATTTCCATGCTTCGCTACGGTGTGTGTTTAATTTGATGGGTTTGTTAACTACCGTCAAGAAACATTAAATTTATTATACACAACGATAATATCTAGATGCAAAAGAGTTTTCTAAGCCCCTCCTCTAAGATAAAATAATTTGCAAAAATATCTAATTATTAATTGACTCCGACTGCTGGGGAAACAGTTCTAAGAGTTAACCTTCTGGGAAAAGCAGAGCTATTTTCGTTCTGTGTCCCTTCCCCCAGTAGCTTATCGCTTATCGTATCATTGTGTTGATATTGGCATGATTTATTAATAGTATATTTATTAATAGTATATTTATTAATAGTTATTAATATATATAGGCTTAACTTTTTTTCTCCAAAATATGAAAAAGGAAGCTAATTTCCAAATTTTAAGGTTCTTGTGTCATTGGTCCCGGAGTTATTGTTTTATAGAATTTTGCATATAAATGGCCATCATCTTGAATCAAGATGGCGGTAAAAATATTTTTAAGCGAGCACCTTGGGGGTAAAATGAACTTACCTACAATATTTATTTATGGTCATAGGTGGTATTTAGGTATCGTGGAGTGGTAAGTCAGTGATTCACTGGTATTTTAATTTAAAATATCAATATAATATATAGATCAGTGGTTCCCAACCCTATGATCGTGACCTAAAATAAGCTCACGACAAAATATTTAAGGGTCGCGAAAAATTTGAAATTATACAGACATAAATTAGAAAATGCTTTAAAAAAACATTTTACATTAATATATTCAATGGAATTAAAACAATTTAATAAAGTAAATGTAATAAAATTATAACGATAAATTCATAAATTCATAAGAATAAAGGAATGTTTTTTGGAAAAGATAAAAACGAATACTTGAAATGTTGATAAAAATAAAGCTGCCAAAGAAGGGCCATTGTAATACTCCTTATTAATACCCCAAGAATGAGTATAATAAAACTTCCTAAAAGCTTGATTTTCACTAAACTTCCGACAAGGGTCATCAGCCCGCCAAAATGAGTTTTTTTAAATTTTTTTTTTATTAAATCAGCCTTCAGTCCCAATCTAGTAATGATTTTAGTAGAATTCAGGCTCTTGAGGCCATAATATATACCCCTACAATCTTTAGGGTATGCAATATGCAATACACTATATTCACGAAAATGTTAAAAAGAAATTTATAGGGTCACAATTACACTTATATTAACTTTAAACGTATTTCACTCATCCTATATTCAAAATTTAAGATCGATCTTATGCTTTGCTTTTTTATAATACTAAGTTCATCCTTTATTTAATTTTTTTCCTAGTCCTCAAACAAAATTTGGTCAAACAGTTGCAGTGCCTAGGATTAAAAAATACCATTTTTATTCGTTTCTATTTTAGTAAGAAGTTAGTTTCAAATAAATCAAAAGTAAAAGGGACAATTTGTTTCCTTTATTGTTCTTTTGTTCATATTTTTTTACTTCAAATAAGGATAAGGAGTCAGAAATATTATTTCTCACTCATAATCCTTGTCTACTTTAGACTGCCACGTTAGGAACACTTCGACGTATTGAGGGTATTTTATGAATAGTCTACCTCTTCAATCCTAACATTTATCGAATCTTAATATTCATGTTGAAAGAATTACTTAATAGTATGATAAAAACAGACTGGTTTCAATTAAATTTGTCGATATTAATTTAACTAGAAACTATTTAAGTAATAAAACCCAAAATACCCAATATAAAACCCAAATTCTCTTATGATATCAATTGTTTCTGCGAGCTTTATTCAGTATAAACAACTGTAATTTTTTACTGTTTAGAATATGCTATTCCATCTATAAATTTTGAATCTCATGGACTCTTTATACACAAATTTAAGACACAAAAAGATTTCACATTTTTAAGACGTTAATTAAATTAAGCAATATGATCTAAGGATAAACATCAAGTTGAAGAACATCAGTTCACAACTTTGTAGTAATTTAAAATTGGTTATCTAAGGAATGTTGTTTTTAGAAGCATGCTATCCGAGTTATGCAATAGTGTTACTGTACCATTACGTGTAAACTTGGGAATGCTTTTTATTTTTAGTGATTAGGCGAGGGACTTGAATTAGCTTTTAACTATACTAGAATGTTGAATGACAGATACTCTCACTATCCTGTTACTAATGATGGTGGTTTTCAGTGTCTTCTCAATGAGTCAATGAGTTCTGAAAGCAACGACCCGTGACCGACCTGAATAATGACTGAAGGACCTCGTATTTTCCTTCAGATTGTTTCTGTTTAACATGTTTCCTTATTTTGGCAAAATCTAGTAAGTTATATAAACAGGAAATTCATTTTCTTTGATCAAATTTCTTTGATTTGCGTTTATAACCACTCTTACCCTTTTTGCATTACTAACAAATATACGATAATCTTTAGGTGTACAATTGTATCTGCATTGAGGTCTAATCAAAGGGTCTAACCCTTATTAAACAAACTTGGACGCAATGTAGATATCACAAGCTAGGATTTTTTTGGGTGGGGGCTCTGAACTTTTTCCTTTCCTTTTAAGTTCGCTCTTTCCCATAACTCACGTAACTCTTATGTGATTATATATGATACTAATATTTTATGCCTCATTCAGAAACTGGCCAAGTGTTAAGCAATAAAAAGAAAAGACCAGTCTTGTTCATGAAAGTAGGAGTGGAGTGTGGTTGTATACTAAAAATAAAGCAGACTTGGCCAAAAAGTAGATATCACTACTGATATGCTGACTATTTTGGGAGAGGATCTGGAACTTGGCCCTTTTTTCACGGTTTTTCTTTGTGGATGTCATTCCTTTTTGCTGGCTTTAGCATCGAGGGTTCGTCTTTGATTTTTACGAGGCACAGAGTGGATTAGAAATTTGTAAATGTAGAAAGATTATGTAGGCTCAGAAAAGTGAGGTAAAGGATAAGTTTTTACTCACACAAAGAAAAACTGACATCAGATTGGTTGTCAAAACTCGAAAATACCCAACCGGGAGGATTTGTATACAATACAAATCGGAACAAATGTACATGCACCAATTTTTTAAAAACAAACAAATGACACAGCCTTAATGGTATGCAACACAAATAACAAACTTTTAAAAATGTAGTCACGTGACACGGCACTCGGGAAAAAGTTTACTCTCATTTTCTCAGAAAATAAGATTAATTTATAAAATAATAAATACTCGATTTAAATAGCATTAGTGTGAGATTTGAGCCATTCAATCAGAAATAAAATCGGTTTATAATTGCGGATGCTATGAGAGATCAAAGCCAATAATTAAAATATATTAATCGAACCTGTGCATGCTTACTGGAACTTGGCTTTGCGCATTGCCGTGCGCTCAGATTACGCCTCTTAACAAAATCGTTTATAATTTATCAATTAAGATATAATTAATACGATTTATAGGGTTAAATAAATGTATAAATATTGTAAAAGTATGTATTAATTTTGGGTAATTTTTACTGTTATGCGTTAAAAGTACATTGTTATTATTTGTACAATTCCCACAGGTTGAAGAACATTGCAGCAATAGTGTTGACAGTTTCATAATTCTTTTCCCTAGACTCGGAAATGGTTAAAATTATAAAGATATTAGCTACCCAAAAAAAATTACCTTAAAAAAGAATTTAAAACTGCGTATTTTGCAACATTTAAGATAGAGACAGTTTAAGAAAAAAAAATATATAAGTAAGGTGAAATGTCTTGAGATATATGGCAGTGGAGGTGTGGGGACCAAGGCGCCTCTCCTGGGAACATCATGAACAATGCTAACGAAAGAAAGTGAAGCCTTAACGATGAGAATATAGACTCGAAGTAAAGAAGGAACAATTGGCCCCAGTGATCCCTATATAATGAAAGAAAGCCAGTGGGAATCTTAAACACTTGTACTTTTAAATATACAAAGTCAAGGGCAAAATCTAACAGTAACGTCTTCTTTGGCGAAAACAACTCTTAAATCATGATTAAAAATTATGCTAATCCCTAATTATGAACTATTAGGGATTATGAACAAATCCCTGACTACCAGGAAGATTTAGGGATTTTCCCCTGAATAACACAACTACATTTATTACAATGTTATTAGTGTTACTAGTAATAGGTTTTTTTTTAGCTTTAAAAGACATGAGAAGGAATTGAGATAAAAATATTAAGGCTGAAAATGTATATAGGTGTTTGGGTGGTTAAGAGTTTAAATTAGTCTTGATCATAAGGTTAATTCAATTTGTCATTTATTTGATTTAATTACTTTAGCATTAGTTTTATAGAGGTATTAATGATGTATACATAATATGAGTTGGCTAGCTTAAGTCGAAGTCGAGAATTCGTGGAACTTCATCGATCAAACTTGAAGATAAATAGACTGCCAATTGGTATGACACTTAGCTTCCTTGTATCCTATCACGTACTTTATTGATGCTATGCTTTTACATGCCATTATTGTCTAATTTGTTTATTTGTTTCCCCCGATTTTTAATCAGTCAAAATAGTTAAAGTATCAACATTTAAAAGTAAAAGAGCGCAGACAGTTAAAATTAATCTGAGGCTATCAACAGATTACTTTCGATTAACTATAAAACTTTCATTCAAATCAGATGAGTAGTTTTGAAGATATAGGTGTAAATAATTATTTGTTTGTGAATATATGGAAGAGAAACAAATGAGCGCAGAAAGATAAAACTTATTTGGGACTACACTGTGCTAATTATGACCTACTGTACAAATTTAATTAAAATCGGACTTGTAGTTTTTAAGATGTGTTGGTTCGCAAAAATTAAACGACAAACCGACAGACAGATAGCCACGGAACCAAAAATGTTTCTTGATGTCTGAAACGGATTTCTGTCTTGAAAATTTTGAAATCGGAGAGATAAAATATTTTCGTTCTTCAGAACGATCACGTGGTTTCCGTTACTTCGGTAAGCTTGGAAGCTTAAATTGATGTTTATAATAAATAGAACAGAAATATCGGTTTTAATCTCTAAAAACATTTTTAAATACAAAATTTGACAATACTCTTATAACTAATACACTATTATTTTTTTCTCATACACATAAAAATATAGTTTATTTTGGTTTGTCGTAAAATTTTCGTTTCTTGAGTTTGATGGATTTTTAAGTTTTTTAAGCTTACAAATTATTATTATTTATTTTTTTACAAATATTTTCGAACATTCAATTTGTTTCTTTATTTCTTAGTTTTTGATTAATTTAGTAGATATGTTTACATAGAACTAAATGATATTGAGATTAATTTAAGAAGAAATCCCGTGCGCATAAATACCAATAAACCTGTAAAATTTCCTCTACGGAAATAATCTGGTTTTTTAGATAATAAGTAATAACATACAGGAGCAGGAGCATGTATGTGAGAAAGTGTTTCATTAGATATTTCCAACTGATTTCAGTTCTATTAAAAATAGAGGTTTCTGAATAAGAGTGATGTTTAAGTGTCAAAGCAATCAGGATACCACTTCCATCTTCCTTAGAACATTTTCTAAGGGGGTTATTTGATAAAATGTTTAAATTCAATTTTTAAGTTTTTGGTAGTTTTCATACTACGGAAAGTTAAATTTTAATTTAAATCAAATTATAATTATTATTAACTACGGGAAACAGACAGTGAAAAATACACTCCAGCGCAGGGATTTGAACCACGGGCCTCTATATTTCCAGTATAGCGCTCTTCCATCTAAGCTACGCAGGAGAATGATTTTTCACTACCGTAATCGATAACTAGTCCCGAATCCAAGCTTTCAATATTCATATACATTTAGACAGTCAATATTTATGACATTAGAACTAAACCAAGAATTAACGCTTATAATTATAAAGTACTCATTAGTACCTGTACCTTGTACAATCAATTCGAAATTCAATTTTTAAGTTTTTGGTAGTTTTCATACTACGGAAAGTTAAATTTTAATTTAAATCAAATTATAATTATTATTAACTACGGGAAACAGACAGTGAAAAATATCCCGGCGCTGGAGTGTATTTTTCACTGTCTGTTTCCCGTAGTTAATAATAATTATAATTTGATTTAAATTAAAATGTTTAATTGAATAGAACTTTTGGAAACATTTCCCAACAGTATTCAACAAGATCCCAAGTGTAGGGACTGTTACATTTAAAGGATTTGATTACAGGCAATTGTTCTTAAGATTGGATTATTAGAAAATTGAGAAAAAACTAAATTGTAGATTTACGGTCTGATAAGATAATGGGCCCATTACTGCCTTCTATTGTGCAGGTTCATTGGATATTGTCGAAAAGGAAACTCAGGAACTGTTAGAAATTATCATCATTGGGTATGTTTAAGACAAAACCTTGGGGGAACTTCACCCTTTAAGTACATACTGTTAGACCATCTCTAATCCATTTAAGTTTTTTCTTGTTGCCGGTGTCCATTTTTTGCTAAATTGACTCTATTTCTAAGAAAACCTAGAAGGTAATAAAAATATTTTAAAACTGAAATTTCAGGATAAGAACCTACCTGAAGGGGTGGGATTACTTGATTTAAAAAGGTGGTTAATAGGTATTACTAGTCCAAGCAACAAGTAACCCCATAAAATCTCTTATTTATTTATTTTGCACCGTTAATTTTAAATTTGGTAATTAATTTAAAAAAATTAAAAACAATAACTGAATAACATTTTTTAAAAAAACTAACATTAAAACAATTTAACTCAAACAATAATTTACCTTATGTGTGCAGCTTTGATTGTGGTTTATACATTTATATGGAGCGAAAGAGTAACATTTACTCCTTCTCTCCAAATAAATGTAAACAACAGTCATATCTGCAGACATAAGGCAAACCATAGTTTAAGTAAAATTAGCTTCATTTTGATCTGTTTTTTTTTTTTTTTTTTTTTTTTTTTTTTTTTAATTTTATTCAGTTATTGTTTTTAAATTAATTACCAAATTGAAAATTAACAGTGATTAAATTAGTAATTTGTAGGTTTTATTTATTGATTGTTATTTTTAGGCCTGATGATGCCTAGGATTGGGCGAAATATTGCAAAATATACAAATATTAATTTTCAATTTATCATCCCTAAAGACCACAGCAATTAGGAAAATTTAATATTACGGTTCGACATTAATACTATCACTAATTATGATTTAGAATATGTAAGTTCTATAAAATGGCGAAAAGGTTACATAGATTCCAGGCTTTAGATAAATATTAAATTTTTTTTTCAGGATTTATTAGAATGTTATTTTAAATCATTCTATCAAGGATATACATAATTTGATTTTTCGTTATTACTTTAAAACAGTAGGTGATAGCTTACATTTCATATAAGCATAAATGCTCTTTTAATATTTTATGTATATAAAAAGAAACACGCTTAGACAATTTTTATATTTTCAATTTTCATGCCGCTGTAATTTTTTTCGCGATATTGATTTCTTTTATTTACCAATAAAATAAAAACAAGATTTACTTTTTTATCTTATAGATGTCTCTCGATTGGAGAGACATCTATTTAAATGAACAAATATATTTTAACTATTATATTTGAATGAATAAATTATTTATGAATATATTAATTACTGTCACTCACGTTGACTGTAGAAAGTTTAGGCAAATAGTGACTTCATCTTTATAGCTGGTACATCCAAGGTATTCTTCCTTTACCTGTTTCACTTTTATTATTTTTTGTATTTATCTTTCTTTTTTTTGTCAGGTTTGGATATTTTTAAAAAACACTTTGTCGTTTCCTTAAAGTTAAGTGAAAGTAGGAATAACAATGACAAAAATATCAGGATTTACTTATTTTTATATACAAAAAGGTAAGGAAAAGAAAAGAGATTATAGACTAAAAAAGAGTTGTATCTGATGAAATACAGAACGAGTCGTTTATGAATATAATTCTAAAAAAAAAGTTATTGTATTTTATGGCATTTTAGTTTTTTGTCTATTTGTCTGACTTACTTTTTTTATTTTTTTTGTTGTCTAAAAGACTATTGTTTAATGCGGAAAGAACAAAAGTTGAAATTATACATTCTTTCTCCAATATATATAGTTTGCTTAAATGGGTGGGCTTTTTAGACACCTTGACATCGTTTATAAAAAAAAGGAAAATCTTTACATGTTTGCTTAGCAAATAGAATAAAGTGCTTTTGCAAATACTTAATAGTTACTTCACTTTTATAGTTTAACCGGTACCATTTTTGAGCAGATAAGTTATATAGTCCACGAGATACCGTGCAAAAAAGTGTCTGACTAACATGAAGCTAGAATTTTGTGAATCATCTTTTGCTTAGAAGAGGCGCCACGCCGAGAGAAAAAATAGATCAAAACAGTGGCGTAACTAAGGAATCCGGTGCCCCCCCCCCCCAAAATTTAGAGAATGCGCCCCTATAACTTAAAAAATAAGTTATAGGGAAAAAGAAAGTAAAACTAATAATCAGTAAGTATAACATAATATTAGTAAAAATAATAAAACTGAGTGAACTGAACAAAACTGAACTCTAAATCAGTGGTTCTTAACCGGGGGGCCTCGAATGGTATTTAGGTACTATATAGGTTTTAAGGGGGCCGTGGTTAATAAAAGGTTAAGAACCACTGCTCTAAATCATAGCCTTCTTAACTCTGATTTAAACACTTATTTGCGCTATTCCCATAAAATTGTTTCTTAAGAATAATTTTGATTACAGAGAGATATATATATATATTTCATCATAGGTTATTACATTTTTTATTACTAGCTTGATGTTAGTCAGACACTTTTTTGCTCGCTATCTCCTTCACTATTACGTAAAATCTTATTAATATAATATAAACTTAATTATTTAATTTAATTTTCATTATTTCAACGTAAGGATCGTATAAAAGTTTAAATGAACATTTATAACTCTGTTGGGTAAATTACTGTGTATATTTTAGCAATCATACAAGAGCAATTTTCTACTCGCTTACATTTATACATTCATTATCTCTTCATTTACATACTTTATCTCAATTATCTTCCAGCGTAAAGCGTAATGCAGTAGGTACTGCATACCACAAAGAAGACATTTTTAAAAAAATAAATATGACTATCAATAATGTACCTCTGAGGCACATATTTAGGAAAGAAGTATACAATTAGTGAATGATAAATTCTAGAAAATATGTAACTAACTCAGAATCCAACACTTAGCAATACATAAAAATATGTATTGCTAATAAATATTAATGCAACACAACTATTAGTAATAAGTAGAACCTCTGTTCGGTACATAATAATAAATTAATTCAAGGCTTGCTGAAATTTTGTTAATATATTATTGTATGTATATTTACTATACACACACACACTATATACATTTAATGATTTGTTATATTTGTCACTAATTGTTCTGATAAAACATAAAACGCTTAGATACATCCGCAGGATATGTCATAAATAGTTGAATGCTTGACACTAACAAAAGGGTAAATCACTAGAGATATGCTAGAATAAAAACATAAAATATTAACAACAAGCATACCATAAACAAATATAAATATGACAGGTGAAAACACCTGCTTAGTATTTAGAATAACCAAACCGATATTAATAGACTCCTCGTGATACCTTATAAAAGTTCAAGAAATATATTAACACTCCACCGACACCACTCGTATTATAACCGCTGAAGCACATATCTCTTTTTAAAAATTATAAAACCGAAAACGGTAGTGTAATTCAACACCTCAAATGTAACGTCACATTGTTCATTCGTCGAGAAAGCTAACGAATCTTACAGGAGTTAATACTCCCAGAAGGAAGGACAAAAAATAAAACCGCAGGCCTAATATTTAAAATAAAAAATCAAGATTATTAAAGTTACTTTCCGATTAAGAAGTACCTCTTAAAACTGTCTTGACTAAAAGAGGTGATACAAATATAAAATATATAATAAAAAAAAGAAGTTTTGCGGCTTTTGTATTTTTTTTTTTAACTTTCACCCTTCTCAAGGTGTATCCTGATAATATTTAAAGTTTGGCTTGACAGAGACGAACTAAAGACTTTATGCAACAGGTTACTTTTGTATTTAAAGTTTGCGTGTGGTAAAGAGGATGTCAACTAACGTGAAAACGTGTTTTTCATTTAAAGGTTAAACTCATGAAGCACGATAAGTTCTAAAGCATTAGTGAAAGGTAAAAAACATCTTTTTCCAGAAGCATTGAATGTCTTTGATTCAAATGCTGTCTTTTAAGTTAAATAACTTTTTTCGTTAAAGTTAAATCAAACTGAATTAATATAACTTGGTGTGTATAGGCTTCCGCGGGAGACTCGTAATAAACAGCTTGATTTTCCACGTCACGAAGGGGTTGAAGTCCGACGTTTCGCTTCCACTACTGGAAGCATCTTTAGGGGTGTGGTGCAACGCGATGTTTACTTGAAGCAAAATAGCAGGGTATATCTTGTTGTTGCTTCAAGCAAACATCACGATGCATCACACCCCTGAAGATGCTTCTAGATGAGGGAAGCGAAATATCGGACTTCAACCCCTTCGTGACGCGGATTTCACCGGAAAACCAAATTGTTTACTATGAATAAATATAGTTTCATTTAGATCATTATCATCATAATTAAATTCATAGAGCAAATTAAGTTAGTTTTTAGTCACAGAAATGCAAAGTTTTATTTTACCATTTGGTTAAGCAATTATGTAATAGTACATTACGCGTCTAGTGCGGAAAGTAGCATTTGGCATGCGAGAGTGGAGTTTGTAGTGAGCGACATCGAGGGTAGTAAAACCACACGAGCAATCCAAAATACGAGTTGCGTACCGTACTTTATCTACGATTGTTGGATTTTAATTATAAATACAGAAACAAAAATTTAATAAACTTCCTGTATGTAAGTTCGTATTTCTCTTTTGATTAAGATGACTTTAATTCATTTGTTGTATTATTTAGTGCCAAATTAATGATTTCGGGAGGCGTATTATTCTCCTCATTTTCGTCATAATCACTTAAATCACTCATTGTTTTTCACTAAAAACTATATAAACAGTTACTTTAATAAAAGAACAGCAAATTAGTTTTTTTTAAATGTAAACAAACTCGCTAATCGTGCGTAATGCTGAAGAATTCCTCTTCTTTACCGCTTTAGGGTGGTAAAGAAGAGGAATTCTTCAGAACTATGACACGCACATGCGCAATGAATACAAGTAAGTTAGTTTAATTAAACAAACAGCAAATTAGTTTTGTTTGGTGTAAACAAACTCGCTAATCGTGCGTTAAGGTGAAGAATTCATCTTTTTTACCGCCCTAGGGCGGAAAAGAAGAGGAATTATAATAATACGCATGCGCCTTGAATACAAGTACGTAATGAATCACTTTCTGCACATCTAAACAGAGATGCAATGTTTATATTTCGTTTCAATCGCAGATAAAATATATTGATATTAACATGTTGAACTGTTTTGTATTACGAATTATATGTTTTTTAAGATTTAAAGTTTTAATATGAGCAAGTGAATATGCTTGGGGAAAAAGATATCTTTAATAACTGCCATATTGAGTAATTTACATCTTGTACATTTGAATTATACTCTTTACATGGTGATTAACCTCTATACAGTACAGTTTAATTTAATTTGATAAATTAAAAAAGAGAAAAATACGATTTTTGTGTCTATCCTAAAATAAATAATAATATGCATCATGTAAATTTCTGCAAACCTGTTAAAATTGTCATGATGTAAAATAGTTATGGTCTTTCCGTCTAATTCTGAACATTCATATGAACCAATCAAGTTTTATATTATTCAATGTTGACTATAAAAAAGGTATTTTTGTTTTATTAATCTATAATTGTATGAACATAATATTTGTTGAACCAAAATAAGGCAGATAATTTTTTTAAAAAAACACATGATTATCTAGTAAGAAAATCTATCGTGATATTACAATAATAATAGTTTTCTCTTATTCACCAAAATATAAGTGTAGGATCGAATATGTGATAACGTGGAAATAACCTATAGGCGGATTTCTATAAGTCCAGATAAGTCAAATTATTTCTTAAGACTGCATTTTTCGCGTGAAATTGCTTTAGTTTGCGAGCGCATACAAATTCTGCAGTGTCTAGGTCACTGTCATTCGACAGAAGGTAATGGCATCTTTCTTCACGATTCTCTAAGCTCGATCATTCGTGACCTTCCTGACTCCTGCGTCTTGAGGGAAATACTGAAAAAAGATTGGATTGTTTCGATCCTTTCTACAAATAGTTAAACATTTCTACTTCTTGCTTAAGGTACACAATCATACAATCATTTCTAAAATTCAAGACCTAGGTTATTGTTTCTTGGAAATCTAACACTACTCTGTGTGACGTCGTTTCTCTACCGTGAAGATTATCTAGAGAAGGCATCACGCCGCTTTTACTCTTTTACAGGGTGACATATTGTGAAGACGAATTATCATACACATGTGGAAGATTATTCAGGGCATAGTCTTAACTTTCTTAGCATCGTCCTTTAAAAACTAAAATCATTTCTGTTTGATTATACGTTTAACTGTCTTCATTGTAATTAGGAGAAAGAATCTATCTAAAAATATAATAATTATTAATAATAGGTATCCACAATATACTTTCAAAATATTGGTTTGCGCCTTTGTATACGAATTGTATCTGGCGTTTTGGGGCTACCACATCATCGCAGCCCTTTGTTCACAACAAGACAAGAATCGATGTACTTTTTAAAGTTGGGGAAATAGTTTTAGACTCTGATTTATGACAACACTTACGACAGTCATAGAGCATCACATTATAAACGGTTGAAACTAACTGATTTCAAAAAATGTGAAGTAAATCGAATAAAAAACTGTTTCAAATCAAAGCATGAAGGCTAAGCTGCTTGAATGTGTGACAATAATCTAATTTGATTCACTTAAAATGAAGATATGAACGTACACACGTTCCCCGTTCATACTTCAATGAAATAGCTTGTTTTCAGAAAACATTTTTTCTTCTTTAACACTGTCCCTCTTCTTTTTATTGGAATCGTCGATTATTTTCTACGGTGGGTGACAAGGGAAGCGTAGCATGAGGTGTTAATCAAAACGTCACAACTGTCCGTCAGTTTAGAAAACTCTTCTAGTCTCTGGAGATAATCGATGGTAAAAAGAAAGCGTCTATTAAATTCGTAGTTCTTCCTCGTCTTTTCCGGTCGCACAGTGTAGGCTGGTGGATTAAAAAATAGAGACATCTCTAAAATGCTTTACCGACTGCAAGAAGGAAGAATCAAAATGAATAGATGACAGTTTTCACAAATCAGTTTATATGCGTTTAAGAAGTCCGTTCCAAGCGGTTTTTTTTTAAAACTGGTTTTATAATAAAAATATGATTTTCAGAAAATCTGTAATAACAATAATTTCTTTATATACAATAATTTTAAGCAATTAACTTCTTGTGAAAAATAATAATCGCTGTTTTGAGTGTTTATTGTTCTTTAACAATAAATTGTTTTTAAAATAAGCTTTATTTAGTAAAAAAGATATATTGGATGCATAATTATGGTCACATAAAATAATATTACCTGAAAAAACAAGAAAAACTAAGCTTACCATTTTTAATTAATTGGTAGACCTTATTTTATAATTTCACTTAGAGTACGACAAGATAAAAAAAGGAGTTATTTAATATATAAATAACTAGTAATACTTAAAAAAATGTAAACTATAAAGAAAAACTATAAATAATTGATTCGATGTAAAGTTCCCATGTGATTAGTTCGGTTTGGTGTGAATGCAAGTTCACTTTCTATATGCGTATCGTATTCATCTTCAATATATTATAATTGTTATAACTCGTATGGATAATATTATGGTAATATGAAATGTACAGGGGATAAGCCGTGACATTACATTCGTCTTCCCACAATTCGACAAAGAAAACTTTCATCGCTTAGTTCTTCTGTTCTTTTGTTTTATTCGATAAGCCTTAATCATTATAATGCACTTAATGCAAGGGAATCGTTCCTATTCTTACAGCGTTACACAGAGTATTGCGATATATATTATTTAAGTTTAACAGAGAATTAAAATAAACTTTTTTTTTAGGGGATAGCCTTTCTTAAGATTCAATATCAAATCATTTGTCACATCATCAAATCATGTATACCTGCAAATTACTAGAGAATAGCAACTTAATAGTGGTGTAAATGGTGTATTTATTTAGTTTAGGAAAACTCCCGTAAAATCATTTTTTTATTTAATACAAATATTATATTGATTTGTGTTGAAAAACAGAAACATGTTTGAAGAACGTTCACTTTTCCAACTTTTAACAAGCCTTTTTGGTTCTTCTTTAGATAGTTTCTCCCCTATGTTTTTTTAAAGAATATAAATGACTGACTAAATAACTATTAAGAGAGAGGGATGTTTAGTCCAATGTACTTTGGGACAAAGGAATATCACACTTCTGTTTTTACAAGGGGAGTATCAAATTAAAGAAGAACATCCCGTAAACCTTCTTTTGATTGTCACCCCCTCTGTTTTTTATGAGGGGAGTAACAATCTAAAGAAGTGCCGCCTTTGGGACACACCGGTTGGGAAATACTGCTTTATATGGTTCTATATTGATTTAAACCTTCTGCCCACATTGCTTTCTCATACGCTTGCACCTATCTTCTTTTTTAAAAAAAAGGAGTAGGACGAGAGGAAGCTAAGTGTTCGTGCGTAAGGTAAAAGTGGACTATATATATGAGAATATAAACAACAATTTGAATTTTGTTATTTGTATAATTGCACTAAGTGATACAAGTAAAATAGTGAGGTGGAAAGTGTCATCCGTCACCATAAAGGCACTACGAGAGACTGACGCTGACTGACAAAGCCACTAGGGAGCGCTGGCTCCACTAGTGACGGCGGGCTGACCAAATAGGCCCCGCCCATCTATTCCGAGACGGAACACACCGCCCACCTTGAACAACGTTCAAAATAAATACAAAAATGAATGACATGAGATAAATAGTTAAATGACTATTAGAAATGATAATGAGTTTAACATTGGTTAATTCTTAATGAGAGTAACATAAATTGTGATGATTTAATTGCATAATAGTTAATTATATTTTAATTTATCTTATGAGTGATAAGCTTATAAAGTTATAGATATTAAAGAAAAATTAATTAAACAAAATCTTAATAATGAGTTGACTAGCACAAATATTAACACATACATAAGATAAAGATCCAAATGAAATTTGGTAAATGAGTTGAGAATAAGAATTATGAGAAATTAGTTACAAATAAACAAGAGAAGATGAATGGCTAAATTAATAAATGATAAAATAAATATTACTTAAGTTAATTTTTACAATTAATATTTTCATTGGTTTCTTGTTGATTGTCTCCTTCAATTGAGTCGGAAGATCCATCCTGAAGGGGGAGAGGACATACCTTTGTGATGGCGCGCATCACTTCCTGGTCCCTTGTGCGTATGGAGACAAGTCGAACCAGACCATCAGGTCCTGGGTGTGTTTCAACAATCCTTCCTAGCCGCCACTTGGTGGGAGGCAGGTTGTCTTCCTTAATGACAACCAAAGTCCCTGGTTTGATGTTGGGGTTCGACGTTCGCCACTTCGAGCGTTGTTGAAGCTCCTGTAGGTATTGCGATGACCATCGTTTCCAGAAGTGCTTTACAAGTGTTTGATGTTTTTGCCACTTGTCAAGCCGATTGTCGGGTATGTGGCTCAAGTCTGGACTTGGAATGGCAGTGAGAACATCACCTGTAAGGAAATGGGCTGGGGTGAGGGAGGATAGGTCAGAAGGATCAGAGGACAAAGGTATTAATGGACGAGAATTGACACAAGCTTCAATTTCTATTATTAATGTGGAAAATTGTATAAAGTCCATTGAAATATTTCCTAAAACACGTTTGAGATGATACTTGACTAGTCTAACATTACTTTCCCAAAGTCCGCCCCATGACGGAGCTTGAACTGGAATCCATTTCCAGGTAATACCCAGATTAGATGAATATTCCTCAATGTGTTGCTTGTCCTCCGCATGACATAGGTGCCTTATATTTTGAAGCTCCTTGTGTGCTCCAACAAATGTTGTGCCATTATCAGAGTAAATAATTGATGGGATGCCTCGTCTAGAAGTAAATCGACGTAGGGCTGCTAAGAAGGAAACTGAAGTCAGATTTTCTACCAACTCCAGATGTATTGCCTTTGTGGCAAAGCATACAAAGACTGAAATGTAAGCCTTGACTGTAGGACTATTTTTGCGAGATGTGGCCTTGATGTGGAAAGGACCGCAATAATCAATGCCGGTATGGGTGAATGGTCGTGATGGTTGAACTCGTGCAGGAGGTAGTTGTCCCATGAGTTGTGTTGTCACTTTAGGTTTAGCCCTAAAGCATTTTAAACATTTGTGAATGTGTTGGCGGACGACACTTCGCCCGTTTGTGGGCCAGAACCGTTGACGAATGGAGCTGAGTACTTGCTGTGGACCGGCATGTAAAAGGCGTTGATGCTCATGAAGGATAAGTAAGCCAGTGAACCTATGATTGTGCGGTACCACTATAGGGTTTTTCTGGTCAGGGGTGAGGTTGGCATTTTGCAATCTTCCGCCCACCCTGATGAGTCCTGCTTCATCGACAAATGGAAAAAGAGAGGCAAGTTTGCTAGACTTGGCTACACCATGATTTTTACTGAGATCTTTTATCTCGGTTGAGAACGAATGTTGCTGGACAACAAATATCACACGCAACAAGGCCTTGTCTAATTCATGAGGTGTGAGAGAACCTTTCAGTTTATCTGTGTTTGATGTACAATTATGTGCGAAGCGTAGGCAGTAGGCTGTGGTGCGAATAATTCTAGAATAAGAAGATTTATTAATAAGCTTGATGACAGAGTCTTCAATTTGCGCGATCATGGCAACAGATGGTTCGTTCATCTCTGGCTTAATTTCAAACCTTGGGGGTGAGTGCCAAAATTCATTTGGGTGTGACAACCAGTTTGGACCTAGCCACCAGAGTTCTGAGTTAAGAATTTGGTCCCCATTCATTCCACGTGAAATGAGATCCGCAGGATTATTCTTGCCATCGATGTGTCTCCATGATTCAAACGTTGAGTGTTCCTGGATTTTTGCAACTCGATTCTGAACGAATGTTTCCCAACGTGAGGGAGAGGAAGCAATCCAATTCAAAACAATTGTGGAATCAGTCCAGTAGTAGACCGATGTGTCCTTGCTTCTAAGAGATTTTTTTATTTGCTGCATAAGTGTGACTAGTAGTAAAGAGCCACATAATTCGAGGCGGGGGATAGATTGGGATTTGAGTGGAGCCACTCTTGATTTAGAGGAAACCAGTCTTATGATAACCTTTCCTGACGTGTCGATAGATCGGAGATAAACACAGGCTCCATAACTTGCTTGTGATGCATCTGAGAAACCATGCAGCTCCTGTTTTATAGATTTAAGTTTAGAAGTCAGTTGTCGAGGTACACTTAGATTATTGATTTGGCTGAGGCTGCTATAGTATTGTGTCCATTCTGTGTGTAGGGGATTAGGGAGCTGATCATCCCATTGTAAAGGGTGAGTCCAGAGGCGCTGCATAAATATCTTGGCGCTGGCTATGACTGGTCCTAGGAGACCAAGAGGGTCGAATATCTGAGCAATGAGAGAGAGAACCTTTCTCTTTGTGATTTTCTCTGATGGCGAGATGTTTTTTATGGAAAACCGAAAAGTGTCATTGCCAGGATCCCACATTAATCCAAGTGTCCTATAATGTGAGTCCTTATCAAATGAGTGTATAGACTGAGGTAATCGATCTTTTGAAGGTATGCCTTGAAAAATCTCTTGTGAGTTAGAGTTCCACTTACAAATATGAAAGCCGCCCTTGTGGGCAAGAGCAGAAAGATCATTCACTAACTTTGTTGCTGATTCCACAGTATCAGCTCCTGACATAAGGTCATCCACATAAAAATCGTCCTTCAGGGCTAATGCGGCTTCAGGAAATTCCTCGCCTTCGTCTAAGGCAACTTGTCTTAGGGCTCTGGTCGCAAGAAAGGATGCACTGCCGGTTCCATAAGTAACTGTATTGAGAGAGTAGACTTTCAGGGGCAGATCTGGTTGTTCTCTCCAGTATATGAGTTGAAAGGGACGATGAATTTGATTCACTAACACTTGCCGATACATCTTCTCTATATCACCACAAACTACAATATTGTGGGTACGAAAACGAGTCGTGATGGAAAATAAAGTTTCCTGAATCACTGGACCTACCATGAGGATATTATTTAAAGAGAGGCCGCTGGTAGTCTTGGCAGACGCATCAAATACTACCCGTACCTTTGTTGTGGTGGATGAACTCTTGAAGACCGGGTGGTGAGGCAGAAAATAATGTGGGTTACCAAGAATAGATTTAATTTCTTCATTGGACAATTGTGTCATATGACCGAGTTGTTCATACTCCTTCATGAATGTTGAATATTGGGTGTGTAGATTTTTGTTGTGTGAGAGGCGCCGTTCTAGTGAATATAGTCGTTTTAGAGCACCGTCTTGAGAGTTTCCTAAAGTGGATGCTTCTAGCTTAAAAGGTAAATTAACTGAATACCTGCCTTCATGTGATCTGGTGAGAGTACTTGTAAAAAGAGATTCACATGTGAGTTCATCTCCTGTGAGTTCTGACGTGGATGTTAGTTCTTCTATCTCCCAAAATTTTTTAATTTGTTTATCAAGGTCGTTAATTGATAGAAAACATAGAGATGGATTAGGAATGGTAATGTCTACCTTTCCTACCACGACCCAGCCTAAATGAGTTTCTTTGAGTCGAATACTGCTGTCCGGAACCTTTATTTCACCCTGTCCCAGTATTCTCCAAAACAAATCAGCACCAATGAGTAAGTCAATCTTTGACGGCATGTAGAATTGAGGGTCTGCTAACCTGATATGTGAAGGCAATTTTATGTTAGACATATCAATGGATGTTGTGGGGATGTCTCCAGTGATACTAGGCAGTACTACGAGCTCCACTTTCTCCGTGAAGCTGGAACTGAAAGATTTTAGGGTGGCTTGTACACGAGATGTTGCAACTGATTTAGAGGCTCCTATTCCTGTAATAGGCAGGGTGTGGTCGTCCCGGCGTAGTCTTAGTTTCTTACATACGTCTTGGGAAACAAAACTTGATTGCGAGCCTGAGTCTAACAGTGCTCGGACAGTTGTGCTAAGACCATTGTCTCCACTGATGTTGACATATACTGTGGACAACAGTACATGAGATGCAGAATTGCTTACAAGATGTGATGCAGTGGGAATCTTTTGGTTGGAATGCGATCTTGGTTGAGGGTGCGAGGGATTGGTCCTGCACAGGAGGGAGTTGTGCATATTGGAACACGTCTTGCACCGACTGGATCTACACAGGCTTGCCCTGTGACCAGGTCGTAAGCAATTGGTACAGAGGTCAAGATCTTTGGTCTTCTCCCATCTGTCTTGAATGGAGAGGTTGAGGAATCTAGGGCAAGAGGAAATATTGTGAGACTGATTACATACCTGGCACCTTGGCGGAGTATATGTTGAGTAGTTCTGATTTTGGTATGTCTGCATTTGGCGCTGAGGTTGGGTGGATAGATATGATGATGTCCTGGGAGAAGTGTGACTGATTTGAGGCCTGTTAAAGTTGGTTGTCCTAAATTGTTTGTGAGAAGTAGTTCCTGAGGGTTGATAGTTAGTTGAGATGGCCTCGAGGATGTGTGAGCGATTTTTCAGGAAGGTCACGAGGCTCTCAAAGTCAGGAGACTTATCAGTATATTTAGCACGTTGGATTTGCCACTCCTTAAATGTCATGGAGTCTAATTTAGAGGACACTAGGTAGATGAGTACAGTATCCCAGCTATCCACTGGTTCGCCTAGAACCTTCAACGAGCGAGTGTGTTTGAGTGCACTGCTGATCAATTGGTTGAGAGCTGAAGGAGAAGCCTTATCTATTTTGGCTATATTAAACAGGTCCCGGACATGCTTGTCTATGATGAGGGTTTTGTTTTGAAACCTGTCTAACA